>OX940789.1:2500-2402500 GCA_954870985.1 Trifolium fragiferum | reverse complement strand
TACTTTCATAAGTTCTTCAGGATATATAGCTTATATAAATATAGTTTGACTTTACTTTATCTTTTATAGAAATGGCTTATACATAAGCATTTATATGATTAGCGTTTATGCATATCCAATAGTATTGATTTTGTCGCATGGTTTTTATCCAAACAAGACATAAATGACATAACAAGTCGCATAGTAGTAAATTTGACACGGCTCTTTAATGCCATGTCCAATAGAATTGATTTTTTTTTCTTCACCCCCAGTTGAATCTGGTTCGGAGGTCAGTTCTGGCATTAAATGGTTTCAGCCTCCTCCCGATCGCAGTTGCGGGAGATCGGACTGTGGTCCTCCCTACCAAGTTCGGCGCCAATCACCACTGAACCAACTAACGATTGGTAAATAGAATTGATTTTGTCGCATAGTAATTTCTTCATTTAAGGAGGGAGAGTCTTGACGGAAAATTTGTTGCCTTAGTGACATGAATTCACGAGTTTAAATCCTAAGAACAGACTCTCTACTTCTAAAGGTAAGACTACGTATATCTATCCTCTCCAGATTTCACCGGGAGGGACCAATATATTGTTTTCCCTACGTTTCGAGCAAAAAATCGAATTAACCATACCTTCCAACATGAAGAGTATCACCAAGGAATATAACTCCCAAGGCAACAGAAATAACAATTTGGACTGGCTTGAATGATGTTACATAGACAGCTCCCTTTAGGCGCAATGACCATGCATGAACTATACTTCCCATTAATTTTCCCAAAATTCCCTACGAAAAAATAAAATGTGTCAAATTAAAAGGAATAAAAAATATATATTGTCATAGTGAAGCAATGGTTTGAGATGTATCTTACAGAAGAAACAATGGAGATGAGTGAGAGATTTAGTCCTATTTTCCAAGCACTTGCATTTGGAACTGCAAACAATGCTACAATTATAGTTATGATGGTGGAAGTAATGGTGGCAAGCAAGACTAAAGTTAGCTCATCTGGGAACTCTTTCAAGACATGTACCTGTGAAATGAATATAGAAATTTAGTTAGTTTTTTTTAGGCTAATAGAACTTTGTGGAAACCGTGGAGATCGACAGGAATGAGGGTGGGGAGAAAAAATTCCCCGTGGTGGAGAATGGAGACAAAGATGGGAGACAATTTGAGTGACTAGACGGAGAGTGGAGATGTACGCCCCGTCTCATTGACATTCGTGTCACTATTAGTGGTATAGATATTCTCGATGATCGTGATATGCAGAGTTATAAACAAAATATCCAACAAATCCTACCATTAAGATGTACCATAGGGAAACCAAAAAATAGTCAAATATTAGCATAATGCCTGCAATGGCCCAACTTGAATTCATTGACTTGAGAAAGTCAACTGGTTGATGAAGTGATGAAGAATTCATGATGAATGGTCCTTTGTAGAAAGTCAACACAAAAGCACCTGCTATTGATACCATGCTTCCTATTACCTTAGCATTGCTACTTCTACTCTTTGCAGCTAACTTTTCCATCCTTAATTCCAATGATAAGAGGAAAAAAAATAAGTGAATACTAAACTAAGTTCAATGTATACAAATTCAATATGTAACTTTTTTTAATAAGCAATGTATACATGTAATGTAAAATTTTCCTTTCTTGTTAGAGAAAAATATGTAATATGTATTTTCTTTTCCATTTCTCATTCAACTTAAACAAATTTTAGAGTTAAATAATTTTTGTGTCCCCTATTTTGACTGATTCACGATTTTGGTCTTTTCATTTCTAAATCTAAAAATATAATCACACAAATTTTGAAAGTTTTTCTATTACTAGATTTTGAACTTATTTTGCTAATGTGTCGTACCGACTAATTTAGTGGTGGGAAAATTCCTAAGATTTTAAAAATTGAGCTGCCAAATTTTAAAATTTAGAAATAAAGAGAAAAAACTATGAATCAGCAAAATAAGATGATCAAAAGTGCGACTTAAATTTTATTTGTTGCCTATGAGTTCAAAATTCAATTAAGAAAAAAATTTATTACCCAATTGATGCATATATAATGTGATATCTCTATCAACTGAACTAAAATTCACGATAACATATTTAAATAATGTAGTTTCTTTCTGTTAAAATAATCAATTAACTCAGTTTATATGAGTAAAAAATATGACAAATTCAAATATAAAATTAGCAAACCTGAAAATGACAGCTAACATGAAAGTGATAGCAGGTACTAGATTACCAATTGCTGCAGCAAGTGTTGGAGTACTATAATCAATGGCAATATAACCCATAATTTGACATGAAGATCTGCATAACATATGATACACAAACCATCATAAACATAAAATTAATGAGACTCTTTTCACCAAAAATAACTAAATTGTAGCTATAAAAAAAAAATGATTAAATAAGTCATTTTTCCATTACCCTATTGCCCCAAGAAGCACAATTTTGCATATTATGGAAAAACTAAGTGGAGGAACAACTCTTGATCTGCAAAAGAAAAAACATAAAATCAAAACATGAAAACATTAGTTGGTTGAAATATAATATTTGAAATCAAAGCGAGTTTAACAAAATTATAGTGATACCGTTATTTTATTGAAACATGCATCAAAAAATTTATTTTATCAAAATATCATTTGTTCGGACACTCTGATTCTGCCAAACTTACCCTCTATTGAAAAAAGTGATAGGAATTAGAACAGAAGTACCAACAACATAAGCATAGGCAACAAAGACATGATTGTTCATCCCTTGAATTGTGGCTGCTTTGTATAAAGTGAGTAAAGCCACATCACTGAATTCATTGCTTACAATTACCACAATTGGCATAAAATCTTTGTAAAAGGACCATCTTCTAGTCATATTTCTATGACTACTAAGTTCTATCACTTAAACCTTGTTGAAATGCAGAATTTATTTTAGATTTTTTCATGATGATTTTTGATTTTGACCACCTTTTTAATCAAAAACAAACATGAAAGTTAAAACGGTTGTCTTAAACTAATATATATCAAAGACTTGCTTATTTTATTAGTTTTAGTCATGTTGTTTATTTGACACTAGTTATTATTTTTTATAGAATTTCTGATCATGGTGTTGATAAAATATCTCAAAAAATTTCATAAATTATTATTTGTTACCATTTGCCATGTAAAATTGGGCCCACAATGGATCCATGATAGAAAAATACAAACAGTGGTGAATTAGCATCTTTAAGAAAATTGGCAAATAAACAAGGGAGGTTAACGAGCCTTTACTAAGATGAATTGTTTGGAAAAACTCAAATTTAATTTTTAAAGAAACAATTTTTTATTAGTTTTTACTTATTTTTTGATTGAATTTTAGAATATCAGAATGTTTTTTTCTAAAAATAGAGTTAACACAAAAATTGAAAATAAAAGGTTTTTAAACTATATACGGGGCTAGGATATGGAGGCCTTAATAAAACTTAACTTACCTCTTACCAAGATCTTTTTTTTTTTTTTTTGACGGTACTTACCAAGATCTTTTAAAACTAGAAACTTTCATCTAATTAACTTGCATTGACTTAAAATTGAACCAACTTCAGTGTCATCTTCAAAATCATGGTTCAACATGTCCACAATAATTTTGTATTTAGAATAAAAATGACCTTTTTTTGTCTAAGATTAAAAAATGGCCTGGGTGATGTTTAATTGTTGGGCTAGCTTTAAAGGATGGTTTCTCATCCCACCCCCCGTCATTCTTTTTCACCCCCCAGAAATCCAACTTTACCCTTGATTTTACCTTCAAAAAGTTCGGTACACGCGTACTGAACTTTTTCGATATTGAAAAATAGGTGTTTTACATCTTTAAAAAGTTCAGTACGCGTGTACTGAACTTTTTTTCAAGGGTTAAAAATGGAAACCCAGGGGGTGAAAAAGAAAGCTGGGGGATGGGGAAAGAAATCTTCGCTTTAAAGAACACAAGAGGCCCATATTTTTCCATCAGCCCAGAGGATAGGCCCAAATTGACTTTGAAATACCCTGTAGAAAAAATTTCCCTCCTACCCCAATATTTATACCTGAAAATATATAGACCCTCCATCTTTGCTCCCAAGACCCTCAAACTGACAAAAATGTCCTTGCACAACAAATTCGTTAAGTAGACGACGATCAAAAAATTATTTCGTTGACAGACTGACGAAACTATTCAGAGATATTGAGTTTCAAACCGTCTGCATATTTCTCATATCACAGATTTTCGTTGCGTAGTCAACGAAAACACGCGTGTTCGTCGGGTAGACAACGAATTTTAATGTTTCGTCATGCAATTTACGAAGGCACAATTTTCGTTGCGTAGTCAACAAAATGTTGATAATTTTGTATAGGACAATCGTTTCGCCGTCTGGGTGCTGAATATTTTCGAATTCGTTACGTAAACGACGAATTTTTTGTCCACTAACTTAGGGGTATTTTGGGATTTTTGAAGGGTCTGGAAGCATACATGGGGGCCTAGATAGCAAATTTCCTTCACTCCTACAAATAAAAATTATTTGCAATTGTATTCTTTTATCATTTAACTTCACCCTCACAAAACTATTGTGGTAGACAAAAGATTTTCAGTAGCCTTACAAACCAGAACACTTGGTAAAACATTTTTGCGAATATTTGGTTTATCCACGATGATGTTCAATTTAACCATGGTCAAACTGCGACTAATAGTTTTCGTTGTGTAAAATTTATCCGGTTGACAAAAGTTTCCTACAAATTGTCGATTTGGCCACAATCATATTGAGTTTAGCCACGGTTTGAACGTGGCTAATATTGTTCTGTATGCAAAAATAATCTGATAGTCAAAATTGGAAACCAGAACACTTGAGAAAAAAATTTCAAAAAGTGAAATACATATTTACAAACCGAAACTCTTTGTAAATGATTTTCATTCTGGCTAAAGGAAATACACTACTAGAAAAATCTTAAATACCGACGGGTAAAATATGTCTCTAAAATTTAAATATTCCGTCACTAAGCAGGTTAGAGACGGATTTGATCTCGTCGGTAATTTCCTCGTCTCTAAACTATTAGAGACGGACAAAATCTGTCTCTAAAATAAAAATATCTGTCTCTAACTGCTTTTTCTGTCTCTAATTCCATATCTATTAGAAACGAAATATATTCTGTCTTTAAATTCCATCGGTATTTTAACTTTTTCTAGTAGTGATATTTGCAGAAATTGGCTACCAAAAATGTTCTAGCAAGTGTTATGGTTTGTAATTTTGGCTACCAGAGGATTTTGTGTCCAGTAAATATTTTCCAAAAACAATTCTAAAATTTTATTTTTTTTGAGTTAAGCAACTTAATAGTTAAAAATTTACCTCTTAAAATGAATAAATGAGAAATTTTGAATTTAAACTCAACATAATATCTCTACTAATTAAGTTATGTTCACAAATGACCCATTCTAGAAATTATGTATCCTCATTTATATATGTATATCTCCTGTCTCCACCACACACATGCATACATAACAACAATTATGCATGATTTAATGAAAACTCAAATATCTTGCAAGTAATTAATGAAAGAAGAAATTATAAATGTCTAGTAGCATCACTTTTCACTGTCCAGCCCACACAGACAATGACCCCAATGGTGGTTAGTACTTGCTTAAAGAAAGTAAGTTACTTACATAAAATGACTAATAGAGGAGAGAGAGAGAGAGAGAGAGAGAGAGAGAGAGAGAGAGAGAGAGAGAGAGAGAGAGAGAGAGAGAGAGAGAGACTTAAAAAGTTTTTTTGTTGGACCATGTTGCTTAAAACCTTTGATTAAGCACTTTCCTTCTATTTAATAATGACAACAATATAACACCTAAATTTGTAGTACTAGTTTGGCTCAAACAAGAAAATTTGAACTAGTTGTTTTTAATACTCTTCCATAAACTTAAATCCTAAGATAAATAACCCTTTCTTGTAAGTAACATCACAAATAGAAGTATTCAATAAAATCTAATAGAGATTTAAATTTTAACCTATAGTTAAGAGGAAAAGTATAATACTACAAGTTACATACTAATTCCTACCAAACTTAACATAAGTTTCTTGTGAGTATTAAAAAAATGTACCCCATTTTCTTTTGTTTTCCCCCTCATTTTTGACTAATAAGTTAAAGGATATGGTATTAATTAAATAATTGACATGCTACACTCCTTCAATTCCGGTTTACAGCGACATAACGTGTAACCTACTATTGAAAATAACATTAAAAAGTACCCCTAATTCAAAACCTTTTGCCCATTCATTTATTAATTAACCACAATTGGTTTTTTTTTATAAGCCAAATTTGAATTATAAGGAGTATAAGGGATACTCAACTCTTACAATTTAAGAAACGCACATTAAATGCGATGAAAACAATTTAGAGGATTAAAACGTCAATCACGATAGAATAGTTCTACACTACTCTGTGATCTACCTATGAACCACAATCAAGCAATATACAATATTTGATTCATTAGAGTAACAACATTTGTAAAAATGTCTCTAAAAAGAATATTATCACGAGCACGCCAAATGCACCAAGTAGTCACTAACCAAATTAGATGCCGCAATCTTTTATTCTTCGCTCCTATAAGAAAATCACCAAAAAATAAAATATTCAGTTGAAACATAAGTAATTTAGTAAAAACTTATTAATATTATAATTTTAAATTTGAATTTTTTAAAATAATTTAATTTTAACTAAAATTTATTAACTATTTGAGTTCTTTAATCACATAAATCATTAATTTATATTTTGAATTCAACTTGGTGGAATTGTCACACAAAAAAAATTGTGAAGATTATATTTTTGTGGGCAAACAATACAACTGAAGTTTGTTCAAGGAATAATTCTTTTACTAATTTTCCACCTTAGCTATTTTTATATACTCTGCTTTGGTTGTAGACATAATCTTTGTAGATTGAGTTGTTGATTACTAGCAAATATGTCTCTCTCCAAAAGACACATCATATTGTAGACATGTATGTAGGCATGGCAAAATAACCCATACTCGCGGGTACCCGCCCATCCCGCCCCGATTTTGACGGAGAAAAATTCAAGTTGACTGAGTTTGGGTTTTCCCCGATATTAAAAGTTTGGGTTGGGGCGGGTAATGGGGATATTGATACCCACCCAAATCCATCCCCGAACCCGCCCCGCTTATATCGAATTACATTTTATCATTAATAAATTAGAAACTCTTAAACAAATTTTATATTGCATTCATATTTTAAGTTGAATATTAATCAATTTATTTTCTCTATTCATTTTCTATGTATAAATATTGTTGAAACAAAATAAATTTCTACTTTTAACTATTTTTTTAATTAAAAAAACAACAAAATGCAACTCAAATTCATATGGAGGTAGAGTGAAATGGGGATACCCGAACCCCGTTGGGTGTGGGTTTGGGGTTTTAGTTTTCATCCCCGTTAAGAATTGGGACGGGTTTGGGGATACCCGAACTTTTATGGGTTTGGGTTTGGGGATGACAAAATTCGTCCCCGACCCACCCCATTACCATGCCTACATGTATGCCATTGACATATTTTTTTGAATCAAAATATCCTACAACTAAAAGATTTTTATATCTATAATTAAACGTGATACCATGATCTGTTGCACCTTTCAAATATCTAAAAACCCACTTGAGTACTTCATAATTAACACTTATCCGGTTTAAACTTAAACTCACAAACTTGATTTACACCTTGTGCTAAATCTATGATGGAGATTGATCAATGAGAGCTTAATTAAGTGATTTGTCAATTGACTACTCAAAATCTTAGCATTGCTCATGTCAAATATATCCAACACATGTTCAACATAATTTTTCTAAAAGACATAATGTTCTAGCACTCATATTCATCCCAAAAATCTAAGCAACATCTAAGTCTTTGATTTTCGGTTCATTTATCTCATGTAATGGAAGCAATCAACCTATCATCGACATACTATAGTAGGAAAATTTGAAGCATATAAGATTCAAAGTGCTTGTACCACTATCTTGAAGTTTTCTCTACCCACTTACCACTTCCTATATCATGTTTAACATAGATGAATAAAGTAATTTATATTTGAATATTTTATATAAAAAATGTATTGAATGATAAATTTAAGATTAAAAATTAATTTTAAGGATAAAATTTAAAAATTGTATCTTTAAATTAGAAGTTATAATCAATTCCAAATACAAAAATAATGATTAAACCAACCATTTCTAGCTTTGTAATATACTCCTCCAGTCTTATTTATGAGCAAAAATTACTTTTTAGATTCATTAAACAATTGATGTAATCAGTCTATATTTAAATTAGATACATTAGTGGTTGAATGAATTAAAAAACAACTTTTACTTGTAAATAAGGTCGAAAAGAGTACTTTTAAATAGGTTTCTTACATTATAAACATTTTATAAATCTCTATAACTTTTTCAAATTTTACTAATATTAGTCATTTAAAAAATATATTTCATTAGAGACTAAATTAAAAATAAGTGAATAAACTTATAATCTAAATTAATGATAAATTATAAAATTGAGACATTCATAAAATTAAAGGAGAAAATGGGACATGCACCGCTGTCATTCAATACCAACCATGTATTCTGTCAAATTATCTCACTATATTCCACTTTTATAGTATGGTGAAGTCAATTTCTATTTGACGTTCATATAAAAAAAAAAAAAATTTACATTGACGTAACATATCTATTAAACTCAAATTAAAGACATGTTTAAGAATGTCGTTCAAAAATAACATGGCCTAACTTAATAATTTACTCCAAAGTCATTTCTACTAAAAAAATAAAAATTAATCATGATAAATTCAATTATAAACTTTAGAAAATCAATTTTTTTGTCTCTTCCCAAAATGAAAAATCAAATTTTCACTTAAAATTTCAAATTAAATTTTTCATGGCATAAAACCAAACACATGCATAATTACCACTCTCCTATAGAGCGAGTGGAACTAAAACTATTTTTGTTTCTTTTTATCATCCCTTACCTCTAACTTTGGGAACTGCTTCCTTCCCACTTTCACAGTTTTTGGATTCTTTCCTTCCAACCCACAAAGATAAGAAATTTGTCCATTTTGTTTGGATCCATCACACACTTCCAACACAATACATTTCACACTTCACTTTTCTCTTTCTCTTCTATACTTCAAAACATCACCACTTATATTCAAAACTTGAAAAACAAGAACATGAGAAGAATTTAAAACACCCCAAATGGTGTTTCACTTAGGTGAGTTCATTTCAAGATATTTTCCCTAAAACCCAAAATAGAAAAATGAAAAAAATTTGATTTTTTTTTTTTAATGTTTTGAGTTGAAGTGATTTTTAAGCCAATAGATATGTTAGAGTAAACATCCTAGTACTGTACTTTGTTTTATTTGTCTGAAATTTGTAAAAAGATTAGATTTTTATGTTTTTTTTTAGTACTTTTGTTGTTGTTGTAAGATGTGACTAGGATCTTGTTTGGTTGGTTGGAACAATTGTAAGAGAATATTTTTGTTGTTTGATTTTGTTATATGTCAGAAACTATGTATCCTAAATTGTTATTTGAACATACCCATTTGAGAATGTCTTTGATTAATCATCAAATCTATCAAAAAGATGGTTACTTTATGAATTTTCCACCACCCCCACCATCACCATCATCACCAACATCATCAATACAATCTTCATCAAGTTCTTCAAACACACCAACATCACCATCTTCATCGTCTAGTACTAAGATTAGTCCTGCTGTTCTTTTCATCATAGTTGTTCTTGCAGTTCTGTTCTTCATATCTGGTTTACTTCATTTACTTGTTAGATTTCTTATAAAGAATCCATCTTCATCTAATTCTACATCTAATAGACAACATCATAATGACATTTCATCTTCTGATGCACTTCAAAGACAGCTTCAACAGCTTTTTCATCTTCATGATTCTGGTTTAGATCAAGCTTTCATTGATGCACTACCTGTTTTTCAATTTAAGGAAATTGTTGGTTTGAATGAGCCTTTTGATTGTGCTGTTTGTTTGTGTGAGTTTACTGAGAAAGATAAGTTAAGATTGTTACCTATGTGTAGCCATGCTTTTCATATAAGTTGTATAGATACTTGGCTACTTTCAAACTCAACCTGTCCTCTTTGTAGAGGAACACTTCAAACTCATGGATTTTCGATAGAAAATCCGATGTTTGAATTCGATGATATTAGAGAAGATGGTGATTTTCCATGTAATGGAGAGAATGGATTTGGTGGTAATAGACAAAAAGAAATTGTAGTTGATGAAGTTGTCGATAAAGGGGTTTTGCCAGTTCGACTGGGGAAGTTCAAGAAAATAAATGCGGAAATTGGTAGAGAGAACGAAGAAGTAGGTGAAACGAGTAGTAGTAATTTGGATGCAAGAAGATGTTTTTCAATGGGATCTTATCAATATGTGGTTGGAAATTCCGAGTTAAGGGTAGCCTTAAATCATGATAGTAGAACTCATAATGATATAAGGGTTAACAAAGGAATGGTAAATGTTAAGAATCTTTGTGTGGAGAATGATTTGGAAGCAAAGAAGATTAGTAATGTTAGTAAAGGTGAAAGTTTTTCGATTTCGAAGATTTGGTTATGGCCAAGAAAAGGAAAATTTTCTTCAAGTTCTTTAGAAGCTCATAATGGAATGGCATTGCCATCTTATCTTAACAAAGATTTGCAACATCATGGGATGAAGGAAACAGATGGTGTATGAAATATTGAAAGGTATCTCTATCTATATATTAACTTTGTTTCTTCATTCACTTGAATATTTATTTCAATCCATTGATTGAAAATGCTTCATTTTGCATTAGAGTTCCAAAAGAATTTGGTGTGCTAATTTTGAGATTGTGGGATAATATTTTGATGTATTATTAGAGAGAAAATATAAGAAATATAGTTTCTTTCTTTGTTCAAAAAGATCTTCTGACTCCATGGTATGATGAAATTGGATTTTGTTATTGTAAATTCACTAAATTGTATCTGATCTTATATAGTTATGGATAGTACAAACCATGTTTATATCAGTATCGATACATGCGATATACATATGTATATCGATTTGATACAAAGTTAAATCCAATCGATATGAATCTCTAGTGTGTATCTATTTTAACATATGATGAATTCTGATTTTCGCTACAATTAATCACGACCCGAACTTAGTGTAATCAACCACTTGTTTTTGTTAATTTTGTATAGTTAGTCACTGTTCTTGTAATTTGATTTAAGACTTTGATCTTAAATTATTTTGATGTTCGTATATAATATATTAGCTTGTAGTTTTGCTATGTCAATTGTTTTCACTTCAACGTTTCATATTCTTATTAGTAACATGTATCTTACAATTCATAATAAGATTTCATTTACGACTCATTAGTTCTTTCGATTCATGATAAGAGTCCCAATTTGATGACCGTGGTTCAAACATCAACACATTAACATAGATTTATCAACTTCCTAGTCCACCAATTACTCCGGTGTATGTTTGGATTGACAGTGATTTTAGTAAAATGGTGGAACTATTATTTGTGAAGCTCCAAAGTACATGAATGTTTGGATTGGCGATGAATTTAACAAAATTACACCGAAACCGTGATTTTGTAAAGCTCCTAACATGTTTGAGCTAAAATTATGGTTGTTCAGTGTGATTCTGTTGATCTCAACGCCAATCCAAACATACACATAACAATTATTACATTGTCGATCTCAACGCCAATCCAAACATACACATAACAATTATTACATTAGATAGATCCAAGGTAGTTGGTTGAATTCGGTTTGGAGCCTAAACTCTTTCAAAGCAAGACTTGTCTCTTTCTATGTCAATGTTATCTTGCTATCACTGTGTCTATTTGTCTACTAGACCATGGTGAGTGACAATTGCATCTGCTTTATAAAGCTTTTGGTTTTGTTTGATCTCTATTTTTTTTTCCTTTTTTTTTTATTATTATTCCACATACTTTTTAGGAGAGTGTGAATACAAAACTTTTTAGTGATGGTGGGGCCCACAACAGTTGGTGTGATAGAACTTAGAAGAATCTATTTTTTTCTTTTTGATTCAAAAAATTGGTTGTAGATGCTTTTTTATGGGGCCACTTTAATCTTCCCATCTGTCCATGTTGAAATTAAAGACAAATTTCTTTAATATCAATCATAATTACAATCAATTAATAATCCTAAAAGTGACTTAGGGGAGGGAGTATTTGTTAAAGAAGAAAATGATCTATGATTTGCACTTTTAAGATTACTTAACTTGCAAACTAATTAACCTAGCTGTTTTGGGTTTTCTAGATTAATGATAATGATTTGATATACCATCAACCTTCCAATAACACACAAGATAGTTTTTGTTTTATTTTCTTTTGGTGTAACAAGATCACTCATCTATGAAATTGGATCCAAATCCCTCATCTATATAGTTTGTTTTATGATTTTATGTTTAGTGTATGTTTGGCTATGCGTTAAATTAATATTTCTCGTGTCTTTGCACTTTGAATGTGATTTTATTTGGGCTTTTGTACTAACTTTATGATTTCTAGAGGAATAGAGCCTGACAATTCTAAGTTCGATTATATGGTAAGTAATTTATCGTTAAGAATTGTTACTCCAAAATTTGAATTTGGATCCTTTTGAATGATTTGACGTTAAGTGGAGTTCGTTAACCACTTGAATCAAATTATTTCGTTACTTTGATTTGGGTTTGCCGTAAGTAAATAATAGTAGTTTTATTTTTATACAATAATAGTATTTTTATTAAACCTTATAAAAGGTATTAACATAAAGAGGAAAAGATACATGAAAAAAAAAAAAGTAAATTGGATCAATTCATATGAGTGGTGGCATCTTTGTTCTTTTAGCTTAATTTTAACATGTGAAGGGGAAATTCTATCTTAGGCATAACCCTAAATTAATATTACTTGGGCACACACACAACAAAGAGAAAAAGTTAAAAATAAATTATTAAGTCACATCAACTATCATTAATCAATCCTTTTTATATTTAATTTTTAAAAAATTATGTATGTGTGCCTAAAAGACAAGTGTTGAGTTTGTGCCCAAGTAAGAGTTTCTACATGTGAAGAGGTGGTTAGGTACTAGAATCTATTGATAGCATGTTAGTACTAACTTCCATAAGAGTAGTGACAAAATTTATTTAAAAAAGAATCCAAGAGTTTAATACAGTAGCATGCTAGTACTCTCATTTATGAAATGATAATGTCTTCAATCTCAATGTATTCAATTACTCCTAAATTGAACATTAAGTCAGCAACACTATACCCTAGAAAAAGTAATAAAAAAATAAATAAGGAATGTAATATTTTGCATGCACATCATAGTGTCTCTGCAATATTAGTTTAAAGATTAAAGATTTAATTGCAGTTTTGATCCCCTTATTTTTAATTTTTTATAGTTTTGGTCTTTCTATTTTAAAATTCGACAGTTTTGATTCCTCTATCACATATTTTGTCTAAAATATAATGATGCAACATGTTTCAAATAAACTTTATGAATGACTTTTCTTACAATTTCATCGATGTTTGTATTTTTTTCACCATAGAATTATATATCACGTCGTTTAAATCATATCATATCGTCAATTTATCGTTAAAAATTGTGATAGGGAGACCAAAATTGCAAAAAGTTGAAAATACAGGGACCAAAACTGCAATTAAGCTAAGATTAAAAGAAGAAAAAAATGCATTAGAAAAATATTTTCTACACTAAGTAAGAAGTTTGACTACATAGTTTCAATAAATTTTTACTTTATTTGAGTTTCTTAGTTGTTTTTTTTTTGAATGGCAAATTGTTAGTCGTTAGTATATTTATAATATGTTAGTTTTTTCTCTTTATCAGGACTTGAACCCTGGACCTCCAACTTATTAACCCTTAACTCAACTAGCTTATCCATCCCACCCATTTGAGTTTCTTAGTTAGTGCCTGAAGGACACTATTTAGCATTTGCACACAAAAATCGTTTAAGAAAAACACTTGCAAAGTTTCAATAACTTTAATTGTTTATTTCTAATTGTGTCCATAACTTTCAATCACTACTTCACCACCACTTTGACTACCATCGATTACCATTTGATCGACCTCTAATCACCAATAAGCATTTAGTCGTTATCAACATCACTGTATTAATTTAAACTAATGATTATGTTTTTAATAAGTAGGAGTATTAAAATTTGAATTTCAATCTAAATATTTCATGTAATATCTTTATCAATTGAATTATGTTGAATTACACTCGGAAAAAATTTTACGTGTGTGTGTGTGATGGTGGGTGGTGTGGGCTTGTATTTGCTGTTGGTTGGGCCCAAAGCTCTGTAGGTCAGTGCACAACTGTGCATGCTACTGTCACTGTTGGAAATTGTCAACGAGTTTTGGTAATAACTTTTAAGTCCACGCTCTACCAGCGCGTGTGTTATTATTGTTTATCTATTTTAGAATATTTATTTATTTTACCGGCCGTCAACTCGCGTGTCCGCTAATAAACGAGACGGACTGTAATTTTAGACTCGACCATTTAAATTAGTTCGCTCATCTCATCCCGTTTTTAGGCGGGTTTAAGCGGACTGAGCCTAAACGGAGTGAATTTGCTCGCTTTGCCACTCTTAATTTTTTAGATAAAAAAGTTTTATTTTTATCATGTTTATTTAATTATTACTCCTTGATAAAAAAACAATCCAATTATTACGTACTCTTCTGAATCCTTAATATTAAGAAACAAATTATATTTTAGATTTATTAGTTTTTCAATAAATTTGAAAAATAGTTTGTTTATTTTATTAAAGACCGGAGGAAATACTAATATTTATTTAACAATAAATAATTTTAATAGTAGAAAAGAAAAATTATATATTTTTAATTGAATACTACCTCTCTCCTCAATATATAAGACTTTTTTTTTCTTCATAATTTTGTTGTCCCTAGAAAGTGGATGAAATAAGCTTCTTCCACACTAATAACAAGTTAGGCCAAGTTAGACCATGTACGACTCACTTAAGAAGTAACTATATACATATTAATTATTGTCTATTGAGGTTCAAATAGAGCATAAATTAGTTAATTCATAATTTATATTTTTGTTTTAACCAAAAATAATTATTCATGTACCAACAAAGGAGAATAATTATTCATGTCTTGGGCTTTTAAGTAATGGTTAAGGTTCGATTTCTAACTCTTCTTGTGAAAATAATTTGGTTAATAGAGGAGAATTGACAAAGGAGAATTCACTTATCTATATATAGTTATTATTATTAATTTTGCTTGGTTTTAACTTATGTTGAAATTGTTCCATGTGTAATTTCACTATATTTGTAAATGAATGTGGATATAGGTTTTTATATTATGTGTTTTCACTGTATTATGAGATTTTTATGAAATTTACATCAAAACATAAAAATCATGTCACTGTATTTGTTTATGAGATTTTTATGTTTTGATGTAAATTTTGTAACTTAGGATAAATAGCTTAACTTCTAGCTTATAGCATAATATGTGCTTCTACAAATGAACTTTATTCTTGTATGCGATATTCAGAATTTTATGGTATTGCCTTTAACTTCATACATACGGTCATTATCTTCCATATTCATTCTAACACATCAATGTCTTGGGCTTTTAACTAGGTAGTCAAGGTTCGATTCAACTCCTGCTTCCGAAAATAATTTGGTTTTGCTAGAGGAGAATTGGCAGAGGAGAATTTATCTTATATGTTTCACAGATTCTGGACAAAGACTATTTATTTTAAAGAATTAATATAAACACTATATAGATTTTCTTTCCCAAGACTATGCCTAGGGTGTTGGGTTTTCGGGTGTGCCAATCTCTTTAGGTTGTTAGTGCCTTTGGGGAAAATTGGTCTTTAAGCCCTCCACAATGTTCTCAGACCCCCCTAAAACTCTAAAAATGCTACTGAATTTGGTCTCAGTTTGCTTTGGATCCTACGTTTTAAAATGAGTATATTATTGGATTCTATTAGGGGTGTTCGTGGTGCGGTTTAGTTCGGTTTTGAGCCTAAAAGTCATCCTAACCGTGAGATAAAATTGCATGCGGTTCGGTTGGTTTTAAAAAGGTCATCCAAACCAAACCAAACCAAACAAATGCGGTTAGGATAAGTTCGGTGGTTGTGGTTTACACCATAATTAAAATGTACTGAAATTAAATTAAACTAAACACAATAAGTGGTTGTGGTTTACATGCATTTTTTTTCTTCTTGGAACAGCAAAAAGATTCATTAAAATCGGAAAACATTTAAATCCACACTCACTCGACTCGGGTTTTTCCCGTCAAAGCGGGTACGATTTAGACGGGTTCTCATGAGTGTGAGTTTAATTGTCATGCCTACACATAAAATAGTAAATAATTGAATAGTGAAATTATCAAGACTTGTTGTGAACTTTGTTTCAATGATATATTTGTCTATTGTTATTGGGCTATAAATATTGGAATATAATAAAACTTAATGTGATTTTAGGGGTATTGAAATATAATAGAAACTTAATGCGGTTTTAGTGGTTAACAGCGGTGTTTGCGGTTTGCGGTTCAATAAAAAAGTCATCCAAATACATCCAAACCAAATGCGGTTTTTGCGATTTTTGATTTGGATTGGTTCGGTTTGCAGTTTTACTTTTGGATTGGTTCAGATACGATCACCCCTAAATTCTATGGTCCAAGATCGATTAATTGAATAAAGGTCATTTGTTTTATATATATATATATATATATATATATATAACTTAATTGAATAATGGTTCAAAGTCCATTGGCTAGATTGTAATTTGGTTTGAAGTCACGTACGACTCTTATTTTAAAAATATCTCGCACTTTTAATCTCTCTCTCTCTCTCTCTCTCTCTCTCTCTCTCTCTCTCTCCAAGTTTGGTTTGAAGAGAACTTGTGAAGAGAGAAATATATGAGAGAGTTTAAGAAAAGATAAATATGTGAGAAATATGATAGAGTTATTAAGGTACTCCCTCTGCCCAAAGATTTTGGTCATTTTAACTTTTTATTTTTCTTTTAAATCTTTAGCCATTTTAAGAAACTAATGTATAATAATGGGAGTATCAAAAGGTGGCGGACCCATTTGAGCCGCCATATATTATCACTTAAAATTTACACACAACTGCAAAGTTTTTGATTTAAATTGAGTAAAAATGTTCAACCTAATAATGTCAATATTGATCAATTTAGTTAGATTTTTCTTTCTTTTATAATGAAGAGGGTCTAAGCCTAAGCCCGAAAAAATATTATAAAAAGACTAAATGAGAAGTAACAATTTTCATTACATCAGCTAGCAACAAACAAGTGACTAACCTTAAATGAACACTCCGCAAAAAAACACTTTTATACTCCATCAAACACTCATATAATTAGCTAAAACATCTAAACAAAAATTTACCTCCTAATAAAAGCGATGAACAACCACTTTTCAAATGTACAAACTAAATATCTTCAACACATATCAACAAATTAATTCTCATAACTTATAAAATTCATTAAACAATAAACTCTCTTTAAAATTTTTAATACCGGTGCATTTCCCAATCTGAGATTATGGAAAAACTTGAATATAAAAATTATGTGAACAGAGGCACGATACTCCTTGAGCAAGTACACCAACCACTGCAGTTCACAAGAAGCAAAAGACAAGGCACGATACTCAGCTTTTGAGGAGCTTCTTGAGACTGTATGTTGCTTCTTAGCTCTCCAGGAGATTAAGGAACTTCCAAGGAAAAAACAATATCCAGAAGTGGACCTTCTAGTGTCCAAGCATCCAGCCCAGTCAGCATCTGTGAATCCCAATAACTGTAGCTGTGCATCTCTTCTAAATAATAACCCTCTTCCTGGAGATCCTTTATGGTGTGATTGGTAGAAAGAAGAAAATATGAAGAGAGAAAAAGGTGAGAGAAAGTTTAAGAAGAGAGAAATAAGTGAGAAATAGAGTATATTTGATGTATTGATTGGTATAAGAGAAAAAGAGAAGAAAGAAGTCTTGGTTATTTATGTAAATACAAGAATGCCCTTAAGTTTAAAAATTACTACTAACAAAAATTATCTTATTTCAATTTAAACCATTAATTATTTATTAATTTATTAAAATATACGGTTTATTTGTTATCAATTCACTAATATTGTATTCTAAGTTTTATTATATAATTTAAGATGATGAATTTAATTATTAATTTAGTTTTAATGTTATTATTTTCAATTTATATTTAAATTATTTAGTTTGGTGTAGTTATCAAAGCAAGGGCATATAAGGAAAAACATAAATAATGGACCATTCTCTACACTTTCTCGGCAACTTTGGGAAGAAGAGAAAAGATCTGGGCCCCACTGATTTTTAGTCTCTCTCTCTCCAATTTCTATTGTGTTCCAATCAAGAGAAATGAACTATTTCTCTTCTAACTCTCTCTTCTCTTACTCTCTCTTTGGTAATTCTCTTAAACCAAACAAAGGCTTAAGGTATCTGACCACTCTACAACCAGTGTCATAGTGAGTTTGAGTAGGTGAAGATAAGAACTGACTCAATTGCTGTGTCACAAAGGCAATATCAGGCCTTGTGGTAGTCAAGTACAACAGTTTTCCCACTAATCTTCTATATCCAGCTATATCCTCATAGGGTGGAGAAGTATCCTGATGAAGTTTAACAGAATTGTCAAGAGGAGTTTTAGCTGGCTTGGCCCCAAGCAAACCTGTATCATTTAACAGGTCAAGACAATATTTCCTTTGGCAGATAGTGATCCCTACTTTGGAGTGTGCTACTTCAATTCCCAAGAAGTATTTAAGCTGTCCAAGATCCTTGATTTTGAACTGAGTATCAAGAATTTGTTTAATTCGATCAAATTCATCAAGGGAAGTGCCTGCTAGTATAATGTCATCAACATACACTAATAGAGCTGTGAAGTGATTGTCATGCTTGAGAGTGAACAGAGAATGGTCAGATACATATTGATGATATCCTTGAGCAATTAGAACACCAGTTAATTTTTCATACCACTTCCTACTAGCTTGCTTTAATCCATAGAGAGATTTAAGAAGCTTGCAGACTTGGTGAGGCTTAGAATGTTGCACACCCTGAGGTATAGTCATGTATACATCCTCTTGTAACTCTCCATGTAGGAAGGCATTATTCACATCTAATTGGTGCAAATGCCAAGAATGAATGGCTGCTAGTGCAATTAGAGTTCTCACAGTAGTAATCTTTGCAACAGGAGAGAAAGTTTCAAAGAAATCAATCCCTTCTACCTGATTATACCCTTTTGCCACTAGCCTGGCCTTGTACCTTTCTATAGTCCCATCTGCTTTGTCCTTGATCGTGTACACCCACCTGCTCCCAATAGTTTTCACATGAGGTGGTGTATCTACAAAGATCCAGGTATTGTTTTGTTTCAGAGCTTCAAGCTCAGCATCCATAGCCTTCAACCAACAGTCATGTTGACTAGCTTGTTCATAGTTGGCTGGCTCATCATCAGCAGTAAGGGACAAAGCAAACTTGCTATGATCAACAAACAAGTTAGCACATGAATGATATTGTGATATTGGATAGGGAGTACCTGATGAATGATTGGGTGCTGCAGAGAGATTGCATATGTAATCAGTGAGGTGTGAAGGCTTATGTGTTGATCTAGTTGACCTTCTAGGTAAAGTGTTGGAATCAGCAGGTGGTATATAATTGGGAATGGAAGGAGAATCAGATGAATTGTGATGTGAAGGGTTGTCATTGGAATGATCAAGGTTAGAAATGGAATCAGGAATATCACTATGAGAGTAAACAGGATCATCACTCACAATGACAGGTAGGGAATTATCAATAGATTGGCGAGTATCATTTGAGTGATACTGCCAAGGAGGAGCAGACTTAGATTGATAGGGCAAGATTTGTTCATGAAAAGTAACATTTCTAGAGACAAAGATGTTTTTAGAATTAAGATTCAAACAGTACAGCTCCTTTCACGCCTGGCTTGTGTCCCAAGTAAACAGACTTTCTAGCTCTTACATCAGGTTTAGATCTATGACTTTGAATAGTAGAAGCATAGCAGAGACAACAAAACACTTTCAAATCATTAAGATCAGGATTCTTATTAAAGCACAGGTTATAGGGTGATTTGTGTTTTAACAAAGGTGTAGGAATTCTATTAATGATGTAAGTAGCTTGAAGAATAGCATAGGACCAAAACTGTTTTGGAAGTTTGGATTGAAAAAGTAAGGCTCTTCCAACATTCAAAATATGTTGGTGTTTCCTCTCTACACGCCCATTTTGTTGTGGGGTTTCAACACAACTAGATTGATGAACAATCCCTTTAGAGTCAAAGAAATCAGGTATTAAAAATTCTGGGCCATTGTCTGTTCTTATAGCTTTAACATTACAGTCAAATTGTTTTTCAATCATGGTAATGAATTGTTTGACAAGGTTAGGGACTTCAGATTTAGCTTTGCATAGAATAACCCAAGTGAAACGACTAAAATCATCAAGTGCAGTAAGGAAATATCTATGACCATGAATGGAAGGAACAGAAATGGGACCCCATATATCAAAGTGAAACAACTCATAGCATTTATTGGCTCTATTTGAGCTAAGAGAAAATTTTGATTTTCTATGTCTAGCATAGTGACATATATCACAAGCTGAATCATGATCTACATTTATAAAGGAAAAAGTTTTATGTAATTCTAACAATCTACTATTGGATAAATGGCCTAACTTGAAGTGCCAAAGAGCAGCTGGAGGAATAACACTAGGAGAAGCAGTTTGAGATGATGCAACGATAGTCTTGCTGTGGAGTGGAGAAGCTTGGTGTAAAGTGAGGTAATACAATCCCTCCATGAGCTCACCCAAACCAATCATCTTCAATGTCTCCTTTTCCTGTATCAAACACTTATCACCATTAAAACTAACAATGTATTGATTATCAATGCAAAGTTTAGGTACATAAATTAGATTCAAATGGAAATCTGGCACATATAAAACTTGTGTGACAAGAAAGCTTGGGGAAAATTGCACAGTGCCAGCATATCTAGCAACAGAGATATGACAATTTGGTAATCTAACATTAATAGGTGTAATTGCAGTGTAAGAGCTAAAACACTGCATAGAGGAACAAATATGATCACTAGCTCCAGAATCTATAATCCATGACCAAGAGGTGAACTATGCAAAGAACAAGCTAATTTAGTGGTACTTGAGGTGACATGGCCACTAGCTATGTTCACCTTACTTGAAGAAGAATTATTAGTTCCAGATGTAGAAGACTCTTAGAATCATCAAAGTCTTCACATTTCTCAGTAGAAGACTCAAGAGAAGCATTGTTGGCAGTATAAGATCTGCCATAGTTAGGAGGAAAGCCATGCTTCTTGTAACAATTCTCAACTACATGATTGTTCTTACCACAATAAGAACATTCCCGCTCTTTACCTTTTGCACCAAAACTGTTCGATCTATTGCCTCCTTGAGTAGAAAAAGAGCTACCATTACCACGGCCTCTGCCTTGGCCTCTACGTGAATCACTAGCATTAATCAACACCTTTGAGTCATCAACATGAGTAGAATTGTATTGGCGTTCATGTTGAAGCACCATGGAAAAAATCTTGTTAAGTGAAGGCAACAGATTCGTAAGCAGAATTTGCCCGCGAACAGGATCGAAATTTTCATTCAAACCGGTCAAGAAACGAATGGAACGCGTAATTTCATGTTGATGCTTCGCATTAGAAACACCAGAAGTGCAAACACAACGCATAGGACAAGAACATATAGGTGCAGGGAGATAAGCTTCAAGCTCTTCCCAAAGAATTTTGAGTGAAGTGAAGAATTCAGACACAGATCTAGAATCTTGCTTGAGAGAAAAAAATTTCACATTGTAATTCAGAGATACGAATATAATCACCTTGTGAAAAACGTTCCTTGAGCTCGTTCCAAACGTCAACAACATTTTCAAGAAAAACGAGGCTTTGAGAAATCGATTCATCAACAGAATTTAGGATCTAGCTATGGACAAGCATATTACAACGATTCCAGGCTTTGAAATTGGGAGAAAATTTAGAAGGAACTTCGATGGAACCATCAACAAACTCGAATTTGTTCTTCCCGCCAAGAGCACGACACATAGAGCGCGCCCAAACTTGATAGTTGGAATGCGTGAGAACAGGTTTAACGGAGATAGTGTTAGGGCCATCTGAAGCATGTACATAGTAGACATCGTTAGGATTATTAGAAGGATCGGTGGAAGTGACGGTGGCGACGCCGGAACTACCACCACGAGCCATGACGGAGAAAGAGCGATGCGCAGCAGAGCACTTAGAAGTGCTCTGATACCATCATGAAGTTATTGATTATGATGGTGAAGAAGAAGAGAAACAAGCTCATATTGAGAGAAAAGAATGAAAATGAAACTGAATCTTATTGAATTGAATGAATAGTAGTGTTACAAAGTTCTTATATGTGATCATAGAAACTTTAACTACTGCAACTACTTTAACTAACTAACTAACTCTATGTGAGTGTTAGACTAAGCTACATAAGGTGCATGTGGACTTATCGTGTTCTACATATACAAGATGAAATGACTTATGTAGCAAGTAATAAGTTCAACACTTACAGGTCGGTCATGACTATTTGGAGGTCCTGTTCAAATATTAAAAATTAAGAAAAATTATTCTCTATTTAAATCATTATATTTTTATTCGATTGAGATTTTTTTTCACCAAACATATGTTATTTTATGAACATTGGTAATATTTAACCATTATTATAGAATTTCAAAATTAATCTATCGAATACATATAATATTTTATAAAAATTAATAATATATAACTATTATTATAAGACCTCAAAATTTTGAGTTGAGACCTCCAAAATTTTGAAGTTCTATGTAGTCGCGCTTGCTTGCTGAACCCCATAGGAACGGGCCTGGTTCTCATGCTTCGTTTTCTTTAACCATAAATTCCAATTAACCAAATTTCGATAATAGTATGAAAGTTGTAATGAAATGACAACACAGTAGTATAGTATGAAAGATAGTATTGCATATTTCACTTTAGGTTTAATAGATATGCACTGTAAGTCTAATAAAAATTGTTCAATCTCTTACATTATATAAAAAGGTGGTGTTAAGTGAGATGATATGATGAAAAAAATATGATTATAATTAATTAATAGTGTAAAATTATTTTATATTGTCAGTCTATATTCATTTTCTCTTTTTTTACATACATTTAAGTACATAACTAAAATATCTCCCTTTTCTCTTTTATATATATATATATATATAGATATAACTAAAATATCTTTTGCAGTGTAAATCTCTCAAAAGACAACAATTTTTTCTTTGTAAGAATTCAAACTAACAACCAACAAAAAATTATTTTAAATCTGACTGAGAAATGTCACTAATAAAATTGAATTATAAAATATGAATACATATACACTTACATCGATGATAATTTAAGAATATAATATAATTCAATATAAATATAAATGTGGACGTCAAACATCGACACATGTCTAACATCAAAATATGCCTATAAAAATTGAATGAGAAAAAGGAAAAACAAGAATATGTGATTTCCTATGTTTGTATAAAATTGGTGGGTTTCTCATAAAAATATTGGGGAATAGAAGTTAAACAAACTAAAGAGAAAAGTAGTGTGACTAGTTAGTCAAAAATATCTCATAATAAATAAAAATCAAATATTACCACAAATGTAAAAAAAAAAAATACGCTTTCTTTTTGTTCAAGAAAATAATTACTCTTTAATACGTATAGTAACAACTAAATATAGTATTTTGGCTTGTTAAAAAAAATAGAGTTTAATTATTATGCACAGACGATATAACATAATTTTATACAGTCATCAAATAAAAAACCACAAATATTTCATGTCATATGAAGAAAGTGAGATAAAGTAGGGTGACGTGGCATAATATATGGTTGTCATTGGTTGATAGTGTAAAATTATTTTACACTGTCGGTGATCCAAATTAAATCCAAAAAAATAACTATAGTATTTCTTTTTTGACAAAGCAAATAAACGTCTTAAATATGGTTTTGATAAAGTTCAATTGATCTAAGTCTAAATAAATTAATCTATAATTTTTTTATATAAAAAATTAATTGATTCTTATAAAAATAACTCGATAAAGTTCAAAACATCTCTTTAGATTGAATTTACAAAATAACATTGGATGAGTGACTTTAAATTAGAAGTTGCCGCAAAATTATTTTACATATAAACTATTTTACATCCTTACCAAAAACAGAAAAAACTGTTTTACATATAGTAGTGTACTAGTAATTAAAGTAAGTATTCAATATTTTTTTTTGTCAGGTAGCCTAGCGGCTAGAAATTCACCCCTTAAAGGTAAATAAATGAATATATCGAATTCGAACTTCGATCCCTACACAACTATACAATGTCTTTTACTAATTGTGTTAAGTATTCAATTTTTTAATATATAAACTAAATACATCAGTTAACAAAACAATAGTATCATTCTCCAAATGGAAGTAATATTGTACTACTTTGGATAATTATTATTTCATCCTTCAAAATGTTAGCCTGTTCTTTGACTTAACAATTAAAATTTCAATGAAGCGTCGAAACCAAATCGTCTGATCTAAATTGACGAATAAAATTATTGAACTATAAGAATAATTTCATTAATTTGAACTATTCGATCTAATGTCAATGACTGTTATCACAAACTATTTGATCTAATATTAATGACCGTTATCGCAACTGTGGTCGGTAAATCCAAGTCCAAACCAATTCTCCTTAACAGAAAATTGACAATTAATTTGCCAGCTTCTTTACTCTCTATCAACCTAATTCATAACAACATAAATAAAAAGATTTCGTTTTTTTCGGTTACAAAAAACATTAAAAGATTTAATTAAGAACGCCAAAGATTATTTTACTTTCTTCAATTAACTATTATTATCTTTTTCTTAAATAATGTACATCAAATTACAAAATAAAACAGAAAAAAAAAATTACACAAAAAGTGAAAGAAAAAAACTAATGTAATGCAGTGAAAATTGAAACGAAAATTAATTTTCCAACGCCCAAAAATCACTTCATTAGTTCATTTAATTCACAATTCCCAAACACCGCCTTAAACAAACTCGATCCCGCGCACGTTAGTCCAAACAGCGCAAAACCAACTCAGTAACCGACTCACCATAAAACTCGTCGCAAGCACGTGACAGTCACGTGATGACCGGCGCGTCTTTTCCAAGATCCATCGACGATTTCGCCGACGCAGGAATAGAAGCAAATCGAGACGAAAAAACACCGTAACCGTAACCATCACCGTCATCACCGTCATTTCCGTCATCAAAATTAAGAGCATAACTTAACGGATCATAGTTCAATGAACCTTGTTTAACATAACCGTTACGATTCTTGTTATTATTATTGAATCTTCGAATAAACGTTTTCCATTTCGGTCCAGCAACGATCTCTGACCATTCACGAACCTTCATCCATCCACGGAACCACCATCGTTGATCTCGATTCTTCTCCGGTGATTGAAGTTGCATTTGTTCAAACCATGACGGTGATGTTTCTGATGAGAAACAACATGGAATCATCATCCATGAACAGATGCGTGAGTTTTTTGAGAATGCGATTTGTTGCATGTCTTCGTTGTTACCGGCGTCGGTTGTGGTGGTGGTTGGTGGCGCCGGTAACGGAGACATTTTGGCCGGAGAATTTGAGAGAAAGAAGAGAAAAGTTTTTTTTTTTTCACTTTTTTGTGTTGTGATTTTTTTTAGATTATAGGGTTTGTGAGAGTATATATAGTGGTGGTGACGGTTATGACTGTTCAGAGTGTAACAAATTTGCTGAAAAGGTGCTTATTTAGTTTATTTTTTCTACCCAACTAACGAGTTGATTTGTTAATTATTTGTTTGGTTAAGTTAATCTTTGATAATCTAAAGTTCGGCTATGACATAAATAAAAGTTTAAAAATAAAATTATCATAAAGATATTATTGAGTTTGTTTCGATACATATTTTTAAAATATTAATAACTTTTTATTATTTTTATTAATAGATAATTAAAGATAGATTTAATTAAAATTTTGGTCCTTCTATTAGTATCATTTTACTGATTTGATCTCTTATTTTTTAATATGACAATTTTGGTCCTTTATTATAATTATAATTTTTAAGTATAAATTAATGATGTGATATGTTGTATTGAAAATAACATGACATGTGATATGACCATGGGAAAATACAAACATCGATAAAATTGTAATAAATTTTATTTATAAAGTTAATTTAAAACATGTTATATTTATCACCATATTTTATAGAAAATATTTTATAGTTGTACCAAAAAAAATTTTATTATAGAAAATATGTGTTTGAAAAACCAAAATTGTCAAGTTTTAAAGCAGACGGTTAACTTTTGCAAAATGGTAAAAATAAAAGACCAAAAGTATAATTAAATTTTAAAAATATTAATGATCAAAATTATATGAGTCATGCTAAATAGTGCATTTGTTGCACTACTTGTTAAGCATGCTAAAAAAAAGAAAGAAAAAACAAAAATAATAGTGATAAAATAACTTTTTACACTTTCAAAACATTGAATGCACAATTTTTAAAAAAAAATCTTCATAATAATTCTCTTAGTGTACCGGATGCACTGTTTAACGTTTGTCATATCATATATTTACATACGTAAAATAGTCAACTGAATCACTACTTCAAACCTGAGTACTAGTATTTACTAAATTGGTTTTGCCTTTTTTTTTTTTTGATGTTATGAGCTTAAGATTGAAACTTTTCTCTGAACTCTCTCTAACAGCAACCTTAACCGCCTTCTTCACCCTCCATATCCAAACTCCTTTAATCATCATGTAGCTTGCTCCTTTGGTGGTGCGATGAGCAGCGTCAGCCCTCCGCACCACCCTATCCAGATTTGCGCCGGAGATGCTTCGATGGGTGTGGTGGGTTTCTCTTCTCCCGGGTTCCCATCTTTTCGGTTTCGGTTTGGATTTCTTCCTCCTTGTCCGCGTCGGCTCTTTCTGTTGTGGTGGTGCTAGCGGCGGATCTGGCGGTTACCCTTTGTGGGTTGTGTTTCGTTGGGACAAACACCACCTCAGTTGCGGCGGTGGTTGTTTGTTTGTGTTAGTTTTCTCATAACAGTAGTTGTTGTTGGTGAGCTTTATGGAGTTGTTTCAACCACTATTGCCGTCTTTGTGGTGGTGGTGGTCGGTGGTTCTTCCGGTGGTGGCTCGTATTTGGTGACGTTCTTGTTCTCTGTTTCTCTGATTGTGTTTCAAATCTGTTGAGATTTGCAGGTTTCAGAGTTTCAAGCTTGTCTCCAATGCGTCGCGGCTGCTGCTTATTACCCGTGTCGGTCGTGGTGTTTATTCATCTCGCTTTGGCATTGGTTTGTTTGGCTCGAAAGGGTCTTTGATACTTGCTGCATTTTCGCAGGGAGTTGTTGGTACGTGAATCGGTTCGTGTTGACGACTTGTTCATTCGCCGTTTCCTACCTTAGCAAATGCTCATTTATCATTTTTTTTGTTATTTGGTTTCGCGCCCGTACGCGGGTTCGCTGGATAGCGCCTGATGAGTTTGTGTTTGCTTTGGTTTTTCTCACCTTTTAAGGTTGGCTCCAAAACCACTTGTAGTTACTTTTAATTGTTTTATCTTTGTTTACTACATTTTTGTGTGGTATACTGGGTCAGGTTGATGTCCCCCCAGTTCTCTTTGTATTATCTTTATTTTATGTTTAATATATTTGGGATAGGGCAGCGGATTTCCTCTGCTCTCCATTTGCTTAAAAAAAAAAAAAAAATGGTTTTGCCGTGGCTTCTAATGACAAATTTTTTATTTATTTTAAAGTTTGACATATTAATTTTTAATTCGATTTTTAAAGTGATCAAAATAATGTAGTCGCTAAATTGATCATCTAAAATGATTTTTCTAATAGTGATATTTAGATTCACCATTACTCATGATAGTGTAATTTTTTCTTTTAAAATATAAAAATACTGTAAATATTCTTATCTACTCCACTTTAATTTGTCTCAACCTACTCTCAAAGTCGTTCTGATTAGTTTAATATATTCATCATTGAATAATAATCATCATTATCAACTAGTAATTAAAGTGAAATAGAAAAATCACTTATTTTGTACCAAAAAAAAGAAAACAACATCACTTTTTAATCATTAGATTTGCTTATAGAGTTTGGTAGTTAACATACTTTAGTTTTAGTGTTTGCATGCACAGCTGTGATTTTAAGAAAACCAACCAATAATGTGTATTAGCATACCAACTTCAATAGTGTACATTAGTAATGTATACTATTTATGATGTGTTACTTTCTTAACTAGGGGAATATTTTTTGGTAAGTTAATAAAATACTCCAGCCTAATACGGCCATATACGAGGCAAAATTGGAATATACTTTGAATTGATTTTTTTTTCTTCTTTTGTTGAAACTTTGATTCAATTTTTAAAACTAGAAATTTATCATTGATTATTAGGTAACAACAATACGAGAAATTCTTGAGTGAACAATCACCAAATTGTTAATAGTCAGACATAATCAATAAAATAATTTCAAGTAATGAATATAATTACAAAAAATCTATTTTGTAGAAAAGGGCACAAGAATGTATTATTGTACATAATCCATAACTATTTGTTTGTTTATTTGTTAGTTATAACTAATTGTGATAGTTAGTTAGAACCTAAGAAATGTGTGGTTAAATAAGTTAGAAGTTGGTTAGAACGGTTACTTAAACTACAAGTTACTTATATAAATAAGTTTGTAATTATGTGCTTCATAACTAATGAATTTAATTGCAACTAAAATTTCATCATCCGTTTCCCTAAAATTCCCTCATTTCTTTCAAGGTATTATTAGTGTGTGTGATTGCCACCGCCCACCGTGATAGGCTCAATTTGCTATTGCTGGAAACAATCAAGTGTGTGTATGTTGCGCCAACAGAATGTAATTAAATGTCTTAATTTTTTAATTTAGTGTAAATCAAATATCTTCTGCACGTAACTGTAATGACATTTTCAAGTTCTCATTCAAGAGTTCTAATACAAGATTCTCTAATAGAGAATATAAAACAAAACTACTACTTTCTCTTCAAGAAAATTGATGCTACAAAATCATCACAAATGTTCAATAATTATGAGAGTAACCAACATAATTTAATCTAGGACGAATATTGTGGTGACTAAATTTTGGATCTCCATAATCCACAGCCTTTATAACCATAGCTTCACGTCTTCCATCATGTTCTTGAACTGCACCAAACACAATCTCATTTGTTTCACAATTCTTCTCATAGTAACTCGATGGGGTAGTCGAAGAATAGCGGCCTTGCACCTTTGAATGATGTTGTGGTTGTTGTTGATGATGTTGTTGTTGATAATGTTGTTGTTGTTGTTCATCGTAACCATTGTCTAACATGTTCATGTATGTATGATTGCGTTGTGGAATTGTATTTTCCGTTTGTCTATTTATTTGCACAGGTGGAGGAAAAATATTCGCTTCATAGAGACTATTATCTCTTGTTTTTCCCAACATTTCCAATTCTTTGTTCGCGTACGGATATGTTTTTCTTTGTGTAGGTGTTTTAGTTTCTATATTCGGAGGCGGTTCATCTCCATCCGGAATCACAAAACTTTCTTGCAATGGCCATGAATTAGAATGATGTCTATTTGCATAATGATATTGTTGTTGTTGTTGTTGGTATTGATGATATGAAAGTGGTTTTCTTTTGGATCCTAAGAATAAGCTTAAAAAGATTTCTCCCATGGTTGAACTTGAGTTTACTAAAAGCCTTCCAAGAGAAACAAAAAAGCCTTCATCATGTTTCTCAAATTCATCTTCATTTGGTATTAATGGAGGCCTAACTGATTTAGGAGGAGGTCTTTGTTGTGATACAAATGGTGTTCCTTTTGTACTTACAGGAGCTCTTGAATCCTGAAAATGAAACAAGATTATGAAATTTCATATATATACTATAACAATTTTTTTAAGTAGTCAAAATCGCACATTTTTTAGGTCGCATCACCTACATTGCAAAGACCGCAATTTAAAAGCCTCTCTTGATAATCCTATGTTTGTTTTATGACCAGGAATATAGTGAATATGCGGAATTTTATGGTATGTTTGGTTTGATAATCCTATTTTTACTCTTTCTTAATTAAAATTTTATGGTATGACATCAGAGCGAGTTAAGGTTGACAATATGAGAATTAACTCACAATCCACGCTACGAAAATGGTGGGTATTGAAATTGTATTGGAGTCCCACATTGTCAAGGTTCGCTCGGGTATTTAAATGTATATGTTTTTGGACATTCTCATTCTTTAAACTAGCTGAACACAAATTTACATCCAATAATTCGAAAACTTTATCAATGTTGGACTTTAATACAACTTCAATACTTGAAATGGTGGAAAATAGTTACTCTCGCCGTTTCTTGTACAAATCTTTGAAAATAAAAAACATGGCGAAAACAATTAAAACGTAAAACCATAATTGAAATAGAAATCATTTTTTTCACACCAAAAACACATCTTAAGATACAAGTAGCTATTTACAAAGATTTAACTTGGAAAAAACATAGTTTTCAAAACCTAGGTTTTCCAACTTGGCACAATGGCATATATAATATCATGCTATAGAAGATAATAATCATGTTTTAGTATAACTTACATCTGAAGAAGAAAACATATCCTTCACCCTCCTCTTCAATAATGCTAACATATAACCAAAGAATCCAGCACAAACAAGTGCAGCTATTCCTGTATAATGTTAATAATTGCATACACATTTTAGATTACCATGTCTCTAAGTATAATAAAGACTAAATTGCATATTCGGTTTCTTACGTTTATTTAAGATTTTAAATTGTCTCTTACATTTAAAAAGTTTGACATCAGTAGCGTAAAAGATCAATTTAAAATTATTTAAATAGAAGACCAATTTAAAACCTAAATTAACATAAGAGATCAAACATGCAATTTAAATCATTATAAATATTTGAAAATACTATAGATTATATTACATGTGGATCATGTCATACCTAAGGGGAAACTATTGTCAAACTCATACTCATCATTATTATTAGTTGTAGTAGTGATGCAATCATGTGGATTGAGTTGTATTTCTCTAATTGCATGGTTTCCTCTATCAACCACCAAAAGAGAGCAGCTAGTCCTAACATAAACTATATCAAAATCTTTTGAAAACTTAGCATCTTCACTTGGACCATCAACATGGCCTCCTACTTGGCCCCTTTTTCCTCCACCTGCAATGGTAGTTACCCCTATACAAAAAGGCATGGCATAGAATTAATAAACAACTTAGTTAAGTGCTCATAGCATAGCATAAATGTTTATGATATAGCACTTATGTATTATGTATAAGCTATTTCTATGTATACAAAAAAACACACGATAAAATAAAGTCAAATTACTTTCTTATAAATTATAAAATTTTTTCATAAACTATACTAAAAAAGTGTACGAACATGTCAATATGTCATAAGCCGTTTGAATAAGTTTTTTCATAAAATCTCAAAAGTACTTTCGCCAATAGGTAAACTTAAATCAATTTGGCCAAAAGGGCGTTAACAAATTTTTTATTTATCCAAAGAGTGCAAAAATGACAGGATAGACATCAGACACAATACTGACACATGTCAGACACAAGTGTCGGTATTACATTGGTTAATTCATTTCAATTTCATTGTGAAACAGATCAAGATTCTCAAGTATTCAATGTAATACATACCTTCATCACTGATCTTTCTAATAGCCATATTCAATGTGTCTGCAATGTAAATATTGCCACTGTCATCCACTGTAATCCCTTTAGGGTGATTCAGTCTTGCATCTCTAGGCCTTCCATCTATATGACCAATATACCCCTCAGATGATCCAGCAAGTAGTTTTGGTTTGCTATCTGTTGTTCATCCAAACATTATAGAAAAAACCAACAAAAAATTAGGAAAATTTTCTAGAGGGAACACAAACAAGACAAAATCTTAAATTAATAAGAAAAATCTTACAAATTTACAATCATATATCAACAAAGAAATTATGGAATATCACATGGTTGGAATTGATTCTGTTAAACATTTTTATTTTGTCGTAACTCTTTATTTTTCATAAAAAATAAATTTTGATAATCCGAAGTTCATTCAAAAAATAAATAATTCTGATCAAAGACTGTCTCCATCAAAATTCAAAACTCAACTTCTTTAGAAGATTCGTTATTAATTGAAACTTATTGACTACTTGAACTGAATCGATCACTTAATCAAATCAATTAAACTCTGATTATTGTATTCTAACCTCCATGTGATATTCTAAATTTCTTTAAGAAAACTCAAAGTTAAATAATAATTACAATATTATAATGTATATGTGACATTTATATTAAGTAGCAAGAAGAACCAAAAGGAAAAGTAAAAGGAAATAGTAGGGTAAAGAATTCAAAGTGTTTAAACTAATTGTCTCTAAATATTCCTTGCTTTATTTTTTTATAAGTACTTTAATTTATTTTTTAATGATTGCAAAATAGTACATGTAGGATATGTTACACTTTTATTTAAGTTTTTATTTGTGACTAAAGGAATGTTGTAATATAAAAAGTGGAACCTTGAGCTTAACAAAAGTTAATTGCTTCTTTGTAACAAGCTTAGTAGAATCAAAAGATTTCCCGGGCAAGAAGCAAAGTCCTTTGTACAAGGTATGACTAAAACAACCAATATTCTTAAAGGACACACTTGAATTTTGAATATAGTATATTTGCATAATGAAGCAAAGTAAAGCCATAATAGTACTAAAGAACTTTCTTAAAATCAATATGCCAACTAAGAACATCTAAAAAAATGGAAATTTAAATGAAATGTAGACCTAAATATTTTTTAGTCATTTTAACATACATTTTTTTGTTTAAGCCTCTATACAAATTTATTTTTTATTTTTTTAGCCCCTAAAATACAAAAAATATTATTATGATCCTTCTAATATTTGATCTATATAGAACTAGTTTCTACAACATAAAATTCATATTTCGGTCAAACTTCGGATTATCATGTATGTATCCTAGTAATAGGAGGTTTAAGAAGAAAATAAAAATGCACATGATTCCACTTGTGGTTAACAAATGTCATTTTCTAAGAACTAAACTCAGTGTTTGTAATATTAGAGGGACTAATTTAATATAGATGAAATATTATATAGACTAAAAACAGTGTACTCTCTAATTTTGAATATAATAAAAAAATAATTAGGTTTATTGAATAAAACATGTATCTGAGTCATAAAATGGTTCAGATACATATTTTATTCAATAAATCTAAAAAGTTGATTTTTATTTATATTTAAAACCAAAGTAGTATATATTATAAGGACCGGAAAATAAATTATCAAACTTAGACAATTAATTCAGAAAAGAATGTTTACATTTTGACATTGGGCTTGAAATCTTGTAGATGTTACTGCTCTCAGAATCCAGAACCAAAAATTCACCATCTGGAGATATTTCAATTGAATATGGCTCAATTCCAAGCTTACTTCCATCAAATATTGTTTCCACATTGTAACCACTCTCAAATTTCACCATGGATCGACTATGTTGCACTGAGAAATTATTTTTCATAAAATTAAACCAATATTAGCACATTAATATAGTAACAAGAAAATTAGAAACTCAATGGAAGACACTAAAAAAAAAAATCAAATTAGTGACGAAAATTTTGTGAGAAAAAATGTGAAATCCGTCTAATTCTCTCACTTTATGACGAGAAAATTAATGACAAATTTCATTTTATTTTTTTGTCACTAATTTAATTTTGATTTTTAAACTAGTAAGATCTCTACCTGGTGGTACTTTTGGTTTGGATTTTTGTGACCATATCCATTTAAAAAGAGTAGAAACTACATTTGAAACAACTCCAGTAACAATTTCTGCATGTCACATATGAATTTGATTAATACTATATAGTAAAATAAATAATATTCATGAGTGTTTAGAGGTTATATGTACTCACTTGCAGGTGGTGGTGTAGCTGAAGTTGGAGATAACAAACCAAATAGGACAACAAAAGAAAAAAGTAACACCAAATAATTCTTAGTCATTGTTTGTACAGGTTTTCCTATGTTATGAAACTTAAAAGAGTACCATATTGTGAAATGAAATGCTCACACATTATTCTACATGGATGGTGTCTAATATAAGCTAGCTATGCCTTTTGAGAAAAAAGTAGCTCTACCCTTTTAAGAAAAAAAAGAAGTAAGGATTAAGTGAATAGAAAAATAGATGTGATAGAGATTTTGGAAGACGGGCCGGGGAGACAGAATTTAGAATTGATGGTATGAAGCACGGAAACGGATATCGACACATCGACATCATTTGAAAAAATGACACAATTTTATATAATTATAAGTGTTGGTGTCATGTTGGTGTCCAACACTAATATGTGTCTGATACCGAGACACGTCTAATATAAAAAGTTTTTGTGCTTCATAATCTATAACTGTGTTTTTGTATTGTTTTTCTTATGTACTGAAATTGTATTAAAGTCTCACACTAACAAGTTATCTTCTTTTTAAAAAAAAGTAGTTGGACATACTCATCTAATGTGCCAATTTTTAAAAGTGTGATCAAAACCGATTTAAAATGGTATTATATATTTTGTAGTACATGTGATGAGCTAACTTTTAAGATTTAGGTCCAAATTCATGTAACATTCAAAATTAGATTGAATCCACCACTTCAACAATTTAACCTGAAACTGACCAATCTACCAATTTGTTTAACTGTGGTCTATCTAGGTTGAACATAATTTTTCCTGATTTATTTCATTTGAATTCTTACTATTTATGTTAAGTCATGTTTATTCTTAGATGATAAATGTGAACTAATAACAAAAAAAAAAAAAAAAAAAAAAAACCAACATTGTATTAGGAGAATTAACAATACAATTTTCTTCAAGAAAAATAATCTAAATTGGATTTCTGGAATAAAAAAATAAATAGTGATGCTATATTGTCAACTTGAGAATTCATCTTATAGCGCACTCAAAACAACTTAAACTGTAGAGATATTTTAGAACGTGTGAGAGTCAAAAAATTTAATTATGAGTTTACGTCCTTGTATGTTCGCGAATTTTTGATTTTAGTCCTTATATCTTGTTTTGTTGCAAATAAGTCCCTGAATGTATAAATTTTTTTGGTTTTAGTCTCTAAAGTCAAAATCCGCAGGAAAATCTGCAATTTTCGTGGATATTTTTCTTCAGATTTTCCTGTGGATTTTGACTTTAGGGACTAAAACAAAAAAAATTGTACATTCAGGGACTTATTTGCAACAAAATAAGATACAAGGACTAAAACTAAAAATTCGCGAACATACAGAGATCAAAAGATCTATTAAGCCTAAAAAAATACAGTATAAAATAAATAAAGGCAGACTAGTTACGGATCCAATACCACTAAATATTGTTTACCCCGATAGATCATGAAAGAGTGTTCCATCAAAATCAAATGCATCAAAGTGACAAAATAAACTTTTTTGTGATCTTCACGTTCTATTATTTCTTACATGTTATCTCTTCTTCGAATCTGATTTTCATTCCTTTTGTTTTATTGTCTTTAGTGGTCAAAATACAAAATTGGCTTTTTTTTTTTGTCTTTTTAGTAACGTTTAGGTTACGTTACTTGCAGCATACCTATCATGTGGTGAAGCCTTTTGTGTATAATCATCACTTTGAATGATTTACATGGAGATTTCAGATTTGCTTACACATTTTAACCAAAATTATGAGTTGCTAATGAGAAGTATGTCACATTAAAACCAGTAATTTATAAACTCTTGTACTTTAAAAAATATTATTTCATCGTCTTTAAGCATTAGCTATTTTTCTATAATTTTTCTTAAAACTTATTTAACAAATTTTATTTGCAATGTGATATCCCAAACTCACAGTCACAGGTTACATCTCTGCAATCCATTGGAATGCAAATGTAATGTATCCTCAAATATTATCCTAAGGTGATGTTTACAAGATTTATTTCATGAATAGAGTATATCAAACATGCATAGTTTAGGCCTTTCAATTCCTTGAAGTCACACAAGCATATTATTAAGTTTAAAAACCATGTGTTCCAACTAAAATTATTACAAGATTAACCATGCAAAAATCCAAAATTCAGTGCATGTGCTACAATCATGGACACAAAAAGAACAATGGAAAACATATTAACTTCCAGCAGATCTCAAAGGTTTCTGCTTGCATAGCTTCTATCCATTCTGAATCAATGATCTGGGGTGTCTGAACGAATGGCTGATAAAAAAACAAGTGAACAATTTGATCAGAAATAATTCAGCAAATATACAAAACTAGATAAACATGCAAACCATCAAGAGATGACAACAGAAAAAGGGCATGTAGTCAATCAAATGCAATTACTCTTTCTCCTTAGATCCTTTTCAAGTGTAACTTTCCTTGGATTCTATGTTTCGTTTGAATAATCTTGATGGTATAAAACTGTTTGAGGAAAAATAATTTATGTTTGAATGTTTTTACTCTAAAATCAAATTAGACATAGAAGTCTGGTGTGAATTACTAAACCTGCTGGAAACATCACTTTAGAGTTTAGAGTGGATTCAAAGCAAAATTGAAGCAAAACTCGATGAAAATCATATTACTTTTCAGCAGTTTGAGGTTTGGAGACAAAAACAACTATTTAAATGAAAATCTTTACCAAAATCACATAAATGTGGGCCGTGCGTCGAATGCAAATTAAACTAGTTAGACAAATAATGTTGCACACCAAGATCACAGTTTTACAATGATTAGAAACCAGCAACAACTGATATCATCAAGCAACATACATAGAATTTGGATTATATAACAAAACAATGACATGGTTTTTGTGTATGTGAAGTAATGAAATAGAAAAGCAGGGAAGTGGGTGGGTAGCTATGAAGCATGGACTCTAACACGGACACCGTGACACGGCTAATGTCCAAAATATAGGACACCAGAACACCGCATACATATTTTTTATATATAATATTAGCATAACAAGAATCAAAATTCAGAATTAAGAGGAATTATAACAAAATTATGATAAGAAATGGATCATGTATTTTATAACTAGTTAATCTCAAGATAATGAGCCTCACCAAAAATGAAAAGAGAACTCATTTTGTTATTTATCTCAAAAAGTTTAAGATCTAATCTAGGCGAGTGTCCAAGCATGTCTAACAGACACTGAAGCCTTTTTTTATAATGTAACATGTGTTCAAGACATATCTAATAGATGTCTAAGCCTATATTTTTTTTAAAAAAATGGACACGGCTAAGAGGTGTCTACACATGTCAGAGGAATGTACGTTAAGTGTCGGTGTCCCAAATGTGTCTGCCGACAAGGCACTTTGGGAAAGTTGTATATGCTTCATAGGTTAGTAGTTCTTCACATTGAAGAAAAATGTATCATCTTGTAACAAGGTTTTTTGTTTTCTGAAGGAAAGAGATATAGACAGAGTGACAGACATAAAGATCCTAAACATAGTTGCACCTATGAATCATATAAATAGACTACAACAATTTGTGGTGCCATATCTTAGGTAATTAGATAAGAAAATCCATTCCCCGGCTCAACATTGTCTGAAAATTCATTAAATAATGTACTAAAATTAACCCTAAAAAATTGCAATTAGAGAATGAAGTGAAAAATGATAGTAACTATATTTAATTTGATATGATAAAAAGAAGAAGAGGAGAGAAAAGGGTCGTACTAGGTTTTTCGGGCTTGCCATCGGCCCATTTGGAAAGAGAGAAATGGACCTTCTCGCGAGAGAGAGCTTCAGTCTTGTGAGGTTCCTTGAGGCAATTCCTGACAAGATTCGCGCATATGTTGGAGTAAGTTATGTATGTCATTCCCGCTGCCCTCCAAAATGGCACTGCTCCAGTTGACGCCATCGATAGAGAATATGGACCTATTTGGATATAAAATGGTGTTTGAAAGTAAATAATAAGCTGTCTAGTTATATGAATATCTGAATGACTCGCTAGTTAAAGAAAAGGAAATAAGAAAAGACAAAAACATAAAATGAGACAAATGAGAGAAACACTGATATCACACAATACTCACATTCCAATAAAATTCTAAAAAACGTGCTTCCAAACTCAGCTTTGAAACCAAATACATAGTTACTACTACTATAGAACAAAATTCTAGAACATGTGATTCAAAAAAAAAATCTAGAACATTTTATTCAAAAAAAAAAAAATCTAGAACATGAAGAGAGACATTGTAAATGAATCAAGTTGAACCAAAACTAGGGACAGCATTAATGTTTGAGAAGAAGAGTGTCCAAAAACTAACATTTGTAAAGCATAATTGAAATTTGAAACCAACTACATGACATAAAAGTATAAATCAATTACAATTTCATCAAATGCGAAAAAATTGTCAATAGAGAAGAAGAGTATCCAAATTGCTTAGTGATAATAACTGCTAGCTTTGACCTTGACATGTAGGATAGCATATCATTCAAACAAAGAACCGAAAAAAAAAAAGTAAACAAAATAAATGATAAACCATCAATTTAGTCCTTAAACTATCAATCTCCCTCGAGTTTAGTCCTAAACTATATAAATATAATAAGTAGTCCACAAAGTATATAAAATCCGTCAATATAGTTCCTGCTATTAAGATGTTGTGAACTAAATTGATAGATTTTTATATACTTTAGACATAATTTGACGGATTTCATATGCAGTTTTTCAAAATTGACGTATTTTCATCGACTTTACGATATAAATATAGATTTGATAGTTTAGGGACCAAATTGATAAATTACTATTCATATTCAATATTTCAATCCCAATCATCAAGTTGCTTATAAATTACTACTACCATAACAAATAATAATAAGGCAAAATGTCATTTAGGTCCCTGAAAGTGTAATTCGCTATCACATTAGCCCCTAAATTTATCGAAATTGCAAATACATGCCTAGTATCTCTTTTGTTAGTAATTTTATGAACTAATTTGACCAACGAAAAACACATTCGAGGACTAAATCAACAACCTAAAAACATCTTCAAGGACCAAAATAACTAATAAAAAGAACGTTTCTGCAATTTTGATACATTCGAGAAGGAAATTGACAACGAGTTACACTTCACTTATGAGGATCAAAATGATGATTTTCCCAATGATAATGATAATGAATATATAAAATAAAATTAAAAAAATAACCTTAACTAAATCGCATACATGGTTCTAAAAAAATCACTTAATTCCTAATTTATTTGCATATTCATAATGTATAGAAAATTCAGATTTCCAATATTCACATAAATGTTGTAAATCTGATTAAAATGAATCTGATATGAAGAACAAACAACAAGAACTATAAAATTGGATTGATGAATGAATAGATCACAGTGATAATCAGGAACAAACAAAAATCACGATGAAATCGAACAGAGAAATAGAAAGAGTGGATGAATACCTGAATTGAAAATGGAAGAAGAAGAAGAAGACGAGAGGCAGAAGCTATGGAGCGAAGAGAGAGTCAGATGCGAGAGTTGCGAGAAGAAAGAAGTCTGCGTTTAAGTTCTTTTGGGTTTTGAGGATTCATAAGCCCGTTTGCTTAAGCCCAAATTCATTTAAGCCCGTTTGTTTTGACCCAAAAGAAAAAACTAGTTATGGATTATGAAAAAAAATTATTTTGAAATTTAATAATAAGATTTATTTTTAGAAATATTTTCAAGAAATGAAAATTAGGAATTTTTAAAATATCGCTAAAAAATTTTAGATGAGTTGGGATTCGAGACTTACTAGAAATAATATAGGTCTTGAGGTTCAACCAACTAATAGAGGTACTTATAGATCACTCATTATTATGTCACTAGTGTGAGTTGAATTCGGATTTGGATCTCTCCAATGTTTTCCCTCATTTTTTTAATTTAACGGTTGTTAAATTATAAAAAATAAAATAATATTTAAGAAGAGAGATAAAATAAACAAATAAATGATTAAGATCGCATTTGAGAGAAAACATTAGAGAGGATCCAAATTCATGCTCTTACAAGAAAATAGTTTTCTTATTTAAATTTTTTATTATTATTATTTAAGTGAGCATATTTGAATGAGATCGTTTCTATTTTATGTCCTTTTCAATTTAACAAGAATTTTTGGGTTTGAATTCATCTAAAAATTAAAATATAGTGGTGTTAGGAGTAGAGCTGTCAAAACGGGCGGCCCCGCCCTAAACGGGTTATATCGGGCCGGGCTAAAAAAGGTCAGATAAAACATGGGCTCCAAAAATAGGGCCCGAGCCCGGCCCGAAATGGGCCGTCAGGCTTTCGGCCCGGCCCGGTTTTTTCCTTTATTTTTTTTTTGTTGTCTAGCAAAAAATTTTGGCAAAAAAACATACATTTATACTATACATAAATATATAGGATTAATAATTCTTGGGTGCTCTGTTTTTACTCATCCATTACTTACAAGTTTCTCGCGCGCACTATTTTTATTCATCCGTTACTCACAAGTTTCTGGCGCGCCCTATTTTTACTCATCCACTACCTACGAGTTTATCGCGCCCCCTATTTTTAATCATCCGCTACCTACGAGTTTTTCGCGCGCCCTATTTTTACTCATTCTCTACTTAAAAGTTTCTCGCGCGCCCTAATTCTACTCATCCGCTACCTACGAGTTTCTCGCACGTCCTATTTTAGAAGTTTCCCGCGCGTCCTAATTCTACTCATCCGTTACCTACGAGTTTCTCGCGCGCCCTATTTTTACTCATCCGCTACTTAAGTAGTAAAAATGATAAATTTGATAAAAAAAACACAGTCCACTACTTAAGTAGCGGATTATATTTGAGAAACTCGTAGGGGGATAAAAAACTTTTACAATATAAATTAAGTTCAAATCATACAAAACAAATTACTTATATTTTTTTAAAAAAATTTATTATAATTTCGTCGGGCTTTCGGGCGGCCCGTGGCCCATTCGGGCTAGCGCATATTTTATCGGACTTTATCGGGCCGGGCTAAAAAAGGCTCAGATAAAATTTGGGCTCCAATTTAAAGGCCCAAGCCCGAGAAAAATTCGGGCTATTCGGACCGGCCCATTCGGGCTAACCCATTTTGACGGCTCTAGTTAGGAGGGAGGCCAATGTCCCGTCAGATACCACGGCCCACGGGCAAGCCTTAGCCAGCAACCTTCACCTCTCGTCCCTTCGGTCTCCTTTAGCTCTGGTGGGCGTGGATATGTAGTTCTTCTGGCCTTCTTTCATGTCGTAATTTTAGCTTATCGACGGATTTTGCAAGAAAACTCTCTAAAAGAGACTATACATTGTAATTCCACCCAATTCAAATAATTAAATTTTAAAGTTGTGAGCATATATACCTATTTTTAATTATAAATTTACATTTCGTTATTTTTAATTATAACTAACGCAACAAAACACATTAAAAACGACAAATTACACGGAACGTGCGACCCGTGGCTATGTGAAAGATATTACTAGCAGTTTCCAAAGTAGAAAAGACTTTCATATAACAATTTTCATCCTAAAATTATAACCATTAATTTTCCTTTTCAAATTCATAATTTGTTAATGGATGACTCACATGAGATCCAACCCAAATTTAATACCTTCATTTTTAGGTTATTCTTTAAGTGAACTATCCTTACAAGTGTGGTTAAGAATTAAAACCGCCACAAAAAATGAAACTATAGTGCTACTAATTGGACCACTTCTCAATAAAATAAAAGGTCTAATTGGACCACAAACAAGCATCAATTCAATATAGAGCTGAAAAATACTAGCATAGTATTTATGAGAGTTTGGTTTTTTTGAACTTAGGAGTAAATACAAAGTTTTTGGCATACTAAATGTTTGATTTGAACCCATAATCTCTAATTACCTAGAGGAGACTCGTTTGAATAATCTCATTCAAATGCTTTTAGGTTACAAAGTTATAAATATTAATCAGAATATAATCTATTATTAATTTTAGGGTTAAATATATTTTTAGTCCCTACATTTTACCTTATAGTTAAAAATAGTCCCTGCAATTTTTTTATGGTGAAAAAAAATTCTACAAATTTTTCCGTCATCAAAATTAGTCCCTCCGTTAGTTTGTCAAACGGAAAGATGACGTGGCAGAGTGGGGCCCATTTTTTTACTGAATTAACAAATCATGGAGTGACACTTGTCATCAACATAGTGGTTTTTTATTTAATTATTATAAAAGAAAGATAAAGAACTTTAATTAATTGTAGGTATTTGTTTTAAAATTACAGTATTGATGGTTGAATGACGTTACCAAACAAATTAATAAAAAAAAAAACGTTTTGTAATATTTGCTTACACAGAAAAACATCAATTCACAACACTTAATAATCATTTCTCTTCCGAAAAAAAAAAATCATTTCTCTTCCATTCATGACTCCATCTCCCCAAAATTCAACTACGGTATCCTAAAAAAATAGACCAGTTGCTTAATTCCAACACCAAGATTCTAAGTTCCAAACAATTGATTGAATCTCACAAACACCATGAAATTACTCCATCCCAGAACACTAGGCTTTCGTAATCATCAGATCTATTACAAGAATGAGCATCTCGCCGACGCCTCGATCTATTAGAAGATGAAGATGGAACAAATAGAGTACGTTTATGTGGATGGAACAAATAAAGAAGATGAATGAAACAGAGGATGATGATGGGTTGATTTTTTTTTTTTTTTTCTGGATTGTTGGTTAAGAAGGAGAATAAGCTGATGATGATAAAAATTGTCTTGAGTTTAATGATATTGAAGATGAAGGAGAAGAAGAGAATCAGATCTGTGACCGAATCGGATCTAGGTTGTTGTTGTGTTGTGAGTTGTGACAAGGCTTGTTGATGCTATTGCATTGCGCTGGGTTGTTGTTGTTAGAACTTAGAAGTTCAAAGAGAAGCAAGAAGGGGAACTGAAAGAGAAAATTATTTAATTAAAAAAATTGATAGTAAATAGCAGCATTTTAAAACAAATATCAAATATTGTCGACAAAAAAAATCAAATATTACAAGTGTCACTCCATGATTTGTTAATTCAGTAAAAAAAATGGGCCTCGCTCTGCCACGTCATCTTAAACGACAAACTAACGGAGGGACTAAATTTGATGACGGAAAAATTTGTAGGGTTTTTTTTCGCCATAAAAAAATTATAGGGACTATTTTTTATTATAAAGCAAAATGTAGGGATTAAAAATATATTTAACCCTTAATTTTATAATAAAATACATGCATATATAGGTAAAGATGCAAATGTTGATTTGTATGAATTTAGATTTGAACTCGGAATTCTTCACATCTCCACATAACAATTTAAAGTAATATAATTGACTAGACTATTTACTTTTATGTATGCATGGGACAATCACTTAATCATATAACATGTATTAATATTGACAATGTATTAATTAATTGTATGATAGTAAAGGAACTATGATAACATATAAAATAATATAATCATATACTCTCTCCTTTTTTTTTAAAGTGTCGTTTTAACATAAAGTTCTTCAATCAAATTAGTGGATTGTTGGAGTCCTTTTCCTATTCTACCCTCATTTTGAAAAAATGAATGTAATTATTGAGAAAGAATAAATTAATTTTATGGAAAATGTGAAATCATAGTTATTGAAAGAATAAGAGTATAATTGATAAATTATAACTTTAAACTATAAAAATGACAGTTAAATAAAAACAAAAAAATCTTCTAAAACGATGCTTAAAAATAAACGGAGTAAGTAACAATACAATTGAAGTATTGTTGGTTGTTTAATGTGCTAATAATTAAAAAGATAGAAAAATATTGATGTTACAAATAACAATATTATTATAGTCTATATATATGTTTATCAAATATTGCTTGAAAATATCAATATTTGATTGAGAAACCAAAAAGATAGATAATAAATATAGAAGTTTAGAAATGCATTGAAAACATATTGATGTGTGGAGTAATGTGCAATTAAAATTTGCGTGTTTAATAAAGATTTCTTGAAAACATCAAAGTTTGGCCGAGAAATAAAAGCATTGGAAAGTGATATTTCATGTATTGTGTCGTTAAAACTTGTACATTTACCCAAGTTAATTGAAAACATTAAATGTTATATTTGAAAATTAAAATGTGTGAAACAATGCATGATCTAAAGTTTTTTTTGAAAACATGAAAGATTGGATTGGAAAACTAAAAAGACATTTTTTAAATGTATAAGTTTAGAGATTAAAAATGATGGATCTAACAATATGTCAACCAAGAAATTGAACTCATTAAGCCACTAGGTTTGGTCTAGTGGTGAGGGGTTTGGGTAGCATGTTATAGGTCCTGGGTTCGATCCCCAGCTCATTGTAACCAAAAAAAATAAAAAATTGAACTCAATTGGTTAATGTGCTTCTCCTAGGACGAATCGTTCGAAAGAATCTGAGTTTGATTCCTGATAAGAACAACCATTGACCACTAAATTACTGTGGACCCTTTCCCTAGGCTTTCCTTCCAAAACTCAACTCTCAAACATAAACTAAAAGAATTCAAACTTTGTAGCATGACATTGTTACAAATGTTGTATGTTGCGCGCACACACACATGTATGTTGCTACATTGTCTATTAACCCCTTTTTCATAGAGTTTTATCCTTTTCATTCAAAATGCTCACTTCAGTATCAAACATTTCATATTCATGGTAGGATAAAAATAGCTTGATATTGAGGGAATTAGTCCCTACAAATACCTTATTTATGTACCAAGAAAATACAAAACATAACAAAAGGTTGGTAGCATTTTACTCATAAAAAGAAGCTTGGACACTTAGTGTCACTATACAAAATGCCACCATTTATCATTTATAAAGATCACTAGATACAAAACTAAACTATATAACTAATATAGGATTAACCAAAAACTCATACATGATATATCATACCTACCTCTAAGGTAGATGCATGAGGTAAACTTAAAGCATAAGTTGGTCCTCTAGAGTTTCTTCTTAAGAAATCATAACCATAATTAATAGCAACTCTCTTCATCCAACTTGATCCTCTTTTTGCTCTCACATATGAGTGACTCATTATAAATGCTATTCCTGCTTCCTTTGCTTCCATTAGTTCAAGTAACTCCTCCCTTGTTTCCGTATTCATCCGCGGACTATCCGGCACAACAAACCTCACTCTCTTCTTTACTTTTTCCGGTGACTTAACTTCCTTCAACTCCGAAGTTCCTTCTATTTGAGAATTATTATCTTGATCGTCTTCTGAAATTCTCACGCCTTCTGAGTTTGACGATGAAGTTCCAACAACTGTCATCTTAGTATCGTCTTCGAAGTTTCCTAATCCGTATTCGGAAGTATCGGATCGGATAAATTCGGCTATACTGCATATAAGATCTTTCTCAAACTCCATATCATCCTTGTGAAAGTCACGGTAGCCATACCGTGCTATGCACCTATAAAGCCGATATTCCTTTGGACCAATTCTGCCAACTAAGAATCTTTCTCGAGGTGCAACATGCGGTACCGGGACAGATTTGACGCAGAGGAAGATTACAACTTGATGAAAAGCAGGAAGATTGGTAACAAAATGAGAGAAAATAGCCGGGATTCCAGATACAAGCTCGGTGTGTATTAGGCCGATACCTTTAACCCTTACGATTCCTAGAGTCGGGCCTAAACCAAGAAGCCAATTGATAGGGACCTTATTTTGAACATCGAACTCATACTTCTTAATTGTGCCATAGTGCCACACATACATGATAATAAGAAAGATGAGTGAGAGGGCAACAGGAACCCAAGCACCTTCAAGGAACTTGATGACGGATGCAGAGAAGTAGAGTGCTTCAATGGAGCCAAAGAACAATATAAAGCAAATAGCTAGCCAAACACTTTTGTGCCAACATACGACTATAACTAGAGACATCAGGCACGTGGTTACCAGCATGACAGTTATGACGGCCAAACCTGTTTATGGGAAGAAAAATTCATTTAAAATATATTTCAAATTTATGAAACATTGACACAGACACAAACACTGAACACGACACTTAAGAAAATAGAAGTGATTGAATGTAACCGCATGTATCAGTGTTGTGTCAGACACTGGACACTACTTTAGTTTGAAGTGTCGGTGCTGCATAGCTTAAGATGGTTGATCACCTCAAAGGCGAAAACATAGAATAATATAAACACAGCAATATAGTCGCAGTTTTGAGATGCAATTAGATTGAACAACTCATGAAATTATTCCATGATGATGTAGTTTACCTGCTGCATTCCCCATTCGTTTGGTATCTCGAAATCCAATTGTAACAGCAAGGCAAAGAAGCATCAAACTCCAGTTGATCTCAGGGATATAAATCTGGCCATGTATTTTCGATGATGTGTGAACGATTTTGACTTTGGGGAAGCACCCTAAAGAAGAACACTGTTTGATTATTGAGAATGTTCCGGTTATGATAGCTTGACTTCCAACCACAGCTTGAAGTATGGCTATTGCAAGAACAGGCCATCTAAGTTTTACTAAAAAAGGAGAAAAAGAAAAGTAAGATATACAGCTAAATAAACAAAAACCGTACTTTGAATGTGCGCGTAGAGAATATCACAGAGGACCTACCTGGTACAGACACATAAAACCCGATTCTATAATCACTTTCAAGGGCATGATGCTTGGAAAGATATGCAGCTTGTCCCATGTATGCTAGGATCAAAGAAGGGTATACCAAGAAACTGAAAGCAATCTGCAGGTAAACAACTTCTTGTTAAAACAGTTGATTATTTTCCATTTCTACAAATTGTTGAGAATTATTTTATTTTGAAGAAGGTAAAAGCAACTTCAACAAGTAAAAGATCTATTCATAGTTTTTCATGAGTTAATTTAATTCATGAAAAAGTGATACTTTACAAGATCATTGACATAATGGTGTTTATATGTATCTCTTCAGTGGTGAATGCATCAGATGCACACATTATATGTGTGTGTGTTTGCGTGTGTGCATATCAAAGTTACTTTGACAATTTCTTATGATTTAGTGCATGTTGGAATTGACGGTGGTTTCGGCAGAATCAGAGTTATCCACCACAATTTTGACAAAAAGTTATGTACACTTTGGAGCTTCGAGATAATCAAGGTGTCACCGTAATTTCATCAATCTCACCGCCAATTCAAACAGGCACTATGAATGACAATTTATCATTTTCCAACCAATATTCAGTCATAATTTAGAATTCAAAATGCCAAATAAAAGGTTTCATTTATTTGTGTACCTGAATAGACAATTGATTAAAGTGTCCTAAATCAGCATACATAGCTTCTGAGCCTGCAACATAGTGCCAACAATATCAGATAAAGATGACGCAAATGTCAAGCATACAGGAACACATTTTCCTTAACATAAGCTCAATTTGGATAAATAAACTAACTAAGCGCCTATCATAGAAGTGTTCATGTATAAGCTATTTCTATAACAAAAGATAAAATAAAGTTAAACTGTTTTCATTAAGCTATAAAAGGTTTCATAAATTATCCTAGAGAACTTATGGAAATAAGCTGAAAAAATCTTATGGACATATCGTAAGCTACTGAAAAAAACTTATGGACATTTGTTTGCATAAGTTCTCTCAAACAGTCTCACGAGTTTTTATGTCAGTACATAAGCTCAAATAAGTCATCGAAACTGACAATACTCCATACCTGTTATACATAATAGAATCCCTCCCAACGACATCCAACCTCCCCATTGAGTCTTTTTCAGAAATTTGAACATGTAGTATGGGGAGAGAGCTTCATAAACATGTGGATTCCAGTGGATTATATTATAAAGACCGATAGCACTGATGCATATTAGCCAGGTCAACACAACTGGTGCGAAAAGACATCCAACACGGTGTGTGCCATAATGTTGCAGGGCGAATAAAAATATCAGTATTATACAAGCAACTGGAACCTCCACATCTGCATAACCAAAATACACCAAAGTAACGGTAAGAACAAGAGAAAATATACAAAAATGAGAAATCTTCAAGTTTTAGTATTTGTTGTGGAATGTGTACTTAATTAAGCACTTATAGCATAATCCCAAGAATAGTTCAAGTACAAAATCGTAAAGAAAACATTAACCATTGAGCCTGTTTGGATAAACAACTTAATTAAGCGCTTATAGCATAATGCCTTATTATATAAGTGAGTGTATAAGCTATTCCCTCCGGTCTTAATTATAAGCAAACTTATACTGTTTAGATTCATTGGATAACTAATGTATATAACCTTAATCATAGACCAGATACATTAGTTATTCAATGAATCTAAAAAGTGAAAATTTGCTTATAATTAAGGCCGGGAGTATTTCTGTAACAGAAGATATAATAAAGTCAAAAAAATTCTTATAAGCTATAAGTTGTTTTCATAAGCTATCCTGGAGAACTTATGGAACTAAAGTAAAAACAACTTATGGACATGTGTTAAGTTGTTTCCATAAGCTCTCTCAAACAGTCTCTTGAAGTAGTTGTTGTTATCAACAGTGATTCAAATGACTTTTCTATAAAACAACAGAATAATAATCACACAGATTTCAAACTTGCATATTAAAAAGTTAGGTGAATATATAAAAAGTGTAATTGGGGTGACTTCATGCTATAGTATTTGAACAACTACATATTTTTTGAAGTTGACAGAATTAGGCCATATTATATAATCATTATTTAGAAATCAAAGTGGGATTGCACACACTGTGCATGACTAATCAATGACTTTTCCAGATTAATCCACAGGGATTTATTGAATGAAGTCTCATCTAAACCACAGTGCTTTATATTATAACTTATAATCTAATGAAAGGTTAACTTTATAAAGGAACTAACTTTTTTAATTTAATACTTGATCTTCTGAGTTCTGATTACTAAACTTTTTATCTTAGCCACATGTTTTATTATTCTAGTCGTCGGCTACATGTTTTAGCAGAAAAATAACTTTTAAAATTGGTTCTTCGTTTTCTTCCACTAATTTAAACAGCATGCAATAGGTAACATGAAAAGGAAATGGTTAAAAATTAGATTTTATTCATGCATTGAACAAATCCATTTTTATACCAAATCAAACTTTTAAATTTTATTATCTTTGATTATCTTTATAGCATATATGCCATTGATTAAGACAAATGCAATGCAACATATTACAAGATATATAAACAATGAGGATTATTCTAAACTTGAAAATTATTGCGAGAACATATTCCTAAGAATTGTTCATGATACCAAACATTTTGATATCTACTCATCATCAAAGTTGGATTCTGTAAAGTAAATCAAATAGTTTAATCTGCAATTGTAAGCTACATGTAGTATTATAAAAAATAAAAAGTTGATGATTGATTAAAGAACTACAAGTTGTGTATTAAAAAATTAGATAGCTTTTTCCAATTGACTCAGATTATCCAAAAGGCCTATTTCTTAGCAACAAATACCCCACATAGTAATTAAGATTAAACTTCATAGAATAGAAGCTAGATTATCACTATTTCATTAAAATAAGTGTTTTAAAGTTTTAAATATTGAAGCAGACAATTCAACTGATTAAACCTTGAACCCGTGATTCACTACAGCTCGGTTATTTTAGTGATTTGATCGTGGTTTAAACCATTAGAGGCCTTGTAGTTTTGATCTCCAGTTCGGTTTTTAAAACATTGATTAAAAATTAAGCAAAAAAAGAATTTGAAAACAAAAATAGTTTTTTATTTCCTCAAGAAGAAACTTACATTTGTGCTGCTCTTTAGACATGGAAAGCTCTAAACCTGAAATAGCAGAAAAAACTGCAAAAAAGAAAAAGCCACAAAGGTGAGTCATCACCATACCAAGATCCAATATTTTCACTATTTCCAATTAAATCACAAACTGCAAGTTTGGATTGACGGCGAATTTAGCAGAATCACAGTGAATCACCCTGATTTTTACATAAGCTATACTTTGTAAATATGTGTGCCACCGTGATTTCGACAAACTCATCGTAAATCCAAATATACAAAAAGTGTACATTTGGATGATGAGTTTGCAAAATCATGATGGCACCGTGATTTCATTGAAACTCAAAGGCCGCGTAAGTAACTTTTGTCAAAATCACGATGGCTCGCTGTGATTCCACCAATTTCACCGCCAATCTAAACATGCACAAACTATTATTACATCAAAATCACAAAAGAAATACCAGAAATTGCCGGTGTGAGAACACCATCACCAATAACCATGCATGTTCCAATCAAAGCAAGAACAAGAAGTACTCTTTGAAGCACTCTATGTTTTTCCAACAAAGATTTCAAACTAGACCCAACATTTTTCTTATTAATTTCAATAGTTTCATCCATTGTGTACTGTGTTAAATCCTCATCTGCAAGTTGAGTATTAGGCATCAAACTCACACGAGCATGTCTACATAACAAAGAGTACAAAGCAAAAGTTCCTCCTTCACCATTATCATCAGCTCTCAAAACAATGAACACATATTTAAGAAGAGGAATCAATGTTAATGTCCAAAACACAAAAGACAATACACCAAAGATTTCTTCATTTGTATCTGAATGTTTAATATCCTCAGCAAAAGTGCTTTTGTAAACATAAAGTGGAGAAGTGCTTAAATCACCATACACAACTCCTAAACTTTGATAAGCTAAAACCAACACATGCTTCCATGATTCTTCCTACAAAACAAAAGGGTCACTTAATTACTTAAAAAGCAAAGATTTTTTCATTCAGACATAAACACAAACATGTTTCATTCTTACCTTAATTGGGTTCTTGTGAATTACAGACTCAAGATCCATGATGAGATTTTTTAATTCTTAGAACTAGAAAGAAACCATTTTTATATGACCCTTTATGAATTAACCCAAAACCCAATTGATATATAAGTATATAACAAGTTAAAAAGAAACTAAAACCGAAATTTAAGAGAAAAAAGGTGGCTTTTTTTTGTTAATGGTACAGTGTGTGTGTGTGTGTGTTACATATATGTATATGTAACTGTTAACTTTTCTTCTTCCTTTTTTTAATGTATTTATATTGTGATTATTAAAATTAGATTAAAAAAAGGAAGAAAAAAAAAGTGTGTATTAGGGGAAAAGTAGCTGAACAAAAGAGGGACAAATGCAGACAAAAGAAGAAGAAACACGAAAGAAAACAAACAAGAGAGTTTAGAGAATGGTGGTGTGACGAGTTAAGGTTGTTGTTGTTGGTGAAGAAGCTTTTGAGAAATGGAAATTAGAATAATAATGAGTGGATGGTTGAGTGTATGTTTTGTGTGCTTGTTTGTGTATGTGTGAGAGAGGGAGAGATTTTGAGAGAGAGAGAGAGAGAGAGAGAGAGAGAGAGAGAGTTGTTTGTTGGTATGTGAATGATGGTGGTTAAGGTGTGAGGTTTTTGGCTTTGGGTTGGTTGAGTGTGTATTTGGTTTAATTTTAAGTTTTATAAGTAACTTTTCATTTGGCATAAATAAATATATGCTTAAGTTTATGTATAGAAAGTGAATTTAGATCTCTTAAATAAAATTTTGAATTTAAAATATCTAAATTTTTCTGGTAAGGAAGTTAAAAGAAAAGAAGAAAAAAACTATTCACAAAGAAATAAGGTTTCATTGCATCATTTTTAAAAAGATTATAGACACTTTTTGAAGAAAACTTGAATTAAGAAGTCGACATTTAAAAAAGTTCAAAATTTAGCAAATAAATCGACACATTAATTTCTTTTTTTTAGTGTGTGATAGAAAAAAAATGTAATTGGAATAGAAGATTCACTAAAAATGGTTATGAAGAAGATTATTCAATGAAAGAATTCGTCATTGTAATCTACGAGTTGAGTAGATTACATGAAGATAAAGTTCTTCATCAAAAAATGTATTGTTGGACTCAGTAGGATAAGTTAATAATTTTTCAAACCAACTTTTTTTTACTTGAATTGTTTGTCAATTTAGTATATTTTAAAATTATTAATTTTGATTTTAATAATAGTAGTAATATTGTTATTTTTTGTTTTGGTACAAGTATTGTATCATTATTTATGTACTAGTAATATCTTAATCTAATTTGTATCCACTCTAATCATTTTAGTATAAAATTCTACACTAATCACTATAGTCTACAATATATAAGTTTATTTATTTGGTCAAAATTATTTTATCATTACAATTACTAAAAATATTTATAACATCATGTATAATATAAAACTGATAATTAATATAGTAAGTTATGTATGCATCCTTGTCAAAAAGAAAAGTATGTATCCTCTTCTTTTTTTTTTTTTGACACAAAAAGTTATGTATCCTCTTATTATGTCATGAAGATATTAATTTTGATTATATAATAATTAATAAGTTTTTGTAATATTGTATGTTGGATTGTTGTTTATAAAATGATTTTTTGTGATTTTAGAGATTCTATAAGGAATATATTGGGGTGATGAAAGAAATATGATGGAGAACAGTTGTACTATAAGACATGTGTATGTGAGGATATGAACAATTTTTGAGGGAATTGTGGGTCATATGAAGGTAAGGGAAAGAAAAGGTGTCCTCATCCATACCATTTCAATTCCATGCTGAGAGGGAGCATTAACAATCTCAATCCAAAACAGCACACTGTAGTAAATTGAAAGGTCTTGCACACTTGGAGTTACAATCACCTAACACTGACTAGTGACCACTTCTTGAAACTGACCTATTCATTTAATATCTTTATTACCTTCTTACTCTATCTCAATCTAAAAATCTCTCATTTGAATTATACATTTAAATAAAAAAAAATATTAGTTGAAGAATATTATTGATCAAATAATAATTAAATATAAAAATCAAGAATATTATCAAACTTTGAAAACAAAATTAAACAGTATAATAGTCCTATGGGTCGTGTTTTGGTAGCTAAAATTAGATCTTTATGAAGGGTTTTGTCTTGCCAAAAGACTGAGTTTTAATGCTGTTGAGATAAATGTCGACTTTTTATTAGTGGCTAATGTTCTAAATAGCAACCAGTGTAGTAGTCCTATGGGCCGTGCTTTGGTAGCTAAAATTAGATCTTTGATAGCAATGGATTGGGAGGTGGTAGTGAAACATACTTATAGGGAAGCCAACCAGTACGCCGATGCTTTAGCTAGATGTGGGGTTACTTTGGAGGATGGTTTTTGTTTTTATGAATCAATGTCCGACTCATCTTAGTCAATTGCTTATAGCTAATGTCATGGGGATTTCTATATCCGGTTTAGTTATTGTGTAATTTCTCTTTTCTCGGGCTTTTGCCCTCTTTGTAATAAAAATAAAATAATAATTAAAACAGGTACATAAACTAAACTTTAACTTTCCGTGGGGCATAAGCTCTATAACATTATGTAGCAACAATTGAACTCCGAAAAGAGAAAATGATAGAATATTTATTTATCCTGTTACTATTCTATCATATTTTTATCCAGCTTCTTATATTATCCTATTTTTATCCTATTCAGCACGCTAAACGGACCCTAAAAGGATAAAAATTAGCCTCCTTATAATATGCGCAAGGGAGCTTCTATGGTATATTAGTAAAATTCTAATGTACCGGTACACTAGATTTTAAAAATGATAAATAAACAATAAATTTTATAAATTAAAAAATTATTTATTGACTATTATATTTTAGAAAACATAATTTCATAAAAAAAATCACAATTTCATTTTTTATAAATATTGATACTAATTTTTTTATATTTTTTCATTAAAAAATTCAATATTCACTATTATGAATAATAAATATTCAAAAATAAAATAAAAAAAATTCAAACTTTATTTTTTTGACAACTTTGACGAATAATATTTAGTTATTATAATATTTTATAAGATAGAAAAAAAAATCTTCTAAAATATACTCATTTTTCTATTAATTTGAAAACTTATTGTATCGATACATTAGAATTAGCCTATTGTACCATAGAATTTGCCTATGCGCAATTATCAATCTTTGTCGCATCAAAGACACCACCACTATTCGACCGTCCTATAATACCAATTATGATCGCCATATTAATTAAACATAAGCTAAACAACAATTTTGTAAGTTATTATTTTTTTTAAGGTCTTATTATTAAATTTATTTTTGATCTCTAGCTAAATTTGTTGGATTGGTTCTGATCCGAAATGGTCTTAGATCAACAACATGAAAGACGTCGTATGGTTGAGGATAGTGGTTGCTCCTCATAGGAGGTTTTGAAGTTTACAAAATGTAGCTTGCTTTAGTCATGGATTAACATTTATAGACAGGTGAATGAAGTTCCTTATTTTATTTTGTTGTTTCACTTATTTGTACTGCTATTTTTTTTCGTAATATAATATATTTATCTTTGCCATTCAAAAAAAAAAACAGGTGAATGAAGGTGCAAATTCTAATTAGATGGTATCCTAAGACAATTGTGGCTAGATTATGGTATGATCATCATATATATCACATGATTTTGTTTGCGTTTTTCGACTTGCTTGGATGGCCTTTTAGGACATCTATAAATATGTATTTTAAAAAGGAAGTTTTTTTTTGCCACCCTATGAGTTTCTCACGCGTCTTATTTTTTATTTACTATTTAAGTAACAAATATTATAAAATAAAAAATTGAAAGAAAAAATAAATAGTGAGTGATGTTTGAAAAACTCGTAAAACAGTAAAAAAAATTCCACTTTAAAAACAATAATATTAAATAAAACAATTGATATGATATATCAACGCCTCACAATCCTCATTGCATATTCAAACTTGTTTGGATGTACTTAAACACCTCTAAGATGTCTTCCTATAACATGGTTTGTAGTGACTAAGGTTGGGAATAGGTTAGGCCGAGCTAGGCTTTGCCAAGCCTAAGCCTGGCCTGCCAAAAAATTGAAGGCCTAAGTCTGGCCTGTGGCCTGTCATAGGCTTATTTTTTAGGTCTGGGTCTGGCCTTTTGAAAGCCTGACATGACCTATTAGCATGTTTAAAAGTCTATTTCACATGAATATATTTCAATAAATAATTATATTTATTTTTAAATATACTAATGAACTAATAAGTCAATGATATTAAACTTCATTTTGATATTTAACATGATATTTTAGAGAATTTGACTATATATGACATCGTATTTCAATTTTAGTTTATAATAATACATTTATATATGTGAAAAGTTAATGTAGATTAATAAACTTTAAAAACTGAAAAATTTAATAGATTTATAATTTAATCAAAGTACAAATTTTAATATATAATAATAATAATAAATGTAAAAATATTATTCATATTTACTTAAATAGGCCGGCCTAGTAGGCCTAAAAGACTTTTTTCATTGCCTGAAGCCTGGTCTTTTTAGCTAAATAGGCTTATTACAAAGTCTTAGCCTGCTCTATTTAAATAAATAGACCGGCCTGGCCTGAACCTATGTAGGCTAGGCCATAGGCTCCTGTAGGCCGGCCTGACCTATTCCCAACTCTAGTAGTGACCCATTCTCTTATATAGATTGAGCTTGACCTAGTTTTAGATCAAGGAAAATACATAATTTAAAAATAATGATATATTAAAATAAGTGGTAATATTTATCGATCAAAGTCAAATCTAACATAAGGAGTTATCTACCTTATTTTAAATATTTGATACAAATAACTATTTTAGGACTGTCTGGTATGAAAATTAACATAGGTCCTATTCTCACGAATAAAATTTAGTCATTGATGCAGGCCAATATAGTTGTGTGAGATCATAGCATTTCAAATTAGATAAAAGAATATTCTCTATGAAGACTATAAGTAATAAGATCCATAGAAATGTAAATTTGTAAAAATATATGGATTTTTTTTTTGTTGGTAAAATATATGGAATTTCAGTTATACCTAAAAATCTTGCTTTTGTAGTAATTATCACAACGAACACATGAGTATAACAAATACGTATAGAACAAAGTATTTAAATTCTATACGTAAAATGTGTTACACGTGGCATGAACATTTTTGACATAATCATTTTCAAGAAACCTCGAGAAGTTTTACCCTTCACTTCACCACCAAAAAATCCCACAAGCAATTTGTGAAGAAAATTACGTGTGAGTATGATAGAACCACACACACGTCTTTGTGTGGATTAATTATTTGTCACAATCATTTGTAAGCTACTTGCTCAAATAGTTATAATTTTAATATTATTATTATTGACCACAAGGGTCCCATATAGAATACTTTTCTAGGTATTGTATAGTTGTTTGTGTATTTTAAGCAACCTAATGAAAACAATATATAATCAACAAATTTATGAATTATATTAAGACATAAAAATGAAACAACCCCACCACCATTAATCTTCTTATACCAACTCCAATTAAATTTTTTGGCTGAAATTGCTTTAGTGATTGCTTTTTTCTGATCGATCAATTTTATAGCTATGTGTGTGAAGAAGCTATCAATTTTATAGTGAAATGGGGTGATTATAATAATTAATTATAAGAGATTTGGGAGATGAGATAAGAAGAGTGTGGCTTCTTATAGTATATTATTATAAAGTGGGAGATAAGTGAAAGTGACATAATTAATGGATTTCACTCTCATCTGAGAGGATGGTTATTTGTAAATGTGGAAAAAAGTTTTTTTATTTGTCTATAACGCTATATTTTTAAGAGAATATTTCATTATGTAATTTATAGTTTGGTTGAAAGATAAATAAAATTTGACCAAAAATTTTAATTAAGATTTGAAATTGTTTTTCTTAAATAATGTGTTTGACTGAAATTCATTAATCATTTGAACTTATTTAATATTTCAATTTGTTGAATATTAAATAAATCGGAATAACTCGCTATATTTTTCGTTACAAAAAATGCCAAATTTTTGTGCAATGCAATTAGACATGGACCTCCCAAATGGGTTACTTGTCTATTTAAGAGACCACTTTCATTTTATCTACCAATCTTGTGAATGTATATGGCCTCTCAAGTTTTTGGAGTATGCTCAAATTGATTTGCTTTGCCTCCACATCAAATTCCAATTATTCACCAAACTTTAATTTAAAAAGAAATAATGTAAAGCTCCTTTTTTTTTTTTTTTACTTTTTTTCTTGAAAATATAATCCCTTTTCTTCCTACTTTTTTATTTGTACAAGGCAACCGCAGGCTAAATGACGATTATTAAATTAAACATAAAAATAAAAATGTGTAGACATTGCTTGGTTTCTTTAGAATATTTTCTATGTGCAATTATAACGACTAAATTTTTTATACTATTAGATAGAATCACAATAGGTTACAAAATTTTGTTTTAAGAATTTTAACTTGCTGAATTTTCAAAGTTGAATTCAAACTCAAAACATCTTAAAATTAATCGATCATGTTACTAAATTTGATCTTTGATTGGTGCGTACGAAAAAATATTTTTCGAAGAAATCAACTCTGTAAATGAATCTCAATTAATTCGAAAGTTAATTTCAATGGCACTTGCGCACATAAAGATATGATAAGAGAATGTCACATGGAAGTTTTAGACGAAATTAACTAAAAATTTAACCATAAAGTTAGAAGAAATTAATGCAAAATTTAATAAAAATGATGAACTTATGTTGAAATCAATAGCATAAAAATGATGAACTTATGTTGAAATCAATAGCATATAAATTAATCCAAGTTCGAACATCTATCATAGTTTTCAACACTAACAGTTTTAACATTTTTATTATTTGAACTAAAATTTATAAGCAATAATGTGTTTATACTTCAAAAAATGAGGATGCAAATGTATTTATATATACATCCTAATAATTCGGTATTAAAATTGAACAATAGGAGACTCCAAATAATATAAAAATTTCTTTTAAAATAAATCTACATTACTCACATCTCTTATATTCATTCTCTTAACTTTTCTAGTCGCTTTCTATTTTTAATGGATTTAACAATCCGTCCACAAAGTTGAACGATACATTCATTTGATATCAAATTTCATTTTTGTCGTTGATTCTGATTCATGCATATTGCATAACATGAGAAAGTTATGTTCCAAGGTAAAAAAAAAGTTTATTTGTAGTCAAAAAAATGCACTTGGTCAAAATTTGAACAGCATTATCCCATTAATGGAATAATGGGTCTCACAGTCATTTTGGAGTCCAAAAAGGGTACAAGGTGCTATTAAAATTAGACATGGACATAACATTTGCCATTTGGCATTATCATTTTTCATCATAAATAAATAAAGAATCTCATAGAGAATAACATAGTGGTGCAATTAAAGGTGACGATGATGCCATTATCATCTCACACTACAGTCAAATCTTATTATTAGTGATAAGCTGACTAAGATAATTTTCTTTTTTTTGGTGAGGAAAGATTGATCGAGGTGGATAAGCTATCTAATATAAGTATTAGACTTTATTAAATTTTGGTTTGAGCAAAACCATCTCCTATAATTTTTACTAGGATTGATCGTGCTACGAAGGTTGAGTTGAGTCGATTTAAACTAAATGTATTATCGATAAAAATTAAATAGGTTAAGTTGGATGTAAAATCCGTAATTTTTATGTCCAACTCAAACCGACTTAATCTGGTAGTGAGCGGATTAGGTTGGGTCCCCACATTAGACTGAGACTATTTCATTTTACAGAATGATTTGTTCCTCATTTGTATTGCGTAGTTTCACTCCAAAGTGGTGTATGCAATCCTCGCCCTCTAAAGCTAGTGACACTATAACATGGAAGACGATAAGAACACTCGATTGTCAAGTCATATTCCCTTTTGACAAAGTATAAAGCCTTGACAACCATACTTTACCTCAGTTGAGAAAGATTAAGCTTCCTTGCATTCAATTGCGCTATATTGCCTAATAAGCTATCAGTTGAGGCTCATTCGACTATCTCCCTAATTGTTTGTTATGCCGATTTCAGCTGACATATAATCCATTTTTAGGTATAAATAAACTCAAATTTTTCGATAGCGGTAAACTGAAACAGCTTACTGAAATATACCTAATTAAATACACTCTTATTTCAATATTTGAATTTAGATGGAGTACGTATAACTCTATTTATAAATATATTATCGGATCATATTTTATCTAATTAAAACTTTTAACACATTTCTCTCATGCTCTATTATACACCTTTCTCTAGTTTGATTTTTATAAGGCATCTCAATTAAAAGTGCGTAAAAATTAATAGTACAAAATGACTTTTCTCTCATGCTCTATATAACAAAAAATAAAATAAATTTAAATTGCTTTTCTACGAGACATAAACCGTTTCATAAGCTAATGTTGAAGCTTTATTGAAACAAACTTGAAACAATTAATAGATATGTGCTAAATTATTATTTTCAAATAATTTCATTGTTGTTTATGTTAGTATGTATACGACGGTATATAAATCCAAATTAATATTCAATTGAGACATACTCTAGTTTCTAATAACTGTGGCTAATTAAGGTCCATAGAACTTAAAGACATGACCCGGGTATCATGATGCCATAGGAAACTTTGTTCATTTTCTTGTATGTCCCATTCACATCACTAGAGACCCCATAATCTAGATTGACTTAGACATTATAAGTTTATAACATAATATCTTCTTTTTTTACAAAAGAAAATATCAATATCTTGTTGAACTCTTTGATTATCACTACATCGATCTAATAAGATTACCTACTAAATACATAGAAAATTGGTAACACCGTCTTTTTTATTTAGTAACACCGCCTTTTTATTTTGGTTTCTCATGATTTTCTTCTACATAAGATAATCTTCATAATTTTCTTCTACATAAGATAATCTTAATCAATTAAAATATTGTAAATAAAAATAATTCTCTTAATTAAAATTTAATTATATTGATTTGTTAAAAATTGTAAAAGATTTATCGATACATTCGACTAGATCTAACCTCTATTGATAGTTAACATTGGTTCTAATTGAGTTGAAAAGATAATTAATTAATCACCTCGTAATAACACCCTAGAGAGCATCTTATGTTAGCAAGATAAATAATATTCTTTTATTTATGAGGGAGATAAACATAAATTGACGATTAATGATATCGACTTATAAATAATGCGATCATTTTTTTTTACAAAGTTAATGAGATCCACTTATTATAATGGATCTCATTAATATTTAATACTCCATGAAATTTTCTTATGGTATATTGAATAATTCACATATATCGATACATTTGCTCTTTAAAATCTCAGCTAAATGTGTGTGTTTTTTTTTTATATTTTGCTTTGGAGTATTTACCAAAAGTGTTGGCAAAATTTTATTATTATTTTTTAAATTTTTTTATTACTTATAATAGTGAATATTGAATAGTTTTTAAGGTAAAATGTAGTAAACTAATATAATGCTTTTAAACAAAGAAATAATGTGTTTTCTTGTAAAATGATTTTTTTTAAAATACAAAAGTTGACAAGTAACTGTTTGATTCGTAAAATTATTTCTATTTTTTTTTTATAAATCAAAGATATCCTCCGCGCGCAACTGCAGAAACTATTCCTCTCGAAATATCGAACGCATGACCAAATGGTTAAAGGATCCAAGTATTTACCACTTGTATCACACTATGTTGGTAAAATATTTTTAGTTTATTGTATATAAATTCGTAACAATATTACTTCTTAATTTATTGGTTAACAAAAAAACAAAACACATTCATTTATCAATGTACTATATACTCCATCATTTGTGTATTTATCACTCATAAATTAATCTTTCAATTTCTTTAAAGAAATGAAGATGCTGTCAACTCCCCTCTTATTGGACTTTCATAATTTATTTATTTTTTTGGGAAAAAAGTGATTGTTGAAAGATTAGAGTCCACAAACTTCATCAGGTGCCTGCAGCCGGTGTTGATGGAAGTGATAAGTTGTTTTATAATATTTTTTATTTTCTAAGTGGAACTATCACATTTGTTCATATAAATAAAAAAAGTGGAACTATCACACATAGTTTATTTTTTTGACTCACACATTTTATAATGCCAAGAATTTTCATAATTACGTAATTTCATTATTCTTGATTAGTACTTTGTCGATCTTCTGACACACTAAACATGTTAGTTTATTTATTTTTTTTTATTCAAAGTCTACATAATTAATGTATGTGTTTTGATATATAGTAAAATAATAAATACACCGACGGAAAAACCAAATATATCGTACGAAGACAGAAAATTAAAATAAACAAATATATAAAAAAAATCACACTTATTTATTGTAACGAGAAAGAAAAACAATTTGGATGGATGATTACACGCTAAACATGTTAGTTTATTTATTTTTTGGGAAATTCTAATTTACTCTTTCATAATTTAAGGGTATTTACCTTCAACCAATGAGAACAAACCATTTGTATGTAATTTCCATAAATTTGTTACAATTAGTTATGGAGACCACATACAAATCTACATACATAACTTGTTTTCATGATTAAATGATAAATATTCTCAAATTATGAAGGAATAGAGAAGCGGATCACCTTATTTTTTATTCAAAGTCCACATAATTAATGTATAATTCAGATTTGATATATAGTAGTATAATGTTGATTCAGTTCATTTAATTCAACCTTCCTACAGCCGGCTGATATTCCTCACATCAAGCCGGCCCTTCTTATGATTTCAAATTTTTAAATCAAAATATTCATAAACAATTGTTGAAATATCTTTATTTGATTTTTTGTCTTCTTCTCTTGCATTAATTATGTGTTTTTTTTTAGGGGAAATTAGTTTGCTTTTTGCTTTGCTGATTAAAATTTAAAACTTTTAATTGTAGTGTCTAATTCAACCGATAATATTAAAATTATTAAATTATATTATTTTTATTTAAATTAAAGTCATAATTTTATAATTGTATGTATGATTTTCAGTAGTATTTATTATTTTATCTGCTGAAAAAAAATTCATATTTGTGTTCTCGGACAAAAGTTGTCAAAAATAATTCTTTGTCTAATTCCAAATATGGAAATACCCTTATTATTTTATTAGAGGCTAATATCAATTCAAGATAGTGATATTCCAACCACTTATTGCAAAATTTTAAATATGATCATTTCACTTTCGGACATTGAATTTGAGTATTTTCTTAACCCTTCATTTTTCAAAGAAGATACACTAGTCTATAATATGAAGTTCGACCTAGAATAAATAAAAATTGACCAAAGGTTTTTTTTTTATTAAGATTAGAATTCAAATTCATTTGTCATATATAAAGTTTAGTCGGTAGAAATATTGTATATAATATATTGAATTTAAATTATGATACTTTTCCTTATTCATTTTAAAAAATAAAATTTTAATCACTAGACTATTGACAGAAAAAAATAATTCAAATTCATTCAAACGATATATTCATCTTTAATTAAAATTTATTAACTACTTGAATTCAAATTCATTCAAACAATTCAACCAAGCATGGTTTGTTTTCTTCAGTATATCTCTTCTTTTACGTGAAACCTAACTTGCACAGTCACCCTTCAGTCTTCATCGCTCCATCTCGCACTATTACTCTCCACCACTCCTCTTATTGCATCACGCCACACCATCACTCGTGACAGGTAGCCGCGGCGGTGGGTGGTGTCGGTACTTGCCATCCGCATCACCTCCTAATTAACCAGCTATGCCGCTTTGGTTGTATTTGATCATTGTTAAGTTCACAATTTCCTACTATGGCGAGCGTTGTCTTGGTTCCAGTTGACAGTGGTTGATTGTGGCTTCCGAAATATGGGCTATAATTTTTAAATTTGAGTTATACGTCTGGTTGTAGAATGGTTGTTTCACCGGATCTAAAACGTGAGTTTAGTTTTTCTAGAGTTAAGATTCACGTTGTTTGATGAGATTCAATGGATCAATATGATGTCGTGATGAAATATGGACACGTAGAAGTTTCGTTGGATTTTGGGTTGTTCACATATTATGGCTCAGATTTGCGCTACAGTGGTTTTAGTGGTGGCGTTGCTCTTTCTGAGATTCCTTTACCAGTGGCATACCGCCATGTACGGTTGTTTCTAATATCCTTTCGTCGTTTGAAACCTGCTTCATGGCTGGGTCTCTTCTTCGATGTGACACTTTGGCATTGCTAGGTTGCTGCTTTTTTTTTATCTTCATAATTATCTGATTCGGTGCCTCGGATTGTATGGCTAGACATGACCACCATTGCTTGTTGTAGTTCTCCAACGAGTTGTTGGTCAGTGGACTTGTTACCTTGGTGGCAGTCGACTTCATTTTCTATTTTTAAAATCTAAAGTCTTAAGATTGAAAGTTTGCCGTTGTTATTCATATCAATCTAGGGAATTTATTACGAATATTGGCTTGAAGGAGTTGGATATTGCTTACTATTGTTTGTTGTAAGGAGTTGATGTTATTACATTGATGTTTCCGTATTAGCAGTTGGTTCATTCACCAATTTTATCTGGGAAGATTTGTATAGGAATAGTTTTAGATTACATAATTAAAGATTTCCTTAGGGTTTTTTGTTTTCCTTTGTTTCTTTCTGTGTTTTTTCTTTTTTATTTTGTTTCTTGAGAGTTATGTTTGGTTCCCCTCTTGTACTTGTTATTTTTCCTTTTATATATATATACATTCGGCAAAGAATTAAGACTTACAAGATTTATGTTCCTTAACCTATCTTCTATTCCTTTTGATGTCATTATACTATTAATTAAAAAAAAAAAAAAAAAATACATCATCACTATAAAATATTTTTATACATGCATATCCAATTAAATCATGTAGAAACTAATAAAATGACATCATAAAAGAATCTGATTGAATGAAAGTATGTAGAAAAAATAAATTAATTGTCGGCTATATAATATTTGCTAAACATGAATAAATATGACTTTAATTAATTTCATAAAAGAAAATGATTGATTAGGGTCATGATATTACACATGTTGGTTTGGCATTATCTTATTGTCACTTTTCTTAATATTATTAGGTGGTACGTCACAATAATAAAACTGTTTTCAGCCCAAAAAGAGGGAGATATATTTGTCTTTTTCAAAAACAATTAAAAACAATTTGTTTTATTCCAAAAAAAAAAGCAATTAAAAAGAATTTGTTTCCTTTTTGTTTTTTCTTATTAAAGTTGCTTATGCCTCCGGTTTCTAATTTCTTGCAGGCCCTGTTTTTTTTTTTTTTTTTTTATTTTAGATTTGTTTCTTGCACTGAATATGCCCCAGATATATTCTCTGTGCTCTTCAATGAGTTTTTTCTCCTTAAAAAAATGTGGTTTTTATTTTTCTTTCCAACTGCAATAAATGAAATAATCATTAAAAATAATAACCTAAGCAAGAATGTCAAAATGAGTTAATTGTATTTTTTGGGTGAAATTCATGTGAATTTCACTATTTTATGACACATATTTCCAATTAAAAGAGTGATAGAGTGAATGTTAGAAAAAAAAGTAGATTCTTCTCACTTTTCATATTTTATCTTACCCCAAAAAAATTAATATAGTGAATTGCCGAATTGTGAGTTTTATAGAGACGGTGGAAGAATAGGTTGTGGAAGAATTATTAAAGATAATGATGGTGAATGGCTAAGAGGTATTACCAAACATATTGAATAAGGGAGTGCGTAGAATTTGGATTAGGTCCAGTCGTTTTAAAGTCGTTAGATTATGATTGAATGGTTTAAATAAATACAGTCAATAAATGCAGTTTTTAAATTATGGCCGTTCGTTTTTTATTGGACGACTAAAAATAGATCGACTGCACGGAAAAAACGAATGCGTACTTGTTTGAATTGTGAATAGTTTTAGTAGGCTTTAAATACCTTAGAATTTTGAAGCTTGAGTTTTAGTAGGGTTTAGCGAGAGCTTTTTTTAGATTGTATTGTATTAACCGACCTAATACAGAAAGTTGGATACGAAGGATTCAAAACTTAAAAGAAATAAATTCAAAAGACGTAAATTTTTACCACTAGACCATCTTTTATCGGTTTTTTTTATCTCTTTTTTTTTTGTCAAGATAAGTAGGAGTAGTTTTTTATTGTTGGTGTTTCAATTGAAACACATGGGCTTTTTTTTTTTTTAATAGATGGAACACATGGGCTTTTGCTCCTTGCATGATGTGACAATTGACAACCGTGTTGTCTATTAAATTCAAATCTAAAATTGATATTACTATGTATGCACACTGCAAATTGCAGCTAAGGGAGAGACAATATCTTTACTTTGATCAATTATTATGTCCTTCAATTTTTGCAGACTCGTTAGCATTTCCTCTTTTAAAAAAGTGAAAAAGAGAACATTTTGTAGTGTACTCCTACATACTTTACTCTGTCCAATTTTTGTGTGGTTAATATCATAGTTTTCGTCCCGTGAGTTTAATTGGTTGGACATTGCATTATATATGCAGTGAATCGTAGTTCGAATCCTGATCATTCAACTTATCCACCTTAAGAGTGAAATTTTTAGCCACTAGACTACCTAACAAAAAAAAAAATCATAGTTTACATATTTAAATTAGTTGTTACTATGTTATGATAATAATAAAAGTTTGAATCATACACTTTCTTAAACTTTTCCGAGCGCCAAGTTTAATAGATCATCTTCAACCGATATAAGTTGGTATTAACATATTCGTCTTTGTAAAAGATATTAACATTTGCAGTACTAAGATGTATTTGTTCGTAAAATTTTATTTCCGAACAAATAGAGTATATTTCTAACTCCTTCACGTACATGAGTTAATGTAGTGTTTATTCGAGCAAGTTAGACCTTGATTCAGTGTATCTACCAACTGAATTATATTTACGGGGCTAAAGTTGCTTTATTTATCAGACCAATGATACAAAATATACCTATTTTTGGCTAAGTTTGAGAAACATGAAGAATTGAACAAGCCTTGATTTATTGTACTTAAAAAGACACGCATAGATCATATACGTGTAGTTTAATTGATACCTTCTAGAGACAATAATGGAGGGATCGGAGCACGATCCTACATTCTATATTTCTCCACACTTTAAAAGTAACCATTAAACTACTAGGAAAAAAAACATAGATTTCAACAAATAACTCTTATGTTGTGGACCTTAAATAATCATCTTAGAATACCAAATTACAAGTAAAACAAATTCTATTTATGTTGTGTAACACAAATTTTTTTCAACTAATCTCATTATTTGAATACAAAATTCCATGTTACAATTCATATACAAGAAGTAACATTCTCATAATAAATACTTCAAAAAATGAACAATTTCCAAACTAAGATTATAAAAATTGATCTTAATAATTACTATTTCATGGACCATTAAGAATATTAAGGTCTTCTAGAGTTTCTTTAGTAAAAATCTTCCTCCCCTTTGAAATCAATAAGGCCTCTTCTAGTGTTTTGACAACTTGTTCCATGGATGGTCTTTGTTGGTTAAGGGATGTGCATGATAGAGCCAATTGAAGTGTAAAATCAAATGCTTCTTCACAATAATTTCCTTCAAGTCTAGGGTCAGCAAATTCTGTAATGCTACCATTCCTAGTGAATGCTTTTGCCTAAGAAATGATGTTGCACAAAATTGGCACAAAGGGTCAAAGCTCTTAATTAAGAAAACTATAAAAAGATTATATGAAATTGAATCAATAATACTTTCTCTAATATTCATACTTTCTCTAATACTTTATAAGATAATAGTTTCATTTACTAAATTATATTTGTTAATGACCAGGATTTCTGTTGTATAAATATACCACAGTTTCACACAGTAATTAATCTGGGCCACTGATTAAAATCGGCCGGTCCATATTACTTCTTTGAAAAACAATACAAAACAATTTATGCAATTTGAGATCATACAGTTGTAATTGATCACAACGGTATGTAGCTACTGCGTGCAATCCGTATCCTTTGTTAATAGTTAATTAAGTAGGTTAAGATACAACTAAATAAGAGTATATTATAAATGTGACATATAATACAAGATTGAGGGAGTAAGATATTTGAGACATAATTTCTTACCATTTTACTAAGTGACATTGGTCTCTTCAATTTTAAATTTATGACCCTCTTTCCAGAAATAAGTTGTAGAAGTACAATGCCAAAACTATAAACATCACCAGATGAATTCACATGGTGATTGATTTGGTATTCAGGATCCACATATCCAAAAGTTCCTCTCACTTCTGAACTAGCATATGTTTCACCTATCTCAATAACTTTAGATAATCCAAAATCTGATAGTTTTGCCTCAAATTTTGACCCTAGAAGGATATTTGTTGGCTGCATGATAAAAAAAAATTGGTGTACTAATTTCTTTTTCTAGCAAAAACAAAATAAAAATAGTGCATGTTTCGATTGACAGTGAATTTGACAGAATCGTAACAATGTGTCACCATTTTAGCAAAACCACGTTACTACTATGATTTCGTCAAATTTATGGTAATTCTAAACATTGTACATGTGTATGTTTAAGAATCATGACAATGTTGTAATAAAGATTCACCTTGATATCACGATGAACTATACAACCTCCTTGATATGTGTGCAAAAACCAAAGACCGCGAGCACTATCAATCGCAATTTCTAGCCTCTTTATCCATGTAAGCACCTTGTTCTTGCCTAATGTAGATATTCATTTGTTAAATCTTCAAAGATCATATAGAGAAATTAAAGAAAAGAGTAATTAAATTTCAAACTTTCATGCCACAATTAGTGCTAAAATATTATAATTACCAAAAAGCCATTCTGAAAGACTTCCATTGTGACATAATTCATAGATTAGAAAACAATCATCTCCATCAATAGAACAACCAAGCAAAGATACAAGATTTGGATGCATGATATGAGATAAACTTGTAACTTCTCTAACAAAACTTTGTATATTTCCATCTTCATTGATTATGTGCTTCACTGCAACTTGTTGATTATTTTTCATTGTACCTTTATAGACTTTACCTAACATTAAAATGAAATGCAAAATTAAGATTATTTTGAAAAATTAAAGTGAATATTTTTTTTGTCATAGATGAAGTGGTAAATTACTGAAATTAAACTCACATAATTGTGAGATCCCGGGTCATGACGTCCGGCCTAACAATTTTGACAATATTTGCCGGTTGAGTTAGGATTTATGGGACAAAGTGAAATTTTTTAATTGGTTTAGTAAGGAGAAAAGAATTAAGATTTTAAAAATTAAACCGAAAATTTTAAGCAGTTGAATTATGACCGTAGAAGTCTTTTTTGGTTCGATGTTTGGTTCAATTTTTAATAATTAAAGAGAGAAAAAAGAAACTAACCCGAAGTTCCTTTTCCAATGATATTCATTTCATTGAGATGATTGGTGGAAGCATACACTTCTTTGATAGGAATTTTTGGACAAGAAATTTTCTTTAACAAGTTTCCAAATGTCACTATGAAAAAAGTAGTACATAAGCATGATATTATAGACTTTATCTATGATATGGTATCTAATATGAGCTTGAAATTGTTTTGGTCATACCTTCATTTTGTAGTGAGGCTGATCTGAAGAATCTAAGATAAATTATGTATGTAGTGATAAATGATATCAAAATAACCCCTATTGTTGTTACTCCAATCAAAATCCATAAAGTCATTTGGATTTTATACATTATATGTAAGTAGGAATATGAAGAGCTGAAATTACATAAAAATATTATTAAAAAAAAACTTAAGGGGAATTTATAAAATGTAACTATGGTAACATGTGGCTTGAGTAACTAAGAGGTGTGTCAATAAGCAACATTCACAATTTGGTATAAACATATTTCTTTATGTGTTTATGAAACTGAGAAAGCAAAAAAGGAGATTTCGTACTCAAGATTTTCTCTTTTTTTGAGTATTGGACTGCTTTGTATTATATATACAAGAAATTCTTGGAAGTATATAATTGGCATAGTTAGTAATGACAAGGACAAAAGATTAAATTAGACTATAAAGAGATCTGGACACCGTATCTTTACAAAAAATCGTAAGGTATTATGTATATTGTTCACTTTTGTTATATATGTTAATTAAGTTGATGTGGGACGATGAACCACTTGCCACCGTTACCAAACCAATGTAATTGAAAACACCGCCTAAATACATTAACAAAAGACTTTTGGTACAAGGATCCGTTATATCCCAATGCACGAGATTTCCCATTAACAAGAATTCTGATACTACATTTTGAGGAGTCTGGGAGAATACTGAGAGCAACAAAGAGACTAAATTTTAACCCTAATTTCAAATCTTAGGAAATTGAGTATATGTATCAAATCTTTTACATAACTTTCATTTAAATCATCATTTATATTCGATGCGAGATAAACACTCACACTTGAATTTTAACCCTAATTTCATGAGTGTTTGTTTGGAGTTAATAGAATATTTGTTGTTTCATGTTTTTTAATAGAGTATTAATATAAAACACTTTAGAGATTTTGGTTACACCGTCCATGTTGAAACATGAACAATAGTCTTGTTGCCGGCCAATGCAAATATCCAAAAAAAATGGTTATAAGAAGACAAGAGAAATTTTATTATTCTAGGCAATATGATTCTAAAGGCGACAAATACAAGCACTTGTACATTCTTGTGTTATCTACTTTCATTGTATTATTCATCAACTATTTTTCTATTAACTATTTATAAAATATTAATATTTTTGTTATTAGCTGTCTCTTTTATTTTCTATAGATTTCACTTTAACTCATTATATGCTTCATATATTCTATATGCTATCTTTCAAGCACAAAATATTTGTATCATATTCTCTCTATCTTCAAAGCCTTAGATACAAACAATGATCAAATTTGTAACAAGCAAATTCATGACAATATCAATAATTATTCTTCTTCAACAAAACTTAGTATGTTCAAAATGTAGCTGTGAAAATCAAGTAGAAGATTCTTATCATAAAGTATCTGAGGCATTGAAATACAAATTAATTGCTATGGCAACAGTTTTACTTTGTAGTCTAATTGGTGTATGCATTCCTATTTTAGCAAAAAAATGTCCATATTTAAATCCGGAAAACGACTTTTATTTTTTGATTAAAGCATTTGCTGCTGGGGTGATCCTAGCGACCGGTTTCATACACATACTTCCTGATGCGTTTGAGGCTTTAACGAGTCCTTGTATAGGCGAAAAACCGTGGAAAATGTTCCCTTTCTCGGGTTTTGTAACAATGGTAGCGGCTATTGGGACATTGATTATGGAAGCTTTGATAATGGGGTACCAAAAAAGGTCTGAAATGAAAAAATCTCAGCCGTTGGATGAGGATGACGAAACTCATGAAGCGAATGGTAGTCATGTTCATAGCTTATCACTTGCATCAGATAAATTAGATTCAACAAATCGTCTCCGGTATACCATAGTTTCTCAGGTAACTAATCTATTGGATTATTTGTACGTTTTATATTATTTATTATCTATCAAATGCGCTTATGCGCGGCTAAACACTACTATTTTTAATTAATTAACCATATAATAAAAAATATGCAGATTTTGGAGCTAGGAATTCTGATGCATTCAATCATTTTAGGGATATCTTTAGGGGTGTCAAGAAGTCCTAAAACAATCAAACCTTTGGTGGCAGTATTATCTTTTCATCAATGTTTTGAAGGAATAGGACTTGGTGGCTGCATTTCTCAGGTGATTTTTATAGATGTTATGATTATCCTTATTTTGGTCTCTAATAATGCAGGAAGTTTCACTATATGATCTCGAAGACATTTGATATGTTGAGGCGCAAATTTGAACCTGAAACTCTCCACATCTACGCATTTAATATGTTTCACCGTTATACTCTTTGAGACAACAAAAAACAACATGGAGTTTATTTTCTAATTTTTTTTTTTAATTTTTTTTAAAAAGTTGATGGTTTATAAGTACCATCAACTTATTTACAAAGAAAATACTACATTTGCTGCTGCCAAGGATCGAACCCCTAACCAACAGCCTACACCCGCTCAGTCAGCAAGGATTTTCTATTATTTATTTCTTAAACCAACGTGCGTATGAAAAAACATTGGAGACCAAACTAGTCGAAAACACATTTGAGAATCAAACTGACCAGTAGCAATTTAACTAAGTGAAAACATATTTGAGAATCGAGCACACTAGCAAAATACACTTTTGAGTATTTTTTGTAATTTTGATAAATTCAACAACGATAGTGACAATGGACAAAGTTTGACACAATGAAATACTAAAGTGATTGTTTACCCACTCTTTATACGAATATGGATCATGTGAATTCGGTGAATAGTGCACAATCATGCAGTCAGTGATCTGTGAGCGTTTGATTGAAATCGGATGGTATAAATTCAAATGTATTAATAATACTTACTTCTTTCTTTTTATCAGGCACAATTCAAAAACTATAAGGTTGCAATTATGATAATATTCTTTTGCCTCATATTTCCAATTGGAATTTGCATTGGAATGGGAATATCAAAATTCTACAATGAAAATAGTCCAAAGTCACTAATAGTTGAAGGGTTTCTACTATCAGCATCTGCAGGGGTTCTCATTAACATGGCACTTGTTGATCTTGTTGCCACTGATTTCATGAACTCTAAAATGCTAAGGAATTTTAGGCTACAAATTGGAGCAAGTTTAGCACTTTTTGTCGGGATGATTTGTATGTCGATTTTGGCATTGGGGGAAGAAGATTCCTAACCAAGACTAGTTGTAATTTTTTTTTTTATTTTCGATAAACAAATGCTAATCGCAAACAATAGAACACGTTCGTTTACTAACAATATATAATACCTCTAAACCGTACTCAGCTCACTCGATTCACTCGCTCAGTTCCCTTTGTCCCTCAATAGGTACAGAAAATCTCCATATTTTTTATGGCACCGGTGTTAGCCGTAGTAAATTTAACGCAACCAAGAACACACTAGGTGCAGCCTCGACAGTCCATAAACCAGATAGCATCCTGTAACAGCTTCTGACAGAGAAGGTTTTCGACACTTCAAGTAACCATGTGATTGAATCAGCCACTGCAGTTCACGGCTGGACCTGCTGTAGCTTCTGCACTCAGAATCCGCACACCAGCTGCTGCCCCTCGAATGTCCCTTATCTGCTATCTCTTTATCCGTCACAACTTGCAACACAAATCCTTCCAAAACAAGCTTTCTTTGAATTAATATCGAAAACCAATTTGATTCTCTATATGAAATTCCGTTCCAATCGAACACAAATTTCTCCATTATAACGAATCAAGCTTTCTACTTCGGATTTGGTGGAAGTTTTTCTTTGTAACTTTGTAATTGTACGCAGATTGTGATGTGGCTATGCACGTCTTATGCTAGTAGCAACTAATCATAACTAACTTGTTGTAAGTTGTAACTACTTTAAACAATCTACGCAATGGTAAAAAAAGAAAAAACTTGATAGAGGCCAAAGAAGAGATAAAATATACGCAAACTATAAAATAAAATTATATTGAAAATTACATCACTTATATAGAAAACAACCGAGTAACTAACTAATAACAAACTACTAACTAACTATTAACTATTAGCTTATGACATACATATGAACATACAAATAGGATTCGAACCAATTCTCGATTTATTGCTCTTGTGATTCTACTTCTAATGTTGGATTATTTTCTCTCAATTCTATACCAACATTTTCAGATGAACCACTTTCTATGCTTTCACTTCCATTATTACCTAAAACAACTTTGTTAGCACAAAGAATGCAAACTCTAGATCTACAAATTGGACATAGTGAATTCTTCAAAAGCTTCTCCAAATAAGTTGTGGAAATGCTTCTTTCGTAAGAACATGCATATGCAATAGGACCAAGAAGAACACCATGCCCAAAAACACTAGTACTATAGTTATATCTATAAAAACTTCCATTCTTAACACCTAAAGATTAAAAAATTAGAAATTTTCTAAACATATTATGAAGCTTCGTTCATAAGTTTGAGCATATTTTCTAAACTCATTATCACTTATTGTCACTAATAAAGTTAAAAAAAGGTGACAGACCTTTCTCACCGATAAATATACACAAAACACGAGACACATATTTACCGTTGAAGAGCATTAATTTAATTCAAATGTATCATTTTTATACTATTTTTGGGGTTCAAGAACTATCCAAATTTTATTAGAAAATCTTTTCTTTCTTTTTTTTTTTTTATGAATTTCATTAGAAAATCTTAAAATTTGTAAAAAAATTGAATAAAATTCAAAATAAAATTACAAACATGGGATAATTATTTTGTTTTGATCAATTTACTAATAAATATTTATCATGAAAAAAATATTTACTAATAAATATTGAGCAATTGACCAATACGATATTCCTAATTAGAATTCAGACCAATTTACAATTTTGCCTAGTTATTTACGTTTTACTACAAATAAACATTGACCAATTTCCATTACTCAAAAAAAGAAACATTGATATCATATATGTTTCTAGCCTAAAAAATATAAATTAGATATTGTTACTTTTCAGAACAAGATCAAATATATTTCATACTACTCGATCTGTCCTGATATATTTAGTGAATCTAAAAAGTAAATTTTTTATAATAAAAACTAAAAGGATCGACTAACCTTCTAACGGCATCGTATTAAAGTCTAAGTGTCAACGACGACATGCATTGTTAAATAGAAATTTTGCCTAGTTAAATCAATTTCAACCAAAAAAAAATTTCATATCATATTCTCTCTATTTTCAAAGCCTTGGATACAATGATGAAGTTTGTAACAAGCAAATTCATGACCATATCAATAATCATTCTTCTTCAACAAAACTCAGTATCTTCAAAATGTAGCTGTGAAAATCAAGTAGAAGATTCTTATCATAAAGTATCTGAGGCATTGAAATACAAATTAATTGCTATGGCAACAGTTTTAGTTTCTAGTCTAATTGGTGTATGCATTCCAATCTTAGCAAAAAAATGTTCATATTTAAATCCGGAAAACGATTTTTATTTCTTGATTAAAGCATTTGCCGCTGGGGTGATCCTAGCGACCGGGTTCATACACATACTTCCTGATGCGTTTGAGGCTTTAACGAGTCCTTGTATAGGCGAAAAGCCGTGGAAAATGTTTCCTTTCTCTAGTTTTGTAACAATGATAGCAGCTATTGGGACATTGATTATGGAAGCTTTAATCACGGGGTACCAAAAAAGGTCTGAAATGAGCAAATCTCAGCCGTTGGATGAGGATGACGAGACTCATGAAGCTAACGGTAGTCATGTTCATAGTTTATCAATTGAGTCAGATAAATTAGATTCAACAAATCGCCTCCGATATATCATAGTTTCTCAGGTAACTCGCCTGTTCTATTATTTATTATCTACAAAATAATGATATAAAATCTTCACGTGTCAAACTCGTGTTATTTTTTCCGTATCCAACACGTTTTTCATTTCTTTCATAATTTTTTGCATGGATTTTGTGATTTTTTTAGACGCGTGATTTTGCGCATATAAACATTGTTAAGGTGTTGCTTTCTGATTGAGGACTATTTCTTTTTCACCCAAACAAATGAAAATAGTTAACTCTTAAAAACATTGGGATGAGATTAAGGTTTTTTGTATGATGTGCCATAACTTGTGAGCATTGCAAAAAAAGTTACATATATTCAAAATATGCAGATTTTGGAGCTAGGTATTGTATTGCATTCAATCATTTTAGGGATATCTTTAGGGGTGTCAAGAAGTCCTAAAACAATCAAACCTTTGGTGGCAGTATTATCTTTCCATCAATTCTTTGAAGGAATAGGACTTGGTGGATGCATTTCTCAGGTACTTTTAAATTATATACGTTATGATTACTCGATAAACAATCATTTTAGTCTCTGAATGTATTGAAAATGCAAAAACATCATGAAGTCTATCTTCCGTAAGTAGTTTCTTGAACCAAAGTAACTAACCGAAGAAGACACATTCAATCACTAAACTAACTAATAAAAAACATATCCGAGAACTAAACTGACTAATAAAAGTACTTTCAAAAATGTTTTTGCATGTAATTTTGTATATACTTAGGAATCATATTTATTAATACTTCTTTTTTTTATCAGGCACAATTCAAAAACTATAAGGTTGCAATTATGATGATATTCTTTTGCCTCATTTTTCCATTTGGAATTTGCATTGGAATGGGAATATCAAAATTCTACAATGAAAGTAGTCGAAAGTCACTAATAGTTGAAGGGTTTCTACTATCAGCATCTGCAGGAGTTCTCATTAACATGGCACTTGTTGATCTTGTTGCTACTGACTTCATGAACTCTAAAGTGCTAAGGAATTTTAAGCTACAAATTGGAGCAAGTTTAGCACTTTTTGTCGGGATGATTTGTATGTCGATTTTGGCATTGGGGGAAGAAGATTCCTAACCAAGACTAGATGTAATGTTTTAATTTTTCATACAATAGTTTTACCGTTTCTTTACGTTACATAATTTTGTTAGAACAACAACTAGTAACAGAAGAATAAAGAAATGCTAATCGCAAACAATAGAACACGTTCGATTTTGGCATTGGTCGAAGATTCCTAGTTAGCCAAGACTTGTTGTAACGTTTTAATTTTTGATACAATTGTTGTAACAGAAGAATAAAGAAACACAGATCGCAAAGAATAGAACATGATTGTTTAATAACAACAATACCTCTCGAACTCAACTCCCTCGCCCTCTTCTGTGACTATGAGCCGTACTCAACATTGTTGATTCAATAAATACAGAAAATCTCCAAAACATTTATGGTGACGATATTAGCCGTAGTCAATTTATTAATGCAGAGTTTGTAAGACAGGCTTTGAATTGTTAGTCAAGTAATACAATCCCTCAATGAGTTCACCTGAACCAATCATCTTCAAATTCTTCTTTTCCTGTATCAAACAAGCCAAACCATCAAACAAAACAATGAATTGAGAATTATATGTTAGTCAACAGAAGATTTAGTGAAAATTCTGGAACAAGAACGACATTATAAACAATAAAGCCTTGTCCTAGCTTAACACTACCAGCTAAGAAACGAATTGTTCGAATCAAGTCATGTTGAATACGTGCATTACTAACACCAGTCACACAAACACATTTCCTTGGACAGTTACACACAGGAGCAGGAAGATAGGCTTCAAGCTCTTCCCAAAGTGTCTTAAGTGCAGTACAAAATTCAGATACATGTCTAGTACCTTGCTTGAGGCCGAAGATCTCCATTTGCAATTCAGAAATCCGAATGTAATCGCCACGAGAAAATCGTTCCTTCAATGCGTTCCACACATCAATCGTATAATCAAGATAAACGATGCTCTGAGCAATCGATTTTTCAACAGAATTCATTCTCCATGAATGTACTAGCATATTACAAGGACTCCATGCTCTGAAGCTTGGTTCAAACGACGGATCTGGCACAGGAATCGTTCCATTGACAAAATCGTACTTGTTTTTGGCGCCAAGCGCGCGTGTCTCACAAGAGAGCATTAGATTCTAGAAGCTACTCTAACTAACTACTAACAACCTGCCAGCTAGGACACAAATAAGATAAAGTGACTGTGTACACTAAGAGCACTGTGAACCTTCACTATTCTGTGCTGACTTGGTCTACAAGTAACGCGCTGTCCTCTTGCTTAGCCTCATGGTTAGCTTCAATTTGATGATGAAATAGTTTTCGACCCTTCATGTAAACACGCGAATGAATCAGCCACTGCAGTACGTGGCTGGACCTGCAGTAGCAGACTGCGCAAATCTGTAGCATCAAATGTTCCATACTCGCTACTGTTATCTCTTTATCTGTCACATAATAACTATATAAATTTGAAAATCTGATTTGTAACGGAAGAATAAAGAAAAACAAATCGCAAACAATAGACCACGGTTGTTTAATAATAACAATACCTCTCGTACTCAGCTCCCTCACCCTCTTCTATGTCTATGAGCCGTACTCAACATTCTTGATTTAACAAGTACAGAAAAACTCCAAATTTTTATGGTGCCAATATTAGCCGTAGTCAATTTCTCGCATCCAAGAACACATTGTTTTCAGCCTCTACACTCCACAAATCAGATAGCATCTCATAACAGCTTCTGACAGTGAAGGTTTTCGATATTTCATGCTTAAACACGCGAATGAATCAGCCACTGCAGCACGCGGCTGGATCTGCAGTAGCAGACTGCGCAATTCTGCAGCATCAAGTTATTCTCTCCGTCACCAAGCTTTCTTTGAATTATCAATGAAAGTCAATTTCGTTCTACATCAAATTTCCCTTCCAACCGAACACAAATCTCTCCACCATAACGAATCAAGTCTTCTACTTTGGCTTGGTGGCAGTTTTTCATCGTAACTTTTTAATTGTACGCAGATTGTGGAGTGGCTTTGCGCATCTAATGCTAGTTTGCAACTACTCATAACTAATTTGTAACTATTTAAAACAATCTCCAACTAACTCTAGCAAGACGCGATTGTAAAAATACCTTGATAGAGGCCATAAAAAAATAAAAATATACGCAAACTATAAAATTAAATTATATTGAACACGACGAAAGCATATTTACCTCAAGGGATTACATCACTTTTATAGAGAGCAATCGAGTAACTAACTAATAACAAACTACTAATTAACTACTATTAATTACATCTCTCCAATACGTAGGACCACTCTCCGAAAATGCAGCTTTATTGTCATCACCAGGATTCGAACCAATTTTCAACCGTACCTATTTAACGTTCTTGTGTTTCTACATCTAATGTTGGATTCGAACCAAACAATTTTGCAAATGCTTTTTCTTCCCCTATAAATCATTGTTCTTCTGCCTGCTCTAATATAAATTGAAACAGGAAAACACGAACGATAGAGAAGCAAAAGAACAATTCCCACAAATATTAATACTAAATGCATACTAACTTCCATTTTCAACACATAAAGATGAAAAAAAATAGAAATTTTCTAAACATATATATGATGCTTCATTTATCAGTTTGAGCTTTTCTTTTTGCATATTTAAAACAAAGTCCATGATCTCCATGCAAAAAAAAGGGGTGAGGTGGAAAAGATTTGAAATAGACTTGAAAATTAGAGACCTGAAATTTAAAAGACTCAGTAGTAAAATAAAATGTAAAGAAATGTAAGTTGTTGAACTTACATTTCTTCCTTAGGAGTAGAATTTATAATTTAAGTTTCCGATTTTGATTTCTTCGTAAACACTCTTATTTTATTATATTTTTTAATAGTAAATATATTATTAATTAGGTCTCTGATCAAAAAAAACAAAGATCGGTGGAAAAAAAAACTACATAACAAAAATGTTGCATATATACAAAACACTGAAAATAAACATCCAATTAAACATCACATAATCGAGGTCCACCTTTTAATCCAATAATCAGAAAGACACCCATAAGATAATGAACATTATACTTTCAAACAAAAAGATGATCGAGATACTACAAAGGCAAACAATAATAATAGAGGATATATAAAACTAAGAAACCATAATTTATTCACCAATCTTATTCATACAATTATTATTACATAGTATAATAACTTTCTTCAAATTCAAAATGATTGGTTTAATTATAATAGTAGAAGAGGTTCAAAGTTTAATTTGAAGGCTTCATCATGTCATTGGATGGAGGAAAGCGACAACATGGGATCCTAACACAACGAACTGGTGGGCACAAATGAACACCAGGTGGGCAGCAAAGTGGCAGATCACTACCTTGTACATTTCCAATGAGAGCAAATGCAATGGTAGCAATTAAAAGCACAAACTTAAAAAATATCTTCATTATATCAAAACTTAATTTGTAGAAATAAATAAAGTGGATGTTTAATATTGAGAGGTATGTTAGAACAATGTGCAAACCTTATTTATTTATAGGCAATGAAAGAATCCATTGAAATATTATAATAACAATATTTTGAAATTAATAATGCATGTCTTAATTTTTTAATTATATTATTTCTTTGTTGACTAACTTTTTCTTTTCTATAAAAACTCAAAAAATTCTTTTGACCAACTTATATTATTTTGACCTTGTTAATTTATTAAACCGTAATTTCTAACGATATTTACTAAAAATAATTTTTATGATTCATCATTTTTACCTACATATTTATCCATGCCTATGAATATAGTAAGTATTAAATTTTAAATTTAAATATTATAAGATTTTTTAAGAATCCTAAGCCTGGTCAAATATATTTGTTACACTTACCGGAATATTTTACTTAAATATTTTTTTTTGACGACTTTTAGATATATTTTATTTTATTTTTCAAAGAGAGGAGCAATAGAGCACTCCTCTCACCAAAATATATTAATAAAAAAAAATTATAGAGAAAGGTAAGAAAGTGACCCTTCACCGGAACAAGCTCGATATATGACACAAATTAACTCTCTCCATAACAAACAATTCATTGCAATCATCAATAAATTGCTTGGTACTTGAAACATTAAAAAGTGATATATACAACTAAAAGAATTGAATATACAAATCACAAAGATCAAAACAATGCAACAACAATAGTACTTATACTAAAAGACTCCATTGTTAAATATTCAAATATATCTTGATGATGCTCATCTTCATGTACATATCATAAAGCTCTACAAAACTTGATAGAGCTAGGCCATACAAAGAAATGAAAATGAGAATTTACATTTGCTTCAGAGATTACATCATTTATATATAGATCAAAAAACTACTAACCAACTATTAACTAATTACATATAATACGTAGGACTAATCTCCGAGGATGTAGAATACCGGTTAAGGGACAACGTACTATTTCGGAAGATGCTACTTTATTCTCATCACAACGATTCGAACCAAATTTTGGTGGTACCATTTAATGTTCTTGTGACTCCACTTCTAATGTTGGATTAATTTCTCTCAATTCTATACCAACATTTTCTATGTTTTCTTCTCCATTGTCATTATCTATAACATCTTTGTTTGCTTTATGTGAACAAACCCTAGATCTACAAATTGGACAAATTCGTTTCTTCAAAAGCCATTTGTCAATACATCGAGCATGAAAACTATGTTTGCAAATAGGCAACAATCTACACTTATCACCAATAATGAAATTCTCCAAGCAAATTGCACATTCCAAAGAGTTACTACTATTTTCTCTTGCTACATAATCATAACATGGAAGCTTCTTCAAAATAGATTTCAAAATGATTCTTTTGTAAAAACATTTATAAAATAGGACGAAGAACACCATTACTAAAATAGTTACTATGAAAATTTCAAGACCTACCAGTTTTTCAACAAAGTACAAACACTTCTGATGAAAAAATGTCTAGACGTACATTGCATATTTAAACTTAAATATAAAAACATAATCTTGTATTATCAATGCATGTTAAAGACAAATTCATAAAATTGAAACCTTTTTTTATCTTCACCTCTTGAATCTTGATTGAGGAAATTTTGGAATCCGGAATAATAAACCAAAGATCGGCCAAAGAGAAAAAGCATTAGAAAGAGCTAGTGATTCCCTTGAATTTTGGTCTTTAATTTAACTATAGTTCTTAATAAATAAGAACGCTGATAATTTAGAATTCGACTGATTTATGTAACAGTGAGTTGATTGCGTTATAGAAACTCAAGCATTTCATTTAAAAGAGCATAATTTTACACCATTAATACATATTGGTCATTTGTGTATTATGATGTGACTAAAATGTCCATAGAGTGGGTGGGAAGGTAACCATTTTTATAATTGTGTAATAAAAATTCACGGTTAGCTTGTAATTTGAAACTTTTCCTTTTTCCCTCTAATTCCCTTCTTTTGGTTTTTTCAGTATGTACCCCTTTTAGTTCTCTCATTAACATGAGACAAAAAATATATATTCATTCAGTTTATTTTTAATTTTAACACTACAAGAAATATGATTTTTGGCAACAACTTTTTTCGTTAAAAATTGTTACAAGTCGCTGGCAAAACAACCAAAAATATTTTTGCCAACAACTTGTAACAAAAAAAGTCGTTGCAAAAAATCATATTTTTTATAGTGTTGGTTATAAGATCATTTATACAAATTAATAAAATTAAAGAGGAAAAAAAGTATGCACGGACAGTGTAAAATAATTTTACACTGTCAACCTATCATAATCATGTTTTTCACCACGTCACCCCACTGAACTCCACTTTCTTAATATGACATGGAAAGTTGGAACATTATTATTGGTTGTCAGTGTAAAATTAATTTACAGTGTATGTTTTTTAAACTCTTAATAAAATTGATAAATTTTTATTTTATTTATGAAATTAATTGTCTTTTTTTATAACATTGTTTACTATTTATATATGATCCTATTTTTTCATTTTAATTTTCTCTCTGCAAGAAATATTTAAAGTTATTGTTGACAAAACAATATTTAATATGTTGAATTGAATTTCAAAAACAACAATTCAACTGGACTTACAAAAGCAACGAGTAAAAAGTAATATGGATGGAGACAAAATTTATTTTTTAAAACTAAAATAAGTGTGCAAAAGCGTCACGTGAAAGGATACAAGAAATATAAGAGTATTTGTTCATGCAAGAAATAAAAACTTTTGTGTGGTAGAAGAGGTTAGTTTCTTGAAACATGATGAAACGTAGTAGAAGAGTTTAATTGTGTATCAAATGAGTGATGCAAAATTATAGCATTTAGAAATGAACCCTACATAAAATTGTAGATTAACGTCTAAAGTATTTTTATTAAATGAAATTTGTCTTAATGTATGTGAATGATATTAGGTCTTTTTTATCGTATGTATATCATTTTTCTTTTTATAGTATGTATGTCATTTTTTTAGTACGGATAAAAGAGGCCAAAATATTTACCAAAACTAACAAAAAGACAAATATAAGTTGGGTGGGAGATTACAAGGCTCGTTAAAAATAACTTATTTTTGAGTTTATATAAAATAGTTTATGCTGATAAATAAATTTTTAAGTATTATTATATATTTGTCATTGTAGTTTATAAAGAAATAATTTTTAAAATTATAGTTTTCATTAGTGAGAACTTATAAATTAACATAAAAATTTATTTATTTACATAAGTTTTTTTGTATAAACTCAAAAAAAAAAAAAAAATTCAAACGGGACCTAAAACTACCCCATAATAACAAATTCACACTAAAATCATATGGATACGTTTTGTACACATGGGTTATAAACTAATTAAGAACCTTACAATATGGGTAAACAAAATTACAAAATCAGAAAAAACAAACTGTAAAGATCTATAGGAAATGAAAGACTATCTTAACTTAAATCTATTGACACGTTTAAGAGTCGAAACCACCAAAATAAAATAACCGAAAGGTAAATAAATTTTAAAGATTTATCTATAAAAATTTTAAAAATAAAAGATAATCCTCACGGTTGTCCCTAATGAAAATATCACAAACCCTTGCTGCTTATGAAATACCGGTTAAAGAAATAAAAATGAAGATTTATGTATTAAGATTTTTTTAAAAATAATTTAAGATATTGAATATACAATTTTTAAAATTATAAAAAAAAATTATATTGCATTTTTTTATTCCTCTCAAAAATATTATTAGCTAGCTAGCTAGTTAAGTCTGTCTTCCGAGATGTCACTTGATTAAGGATTTATTCTTCAATCTAGAGGAGTTCAGTTCGAGACCCGGGACCGAGAAATACTACTAGCTAACATTTTTCATTATTCCACTTTCTCTAAGTATCTTAATATATAACTTTTCTTTCTTAGATATTAATTTTCATAGATAAAAACCTAAAAGTAACACAAAATTACAAGAGTTCATAATCAATCTTTTGACATCTTGTTTAAGAGAATCGAATCTCTCTTATCACTTGAATTAGGCCCTGTTTGAATGAGTTTCCATTTTCTATTTTTAAAAATTGTTTTATAATTAAATCAATGAGTTTTTGTCAAAAAGGTGGCATGTTGTCTAACAAATGATGTTTCTTGTGTAAGCCGGAATCTTGAAGGATCTGTATGATAAATGCACAACCGAGGCATGAAATTCCATATAACATCATTATAAAATATAATTGGTATTATCAAAGAAATAGCAAACTCATTTCCAAGAGATGATGTCTCTGCCTCCCATGTCTTCCATCCTCGTATCTACATAAAAGAAATCATCAATCACTAACTAAGTCACCAACTCATATTGGTATTTTTATTATGAAGTACCGACACAAACAACAAACATGACACTGACACGTAGATATTAATAATAATTCGAAGAAAAAATGGAATTTACTGAATGTAACCACATGTATATCAGCGTATTGTCAGTAGGGGTGTAATTGGACCGGTTTGGATCGGTTTTTGATGAATCCAAAGTCCGAATTAATGTGTACTCAATTGGTTCGGTTTGGATCGGTTTGTCCTGTTTCTAAAAAATGAAACCGAACCAAACTAATCGGTTTGGTTCGGGTACTTTGATCGGTTTTGTAATGTTTTTTTTTTGTAATATTTTTCCTACTATTATTTTTTTCTACTATTATTTTTTCGACAATTCGTAATCAAATATCATCATACACAATAAAAAAAGGAATCGCAGTTCATGTTCGAAACTCATAAATTTTCAAAAACTTATATTTACAAAAACTTATATTCACATAGTTAAAAAGATCAAAACTTAAATTTACAAAAACTAATTCACATAGTTATAAGCTTAAATTTAGGACATGTTTATATAACAATTACTTGAAAACCCAAAATTAAAACTAAATCACGGCATGTCGGTTGCTAGTTTAATCACATATAGGTTAAAATTGATTCTATTATAGGTATCGGTTTGGTTCGGTTCAATCCAATGGATTTGAAAACGGAACCGAGAACCGAACCAAACCACATCGGTTTTCAATTGGTTCGGTTCGGTTTTTGATCCGAACCAAAAAAATCGGTTTTTTTTCGGTTTGAATTGGATTGAATCATCGGTTCAATTGAATTTTTCTGATCCGCTTACACCCCTAATTGTCAGTGTTGTGTCATACACCTAACACACCTTGAAGTGCTAATGTCAGTGTCGTGTCCAATGTTAGTATTTGTGTATGTGTCTATGGGTTATATCAAAATCATTAATGGTTAATACGACTTATATTTTGATACAAATTTTTTTCTTAAAACGACTTATATTTTGATACGAAGACAGTAGTTTTTTTTTTTTGTCAATTGGATAGCAAAAAATTATCAAGAGTGTTCCTCCTTTTTTAAAGCAACACTCATTATATTTTTCTAGTAGATACTAGAAGGTATGCATAACTTTACATCAGATTCATCTTTTTGTTGCTGCTTGTCACAAATCTCAATACTGATTTTGGAACAGTCATACTCATGTTTGTTTGCTTCCTATATGAGAGGTCCCTGATTTGGTTATAAATTATAAATTAGTGGTTGCCACTGGCCAATGATCTAGGTGCTTCAATATAGAAAACCAATCAAATACTTGATTCTTTCAAATTAATGTGTAGACCCTAAATGATATTAAAAATACAAACTACAGCTCATATTTAATATATGCAGGCCACCTCTGTTCCCTCCAAAGAATATTACAATTTCATCTACCAATTCAAATAATTGAGCTTCTCACTAGCACATGATAACCCCTCCACCATTGAATCTATCTATAATAATTGAAAGTAGGTAAGTGAATTAGAATGTGGATTTCATGATGTAAAGTTAAGATCAAACATCTACAATCACTGAAAATTAAGAGTGGATAACCGTAATTAGTGAAGTGAATGATGTAGTAGCACAGCATAACTGTGAAAGTTCTATTTCAACCACAATACAAATGCTGTTTTCATTCAGTTTCAGTATGTTGTCACCATACTCCATTTGAACTTTCCAGCCAAAGCAAATGTGCAAAAATTAATTAGTTGTTTAGACTAATACTTCAATGGCTTGTTTAGTCAGTTTCAAATGGGAGAATGATAACAAAGACCACACAGCATTGTTTTGATGTGACCTGTAACTATTCCTAATAATGCAAGTTATTCTCCAACTCTAAAAAGTTAATGGTCCACTGATTAGTACTAATGACCTGTAATCATTACTAATAATGCAGGTTCTTCCTCTAACATTTGAGTTATTAACAAAAAAGTTGATTTATAATAAATAGCATGACATTGGTGTGTAAAATACTAAAATCCACAATACTAGTATAAGATGAAAAAGACCTGCAAAATTGAGACATGGAATCGATTCTTTACATGCCTGACATCCACATTGAATTTGTAAACTTGATAAAAGAAACTCAATTACTTACATACAATTCAACGGACAAGAAATCTTGAAGATAACAAACGTAATTTATATATCTATCAAATACCATCAATCAAGGGTAGCATAGGTAACCACGGCTAAGTAAAAAAGATACACCATAAATCTTTGGCTCAATACGTGCTTTGAACGGCAACTCAAATCATCTCAATTCTCGCACTGTATTTACAGAAGAAAACGGCATGCAAACCAGGAAATAATGAAGTGTACTAACTGAATTCATGCGTGTGTCATGAAACAAGACCCTCCCGTGCAGCAATACTGGTCACACGAAGTACAGCTTGAGCACTTAAAGGAGACAGTTTTGAGTGACAGAAGTTTTCCCAAGATTCTGTCTTGGTCTCTGGATCCTCAGATGCGGTCTCAGTTTTTGGATCCTCAGATACTATCTTGGTCTCTGTATCCTCAGATGCTGTCTCAGTTTTTGGATCCTCAGATGCTGTCTCAATTTTTGGATCCTCAGATACTGTCTCAGTTTTTGGATCCTCAGATACTGTCTTAGTCTCTGGATCTTCAGATACAGTGGCTGCTGGGATGAGATCGTGAAATTTCTCATACACATTTTGAAGCTCGAGAAGTAGGGTTCGAGCTGCTTCTCGGGACTCAGGAAGCTGGTCGCTCAACTGGGATGCAGCTACTTGAATCAATTTGTCAATGCCATATGTTTTTATGCCTTCTGCACCCTATCCAAACAAAAGAGAAAATGTTAATGGATCCACATTCAGGCACAAAAAAAGACTGGCCATATTAATTACACTTTCTAGCTCAACGGTATAACATCTTGAAAAATACGTTATAACATCTTGGATCTTATCTTAAAGACAGTATCTTAGAATTAGTTTCTTATCTAAGAGTATCTTAATATTATCTCTTGCTACTAATTTTCCTATTTGATTATATTTAGGAGTAGTGTTGATATAAACTAAGGTCAATGCTTAGTGTTTGGAATCAATATTAAACAATAATTATAAATCAAAGCCTACATTTCTATATCTTCCTTCCTCCTTCTAAAACCCTATAACTTCAACACAGGCCTAGATCCTTTTATACAATAACACAAATAAATAAATAAAATAGCAATGATATAAGGGGATTCATATTCATACAACTGATATAACTATTGCAGCAAACAGACTGAATTTTTTTTAAACAGAACAACAAAGATAGATATAAAGATAGGGATGGATTGATAGAAGAGAGAGAGAGAGAGAGAGAGAGAGAGAGAGAGAGAGAGAGAGAGAGAGAGAGAGACTTGTGTGTGTGTGTGTGTGTACTGTTGATTGTCTCATAAACAGTTTCTTGCACGGTAGAATAAAATAGATATAAGGTCCTTATTATTACTAGCAGGTTAACAGATAAATAAGCATTAACTTAGAAAAATACGTGTGCCCACTGCCCAATAATAAAATTAATATTCTCAGAGCATGCCATCTATCAGTTTAGGCCTTTGCTTGTTTTTTTTTTAACTTTTGCTTGTTGATCACCACAAAATATCCTATTTTATTTTGCTATATGTTAGGCAGTATACCAACAAGCAACAACAAAAGAATTGCATGCATGATCATCACAAACAAACATAGACTTAAGAAGCTTTGTTAAATAATCTGTGACTGAAACAAGACGGGTTTTAAAACTCAGTCAGATGTCCAAAACAAAGGTAAAAGATTGTGGAATTTCAACGTGAATGGTTACCAAGGTTATTTCTTTGCATCATTAATTTGATTCATAAAATGTCGGTTTTCTTACTTTTCTTCTTGCCACCAGAAAATTATTTCATGGGATAGAAATAAGTTAAAAGCAAGAGCAAAAGTCATAAATGCACTCATACCAGTCGTGGAACACTTCGAGAAAAGCACATTGATGCCTTTGCACGAATACGAGGATGCTTGTGCTTAAGGTATGGTTGCAATTTTGGCAACAAAGAAATGGGGGAAATCCAAGTAGTCATTAATATCAAGGCTCTTTCTGCTGCCTCGCATACAAAGCGTTTGTCCTGTGAAGACTTGAGAAGAAGCTGTACTAGCTGCATGGAACATGTCAATTTACTATCACAAGAGTATGATGAGATTTCATGATGCTTTAAGTGAGCAAATTTAATAGTACACAAAAAAAATTCTGGCTTACCAAAGGATCCAATGAGTCTATTATAAGATCATTATATGCACAGAAAATGTCAGCAGATGTCATAATGGCAGTTTTGATAACAGCACTCCTAGGACTTTTCAGGGCCTTAGCAATGTGTGTGATCACATCCCCCCTGTTTACCATACAGCATATGAATAATTTAAGAAAAAATCCAAGCATAACCCATTGGATATTAACCAATGACATTTAAATTTAAAAACCAACTTTCAATCAGAAAACATTAAAGAAAAAAGTTCAATACTTACAGAATATCAAGCATTGCTTCCTTATGAAATATAGACAAACGACGTACATTATTTAGAGTATCACAAACCAGGACCCAGTCCTTTGAGTTAAGTCCAGCTAAGAGGGTCTGTAAAAAAACATAATTACTATAATGACATAACATGGGGTATTTGATGTATACTGTAATATATAAAGCTAATAATCAAAGGTAAACGACTAAAAATAAAAAAATGAAACATGCAAGGTATTGAACCACACCAATTTCAATGATTATCAACTTTCCAAAACCATCTAGTCCCTCTACCCAAAAAACTGAACAAAATAATACCTTGAGGCAAGTATCAATATCTTCTACATCATTCAAGTTCTCAGATTCAATGTATTCTACTTCTACAGTTCCAGTCTCTACAACAGAATCAGCAGGCACAACCTGATTTCCATTAACATGAGGGGAAACCAAAGAGGAACCATTTCTCTTCTTTTCACATTCTTCAACATTTACATTAGGATTATCAGCTGTAGGCTTGGTCAAACACGCCTTACCGGAGCACTCGCTCTTCCTTTCAGTTGCAGGAATAGTATTGAGGTCCTTGAGAGTTGTCTTTGACATCCTTGCCAACTATAATCTGATATCAAAAACAAAGACAGTCAATCAAACTCAAAACTATCAGCTACTCAAACCACCATTTAATCAAGTTATGAACAAACAAGTACAATGACAAAAAAGCTGACTCAAACCTTAGGACTGAACTTTCACATCAAATACAACACTGTTAAGTCAAGATCTAAACTCAACAACAAAGAAACAAACATGAAAATAACATTTACAAACCACAAAACAAAAAATGATTTATTCACTCCTGATTTTCATATCTCAACAAATCACAAATTCACAATTATGCTACCATTGCTCTTATTTCCTAGTTCTCAATCTCAGATATCATAAACAAACACGCACACCGAAATTTCCAATAAATTTAATGATTGCAAATGTCATTTCCAATCTTAGAACTGAAAAATTCCACTTCAAACACAACACTAAAATCAGATACACTTTGAATCACCGCACACGAATCACCATAAACAAATATAATGAAGCAAAATCATAAGCATTATTACAAACAATCAACAATAATTTCAACTCAAAAATCAAAGCAATTAAATCACAAAGTAAATCACCTAATATCAATAACAAAAATCACCAGATTCAGTACAAAATCAAAACAACTTAGCAACAAAACATAATAACAAAGCAAAATCACAAGCATTATTATGCACCATAAATATTAATTTCAACTCAAAAATCAAACTGATTCAATCACTCAAAGTAAATCCCCTAAAATCAATTTAAAAAAAAAAAAAAAAACAGATTCAGTAAAAAATCAAAATTACTTACTAACGAAACAGAATAACAAAGCAAAATCACAAGCATTATTACACATGATTAACAATAATTCAACTAAAAAATCAAACCAATTCAATCACAGCCTAAATCACATAAAATCAACAGATTCAGTTCAAAATCAAAGCAACTTCGTGACAAAACTAAATCTCCAAAAAAATTAAAATCGGTACTATACAATTACAAAATCAAACAGCAAGATCTCAGCATGTGTTGCAGTAAACTATAAGAATCTTCATGAACAATTGAACAAACACATTAACATTTCAATCGTAAATCCTAACACTACAATCATTAGATTCAAAATTCAGAAAAATTCAAAAAATTCTATTAAAAAAAAATCGGCACAGTAATTACAGTGAATCGTACGGATCAGAATGAAATGTAGAGAGAGAAAGTGAGAGAGAGAAAGAGAGAGAGAGAGACTACCTGAGAGTGATGGAAGAAGAAAATGCAGAGAAAGTGAGTTGAGAGAACGAGTTGTTAAGAAGAGTGAGTCAACTCGGAGTTGAAGACAACGAAGAAATGAAATTGAAAAGAGTGGGATTTGAGTTTATATTAGTAACCGACGAGTGATGAAAGATTGAGGAGACTAAAACGACGCCGTATTAACTGGAAACGGACCAAGGCCGGCAAAATTGGAGGGTTAAATAATAAAGAGGGGAGATTGGGTCCCTGTTTGCTTGCATTCACAAATTTGCAGTATTCGGCGCATTTTCAATCGTTGGATCAAAATCTAACGGCTTATATTTTTAACTCAATATTTTATATATTAAATTAGAGTGAGAATTTTTATTTTTATTTTTTTGACAAAGGGAAAATTTTTCTTAGTCTTCATAATTTTCTAACATTTGAATTTTCTAACATTTGAATCTAGTCTTTAAAATAAATTAAACATAAATTTGTCTCCGGCATTTTATATTAAAAACAAAGTAGTCTTTTTATTATGATTAATTAGAACTATTTTATTTTTGTAGGTAAATATTAGAAATTAGTGTGTTTTGTTATTATCATCTATCAAACACAGACGCGGACATTAAATACGATATAAACACTGACACATCGATATCATTAATAATTTGAAAAAATAACATAATTATAATTGTTGATGTTGTGTCGATGACGCTGACACATGTCTGACATCGGAACACACTTAATTCGAGAAGTCCGTGTCTTTTATAGATCATCATGAACTAAATTTGACAGTAAAAATGTGAAGATAAAAAATATTGTACATTGAAAACATCATATTTCTATTTTTTCAAATATTGACTGCACATATTTCAATGTATTTTTACTATTTTAAATATCTTTAACTAGTGCCCCCTCTTTAAATTATATTAAAAATTGTATTAAAATTTGTGCTGTCTAATTTTGATCTAATAATTGTGAGTGATTTGAATGCATGAATCGGCAAATATGTGAATGTAGGGAATCAGACTTGTAGGTGATTGATTGTATTGGGTTTGACATTTGCATGTGAATGTGCTATGGGCAGCAGCTGAATCAGGTGAACCAAATTAATTTCATCTTTTTTTTTTTTTTTTAATGATTTTCCATGTCATTTACTGTAAAAAAATGATTTTCCATGCCATTTTTTTAATAATATGTCTATCATATTTATTTATCCTAATCTATAGTCAACAATAGGTGACCAATTGAGATTTAGAGGATGAAATTTCTGCAGGTGTAATCGAGTGAATGACTTGTTGGTCACTTATTTTAGAAATTTAAAACAAGAATAATACAAAAATAATAAATGATTTCATTTTAAAATTGTATCACTTATTTTTTTGATGGTTTTGTCATTTTATTCATCTACCAAAAATTATTCTTTATCATTCTAGACAAAAAAAAAAAAAAATTGATGGCTTTATTCATTTTATCTTGAACAATCATGACCCTCCAACACAAGAAAGGTGCAAGTTTTGAGATTTTAATTTATACTTTATCATTCTATAGACAAAGATTAATTAATTAATTGGTTAATGTTTGATGGGATTTGTCAAGCTGGCAACATTTTTTGTCTTTTGTTTGAAAATTAAAGTTTAGTAATATGAGCTCTTAGCTTATGATCGATGAATCATATACCGACATTAAAAGTTAACAGTAGTAGCTTAACTTATGTTTAGATTAATTTGATAGTATATTTGAATGGATCTTATTGATGTGTACATAAGTTAATGATAAATATTATATTGAAAAATATAACAATTTAATTTTTAAACAATTGAATGGACAATGATTATTGCTATAGTGAGTTGTTTCTCATGTGTTTTTTTTTTGCATAAAAATTTATATTATTTTTCTCATCTATTACAAGATGATATAGAATCAAAAATTTGAGAACGAACATAAGATTTTGACGCTCTTGCTAGTGACCGAGCAACAAAATTAATTTGTCTATTTACAAAAACTATCTTAAAGTTTTGATAATTTTGTAATAATTCGCGATAGATTCTTATGCTAAGGCCAAATTTTGTCCCGTTGTTAGAGTTGTTCTTAATGGCGTTTACCACCGGCATGCAGTCTAGTTCAATAACCACTTTTGAGAACTCCAATTCACCAAGCCACGAAATGCCTTCTTTTAACGCAAATGCTTCAGCTTCCTTCGGTGGAGGGTGTCATGAAACCAGACTCGGATCTATGTGTACAAAAGTGGGGGCAGCTAACCAGACACAGATCTATGTGTACCAAAGTGGGGGCACACTTTGGTTTGTTTTCTTTTGTTGAATTATAAGACTTTTATGCAATTAGCCTAATTATAAAAAAATGTTGTCCCCACTAATTGAAAACTAAGAAGATAAAATAAATAGATTTTCTATTAATTTTGTGAATAATTATACCTAAGTGAATAAGAATGATATTTTTTAAAAAAAATTGTGTCAACAATAAATTAGTCTCAATGATAAGGGATTTAGACTTTTAAAATAAATGATAAATGGTTTGGTATCTCTTTCTATGTATATATGAAAAAAAAAATCACTTTGAAAGAGAGAATATACCTTTGAAAATTAGTCACCACTAAACGAGAGTGAAAATTTCGTATCAATATCAAATAAAATCTTATCACTATTTATTAGAAATAATTTTGTATAAATATTTCTAATATATAATTTTGACCCACTATTCGAAATTTCTGAATTCGTCCCAGCATAAAACCACATGGTTTTCGCTTTCACTTTTATGCACATACCAACTCCAAATTTATGTTAATCATTGAATAGCATTGCGTCGATGTTGCACTTTACTGTTCCAGTAATTGGAGGCTGCCAACGAGTGTTGTTGTTGCTGGATTGTGTAGTCGTGAGGCTGCTTATCATGTGTTCTTAGCATTTGTCTATTTGTATTATGTTCAAATTAATTTTCATAATATAATCATTTTTATCATTGAATGAAATATATGATTAATTAATCAAATGGTAAAAACACATTTATGCATAATGTAAAACTAGTTTACTTGTGCACATAGCTTATGCTTTGGTATATAAGGAGTGGGTATTACAGTATTTTTGGGAATGTTTACACGGTTGTAAAATTTTGTTTTAAATACAATATTTTAACTTAAATCTCAAAATCACCACCGATCATAAAGAGGGGTCACTTGTCAACTTCTTAAGTTCTTAACATTGGATGGGAGTGAAATTTATATCATTGTGATGAAGGTCTGAACTTTGCAAAAGTTAAATTCACTTGCTAAGTTCTTAACTTTGGATGAAAATAAATATTTGTTGTGAAACGTTCGACATCCACACTTGCAATACTCATTCTATGTTATTTTATTTTTGTATGCAAGTCGTTGATTCAAACCTATAGGGTATTTTGAAACACATCTAATTTGCTTGATTTGGAATTAATTACAACATAAATGGAATTAGAAAGTTTAAAAATTTTATTTTATAGATTCAAGTTATATTGAAACTAGTATTCGTACCCGTGCTAAGCACGGACATAACGCATATTTCGAATTATTTAGGTATTAATTTTATATTTTGGTTTAAAAGTAGTTTTAATTTTCGTAATTTATAAAATGTGCAATTTTGGTCCAATAATTTTTTTGTCCAATTTTTACCACCTATTATAAACAATTTAGACATTTAATCCTCCTCTTTATTTAACCTTTAATTTTGATATTTTGACATATTTATTAAAGAGTTTAAAGGACATGCATTATCAGTGTAAACTAATTTTGTTCCGACAACAATTAAGAATGCTTTCACTTTTTCATGTCATATAAAGAAAGTGAGGTTAAGTGAAGTTACGTGACGGAAAACATAGTTGTAATTTGTTGACAGTGTAAAATTATTTTATGCTGTCTGTGCATATACTTTTTTCTCTTTTTTAAATGAGACGACACATAATATGTGTTTATGACCACTTCATATTTAAAATTTAATTTATTATTTTTAAAATAATTAACATGATTTTGTCAAAAATAAAACTAAAAATGTTATTATTACCAACAAAAATTAGATCTATTAAGAAACATATCATATTCTAAGGTCTCGTCACAATTATTATCATTAAGGTTAAATATATTTTTGGTCCTTTTAAATACTCAATTTTTTAGGTTTATTCCTTATAAAATCTTTCTTTAAATTTTGGTCTTTTAAATAACTATATCAATTTCTAATTTTAGTCGGCGTTTTTTTTTAATATAAAAGATCACGTTTCATTTTCGAAATGAAATTTTTAATAACATCTCATTAGTTTAATAATTAACCATTTTAATATCTAATCTTCATAAATTTATCTATAACTTTAAATTAAAAAATTAATCATTTAAACTGAAGATTAAATAATCAAGTTATTGAGTTTAAAATATAAGTTTGTATTTTTAAAAGAATTAAAAGTATAGAGAACAATTTAAAAGGACTGAAAATGAATATTTTATTTTATTTTTATTGCAAAATAAATATTTATGGGTTAGTTTTTACCCATGAAAATGTAAATATATTTTTTTGTTGAATAAAATATAAATATTTTAAAATAAGATGTGCAGTTTTTTGTTTTTGATAGAAATGTGATGTATAGTTATATACTGTGTTACATGGATATATGATATGAAAATCCGTATTAGTTTTTAATATTAAATGTCCATCCCCGTATATAATTAAGATATATATTAAATATTGATTTCTTTATTTGTAAAATGTTCATCCCCGTTGTAAGACCTGTAATTCCACGATACATTTTGTGTGAGGAAAATAAATATTGGCTAAGAATATTAGGGTTTTTGTTAAGTGGTTTTATGAGTATTGTCGCGATAATAGAATTTTGCAGAGTTGGAGCCTGTTTTGTGCTCGTGTGCTGGAAATGCACAGACTTTTGTTCCTTAGTCTTTATATATTTATGAGAATGTTCCTGTGTCTTCAGAATTTCAAAATTTGACTTTCTCCGCTTTTTGGAAAAACTAGTAGAAAATTGTACCCGCTGTTGGAAAATTTACGGTATCTGTTTTCCGTCGAATTTTAATTAGAGACTTTATATATCGGCACGAGTTAGAATCTGGATTCAGAATATTTTTGAGAGCTTAGGATAAAAATTTCAGTCGGAGAATTAAGTTTAGCGATAATTTTTAGAAATGGTTTACGACGAACTTTTACTTCGTAGATTTTCTATTTTTCGCAAGTTAGACCGTTAACGAGGTACGACTCGCCTGCGAGCGAACGCGAGAGCTGAGTAGCGTTAAGTTAAAATATCTAGATATTTTTCAAAAAGTAATCATTACACTTAGATCCAATGGCTAAGGTTTAACTAGAGTACCTTTACACTATTTGATCCAAAGGCTATCATTAAACAAGATCACAATAGATAGGATGTTATGTCACATTGAATCAAAAATCAAAATTGATATATACTCCCTCATTTCTCTCCCTCGGCCAAACCATAATCCAACACCATCACACCTTCAAAAAATTTCTCTCTTCACAAAGCTTTGGAATTTTGCTTGGATTAGATCATAGAACTTGCTAGGAATCATCTCCTCTTAAGGTAACTAAGCTTAATTCTTCTTGTTGTTGGTTAATTTCCTTATAGATTAAGTTTATGATCATTGTGCTCTTGAGAAGAAAATTCTTAGAACTTGCTTTTAATTAGTTTTGGTTTCATAGAAGTGTTCATGAGGGTTTAACTAGTGCATTTAAGTTAAGTAGGTGTGGATTTCCATAGTGATTTAAGTTTTCACAAAATTTTGAGTTAGGGTTTTGATGAGAAAATTTAAAGTGATCATGAACATGAAATTTTGTTTGATGATTTTGTGTATGAAGTTATTTTTGAGCTTTGTAGTAATATGGATATATGATTCATGAATTTGTTTGAGAAAAAAAGAAAAAAATATTTTTGTGTGTTCTTGAGAAATTATGAAAATTTATTTTGAATTGTGAATTAAGTTATGAAAAGGTTTGTTTGTTCAAAATCAATGACTTTAAAAACTAGTAGATTATTACTAGGGTTTTGTAATGAAAAAATTCTGAGTGTTGGCCTTGTTTTTGTTGTTGGCCGTGGCACCCCTTTGTTAAAGGATCAAGAGTTTCAAATTTTTCTAAACCCCAATTTAGGAGGGCATAATCATGGTTTTAAAGGAATGATCAATTATGGATTTGTTTGGGAAAGAAAATTAGTTGATTATGTCTTAAGAAAACAAATTTAAAAATTGTCAAAGTTGTGGTTTTGTTTGAATGGTTTTGATTGTTAGGATAAATGATTTTGGGATATTATAGGATATTACCATGCTTTTGAAAATGAAAAAAATTGAGTGATAGCATGTTTTCCTTGATTTTGGCCGTGGCACTTAAGAGGGTGTGACTATGGGATTTCAATATTTAAGTCCTAAATGGGAGGACAATGATCATTGAATTAAGTGAATGATCATGGTTTTGAAAGAATGGTTATAGTGAATTTTATTTGAAAATGAAAGCTTGTAACACTTGATACAAGTAAACATTTTTTTATGAAAATTTTGAAGAGTTTATGTTTTGGTTTCAAATGATTTTGGTATGTGAAATTGATCACTTTGGAGTTAGAACTAAAAGAATTTCATAATATGCTTTGAAACGAAAATATTTTCGTATAGCGAAAATAATGCATTTAACTTCGTGAATTTTTAATCACTATGGGGAGGACTCGAAATCACTATCCGAGAGTTTTAGAAAGTACCCAAAACCCCTCTAGAACTTTGAGAATAGGTTTCGTTTGGTTAGGATGTGATGGGAGTATTTTATTGATTATACGCTACTTAATTTTAGGTAGCGCGAATTGTAGAGTTGTACGAGAAAAGTTAGTGGAAGCTTGCCGAGGTAAGGGCACTTTCTAACGATTTCATATACCTCGAAATATCGAGTGCTTTTTATGCACGTGTAATTGTTGCTTGAATATGTGTATTTGCTTAATGTGATGCAATATGAATTATGAGCATGGTTGTTTTGTGATGTATTCTCGTGACGAGAACTTGTTGAGAACATGCTATATTCTACACATGTTTGAGTGGTTGTTGTAAATTTCATATGTATGAATACTATGAAATGTTGATGCATGTACTTGATTGAAGATCTCGTTGTGCATGATGCTTGTTGTCTTACATATGATTTTGTTAGAAATATATGTATTGACGTGTGGTTGAGAATTACATATGCATGATTGGTATGTAATTGATGCATTGGCATAGATAAGATGTATCGTATGCTCATGCATTCATAGTTGTGGTTAGAAGACCACTGGGTGCGATTAGAAGATCCACCTTAATCCTGCGGGATTTTATTGAGTACAATACGTGATTAGAAGATCACAGGGTAGGATTAGAAGATCCACCCTAATCCTTCGGTTAGAAGATCGTCGAGATTGTATTGATTAGTGATTAGAAGATCACGACTCTCTGCGGAGAGGTTAAATTCCGGAATTCATGCATGTGAAACAGTCCCGGGTAGGGTGATCACAATCATATAGAGTCTGCATTGATAGGCTGATTGTGCATTTGAATACTGTTGTGTGTGATTGATAGACTACCCGTGCACTTAAATTCTGTGATGTGTGATTCATATGATAAATGAGTATATGCTACCATGTATTGTATATCTTGTGCTGCGTATTTTTGGTTATATGTTATTTTTAGATCGTGACCCTCTACGAGCATTTTTAGGGATTTAATTGTACCGCGTGGAGAAGCGGCAAGGCTTGAAGCTGTTTGTGGGTCTTCGTCACCCAGTCATCTTCCGTTAGAGTTTAAAGATCAGCTTAGGGGTAGTAGTTTAAGAGTCTTGTTTACTCTTCTTTATGCTTCCCTGCATTTGTATTCCAAACTTGTAGTTTGATGTTTTATTTGGAATAAATGATGTCGTTATGTTTGTTTAGACATAGCGTATGGTTTATATTCTTAAACTTGATTTGTGAAAACGATTTATAAAAGAGGCATTGCATTCCGATCGTTATTTTGAAAATGGTTTACTCTGATTTAATTTAAGTTCGATCGTGAATGTTTTATTTCAAAGTCCTTGTTGTTTTAAAAAAAAAAAAGTGCCTACTTTTGGGCTTCCAAAATCGGGGTGTTACACCCGTGTATTATTTATGTTAAAAATTCATTTCTCTAGCTACTTATAAAATGTTTATCCCCGTGTATAAGATTTTATTTTTTGAAAATGGTATAAGATTGTATGTTAATATTTACCTCTACTAAAATATTAATTCACAATAATTAAAATATTACATTCGTCGAAAAATATTTAAGTATTTTGATAGAGTCAAGTCATTTATAACATACACCTCCGGTACTTTTTATACGAAACAATCAATATTTTAGGTTCATTGAAAACTAATATATATTTTGATAACTTTTTAGTTTTTCAAGTTCGTTGCAATTATACCTTGTCTCGACACCATCTACAGCCGGCCCTAATATTTAGTTTTGAGCTTTCATCTTCTTCTACCGGTAATGGGTGATTTTACGTCATTTTTGGCCTAAAGTCACCCCTCTGCTCTTTTTTTTTTTCTTCTTGATTTTAATCTAAATAAGTTATTATCACATATATTAGATCTTTCTTTTGTGTTTTTTTTGTGTGATTTCGTCGTCTCAGTGCTGCATTGTTTGATATCTTGTCTTATTTGTGGTGTTTGTTTGTTGTCTCGTCTTGTTGCAGTGTTTGTTTGTTGTCACGTCTTGTTGCAGTGTTTGTTTGTTGTCTCGTCTTGTTGTGGTGTTCGTTTGATTGAATCGGCAAATCAACTTCGGTCAACTACTGATTCACACATTGATTAAGTTCGTCAAAGATGCAGATTCAGAGGCATAAATATTCCGGTTACTTTGATTTTATCACATTATTTGTAGGCATGAGTATGCCGTTTTATGCTATTAACTTAGATGTTGCGAGCTTGTTCGCAGATTCATCATTTTTGTTTTTAGCGGTATTGAATTTGTACTTGAATCTAATATGTACTCCATCGATTTGAATGAATGGATATCTTTTATTTTAGTAAAAAAAAAAAAACTAATATATTTGGTCTATATTATAAATCAAATACATTAATTATTGAATGAACTTAAAAAGTCAAAGTTTCTTATAAAAAATATCGGAGGGAGTAACAAATTCAACTTTGAATTTTGAGGTGAATAAATTTTTCAAATGTTATTTTTTTAGCCTCCGTTCCAAAGTTCGAGCATAGATAAGTAAAGTCTAGCCAAGGATTGTTTCCAACAGAAATTCACTTGATACTAATGTCTTGGTTATTTTTTCAAATGTTTTTTTAATATAATACTTAAATAATAATGATATTTTTTTAAATAAATTAAAATTATGTTAATATATCATTTTTATTAAACATTCATTATTACATGTAAAATCTTCATCATCGGGGTCCCATGGTATAACTTAATTGGTAGAAAAGACATTATAAGGGGGACCAGACGTTTTCAAACTAAAATTTACTATTTATCCACATTTAAAAGTTTGTCAGTCTAGCCACTAATATAACTTTTTTTAGCGATGTCAATCTTCTGTCAAGGAACATGTTAATGATCGAACTTATTTGTTTTACTTTTTAATATAATTTATTTGTTTTAATTTTCAAGTATTGTATGTAAATTTATTTTTGGGTTAAATAGTTGATACCCCCCTGTAAAGTAGGTCGATTATTTTTGGGTATTGCAAAACCGACCTACTTTACAGGGGGGTATCAACTATTTAACCCTTTATTTTTTGTAATACCACGATGAAGTTTAAAATAATTTTTATTTTATATATTTCTTAGCTTGTATTTAGGAGGAAAAAATTAAATGAAATTTCTATTAAATTTTTGCAAAAGAAACTGTTAAATAATTTTATTATATTTATTTAGTTGCTTATTATTTGTTACCAAATAATTGAGAAAATATTATAAAAATGTAAATTTCTTTATTCTTTCATATTTTTTGTTACGATACAACAATCCAATTAACAAAACTCATGCCATATAATTTTGGACCTCACATCTTAATATTTTCTCTTCCTATTTTTTTTTTTTTAAAATGCAATCTCGTATAAAATGTGTATATTATTCTCTCTTCCACTTTTTAATATGATTACTAGTTTTGAGACTCGTGCATTCGCACGGGTCTATTATTTTTATTCAATATTTTAATTTGTCATTATATTAATCTAAAAATTTATTTAAAATAAAATATTTAAAAATTTGTCATAAAAATGTTGTTAAAATATAAGTTATACCATTGCACTCTTTTTTGTAAAACTTATTAAATTACCAAATAAGTTTTTTTACTGAATAAATTTATTTAATTAAAGTTATTGTCCCGTGATATTTTTTAAATAAATTATAATTAATATATTCTAATTATTCAAATTTTTATTTAGAAGCTGTTAAAAAGCAAAAAATAATTAGCTTATTGATTTATGATAAACAAATGTCCCGTGTATGATTTTTTGTAATAAATTATAATTATCAATGAGAATTAATTCTTCTGTTGCTTTTAAAAATTATTTGTGAATGCACATGCTTATTATGTTTTCTTGATTTGTAATTTTGATATTATATACTAAAGTAGAAAATTTATTTTATTAAAGCTATTGTCTCGTGTAGTTTTATGTAAAATTTATTAGAAGAATAAATTTATTTTATTTAAGTTATTGTCCCATGTATATTGTTATAATAAAGTACACTGGTCCATTGACTTTTTTTCAATATTTATGTTCATCGTTATATTAAGGTATAAAATTTATTTAGAATGTAATATTTAAAATTTTGTTATATAATATTATTAAAATATAATTGAAATCATTGTGCTCTTTCTTGTAAAACTTATTAAATTTTTAAGAAAATATTATTAAAGGTTCAATCCCGTGTATGATTTTTGTGATAAATTATAATTATTAATAAACAAAATTATTTGATTTTTTTTATGTATCGGTGATAAATATTTTGTCGTGTGTCATGATAAATATTTTGTCTTGTGTTTTTTTTTTAATATATTTATTATCGTTGAGTCTTCTATTGTTTTAGAAAAAAACTATTTGTGAATCGTTCATGTCCGTTGATTTTTTTTTATATATTTAAGATTGATATTATACTAAGTATAAAATTTATTTATGTTAAAATATTTAGAAATATGTGATAAAATATTTTTAAAATATAAATTGTGCAGTTTATATAAATTTATTAAATGACTATATATGTTTTATTAAAGTTATTGTCCCGTGTATATTTTAATACTTCCCCGTTCCTTTTTATTATTCTTTTTAGAATAGTAACATCAAATTAAGGAAATATATTTTTGCACATTGTCTTCCTATTATACCCTCATTTTAATTTACAAAATAATTCCTATTTTTTTTCACACACTTTCTTTTTCCAATAAATTTAATATATTATGTATCAAAAAACAATATTTAATATTTTATGTACCCATAAAAAAATAAAAAATAAATATTTAGTTTTTTAAATATATAACATTAATTAGGTTTATTAAAAAAGAGTAAGACAAATTGACAAAGAGTATAATTGACAAATCGTATCCTTAAAATACAAAAAAAGACAAATAAAAAGGAACGCTAAATCTGACGACAAAAAACTAATAAAAAGAAACGGACGTAGTAATAAATTATAATTATCGGTGATAAATATTTATCCAATTTTTTTATGTATGAGTGAAAAATATTTGTCAATTATTTTTTATATTTATCGATAAGAACTACTTGTTTTGTTTAAAAAAAAACTATTAGTTAATTTTTATGCTTATCTTTAGAAGTGGTTTCTATCTATGAAGCACCGACACCTCTATGATTAGACGTGTCGCGGTGTCCGACACGTGTCGGTGTCCGACACTCGTATGACACCCGTACGACACTCCAACAAACGTGTCGAAGAGGTGTCCAAAAAAATAATATTTTCTTTATTCCGACACTCCTTAAATCGGTGTCCGACACCTATAAGACACTCCTATAAACGTGTCGGGGTAAGTGTCCAATTTTTTTTTTTATTTGGTTATATTTTTCTCAAACATAGATACAACGATTAAAGATGTGTCGAAATAATAATATTGATCAATGAGGGATTAAAGATATTGCATTTTGATTACATTATTTTTAGTTTTTCGATAGTAGTTGGATGAGTAAATGTCAAATGTACTATCATATATTTTTTTAAAACTTTTTTTATTGAAAAATTTGTTCAACTTAAATGCATATGCATGTATTTTTAATTCTAAACTTATATTTTTTATAAATATGTAGCGGTGTCGGTGTCGTATATTTTTTATATTAGCGGTGTCGGAGTGTCCGTGTCGTGTCGTGTCGCGGTGTCCGTGTCAGAGTCCGTGCTTCATAGGTTTCTATTGCTATTTTTATGAGTAAGTTTGTTTTATTCTCTTTCTTAATTTTTTTTATGAGTAGATTTGTTTTATGCTTTTTTTTTCTTTTTTTTTTTTAATATTTTTTTATAAATAGATTTGTTTTATGTTTATCTTTTCTTTTTTTGTTTGTTATTTTTGTTTTGTGTTTTTTTTAGTTTAGAGTTAAAATTACTTTTAAGGGTATAAACGATGAAATATTATTAAACGTGCTAAGGACAAAAGAGGTTTTTCGGTAGTAGTTTCCTTTAATATATTGTAAATAGATAAAATCATTTATAATTTTAAAATTATAAAAATATAATTTTACTAAGAAAAATAATAATATACATATGAAAGTTAGTAATGAAAAAGTAAATCATAATAAAACAATAACATAATCTTCAACTTAAGCAACACTGTTGCTTAAAATGTGAAATATGATTTGCAATATACATTAAACTTATTACCGAAAACAATACAATACATCTTCTAAATTAATTTACATTCATATCATCATATGTGTGAGGAAGAATAACAATCTCTTAAAACTCATATTGTAATCAAATGTCTTTGGTCCAATTTCTTCGGAGTTGATAAATCATTTATATTTTCTTTTGAGATCCACATCTACAAGAATTGAAAAGAATGATGAATATAAAATAAGATGAATATAGATAAAATGAAAATAATTCGAAGAAATACAAACAAAATAGCTAAAGAGAAAAAGTTGGAAAAAATGTAATTTGAAGTGTTCAACCAAAAACCATTTATATAGGAAAAAACAATATGGGTATATAAGTATCTTTATTCATAATATTCAATTAAATCAATTAATAACAATATATATTGATTCATTTTTTTGTGAATGTCATGTTATGACTTTTTTTATACTATCATTTTTGTAGAAAATCAATAGTTAACACAAACTTTTAAAAGAAGCAAAGAATCTCATTAAAATTAAATGCTTATAATTTAATACTAAAATAAACTCTTGAATTTTATTTTATTTTTTTGGTACAAAACTCTTGAAATTATAACTACAATAAAAAAAAATTAGAATTTATAAAATAATATAGATTTATATTAGACTTATTGTTCATAAATTCTAAATGTTGAACATAACAAAAAATATTACCTTTAACGTATAAAATAATATCGATTTATATTTGAATTATTGTTTAATAATATTGATAGTCATTAATGTCAATCATTAATGTTAATGGTAAAAGTATACTTAAAAATTTTCAAAAGGGGTTCCTAAATGAAATTCTGGTGGCAAGTGTCAGATGTGTAGCACGATGTGTACACTTTAGGAATCGTACGATGTGTAGCCTATTGTGTCAACATCGTGAACAACTGAACTTGATGAACAAGTAGACAATATAAAGTGCAGGAAACAAAAGAACACGTGAGTTTGTTAACCCAGTTCGGCACTTATAACAAGCCCTATTCTGGAGGATACCAATCCAGGGATGAATCCACTATGGTAGTATCAATTCAAAGCTAAACTCCCCCGTTTACAACTTCTCACTTAATCACTACCCGTGCTAATTCTACCTAGGAACTCCTAGATATGAGAACCTCTGCTCACTCCCCCTCAACCTTACCCAGTAAGAATTTAATAACAAACTCAATTTGGAGACACACTCCTAGAAAACTATGCACTCGTACCTAAAGGCTTTGAGTGTTGCACACTCTAACTCCTTGCTTCAAAGCTTTTGGAGAAAGAACACTAGAGATTACAACTCTATCAAACTCAGTCCTTACTTGTATCAAAATTATGATTCAAGTGAAGGCTCACAAATAACAATGAACAGACTAAGACCTAAGACTCGATATCTTCAACTCTTGGCTTCGTACTCCTTTATGTCTTCAGTCTTCCTTTATATAGAACAAGTTTCATGGGCTTGGATCTTCAATAATAACAGCTGGCCTTTGTTAATTCTCTTTGAGATTTATTTGATCATAATCTTTTAATTGTTTGTTTCAAATCTTTTTGATCAAAGTCGGCCAATAAAATAAAACAGAACCATGAAAGATTATCTTGTTCCTTGGCGCGCAAGCTGGCACGATATACTTGAAAAACAAATCTTTTTCAAAAGATCGCGTTTAAATAAATAAAGGCGCGTCCAGTAGGGCGTCCAGATGTGAACCCTGATGTGCCACACATCATGCTCCACATCATGGAATCAGGCTTATTTTACCAAATGAAGCCAACACCCTAAAAGGTCTCAACAATCTCCCCCTTTGGCAAATTTTGGGCTAAAATAATCTTTGAGTCACCCAACTAAACTTGGAGAGATGTGTAGACACATCAGAGGCATACAGCAGCGGATCAGAGCCTCACAAATAAAGAGAGAAATAAACTCTCACAAGATAGGAAAATAAATTCCCAAAGACTGAGAAAAATAAATTCTCAGACACATACAAGCATGAGATTCCATGCACACATAAGGGAGGGTAGCAAACCCAGTAATAGTCTACTCCCCTTTGAACTAGAGCACTTTCCAAGTACTCCCCCTAAATCTCATATTCCCTATAGGCTTCTTCAGAATGCATGACCTAGAGAGAAATAGAGAAGTTTTAAACTTGGCTTCTTAAGAATGCATGACCAAGTTAAAACTCACAGATGTGTCAAACATCACACAAAATAGCAACTTCTTCCAAAGCAAGTATGATGTGTGGGAAATCAGATAACATCTTCAATTGGACTTCTTAAGAATGCATCACCCAGTTGAAAATGTACAGAAAAGGTCTTCAGAAGAACATGCTTTAGAAAACTAATTCTTCAAAAATTTGTTGAGAAAACATTTGAAGAAAAATAAGCATGTATACCAGATGTGTAGTCAGATGTGCCACACATCACAATTTGCTGCAGTTAAGACTTCAAAGTTGTTCATTTTAATTTTTACTCCCCCTTTTTAGCCATAAATTATGACAAACATACTGAGAGTAAGTAACACACCATAGAATGCAGATAGCATGAGATGTAGAGATGATGGTGCATGAACAGAAAAAGGCACTCAGGCCATTAATAGTGCAGCAAGTACAGAACAGGCACGCAAAGGTGCATCAGAAATCCAGGGCATAGCCCACAAAATACAAGCAAAAACAAGGAAATACTGAGTACATGGAAATATTAATGAATTACAAAAATTCAAATATCCTGGCTCCCATCAGTTTCCTCAGCTTCAGAGTCATTGGGCTCCTCCTCCTCCAATTCCTCATCCTCAGCCATTGTTTGCTCATCCTCAAGCTCCAGTCCAGCAATGACTGCCTCCAGCTTGGCCTTCTTCTCATCCAGAGCCTTGCAAGTCTCCTTTAAAGCAGCAATCATGTCTGTCCTAGACATAGCATTGTTTGAGCTGGATGTGCCCACATCAGGAGTCACATCAGACTGCTTGAGACTAAAAGAAATAGCAGACTCTCTTCTGCAAGACAAATCATCCTTGCCCAGAACATCAGGTCTCTGGCTCAATATGATTCCACACAGTAGGGAAGGAAATGCAATGGGTAGTTTGACAGCTAGGGTTTTGGCATGTTTGATAGTCTGATCAAAAATATAGGTACCAAAATCAAAATTAGATTTGCTACCAATAGTATATATGAACCTAGCCAAACCTGTAGCCACATCACAGTTGTGTGTGGTAGGCACCCAGTTAGCAGCAGCAATCCTGTTCAGGATGTTGTAGATTGGTGTGAGCTTGCTTGCTTGCAGTTTCCCTTTCTTAGGCCAAGTCTTGACCTTTCCAGCTGTGATGACCTTGATTATGTAGTTGTCATTTGCCTCCATTTCAGCAAAGGGCTCCTCACTTCTACCCAGATACTTGTTGATAACAGTGGGAGAGAAGTGAATTTCTTTGCCTCTCACAAAGACTGTTTGATACTCCTTGTCCAAAGGATTATCACAGCCAGCAGGAATGTTTACCAAAAACTCCTTGACTACTTTCTCATAGCAGTCACTCAGCCCAGTAACAGTCTTCATAAAGCCAGCACGCTTGATCAACCTCATAACCTCCTTGCACTGCAAGGCTTCAGCACTTAGCTCTCTCTCCAGAGCTAACCTTCTGTGAGCAATATACTTCCATTTACCAGCATGTGCAGGGTTGTGGAAGGAAACTAAATCGACAGGGATATCAGGAATTCCCTGAGGAATTTTCTTCTTCCCATAGCTCTTCTTTACAGCAGAATCAATGTGGACTACATCAAGCTCCACATTCTGCTCCTCAGCAGATTCTTCCTCAGACTCACTGATGTGAGCTACATCCTGCTCCACATCGTATTCTGAATCACTTGTAGGTGGCTCTTTTCTTTTCTGAGTCTTCTTCTTTGCAGATGGAACCACAGCTTTACTAAATCCCTTCTTGGGACCATACAGAACTTGCCTCTTGACAGGCTTCTTCTTCTCCTTAGCAGCAACAGGAAAACTTTCAGTAATAGCAGGACCTTTACCACTTCTTGTCCTTCTAGCAATGCTATCTTCAGCAATCTTCTTTAAAGGGATGTCAGAATTGTAGCCTTCTACATCCACAACAATTGTATCTCCATCAACATCCTTGTCAGAAGGATTGGAGTCTTCCATATCTTCAGAACCTTTGGCTTCTTTACCCTTGTCAGACTGGGTATCATCTTCAGGTTCTTCAACCTCAGTAGGTTGATCTTCTTCAACAATTTCCTGTTCTAGAGAATCAGGAATGACAGGTTGTTCTTCAGCAGCAGCAGTCTCTTCTTCAGCAGTAGGAGACTTTTCTTCATCTTGTGGCAATGATGTGCCCACATCTGCCACAACATCAGGCTCTTTCAGGGCCTGGAGCACAGAATCAATGATCTTCTGAGTCAAGGGATGTCTTTGACTCTCAGGGATCTTCACAGCAGCCTTCTTAGGGTTAGGGTTTGAAGAACCTACACCCATAGATGCTTCAGCATTTGCATCACCAGATTTTGCAGGAAGAGGTTCAACATGCAGACTTTCCATGGTGTGAACCCTCTTTGGTGAGCCAATCTTTGGCTTCTTGCTTTTCTTCTTCTTCTTCTTGGATTTTTCTGTGGAAGGAGAAGGAACAACATCTTCCTCTGCAGCAATGGGGGTTGATTCCCTTCTTGATCGTTTTGACTTCTTCTTCTTTGATCCAGATGGCTTGATCATAGAAACAGGAGTGGCATTAACGATCATGTCACTTTGAACTTCTTCAGGATGCGGGGAATTAGGTTTTGGTGATGATGGAGGAGTTGTGAATTTGGTTGAAGGAGATGTTTTGGTTGTAGTAGACATGATGATGATGATGGTGATTTGGTATGAAGATTTTCAAAGAAAATAGCAGAGAGATGAACAAAGGGTTTGAGAGAGATCAAGAAATTTTTTGGTCGTTTGAGTGGTTGAGAAACGAATGTGGTGATCAATGTGGTAGGCAATAAGAAAAATCTTGAGTAAACGGATTTCTTGGAGTTTTGATCGCGAAATAGCCGTTGGAAATATTTTGTAATGATTGCCTTTGGATTGCGTGCAACTATGGATGGAGGGAAAAAACAGGTAACCGTTGCACGCCTAAATAGCTATTATGGCTATTGATCATCAAAGAGGCAAATACCAAGTTTGCCCCTTAACACCTCAAACCTATTTGCATCTAAAGCCTTAGTGAAAATATCTGCCAGTTGATTTTCTGTGGCAACATGCTCTAGAGTCACAATATTGTCTTCAACAAGATCTCTAATAAAATGGTGACGTATATCAATGTGCTTTGTCCTACTATGTTGGATAGGATTTTTGGAAATATTTATAGCACTTAGATTGTCACAGTATAATGTGAGCACATCTTGCTGCACATTGTACTCACCCAACATCTGCTTCATCCAAAGTAGCTGAGAGCAACTACTTCCTGCTGCAATATACTCAGCCTCAGCTGTAGAAAGAGAAACACAATTTTGTTTCTTGCTGAACCATGATACAAGGTTGCTTCCCAAAAAGAAACATCCACCAGAAGTGCTCTTCCTATCATCTGCACTTCCTGCCCAGTCAGCATCACAATAACCTAACAATCTTGTGTCTTCACCATGAGAGTAGAGAATTCCATAATCACTTGTACCACTGACAAACTTGAGAATCCTTTTGACTTGATTTAGATGACTCATCTTAGGCTCAGCTTGGTACCTTGCACACACACCAACAGCAAAGCTAATATCAGGTCTACTTGCAGTGAGATAAAGTAGACTGCCAATCATGCTTCTGTATAGACTTTGATCAACACTGACACCATGCTCATCTTTAGAAAGTTTGAGATGGGTTGCTGCAGGAGTTCTTTTGTGATTTGCATTCTCCATTCCAAATTTCTTCACAATGTTCTTGGCATACTTGCTTTGAGAGATGAAAATTGTATCTTCCATCTGTTTGACTTGCAGACCAAGAAAGTAGGTAAGTTCACCTACAAGGCTCATCTCAAATTCAGACTGCATCTGATTCACAAACATCTTGACCATTGGATCAGACATTCCTCCAAACACAATGTCATCTACATAGATTTGTGCAATCATGAACTTGCCCTTTTCTTCTCTGACAAACAAGGTTTTGTCTGTTTCTCCTTTTCTATAACCTTGCTGCACAAGAAATTTGGTTAGCCTCTCATACCATGCCCTAGGAGCTTGCTTTAATCCATATAATGCCTTCTTCAATCTGTAGACATGATCTGGATAATTTGGATCAACAAATCCCTTGGGCTGCTCCACATAAACTTCCTCATTCAAGTAGTCATTGAGGAAAGCACTCTTCACATCCATCTGGAATAGCTTGAATTTCAAGATACATGCTACTCCCAAAAGTAACCTTATGGACTCGAGACGTGCCACAGGAGCAAATGTTTCATCAAAGTCTACTCCTTCAATCTGAGAGTAACCTTGAGCCACAAGCCTAGCCTTGTTTCTAGTCACAACACCACTTTCATCAGATTTATTCCTATAAACCCATTTAGTACCAATGATGTTGACTCCTTCAGGTCTAGGAACTAAATCCCACACTTCATTCCTCTTGAACTGGTTCAGCTCCTCTTGCATGGCTTCAATCCAAAACTCATCTGTCAAGGCTTCTTTCACATTCTTTGGTTCTACCTTTGACACAAAACAAGCATTGGATACAACCTCTCTTGACCTTGTCATAACCCCTGACTCAGGATTCCCTATTATGAGTTCTTTTGGATGATTCTTTTGAACTCTAACAGAGGGACCCTTGTTCACTGGAGTCACATCTTCTTGCTGATCAGTCTTCTCAGGAATCTCTATAACTTCAGAGTCTTCAGGCAGGGGGTGAGATGTGTCCACATCAGGATCAACATCAGGCACATTGTCTGAACAGTCATCTATGACAACATTGATGGATTCCATCATAGTTCTTGTTCTGTTGTTGAAGACTCTATAGGCTCTGCTGGTTATGGAATAGCCTAGAAAGATTCCTTCATCACTCTTGGGATCCATCTTCCTCCTTTGCTCTCTGTCAGCTAAGATATAGCACTTGCTACCAAAGACATGGAAGTGTTTGACAGTTGGTTTTCTTCCTTTCCATATCTCATACAGTGTGGTTGAAGTACCTTTTCTCAGAGTCACCCTGTTGTGTACATAGCATGCAGTACTCATGGCCTCTGCCCAAAAATAGTAAGGTAGCTTCTTGGCATGTAGCATAACTCTTGCAGCCTCTTGCAAGGTTCTGTTCTTCCTCTCAACTACACCATTTTGTTGGGGTGTGATTGGTGAGGAGAACTCATGCCCAATTCCTTCATCAGCACAAAACTCAGAGAATCTTGAATTTTCAAACTCTTTCCCATGATCACTTCTGATTCTAACAATGCCACTATCCTTCTCTCTTTGTAGTCTAAGGCATAGTTCTTTGAATGCATCAAAAGTGTCAGACTTTTCTCTGATGAAGCTAACCCAAGTGAACCTTGAGAAATCATCTACAACCACAAAGGCATATCTTTTGCCACCAATACTCTCTACCTGCATTGGTCCCATCAAGTCCATATGTAGCAGTTCAAGAACTCTGGATGTCACCTGATGTTGCAACATTGGATGTGACATCTGAGCCTGCTTTCCAACTTGACATTCACCACAGATACTGCCTTCAACAATCTTAAGCTTTGGTAGTCCTCTAATAGCTTCCTTGGACATAATCTTCTTCATTCCTTTTAGATTCAAATGACCAAGTCTTTGGTGCCAAAGCTTAACTTCTTCTTCCTGACTAATAAGACATGTAGTAGAGCGAGCAGTTTCATCAGGAATCCATAGATAACAGTTGTCTCTTGACCTAGATCCTCTCATCAACAATTCTCCTTTGTCAGAAGTAATAAGACATTCATTCTTTGTGAAGTTGACTTTGAGACCTTGATCACACAATTGGCTTATGCTGATAAGATTAGCCTTCAAGCCTTTAACAAGTAACACATCATCTAGGTCAGGTAAGCTTTTGCTGCTGAGTTTACCACTGCCCTTGATTTCACCTTTTGCTCCATCACCAAAGGTTACAAAGCTTGTTGTATGAGGCTTGATATTAGTGAGAAATTTCTCAACACCAGTCATATGCCTAGAACAACCACTATCAAAATACCAATCTTCATTGGAAGATGCTCTGAGAGAAGTGTGAGCAATATGAGCAGTTTCAGAAACTTTTGGCTTCCACATCTTCTTAGGAGTGACCCTTGCTGATTTGGCTTGGACCTGAGGCCTTTTCTTGGGATACCCATAGAGTTTGTAGCAGAAGGGCTTGATCTGACCATTCTTCCCACAGTAGTGGCATCTCCAAGCATTAAACTTCTCTTTGCCAGTAGGTCTCTGATATGGGGTGTGATGTGTCCACATTCTGCCAGGGTCAGGTTTCTTCTGAGCAGGAACAAACATAGTATTTGTATTCTTGTTGTGATGTTTGTTCTTAAATCCTACACCAGACGAGTCACCAGCATGCTTTCCCACTTTCAAAATCTCATCAAGCATGTCAGTTCCAGTATTGAGCATCTTTACAGACTTGGTCATATTCTTCAAGTTAGTTGACAGTAACTTGACTTCACTTTCAAGACTAGCTACTTGGTTCTGCAGTTGAGCCTTCTCTGTCTCTAGCTGACTGCTAACCACCTTCTGTTCTTCATTGATTCTGCACAGTTCCTCACTTTTGATGGATAGCTTTTTGTAGACTGAGGCTAGTTCATTGAAGGTGAGTTCTTCATCATCAGTACTACACACACCAGTCATGGCACTCACATGATTAGCAGCAACATTCTCTGAGTCAGTGTCAGAGTCTTCATCAGACCATGATACAGTTAGGCCTTTCTTCTGCTTCTTCAGATATGTGCCGCATTCAGTTCTTATATGACCAAAGCCTTCACATTCATGACATTGAACACCCTTGTTCTGAGTTGACTTATCATCAGTTTTGGTTTTTGTTAAAGTGTTACCTAGTTTACTGATGTCAGTCTGGATGTTCCTCACATTCCTCCTTGGTCTTTTATCCACCCTTCTTTGAAGCTTGTTGAATTGTCTTCCTAGCATAGCAATGTCATTTGAGAGATCATCATCTGATTCATCAGCTTCTTCCTCTTCACCAGCACAAGATACAAAGGCTATACCTTTTCCTTTCTTCTCAGTTTGCTCACCAAAGTTCATCTCAAAAGTTTGGAGAGAGCTCACAAGTTCTTCAAGTTTCATATTTGGGATGTCTTGAGCTTCTTCAATAGCTGTGATTTTCATGTTAAATCTCTTGGGTAGGGATCTAAGCATCTTTCTCACAAGCTTTTCTTCAGACAATTTCTCACCTAGAGCCTCAAAGGAATTGTCCACCTCAAGCAAATTCATGTGAAATTCATGAATTGATTCTTCTTCTTTCATCCTGAGGTTTTCAAACTTAGTGTTGAGAAGTTGGATTCTTGAGCTTTTTACCCTGGCATTGCCTTCATGAGTGGTTCTGAGTATCTCCCAAGCATTCTTTGCAACAGTACACTGCTTGATCAATCTGAACATGTTCTTGTCCACTCCATTGAATAAAGCATTTAAAGCTTTGGAGTTTCCAAGTGATGCAGTGTCCTCTGCAGCTGACCAATCTTCCTCTGGCTTGAGTACACCAGTGTCAACACCATTAGCATCCAAAATTTTGGGATGCTCCCAGCCTTTGAGCACAGCTTTCCAAGTTCTGCTGTCAAGTGACTTTAGGAAGGCAATCATCCTTGGCTTCCAGTAGTCATAGTTAGTTCCATCCAGGAGGGGTGGTTTGTTGACCGTTGTTCCATCCTTGTCCATGTTTCCAGAAAGTAACTTCCCTGGAGCTCACCCTCAAACAGGCAGGGTGCCTGCTCTGATGCCAATTGAAATTCTGGTGGCAAGTGTCAGATGTGTAGCACGATGTGTACACTTTAGGAATCGTACGATGTGTAGCCTATTGTGTCAACATCGTGAACAACTGAACTTGATGAACAAGTAGACAATATAAAGTGCAGGAAACAAAAGAACACGTGAGTTTGTTAACCCAGTTCGGCACTTATAACAAGCCCTATTCTGGAGGATACCAATCCAGGGATGAATCCACTATGGTAGTATCAATTCAAAGCTAAACTCCCCCGTTTACAACTTCTCACTTAATCACTACCCGTGCTAATTCTACCTAGGAACTCCTAGATATGAGAACCTCTGCTCACTCCCCCTCAACCTTACCCAGTAAGGATTTAATAACAAACTCAGTTTGGAGACACACTCCTAGAAAACTATGCACTCGTACCTAAAGGCTTTGAGTGTTGCACACTCTAACTCCTTGCTTCAAAGCTTTTGGAGAAAGAACACTAGAGATTACAACTCTATCAAACTCAGTCCTTACTTGTATCAAAATTATGATTCAAGTGAAGGCTCACAAATAACAATGAACAGACTAAGACCTAAGACTCGATATCTTCAACTACTGGCTTCGTACTCCTTTATGTCTTCAGTCTTCCTTTATATAGAACAAGTTTCATGGGCTTGGATCTTCAATAATAACAGCTGGCCTTTGTTAATTCTCTTTGAGATTTATTTGATCATAATCTTTTAATTGTTTGTTTCAAATCTTTTTGATCAAAGTCGGCCAATAAAATAAAACAGAACCATGAAAGATTATCTTGTTCCTTGGCGCGCAAGCTGGCACGATATACTTGAAAAACAAATCTTTTTCAAAAGATCGCGTTTAAATAAATAAAGGCGCGTCCAGTAGGGCGTCCAGATGTGAACCCTGATGTGCCACACATCATGCTCCACATCATGGAATCAGGCTTATTTTACCAAATGAAGCCAACACCCTAAAAGGTCTCAACACTAAATATAAAATAGGGTCTTGTCAAACGGTGCCCCCAGGAAAATCTTTAAGAATTTCATTTAAGGAAATAATTTATTCAAAATGTGGAACATTTCAATTATCGATGCGTTGACTTCACACGTTTTCATATTTTTTTTATAAAATATTACCATTTAAAAGCTTAAAGAATGCCATTTAAAAGCTTAAAGAATGCCACAGGAACACTATTTAACATTTGTCTATAAAATAATATAGATATAGACATCAAATTATTTATTTTATTAATTATAACTTTTTATTTAATAGTTTGTGGAAGTATTTCACTTGTCATTGAAATATTAAATTTTAATGTTTTTTCTTTACATAAATGAATTAATTGTCGAATGTATGCAAAAAAGAATGCATGAGAGATCACCATTTTAGAGGAAAGAGAAAGGTAAAGACACCAAATTTTAGTGCTTGATATAAAGACTCTGTATGATGGACCAATATTTTCTTATCAATGGATAATTATTTCCTTTCATATAAATTTATATAAAAGACAATAATATATGTAAATTAACACATATTCTCATAAAGAATTATATTTGAAAACACAAATTTATATTAATTTGAAACTCCAATAAAAAAACATTAAGCAAAAACTAAAAAGAAGCATACTCATGTTCAACAACTATTTCTCTATTTTAATAATTTTGTTTGCCCATTTAGACAAATTTAAAATGGATCTTACTCATGTCCCGTTTAATGAAAATATTATCTTCTTAATATAAATAACGAAGACACACTCTAAGTCAACAATCTTTCCCCCTTTCACAACTTTTGGAATTTTTTTTCTTCTCTACAACCTATCATCAAAAACTTAGATTGACAATATGAATTTTTTTTTTTTTCTTTCGAGTTTGAAGTCTGAAATTTATAAATACAATTAACATAAAATATTAGTATATAATAAAATTACAAACATCGATAGAACCAACATCTAATAAGGATTTCTTGTAAACCATATCCCTTGAAGTTGGTCTTCGAAGTTGCAGATCAATGTTCTTCGCACTAAAACTCTAATTCGATCTTCCTACATAACAAAGAATAAATCATCATAATCTAAACTTTTTTTTAAAAAAGAAGTTTTTATTTTTTGCAATATTAAATCTCTCAAACATGCACAACTCTTAAAATCAATATCAATAATTGTTTCTTAGTGATATGTTCATAATAAAATCGTGCATAAGAGACATTGCTTTCACACAAAAATGAGAGAAACGACACAATACAAATTTTGAAATATGGATGAAAATGAAATGATTTTATGGATTTTGTTGTGGTAAAATAATTTATATTTATAGTGAGTTATAGAAACACAAAGATAGTTTGTATCGTAAACAGAGACAAATGTTTGATCAAGACTTTCAATCAAATATATATCAGAATGAACTTTTTTCGAGTTGCGAAGTTTAACCTTCACGTGGAACTGAAACTTTAATTTATACTGGTGCTTAGTAGTACGGTATGATTTACCGTTTGCAACAACTCCAAAATTTGTAATCGAGTAAATGTTACCTTCCTTAAAATCATTTTCACACTTATAAATTAGAGCGTTGTACCGTGTATTTTATTTTCCTGAACAATAAAACAATATTTAATACAATACATCAAAAAAAAAAAATCAAGAAATAGTGTAATTGAAAATTTAACTTATAGAAAAGTTCTTACGGTTGAATCCATTAGTATCATATCCAAATAAAATGATCCATTGTTGCTTGACACATCACAAATCAATCACATCTGAATTACACGAATAACAATATTCAAACTCTCATTGGCTTAATATTAGGTTAATTTTTGGAGACATTTTTTAGTAACTTACAAAATTAATTTGTGAGTTTGTTGTGGCTAAAACTACAATTTTATGTAACTTTCAAATAAATATAAAAAAATATATTTATTATAATAATAATAATAAATTATACATAACGGAAATATATTTAAGATCATTAAAAAATATATAAAAACGGTTAATATATTAATTCTATTTTGTATTAATAATATTATAAATGTCTTTAATTTTCATTATTAATAAAAAAATGTAACGTCGTCAATTATTAAATAAAATTAAATGTAATAAATAATTATGTAAATTTTTAAAATTTTTGTATTTAATTAAAAATGTAACGTTATAAAATATTAAATAAAAATTAATGTAATAAATAATCAAATTAAAAATGACATGTGTCGTGTTCTTATGAATAGAGTTGCATTAGGATCATGGATCAAACAAATTATCAGGAGACGCAGAATCATTTTTTTTCTAGCATCCTATAATCCATATTAATAAATCACAATGTTAAAATTGAAAAAGAATACAAAAAGTTCACAAAAATTGTAAAATACAACGTATAAATAAAGAAACAAAATATACACAACAAATTTTATGCATACCTTTTCTTCAAATCAATGACACTTATGAACTTGGAATTAAACAACAACTTAGTTGAATTAAAACATATGTGATACTAACTCATCATAGTTCAACTGAATTGCAACCATTTTGTTCTTCAAATCATTGCGTTCATACTCCTTTTGAGCTCTAATGTCGGTCAACATTATCATAATGTCTACAAAATATGATTATACACACGATTAATGATACCACATGTCTACAATGTTATAACGACAAAAACAACAAAAATACATAACATACTAATACTTCTTACCATAAAGATAATTGGTATCATAGTCATGAGCAAATGCTGGAACAAAACTTTGAATCAAATATATATTGAATGAAACTTTTTTCAAGTTGAAAAGTTTAACCTTCGTGTGGAATCGAAATGTTAATTTATACTCGTGTCTAGTAGTACGGTATGATCCACCGTTTGAAACAACTCCAAAATTCGTAATCAAGTAAACAACACCTTCCTTAAGATCTTTCTCAAACTTATAAATCAGAGTGCGACGCACTGTACCCTGTATTTTGTTTCTCTAAACAAAAAGACAATAGAATAATATTATACAACGAAAAATATATTAAAACTCAGTGTAAATGAAATTTAAACATACAGAAAAGTTCTTACAGTTGAATCCATTAGTATCATATCCAAAGAAAATGGTGCATTGTTGCCGGACATATCGCGCACCAACCACATTCGAATTACACGAACTACAATATTCAAACTCTCATTAGTCTGGTTGATTTCGGATATTAGGTTAATTTTATTCGCCATTGTTTAGTAACTTAACAAATGAATTTGTAAGTTGGTTGTGAAAAATAGCAAATGAGTTTGTGAGAAGATTTTGGAGAAAAAGAAGACATATTTATAGTTAGGTTTAGAAATATAAAAATTAAGAGCAAATTTATGAGATAATATCGGTTACAATGTTGAATATGTAACGTTCAAATAATAATAAAAAATATTTATTATAATAATTAAAAATTATACGTAACGGAAATATATTTATGATAATTACAATATATATAAAAATGGTTAATTATAATAATTAAAAATATATTTATGATAATTAAAATATATATAAAAACGGTTAATTATAAAAATTAAAAATGATACGTAACGGAAATATATTTATGATAATTAAAAAATATATATAAACGGTTAATGTATTAATTATATTTTATATTAATATAAATGTTTTTAATTTTCATTATTATTAAAAATTGTAACGTCTTCAATTATTAATTATATTTTGTATCAATATAAATGTTTTTAATTTTCATTATTATTAAAAATTGTAACGTCTTCAATTATTAATTAAAATTGAATATATTAAATGATAATATAATTTTTTTGCATTTTCTTATTTAATTAAAAATGTAACGTTATAAAATATTAAATAAAATTAAAATTAATGTCCTAATATATTTTCATTAAAAGTGACACGTGTCACTTTTTCGTCAATAAGGTTTACTTTGTTTATAATATAGACTAGATGAGGCAAGTGTCAAATAATCGAAAAGTTTAAGTGTAAGACCCAAGATTTCACTGTATAATTATTATACGTTCTAGAGGTTTTGTTGTATTTAATTTTGTATATTAATAGGATTTGTACCGAACCGAGCTTGTGTTATGCTTGTAAATCCTGATTATATATGAGAAGATTTTCTGTGAAGTCAGAATATCAAGTTTTGAGTTTCTATTGTTTTTGGATAAACGAATAGGAATTGTACAACTGTTAAAAATCCAGTCGAGGAAAAAGATTCGGCGATAATTTTTGGATGTAGTTTAATACGGATGTTTATTCCGTGGAGTTTCTAATTTTTCGAGTTTACTTCGACGCAACGCGCGAGAACTGAGCGAGTGAGTGGTAAATATCTAGATATTAGTATGTTGATCCAAGGGCTAAGATTTAGTCTAGGAAGTGGTACTATTTGATCTAATGGTCACGAGGCATTTTAGGCTTGGAGTTGTATGGTATGGGGTGGAGTTGCCATAGAGGATGACAATCACCAATGAGAAGTCTTACTTCTTTTCTTTCTCATTCATTTCTCCCGTGTTCCATTTCCTTCCTTTGTGTTCATTTTCATTCCATACCCATTTTCCATTCCAAATTCATTTCCTCACCAAATTAGCTCATTTCAAGCTTGGAAGTTCAAAGGAGTTTTGTGTAGAATCATAAACTGAGGTAATTAGCTCCTTCTTTATCTTGTTTTAGCTTGAATCCATAGAGTTATGGGAATTTTGAGTTTAGGTTCATATGAGGATTTTTTGTAGAAACTTGTATGTTTGGTTATGAATGTTTAGGAATTGTTCATGAGAGTATAACAAGTGTGTTAGGCTTGTCAATTTCAATTTCCATGAACTTCTGAAAATCACTATAGTGTGAGTTTTGTTCTTATGAGAGGTATTGATCAAGAACATGAGTTGTTGTTTGTTGATTGTGAAAATGATGTTATTTTTGAGCTTTTGAATGAAATGGATATATGGAAAATGAGTTTATTTTGAGAAACAAGAGAATTATTTTGTGAGTGTTCTTGAGAATTTTTGGAAAACTATTTTGATTGTGGGTTGTGTTTTTGAAAATGTTTTGGTTGTTCACAACAATGATTTAGTGTGTTTATTTTTGAAAAACAATGGTTTTTGAATGATTCAAATTCTGGTCGTGTTTCCAAGGGTATTCTGGTCTTTTTTAAATTGTTTTTGTGAACTGGAAACTTGACCATTTGATCCGTCTTTTTGAGACGAAGATTTCGGCGTATGACGCGTCTCGATCGGATAAAAATTGAGTGAGTTATGGCCATTTGAGTCAAAAATGCGAAAAAAAAACCCTTACTTGTTTTGATGATTCCGGGCTCGTTTCTAAGGCGATTTTGACGCCGTTTGTTCCTGTGGTTAGCTATCGAAGAGTACTTTAAGTAGGAATAATAATAATTTGCTAGCCGGGCGACCAAATAGTGATTTTTGCCACTGTTTTGGGTTCGGAAAATCACTGTTCCGATGTTCGGAAAATTATTTTATCGCTTCTATAATATCTTATATTAGTAGGTAAGAGCTTCTATCAAAGAAAATTGGGTTTTTGACTTATCGAAAAATATCTATTTAAGAAACGAGAATACTAACTTTTGCGAAAAAAATTCTAAGGGTTTTTGAGTTGTTTTAAAAATGGTTTTGGGTTCTAAAAATAGTACAAATGACTCATGGAGATTGATCAATATGGTAGTTTTTGGTATGGTATCCGAAAGAGTGGATTTTCCTTAGAAATCTTTAGGTTTTTTGGGGTTTTGGAGTCCATTTCAATAGGGATTGACTGGAAATGGTTTTGATTGTGTACTCTGCTTGTTTTAGGAAGCGAGTAACTGTTGTGTGATCATTTGCTTGTGTGAGTTTTTGCCGAGGTAAGGGCTCCACTTTATTTCTGTCTTTTAAAACGGTTTGACATGCTTGGAATTCGCTGCGACGCAATTGTTTGTGTGTTTGACATGTTTGTGTTATGTATGCTCGTTGATGGGAACGTGTTTACATTACTTGTGCAATTTACATATGATTTTGAAAATATATGTATGAATTGCTATGATTTAGTTACATATGCTTGAGAGGTATGTATGTGTGGCATTAGCATATATAGGGAATCGTATGCTCATGCATTCATTGTGCGTAGTTGCGTGAGTGGACTACGGGGTGTTGGTTGCGTGAGTGGGCCCACCCAAAATCCTATGGGATCTTATTGAGTACAATAAGTGGTTGCGTGAGTGGACCACGGGGTGTGATTGCGTGAGTGGATCCACCTTAACCCTTTGCGGTTTTATTGGTTATGATTAGTAATTCCGGAATTCATTTGCATGTGGTAGCTCTGGTAGTACCACACCCATTGTAGAAGTCTGCATTAGGCTTGTTGTGCATTATATATATAAGCCCGTTGGTGGGAATTGTTGAATGTTTTAAGAGCTTTCTCTTGTGTTTTGTAGAAATTTTGTTACGTGTACAGTCTTTCGCACCGGTTATATATATATATATCTACTTTTATTTTGTGGTGACCCTTTCTTTTATTTGCGGGATTTTCCCACCCTAGATGGATCAGTAGGCCTTGAGGGCGGTGGTTGCTCAGAGCCTCCGTGAGCTCGTGTTGGAGCTGGAGTGGTAGTTTTAGTTAGACTATGCGCCGGTGTGTTTGTGCACTGTGCTTTTTGATTAGCATAGGACATTCTAACTTCTTTTGGTTAGTTAGTGCTTGTAAGCACATAGACTTATGGATTGTAATTATTCAGGTTTACACTTAGCATTTTCGAATACAATATATATATGTTTCGTTTGTAATATTTAATGTCGGCTCAATTAAAAATGTTTTGCGCACTCTGAGTGTTTGTTAAAAAAAAAATAATGCCCTTTTTGCGTTATGAAAACGGGGTGTTACATTAAGTTATAATAGAACCACATCAATGCTTTTATATTATTTCTGACAACAAAAATAAAATAAATGAGTTAAAATCAATTTCTAACACGCTAAAGAGAGAGTACCCATACAAGTATGGTAGCGATTTAAAGAGGACGACGAGAAGTAAACGACCAATCTCATGCAGCTGACCGATCTAGTACCACAATAATGATGCAAAACATAAATTAAGGACATATAGATAATGTCCTTAGTGCAAGTTCAAATATAAGTGTATATTATCTATTAAAATCAAAATCATCGTGAACAAAAACACTAACATTCAATTTGAAATTCAAAAAATAAAGAATCAAACCCTAAAATAAAACTGATATGCGACTATTTGAGGTCCGATTGAAATCTGTTGATCCATAACATTGGCGGAGGGGTGAACTTCTTGCCACAGTCGGAGAACGCAAAGGAGTAACCGGAGGAGACGAATGAGTAACAGAAGGAGACGGAGAATCAGAAGACGGAAACAATAACAACGCACTACAAAGTGTAAGATACGAGTTGACCATACATAAAAACTATAGTATAACACCCTTACACCTTCAAATTCAACTAGGATAAGAACCGAGAAAGAAATAGCGGCCACAAACGACATCACAACCATCATCAAATGCGATAGCAACCTTGAGAGTATAACGACTACTAAACCGTTCAATATGATAAAAATCATGTTTACCAATAGGTGAAAACGACCTGCCAAAGCCTGTATAAGCGGTGCAATCTCGAAGAGATGATTCATAATATATAAGTCGAACCATGAACATAACTAATCTTCTTACGAGCAAATTAATGTATATTTTTAATTTAAATATTAAACTGGAGATCAAACTAACAAAACATAAATCCCAACCTTCATTTATTTTCACTCTGCTATGTGTTTGACCAGACATACAATATGTATATTTGTATTTTTCACGGTGAATATGCATTCAAACACTACAAGATGGAATGAACCACCAAACCAAACGAGTGTTTATGCTAACTATTTTAGCGCATCTTGTTAAATATTGGGGTGAAACTCAAACACTACTAACACATATTCGAACCAAATTTAGAAGTTGTAGCTTTTCATATAAAATTTCCTTGAAATGCAAGAATTGTAAAGTAGGCGCACAATCAAATGTACAATTAAACCACTCAAAACAGAACAAAAATAATAATTGAGTGACTCCAATAATCAAATCATAAACAATTAACACATATGATTTCATGTTCAATTTTAAGATATTCAAGTCCAAATATTCACTTCGTCACAATTTTTCGAAAGCTATAAACAATAAACTTTTCTATTGACACGCGCGTATACGCGTGAGCTCAACTCCGACAAAAGTTGTAATGTAAACATACAACCAAACAAAACAATAATTGAATGACTCCAATAACCAAATCATAGACAATCAATTCGTGAAACGATTTTATAATTTTCACGTCCAAATATCTATTTCACATAGTTTTTCAAAAACTATAAACTATAACTAACATCTTCATTAACACGTAAAATATTACTAATAAAACAACATAAACACATACATTAAAAACATCAAAATATGTTAAAATCAAATCTATCATGCATACACCTTAGAATCCATATTGTCACTCTAAAAAAAGGACAATATACCTAATCACCGCCGCTTAACTTACAATATCAATATTGTTAGATTAAACGTAGAGTTTCATAGATATTTATTAGTAGTATTTTGTTTGTAGACAAAAGAAGTAGAGAGAGAATAGAAACAGAAACTGAGAAAGAGATTTACGAACGTGTTTACGCTTCGATACGGATACGGTCCCATCCCTGTCTTTCCCTTTTCTGAATTTTCTCTCTCTAAAAACCCCTTTCTCTCTTTCTCTCTCTAAAAACCTCTCTCTCTTCTCTCTCTGTTCGCTTCTTCAATCTCAGTTCCAATTTTCGATCTCTTCACAATTTCTCTATCCGATTCGTACAATGTTACAATCCACAATCCCTAACTCGTTCTTAACTCACTCACTTTCTTTTCTCCGATGATCATGGAACTCACCGATTCCACCGCCGGTAGTAACAACAATCTCAACAACAACAACATACCTCCGCCGCCGCAACAACCACCACCACAACCACCGCCGCTTAACAACAACCACCAAGACACTCGTTCAATTCTCTGCATCGACCTCAACGAGATCCCTTCACCTTCTTCTTCATTCCCCGAAACCCTACTTGATTCAACAATCGACATCGTTCGTACTTATCACGAGAATCCCGCTCCACCTCCCGGTGGTCCTGCTGCTCTTCCTACTGGTACAACTGCCTGCGTCGTTTGTGCTAAATCCTCATCCTCCTCCGGCGGCGGTGGTGGTAATTGTTTAGTTTGTGACGGCTGTGAGCGGAGTTTTCACTTGGCTTGTGCCGGGATTCGAGGCGGCGGTGGTGGTCGACAGGGTGCTGCGAGTATAGGAGAGTGGGTGTGTGGTGAGTGTTTAGCTGGTGGTGTGAAGAGCAAACGGTGGCCGTTGGGTGTTAAGTCAAAGCAGCTTCTTGATATCAATGCTTCACCACCTAGTGATGTTGATGGGGAGGAGTTGCATGATGCGAGGTATGGAAAACTCATGCATTCTTGTTTTTGTTTTATTTTTTGTGATCACTCTGTGTATAAATGTTTGAATTTGGATTTATATTAGTAATGTGAACTTGTTATTATCATTGATAGAATTAAGAAGTTTTGAGATGGAAGAATGTATGTGGATGCTTTAATGTGTTGTTGTTAATTGTGTTCAGAAACTTGTGATTTTTTTTAATGTTTAGTTTGGTTTATTTTTAGTTTTGAATTTTGAAAGCTTAGAAAATTTGTTTAGGTTAGTTAGAAAATAGTTTAGCTGTATTTTTTTGGCGTGTTATTCGGATGTAGTTTAGTTGTGTTTTTTCTTTTTTCGCGGGGGAAATACTAAATAGTACTCTCTTCGTCTCTAATTATAAGACCCTTTTGGAACATTTACTTGACCCTTAGTGTAAGACCCTCTATAAATTTCTAGATACATAGGGACGGAGGGAGTATAAATTATAGAAGAACTCTTGTGAGATTTTAAGAATATGGGGGAAGTTAGTAGTCAGATTTGAGTAAGTTGTTTGTGAGATAGATGACGTGTTTTTCGGATGTAGATTGTAGAAAAAGTTAGCAAATGGGTAGCAGACGAGGAATTAGTTCCAAATGTAGAATCGAATCTGTCACATTTGTAATCACACGCTTTCTTGAGGTTAGGACCAATGGCATATGAGCCATAATCGTTTTTTATAATGATTTCTTAGTTGCCTCCACATTTTCAAATATCCGTTTCCATATAAGTTTCGATCCCGTTTTAGGAAAAAATTTCATTTAAATACTACCCGCGTTGTCAATAGAGTAAGATTATGCCGTGATTATGACGTTGTGCCGTTACGGAGGTCTTTCTTTGCCACGTTGGATTACGTTTAAATGTCGCGGGACACGTGGCTGCTATCATGGCATAAATTGTGGCAGTTCACGCGCTTATGTAACATGTATTTGAAAGTGCTTGAAAACTCGAAAATACCCTTAACTTTTAGGATTTCAGAGGTAGGTATTGGGGTATTTTAGGGATTTTGGGTCAGAAAACTAGGGTTTCAAAGATGAACACCCTTTATAAATTGAGATTGTATTTGTTTAAGATCTGATCTATGGCTTTTTATTGTTCTTTATGAATATATGAATTTTGAGTATCTTTATTCAAAATTTGTGCATTTATACGTATATAGAATAAAATATTTAATCTTTATAAAGAATTTCAGAGTTATGGCCATCCTGCGATTACCTGTGACACAATATCATTTTTACAACCCTAGTTTTTTTACCTAAAACCCCTAAACTAACCCAATTGACAAGAGGCACATACAAACTGAGATGAGAGCAGTCTTAGTTTATAAAGGGTGTTGATCTTTAAAACCCTAGTTTTCTGACCTAAAACCCCTAAAATAACCCAATACTACATCTGAAACCCTAAACATTAAGGGTATTTTTGAGTTTTCAAGCACTTTCAGAAACATGTCACATGAGCGTATGAACTGCCATAATTTATGCCACAATAGCAGTCACAAGGCCCACGACATTGAAACGTAACCCGACGCGGCATAAACCTCCTTAACGACGCAATGCCGTGATCACGGTGCAGTCTTATTATATTGACAACACATGTTGTATTTAAATGAAAATATTTTCTAAACTGGGATCGAAACCTATATGGAAACAAATATTTGAAAATGTGGAGGCTACTAGAAATCATTATAAAAAACAATTATAGCTAGCTGGCATTGGGTCCTAGCCTCATTTTGTGAATAACAATAAATTCATATTTTCAAATTACATAAGTCAGGCATTAAAAACGAACTTCATATGTTTCTGAGATGATTTCGGCATAGCGTTATTGAGCAATCTTAAGCATATATGTCATTCACTGATGTTCTTGATGTTTGACTTGTCACATGCTAAGTTTAGTTAAACACTGATATGCTTTGTGTAGCTTGGTTGCCAACTTATGGCTCTTGGTTTACTGTGTATAATTATTATAAGCCTCAAACTGCTTCCATTTGTCTCTTTTAATTTGTTGAGGTGATAATTTAATTTGATGATTCCCAGTTGTTACAAGTAGTTACTGTTTACATTTGCTTTTGTTTTAGAAAGCACACTATGGGTGATAAATCTTTTGGTGCCAATCAATTTGGTGCTCCTGTGACATATTCAACCTTCAACAATGGGACTGTGTTTGGCTTCCAAAGGGCATCTGGAGCTGTGACACATGCTGTTAGAGTGGGTTATGAGGACATTCTGAATCATACCCAATCAATGGCTAGAAGCTTTGCGGAACTACCATCCCAGACTCAGAGTCCAACTGAATTGGTTTTGCGGGCTCTGAGAGAGTTTATTTCTGAAAGGCATGGTGTGCTGGAGGATGGTTGGCGAGTGGAACTTAGGCCATCGATGATCAGCTCCGACATGTATGCTGTCTATTGTGCTCCTGATGGAAAGATGTTTGATTCTGTGTATGAAGTAGCTAACTACCTGGGGCTACGCTCTGGCTACAATTCTATGGAATCTGAAATAAGCAATGAAATGTCTCTTTCATTAGGTGGGCCGCACCTATCGAGAAAAAGGAAGTCTTCTCGAACTCTAGCAGCCAATGGTTTTGCAGAAAAGCATATGGTCAATAGTAATTATAAGGATTGTGCTTATGATTTAAGTGTGGAATATGATAATGCTAAGGAGACTGTTCCAAAAGCCACTGAAATTGGAAGAAAAGAGAACGGTCACACTGACCCTCATCAATCCGCTGTAAGTGTATCTAATTGATATTTCCTCTTGTTTTGTTACTATTTTTTCACAGACTAATACTTAATTTTCTGGAATTCTTATAGTGAAAGTAAAATTATCTATTCCTTTCTGATTTTTATGTTTTATATGTAATTTCAGGATGGACTTCCTCTGCAGTTTAAGGACTTTTATGTTCTTTCTTTGGGAAAAGTTGATGGGAGACCTTCATATTATGATGTCAACCTTATATTTCCTGTGGGCTATAAATCTTGTTGGCATGACAAGATTACTGGCTCTCTTTTTACATGCGAACTTTTGGATGGGGGTGATTCTGGACCTATATTTAGGATTAAAAGGTGTTCATGTTCTGAATTTCCTATTCCAGATGGGTCAATCAGCCTTTCAATGCAAAGTCATTGTCAATTTGTGAGCGAAACCAATGAAGGTCAGAGAGAGACTCATGATAGTATGGATTTAGATGGTGATGAGAGTATCCAGATGCTGCTCTTAGAATCTTGTGCACCATCAGAAAATGACATCTTGAGTTGTGTTGCCAGTTTCTCAAATGAAGCATATGCATCAGAAGGATTAAGGCCAGTTGCTTGTTCAGTTCAAGATATTACTGGAAATTCATTTGCTGATAATATGAATTTTAGTGATGAAATTGGTGAAATTTTGGTGGAAGAGCAGTCTCCATCCTCGGCATGGAGAGTTATTTCTCAAAAGTTAATCAATTCTTGCAAGGATATCTGCAAGAAGAAAGGAAGTCTTAAATTCTATTGTAAACATGTTGAGAGTGAAATGGGCTTACATAAATGGGATTTAAGGAATGGAAAAAGTGATACCCACTTCACTTCGTTGGATAAATTTTGTGGTTTACCTGTTTCTGTCAGCATTCCAGATACAATTTTTGCTGACAATGATCTAGAAGGCTTCTATGAGCTGTTAGAGAAATGGTTGGAGCAGGATAGAATTGGATTAGATGCTGAATTTGTGCAAGAATTATTGGAAATGAATCTTGGTGTGAAAGACTCTTTCCAGTATGAACTTCTGAGTAGTAGAAATAATTGTTCTTCATTGCCAACAGTGGAGAATGGTTTCCTAGTGGTCGAATATAAAGGTCAATCAAAATATCAGGATGAAGAAGCAGTTCAAGGTTTATATAGAAGGCCTAAGAAGGCACGATTGACTGAAAAATACGTCAAGGAAGACCGACGTCCACCACCTGGGAAACCACTGTGCTCCAGGGCTCCTACTGAACTCATTGGTGATATTTTTCAGGTATATATGTTCCCGTCTGCAGTGAAATTCATATCTTTATTTTACCCTTTTACATTCTTTGGCTTTATTTTTCGATTGCTATGATGCACAGTCCTGCATTTTTTTTGTTTCTGTTTTTAGGTTTGGGAGCTTTTAGAGCGATTCCGTGAAATATTAGACCTGAAAGAACCATTGTTATTAGAGGAGCTTGAAAAGGAACTTATCATCCCATGGTTTGATGAATTAGATTTCCCTGAGAAATCCGAGAGGGGAATGGGCAGAAGTCAAGTTTTAACTTCACAAGGGGGTGATGGCGATTGCCGACTAATATGTGAAGCTGGTCAATCAGGTTCCACAGGAGGTTCTTTTATTCAAGTGGAAACAGAAGCAATGAAAGAGGAAGCCCAAGTTAAGCTCGCATCTTTCACCTATGTAAGATGCTTTGGTGTAGCTTTGACCAAGGCCCATAATTCATTACTAAGAGTGCTAATAGGTGAACTGCAATCGAAGGTGGCCGCTTTGGTGGATCCGAATTCTGAACCCGGAGAGACTCGGACAAGGCGTGGGAGAAGGAAAGATATAGATAGTGCAGTTCCTGCTAAACGAACCAAAGTCAATATGCTTCCTATCAATGAATTGACTTGGCCAGAACTAGCTCGTAGATATATCTTGGCTTTCTTATCAATGGATGGTAACCTTGAGTCTGCGGAAATTACTGCCCGTGAAAGTGGTAAAGTATTTCGTTGCTTACGAGGCGATGGTGGTTTGCTTTGCGGTTCCCTTACTGGCGTGGCTGGGATGGAAGCTGATGCACTGGTGAGAGCATAGCTTTTGTCTTAAGAAATGATTGAATATGATTAAATACTCTTTTTCTTCACAGTGCTAACATATGGGTCTTGATGTAAACTAATTTGGCATTACAACTCAATTCTAAAATAAGTGTTTTTGTGGTTCTAATACAAGAAATAGATTGTAAGATGATTGCTTTAATATGCATGTAGTACTATGCTAAGTTGCGGAGCATATTAAAATTAAGAATACTTGCATCTAAAGACTAAGACCGTCTTTTTACATTTTGGGAGTCATGCTTATAATGCAACTATAGTCTTGGTATATTCTTTGATTCATGCTAAACGTAAGTGCTTCTCATTAGACTTGATATTTCATTATGCTTTAGCAAACAGTTCATAAAATGCTTGTTAAAATGTTGTACTGTTTGGGTTCCACTCATTTTTTCTGTAATGTTAAATTTTCCTAATAAGGACTGGCACATGGGATGAACTGGCATAGGCATTTTAACTAGATTTAGCTTGACTCACTTCGGGTTTGACTGGTATTGCTTGAGTGCATGTTTTGCTACTTGATTTCTGGAAGTATCTTTCCTGTGTCATACATTGCCTTTAGATTTTATACTTCACGACTGTTTGAACTTTTCTAGACTAGAAGTATTTAAACTGAAACAAATGATAGAAGTAGTGCTGAAGCATATTTTTTTTCTTTTCTTTTTTGTACTTGGAACTTTGCTCTCAGTTGCTTGCGGAGGCTACGAAGAAGATTTTTGGTTCTTTGAGCAGAGAAAATGATGTACTCATTATAGAAGAAGAGGAGTCTGATGCTAAGGGTGCTTCTGAAATTGAATTGGCAAATGATGGTAAAATTCCTGAATGGGCACAGGTGCTGGAACCTGTCAGAAAACTACCAACAAATGTGGGAACCCGAATCAGAAAGTGTGTTAATGATGCTCTAGATAAGAATCCGCCAGATTGGGCAAGGAAAATACTGGTGCACTCAATTAGTAAGGAAGTGTACAAGGGCAATGCATCTGGACCAACAAAGGTGCTCTTCAGTGACTCTTCTCCTTTATACATATATATTATAATTTTTTTTTGTGAGCACATGTACATCGAAATCTCTAATACTAGTGTGAAACTGCCATTTTTGTTGCCCTGGTTGGGCTGATGCAATGTTTAACCGTTTATTTTGCCCAACATATTAACATAATTGCTTGTTGCCGTCTAGTGTATTATCTTGTATATTAAAATATGCAAGCGATCTTGTAATTTATAGTTTTCTCTCAACATGCATACGAGGGAAGTGGGAACCCTATAAGATATTTTGTATTACCCCTTTTTGTTGTCACTTACTACTACTCCCTCCATCACTAATTATAAGCACCCATTGAGAGAATTTTTTTGTCCCTAAATATAATCCCCTTTTCAAGTAGTATAACTGCATTTTATTTTCCATCTATAACCCTAATTAAGACTACTACTTAATATGAAAAGCCAATTGTAAATACATCTATTAATTTAGTAATAGTTATACACAAAGTGTTCACATTAATTACACTATCAATTTTTCTTAATATATGTGAAATTTCAACGGGAGCTTATAAAAAGGGACGGAGGGAGTATATCAAGACACCATGAAACACACACAGTTTAACTAATGAAATTGTTGGAGAAATGTTGTCCATATGGATAGTCAACACGTACCCACACACTTCTTCCTCTTTCATTACAGAAATTCAGTTTCTTAAAATTGTTCAGATCATCAAATGTATAGTCACAAAATTAAAAGCGCCATGTTATTCTCTATATTACAATGTGATAGATCACATGGTTAAAATAATCTGTTCTTAATTTTGCTTGGCTTTTTTAATGAAGCATGAGTGCATGACCCTGAGTTGGATATCCTTGTTGTTTATAAACAGAAAGCAGTTCTTTCAGTGTTGAAGGAGGTAACTGAAGGAGTGCAGTCGAATCCCAACAAGGGAATGAAAAAGAAGATTGTTATATCTATTTCCGACATAATTATGAAACAATGCCGCATTGTATTACGTCGTGCAGCTGCTGCAGACGATTCAAAAGTTTTTTGCAATTTGTTGGGAAGAAAATTAATAAATTCTTCTGATAATGATGATGAGGGGCTTCTTGGAACTCCAGCTATGGTGGCCCGCCCTCTTGACTTCCGAACTGTTGACCTAAGGTTGGCTTCTGGAGCATATGGTGGATCTTGTGAAGCTTTTCTCGAGGATGTACGTGAGGTATGTGTCCTATCAAACTTAAATTGCTTAAACAAGCAGTCTGCTAAATTTTTTCTTTAGGCTACACTTTCCTTTTAGCCCCAAATTTCTTTCCTATTATGGTATTGTTTCTATCTTTTGTAAAGGCTATCTATGTATAGTGTTTTTTTTTTTATGTTTTCTTGTGTCCCATTCAATTACTCAAGTACATTGCTCAAGGGGCATCATTGTTTGTTTCCTTGTGTTTTCCTTAAAAATTTAAAATACTGGTCTTCAATATGTTTTCTGCTAGATGCAAGTCTTTTCTATATACATGGAGTACACTAAATTGTAATTTTGATGTTGCAGCTGTGGAGCAATGTTCGTGTTGCTTTTGGGGATCAACCTGATTTAGTTGAACTGTCAGAAAAATTATCCCAGAATTTTGAATTTTTATACAACACGGAGGTTGGTACCTTGATGGGTGCATACATAATCAGTTTTGTGCTCTCAGTTATTAATTGAACATTTAATTTTTGTTTGTACAGGTTGTCACTTATGTTGAAAAGTTCACTGAATATGCCAAAGCAGGATGCATCAGTGATCAAATGAAAAAAGATGTTGATGATTTCATTGCATCAACAAGTCAGATTCCAAAAGCCCCTTGGGATGAAGGGGTTTGCAAAGTATGTGGAATTGACAGGGATGATGACAGTGTTTTACTTTGCGACAAATGTGATGCTGAGTATCATAAATATTGCTTGAATCCTCCACTTGCAAGGATCCCTGAAGGAAATTGGTACTGTCCATCTTGTACTGGTGGTAAACATGCAACTCAAGATGTAACAGAGCGTGCACAGATTACTGGAAAGCGTAGAAGTAAAAAATTCCAGGGAGAAATTAATTGTCTTTACTTGGAAGCACTAACTCATTTATCGGCTGTAACTGAAGAAAAAGAATATTGGGAGTACAGCGTAGGAGAGGTTTGTTGACAGACACCTATTTATGTTTCCTTATTTTTTCACCCGGCTGGCGCATATAAACCATTTGAATATGATGGCATTATGGTCTTCTATTTTGCTTTGGATCGTTGTTATGTTTTCCTACACCACAATGTTTTTTTGGTAATGGGATAATGCTGGTTTATGCTTCCCATTCATTATCATCTGAATGAATCTTAAAGTATTCTTTTTTATTAACGATCTATTGTCCCTCAAGTCTTGCAATGGTTGATTTTGATTTCCCGATTTCCTTCAGTACAGAGCCCCCCGTTTTTTTTTTTATCTATTATTGGTTTTCCATCATCAAAGTATTGCTTACTAAGCAAAAACTCAGTTTTTAGTTGAGCTATTATATATATTGTTATGATGCTTTTTGACTACTATTATAAAGTTCAAAATGCTCTGTTGTATGCAACTTGGTTGATGATGGCATATTGCTAAAACTGCATCTTCTCTGTATTTATATTTGCTTATGTTTTTTTAAATGGTTGCAGAGAACGCTTCTTCTCAAGTTTTTATGCGATGAGTTGCTCAATTCTTCCCTGATACGACAGCATCTTGAACAGTGTGCAGACTCGTCTGTTGAGTTACATCAGAAATTGCGTGCACTTTCTGTAGAGTGGAAAAGTCTGAAAATTAAGGAAGATGTTTTATCCACAAAAGCTGCAAAGTTTGACACATTGTCTCAAATTACCACTGGGGAAGTTGGTCTTAAGGAAGGGTTCACATCCTTGTTCTCAAATACTAGTAAATGTCTGGTTAAGCCACATACTACAACCACTAATCCTAGTGGTCCTGGGGCATTTGTTGATAGTCTACCTTCAGAAGAGATTCCCAAAGTGAAGTGTAGGTTCAATAGTGTTGATAAAAGCATATCTGTGACACATTCAGATTCTGATAACCAACATATGAATTCTATAGAAGGACAACGTAGGACTGTGGCTGTGGACTCTCAATGTACAGATAAATCCCTCAAGTCTTTTCCATCGTCAAATCATATGCCTCAAGAAATAAATGGCTACACTGGAGCAACTCATATTCAGGGTAACCAGCAAGGACAATGTGCGCCTGTTGAAGTTTCCCAAAATGCTGTGAATGAGTCTGAAACATACCACCTTGAGCTCAATGCCGTCAAGCGTAATATTTCACTGCTGCAGGACTCTATAAATACTGTAGGATCACAGCTTCTGAAGCTTTCTGTTCGCCGGGATTTTTTGGGTATTGATTCCATTGGTCGACTGTACTGGGCTTTGGCTACGCCCAGAGGACGTTCACGTATAGTTGTTGATGCAACTGCTGTTCTTCAGCATGGAAGAGGATTGTCAGTTAGTAAAGACTCTGCAGAGAAGTTTTCTGCTCTGCAACATTGTGCATTATTTGAGAAGGATAACTATAAGATGTTAGGGCTGATCAAGGATTTCTCTCCTTTGATGTCCCAACCACTTAATGCTTTAGGCAGTAGTTCACCGTGGATTGTTTATGAAACAGATTCAGAAATTGAAGAGCTATTGGGTTGGTTGAAAGATTGTGACCCTAAAGAAAAAGAACTGAGAGATTCCATTATGCTGGGGCCAAAATATAGACCTCAAGAGTTTATTAATGTACACACTGAAGGTCAGGTTGAGGACCAAGAACCTGTTTATTTGCCAAGAAATACAGTATCTAACTCTCTTGTTACAAAGGCCACTTCTTTGCTGGAAAAGAATTATGGTCCCTTCTTTGAGTTGGATACTGCCGAGGTGTTGAAGAAGCAGAGTAAAAAGACCAGAGCAAATAATGATGAAAAGTTGTATAGGTGTGAGTGCCTAGAACCCATATGGCCTTCTAGGAAACATTGCTTGTATTGCCACAAAACCTTTTTAAGCGATGTTGAGTTTGAGGGACACAATGATGGTAAATGTAATGCAGGACTTCTGGCCTTGGAGAGGAATAAAGAAAAAAATGGATCTTCTAAAGGCAGAGGGAACATGAAATCTGACGCCTCACATGAAAAATCCAGAGCTGATGCAGAAACCTCAATTAATAGATGTTCCAAGCTAAGTTCGAGATTGATCAAGTTTTCAAATGAAAATTCCTCTTGCCCATTTAACTTTGAAGATATATGCTCAAAATTTGTGACAAATGATTCCAACAAGGAAGTTGTCAGAGAAATTGGTCTTATTGGTTCAGATGGTGTCCCATCCTTTGCACCTTCCATATCTCCTTTTGTCAGTGATTATACACCATTCTTAACCCTAAAGGATGGTAGCATTGCTGGTGGTGCTTCTAAAGCTTCAGAAAGCCGGGTTTCTCAGGAAAAAGCTGATGGATCTGGCATATGCCATGACCATAAATCAGACAAATCTGCTGAAAGTTTAGCTGCAAATGAAAGCAACGAAGCAGGGAAATCTAACAAATCATCTTTCGGAGAACAGAGAGATGGAAAGTCATCTTTTTGTAGTTCTGCTTCAGATAAGGGAATTGATGGCTGCTGTGTGGTTCCTTTGTCGTCAGTGAGACCATTAGTTGGAAAAGTTACCCATATTTTGAAGCAACTAAAGATTAATCTGCTTGATATGGATGCTGCACTTCCGGAAGTTGCTCTAAGACCATCAAAGGCACGGTTGGACAGAAGACAGGCCTGGCGTGCATTTGTCAAATCTGCAGCGACTATATATGAGGTTTGTCTTATTTTTTTCACTCTTGCATGTAGATTTCTCCATTACCGGGCATTCAGCCATTTCAAAGCACATCTGACACATCTCATTCCTTAGAGTTTTAGCACTGCAGCTATGCTTGCTGAGATACTTTGTTAAATTGATAGCAGTTTGTTGGCTAATTAATTCCACTTTCCGCATTTACTCCAATATCAATAAGAAGTATATGTTTTATGTGTACATGTAGATTACAGAATAATACAGATTAACCTAATCTTGAGTTTGAGTATGCTGATTGATGTTCCTTCCAATTTCTCAGATGATTCAGGCAATAATTACACTGGAGGATATGATTAAGACAGATTTCTTAAGGAATGATTGGTGGTACTGGTCATCATTCTCAGCTGCTGCAAAGTCTTCTACTTTGACTTCTCTTGCTCTTCGTATTTACTCCCTTGATTCAGCCATTATGTACGAGAAAATGCCCAATTCAAGTTTAATGGACAACTCTGATCCTCCTGCCGCAGTGGAACTGAAACCAGTGATCACAGTTGATGCAGATAAATCCAAAGCAAGCCGGAAGTCAAACAGGAAAAGGAAGGAACTAGACAGTTAATCTTATACTATTCTTGGCTGATAAAATCAGACAGCTGGTTCACTTTATGTGATCTGATATGATCGTGCAAGGATGCATGAGTTTGGCTGAAATGGTCATGGGGCCAACTTCAGGTTATTAAAAGGGGCAGCCACAGCCTGCTGGTGCTACTTGCGCGCTTCTTGTACATATAGGTAAAGCTGACCTGCTAACTTGGATGCTCATTTTTGGCTAAGTAGAAGTTGTAGGATTATCTGCATTCAGTGAGGGCACCAGTATGAAGGAATTATGAGGATGCATCCAATTTCGAAATGATTTTTACTGCAGCTGTCCAATTGGTTGCTCCATAGGTAGAAGTGATATTATATTTTTGATTTTTCTAGCAGAGTCTGATCCATATATGTATACAAATGGAATTTATGTAAAGTAGGAATAGAAGAAAAGAAGTAAAAAAGAAAGAAAGGATGGAAGTCGGACAATGTTAAGTTGAGCAGTTGTAGGCAATATTTCATTCTTTATACATTCTCTCTTTCACCCCATAAAAAGTCCTGCACACGCATGCCCTTGATTTTGTCTTTGGCATTGCTGATGTGTTAGAATGCAGGGGAATTTTTAGAGTCAATGCATTTTTCTATCTGCTTTATTGAACTTGCCTTAGCTCGCGCCAAGTTCTTTTTTATTTCTTAATGTTCATATGTTTCTATAATTCTTCTCTATTTGTGGTCGTGAGGTTTAATTTATGGATCTTGATGAGGATCTAGTTTCTCTAACTCTACAAAGGTTGCAATTGCATTGATCTTGTTGACTGTGACAATGTAATTTCTGATTTGTTGCAATAATAGGTTTTTTTTTTATTGCACATCAAAGTAGCTGGCAAAGTGGTCACTGCGTCGATCAGGCAAACCTATTATGATTTTTTCGGGGGTGTAGGTTGGATGGTTTCTATAAGCTTTCTCATTTCATACTAGTTCATTAGAAATGCTTTGGGAATTACATCTGTTAAGCAGCTTAAAAATCTGACATGATATGAACTTGTGCTCATCAACTACGATTTCTTATGATTATAAAAACTGTCATGTGATTATGTTGTGGTAGTGCTAATTTGCTGTTGAAAGCATCCGTGCTATCTTCCAAACAAATTTTTAACAATTGTTGAAGTTATTATTACATGCAATTTTCAATTGGTCCATCCACCTCAAAAACTTTGTATGTGAAAAATCTCACTTAACTGTGGCAAATATGTTTCAAGTTGTCAACTCTTATCCCTACCTTAAAATGATGGTATGGTAATTAGTAAGTAAAAAAATTGAAATGAAAAGTAAAAGACTTAATTGCACTTTTGGTTCCCCTATTTTGTCAAATCTGCGATTTTGGTCTTCCTATTTTAAAATCAAACATTTTAGTCCCCCTATTTTGATTTTTGTTGCACTTTTGGTCCCCCAACTTATTTTTTAACAAAGTGGCAACCAAAACGCTTATGTGGCAATACATGTGGCAAATAAAAATGCCATGTAAGTAAATATTTTAATTTTAAGTTTTTAATTTCCAATATGAAAAATATTAATTTTTAAAAAAATTGAAATATTTTTTTAAAAAAAATTTGAATAACCAAAAAAAATAATTTAAAAAAAAAAATCTGAAATATTAATTTAGTTTGAAAAAAACCAAAAAAATTAAAAAAAAATGACAAAACAAAAAATATTAATAAACAAAAAATATTAATTTTTTTAAAAAAAATCTGAAATATTAATTTTTAATAAAATATCTAAAAAATTATTTAATATTTCAGTTTTTTTCAAATAATATTTTATTTTCAGATTTTAAAAAGAAAATAATAATTTCAGTTTTTTAAAAAACTAATATTTCTGATTTTTATAAAAATTATAATATTTGAAATATTACATTAAAAAAATCTGAAAATCGAATTTTTTTTAAATTTATTTAAAAAAAACTGAAAAAACTAATTTTTTTAAAAAAAATCTGAAATATTAATTTTTTTAAATAAATCTATAAATTTTTTAAAAAAAATATAAAATAAATTTTCAGATATTTTTTTAAAAAATTAATATTTCGGTTTTTTTAAATTAATATTTTTTTTCAACTTTTTTAAAAATTAATAATTTTGGTATTTTCAGTTTTTTTTTCTAAAAAAAATAATTAATATTTCAGATTTTTTAAAAAATTATATTTTTTGGTTTTCCAGATTTTTTTAAAAAAAATAATATTTCTTAAAAAATTATAGTATCTTTCTTATTAAACATTAAAAAATTAATATTATAATTAAAATATTTGTTGATGTGGCACTTTTATTTGCCACATGTATTGCCACGTAAGCGCTTTGGTTACCACTTGGTCAAAAAATGGGATGGGGGACTAAAAGTGCAACAAAAATCAAAATAGGAGGACTAGAATGTTTGATTTTAAAATAGGGGGACCAAAATTGCAAATTTAGCAAAATAGGGGGATCAAAAGTGCAATTAAGCCAAAGTAAAATTAGAGGGAGAAATTAATGTACACAGAAGCACACACTTAACTATGGCTTTTAACTTAAATAGTTTATATTTGAAAGTACAACACAGGACGCCATTGCCCAAATTACTGGACTTTTTATTTACTAAGCTTGGCTTAGAGACATTACAAATCTTTAGGCACCCAAATTACATGATGCATTTAATTATACAATAATCCTGCTCTTTCTTATGTAACTTAATAAGAAAGCAATGTTGCATCATGCAACATAATACATATTACCCCACCAATTCAATCCTTCTACCCCTTCATGGTTTTGTTGCTCAGTTGTTTCAGATGCAACAAACACATCAAAGTAACACCTTCCATCATCACTTCCATCATCTTCCTCTGATTGAACTCTTTCAATAGGAGCCACACATACACCATAGTTGTCAGCTGGAAAGTATGAGTCAACACTGTCAACAACGACATGAGGACTACTACCCTCGTCCACCACCGCACTTCCAACACTTCCAGAACTCATGTGGTCATCCACCTTTATGCTGAAAATTTGAGCTATGTCCACTTGAAGTGGATCAACTTTCTTTTCTGATAATAAAGGTTCTTCAGGCATATCTTTAGCTGGAACTTGAAGCTTCTCATTTAAGGATACCACCTGTGAAATAGTCAACATGTTTGTTATTAACAATTAAGATAATCATAATCAATACTTCAATTTCCACTTGTTAACTATTTTATGGTCCACCTTACATACCCTCTTTTTAAAAAATTCATTAGTCTTTATCACAAAAGTAAGTCTTAACTCTTAAGCATATTTTGAGAGATATAGAAAAGTATATTCGCATAGTTACTTTGAGAAGACCTTTATTTTCAAACCAGGCGGGGTTCAGAACAGATGCTAATTTTTGGTAGTATGTGATTATTATAGTGTAGAATCTCATTTGTAGGACCTCTTTTGATAGCTCTCAATCACCTTCTATAGTAAGTGGAAATTTGCTTCTTATGATGGAGTTCTGATTGTAAAGCCACTAATTCTATCCTATACACAAACTCAAACCCATAACTTTTTACAGACAATTTATATTCTATTCTTTACCTTTTTTATGCTTAACTCTAATCATTATAGAGTTCACCAAATCCTCAATTTGCATATATAGCATAGCCAAATCTAACTAATATTAGTAAACAACTTAGTTTATATATACAAACTCAATCAATCGTAACTGTTAGATCATTAAAAATTGTTGGCGATTTGCTGATAGTATATTGTATATTTAATTAAACACATAGCATTAGTAGTAATAATAATAATAAATGATGATATTGCTATTGTATACTTAATCATATAATGATTCAATTCTTTTAATAGAACACATGTATATAAGTACCTCAGATTTGAGTTTCTCATTCTCCTTCATAATGGAATCATATGTTGAAAGTAGGGAATCATAGGAAGACTTAAGAACATCATAATCTCTTTCAAGTTGTTTTGTCTTCCATCTAGCCCTACGGTTCTGAAACCATACAGCCACCTGTCTTGGCTGCAGCCCTAGCTTCTTGGCCAATTGAGTTTTCCTCTCTGGCTCAAGTTTGTTCTCTTCCTCAAAGCTCTTCTCTAACAGATGGACCTATTCATCAAATCAAACAGTTAACCACAAAAATAAATATCACATATTCTCTTATCGGTCATGTTGATCAGTTCCATCTAGGGGTTCAATTCCTCTTCGGCGACTGAAATCTTTCAACAGAAGAGAGAAAGACTCGTTGAATTTAATACTATTATAAATATTGTTATTAATATATTCAACGAGTCTTACTCTCTCCTACTGAAAATTTTTAGTCGTCGTAGAAGATCTGAACTCTCTTCCCCTAGATTTCTCTCTCAGTAATCTGTAAAATTAATAACAAGTATAAGCAATTTTGATTTACAATACACTAATAAATGGTTTCAAAATCAATCACTTTATAGCTACAAAATTAAATTTCTATTGCAAGTCAACCCTCCTTTTTTCTACATATATTGCATTAAAAGCAAAACTTACATCATAACAAGTGTGAGACTTATTGCTGATAGAATGACTGACAAGCAAGAACAACCAATACCAATACAAATTCATTCATAAAACAAACCAACCTGCTCGGAAGTGAGGCGGCGTTTCTTCTCCGGCGACTGTTCCTCGTAATACTCCTCATCATACAGTTCATCCGGCGAGCTGAAGAAAGGTCTCCTTTTTGAGCCTTCCTCCATGCTCATCATTGACCTTCCTACTTTCGTTTCAAAAACATAAAAAAATTTAAAACTTCTTCAAATTACACTCTTTTGTACATCAAACAACATCTATATTAACAAATCATAACACTAAAACACAAAAAATCAAAAAACAAAAAAAGTGAAAAGTTCTAATTCATTTTATCTAATACACAACCAAGTTTCTTCCTTTAACAATAACCCAAATCAAATCATATCTTCTTTTTTCTATCCCCCCAAATTCAATACAAAATCAAGTTACTTCCTTCATCAACCAAAAAAAGCAACTTTTTCTATTCCTAAATTTCCCACCATCCAAACATATACCATTCTCATTTCTCACAAAACAAACCAAACAATAATTCATTCAATCCAAACAAAAGGGTATCATAAAAAAACAATTAAAAAGTCAAAAGATTAACAAAAACAGATTAAGCAAAAAAACAGAAAATCACCTCGAAAACCAAGATCAGCATTTCCAAGGAAGAGCATATTCATGTTGTTGTTACCACGACAACTAGAACTATCAAAGTAAAGACGACCAGACTCCATTTTTTTCAACTTTCAAAAACTTCACGTTAAAGGGTATGCTAAATTTTCAATTTTTACTAATAATCTTTCAGAATCAGAAAAAAAAAAATGAAATTTTTTCTTTTCAAATTCTAAAGTTGGTTTTTTTATTGAACTTTGTTTGATGGGTTATGATGGATTAAAAGATCATTAACTTATGACGGAAGAAACTTGTTGTCCAAAGCAATCTCGCCGGAGTTTCTAACGGACATATGCAAGATCCCATCATGCACAGTAAGATTAAAACCACCGCTTCCGGTGGTCTTTTCTTTGATTCAGTTTTGAACTTTGAGAGTTCACCGGAATTGGAGGAACGCCGGTTGCCGGAGATGGATTTTCCGGCGAGATTTTGTGGTGTTTGTGTTGGTCTGCAACTGGGTGTCTTCTGTGGCTAAAGTTTTTTGATCAAAGGAGTGTTGGTTTTATAGTAGTTTTTTTATTGTAGAATGACTTAATTACCCTTTATTGGTTTGACTTTTTGTTTAGACTAAAGAGGAACTTTGGTTGTAGTAAGTAATTTACTTGCGGTTAAATTCAAAACTTTATTGTTGTATTTGTATGTAAGTTTCGGTGTTGATTATTATTTTATCCGAAAATAAAAAGGTAATTTAGTTTCTCGTAATTTTATCAGAGTCTAATTTACTCTATCTTTTTTGTTTTCACATCCGGTATCCAGTTTATTGGATCATATAATTTGGTTCGAGGATCAGATTTAACACTAAGTGATTAAGTCTCTCCTGATCACAATTACGGGATAGAACAATAGTTTTTTTATCAAATTTAACGTCAATCACGATTTGATCAACTAATGATTGATAGTTCAATTCTTTTTTGTGCTTGATTGATAGTTCAATTTACTCTTTGATATTTAAATTAGTGAATAACCTTTTATATATGGAAAATAAATTAGTCGATATGCTATGTTTGATTCATTACACCAAACCAAAGAGACTAATTTGTTTCGTATGAATATTCACTTATTATAGCTCTTCTTCCTTTTTTATTCCAATAACACAATTTGTCTTTAAGGTCTCTTTGTTCATCATAAAGGTGTGATTTTGGGTCATTTTTGGCTTAGAATCACCCCTTTATACCTTTTTGTTCTCTTCTTTTAATATAAATAAATGATTTTCACATAGATTAAGTTTTTTTTTTTGTGTTTTTTGTGTAATTTCGTCGTCTAAGTGCGGCGTTGTGTGGGTCGTCGTCTTGTGCAGCGTTATTTGATTTTCCGTATTGTTGCGGTGTTCATATTTGATTCTTCTCGAAAGATTATCTTCGGCCAATTACAGATTCAATCAATGATTTGGACATCAACGTTGCAGATCCGGAAACATGAATATTCCGGTAATTTTAATTTTATCATATTATTTGTAGTAGGCATTTTGCCGTTGTATGCTATTAATTCGGATGCTGTGAGTTTGTTCGCAGATTCATCCTTTACGTTTTTAGCGAAGTTGAATATATGGTTGTATTTGATGTATTATGTCAATTTGAATGAATGAATATCATTTTCTTTGTGTAAAAAAAATTGTTTCGTATGAATAATTTTTTATGCATAATTTGTAATTGTATATTATTTTTTGTTAGTGACTAAATTGAACTAAACAAATTTATGAATGATCAGATTGAGTCTTTAATCTAAACCATCTATTTAACATGGGGATTTTATTACATCCACTACAAAAATATGTCCTCGCCAAATTTTTTTTCTTTCGATTTTTAAGTCTCCACCCTTAAACAACCTTTGTTCATTTTTCTAATATTAGCCTCTCTACATTGCAATAGTTTAAATCTTCACATTATTTTCTCATTTTCTTTCTTCTTCGTTCAAATTAAGGATCCTAATCCCATCTACTATATATTACCTCCCCTGTCTTTGATTATAGGATATTTTTTAAATATTTATTTATCTTTAATATCTTTGTAAATTTTTAGATAGTTTTATTAATTTTTTTTTTACAATAGATACTTTTATTATTATTTTCTTCCAGTTTAGTTTAAAATATAAAAATTATTTACACATATATATTTACACATAAAAGTTAATTTAATAATAGTCGTACACAACACAAATTATACACATTGACTTTATAATAATATTTTTTAATATCTATAAAATAATACTAGAGTCGTATAAATATAGACAAAAGAATTATGCATCCTCTCGCTCTAAATTTATTATACAAAATTTCTTTTGTTATATTATAATCAAACATTTAAGAATTTCGACTGTTAATTTAAGATTTTACGACTAATATTTCACGATTACAAATTTTCTTTTAAATGGCATTTGTCATTGATGTAGATCAAACAACAAGATTGAAAATTATTATGACTTAATTTGTGGTGAGAATTTGTTACCCCCAAACTTTTTTTTCCTCTCTCTTTCTCTACTATTTATATATATTCTCCCTTTATCATCTTTTGTTTATTTTGTCCTCATATGCAACACAATTGTAGGTGATCCAACTATGTGTTTGAAAATGTTGTGACATCACTTTCAATCCATGGCACCATGTCGATATTGTAGCTTTGATTCATATTCACGGAGGTACTGTGAAAAAATTGAGGTCTAAATTCTAGCTTATTGAATGGTTATATATATATATATATATATAAAAGATGAAAACGTAGGGACTTTCAATGATAAAATTAAAAAGAAATTGTGATTGTTTTTTTTTTCTGAAGAAAAATATTTAGTTCTTGAAATTTGAAATAAAATATTGTCGACTGTAGTTGTTTTAGAATAACATTGTCGTTTTAAGGAAAACTCATTAAATACTTGACTTCAATATCTTAGGGTCTGTTTGGTTCAACCGGTGGGGGGGGGGAGATATTGTAATTAAATATATGTTTGGTTCAAAAGAGAGGAGAAGAGGGGAGGTAAGAAATTTTATAACTAATTTACAGTTTTATCCTTATATTTTTACACAAGGTAAAATGTTATATATATATATATATATAAACAACATAATGCATGTAATAACTAAATAAAACCAATGTATTATAAAAAAAACCAACGTAATTATCAATAAATAAAAAACCAACCTAATTAAAAAGTAAAAAATATATTAATTTGTCATAAGAAAATATCTCTCCTCTTGTGTTTTTGATCATAGACAAAATAAAAAAGAAATTTAGAAGGAATATAACATCTTTAAATTGTATTATTTGAAAACACAATTTCGAACACCGTATACTCTTGAGCGTGGACTTCAGTCCCGATGAAATACAAATAATGTAAAATCCGAAAATCGTATAAATATATATTGTTTGTGTCTAGCTCTTGTTAGATCTATGTAAAAAAAATCTCAAAAAACATTTTGTTTTCTCATTCAAATACACCTTCAACATTAACAAATTTTACAATATAGGTGGATCGAATATTGGATTAATAAGTTGAATCAAAATAGCTTTAGGTGGCCACATGGTTATGTTTGTTGTTAAAACTCTAAAATTCTCCATATGCTTTCAACATAGCCAACATCTCCAACTCATCTCAAACAATGCTTATTAAACTATACAAGAAAGATCCAAAACAATATATATACAAAAAAGAAGTGGATTGCATTGAATCCACATGGTGTGGTGGGGCATCAATTTAAGATGTAATTAAGAAAATATACTATATATTAAGAGAGACCAAATTATTTATGCTATATATTATTGTTTTGACATTTATAGTTACTAATACACTATTATACTCCTAAGATGATGCATGTCACATAATTTTGTTGGGGAACCATAGTGGAAGACACTTAATTAAACGAAACATTGAATACATCATTGTTATTTGTTTACATTTTCTAAAATAGTATCTTCATCCATTGAACCATCATCCTCTGACTTTTTTATAATATAGTAATGTGATGAACTTGAATATTTTTAAAAATAGTTTTATTCATAATATTTGATTTTAAAAATAAATTAGCAAAAGTTAACTATATATTATTTCATGCATGATCATACTCAAAATGTACATGTACATATTGGATAAGGTCTCTTACTATGTATTTCTATCTTCGTTCTTTTATATAAGAGACATATTATTTTTTAAAATTTATTAAATAATCGATGTATCTAAAAAGAAAATTATTAAAAAATATCTAAAAAGAGATTTATCTTTTATATAAAAGATCAAAGGTGGTACAATATAAGTATAATAGATTTGTGTATAAATATACACTCAAATTTATTTTGAAACGGCCAATATATTAATATTCAAACACTTAATTAACGACTAGAAAAAAGATACAATTAATCCTTAAAAAGAAGAAGAATTCAATCAAATGTGGTTTAAACTTTTAATACATAATATGCATTTGTGTATAGTGCACAAAAGTCATTTCGATGAAATTAAAAAGTAATTCTTACTTATTATAATATATAACGGAGAGAGTACTACTAGTGCATAGTAATATTATGTACGGTATAACTAAAGGATGAAAAAAGGCATATCCGTGTGGATATCTATAAATGAATTCTTTAGGTATTTGTGAATAAAAATAACTATCACCGATCAAAATTAGAATGAATGATTGAAATTAATTCATAAAATTGAATTAAAATTTGAACCGTTCAATTTTAAATCATCGATCAAAATTGATTACTGCATTAAATTATGCCAAAATGCTACATAAGTCGATCTCAATCGAGCAATATGGTGCTTGCTAGGTTGTGTTTGTTGGAACTTGTTTAAGATGCTGGGAAGAGAGACGCAATATGCACACGTAATTTCCATACTATTCCTTCCATCTCCATATGTCTATTGTCTATTCTAATGGCATCATACAAAGACCATATTCTCAACCTTTTCACTTCCAAATTTTCAAATAATCTTTTATTCTTTTCATTTCATTTTTTTTACATGAACATCTTTAGTTATTTTCACAATTTTTTTTTAAAACTGAAAAATATTTATATTGTTTATTTTTTATGATGTAATCCTTTGTAATTGTTAAGTCTTACCTCAACCATCGAACCATCTTATATCATCTTTTTCAAACTCTATGTAACTCTTAATTTTAAAATAAATATTTTCACTTCCTTTTTCTTTTTTCTCAAAAATCCTCCATCCAATTAATGTCTAGCTAGCTGCAAATTGAAGATATGATCTGTTTTGCATGGGCAATCCAATTGAAAATAAGATTCAATTTTAAAGTTGTCAAATTTACATGATTTTTTAAATAAGAGAGCGTATATTAAAAAGTATCGCAAGAAAATGTATTTGCTAACTCTTTAAAAATATGCCAATTGTATATATTTTTGTTGACGAATATTTTATAAATTTATATTCACGTCCTTTCATGTGTCAATTAGTTGTATTTCTATTGGTAATTTATACATGGAATATTATATATCTTGAATGTTGGCCCAATCAATATGAGATATATAATGTAAAATAATTTTGTAACCATTAAATTACTATATATGTCAATATGTCATACAATTAATAGATAAAATATAAAATATTTATAGAATAATCGTGTAAAATTATTTTATACGGTTTATAAAACTTCAATTTTTTTTATTTTTTGATTATTGAAGATACATAAAAATAAAATAAACATAGTGATCTATCCACTTTGTCCTAATAAGTAATGTTTTGTTTTGCTTTATCCTTTACAAGATAACAATTAAAACTGAAGAATCTTTCTTGGAGTGATGCTATCAAATTACAATATATTATTCTCATCTTCTTTCAAGCATCTCATGAATATCATGTGGAATCAAAGGAACAATTCACGTTTGATGCCACGTAGTTCCATCCTAGAAACATGTGAAATAAATTAAGGATTTGGATTTTTGGGTAATTGTGTCATATACTAGTTTTAATAATCAAGCATCTAATCTCAAACTAATGTAAAATGATTAAAATAAAAAACTATAACCGTAAAAACCTGTTAAAATTATTTACAGCATGAAACACGTGCTTTTTCTAATATAGGAATTGAGATTAAATACTTAATTAACCGATGAATAATGTGTTAGTTTAAAAATATTGTTGCTGATTCTCCACTCATAATCCCCTATTTTTTTTTTCCCTCCAAACAAGATGGATCCAAGATTTGAGTTGAAGAGCAAAAACATTAGATGAATATAAGCAATACATAAAATTAGTATTCACTCACCCGCACTCTGGTGCGTGTATATATATATATATATATATATATATATATAGAGGACATATCAAGTGAGAGGAAAGTTTATAGTGACAGATGAGAGATTAATTATTAGCCATTTGATTGATATTTACGGATGAGATTATATTAATCACAAAACATTGCACTCTCACTCTATAGTGACTCTACCCTCTTCATCTTTCTCGCCCTCTCGTCTGAAAATATCATGCGCTTTTTCCCACTCAAATCCATTATTAGTTGTTAATTTTTTTAATGTTTATTAATCTAACTAATTTTTGGTGAATCGTTTTTCCCTTCTAATGAACAAATTCCACTTTAATACCCAATCTATGATTTCTCCCATAGCTTGCGATTATAGTCATCAAAATTGTCATTTGCTCTCTCAACAATTGATAGACATGGCTTTGATTCTTTCGAAATGAATAAGATTTCGGAATCTAGAGTTGAAAAAGCCATGGATTTCTGGAATTTAAGTAAATCTTAGCTAGATCTAAAGTTGAAAAAAAATAAGAGGGTCTTAAACCAAAAAGAAGACAATATGCAACAATGCATACACGAGAGAGAAAACTCAGAAATGGATAAGCACTTAAAAAGATGAAAATGCAATTATAAAAATTGGTTCTTTGATTTGATACAAGGGTTGAGTACTTGAGTTTTCATCAAGTCCAAAACGATGCAGCCCTCTGAAGAAAGAAGTGAAAAAGTCAATTTTTACCTGCAAGAGAGAAGACGCGTAAAACGATACATAATTGTGTGTGTGCAGCTGTAGCAAAATATAAGCATTTGATTTGATCTAATGGTTGACGTTTAATCCTCTCACCCTCTTATTTTAAAATCCCTCTCACTTGAAAGTTCCCCTATATATATATATATTATATGTGTGTAATTTTAAATTGGGAATTTTTTTGTTGATGATATAAAAGTGTTTGGATTTTGTTTTTTTGAATTCTAGGCATGAAGATGCAAGTTTTTGGAGAAGATGAGTACATGAATAGATCGGTTTAAAAATGATCGGTAATTTTCTTAGTTGAAATTCAAAACTTTGATTCATCATATTTTGAAAGTCTATTCCATTCCATTCCACTATGCCCAGCTTACGATATAGTATTAAATTTTAGTCAATTTAAAAGAATCAAATTGTATGAATAATGATCATCTTCATTTCTCAAAAGAAATGAAAGTGTCTTTTGAAGTAAATAAATAATATAAATCACACTTTCAAAAAGAGCCGGAATCATCTCAATTATTCAAAGAAGTTAAAAATAAAAATCACAATAAAAATTAATATATTATTGTTTTACTTAAGAGTTGTTTTTAGCTAGAGCCAATAAATATATATATGAACAATTCAGCGGAGAGAGACATGAACAATTAAGTATATATTTAGATAAGTGGAGACTTTTAATAAAATTTGTTAGTCAATCAAACGATTTGAGAAATTTCATTCAAATTTCTTTATTTTTCTATGAATGTTAAGCCGGGTTACCAGAAAACCAACATAACAAAGTTCAAATTAATTACAAAACCGCTACACGTCCTTTTTAAGTTAGGTTGCAAGTCAATCGACTTAAAAATCTCTACTAAAATGATATTTTAGTACTTAATTTTCAACATATTAAAAATGTTTCCAATATTATTTTGTAGGAATTCAAAAATGTGGCGACGAAAAATAATTTTTTTAAACAAAAATATATATTCACGGGTGATTGCTTCTTCAATGTAATTTCTTTTGTGCATATACTAGTATTCATACCCGTGCATCGCACGGGGCACCACAAGAAGAAATGATTTAAATTCAATTATAAGATATATAGAGGAGTAATGTATATATTTTTAGTAAAAAAAAAAAATTTCAAAATATATAAAAAATTGGATAAATTACAATTGCCTTTTGTCTCCGTCATATATTTATAGTAACAAAAAATATTTCAAAATATATAAAAGCTTGGATAAATTACAATTGTTGTTTGTCTTCGTGAGCATAGCTCGGTTGGAAAGGAGACATTAAAAAAATGACCAAAATTCTTACTATCGCATAAATTATATTGATCCAAAAGCTATAAATGACTTAAAGAAATATTAACTTGAAAGTCTAACTCATATTTGAGATTGTTGCTTATTTACAAAACACAACTCTAAATAATATTAGAGAACCAAAATTTTATTACACAATAGAATCTCAAATAAAGTGTCCTCATAGTATTTAAGCTTTTACATTTGACAATAAAGATCATTGATATAAAAAAAATAAACTCAATCTCATGTCAACTATATGCAAGAGTTAATCTCATTCAAGTAACTCTCCCGCTAGTATACAATAGTTAATTTGATTCTTCTTTAACAATACTGATTCAAAAATAAATCTGCAGTACAAAGAGGGAGTGTCAAACAATCTTAAAATAATTATCCATAACCACAATTAAAGAGGGATAATAATTCAAGATACAACTATGTTAAACAAAGAACTTGTGAACAATGGATACTAATTCAAACCCCATCCAAAAGTTGCAATTAAACCAATTGATATATTTTTGTACTTGCTATTCATTTCCATGTTTAGATTGTATATTACATCTAACATAGTTCTAACTTCAACATTATATGTTCTGCAAAGAATTTTACGACACTTATTTGTTTGCACTTGAGAAACCAAAATAAGAGATTAAGAGTATATAGCAAACTATGATTTACCATGATAATAGGGAAAACTGTATACAAAAAGTTTTTACCTTCTTTTACACACTTTCATTTCATCTAGCCAAGATTGGATAGTTGACCATGCAGCAACATGAAACCAATAATAATGTCCTTCCCTTCAAAAAGTAAAAACTAATGACAGTAAGAAAGCAAGTTGGTGAATAGAGGTGGAGATTGAAAAAGAAAGAATATACCCAAAATCAAACAATAAGATTGTCGTCGCTGGGTCATGTGCTCTGCTTCATCAATCTTTGTCGTCGCTGGGTTTGTGAACTTGAACAAACAATAACAATCCAAAAAAAATTAGAATATGAAATGAAATTATGAAATAACGAAGGGATTGAGAAGCAAATTAAAATCTCTACTTGACAAAGCTGAAGAAGCTAGCATATACCAAAAATTTAAAGATGTAATGTAATTATCATAAATAAATTTTAACTTTAAAAATTAGCTTAATTAAAAAAAAAAAAAAAAACTTTTAAGCCACAGGAGTTCAAAGGAGCTGAATTTATAAAAAAGTAAATATATTCTAAACTTTAACTTTCAAAGATGAAAAATATTAGACTTCTTTGCAACTCGTTGCTTCATATCAACATGAATCTTAGTCAAATATCAATCCTTGCATAGACTACATAATTCACTTATCTCATATAGTTAAAAATTCATTTTGATCTTCTTTATCTTTTTTAATATCTTGTTCAAAACAAACTATACTTTATGAAGTCAAAATTGGTTAATTCCAATGATGGATCAACAATAAGCAAGTTACCTGAGTCAAAAACAAAAAGGAATCTTACTCAAAATATATGGCAGAAAAGTTTAAAATCAAGTAGAACACAAACAAATTAAGAATCTTACTCAAACTAATAAATGGTTTAAAAAATAAAAACATTAAGACCTTGGCAAAACTATTCCAATGAACATCACACATTCAGAGAACAAAAAGAAATCCATGAGTCACTATTTGTAGCTTGTAATTAAAGCAAAGCCCTGCAAAGAGTTACACATCACTGATCAATAAAAGAGTCACACATAAACTATTCAAGTAAGACATGAAAATGCCCTAAAATTGAGTTATGAAGCATGATATAATATATCTAATAGGAACACTGTCATATTAGTGTTTCTCTTTACATTGTGGTGAAATTATAAAAACCACTGCAATCTCAAAACTTGAGGTGCTCCTCTGAGTAAAGGGCAAACATAACTCAAAAAAATAAAATAAAAAAAAATGAACCTATAACACTAACATAAGTAAAGGATTAATTAGTTCATTATGCAGTGGACACTTAGTTTCTAGTAAAAACTATGAAGACGCTCTAATGAGAGACAAATGTAGTTAAAGTCTAGAGAATGCTTGAACAAAAAATAATCAAAACATGTAGTTTGAACACTTGAGTCATTCTAATAAGATAAGAGACAAATCACAAAACATGCAGTTTGAGCACTTGAGTCAATTATATGACATTAACACTGTATTTTGAACACTTGAATCATTCTAATTAGATATGAGACTAATCAAAACATGTATTTTGAATGCTTATCCCAAAACATGTAGTTTGAAGTGAACACTTGAGTAAATTATATAAAAACTGTGAAAAACTATAATGAGACAAATCACTTGGGCAATATTTTTTGGTTAATGAGGAAGTGTGTTGTGGTGTAAGTTGTAACCACACTCGGGTATTGTGCTATCATAAGAGAGGGGCTTTTTTTTGTTTCAACTATGTCTTTGCACTAATAAGACATGTTTTGGGAGAAGTATAAAAAAGTAGTTTGGTTGAGTGATGCTTTGAGAAATGTCTTTGTAGACTTATCTTTGATGAGAGAAAAAGGAAATAAAAAATGTTATTTTGATGTTGGGTTGAGATAAGAGAGAAAAGGTAGGAGGGAAAGAGAATTGAAAATAATTTGAATTTTGAATTGAAGAGGGAACAACATGTATCCATAATATATAATCATAAACAAAAATAAAAAACAAAATAGAACAAAAAGCCAATAGGTGTGATTAATGCATTTAAGTAAAAAGCATATATTAAAAAGTGAGGTTATTTTGAAAAGTCATCAACTACACCAACAAAACCTTTCTTTTATAGATTATATAGACTAATCATTTGGTTCTAATGACACATAGAACTATAATAGCTATCACTTGAAAATAAAATGATTAGGTATGGGTTGAATAGGGACACTCACAGCTATGATGTGTTAATTAGATTGTCATGCTTTGTAAGAAGGGATTCTATTCCAATTCATCTACAGATCTCCATCAAAAGCATGATAACTTATTGCGACAAAAATACATCTTTGTGAATTTTCCAAAGTAATCAGTATATTTCATAATCACATTAAATCATCAAATTGACACATTTCAATTTCTTTCATAAATTTATAAGCAATAAATCAAGTTCATCAGCCTATAATATGATGACCATGTTGGTCAATGCACATGAATGAGAAAGAGGAAGTGTAAAATCTAACTAAAACTATTGAAGCTTGTACCATTGGAATTTGAATCATCAAATTGACACACGTTCTCAAGTTATCAATCCTACCTTGAAGCATGTAGTACACTACAAATAACTATAACTATATTCAATCAAATGGATTTGAAATATAACAAAGAATGAGAGAGAACATCTCCCTCCAAATCCATTGAAAAAGTTTATAGATTGAATATGAAATTAAAATTTTGAAAAAAAATCTTATTAACACTAATGGTATATCAGTTTGATTTTCTCCTCAATTAAAGTTGACAAATAAAAATAAAACAAATTAAAATTGATACAAATCTAAAAACAAAAAAAAAAAATCTGAAATTTAACAAAAACAAATCAATCATATTGCAATGGAGAAAATCATCTAAATCCCACTAACAACTCCTAAAAAGTAGGGATTTTTAACTAAAGGCAACAATATTTTCAAAAAATAAAAAAACATAAAGAGGATTATTTTATCAGTGGATATAAGAAACACAATTGAAGAAAATTAGGGATTTCAAAGAAGAAAGACATACCTTATTCCTCAAATTTATGAACAACAAAGTCTGATCATTGAATTCTAATAATCAAAACAAACCCTAATTTTCTGATAAAATTGAATTCTGAAATGAAAATCAAAACGAAAACAAAACTACTCAAATACCAAACATCAGCTAAATACAAAATAAATTAAAGTTCAGAAAACTTACCCAAACCTTTGGTGTTTGTGGCTTGTGCCATCCAAGATGGTTGATTCATGTCAATCTGTTTCAAGAGATGGTGAACAATAAATTAGGAGAGAAAAAACCAGAAATTATGAGAACGAAACTGAATCAATTAGGGATTTGGAAAAAAAAATGAAACTGAAATTACCTGCATTGGAGGATTCGATTGAGATGGAAACCTAATTTTCAAACATAGACAAAAAAATTAAACATGTCACATAAAAACCAGATGATGAAATCAAATCATAAAATAACAGATGGGGAAACAATTTGAAACCTTTAAAGATTGTGGCTTGTGCCATCCAAGATGATTGACTCATGGAGAGAGAAGAAGTTCGACGGAATGAACGAAAAATGGAGAGATGAGTAAGAAAGTAAGTTTAGATATTGAAAAAGAGAGAGGGAGATTGAATTTTGAATATTGAAATTGATTCTACAAAAGAAGAAAACAACAGTAGTGGCAGGTATGAAACTCTGCAATATTTGGCTTTTGAGAGAGAAGAGAGACAGATGAAAAGGACGTGAAATTGCTTTTGTCTCTCCTTTGTTTTTTTTGTTTGGCATCAAGCTTTGCTGGACCGGTTTCACATGGATACATTGTTTGGCCCATTAAAACTGTTTCCCTATATAATGCAGATTAAAGAAGTAAAGTTTTTGACAACTTTCAAATTTTTTTTGCTCTAACTGGCTGTAGTGAGGACACGTGTCCAAACTTACCTTCAAGCTGTTTAGGATTTGTGTAGTTTAAGGATATATATATATATAAAATGTAAGCACATTTTTTTTATTAAAGAAAAGTGTCACATTTTCAAAAAGGCTAGTGTTTGGTAAAAAGGCCATGATAGGCTACTTTTATAAAAATAGGAAAAGTAAAAGAACAAATTAAATAATCTCATGCATGCTCTTTCTTTCTATTTCTTGGCCTCTAAGTAGAGGGACTAAATGGTAGCTATGGGATTGGAGACTAGATCTTTATAATATTCCTTTTCTAAAATTAAGATATTTCTGCATATAATCATTGGGAGAATTTTAACATAGGCACAAACCCAAATAAAAAATATTTGGGCACACACACATAATTGAAAAAATTTAAATATAAAATAATATAGTCACATCATTTAACATCCCATCATCATAATTTCTATTAATTTTTTAAAAGTTTTGTGTGTGTGCCTAAACTTAAAACATTTAGGCTTATGCCTAAGCAAGTATCTCTCTAATCATTGAGATTAATCTCTCAAATATTTTTAAGAAGTCAAATATATAAATATATATATATATATATATATATATATATATATATTAAAAAGAAACTAAACACAATGTGTACTTAACAAAAAGAGTTTATACCAAAAAAGAAACCAAAAAGCTTCACAACCTAACAAAGTTAACTTCTAATCCTAAACCTTGTTAAAAAAACATCTAATTCTATAAAAAAAATCAAAGAGTTAAATCATCATAAGTTGAAATCATAATCAAAGTCTTGCTAAACGATCTTCAGTTATCTCCAAAAAACAATTCTATAAAGAGTTGATCAATATCTATTAGAATATTTGTTTTTTCATTATACACATATTATAGTGATCAAAATGTTAGGGTAATCCAAGATAAGAGGAAGAAGATAACAAGTAAGAACTAGAGAGAAAACTAGGAGGAAAGTGTTAAGATTTATTGATAAGAAAAATAGAGAATGAGTTGTGTACAATGCATGTGGTACACGCTTATTTATAAGGAAAACTCCTAACCCATCTATTACTTGTAACACAAGTAACCATAACTAACTAACTCAAGGTAGTTATGTAACCACCTCCTAACTACCTAACCAAGTCTAATAGGATTGAAGTTATAAAACATCATGCTCCCTTAACTTCAAGCCTAAGCAAACTTGTCTGTTCTTCAGAAAACCTTCAGAACTGCAACCTTGTCTGTTCTTCAGAAATCCTTCAGAACTGCAACCTTGTCTGTCCTTCAGAAATCCTTATCTGTCCTTCAGAACTCCTTCAGAACTGCAAACTTGTCTGACCTTCAGAAATCCTTATCTGTCCTTCAGAACTCCTTCAGAACTTGTCTGTCCTTCAGAACTGCTTCAGAACTTGTCTGTCCTTCAGAACTGCTTCAGAACTTGTCTGTCCTTCAGAACTGCTTCAGAACTGCTTCAGAACTTGCCATGCTGGGCGCGCGCGCCTGATACACACCAAGTTCACTTCTGAGCTTCAAAAACCTGTCTGTTTTCAAACTCTTAGTTAGAGCATCTGCAACCTGAGTATCTGTTGCACAATGCCTGACATCTAAGCTACCTTGATTCACCTGCTCCCTCAAGAAATGAAACCTAGCCTCTATGTGTTTGCTTCTACCATGCAAAACTGGATTCTTGGCTAAGTTTATAGCAGACTTGTTATCAATCTGCAGAACCACAGGTTTCTCTGCTTCAATTCCTAGCTCCTTCAACACAGTCACAATCCACAAAGCTTGGCATGCTGCATATGCACCTGCTATGTACTCAGCTTCACACGAAGACAATGCAACAACTGGTTGTTTCTTAGAACACCAAGCAACAGGAGCCTCCATAAATCTGAAGAAATACCCAGTAGTACTCCTTCTATCTACTTTGTCACCACACCAATCAGCATCAGAGTAGCACACAATCTCAAATTTCTCATTCAGAACTGACTTTGGAAAAAGAATTCCAAACTCCATTGTGCCTGCTATATACCTAAGTATTCTTCTAGCTGCATTCATGTGTGACCTTCTAGGCTTATCCATGAATCTACTTACAAGCCCAACTGCAAAGCATATATCTGGCCTGCTGTTGCAAAGATATCTCAATGATCCAACAATTTGCTTGAAAATTGTAGGATCCACAGTCTCTTCTGTCTCATTCTTTTCTAACTTCAAGTTCACCTCCATAGGAGTTGCAGCATAGGTACACTCAATCATGTTGAACCTCTTTAGAATTTCTCCTGCATATTTTCTCTGATGCAACAATAGACCTTTACCATTCTTTAGAAGTTCAAATCCTAAGAAGTAAGACACTTCTCCCAAATCTGTCATCTCAAATTCAGTTTTCATTACTTCTTTGAATTTCTCTATCTCAGCTGTGACACTTCCAGTTACTAGCAGATCATCAACATACAAACATATCAGAATGATGCTTGAAGCTGCTTCCTGCACATATACTCCATATTCTGACTTGCATTTCCTGAAACCTTGTTTCACAAGAAATCCATCTATCCTTTTATTCCAAGCTCTTGGAGCTTGTTTCAAACCATATAGAGCTTTGTTCAATCTGTAGACCATGTCTTTCTTCCCTTCAATCATGAATCCAGGTGGCTGAGTTACAAAAACAAGTTCTTCTAATGGACCATTAAGAAAGGCTGACTTAACATCCATGTGGAACATAGGCCATTTCCTTGCATTAGCTACAGCTATGACAAGTCTCACAGTCTCAATTCTTGCCACAGGTGAGTAGATTTCTGAGTAATCTATTCCTTCCCTCTGCAGAAAACCTCTTGCCACCAGCCTTGCCTTATATTTTGCTATAGAATTGTCAGGATTTAGCTTCAGCTTGAACACCCATTTTACTTCAATTGCCTTCTTATCTGATGGAAGTTTAACTAACTCCCAAGTTTGATTTCTCTCAATTGAAGCCAACTCCTCCTCCATAGCTTTCTTCCATTTCTTGTGTTTCAAGGCTTCTGTGTAATTGATAGGCTCAGAACCAGCCATCAATGCAATATGAACTAAGTCACCATCTGCATTTACCTCATTATCATTAACAATTTCACAATCCTGCAATCTAGCAGGAATGTTCCTTGTTCTGGCAGGCCTGTCTCTAATCACAGCTGCAGGTGCTTCATTCTCATCACTAGAATCACTATCTTCTTCATTCATGATTGGATTCAATTGAGCTCTGCTTGAACTGCAACCAGCAATCCAATCCCAGGATTTCTCTTCATCAATTACAACATCTCTACTGTAGATCATTTTCTTTGTGACAGGATCATACAGCTTGTAAGCACCTGTGACATGGTATCCTACCAAGATCATGGCTTCACTTCTGTCATCAAGCTTCTTCCTTTTTGCTTCAGGCACATGCTTGTGACATAAAGCACCAAAAATTCTGAAGTGACTTACACTAGGTTTTCTACCACTCCACACTTCCTCAGGTACTTTGTCTTTCAGCTTCCTGGTTGGACACCTGTTCAACACATACACAGCAGTGTGAACTGCTTCACCCCAGAAAGCTTTAGGCAGGTTCCTATGCTTCACCATACACCTTGCCATATCAAGAATAGTCCTGTTCCTTCTTTCAGCTAAGCCATTGTGTTGAGGTGTATAGGGAGCTGTGACTTCATGTTCTATACCTTGTTCAACACAAAATGACTCAAACTTCTTGGAAGTATACTCACCTCCACCATCTGTTCTGAGAGCTATGATCTTCTTTCCACTTTGATTTTCAACTAATGCCTTAAAATTTCTGAAGACATCAAATACTGCATCCTTGGTTTGAATCAAGTATATCCACATCTTCCTGCTATACTCATCAACAAAGGTAACAAAATATCTATTACCACCAAGTGAATTCACATCAAAGGGACCACACACATCAGAATGCACAACACCTAGTACACTTGATGATCTCATAGGCAAACTCTTGCTGAAAGCATTTCTAGGTTGTTTACCAACTAAGCAACCTTCACATACTCTTTCTGAAGCTTCAATCTTAGGTAGGCCAAGTACCATTCCTTTGCTCCCTAGCTGATTTAGATATTTGAAATTCAAATGTCCAAATCTCAGGTGCCATAGCCAATTCAACTTCTCATCTGTTACTACCTTCATACACTGAACAGTGTTTGTGTGAATCAAAGTTCTGAAAGTTCTATTCTTGGCCAAAGGAGTCCTCAGAATTAGGTTATTTGCAGGATCATAAAGTTCAAATTTCTCATTCTTAATGATAACTGAAAAACCTTTTTCTGATAACTGTCCAACACTCAGAAGATTACAGTCCATACTTGGTACAAACATCACATCTTCAATTACTGCAGAGCTTCCATTGCTTCTCTTGATAACCATGTTACCAATGCCTTCTGACTGCAATGAACTGCTATTGGCCAGCTTCACTTTACTTTTCTTTCCAGAATCAAACTTCACTAACCAGTTTTTGTGACCAGTCATGTGATTGGAACACCCCGTGTCTAAGAACCAAGTCTCAGCATCAACTTTGTCTTGTGATTCTACCTCTGATAATGCAGCCATGAAAGTCACAGCTTTGTCTTCAACCTTTTCTTGCACAAGTTTTGCTTCATCATCAGAGTCTTGGCCCTTTTCTTTGCCTTTCTTGAACCAACAATCTGAAGCATAGTGTCCCCATTTCTCACAGTTATAGCACTGAATGTGACTCTTGTCCTTGCCTTTCCCTTTCTTTGAATTTGATGTTCCTCCTCCTTTCTTGAAGGATTCAGATTTTCCATCAAATTTTTTCTGAGAGCCATTCTTTCCCTTATCTTGTTTTTTCTCTTTGTGACTGTTAGCTTTCTTGTAAGCCTGAACTTGTAAGGCTTGTACAGATTCTTGAACCCCTTTCCTTTCATTTATCATCAACTCATGTGCTTCTAAAGATCCGACAAGATCCTCCAACTGTAATGTAGCTACATTCCCAGTTTCTTGGATGGCAACAATGACATGATCAAAATTTGGAGTTAGAGTTCTCATTACCTTCTCTACAATCATCCTATCTGTCATCACCTCACCACAGCTCTTCATTGTATGGACAATGCCTTGAACCTTCGACACATAGGCTCCAATGGATTCACTCTTATCCATCTGCAGAAGCTCATATTGCCTTCTCAGAGACTGCAACTTCACTCCCTTCACCTTTTCTCCTCCTTCATAATATTTCACCAAAATATCCCAGGCTGCCTTAGAGGATTCAGCACTAGATATCTTATCAAAATTTGCAGAATCTACTGCAGCTTGAATTGCATACATTGCCTTGCAATCCTTCTTCTTTAAGTCTTTGTGTGCTGATCTCTGAGCTTCAGTGGCATTCCCCACCAAGTCTTGCACACCATTAACCACCACTTCCCATGTATCTTGAAAACCAAAGAGAGACTTCATCTGTTTGCTCCATCTTTCCCAATTCTTGCCCTCAAGAATTGGAAGATTGTTTGGTAAACCATTCCCTGACATTGTTTCTGAATGAAGGAAAATGTAAACACCAAACAAGACTGAATCTTTGTGCTTTCTACACTAAGAACCAAAGGGCTCTGGATACCAATTTGTTAGGGTAATCCAAGATAAGAGGAAGAAGATAACAAGTAAGAACTAGAGAGAAAACTAGGAGGAAAGTGTTAAGATTTATTGATAAGAAAAATAGAGAATGAGTTGTGTACAATGCATGTGGTACACGCTTATTTATAAGGAAAACTCCTAACCCATCTATTACTTGTAACACAAGTAACCATAACTAACTAACTCAAGGTAGTTATGTAACCACCTCCTAACTACCTAACCAAGTCTAATAGGATTGAAGTTATAAAACATCACAAAATTTAATTTTTATAATTACAAGATTAATTATATATATATATATATATATATATATATATATATTATACTAGTACTATGTTCGTAATCTTAATGATACTATATAACATCTATGTATATGTCCAAACTTTGTTTTATTTCTTTTAGCTTTTGGAAAAGTTGAATGGAGGATGAGGTGGAATTGTTGAACTTAAAAATAACAAGGGGTATATAAAGAGAACTAAAATGGGAAAATAATTTTTTGTTAAAAAAAGTGGAAAAATAATGAAAAGTTAATAAAGAAAGTAAAGAGAGTACTGTTACATTGGCACCTAGTAAGGAACAATGCTTTTAGATAGATGTGTTTTTGAAGTGTGGGCAACTGTTATCCAATGTATGGTTGATGAATCAAGATCGTGATGGAAAAATAAAAGGTGATAGTGCTGCACCTTTGTATTTTTTTTAAAGGTTAAATATGTTTTTAATCCCTATTTTTATGTGAGTTTTGACTTTTAGTTTCTATATTTTTTTAATTATATTTTTAGTCTCTACATTTTTTTATTATATTTTTAGTCAATATTTTATGACTAGGATAACATAATTGACCACATAGGATAATTTAAATTGAATATAATAATATTTGCATCGAATGACGTGATATCTATGTGTCATCCTATGTGGTTGAGTTCGTTATTCAAATCACAAAAAAGTGACGGTAAGGACTAAAAATGCAAACGGCGAAAATGTAAGGACTAAAAATATAATTAAAAAAATGTAGGGACTAAAAGTCGATACTCACATAAAAGTAGGGACTAAAAACATATTTAACCATTTTTTTAATGAAGAAAAATTTGGACGAATAACCGATATTAAGTTTTTATATTAGGTCTAAGTTATTTTTATAAATTGATTTATAAGATGAAAAATATCTCTTTTCATAGAGTTCTTCTCAATACATAGATTTGGTGTCGGAATATAAATGATGGATGGTCCAAAATTATATAATATCGATCATATATATATATATATAGTTTTTATGTTGCACGTCTAATTTATTTTTATAAAATTGACTTATAAAGTGATGTATTTCCTAATAAACTCTTATCACACCTTATATATTTTTTAGGTAGGCCTTTAATTTTTTCCAATGACCTACACAATGTTGGGATAATTGGTAAAACATCTTTTCACATGTGTTCGACTTTTGAGATTGCGCATCTGAGAGATAACTCAAATTCATTAAAAAGAAAATGAATATCCTGCTACTGATTTGATAATTAATGGCAAAAATGACTTAAACCATTGAGACACTCTCTAACTGAAAATTAAAAGTTCCTAATTATAATAGATTAACAAAAATAAAATAAAATAAAATGAGTTTTTTTTTTTTTTATGAATTATGTTAACACGTGTCCTAAGGATACATGTTAAAGTAGTTAAATGTAACTTTTTTGTATTTAATAATACAAAAAAGATAATATTTAAAAGATTAAATACACAAATTACATAATTTTTTCTTCTATATTAATCTCCTTAACATTTTTCTAAACACATACATTTACATTTTCTTTTTTCTTTTACAACAAATGAGTTGAGTTAGATTTCAAGAAGCCTTAAAGTTCAAAGGGCTTTCATAATATATATATATTATTCACAAAAAATCCTCACATCAATATAGTAATTTTTAACTTCTATCAATCATTGTGAATTATGAGTCACATTTTTAACAACTAAATCTTAGTACACTTGTATGTTTTTAGGGAATTATGTGACACATGAATTGTGTGACATTGTCACATAAAATAACTATTATTCCGATTACTCTTTTACCCATCACCACTCATTCTCTATGGTCGAGGACCATCCACTTAGTGATTTAGTGCTGCTTGTGGTAACCAATTAAGAAGTATCACATTACAAACACTATACTTGGTAATTTAGTATAAGCTCCCCACTCACTAATTATTTCAATAATGAGGTGTTGCGTGTAAAAAAGTTATTGAAAAAGCGACAAACAATGGAGGTTGTTTAAATCAAATTTCACTTTTTCATAATTTTTTTACTAAACTTTTTCATAAAATTTTAAAAGTAAACAGATTATTATTTGTCACCTAATGTGGAATTTGTGCCCACTTTTTTCTAATACTAGTATTTTTAAATGGTACATACACTACTCTTTGTAAAGTCTAGAGGTGTATCTAGTTCAATTAATGTTGTCGAAATTTATAGGATTAAATATTTTTTTTGTTATTATTTATTCAAGTTTGAATTTAGGATTATCTATAATGAATCTATTAGAATAATTATATTTTTCACTTATGCATTTTAATAGATAAAGTTCTATTAATTAGATTATTTGAAAGAAAAAAAAATGTCCCTCTCAATTTTACATTAATCCCATCAATTTTACAAATTAGAGGATGCATTTGATTTAAACAAATATGAAAAAGAGTAGATGCAAATTCTTGATCAAATTATTATGTCTAGTATTTGAGGGCAATTGAATTTGCCTTTGAAAAATGTTGGTTAAATTTTGGTTGGAGTCTGATTCTGCTCTGGTGGTTAATGCTTTTAGAAATCCTGCTAAATCAGTTGATTGGCCTCTAAGGAATAGATGGAAGAATGGCCAAATTATGTTGAGAGAGAGATGAATTTTTTTATCACCCATCTTTACAGTTGCTATAAATAGGGATTAAACTTGAAATTTTTAAAAACATAAGGGACCAACTTAAAACCTAAAATAAACATGAGGGATCAACTTGAAACTTTTAAAATATGAAGGACCAACTTGAAACCTAAAATAAACATAAGGGACCAACTTGAAACTTTTAAAACATAAGGGACTAACTTGAAACATAAAATAAACATAAGGGACCAAATGTGCAATTAAGCCTAAAATAAATTACTATTATCAAAGGAATTTTTTTATTTATGGTGGGGGCTTGAGCCCCATGACATTATACATGCATCCGCCCCAGCAAAGTTGCTGACCTTCTTGCAAATTTTGGCTTGTTTGCCCCTGTTTATCCTCTTGGTCCATTGCTCCTTTGTTTATTTTCGATTGTTTGGAAAATAATAAATTAGGTCTCTCTAATTTTCGTATTTGTTCTTCCTAATGGAGTTTTGGTTTCGTCCCCTCCATTATTTTTTGTATTTATTTGTAGCACTGCACTCTTTTTTCCTATGGATTTTATATGTAATGTTTTTAATGAGGCAGTTGTATTATCTTGAGCTCCCATTTGGGTTTTGGTCTAATCCCTCCAAGTTCGTTTGTTGTTTGTTCCTTTTCTTTTTTAATAATATGATAGAGTTAGCTTGTTTGTTGGATTTGTAAAGGGATGTCAACTTAGTTGGGATGTCTTTATCTCCTCCCCTCTGCTACTCTCTTTTGCTTAGAAAAATATATTTAAAAGAAGTACAGTATATGTGTTACCTAAGCATTTTTATTTGTTATCAAAAGACATGAGTGAGACTTTTCTAGTTTGTAATAGTAAACTTTTTTATTTACCAAAATTATATTAGGAAACTTATAATTCGTGTTTAAGCAGAATTTGAAGTTTAACTTTTTTGACAAAAAAATGTATACCAAAAATTAAATTCAGCCAAAATAGTGTGGTATAGTTCAATTGTGAGGTTTTAGTAACAATCCCGTATGAGAGAAAACATAGAACTTAAAATGGGCCTCTAGGTGGAGATAGTCCAAAAGAATTAACAAGGCCCGTGCAGTTGATTTATAGAGGAGAATTTCTTTTACCACCCTATTGATTTATAGCCACCCTTTTTAAATAATTAAACAAGATTATCAAAATACATATTCCAGCAGTACGTGATTTTGCCTAAATATATACACCTCCAATCAACACAAAAATTGTGTTTCTTTTGATTTTTCTTTTCTTTCAAAATGCTTTATAGGGGTGAAAAAGTGCATCCCTATAAAATGGACTCATAGCTCAACTTAAATGATCGAGATAAATCTAAGACAGTAGAAATTGTAATATTATATTATCACCTTTATTATTTGTATTTGTCATTTTTGATCTTTTAGCATCAAATATTGTAGATCTTTTGAAAAAAGTTCAAAGAATTATGCATAACAATGTTGTGTTTCTTAAGTCTATTAATGTGATTTTCAAGAGGATTGATTTTACCAACCAGAGGCATAGTTTATTGTCCGTTTATTTTTTATTCATGTTTAATTATTTTGAATATATATTTTATATTAAACATAAAAAAAAAAAAGAAGTTTCACACTAGTTAAAAATATAAGTGCAACATATAAATGTGATGATAGATATAGTACTTAAAGACATAAGATTTAATCCAACCCAAAAGATTAGTTCAATAGGTGGACTCCATGACTTAACTACTACATTGAAAATTTTGATATATTAAATGTAAGACTCCTAACATTGTCACTCTATTTAAGAGTCGAGTTTATGGCAGCTTTCACTCTATCAGCACTGATTCAATTGTAGCCCTGTTTCTTTTTTGCAATTTCACTCACCTATCAATATTCGATGGAACACCTTAATCTAGTCTATAAGTAGCACTTTTTGATATTAAACTCTCAATGAAATCATCAATATTCGGTGCAACTTTTTTTTGTTAAAAAAAGTAGCACTTTTTGAGATTAAACTCTCAATAAAAGCATAAATTATTAGGACTTCACATGAAGTGAGTCGAACTCGAAAGACTAGTTCAATAAATAGGAACATTTTATAGTTTAAATATTACATTGAACATTTTAATATATTCTATACGAGATTCCTAACAATATAATGTAATTTTTTTGAGTGAATATAAAGTACTTGATTCAATTATATACTTGTGTACATATTTTAGGCTCCCTCTTTTTGGCCATAGTGCCCAACCGCTAGGAACAAAAGTTATCTCACAATCAAATTTATTGTCTCTTATTTTTTATTAGTGAGTTTATCGATTAGTTGGTTTCTTTAATATTTTCTCTTTTTCTTAATTCAATAGTTGTTAAATTATAAAGAATAAAACAATACTTAAAAAGAGAGAAAATAAACAAATAAATGGTTAAGATCATATTGGAGAGAAAACATTGGAGATGATTCAAATCCGTTGGTTTGTCAATAAAATAAGTATGGTTAATACTGTATTCAAATACTTTTGTGGTTAAAATTGATTCTCTAAAGTTAGTCTTAGTTAATTTTTTTTTAATAATAATGATTTCCAATTTATTTATAGTTTTAAATTTAAACACGGTATAATTTTTTTTTGACAATATAATTAAATTTGTTATGTACAGTTTTTTATTCTATTGTGGATAAAACGCGTCATTAAATGAAATGCTATTAAGAAAACGACCCTTAAATTATCTTTTTTTTACTTTTTACCCCAACAATTATTCCCCCACCCTTATTATATTTTGCACAAACTTCTCATTTTGTTCTCATAAAAACTAAAATCCTTCTCTTTTTCACCCTTTTTTTTCTTCAGATTTTTCAAGATGTTCCGGTTCACAAGAGAAAAACTGAGAAAGAGTAAGTTTTGAAATTTAAACCAGAAAACATTTTTCAAGTTTTTCGGTATGCATATTTTCTCGCAATACTCATATTCAAGTTTTTCAGTACATATTTTTCCAAAAAATATTTCAAATCGAAAAACTTTATACATATCGGAAAAACTCATGTGGGGTGAACTCATGTTGGATTCGGAAAGATTGAAAGTGAAGGTGAAAAATAAAAGTGAAGGTTAAAAGACAAAAGGGGTAAAATTGACATTTTTAGTTAAAAATGTAAGGATAGGATGTAAATTTTTCTTTAGGCTCAAATGCTTCCTCTTTTAGGCAACAGTCCCCAACCGTTAACAACCAAAAGTATATGTTACAATCAAGTTTATTGTCTCTTATTCTTTTTTTTTTTGTTTCCCAGGATATTCTCTGCGACTTGCAGAGACTAATCCCTTCAAAGATTTGGAGCGTATTTAAGGGCTGTCTCTCCCAAGTAATGCTTTTCCATACACACCGGCCAAGAATCGAACCCCTGACCAAATACTTAAGGGGCCCAAGCCGCTTACCACTTGTGCCACACCCACTTGGTATTGTCTCTTATTCTTATTAGTAAGGTAATGGCCAAAAATTAATATAGAAAGTTTATCGATGAGTTGGGGTTGTCGATAAAAAGTATTGTTACTAATAGAGTAAATAATTTGTCAAAAAATAAAATAGAGTAATAAAATGGGTTACTAAAAAAAGACATACTGTTGCATGTAAATACTTGTGTGGTTCCAATTTGCATCAAACAAAACAATTGGGAGGTAATAATATGACACTTCTTCAAGTAATTAATAAATTACTATTGTCCTATATGTCTTAAGTTTCATGAATTTGCAAAAAAAAAATAGTTAAAAGTGAGGTTGTAACACCTGGGGCTGATGAAGGCGGGGAGTGGTCGCCGGTGCACGAGGCATGACAATGTGCGGCTCCTGGCAGCTTCTAGGCAAACCAAATCACATTGGAATGAGAGGGATCTTGAGGCTGTGCAGGTATGTGATTGCATGGTTGAAAGAAGGCTTATAAGGATTGATGGGTACTACCTATACCAACAAGATGCATCTTCTTTTCGGGAGCTCATTCCATAAGAACTTCACAGTTAAGCGTGCTTGACTTGGAGTAGTCTATGGATGGGTGACCTTCTAGGAAGTTTCCCGGAAAGCGTGCAAGTGAGGACAAAGCTCGCTGAAAGACTCGTGTTGGTTTGTGGGGCCAGTCGGTCATCCTGAAAGCAGTCTGGTGCGTTACAAATGGTATCAGAGCAGACCTCTTCCAGTACGATGTGGTTCGGGGACGAACCAAGCGGAAGCTGTTGGGCATGTAACACCTGGGGCTGATGAGGGCGGGGAGTGGTCGCCGGTGCACGAGGCATGACAATGTGCGGCTCCTGACAGCTTCTAGGCAAACCAAATCACATCGGAATGAGAGGGATCTTGAGGCTGTGCAGGTATGGGATTGCATGGTTGAAGGAAGGCTTATAAGGATTGATGGGTACTACCTATACCAACAAGATGCATCTTCTTTTCGGGAGCTCATTCCATAAGAACTTCACAGTTAAGCGTGCTTGACTTGGAGTAGTCTTTGGATGGGTGACCTTCTGGGAAGTTTCCCGGAAAGCGTGCAAGTGAGGACAAAGCTCGCTGAAAAGACTCGTGTTGGTTTGTGGGGCCAGTCGGTCATCCTGAAAGCAGTCTGGGGCGTTACAGAAGTTTTTTGTTTTTACATAATAGTTAAAGGATAGTGGCACAGTTTTTTTATTTATTTGTCTTCTATTCAAGTGTAATAAAGAATTAGAAAAATATTTTAAATGAGTTAAATATAAATTAATTAATATTTGAATACATTCACGTAAAACACAAAAACAAATTTTCATTTGGAAGTAAAAACTCTCCCTAACTTCAACTTATAAATTGTTGTTAAAAACAATGTAAGATCTGCGATTTGAACATTATATTTGGGACAACAAATTGACACCGTCTCTCTCCCTCTCACATTATAGAGTCCGATGAATGCAAAAATATATATAAAAAATAAATGTATATTTATTGTATATTTATTAGACAATGGTGTTTGAATAATATTTTTGAATATGTTAAGATCAAATTTATACTTCTAGAATAACTTTTTACCTCTCACAAAATAAATTTAATTATGAATTCAATATTTTTCTCGTCACAAATAAGCCTAAAATGCTGTTAAACATTTCTATATTTTATACCTCTAACTTTTGGAATAACATAAAGAACTATAACCTTACTATTCTCTAAAGATATGTATATTTTGATAGGGTCCAAATTTATTTTTTTGCTTGCATTGATCACATGATCATTCTTAAGACCAAACAATGAATGGACTCATATCCAAATTGAGTACTCAGTATAAAACATTGAAATAAAAAGAATCATACATATATATTTCAATATCGAATATTATTGAAATTAGAGAACCATTTTCATGGTACACATCAAGTTGATACAAATTTTGGACCCCATGTTAGGTGCTTGAACTAATTTGATGAGTAAGTTTTTGTCTATACACTTTGATAATCGACAAGTAGAATCATTAATTTTTATTAACTAGAAATTCAAATTCCTCGCATTTACATAGTCGGGAGATCCATGACCAATTTATCGAGATAAGACAGTTCAAATCTTAAACTCAATATTTTAGTTTCTAAAAAAAAGCTAATCGCACGATTTATTTTTTAAAACGTCAAAAGATCTTGATTGAACAGCCACAAATAACTTAACGACGTAAATGGATGCAGTATAGAAACAAAATCAGATTTTCTAAAGTTACAACACCCTGCTGTAACTGATCTGAACCGTCCGGTCTCTGATCAACGGCTGAGACTATTTTATTTTATAAAACTCTATTTTAAATTTAAACCATCTGATATTCAATCAACGATCACGATCTATTATATTACAGCATAAAACTGCGTCAAATTTCTACAACAGTAAATCCATATCCTATAAAAAAAACACTAGCTCTTGCATACTCACAATATACATTCTAGAATATGGACACATGCATGATATCGATCTCACGTACTTCATGTTCCATATCTTTTGGATTTTATTGTCTTAATAACACTATTATTTTAGATAGAGCAAATACAACATTAACACGTTGCTTCCTTATTCTACATCTATAATCAATGAAAGTAATTACCAAAACAAAGAAAGTCTAAATCCGTTATAATTACAACTCCAACACAATAAAGTTCACAGTTCCTAGCACTTTTGCTTGATCAAACACATCTTAGTAAAATCAAATATGAACTTGAGTTAGTACATGAAAATTTATTATAATAAAGAAAATGTGGTGAAGAAAATTATATTAATTCAAATTATAAATCTTAAACAAAAGTAAAATAAGTTGAAATCATATTAATTAATTCAACTTTTAGTCTGTATAAGGACTATGATTGTGTGAATTTTTTAGTATACATATATTTTTAGGTGAATACATTGGTCAAATGTACATATTTCCTTTTACAAAAGATTTATATGTAACTTTTTTTTAAATATAATATTAACTTTTCAAAAATATTAAAAAAATATCTTTAATTGTTTACATCAAAAAATAAAATCTTTATTTATCATCAATTCTATTGATGGGTCAGAACCACCGGCCTTTCCACCTTAAAATATTTTCTTCCAATTATCAGAAAACACCTAAAGCTATAAAATTTCTAATAATTAAACATTTTCCTATTCTTAAGCAAAACTATAGCATTCCACTCTTATGGAAATGGCTATGTTTTCTTTGCAAGAATCAAAAGCAACAAGACCAACTCTTTCTCCACTAAAGGTGAACTTTCTCTTAATGTATTATATTTGATTAAGTTCACTCTCTCTATATATTAAATTTTTCTCCATCCAATAAACATATTTGTATACTTCTACACTTCTAGAGTTTGAAATATCAATCTTTCCACCAACTCTTTCAAACATTGCTCATTCCACATAGAAATATTTGAGCTAAGTGTGAAAAATCCATATTAAACCAAAAAAGTTAAGGGAAAAGGTATGTTCTCAACTTTCATTGTTAATTTTGTTCTTTCCTTTCATGAAAAAGTTTGTTTATAACTAACATATGGAACTTTTGATGGGGACTAAGGAGCATACATTTGAAAGGAGTATATTAGTTTTAAGTATAATTGTGCATTAACATCGGGTAAAATATTCATACAAGACCGGCCCAACATTTATCGAGGTGCAAAGAATAATTTTATGTAAGCTTTTTAAAAATTAACACTATCTCCGTACATAAATATAATATTCTCTTGGGATTTTTCTTTGTTCCATTTTGTAAGATTTCTTTCAAATTTTCAAGGGCATTAATTATTTTTTTTACAAATATACCCTTTATTATATATAATGCATTTTTTCTAATATGTAATAAAAACTCTCAAAAACATTAACTTATTATTCTCCCTCTTAAAGAATACAATTGTAAAAACAATATCAATTGTCAACAAATTTAATACAACAATCAACTTCGTTAATCTCTGTAATTTTCTTAAAGGGATTTTACATTTAACAAATGTAGTAAGATTTAGTGGATTATTATAACTACAAATGAAAATAGGTTTTAGACCGTCCAATAGAAAATTATGACTTATCCTATAATAAATTCATGCTAGACTAAACTTATTTTAATTTTTGGGGTCAAATAGCTTAGTGGGGAAACACACACCTTAATTAAGTGTGTGGAGAAGTGTAAAATCGAGGATTTGTACCTACACTTGAATACATCAAATCAAAATATTTCTAAAGCTGAACTTATTTTAAATAGACGATAACATAATTTTTAAAATGATCAAGCCAATATCTAATGACATATTAATTTTAGTTTTAGGCTCAATAGAAGACTTATTTTAAAAAAATGATAATAATTTTTGTTGTTGTTATTATTATTATTATTATTATTATTATTATTATTATTATTATTATTATTATTATTATTATTATTATTATTATTAGATTTTTATTAACGTGTTAAAGTCATATTGAGTCATAGATAGCTGAATCTAGCTTAATATATTTCGACCCTTATTTACCATGTCCTTGAGTAGTAGTAATTAATTTTATAAAATTGATTTTATTTAAAATTATTAGCTTCTTAATCTTCATAGAAATGGTTCTTGAAGATAACTATTTAAGTATAATAGGCCGGTTTATGACATGGTTACATATATTCTAATCACTAAACCATAGTACAATGCATTTCCTACTTTTATAAAATATATTGAGAAAACAAGTTTTAGACATCTAAAATATATTGAGCATTTTTACTCATTTTCTGCCTCCTTAATTATATCAATAAATATTTTTCCCTTTGTCATTTGCCTATGATGACCTCTATCTTCAAACATTTTTCTTCCTCTAAAATTGGTTCAAATATAAATGTAGTTTAAAATTTAAAAAGATAATTAGTTGATTTTTTTATGAGAATTAATTTATTTGATTTCTTCAATGCACCGATTTCACCTTTCTGAATGAAAGAAAGACTTAAATGTCTTGGACCATAAAATAAAGATAAATTGATAGTACTACTTTTTTTTTTTTTTTTGACTGAAATAAATTCATACTGCTAATAACTAGATGTTGTTTTTCTATTAAATACAGGGGTATTTTTTTTTTTGACTAAAACAGGGGTATTGTTATTTAGTGCATTTAGGTGTTAGTTAAAAAAGTCAAATAAAGTAAATTTTATAGGAAATTACTAAACCGTGCTCCGGGGACTAGTTAAACATATTAAAATAGAAATTTTGTCTCGAAATGTGTGCATTCAATATTGTAAAATGTTGCATTTTCAATATTAAATTTTATTTTTATTTGATATATTTAACTAGTGCTCCTGGGACACCATTTGTTTTTTGAACAAGTCAAAATGAAACATATATATATATACATAAACAAAAGAGTTAGTAGATTCCTTAGCACAAGGAGTGCCAAGAAGAGCTACACAAGTCTATAAAAGAATCTGAGTAAGTAACATATAAAAGGCAATTAGTCGATACCCAAACATAGCATGAGACTTGACTACCAACGATGAAAGTTGGAAACTAAAGTCACATCTGTTGTCCGCATCCACCGATATGAAAAAAGCTTGATTTTGTCTAGGAATTGATTCACAGAATTCGCCGAATTTCTAAATACCCGGTGAATTTTATAAATTTTATAAAATTAAAATACACAATTTTTAAGATCGTTGTACTATATTAGGCTCCTTAATAGTCCCCGTGGGCACATTAGTTAGCATTTTTCTTAAATATAACACAAAAATATTTATAAAATTTTTAAAAAATTATAATTAAAGAGTTAAAATAAGGAATTTGAAATAAAGTTAAAGATACATGTGTTATATCATTTGTTTTATCCGTAAATAAAATGATAAATACTAGTACTAAAATTCATATCTAGTCAATAATAACATTCTGAGTTGAAACTTATGAACCTTATGTTTATTTCCTATGAATTTATGGACCATGTGTCCATCTAACCAATATAAGAGTTACTACTAACACCTAAGAATCAAATCCAATTTCATCCAAACAATTTGTTCTTTAAAGAGAGTTTATCAACTTCACTAAGTTTAATTAAAGAAATTTTAAGGAAAACATTGGGATTACCAACCTTAAAATTAACACTACCATAACCAAGTTGTTTGGGCTTGGCAAGAATCTCATTCCAAGTACGTACTCGGGCAATACCGGGTTCGATTCTCAAGGGAAATAACGTTTGGTCAGTGCGCATGTTTCTACGCACGAGTCGGATTAATCGCTCATCTTTGGTGGGTCGAAAATCGATGCAAAAACCAAACAAAAAATAAAATTAACACTACCATATAAATTAGTCAGTGAAAATAATAAATATTACTTCCTCCGATTTTTAATTTTTTAATATAAGAGACACATAAGTCAATAAAAATTTATATATTACATCAATTTTTATTAACTGATATGTCTTATATAAAAAAAACCGAGTTGGAAAAACGATAAATTTTAAAAATTACTCCTTTGACTTAAATATTTTATTCATAGAAATATTTTTTCAAAGAGGAAAAAAGGTAAACACCTTTGACCTGAAAATAGCTATCAACATAAAGGATAAGAATAAACTTATTATTTCTATTTCCAAAATAAATTACATTAAATAGGCCTCTGTTTTTAAAACTCATGCATTCTGGTCATTTTTCATTCACTCTTTTTCTTTCACTTTCTCTTTGTCATTTTCTCACACTTTCTCTGCAGAACAAAAACTTCAGAAAAAAATGGTGTTATCTGCTAAAACAGCTCGTTATGCTGTTGGAATCATAGGTTTGTGTTTCACTTTCACACAATGTTTTTTATTTCTAGTTTTTTTTTTCTCCTCTGTTTCTTATATTAATATTTTTGCATGAAAAATATATATAAAATTAAAATAGCTTGATTCATTTTTCATATTGATCTTTTTGTTGTTTTTGCAGGCAATGTCATCTCTTTCGGATTGTTTTTCTCACCAGCGTAAATTCCTCTCTCTGTTTACTCTGTTTTTCTTATTTTCATAAATTTTACTCTGTTTCCTTTATTTTCATAATATTTACTCTGTTTTTCTTTTTCATCACTATTATTATTATTATTATTATTATCCAAACCCATTTCACTTTTTGTATGAAACCCATTTCATTTTTATTTTTATATCAAATCTTAGTTGCAGAGATAGAATTAAGTGATTGGACTTAAGCGATTAATGAGTTTCGGTTAAAAGTAAGTTAATCAAAAATATTTGGATTATGTGTCTTGAATTTTTGTTCTTGTCTATCGTAGGCGCATCTCGTGTTTGTGTAGCTTTTCTTAGTTAATATATTTATTAACTCTTTCCACTTAAAAAAAAAGGAGAGAATATCTTGATTCAACCATCGACTGAAACAAATTGAAATCCACTTATCTCGAAACAATTTGAAATCGAACTATTTTTGATTAAATTTTGGATTATTGTTCTTCATTTCTCTAGTTGAATTTTGGATTATCAATGTACTAATTATATAAAAATAATTATAAGACCATCCAATTGTGTTATAATGTTTTCTTATTCTAATTAATTTTGGGTGACCATCATATTATATCCACTAAACTTAAAATAATTTTAATATAAGTTTTGTATTTTCTTATTATTTTAATATATTTCTTTTTGTTTTCAATTATTTTTTATGTTTGACTATTAATTTTGATGGACCATATTTTATTTTATTCAAGATATTTTAATGGATTACATGAACTATTCTTATAATAAATATATCATCTTTATTATTTTCTTTTATTTTTAAAGAATTGATAAATTTATATTTGTCTCTTTAATGTTTTTTTTACTAGAAATTTGTGTCATTAATGTTAAAAATTATAAATTCACCAAAAACAAATGATACAAATAAAAGTCTTTCTTGTAGTCAAAAACTGAAAATAACATTTATTGTAATATTTTGCACAAATTTCAGAAGTTTCATCTTCACCATTCAATGAGTCTATGTACCAAAACAACCATTCAATGAGTAAAAAAAAAAACTCTACACCATTTAATATATCTAATTTTAAAATATGTATCTATTAAATGTTTTTCATTTTGAAATTATTTTAATATTCTCTTTGGTAAGATAATGTATCAACAAAAATTGATATATTTAGTCCAAAATATATATCAAATACATCACTTTTTATTGACTCAAAAGATATTCGAGGTTTTAGAGGCATGATTTAAACGGTAAGAGTTTGACTTTATAAACTAAAGTACATGTTTCATAATATTTTCTCTTCCTCATTTTTTTCTAAATACAAGATACATATTTTGGAAAAAAAATAGTAAATAAAATTAGCAAATACATCTTTATTTTCATTTTAAAAAATAAAATACGTATTTTAGAAAAAATAGTAAATAAAATTAAATTTTTTTTTTTTTTTTTTTTGAAGGACAAAATTTTTAAATAATATTTTATACAATAGCATTAAAGATACATTTTACATTTAGCATTTATGAAAAACAATGGCAATGTAGTTTATATTTGGACGGTGGGAGTTATCTTACATTTAGTATTAGACACACCTCAAATAGGATTACTTTTAGTAGAGGAAATATGTCAAAAATAAAAAGAATTAGTACTTACACATCATTTAATATTCTCACTCACTCTCATTAATGAAAATTGCAAAAACCATAAGAAATGACAAAGATGTTGATACCTTATCTCTTTTCACACTAAATTTAATTTATATTTTTAAAAAAGGATCAATTGAATATATATGCCATGTATGAAAATATAGTTGCCAACCACTCATACTTATAAATGAATGATAATTTAATTAATATGAATAAATTGCAGACCAACTTTCTATGGAATTATAAAGAAAAAAGCTGTGGAAGAGTTCAAGCCAGATCCATATTTAGCAACACTTTTGAATTGTGCATTTTGGTGTTTTTATGGTTTGCCTTTTGTGCATCCAGACAGCACTTTAGTTCTCACAATTAATAGTGTTGGACTTGTCTTTGAGTTTGTTTATCTTACCATCTTTTACATCTATTCCACCAACAAAGGAAGGGTAAGTATGCTTCCTTTCTCCATTTATAGTTACATCATTCATTGATTCATTTACTACTTTTGCAAGTTTTCTTTTAGTTATTTTAAAGGATAAAGAAAATGTCCAAACTATTTTCTTACTTGTTCTTGCTATGAATTATCGGAAAACGGATTAAATGCATTCACCGACTCTAATACAGTCAAGTGCAATTATCAATTTTGAACAGTAATTAATATCAGACGGTTCAGATTTCAAAACAGTTTTTAGTTTTTTATTTAATATAAAATTTAAAGTTAAAATCTGAATCGTCCGTTTTAAAAGTGTCGACTGCATGACTGCACGAATTTTTGACAATGTTTAGAGCCGCCACCGCCTATATATACACAAAACTATAATAACAATGAAACTTTTTTTTTTCTTTACAAATTCAAAGGATTCCTACTCAAAAGTAAATTGCTTAATCCAATATGTTTATGAAATGTCATATGATTTATAATATGTAACTTATCATTTTCTCCTACCTAATAATTTCAGAAAAAGTTACTTCTTTATCTTCTCATTGAGGCTATTTTCTTTGCTGGCATTGCTCTTATAACAATGTTGGCACTTCATGGCACTGAAAAAAGATCAATGATTGTTGGTGTTCTATGTGATGTCTTCAATGTGATGATGTATGCTTCTCCTCTTACAATCATGGTAAGTAACACTTAATTCTAACATTTAAATTAATATAGTTAAATTTAATTTGTAATTATACTTTAATTAATTAATTATATTGTTTCTTGGTCTTGTAATGAACAGGCAAAGGTTATAAAAACTAAAAGTGTTAAATACATGCCATTTTGGCTCTCTGTAGCAAACTTCCTCAATGGTTTGGCTTGGACAACATATGCTCTCATCCACCCCTTCGATATTTATGTCTTGGTAATTATTTAATTAATTAATTGCCTATATTTTTATAATTTATTTTTGTCTTAATTTCTTATGTTATCAAAAAATTAAAAAGACTTTTGATAATTTGAAATTTGATCTAGAGTAAAGTTTGACAAAAAATTATTGCATTCAAGATTCAAACCTGAGTTATTGTATTCCTACTAAAAATATCAATTATATAAAAAAAAAATTAAATGTGAAAAAAATTAATTATGTCACTAGCTAAGCATTAATACTGTCGAAATTTAACCAAGTGATTAGGTTTGATTAAAAATAAATAAATCATTCGAAAGAGTCAAAGTTCAAATTTTCACTATAGAACAATTCATGATCATACTTTATTTGTCTTTCGACTAAATACCAGACAAACAAAAGTCTGAATTTGAAACTAATTTCTTTTTGTGTTTAATTTTTATCGGTAGTTCAACTATTTTTGGTATTAATAGTTTTTTTTTATAAATATCGATAGTGTAATTTCTTTTAACACATACATTTAATCAAATAACGCTATGTAGATATTTGTGGAGATATTTTAAAAACTTACTTATAAAAGTAGCATTATGGTGTGATTTTATTAAATGCATATATAAAAAAATTAAGTTTTGCATCCTGGTTGCATAACAATTAAACTCTAGTTTTTTTTAGGTTTAGTAGTGATATTTATTATTAATTGAAGAAAATGTTTTTAAATTTGTTTGTTTGTGCATTATTAATCTTTCAGGTAAGCAATGGTATTGGAGTAGTTTCTGGAATTGTTCAACTCATGCTATATGCTTGCTATTGTTCTAACAAAGGTGAAGACAATGATGGTGATCTTGAGCTGAAGCCAACTGGGGCTCATGACATTGAGAGATCCTCAAATGGAAGAAATGCAGCATGATGATGATGATTAATACTAACATCATTATGTTCTTTAATTTTATATCATAAGACAATTTTAAGTAGGTATTTGCTATAGTTTAATTATTTTTATGAGCAAATTACTCACATAAAGTGAGTTTGATTGACAAACTATGAAGGTGTATTTCTTTTTGAGATGCAAATTTAGATTTATGATAATATATGTAAACTTTTATTTTGAGTTTCAGAATTAATATGCAAATTTTTCTTACTATTAAAAAAAGTCAAATCCGCAATGAAAATTGCTGATCGAAGTATATCTTTAATTTCATCGTCATTATAATTTAATGCCAGATTTAAGAAATAATCTTAGACTTCTCTAAGTTTTTTTCATTGATTTTATTTGTTTAGTGGTGTAATTTAATTTGAAGTTTAGCTGCAAGTTAAGTAAAACCTAGTTATTAATTGTTGCCACCATGAATCGATCTCGAATTCTCCGGTGATAGAGTCTCATTTTGATAATTTTACCCTTTCATATTCTATAATCCAATTTATTTATTTTCGAATTATAGAATTTGAGCACATTATACATATAGTTCAAAGTCCTCGTTTTCCTCCTCAACTTTGCATTTCCACGCTTAAAAACTTGTAAAAATTTCCAAAGTCCGAAAGTCCGCACTTACAATTCTCCATTTTTTTCACAAAAATCGCCTCTAAGCAAGACGATAGTACTTATTTTATCTCATTTTTCCTTCCCATTGCACTATTATTATTTTCTTACTCATTTGTATATCGTTCATATTTTAAAATTTAAACATGTGTTTGTATTCAAATTTTAAAATCCGAAGTGTTTCAAGACATGTTGAATTCTCTTAAAAATATATAATATGCTTGTAAGAAGGTTGCTTGAAATATAAGTTGTATATACTATATATATCAAATGGAATTATGGTTCTAAAAAATTATATACAAATTCGATGGAGTTTAAAAAGAAAATTATACAAGTTGCATAATAAAATCTATTAAACTGCAGTCACAGCTTGCTTTGAAACATTATTAGCATCATTATTTTCTCCCCTGCACCAGAAATAAGCATAGAGTAAGAGCTGAACAAATCCAGATATTGCTCCAATACCATTGCTGACCTGCAATAATTAATACATAGGTTATGTTAATTATTAACAATGGATTACTTAAAAATCTTTGATCCAACTGAAAATATAAGAGTATAATATTTTCTTTTTTGTCTAGTTTTATAAAGAAAAAAAAACTACTTACGTAGTGTTTAAGAAATTTAATTAAGTGTAATTAATTTTTTTATTTAAAATAAAACATAAATAAATTTACTAGATTAAACCTTATTTTCATTAGAAACCACATGCACATTTTAAAACATAAGGGTATATTAGGAATAACAGTCTTAATTATTAATTTAAAAGTAGTTAACTTTTGCTTATAATAGTGACCAAAATTTAAAGTGTTTTTTTGCTTATAAATATGACCGGATGAAGTAATTAATAATTACCAGGACATAAATGTCAAAGGGATAGATGAGAGCATATGTTGTCCAGCAACAACCATTGAGAAAGTTGGCCAAAGAGAGCCAAAACGGCATGTATTTCACACTCTTAGTTTTTATAACCTTTTTGCCTGTTCATTCATTATATGTAACAAAATATCAAATTGAATTTTCTATAAAATATAATAAGTAATATATATATATATATATATATATATATATATATATATATATATATATATAAATTAATGAGATTGAAGTTACTTACCATGATGGTAAGAGGAGAGACATACATCATTATGTTGAAAATATCACATAGAATACCAACCAAAAATGACCTTTTGGTAGTGCCATGTAGTGCTAACATTGTTATAAGAACAATGGCAGCAAACAAAATTGCCTCAATGAAAAGATAAAGAAGCATCTTCTTCTGAAATTAGGAAGAAAAAAAAAAGAGTAGTGATGACAATAATAATTGAAATGATTACATAACATGTTAACATTTAATTATTTGGTTGGGATTACAATTTTTTTTTTGGAAATTCGGTATCCAGCCTAAGGACCGACTATTCTGAGGGGATCAATCCCACTGTTCACTTGCAGTTGAGATTACAAATTAATTAGACAGTAACAAAATTATTATTAATCAAAGGGATATCAATAGTAATTTTACTTTCCAATTTCGAGAGAATATGAACTCTATTTTCAAAGATTACAATGTTAAATAACATTAAACTAATATCTTGTTCTTTAAGTAATTTAAGGAAAAAAAAAAAAATCATTAGAACGAATTTTAACTTCATCACAAAGTTATAACTCTTATCATTAACTTGATACATGAATTGGATACAAAAAGCATATAATACATACCCTTCCTTCTTTCTTGGAATAGACATAAAAGATGGTAAGATAAACAAACTCGAAAACAAGACCAACACTATTCAAATTCAATTAAGCAACTTAGTTTTGGCCGGGACTTAAAAGCGACATCATCAGTTATTTTACTGTCATCTTCGACAGAATATGAAATTTGTTCGCATAAATTACAATGTTAAATAACACTGAGCTAACATCTAAAGTTATAACACGTACCCTTCCTTGTTTCTTGGCATAGACATAAAAGATGGTAAGATAGACGAACTCGAAAACAAGGCCAACGCCATTGATGGTAACAACCAAGAGGCTGTTTGGATGCACAAAAGGCATTCCATAGAATACCCAAAATGCACAATTCAAAACAGTAGCTATGTATGGATCAGGTTTGAACTCCTCCACATCCTTCTTCTTTATAATTTTGTAGAAAGTTGGACTGCAATTCATTAAAAATAAGTAATAAGCTTTTATTAATTTACCATGCACAAATATAATTCTATATCAAATCAATTTATAGTTTATACATTATCATTTTTGTTGTGAGATTGCCTTCAAAACTGAAATCTTGAAATTCTGGTCTGGAATTGCGCTGGGCGCAGGAGCATCCGCGCTGGGCGCAATAGTCGTGAGGATTTGGGTGAAGTCACTGGTCTGTTTGCACGCGGCGCAGCCCCTTTGCACGCAGCGCAGACATGGGGTATATATATACTCTGTTTCATTTTCTGCAGCCGCAAGAGAGGGTAAAATAGGGGTTTTAGGGTTTGTTCATCCAATTGAAGCTAGAGTTCATAGAGGAAGCTCTTGGGAAGTTCTCTAGGGATTGGGTAGTGATTCTAACACCTTGTAAACACTTATCATTGAAATCTCTTAGTCACGGGAAGAGATTTGGAAAAATGGTAGAAATTAGGGAACAACTATACTTCTTTCGTATGGTTGAGAACAAGCCGTTTGGGGAACAATTGTCGGAGTTCAACAAGATTGTTGATGATTTGGCGAACATTGATGTGGTTTTGAAAGACGAGGACAAGGCCTTTCATTTGTTGTGTGCTTTTCCTAAGTCACTTGAGAATCTCAAGGATGCTTTGCTATTTGGTAAGGAAGGTACTGTCACCTTGGATGCAGTTTTTTCATCAGCTTTGAGAACCAAAGAGCTAAGCAAGTTCAAAGACTTGAGGGTTGATGATATTGGAGAAGGATTGAATGTGGTGAGGTGTAGGAGCGAGAACGAAGGAAAAGGGAAAGGGAAGAAGAATTGGTCCAAGTCTAAACCAAGTGGTGATGGTGGTGGCAAGTTCAATTGTTACCATTGTCATGAACCAGGTCACTTCAAGAGGGACCGTCCTAAAAGAGGGGGCGTGTAACACCCTAACCCGTATACGTAATTAATAAATAAAATAGTTAAACACATATACGCATCAAGATGTATACGAATCCAAACATAGCATATTATATCATTATAATTCAAATCATAGCAGCGGATATAGATAATCATATCATAATATCATAAGCCATCATACAAACTTAATAAAATTCCCTTGACAAGAATCAAGAGTCTCAAGATAAATCTAAGCATGCAAGTCATAAATATATCGATAGTAAGGTCATAGAAAATAAATAGCAGAGCATTAATTATTACAACCCAACTAAGATAAGTTCTAGGAGAAGCATAATGCTTAACTCCTTACCACTAGTAGCTAGAAACTCAAGCGAGCTACTCCTCGGAAGCTAAATCCTCACCCTGCACCTCTGAACCCCCAAAGGCCCAGAAATTACACAAAAAGAGAGTTAGTAATGAAATCCAAAATAAATGAAAAGTATAATTAATACTCTACATTTCATGTTGTATAGATAAGAGCTATAATATTACTCTTAAATTCATATGAAAGATTACATAATAGGCATAAGCATAATACGCAATCCGAATAACCAAACATCAAGTATACACATGTATAAGTCAAGATATCAAGTACACAAAAAATGTCAATTATCACTTAGTTCACATAAGATTCACCTTCATCTCCTAATGCAAACTAATGCCACATTCATGTAATGTTTCCTAGCATTATTACTAAGTGCATGTGGTACCTCATCAAGTTATTGAAAAACTTATTCCAATTATGTTTTAGTCAACCGCAGCTACTAAAACATCTGCTATACTTTAGGGCTCATCTAAAGTATCTGCTCATCATACAAAATGAATGCATGTATGCAAGATTACCAAACACATGATTTAATCTTCTCATCATATACGGATATCACATTCCATGTACTTTAATAACTCAATCAAAGATACATCCATCCACAATGATCAAATCATATTCAATTAACTTCATAAGTAATCAAGCATGCACATTCATCAAAGTCATATCATATTTCATTCATAATTCAACAATATCATTTCTCATATCAACTTATCATTAAATTGATCATACATAAATAATCCTCATACTAGATTCATATAAATCCAATCATGTTATCCTATAATCAAAAGATCATAATTAAAACATGTTATAAGCATAAAATCCATCAAATTGGTCCTTTAAATAAAATTGAGTCAGGGTATGGTCGCTGAGCGAGCTCCAGCGAGCACTTAACGAGAAGTTACAGTGCGTTGCTCGCCATCAGCGAGCTGACAGCGAGGAACGGTCGCTACCTCTCGCCAACCCTCGCCGGGCGAGCACATGAATTTTCTGGGCAACATCAAGAACGATGAATGCTCGCTACAGCGACCATAGCGGCCGCTCAGCGAGCAAACCCAGAAAATGACCCCTATTTCGGTTTCCAGTTTAAAATCACATAAAAATATCATTTTTCATCATATAAATCCCTAAAGTTATCAACTTTAAGCATATATAGGTCATATAAGTTCAGAAGTACAACTATAAACATGATTTAACACCAAAAGGTAAGAATCATGGATTTTCATACATTTTCACAAAAGTTCATAACAACACAAAATTTCGTAACAAACATCTACACATTCCCATTATTAAGCCCCAAATTCGTGTTGTTCATTACAAAGAGGTTTTCAATGATTCTAAAGCTTAACAAAAATCATTACTTGAATTCATTTCCCATCCCAAAATAGAAAAGAGTGAGAGAAGATTGAGTTTGGAGAAAAATAGATTTTCTCCTCTCCTCTTGATCACCCTAGATAACAAATACTACTCTCTTACCTCTTGATTGAAACTTTAACTTCAAGCTCTACACTTGAATCTCTTCTACCCTCTTCAAGCTTGCTCTTCCTATGCTTTCTCTCTCTACCTCTCTTTGAAAATGAGTGAAATGGGTTTTAGGCTCATGAGAGCTCTAGCTCTCCCCTCTAGGTTAATTCAATTTTAAGTGTAATACCAATTCTATCCTTCCACTGACTCATGGGCTTGGCCCATTAATTTGCTAGCTCTAGTTATGACAATAACTAACTTACTAATTCTATCTCATTCTATTAACTCTATCCATTACTAATGAATTAACTCAAACTAATTAATTAACTAATTATTCTCCACTTAGTCTAATTAATTCAATGTGATTACTAAAATACCCTTAACTCTCTCCCAAGCACAATAAACACATATTTCACATAATCACATAATTCAAATAAATAATAATTAATAGCTAAAATACTAATTAATCTAATACGAGTGTTACATGGCAGTGGTAGTTCGTCTGCTCAGGTTGCTGTGAGTGATGAGTATCATGAGGAAGGCTATAAGAGTGCGGGAGCACTCATAGTCACATGTTCGGAATCATAGATGATTGTTCAGCCTGGAGAGGCGGTGGTAAGAATACTCGGCTTCGGCCTGGAGAGGCGTTGGAATAATACTCGGGTCTTTTTTTGAAACAACAACTTTATTATGGGATGTGAAGATGCTAGTGGAAGTTCGGAATCGGTGGAGTCATTGAGTCGTAGACTTTGTTGCTCATATCACATGTGTTTTGAAGAAGAAATACCGTGAAATCCTAGAGCTAGTTGAAGGTGGAGTTCACTTTGAAGACGGGAAAGCTTGGAAGATTTGAGGTATGTTTTTCGTTTGTCTTGCGATGTTTGACAATCGTGTGGTTTCTTTTTTGCACTATGTGAGGTAATGTTCCGAAACTTTAAATGTGGTTATGCATTTTGTTACTAGTGGTGATTCTCATATGGTTAAGTTGTGAAGCTTCAGGTGGAATTTGTTAGTGACACAAGTTTTAGTTGGACTAGTGAAACAAGTTTAACTAGGTGGTAGAACTAAACGGGAAGTGTTGGAAACTAACAATGGTTTGAAGTTTGTGTTTCGAAATTATTGAATAGTTTTGCGTTACAAGGTGGGATCGTAGTGGAAATACCGGTTTGAGGCTTTGGTGGAGGAATCTCGGTTTGAGGTGGAGTTTGTTACTAGTGAGATTAGAGGAAGACAAGCAATTAACAATAGCTCTTGGCTATCTAATGAGAGATAGGGAAGAGAGTGGTAATGTTACACCAAAGTGGTATGGCTATGGATATCTTGTGGTTTGTGTTTTTCAATTGTGTCCGAAGATGTGCAAAACTTGGAAGATCTTCAGGGAGGCAATTGGAAGTTGGTAACGATTAGACTTGGTTACTTGTAGGCTATTGGAGGTAGTTGGATACAAGGAGAGTTTAATGTTGCGGCTTGTGTAACTTATCTAAAATTCCAAGGTTAAGTTGAAAGGCAAGCGATTTCTTCGAGAGGACGAAGCGGTACACTTCGGGGTTCGAAGAGGGTGTGGTGAAAAATAAGTGGAGGCAGCATGGTGGTTGATGGGAAGTTGGCATCACCATCGTTTTAAAGGCAAGGTGGAGATTTGTTGTGAGATTGCCTTCAAAACTGAAATCTTGAAATTCTGGTATGGAGCATCCGCGTTGGGCGCAGGAGCATCCGCGCTGGGCGCAATAGTCGTGAGGATTTGGATGAAGCCACTGGTCTGTCTGCGCGTGGCGCAGACACGGGGTATATATATACTCTGTTTCATTTTCTACAGCCGCAAGAGAGGGAAAAATAGGGGTTTTAGGGTTTGTTCATCCAATTGAAGCTGGAGTTCATAGATGAAGCTCTTGGGAAGTTCTCTAGGGATTGGGTAGTGATTCTAACACCTTGTAAACACTTATCATTGAAATATCTTGGTCACGGGAAGAGATTTGGGAAAAGGATAGAAATTAGGGAAACACTAATTTCTTGTAACTTTTGTGTAAATCTCATTGTAATCAAGAAGGAAGAAGTTTGATAAGGAACGGAGAGCTCTCTCCCCCAGATTAGTTTCGTTAACACCGAACTGAGTAAACAAATTTCACTTGTGTTCTTTATTGCTTTTGGTAGTTTAACTTTTGATTGATTATAATTGCTTGGACCATTGTTGCTGTTTGGTTGCTTAATTGTTTTACCTCACACTAATTTAAGTTTTCATTGGTGTGGTTTTAACAAATTCACAACAATTTTAATCTATACTAATTAAATAAGTATATAGATGTAAGGTTGATTATGAGATGTTCTTCAAAAAGTCATAGCAAAAAAAAAAAAAAAAAAACAAAGGATGTGATTTTCGAAGACGATGAAGAATAGAGAAAAAGCGTGATGAAGATGAATGAATGAAAAACGTTATGTTTATTACAACTTTTTAAATGATGCTAAGTTTGTTTCGATTTTGAAAACAAATTTCTTATTACAACTTTTTTTTTCTTAAATGATAAGTTTGTTTTGTTTTTGAAAACAAATTTGACAGCTTTTTTATAGAGGTAATTTGTAATTATTTGTTTTTCAAAAATTTGCTATTTGGTATTAATACTTATCTCATTATCGTGTGTCATATGTTGATGAATGCATATGATCATGTCGGACTCATCGATTTATTTATGACTTTATCTATATTTTTTATTGTTGATATCCCACTTATTCACAATAACGATGAAATTTCTACGTATTATGAAGATACTAGCTCACTTGAAATTTCTACGATGAAATTGCTACTAGCCACCTAACCAAAACTAAAAGTTTATGCAAATAAATTTTTACGTATTATTATAAGCTCGTCAAGATAATTTATATAAAACTGTTTATAAAGATACAATTTTTGTTAGCAAAAACTTATAAATTAACATAAATTTAAAAATAAATTAATCCAAACAAACCTTGTAAGAGAATTTATGAGAACAATTGATATTGTGTTTATAAACTTTCTGAAAATAACATATCAAAAATAAATTAATACGTATTTTATTAAAAAATTTGATTTGAGTTTATATTTTGTTGCAAAAATACGTATTTTATAAGCACGATAAGTAATTACTCCCTCTAGTACTTATTATAAGAAAAAATTTACTTTTTAGATTCATAGAATATTTTATGTATGTAGACCATATTGTGAACTAGATACATCAAACATTCAATGAATGTAGAAAATAAACTTTTTCTTATAATAAGGAATGTAGTGAGTATTATGTTACAGGGCATCCAAATTGTTTTTGGGATATAACTTCTAGGGTTTGGGTTCCAAGTCATTTGGATGAAGATGTTTAGGCCAGAAATATAAGTATTTTCAAGTGAGCTAGAATTTGTGATCATTAAATGAAATTAATTATTTACAATTTATTTATTCAATTATATAAATGAACTATTTTTAAAATTGAAACTAAAGTTCTTCTCAAAAGAAAAAAAATATTGAAACTAAAGTTTTATTGAGTATTAATGTAATTCCATTTCATTAGTTTAAATTTTGTTGTTCTGATTTGGTCGAGTGTGGTGGTCTTTTTTGAGATAGTTATGTGACTACTCTCGATTGTTTTGCTAAGAATATCTTTATAACATGAGGACCGAAAACTAAAATAGTAAATAAAATATGATAAATGCTAAATAGTACCTCTGGGACACTCTTTAAATCTTTAAATAGTAAGATTTTATTAAAAGAATTATGAAAATGTGTGAAGTCAACACATCGGGAATTGAAATGTTCAATTTTTTTAAAAAAATATTTTCTTAAATAGAATCCTTAAAGAGTGCCCTGAGGACACCGTTTAGCGAGACCCATAAAATATTTATTTTTTAGTCAATAATAGTTTAATGGTTAGATTCATTAACTTTAAATATGGAGAAGTTGATAATCTCTTTTTCTCTTTTAAATATATTTGAGAGTTAATTTATTTGTGGGATAAGTAAAAGGGCGTCAACATAGTTAGAATGCCTTTACTTTTTATGCCAAGTTTTATCCTCTTATGATTTACCCTTAAAGAAAATGCCGCATCATTGAAAATATTAACTCACAATTTTCAAAAATAAAATGTAGTGTAGGGATTAAAATTATCTGATTTTAAAATAAGGAACCAATTTATTTATTTATTTTTTTTACCACAAAAGGATATTATTAACCAAAATAAGAAACCAATTTCATGAGGATTGGCTGTTGTAGTGTTTTTACGCATTAGTTTATCTAGGTCTTGGATTTTTTATCAATCGGTTCAAATTTAATCGTATTAAGTTTGATTTGACGTTTCAACACAATATTTTATCTTGGCCATTTATTCTTCATTGGTTGGCTAACAACAAAAGGCAATTGTATTAAATCCAAACCCTTTCATGAGTGAGTGAAAATAAGACAGCCGAATTTCATACAATCGACTGTATCTAATCCATTTCCAAAAATAAAAAATAAAACTTTAATTATATTTAAGCCAAAATTATTTATTTATATAAGTTATTTTTATAAAAGGCAATCCAATCCAATAGAATCCACTTAAATCATCATCATCATCATCACAGTCGTATTTTTTAATTAGATGAGTTCAAATAACAGTATAAGATTTGTCAAAAAGAAATACTCTAAATAATAACAGTATAAGATAACTACTAATAATTCCAACAATACAACAATTCTTTAAAAACAAAACAAATCAAATTTTACACGAAAATAAAGCTTTCATCATCTAAATCACAAAAGGATAATAATTATCCAAAAAAATAAAAAAGGATAATTACAAAAATTTGTTTCTCTTTTCAGTAACAAGCTTAATTATCGCTTATCCAAAAAAAAAAAAAAAAAAACCATAACAGAAAATCTATATAACCATATCACTTTACACTTTCTATTCTTCTTCTCACTCTCTCTCTCTAAAAACTCTCTTTTCTTCTCTTCTTCAGTTTGTTTTCTGTTTTGCATTATTTTTGCTGAAAAAAAAAATGGTGAATGCTGCATTAGCTCGTAACATTGTTGGTATCATAGGTAACTAACTTTTTCAATCGTGAAATCATATAACAATTATCAATTTCGATTTTCCGTTTGAGTTTTTCTTTGATTTGATTTGCATTGATTAATGTGTGTTTCAGTGTTTGTGATTTGCTTTAATTCAATTCAGTTTCAGTTGATTTTAACTTTTTAGATGTTAATCGATTATTCATCATGCATGCATGAAGAATAATTTGAAGTTTCTTTGATAATCGATTTTTCCATGCATGGAAATAATTTGAACTTTTTTCTCTTTCTGATTAATTTTCTGTTATGAAATTTGAATGCAGGGAATGTTATCTCGTTTGGATTGTTCTTCTCACCAGCGTAAGTAATTCAACTTTTTTCTCTCTGTTTAGTTACTCTGTTTGTGTTTAATCAATGAATTTATTTGTTGATCGTTGATCTATTATTAGTTAAAATAAATTAATAACAGATGAAAATTTATTTTACTAATTTTTAATCGTTGATTTGTTATTTTTTTTTTTTTTTATTTGTGAATTTTTATTGTAGCTTTATATTTTAGATAGAAAGCATCATTACATTGTATTGTATTGTATTGCTTCGGTTTAATAAAGATCGCCTTAGAATCGATACATCATAACTCAACTTACAACGCCGATATTGTTATGTTACGTTTTCATTAGAATTTGAAATCAGAACTTCCGATTATGTGAGTTTAACGGTGTTTGTCACTTCGCTTACAAATTAAACACACACACACACACACCTTGGAATCAAGCTATAACATTATTGATAACATACCATCAAGTTGAAGTTACACTTATAAAATTGAAGTGATTTTGGCAAAAATTAGTATATTTTCATTACATGTCAATGCAATTGGTTTGAACTAACAGTGTAATATAGTGTAAATCCTAATGATATACATAACATTATTCTTCACATATCTTTAGACTATGATGATGATACATAACATAGTGTGTATTAATCAAAGAAGCAAGATTAAATGAAAGCTTTCTATTTTAGGATTGAATATTTTAAAATTTGATGATCTGCTAATTATTGACTGCTTTGGTATTAATTGCAGTCCAACTTTCTATAAAATCATAAAGAAGAAGGATGTGGAGGAGTTCAAGCCTGATCCATACATAGCTACTGTCTTGAATTGTGCTTTTTGGGTATTCTATGGAATGCCTTTTGTGCATCCAAACAGCCTCTTGGTTGTTACCATCAATGGCATTGGCCTTGTTTTCGAGTTCGTCTATCTTACCATCTTTTATGTCTATGCCAAGAAACAAGGAAGGGTAGGTGTTATAACTTTAGTTGTTAGCTTAGTGTTATTTAACATTGTAATTTTTACGAACAAACTTCATATTCTGTCGAAGACGACAGTAAAATAACTGATGATGTCGCTTTTAAGTCCCGACCAAAACTAAGTTGCTTAATTGAATTTGAATAGTTATGTAATCATTTGAATTCTGCTTCTCATCAGTACTCTTTTTCCTTTAATTTCAGAAAAAGGTGGGACTATATCTTCTGGTTGAGGCAATTTTATTTGGTGCCATTGTTCTTATTACAATGTTAGCACTACATGGCCATACCAAAAGGTCATTAATTGTTGGTATTCTTTGTGATGTGTTCAACATTGCAATGTATATTTCTCCTCTAACTGTCATGGTAAGTAACTTTTATAAATCCGATTAATTTATATACATCAAGCTTATTATATTTGATAGAATATTTTCACTTTAATTTAATGTTTTGTAACATATAATGAACAGGCAATGGTTATCAAAACAAAGAGTGTGAAATACATGCCCTTCTGGCTTTCTGTGGCTAATTTCCTCAATGGTTGCTGCTGGACAACATATGCTCTCATCCACCCTTTTGACATTTATGTCTTGGTAATTGTTAATTAGATGAATGATTTTTAACTAATCCATTGTTATTATTGCTTACTAATATACCTTTGAATCGATTAATTAAAATTGCAGGTCAGCAATGGAATTGGAGCAATTTCTGGATTTGTTCAGCTCTTACTATATGGTTATTACTATTTCTGGGGAGAAAATAAAGATGTTGATGCTAATCATGATCCAAAGCCAACTCTAGAAGCAGTTTAATTGATCTGTTCATGATACTTTTGTTTACTTTTTAATTTTTTTTTACAATGATAGTTAAGAAGGATTGGTCTCTTTATTTTCTTTTTCAGCTTCATTGAATTTGTATAGATATTTTCTTCTGAGAACCATTATTACCATTTTTTAGATGTTTATCCCAAGCAATCTATTTCTAAGCATATTATACACTATTGTCCCAAAAAGGAAGCATATTATATATCCTTTTATATATTGTTCATTGTATCATAAGATTTTGTTGAATATATAATAACCTACATACAATTACTTGACATATTTAATTGTAAGTGAATTAAATTTTAAATTATTTTTTTATTTGAGTACATATGTATCTACCTTTTTCTTTCGATTTTCATCGGAGTCAAAATTCAAACTTTAATTTACCATATTATAGGAGTTTAACTAATTTCAGTAAACCCCATTTATGTTTGGTCGGAGTATATATATATACATATATATTAAGTACTTAAAAACACCTCTCTCAAATGACATATTTAATCATCAATTAATTTTCTCTTTAACATCAAAGAAAAATTGAAACATTTCAACTAAGTTTACATCTCCAAAATAAACACTTACCTAGCACTCAAGAAAGAAAATAAATAAAACAAAGTAAAAGAAAAAAAAATTGTGTACTATATATTTTTTGTTACATGAGAAAAAAGAAAAGAAAGAAAAAACGAGAAGAAAAAAGAAGGACTTAGTCTTAAAAACATCTGCAAATATATGGAGGAAAGGCAAGAGAGGGGTTTTATGAACAACGACCAAAGGTTCATCTCCATTAGCTCCTAATTAGGTATGGCAATAAAACCCATACCCGTGGATATCCGCCCGTACTATCTCCGTTTTGACGGGTAAAACCCGAATTGACTGGATTTTGGTTCAGGTTTGGACTTGGGTTTTCCCCGATTTTAAAAGACGGGAATGGAGCGGGTAATAGAGACATTGATACCCACCCCGAATCCGTCCACAAACCCGCCCCGTTTATATAAACATCATATTTTTCTTTTCATAAATTAAATTATGTATAAAAAAATATGATATATGTACAAAAAAATTCTTAAATTACATTCATACGTTTATTTTCATTTTAAATTGAGTATTAAATAAATTGTTTTTCCTATTATTTTCTTTGTTTAATAAAATCATACTATTGAAACATAATAGTTCTGAATTTTTAAATCATTTTTTAACTAAAAAATATCCAAATATAATTTGAATTCATGTGGAGAGAAACAAAACGGGGATACCTGAAACCCATTGGGGATACCTGAACCCCGTCGGGTATGGGTTTGAGGTTTTACTTTTCTTCCCCGCTTAAAAAGGAGATGGGTATGGGGATACCTGAACTTAAGGGTTTGGGTTTGGGGAGAGCAAAACCCGACCCCGCCCCGCCCTATTGCCATGCCTACTCCTAATTTTGCGAGAATATTCAGACATTGGTTTTCTTCACAAATAATATGTCGTAAGGTGTTCCATAAGTCATAGTTCAATTGGCAAAAATTTGCCGAAATTGCAAGTCATGGACGTCATGATCGGGGTTCGAATCCCGACTCTCTCACTTGTGTGAGAATTTTTTATATTTACTTTGTCAATTCTTCCATGTACCAAAAAAGAAAATATTGTAAGGTAACAGTTCAATCTTTTAAGGAAAATGCTAAATAATGTCCACGATGCTAGTTAAGAATACCAAATATAGAATAATGATTTTGGAACATGTACAGTCAAGATGTTTAAAATGTGTAAATAATATTAGTTTTAATATAAAATTAATTTTTTTTAATTTCTTAATTTGTATCACGAAAACACTAGTTAGTATGACCCATATTTTAAAATCGAACCAACTGAGAAAATAACACCTCTTCTAAGTTTTCACACATTTTTATTGATTCTATTAAACAAAGGAATTAACATATTTGTGAGAATAAGAATAATTATTGCGAGAATAAGAATACTTTTTAGACGGGTTAATGACGGGGCGGGGCGGGTTAACCCGTTTTGCCATCCCTACTCAAAATATTTTAATCACACCCAAATTTCATAAAAATTTCATCATAATGTCAAAATTGCCCTTTTTATATAAATTCTTAAAAATAGTTCTTAATTTTTTTTTTATCTTAGAAGAAGTGATAATTCACTGAAATTATTTTTATTAATTACAGCTTTGGTCTCCCTATTTTCAACTTTTTGCGGTTTTGGTCCCCTATTTTAAAACTCGACAGTTTTGGTCTCCCTATCATAATTTTTAACTATAAATTGACAATATGATATGATTTAAACGACATGGTATATGATTCGATGATTAAAAAATACCAACATCGATGAAATTGTAAGAATTTTGTTCATAAAGTTCATTTAAACACATGTTGTATCATCATATTTTAAACAAAATATGTGTTAGGGAGACCAAAACTGTCAAATTTTAAAATAGGGGGACCAAAACTACAAAAAATTGAAAATAGGGGGACCAAAACTGCAATTAAGCCTATTTTATTCTATCTCTAATGTTTCTGCTTCACCGCTCTCTCTGATAAACCTCATTAATGTGTTCTCTCTCACAAACCTTATTAACTTGTCGTTAATTTCAATTAAATATTGAATTTAAAGGTATTTTATTAAGGCTCCGTTTGAATTGATAGAATATAATGAAATGGAGCGGAGCGGAATAGAGTGGAGTGGAATGGGATGGAGCAGAATGGAATAAATACTCTGTTCCATTGTTTTGATATTTTAAAAAAGAAAGGAACTAAATTGGTGGTAAGTGGCAGTACGAGATAAAATTTATTTCATCCTATTTCATTCCATTCCGTTATTATTTGTCAAATCCAAACAATGGAACATTATTATATTCCATTCCATTATATTCCATCAAATCCAAACGGAGCCTAATACTTTATTGAATATGTTATTGAATTTATACTTATCCAATTCCATGACATTCTCTATTTATTCTTCAAGCGATTAAACCGCTAATGTTAATGTAAACTAAATTCACATAGTGAAAAATAGATTTGCAAACCATAGTAAACACATACTCCCTCTGTCTCAAAATAATTGTCACCTTAGGAATAAAATTTTGTTTCAAAATAAATGTCATTCTCACTTTTCAATATAATATTTTCCAATTTTACCCCTAATTATTACTATATGCATTATTCCCAAAAAAAAAAAACAAATCTATAATATATAGGGGTAATGCAGTAAAATATTACTTCTTTTAACATCATTACATTTCTTAATATTTGTGAAAAAACCTTAAACGCCTATTATTTTGTGTAAACTTAGTTCACACTTACATTCGACGGTTTAAAGAGTTTATGTAAACTTAGTTCACACTTATATTCAACGGTTTGAAGGGTTTACGTTAACTGAGTTTACATCATTATAAAAAATTATTCATTGGTATTTATTTTTTTTAAGTAGTCTAGTGACTAGAAATTTCACATTTAAGGTGGATAAGTGGGATAACCAGGGTTTGAACTCCGACACCTGCATATATAATGTAATGTCCTACCAATTGAGATAAGTTAACGAGACTCATTGCTATCTTCTTTATGACTTTTTATTGAGGAGGGATATATTGACTCCAAAAATAACTCTTTTGAATTACTCCAAATCAATACCCTCCATTTTATTTTAATCTAATGATCCTAATTAACTACTAAATCATCTCGCATGATCAAGCGCTTTAATCCTCTGTAATTCCCTTGTTGTGACGCTAGCCAAAAAAAAGGAATACGCTATTAGGTCTTCTTCCTCAATTCTCTAGTATATGTTCTCAAGATCTCCTCCAAAATTACTGGAAATGGATTAGCTGCAGTCAACTTTTTCTGCAGTTATTTTATAATCGTCCGGTCGTACAGTTGATAAATAAGTTTTTAAATTATGACCATCTAATTTTGATTAGACGGTGAAAAATAATATGACTGTACAGAAAATGTGACTGCATTGAATCTGATCCAAAATTACCAAGTTACCATGGACTTGCATTACCATGTCATCAACCCTTTGTTTTGCAATTGCAGGGTATATTTTATTTCATTAGATTCACACAATGAATTTTCTAGATTCTTGTAATTCCATTGTCCTTATCTTTAAATAGGTAGAATTCCAATTGCAGGGTATAATTTTAAAATATGTGGAATGCCATCTCAACATTTTTTTAATAAAAAATGGATAAAGATGTATACATGCCTTGTACAAAAGATAAAAGACTAAAAATGTTACAAATAAACAAGATAAAAGACTTGCAGTATAATTTTGCCATAATTTAACTGTATATACTCGTACAACTTTGAACGCAACATCAAGTTATGTTGTACAGCAGTGAGAGGTCTCTATTCCTTTGTAATCGAAACCCAAAGATCTATGATTCCGTATTTGACTAGCCAAGCAGATAAATTACCCTGCATTTTTTTACCTCTCCAGCGTTTTTTTATAACTTCCTAGGAAGCGAACGATGTATAACTTGTTCGCTTCCTAGCTAGCGAACCACAGTTGACGAACGTGACAAAGGTATAAGGCCATCTTCAACAACTACATCTACTAGAAGAGTAAAGGTTGCTGAGCAGCAGCCGAAGCATAATCGTAAGGTTCGGCCTGAGCCGAAGGCCGCTAGCCCTAGGGGAATGGATGAGCAAGCCTTGGAGGTACGCCCCTGTGCAGGAAGCGAACGGTGCATGAGTTTGCTGGTTAACCAGCTAACCATGACAGTAACAAGTTACTCATAAACACAGAAACCTTAAATTAAGTGTACAACTTCCTCTTTATCCTGTGCTACATTAGTAATGCAAATAAAAAATAACCTATTATCTATGTACAAATTGTTATGCACTCTGAGACACTCACCCATGTTTTTTGAAGAGGCACTCATCCATGTTAATACATTATTAACATGTAAAATGTATAAAGTCAACATTGAGTTAAAACAACCTTAAATTAACATGTTTAAGATAATTCAACTGCAAAACAACAGGGCACTCCACAAACGAGTGCGATAAATAAAATACTCTAAATACGATCATTGTAACATACTAAGAAAATATTTCAAATTTTAAAATACTGTGCAGTCTTCAATGCCTGCAAAATATAAAATGAACAATAAGAATGATATATACAATAAAATATTACTATAAAATACATAAAATAAAATAATGTTATCCTTATTTTTATCATGTGTGCACCAAACACATGATAGCATAAGTTTATCCTATCACTATCATATCCTATCCTTATCCAAATTTTTATCTTATCATGCGCAACAAACAGGCCCTAATAGTATCATGTTTGATTTCAAAATTGGTCATGAATGAGATCACAAAACAATGTACAAGAGACAACACAACTCTCTAAGTAGTATCCTAATCAAACCCACGGAACAATTGTATGTCCCATACAATCTCTTTGATATTGCTTACTACAAGCAAACACGATCTAAACAACTGTAAGTAACTTTCAACTAATTTTACTATATTTTTGATGTTATTATTTTGGGAAAATTACCATCACCTCCCCTGAGGTCTATTAAAATAACAGTGACACCTCCTGTTGTGTTAAAACTTACACTAACCTCCCTTAAGGTCTATCAAATAGACAACACCCTCCATTTTCTACTAACACCGTTAGTTTACCATACCCATGCTTATGCGTTACTGTCACTGCATTCAAGCAATGCTCTTCAGAATATAAATTAATAATACATACAACGATATATAACTATCACGAGGATTCATTCCAAAATCATTCACCTTTAGTTTCTTCAAAAGAGCTCGCCCGAGACAGGCCTTCCTCCCTGAGTATATCGATGGAGCTAAAATTACCTTGTAAGCATTCTTCATACATAACCATGAGTTTCTTAGCTCCCTATGTAAAATGAACGAGTGGATATAGTGAGCATTTTTCATACATAAAATTACTTTTTGCGATTTTACTCCACATATTTTTAATTTGCTCTTCTGGTCCCTCAAAATCGTGATTTTTTGTAACTTTTTGTCCCAATAATTGCAAGTTTTGGACCAAAATCCACACTTATGAAAGACCAAAAAGTGTAACTAAGAAAGTGAGGGACTAAACTTGCAAAATTACTAATGTGTGGGAACCAAAATGATGAATTTAGAAAATAGGAGAACCAAAAATAAAATTAAGCCAAAAATCTATCATAGGAACAAGAGATCATTCTAAAGCAATATAAAATAAATTTTGGAAATGAAGAAAAAAATCACATATACCTCTTTTGTGAGGTCATAATGCATAGTACCATACGGGAGACAATCTGTTTCGTTCTTGAGTATCCGTACTATGTGATCAAAAGAAAGCGGCTCTATATTTCAAGAGAAGAAAAAAAATTAGAATAAAAAAAAAAAACAAAAAGAGAAATGAAGTGATTAATTTAATTTGTTTACTTATGGTTTGAGTGAACCAAAAGAAGATGACATCGGCAAGATATTGAAGCATTGGGGTGGGATTATAGTCACACGGAGAAATACTGAAATGACGCGTCCACAAATTATTGACAAACAAACTGACCCCTTCTTTAAACACTGTCATCAAGTCTCCTTGCAGCACTCTAGAACCGTCCATCTCAGACGAATTAGCCTTCAAATTAAAAATACAAAAACTATTATTCCTAGAATAGGGGATGGATATATATAACCACATAAGTTAAGTTTTAATTATAAAATAGTTATGATTTCTGTTTCAAACTTATTTACCTGTTTCTGAATTATCTCAACAGAGGGGGTTTCCGTTCCAAACTTACATACAGCCTTTTCCTTAGCGGAGGATTTCCTTGCAAGCCTTTGTTTGTTCTTACAACTACCATAAAGTCGGATAAGAGTGGATTTCTTCATAGAGGAGACTCTCCTTGCAACCCTATCTTGGCAACCATCAAATAGGATAAGATTCCGTTTCTTAATTTTGTCAAGAAAAGGGTCGTTTGGGATTTGAAAGTTATTTAGTTGTTTCCACATTGGACGACGAGCATTGGCTTCCTTGAGTAACTGAATAGAGGTAAAATCGCCACGTAAACATTCTTGATACATAGCCAATAGTTCATCACAAACCTCTTCAATGCTCTTATTATGAGACATGGGATAATCAAGGAAAGAATGAAGTAGTTCCTCAAGTGCAATTTTTGTTGTAGGTGGGTCTTTGGATTGAATGAAACAAGAAAATATGCGGTCACAAAGGTTGTGAATTCTTAGATATGGGTCACTGCCTAAGTATCCATAGTCAACATTGTGTTGAACCGCACGACAAAAATTGATAGCCAAATCAATCCCTTCTCTGAATACTCTCATTGACTCTCCTCCTCCTTGGAGGCTGCAAGGCAGCAGGAGCGGCACTCTAGAACCAGTTTCCATCTTTGAATTATAAATCATAGTTTGATTAGGGTTATGTGGAAATCAAAGGGAAACTAAATTCATATTACCAAACAACAACAACAACAGTGAAAATTCCATTCAGGGGGAAGGGGAAATCAAAAGATATTGGAAACAGATCTTACAGATTGACGAGGATCGCCGCCGTGTTCTTGTTGTATCGGCTTGATCTGCGTTTTTTAGCGGTGACTGAGTGGGAGAGGTATAAAAGAACCTACTACTAAGGAAGGTACTAAATTGCCCTTTGTGTAAAAAAAAACCAAATATTTCATGGGTAATTCAAGTCATTGTAAAAAATATTTGGGTAAATTGATTTTTACACCCCCGCAGTATGCAAGTCATTGTACAAAAATTTTGGGTAAATTGATACAAAATGACGACGTGGTACACACAAGTGAATTTTTTTAAAATTTTATTTATTTTTTATTATCATGTCAATTAAATTATTTTTTTATCCCTGTAATTGTTGGCTAGATCATTCGGAGTTCTTGGATTTTGTGAAGACTTCTTGGGAGAGTATGTTATTGGTGGAAAAACGCCTTTGTCATTAAAGAAAAGATGAAAAAAAATGAAAGAGGCGTTGAAGATATGGAACAAACAAGTCTTTGGAATTTTGAACCTCAACATAGCCAAAACTGTGAAAGAATTAAATGAGGTTGAGTAGTTGTTGGTTCATGGGGATGATGAGATGAGTACTTTAAATTCAAAGGAGATGGTTAAGAAATTTTAGAATCAAATTCGGTCTAAAGAAACTCTCCTTCGCCAAAAATCAAGAACAAAGTGGACTCAAGAGGGTGATTCAAATTCTCGGTTTTTACATGCTAGTATCAAAGGGTGCCGTCGTCGAAATCAAGTTATGTTAAAGAAAGGGGCAGATTGGTTAGAAGGGGTGAATGATATAAAAAAGGAGACGAAATATCATTTTTTCAAGCATTTTTCAAAGGAGTGGAGTAACAGACCTTTTTTTGCAAGGTATCGACTTTAAACCTTTATCTTCTAATGACAATTCTATGTTATTAGCTCCTTTTGAAGAAGTTGAGGCGAAATAAACTATATGGAGTTGTGACGGTAATAAAAGCTCGGGTCCAGATGGTTATAATATTAATTTTTTCAAAGCCTGTTGGCCGGTTGTCAAAAAAGACATGTTGGATTTTTTGAGTGAGTTTCATGAGCATGTCGTGCTTCCCAAGGGGATGACAACCTTTTTTTTTTACTATTATTCCCAAGAAGGACCATTCCCAAATGATATCGCTTACAAGAAAAATTCATCATCTTCTTCCTCCTTCATCCTTCTCAATTCTAAAATAAGAGATTTTGTGGTTCTAATACAAGAAATAAATTGTAAGATGATCACTTTAATATGCATGTAGTACTATGCGAAGTTGCAAGGCGCAGGCTAGGGTGGAAGAGGGAGGTAGGTCTTCCACCGTGGAAGAGGAGCCATATTCGTTAGATCAAATGGATGATGCATCGTCTGTACTGTATTATTTTTTAATAACAAATTGAAACAAATCTTCCATAAATTTTGTAAAAAAAAAAAATCTCCCGTAAAAAAAAGGCAAGAAATCAAAAAGTTAAAATAGAAATCTTAAATTAAAAACATCAATTTCTTCACCTTTTCTTATAAAAACTGAGTCCACTAATTTGTGGACCCCACTAATTTTTAATGTGTCTATCTCTTTTCAAATGGAGAGATAATAAATGGAACAAACCCAAACTCCATACATACCATTCTCGTTTTATCTAGAGCACCAATTGATCACAATCACGATTGGAATTTGGAAAGCTCCCAAAATATTTCTTTTCTCACTAGACTTCGATTATTTTTTTGTATATAATTTAGGGCTAAAGCCCTTCAATTTTTAAATATATATACACGTGCAAGAAATTTATACAAATAATTAGTACTTCCTCCATTCCTTTTTGTTTGATGTTTTAGAAGAAAAAAAAATTATTTCAAATTGTTTGATGTTTTGATAATTTAAAGTTATATTTTGTCTATTATACCCTCCTTTCTAATTTTTTTTTGACTAAATTTTACTCCCTCCGTTTCTTTTTACTTGTCTTCTTAGAATAGTAACACCAAATTAAGGAAGTGTATATTTGCACTTTATCTTCCTATTATACCTTCGTTTTAATCCACCAATAAATTCCTATTTTTTTCACACACTTTCTCTTTCCAATAAATTTAATATATTATGTTAAAAAAAACAAAATTTAATATGTTATGTTCCAAAAAAAATAAAAAAGATTTAGTTTTCCAAATATATAGCATTAATTTGTTTTATTTAAAAAGATAAGAGCAATTGACAAAGGGTATAATTGACAAATTATACCGGTAAAATACCAAAAGGACAATTAAATAGAAACGCTAAATCTAGCCCTAAAAGACAAGTAAAAAAGAACGGAGGGAGTATATAATTTTTTATTGTATCTTTATTTTTTACAAAAGTTCTTCATATAATCTTTTTATTGTATTTTTTTTTTTTACTAAACTTCTTCATAAACTCTTATTATTGTTTTTGTTTTGTTTTTTTTTCTTGCATGTTTGTTGAAAATCTTGTTACACAACATTAACAAACTCAAAGTGACTACAACTTGAAAATACGAAAATTTTTAGAACACGTGAACTTTTGAAATACTCTACTTTAAAAATAAAAATGTGACTACAACCCAATCACAATAAGTATTATTTCATGCCTAAATAATCATTGACTTCTCGTACTAAAATTGATCACACTTCATTTGAATGGGTAGTTGTCCTATTCTTTCTAGCCTTTGTTTTTCATTAAATAAAGGGTTAATAGACTTTTACCCCCCTGCAAAGTAGACGAGTTTTGCGTTACCCCCCTGTAATTTTTTTTTTTGAGATTACCCCCCTGCAAAATTTAATTTTTTGACTTACCCCATATTGCTGACGTGGCAGGCAAAAAAAACAGAATAACCGATTTAAAAACAACACTTTTTAAATCGGTTGAACAAAATAACCGATTTAAAAAGTGCATTGAAGGGGGTAAATAAAAAAAATAAAATTGCAGGGGGGTAATCTAAAAAAAAAAATTACAGGGGGGTAAAGCAAAACTCGCTTACTTTGCAGGGGGGTAAAGACCTATTAACCCTTAAATAAATTTTCCTTTCTATTCTTCCGATGAAGTATATCTTGTTAAAAAAACTGATTTTTTTTTGTTGAAAAGGCAAAAACAAAAAAATTGATTTGTTATGATCCGCCTTTAATTTTTTTGTGGTTTTAATTTTTTGGAAAGATAAAGTGTGTGCAAAAAATAGGAATTTTTTGTGATTAAAATTATAGTATAACTAGTATGGACACCCGTGCCAAGCACGGGCTAGAAATTCAATTTTTATAAAATTTAATAGAAACTTGTAATATATATATATATATATATATATATATATAATTAAGAAATACTTTTGAAAGGGAAAATTAGGGTTCAAACCAGCATCATGCATAAGTTAGCTTTCATTTAAAAAAATGTAATAATAATAATTTTAGAATTTAATGTGAAAATATATGTATATTATTATTGTCTTACTAATTATTTTATTTTGTTGTTAAAACATGATGAAAATATTTTTTTTATTAGAAATTCATTTAAACTATCAAGAGAGATTTGTTCTAATGGAAGAGAGTAATTTCTTATGGGGTGAAGAACCTAATCAAAACTGTGTAAAAAGTAAAGCAACTAATATCACAATTTTAAATCTAACATCTTAATTATTTATTGCAAAAAGTTTAATTAAAAATTCAAGAGGAATTTAATATAACAGAAGAGAGTTATTTCTTATGGCGTGAAGAACTAAATATAGTTCATGTAAAAAGTAAAACAATTTGAATCATAACCTTAAGCTAGACATTGTTAAAAAAAAAAACTTAAGTAAGATATGATCTAACCGAAGAGGGTAATCTATGTCGGCATAAAGAATTAAATTAAACCAGTGTAAAAAGTAATGCAATTGAGATCATAACCTTAAGTCTCACAACTTAATTATATTTGTAATAAATTCAATTAAAATACTCAAAGAAATTTGTTCTAACGGAAGATCATAATATCTTACTTGTGAAAAACTAAATAAAGCAATTGAGACCATAATCATAGGCATCACGTCTTAATTATTTTTGTAAAAAGTTCAATTAAAATTTCAACAAAGATTTAATCTAAATCAAACCCGTGTAAAAAGTAATGTAATTTGGAACCATATAACCTAAAGTTTCACATCATAATTATTTTATTGCAATTTCAATTAAAATATCCATAGAGATCTAATCTAACGGAAGATTGTAATCCTTTACGGCTTGAAGAACTAAATAAACCTCGTGTAAGGAGTACAACAATTGCGATTATAATATTAGTTCTCACATCGTAATTATTTTTGTAAATCAATTAAAATATTTAGAGAAATTTGTTCTAACAGAAGAGGATAATCTCTTGCGGTGTAAAAAACTCAATCAAGCCATTGTAAAAAGTAATTGAGGACACAATCTTAGACCCTGCATCTTAATTATTTTTTTAAAAAAGTTCAATGAGAATATTCAAAGAGATATGATCTAATGAAAGAGGGTAATCTTTTACAATGTGAAAAATTAAATCAAGCCCGTATGACACTCATACGACACATATCCGAGAGGTGTCCAAAAAAACTATTTTTTATTTTACTCCGACACTCCTTAGATTGGTATCCGACACCTATAAGACATTTGTACAAACGTGTCAGATAAATGTCCTAATTTTTTTTTTGCTTCTACTCTTCTTAGATATATATATATATATATATATATATATATATATATATATATATACAACGATTAAAGATGTGTCGAAACAATAATATTGATCAATGAGGGATTAAAGATATTACATTTTTACTACATTATTTTTAGTTTTTCGATAGTAGATGGATGAATAAATGTCAAATGTACTATTATATATTCCTTTAAAACTTTTTTTAATGAAAAATCTGTTCAACTTAAATGCATATGTATGTATTTTAATTATCAATTTAGTTTTTTTATAAATATGTAGCGGTGTCGTTGTCATATATTTTTTACATTAGCGGTGTCGGAGTGTCCGTGTCAGAGTCTGTGCTTCATAGATTGAGACCATAACCTTAGACCTCAAATCTTAATTATTTTTGTAAAAAGTTCAATAAAAATATCAAAAGATGTTTGATCTAACAGAAGTGGGTAGTCTCTTACCGTGTGAAAAACAAAATCAAACATGTATAATCTTAGGCCCCACGTCTTAATTATTTTTGTAAAAAGTTCGCTTAAAACTTCGAGAGGGATTTGATCTAATAATTTCTTACTGTATGAAGAACTAAATCTAGTCTAGCCCATGTAAAAAGTAAATTATTTTGGACAAAAACCTTAGGCCTCGCATCTTAATTTTATTTTTTAAATGTTCAATTAAAATATCCAAGGAGATATGATCTAATGAAGAGGGTAATATAGTATGGCGTGAAAAATTAAATCAAGCCCGTATAAAAAGTTAAGCAATTGATATTATAATATTTGGTCTAACGGATAATGGTAATCTCTTAGGGTGTGAAGAACTAAATCAAGTCCATGTAAGAGGTAAAGTAATTGAGATTATAATCTTATGTATCGCGTCTTCATTATTTTTTGTAAAAAGTTCAATTATAAATTTCAAGAGCGATGTGGTCTAATAGAAAAGAGTAATTAACTAAATCAAGCCCATATAAAAAGTAAAGAAATTTGGACCATAACCTTAAGTCACACATCTTAATTAGATAAATTTAATTGAGATTATATCTCTCGGTCTCACATCTTAAAATTTTATTAAAATAACATTCAATTAAAATATCCAAAGAAATTTATTCTAATGGAAGATGATAATCTCTTACGCGGTGAAGAATTAAATCAAGTCTATGTAAAAAGTAAAACAATTGAGATAATAATCTCATGTCTCGCGTTTTAATTATTTTTGTAAAAAGTTCAAGTAAAATTTCAAGATAAATTTTATCTAAAATATGAAAGTTTAATTTCTTACTTGTGAAGAAATAAATAAAGTCTGTGTTAAAAGTAAAGAAATTTGGACTATTACTTTAGACCTCACATCTTAATTTGTTTTTGTAAAATGTTAAAAAATAATAATCAAAGAGATCGAATATAACAGAATAAAGTAATTTCTTACGGTTTAAAAAACTAAATCAAATCAATGTAAAAAGTAAACCAATTGAGATGATACTTCATATATGTAACAAATTTGAATTATTTATTTTATTATCCTAATCCTAATATGTATCAATAACTCATCCTTTTTTTATAGGACAGTAATAAATAACTCAGCTTAATTTTTTTTTGTGTTTTTGACAAATCATCTTAATCTTAATTATTTGTTTTTTGTTTTTTGAATTATTATTTTTGTTTGACAATACATACATTGAATAATTGGTAAAAAAAAAAAGGGAAACAGAAAATATAAATTAAGTCAAATTAAAATACAAATGCTATCATATTTTTTTTAAGAAAATAAATTCAGATGCTATAATACATTGTTTGTGTTTTGAGTTACTTAAGCTATACACGATCGTTTTTTTTTTAAATGGTGCCAAACTGCCAATCCTTTTTTTTTTCTTCAGTTAAGATAATAAATTAAATTCAAATTTATAAATTGTTTGTTTTATTTTAATGATGTTAATCCTTTTTTTGTTTGAATTATCAGAGACAACCAATTCATGAACATGTCTAGTCTTAGTATTAGGAATGAAATTCAATTTAAACTTATAAGAACATGTTTTATATACATCCTCATTCAGGGATACACTGAAATTCATTAGTACATAGACCTTGTCATCGCTAATCTCATGACTGAATTGTGAGATTAAACAGCTATTGACTGTGACATGGATAATCTTCCCCTAAAAAATATAAAATAGAATATTAAAAAAAAAAAAAGAAAAAAAAAAAGACAAACCAAACATACAAAATATAATTTCATATTATAATTGTTAAAAATAAAAATTACCCTTGAGTCAATTAACACCATCTCCAAGGTCGAAGGTGTTACCCACAACCTCATGACTCTACCAAAAAAAACACCAATCATCTTTTTGGTTTGAAATATCAAAGATTGAGTCGTATGAAGGAGCCATTAGTAAAAGAAGCAAAGTGTAAAGACTTAAAGATGATTAAACTCAATGTAAAGACTTAAAGATGATTTAAATACATTTAATCGGATTTAAGTATATAGGCCTATTTATAGAAGTTTTGCTTCAGTGTAATTTCGTTGAGAAAGATATAAAATAGATTAAAGTATTCTACGAAAAAAAATATGATTTAAGTAAACAAACCGGATTCCCATGATTTTAGGCTTTTTGTAACTAATTTGTGATTTTAATGTTAATCAACACTCCTATTTTAGAACATGATTGAATTTTATTTTTATTTTTTGATAAAATTTGATATGATTTAAATATACGTGTTTTTCTATAAGATCCGAGATTTACAACAACAGCAAAATTACTGAAATAATATACCTTATTCTCTTTCAAGTCTTTCTCAAGCTTGTATATTAGTGTCCTTTGGATGGTAGCATGAATTTTGTTACCATGAAAATAAAAATAAATTAAAAACATACATAAAAAAGAGATAACGAAAATTAAATATTAAAACCATGTCAAGAGAGAATTAGGATTGTGTGTCGCCGCGGTTAACATGGTTCACATCTCAAACAAACCAACTACGAATGATTCGTGCAGCTATAGTCCATGACTCTTTCTCGGAATTGATTTCAGAAATATTATCGTATTTTTGTGCCATAGTGATTTCTTAATTGGAAGAAACAAATTTGTATATTTTCTGTATGGAAGAAACAAATTTGTGTGGGATAAATAGACAAATAAAAATGTTAGACTCAACATCTATATATAGAGGAAAAAATACCCAAAAAATCTAAAATATGTAACAAATCTATATCTATATCTATATCTATATTATTATTATTTGCCTTACTCAAAGTAAAAAGTACACTTGGCATCCTCACGTTGCTTCTCAAAGAGCAAATTCATATGTGACATTATTTTAATAACGTGGCGTCTATGTGGCGCCTACGTGTCTTCTCTTTACGACCTAAAGGGACGCGGTTCGAATCCCACTAACAACAAAGTATTAATTTTATGATTTTTTGTCTTTTCTATTTTACCTTGCTTTTTTTTTTTAGCGATTATCAAATCTATTGTGAAACAAAAAAATATATAGATAATAAGATTACCATAAAATCTATCGGATAAGTACAAAAAAAAAAAAAGAATCTATTGTCAAAAAAAGAAAAAAGAATTGCCTTGATTTATTTTACCAATTATTCAATGTATTGCCAACAAAATAATAACAAACCTTACAAAAATAGAAAACAAAACAAACAAAAATTGATTAAATATATATATATATATATATATATATATATATATATATTATAGTAAATTACACTACCCTCTCTTGAGAAGTGCTTAAATTACATTACTCTCCCCTCTTATATTAAAATATACACTTTCCTCCCATCTTATACAAAATATATTAGAGAAAATTAATCTCTTCTCCATCGAAAGAAACTTGAATTTCCTCTCCCTTCCCGTAATATTAAAACATACATTTTCCTCTTTTAATCAAACTCTATTTTAACTTTTTACACGAGCTTTACATAGTTAGAAATAACTCTCTTCCGTTAGTTCATATATCTTTGAATATTTTAATGGAACATTTTATTAAAATAATTAAGATGTGAGACATAAAGTTATGGTTCGTGTTGTTTTGTATATTACACGGGTTTGATTTAATTGTTCATACTATAAAAAAGTTACTCTCTCCTATTAGATTACATCCTTTTTGATATTTTAGTTGAAAATTTTGCAAAAATAGTTAAGATGTAAGGTTATAGTTTCAATTGTTTTTCTTTTACACGGGCTTGATTTTGTTTTTCACACCGCAATAAATTACTTTCTTTTATTTGATTAAATTCATCTTAAAATTTTAAATGAACTTTTACAAAAAATAATTAAGACGTAATGCCTAAGAATATTTGTCTCAATTGTTTTACTTTTGATGGCTTTATTTATTTCTTTACGCCGTAATAGATTATCATCTTCCGTTAAAACAAATTTTTCTAGATATTTTAATTGAAGATTTACAAAAATAATTAAGAATCGAGACCTTAGGTTATGATATCAATTATTTTACTTTTTACACAGACTTCATTTAGTTCTTCAAGTCGTAAGAGCGATTATCCTCTTTCGTTTGATCATATCTCTTTGAATATTTTACTTAAACATTTTTTAAAAATGAATAAGGTAAAGCGTTATTGAGCGGTGTAACATTAATTTGATTCCTCCCTCTATAATATCTATGTATATATATATAGTACACGTTGATTAAAAAGATGCATCTATATAGTACATAGTTTAGAGGTTTGGTTAGGGCTCCTTCCACTTTGCCTCATGGTGAGATCCAAGCTCTCTTGATTGACATTAAACTATGTTGGTAAGCAGATTTTAAGAAGTTATGCTTTTCATATTCTATGCATGTTATTATGCAGTTGGTGACTGACCGCTAGTACTAGTAGATTTTATCGTTATGTAAAATTTTTTTCGGCTATTCGTGAACTTTTAGCAAAAGATTGGACTGTTATTATTTGTGAAGGAAACCAATGGGTGGATATTCTCGCAAAATTAGAGGCTAGTGGAGATGAATCTAATGGAGATGAACCTTTGGTTGTTGTTCATGAACTCCTCTCTTGCCTTTTCTCCGCATATTTGCGGATGCTTTAGGAGTATTCTTTTTCTCATGTAACCAAAAAAAAATTTCAAGTAATTGGATGTAGGTTACTATACTCAACAAAAGATTATGGTACGATGAACAATATATAACAGGGTATATAATATGCTTCTTTTTTCGGACAATAGTGTATAATATGCTTAGAAATAGATTGCTTGGGATATACATTTAAAAAATGGGAATAATGGTTCTGAGAAGAAAATATCTACAAATTCAATGAAGCTGGGAAAAAAAAATAAAGAGACCAATCCTTCTCAACTATAGACATGCTGCATATCATAAAACAAATCAAACTACCTATATAAAGTGTAAAATGTCATTGTAATTTTTTTAAAATGTAAACATAATTGTCATAATCAGATCAACTAAACTGCAGCTAGAGTTGGCTTTGGAACATGATTATTTTCTCCCCAAAAATAGTAATAAGCATATAGTAAGAGCTGAACAAATCTAGAAATTGCTCCAATACCATTGTTGGCCTGCAATAATTAATACAAAAGGTATGTTATTAAGCAATAACAATGGATTAGTTAAAAATCATTCATCCAATTAACAATTACCATTTACCAGGACATAAATGTCAAAACATCATATGTTCATTATATGTATAGAATGGCATGTATTTCACACTTTGTTTTTATAACCATTGCCTGTTCATTATATGTTTCAAAACATCAAATTGAAGTAAAAATATTCTATCAAATATAATAAGCTTAAGCTTGATATATATAAATTAATTAATGGGATAGAAGTTACTTACCATGACTGTAAGTGGAGAAACACACATTGCTATGTTGAACATATCACAGAGAATACCAACAATTAATGACCTTTTGGTATTGCCATGTAGTGCCAACATTGTTATAAGAACAATGGCACCAAATAAAATTGCCTCAACCAGAAAACTTCAACAGGCCTGTCTTCTGTCCAACTGTGCCTTTGATGGTCTTACAGCAACTCTCGGAAGTGCAGCATCCATATCAAATTAATCTTTAGTTGCTTAAAAATATGAGAAACTTTGATCATTAGTTGTCCTCGGCAGTATCCAACTCAAAGAAGGGACTGCAATTCTTTTTCAGCAAAGAAGTGGCCTCTGTATTTCTTGGCAAATAAACAGGTCCTTGATCCTCAACCTGACTTTCACTGTGTGCATTAATAAACTCTTGAGGTCTATATTTTGGCCCCAGCATAATGGAATCTCTCGGTTCTTTTTCTTTAGGGTCACAATCTTTTAACCAGCCCAATAGCTCTTCAATTTCTGAATCTGTTTCATAAACAATCCACTGTGAACTACTGCCTAAAGCATTAAGTGGTTGGGACATCAAAGGGGAGGAGAGGAATCCTTGATCAACTCTAACATCTTATAGTTATCCTTCTCGGATAATGCACAATGCTGCAGAGCAGAAAACTTCTCTGAAGAATCTTTGCTAACTGACAATCCTCTTCCATGCTGAAGAACAGCACTTGCATCAACAACTATATGTGAACGTCCTCTGGGTGTAGCCAAAGCCCAGTACAGTCGACCAATGGAATCAATACCCAAAAAATCCGGGCGAACAGAGAGCTTCAGAAGCTGTGATCCTACACTAGTTATAGAGTCATGCAGCAGTGAAATATCACGCTTGACAGCATTGAGCTCGACGTGGCATGTTTCCGACTCATTCACAGCATTTTGGGAAACTTCAACAGGCACACATTTTCCTTGCTGGTATGTCGCACAAGTAGATACATTCCTTATCTCACATTTCTGGTAGTTACCCTGAATATGAGTTGCTCCACAGCCACAGGAACCGTCCTAAGTTGTCCTTCTATTGAATTCATATGTTGGTTATCAGAATCTGAATGTGTCACAGATATGCTTTTATCAACACTATTGAACCTACACTTCACTTTGAGAATCTCTTCTGAAGGTAGACTATCAACAAATGCCCCAGGACCACTAGGATTGGCGGTTGTAGCAGACACTTACTAGTATTTGAGAACAAAGATATGAACCCTTCCTCAAGACCAACTTCCCCAGTGGTAATTTGAGACAATGTGTCAAATTTTCCAGCTTTTGTGGATAAAACATCTTCCTTAATTTTCAGGCTTTTCCACCAAAGCGGGCACCTTTGATTGCAGTCCACCTATTAGCACTCTTAGTAATGAATTATGGGCCTTGGTCAAAGCTACACCAAAGCATCTGTCATAGGTGAAAGATGCTAGCATAACTTGGGCTTCCTCTTTCATTGCTTCTGTTTCCACTTGAATAAAAGAACTTCCTGTGGAACCTGATGGACCAGATCACATACTAGTCAGCAATCACCATCACCCCCTTGTGAAGTTAAAACTTGACTTCCACCCATTCCCCTCTCAAATTTCATGTCTAAAATTTCACGGAATCGCTCTAAAAGCTCCCAAACCTGAAAAACAGAAACAAAAAAATGCAACTGTGCATCATAGCAATAAAAAATAAAGCCAAAGAATGTAAAAGGGTAAAGTAAAGATATGAATTTCACTGCAGTCTGGTACCTATATACCTGAAAAATGTCACCAATGAGTTCAGTAGGAGATGGATGTCGGTCTCTTCGGGTTAAAAATTTGCTCTTCCACCACAAAATCTTCACTATCTATTATTTATTACTACTACTACTATCTACTACATTTTTATTATTCTACTCTATCTACTACTACTATCTATTATTTATTCTACTTACTATATCTATTTATTCTGAAGTGCTACTACTTTCCCAACCTTCCTCAACTTCCGCTCCCCCTTCCAAATCGAAATCGTTAAAATCCAAAACAGGCACAACAGTTCTTCCAAAGAGAGAAGCTATTCTCTCTACATCAGTCTGAGTTTTGAACCGGGGTCCGACGAATTTGCGGTGTTCGTTGTAAGAATTATAACAATCATCGAAATGCGGTTCCAATATTATCTGCTCTTCCACTGTATTTTCTGCTATTAGAATTGTTTTGAATAAAGTGTCATCCCCAACCGTTTTTATATTACGAAATATATAATCCTTAACATCCCACACAATTGCCTCGGTGACAATTGTGTGGGATGAGGGAGGTAAAACAATCGTAGTTTGAACGGCACGAGCGGTTATCAACAAAACTCTTTTCATCGGATCAGCCATAAAATCATGAATAGTATCGGCCGTATCAGCACTATAATGTGGATACAAAGTGGATCCTATACCTAAACCGCTTAAAGCTCTGTTGAGCCACATCAGAGTTGTTCCACATGAGGAAATCACTACTATCTTTGCTGCATTCGCCTCCTGTTGGTTCCATTCATTGAGCAGTTTAGGAACTTTGTTGATAACCCATTTTAATTTTGTTGACATCGAAGCAAGTTCTTCTTCCAACGGTCCAAGAACGATGTCCGGACAAACCGGACAGGGTATAATCACCTCTTTATGTTCCTCCTCCAACTGCTGCCTTTTATTATCGTAGTATGCCTCGAAACATGTTCGACAGAAAATATGACAACACCTTGTAATGGAGTCAACATCATCGTCTGAACCTAAGCAGATAAGGCATTTATCACCGGCCAATTTTGCCCCATATAAACGTTGAACCCGTTCCAAAAGATTAGGATCTGATAACTCGTGAGGATTACAAGGAAATGGTGCAAAACAAGTAAACCTTAGCAATTTAAATTGAACTCCAAAATCATTCTTCTGTCTCACACTCCACGAAAGTCTTTCATTTGAGGTTTGGATGTGATGCTGTATTGCCATGTATCGAAGACCATAACAAAAGTATTCCAAATCATTGAGAGCTACTCGTACAATTTCCAATTCCATCAGATCAAAGAAGGATCACAAAGCTGTTGAAGTAGAGGTTTAAAATAATACCTAGTATAATAGAAAATATCACAATCAAATCTATATTTAATCAAAATAAAACAAGCAACTTTCAAAATTAATTCAACCACTTCTTCTCATAAAACACTTGCAGCAAAAAGATGTTTGAGTTAAAGAATATTATGTCCTTAATATTTCTCATAGTAATTACTTTTGCTTCAGCAATAAGCGCACAGAAGCAGTAGACCATGTTGTGCGATGTTTCCCTTCCAACAATTTGTCAAACTCTATAAAGCTTTGCATATCTGGCATCTTAACATGTTTCACATTAAAGCTTTACCCAATTCCTAAGATTCCTAAAGTAAATGATGGTAAATGATCAAGGAATAAAGTCAAGCCTCATGTCAGAGCATTATGGAGGTATACTAATTCTAGTACACAGGCCTCATATTAGGCATTATGGAGGTATAATAATTCTAGTACCTAGGCCTCATGTAAGAGCATAACCCAACACAAATAGTGAATACATAGAAATTGAGAGATGTATTTGAGAGTAAGACCAATTCAGGTCAGCAATAGTTTACATCATTTGAAAAACACTTTTAAAAATACTTTTAACACAAACCTGCTGCAAATTGCAGCTGCTATTGCAAGATCTCCAGCAGTCTCAGTCAGCGTCAGTCCACTAACAACATTTAAAAACACCGCCTGTTGCATAAAGACACAAGAAAGTAGAATATAATCAACGCAAATAACTATCAACATGAAAAAAATATTTCACTGGTTAAATTATGGGCACCAAACAGGCAATGGAAAAGTGTTTCAAAATAACAAGTTAATTCACATGAAGTTTTGCTAAGATCATTATCGGTGAGAGAAGCCAGAAGTGAATATTGGTAGCTCGTTGACGGTTAAATTCACTGAAATTAACCTTATCACTGCATTTCTGAATTCTCAAAATGAAAGATGGATAGGTAGGGTACACTAATCTTAACTTATCCTCACAGAATAGTTTCCATTTAATCATTAAAACTAGGAATCTATCAATATCTACCAATGCTCTAGTTTGTGTATGACATAGAAAGTGGTCTAGTTCTGGTTAGTCCTTTTCTCGATCAATCCTGGAACCTTACTATAATAATTATACGAAAAGTGAAATCCAAATTTAACAAAATCCAAGTCAACAACTTAATTTGGGCAATAAACAAGGCATTCAGTAACATGAAGAACAAAATTTAACTAACAATATTTGAAAACTAACTTAGGCAAAAAATTCAAACCAATTTCAAACAAAACTTCCCTAATTTTTAATCTGATGCATCAAACATCTCATGAGACATGCAAACAAATTCAAAACTATAACCTCATTGATGCATATTAACACATTTGGTGTATATTAAAGTCAAATTTCAAACAAATTTTAATTTACCTTTTGAATCTATGCAAATGGAGAAAACAAATCCGATTGAATCCTAACGGAACAAGTAACATTTGTGCAAAAGAAAGGAAAAATCAGAAAAGAGTAAAATTAGGGCACAACAACAAGGCAAAATCAGAAAAGAAATCATACATCTACGAATTTGTGTGTGACGACAGCGAGAATAGTGAATTCCGGTCGACGAACAATTCTCGAGTCTTTGAATATTTTTGACGGTGAGGTGAGTTCCGGTCTCCCTGAGAATATGCAGAACGACGGCGGCTCACACAATAGAACAGTGGATCTGAAGCGGTGGCGCACGCAACAGCTCGACGAGGGAAGAGAGACCGGTGGTTGAACGGTGGATCTGAAGCACTAGAACATGGAAGAGAGTTTGTTACTATGGCTTAAGCATTTCTATGCGAAATTGGGAGATTTCATCATTGGGCAAATTGAGAACTTGGAAGAGTGGAAGTGAGGAATTGGGAATGGGAGAATGAATAAAGAAAAGCGCGCGAGTTGTTTGGTGAAAGAGCTGCTAGTAAATTGAAACAGGGAAAGAATGAAGGCTTAAACATCATTTTAGTCCTCGTAAGTCGTGATATTTTGATTTTAGTTCCTGTATTTTTTTTTGTTGCAAATTAATCTTTTGTATGTGCAAATCATTTTGATTTTAGTCCCTAAAGCTAAAATCCGCAGGAAAATTTGTTGGTTTCCTGCGGATTTTCCTACGGATTTTGATTTTAAGGGACTAAAACCAAAATATTTGAACATACAGGGACTAATTTGCAACAAAAAAAGATACAGGGACTAAAACCAAAAAATTGCGAACTTACAAGGACTAAAATGATATTTAAGCCAAGAATGAATAATGAAAAGCGCGAGTTATGGTTGCATTTGTTTTGGATTTTTTTTAAAAAAATATATTTTATAATTTTGACGGTGTTTGTTATATATTTGGGTCATGTTAACTAGTGCACTCGGGACACTAGTTAAAGATACCAAAAGAAGAAAAGTATGCATAGAAAACAACACTATTTATATTTTTAAAAGGTTGAGTGCACAAATTCCATGAAGATTTTACTATATTTGTTCTCTTAACTAGTGCCCCAACATTTTCTTATATATTTTTTTAAAAAATTATTTTTAACTCCAAAATAAAAAACTTTTACCTATTTCTAATACTGTTAGTAAAAGTTTATTTAAAAATTTTCAATAGGAATTTTGAAATATAAAATATATATATACCGGCAGTGACGGAGCTAGAAAATTCTTAAGGTTTGGACAAAATACCAGTTTTAAACAAAAATTTCAATTTTGTATTGAAAAAAATTAATTTTGCCCAAAATTAATTCTCTTAATAATTTAATTTTGCTCTAAACTAACCCAAAAAATATAGTTGAGGTTGAGGTCGGACGATATAGATCAACCAGCAACTCACTTTCTCCTCTTCATCTTCACACTCAATCTCTTCATCTCCTTCAACAATTTGCCTTTTCACTTGATTGGTGGCTCAAATGCAAGATTAAGAGCTTATCTAAAGGAATCAACACTCATTGAAGCATAAACATAAGGTAAATTTCGAATCTAACCGATTAAATTTTGTTATTGTTTCTTAAAATATCTTGTCAAATCCTAGATTTTCGAAATTTTTGACACCTATGCGTTGTTTTTCGAAATTTGGCAAAGAAATTTCAGAATCTGTGTTCCAAAATTTGCACGCCCTGTGATTCTTTGATGTCCAGCTACTGCCTGTTACTGCATCAGTCCTGTTTCCTCTATTTTTTGATGATTCAATGTTAAACTTTGCATGATTATAACTTAGGCCAATGCTATGGTGGACCACCTCATCAAGTGGTCCACCGTGGACAAGTGGTCAATACTACTATAACGAATACGAATTTTACAAAATCGACCGTTGGATTGAAAGTTTATATCATATAGATCATCCATAAAAAAAAATTAGAAAAATTGAAAATCATTTGATATGTTATTGAGATCCATAAAGATTAACGGTTTATTAAATACTGTAAATCTTAATGAATCCCAAAAACATATCAAATGATTTTCAATTTTTCTAATTTTTTCTGTGGATGATCTATATGATATAAACTTTCAATCCAACGATCGATTTTGTAAAATTCGTATTCGTTATAGCGTTGGTCCACCATGGACCACTTGAATAAGTGGTCCATATTAGAATTGGCCTTATAACTTATTGCTTATTGGTTGTTGCTTATTGTTGTATGTGTTGTGTTTGATATGGATTTTAATTTTTTGTAGTTATGGATCATGAATCGAGACAAGTAGTATTAGGTATACTTATTCATGAAGTTATGGCTGAAGCGGATCCTGTGAATTGTCATGCTTCGACAATTGAAATTAGGCATCCTCCCGCAGCAATTGAAATCAGGCAACCTTCCGCAATAGAATTTGATACTAGATCGAGTTTTTTGACTGATGAAGCTTTTAAGACGCGTGATGATTTACTTAGGTGGGTTAGCGACGTCGCCGCCAAGTTAGGGTTTGCAATCGTGATTGTAAATTCAGACAGCGGTTCCGATAGGAGAAAACAAAAGTTTGTTTTGGGTTGTGGAATGAGAGGTGTTTACAAAAGAACAAGTAAGAAGGTAAAATTTGAAGAAACGGGAACGAGGAAATGCGGATGCCCGTTTTAATTTCGTGGTTATTTTCATTCAACCAAGGATTGACATCTTAGTGTTGTGAATGACATACACAACCATGAGTTTGATAGAGAATTAGATGGCCACCTAATTGTGGGACGTTTGAAACCCGAAGAGATGGAGGTGGTTGCCGAATTGACAAGAATATTGGTTCCGCCTAGGAACATTATGTCAACATTGAAGGAGAGAGATCCGGAGAATGTGATGAATTTCAAACAGTGTACTATTTACTTTGAGTAAGGTAAATAATAATAGTATAGATTTATTGGAAAGAGAAATTGTGTGAAAAAAATAGAAATTTATTGGTGGATTAAAATAAGGATATAATAAGAAGATAAAATGCAAATACACATTTTCTTAATTTTGTGTTAATATTCTAAAAAAGACAAGTAAAAAGCAACGATATTAATTTTTTTATAAAGATTTACTCGCATAATCCTTAAACTACACAAAAACAAAACAGCTGGAAGACAATTTTTGACACATGTCGAGCTCATGTTGAGCTACAGAAAATCCTAGCTGTACTACCAAACAAAAACTTTACTTCAAATAAACCATATCAAAATTTGTTCTTTCCCGTCTGGATATGCCTTCCATGAACCATTGGGCTTGCCGGTTTCCTTTTCATCCGACCCGGCCCAGATCACATTCACATTGAAACAGCAACGAGATGTCAACATCCTTCCCCAACTTCCAAAAACACCCATTTTGATGAAATTTCAGATTCTTTGTTTCTATGTAATTATGCACACATTATTTTGGTTGGAATCAATCAATTTCAAATTCTCCCTCTCTTCAATATCAAAACTCACTTTCTTTCTCAAGGATCTCAGTTCTTCCCTCTCAAGCTCTCGTCCTCTCGGATATATCTTCACCACCATCTTCGCCGCCGTCACTTTCTTTCTCATTGATTTCAATATATGATTTTTATTTGGAATATTTAATTTTCTCTCTACGGTTTTGAGGGTCTCCTGAGAGGAACCTCGAGAAGCAGAAGAATGTTGTGGCAAAGGTAATCTATCTATCTCTCGCCGACAATTTCTAAAATGAAATGAAATTTTGAAATTAGGGTTTCATATGCTTTTGATTTCATTAAAATATTCGTATTAGATCAATTTTTTTTGTGATTAATCTTGGCTGGTGGTGTAAATGTTGATTTGAACTTTTTTTTGTTGGTATTTGCAGGAAGCCAGCTTGAAACAAACAAAAAACCTATGTCGATCCAGGTAGATATATACATATATATCCGTAATTTATTTAATCTTTTTGCTTTGTAGTTCTTGATAAAAACATATTTCTCTTTCGATTTCAATTTTTATTTCTGATTTTTGTAGTTATCTCTCTTTTTGTTTTTTACTTTGAGGTTCTCCTCTAGGTTTCATTGTTGCTGTGCAGAGAAATGGGATTTAAAGGTATATTTTCATAGCTATAGGCTATAGCTATTGACTATATTTCTTCAATTTCTTGAATGTACATGTTCATTTCTAGATATCATTTTTCTCTTCAATTGTTGGTGTTGTTTTGTAGATATAGTTTTTTTATTTATTTAAATTTAAATATTGTTGCTTATTTATGTTGTTCTTGGTATGAGAGATTGAAAAAATCTTGACTACATATATGTATATAACTGACTTGATTTGATCTATCCTCATCAAGTGTAGTAATTTGTATAAGAACTACTATTAGTGATGACTCAAGTGTTGTAACTACATTTTTTTATAGGTTGTGTTGGTTGCTAATTTTGCTGCAGAAGAACCAGATTTTTATGTTGTCGTTTTCAGCATGTGTGTGGTTTACTTCATTTGGGTAACAAACCTGTTGTCCCTTTTGCTGCTGCAAGCTCCTCTTCCACATCTAGATTTCAAATTCAAATTTCAAATTTCCCTCAAAATGTCTATTGTGGTCTCTCTATTTGCACACACAATTTCTCTCTCCCTCTTCTTTCACCTTCTTCAACATTGCTTTCTCCTTGGGCCGTTTCTCTTCTTCATCTCCAACTAGGTAACAATTTTTTTTCTCTCTTTGTTTTCACTTTGTTACACATTAACTTCCGTCCTTAATGATTAGTTAATGTGTTATTTTTTTCTTTCACAGGTTCCATCACAATCTTCACGTAACAATAATTTCCAATTCGTCAATTCGCAGGTAATCCCTTTTTGTGGTTTATATGATTTCTCTAATTCAGTTCATCTGATGTTTTGAATGTTTTTATTCATCTCCTGTATTATTATATTATTTGTTCTTTGTTTCATATTGTTTCTATTTTATTGATAAATTTGGAATTTCATGATTTTCATGATCAGGGAGAGGAGATTTGGATTCAGAACAAATATTGGGTAATTTTCTGAACTTTAATTTGTATTTCAGTAGTAGTATTTAACTAATGTTTGGTTTGTGGTGTATTTTATATGGTTTTCTATTTTCTGAACTTACCTATTGTTGCTTAGTTGTCATATTTATTTTGTTTCTATCTTTTAGCTAACAATCCCTACACTTTAGGAGTTGATTGTGGGATTTATATGATTTTCTGCACTGCAATATGATTTGTTTTTGTTAACTTTTATATTTTGTTTTTATATTTGTGTCAATCTTATGAACAAATCTCCTTTTTCTATTTCCCCATTCTTAAATCTCCTACTCTTCTTATTTTGTTATTTGATTTCATTTGTCCCTCTCACGGATTCCATTTGTCCCTCTCTTTTGACATAACTCAGCGACGGGAGTGAATGATGAGCAGATCACACGGTTGAAGCTACGGTAAGCACTTGAGATCAATTTCAGTTTTTTATTTCCAATTTCATTTTCATTGTCGAATTCCTGATCTATTATATTTTTGTTTCTTCAATTTATGGTGATGTTGCTTCTTCATTTCTCACATCGTTTTTTTTTCCATGTGCAATCAGAGATTCAAATTGTTACTCATGGATTTGAGGAAAAAGGTACGTCATTTAACAGTATTAGCTTTAGTTTGATGAATTTGGAGGAAGATTTTTAATGAGTTCTGTATTTTCTTTGGTCAATTGATATGCAGGTGTCTTCATAAAGGAATGTTCAAATGGCTTCTCAAAAAGGTATGTCTTTTTTATTTTCTAAATCTTTTGTTTCTTAATCCCTTCCTTATTTCATGTATCTTTTGATTCCATATTCTAATTTTTATTTTTTATTTTTATTTTTTTATTTTTTGCAATGTTTTATCATTTGTTCAGGTTCACTAATTAGCTTTTTGATTGAGTAAGTATTGTGAACTTTGAATTTTCTCCTTTTGAGTTATGTTTGATTTCAGTTTTTTTGTGAATATTATAATCTGATTTGTTTCCAGTTTTTTGCATTATTTAGGGAGTTTTAGTTCAATCATTTAATTATTGTGTTCTCTTCTAATTTATAGGGTTTATGCAAATTAATTAAAAATAAGTGCATCAATTCAAGTGTTTATTGATCGAATATTTATAACTTTGTTTTATTTTCCTTTTGGATAGGAACTTCTTCAAGGTCTTTCTTTAAGGGAACTGAGATGTAGAAGGAAGAAACTCTTCTTAAGGTAAAACTTTCACAACTTAAGATTATGGATATTCTATGAAAGTCATTAGAAGTTACTAAATAGCTTTTTCTCTCTGTTTTGTTAATTACAAAAAAGAAATGGCTATAGCACAAACAAGTTTTGTTAATTCTCGCTGGGAACCTAAATATGTCTTATCTATTTCAACCATCTCCAAAACAACTTATTAATTTCGTAGGACAATGTAGAGTGTATAAATATGTTTGTGCCACAACCATTGTTTGTTAATCCCGTATTGATATATGTTTCAATCCCGTAATGTTTTGTGTTGTATTCTCACAATGGAATCCCTTCCACACTTGCTTACCTTTGTTTTCAATCCCGTATTGTTTTGTTAATCCTTAAAATTTCATCTCCAACAATTTGTCTCTAATTAATTACGACATAGATTTGCTTTATGGAGACTCTAATATAGATTGTATTTAAAAACTCTCATTTGATTGTAAAAGTGAGCACTCAAAGTGTTTGAAGAAATGTCTCAATATGAAAAATTGATGATTTTATGGTCTTATTTTTTGTGCTTTTCTAAACAATAGTTTGCTGTCATGGAATTTTAATATTGCTTTCATAAATAGTTGAGAAGGGGGATTGATTAAAGAGGATGAAGGGAGGATAACTCAAACTATGAGTGCATAATGTAATTGGTTCCTATCAAGTTTCAATGAAGAATTCGAAGTAGAAGGTTGCTTTCTTTTATTATTGTCATTGATATTGATATTAACTTTATTTTCTACTGGTTGTTTTTTGACAGAATATATCCTTCTTCCACATGGGGTAATAATAGCTATGGAGATGCATGCATAAGCAAAACAATTTAAGAAGTACAAGCTCTAAGGTTAGTAATTCTCCCCTATAATATAATTTAATTTTTTAATTGGAATAAGGTTTGTGAGTGTGTGTCAGTAGGGATATCAAGTCTGTATCAAGGAAAGATGCTCATATTTATATGGATATTATCCATCTTAAATTAGGTTTTGTCATTGATTTTCTCCCCTGCTACATTTGTTTCATGTTTTATTTTAAATTGGAATAAGGTTTGCTGGCAATGAATTTCTATGTGTAAAAGAAATTTTACATAAGAAACGTGGTTAAAATTTCAGGCTAGAATGATAGTAAGTAGAGAAGAGTTTTGAATTTTTCAAGAATAGAGAATGTCAGTTTCATACATGAAGGAGATTTTTGTTTTTATATTTAATTTATTGAGTTATTGGTATTATTTTGGATGTTCATTGGTAGTTTATATAAATTAGAAGTGGTATATATTTGTTATTTACATGATGCTGATTTTAGAGGTGGTCTGCTGGGTTCTTATAGTGGTGTGTTTCAATCTTATTGGTCCTAAAGTTGTTAGTCGAATTCTTCTCTCAGAAACCTCGGCAGCTGCATTGGTAGAAATTTGCTCGATGTCCTAATTTTGACGGATTTAATGCATCTCAAAGAAGTAAGGTTATAGAAGTACTTTCAGCTAAGTATACTATTTTTGACTTCATGAACTTTGACAATTTATGATTGATAAGAATTAATTCGTTTCAAGGATTTTGTAAATGCTATTTTGACTATGCTATTTTGACTTTGAATAAGTGAATGAACATGAAAAGTTGAGTTATGTTCCAAAGAAACATGAGATTAATTGTTTTTGTGAACTTCTCAATACAGTAATATTCATTCAACTATGTTCTTCATTTTTTCCTGCATTTTCTCAATACTTTTGGAATATTACAATTAGGGGATGTGGCTTATGAGTAGTATTCCTAATGGTTCCTAATGGCACTAAACTGACTCAGTTACTCAAGCCCCTATTGGTTAAGCTAGAAAAAAATGTCATTGTTAGACTGTATAAATTATAAAAGCTTCTAAAAAGTTGTTGGAGATTGAATATTTTGATTATATGAGATTGAGATTCTTGAATTTGTGATTTTTAATGATATTAATGAAGGAAAAAGGTGTTTCTCAGTACATGTCGGATAGGCTGATGTTATGCACTAAATCTTATAGGTTTATATCTTTGTCTGTCTTTTCCAATTCTCTTACACATTTCCAATTACATGGCAAGTTGAAAAGTTTGGGATCAAGGACTAACTCCAATAAAAATGTTATCATAAAGTTCATTGGTATACTAATGTTTATAATAGGTACTTAACCATATGCAATTTTATGAAAATCTGATAAATGTGATTGAGAGATATTATGTTGGTGCTTTGTATATAACTGATGTTTAAAATTTGTGGAATATTTATTTCCTGGTGTTGTGGTGATGCTTATGGTCTAATTTTGCATTGTAACCTGTCAATTTTTTCTATCCAAGAAATAGCCACATCAAATGTTAGTTTACACATACCAAGGAGCTGAAACCCGACAAAGGGTACAATGAAAAGTGCTGGTTGAGGAATGAGTGAAATAAAAGAAGTTAAATGGTTCCTTAAGAGCAGAATCTCTATCACTCTTCTTTCCAATCTATCTTTCAAATTCCCCCCAAAATGTCTTTCTCATCTCTTTATCCCTCTTCTTTCTTCTTCCAAATTGTTTTTCAAATTTCAAATTCTCTAAATCTTTTCTCTCATCTTTTTACTCACTTCTCAGTATCTCCTCCACTCCTCTTCAACAGTGAGTTTTTTATTTCATATATAGAGGTGAGATTGTTTATTGTATTTTATTATTCATATTGCAGGTACCATTTTTATGCTGCATATGTTTTTTCCTCTATAAGCAACTTCAATGTGTCCCTAATTTGTCTAGAGACATTTTTTCTTCATTTACTGTATTGAGATTGCTTCTGGTGATTTTTTAATTTATAAATCTAGGATTTGTGATGTTTGATTTCATATTTGAAGTTTATGGTTCTAGATAACTTTTGTATTCATGAAATGATATGGTTGAATTTTGTAGGTTGAATGTGGAATAAATAAATTCGTTCAAAATGCACATGATGGAGATACATAAGTTATAGTGCAACCTGGGAAGGTATAGCAATAAACTTCAATAAGAAAATGTTGTCAATAGAGAAGTATTTAGCAATTTGAAATAAATTGTACTAAATATCTCACCACCAATGTATGCTAAGATAGCAATTTGAAGTAAATTTATATGTTGGTTTCTTGATCACACTATAGTTTCAAACTGCAACACAATGTATGCTAAGATATTTGGCTTAATGTGTTGATATTGCGCCTTTATTGTTGTGCAAATGTGTCATTTGAATTGAAAGTTAATTTCATATCTATCTAAGATCCAATATATTTAATAGGCAATCTTTGCACTGCAGACTACAAATATAATTGGTTGCCATAATTAGAAAATTATAACTTGATATGAGAAGAAAGTAAGAAATATGGTATTCTATGTTAACATCATTAGCCATATTGACTAATGAGAGCAGTAATATTATTAGCTACCCAGTGACTAATGCAGCATAAGTGTGAGTGTGAGGGTGGTTGAGCTAATATTATGTATGAAGTTGAGCAAAACATAGGTTATTTGATCAAAGAAGAGGGAGGAGGATCTTATAGCAATGCAATGGATGGAAAAATTTATCAAGCAATTTATTCTTTAGATACGGATCAAACTCAAGCATTTAATCCTTTAAAATTTGATTTTGAAGTAGCGATAATTATTTTAAAGTTGTGATATACATATGTTGATGGTCATCATAATAACTTTGTCTACAAGTTTTTGGACTTGATTCTTAAGAACAGTACAAAAAATAATTGATTGTAAAAATTCATTACTTGGCATCTATTTTATTGCATAATCTATGTAAAAGTTCAGTTGAATGCTGCATGTGCTAATAATCCATGTTCCAAATGAAAACGCAAGGGGAAAAATAAAAAGGTCCTATAAGATAAAAACAAAAATGAAGAAATTGGGTAGCAAAATCAAAATTTGGACATATACATGATTTTCTTCTTAAACCTTATCTATTTATGGTTGTATTAGTATAAAAATAAAAATTTAAATGCTTCAGAAAAAAACTGATAATTAAACATATGTGAATTGAAAAATCATATGTATCATGTCTCTTATTACATTTTCTATTTTGGAAGAAAGCAATGTTAATTCAATGAATTTTCTTTGTTTTACATTTTCTTTTTTTTGGTTTTCACCACCAGTTGAATCTGGTTCGGGGGTCAGTTCTGGCATCAAGTGGTTTCAGCCCCCTCCCGATCGCAGTTGCGGGGGATCGAACCGTGGTCCTCCCTACCAAGTTCAGCGCCAATCACCACTGAACCAGCTGCGATCATACCAGCACTAATGCACCGGATCCCATCAGAACTCCGCAGTTAAGCGTGCTTGGGCGAGAGTAGTACTAGGATGGGTGACCTTCTGGGAAGTTCTTGTGTTGTTTTACATTTTCTATGAATCTACTTTTGTAATTGCACACAATTTGCTTTTTACCATACATTGATTTTGTTGTTAGGTTCATTATAGATTGTTTTACGATTTTACTTTAATTACACACTATCTTTACAATAATTTCTAAATCCACCCCAAAAAAATATGCGAGGCTTGCCATAACTATGTTACGCAATATCATTGTGATCTATGTACTTTCGATAACTAAGCCTCCTAAAAACACGGGGGCTAAACGATAAACATTATAAGTAATATTTTATTTTTCCACTCTTATAAATCATACACATTATTAGGATTTTTTTGAACAAGACATTAGTATGATGGTTTTTATATAGGCTACCTCAAAACCAATGTGTTGGTGTATTGGGGCAAGATATTATTAGGAGGATCTTATAACAAAGAGCGTCTATAACTAAATAAGTATTCATTATTTCTTTTTTCGTTTGTGTTCTTTTTATTACATTGAGAAAAATGTTTGTCAAGTAACAAATCCACAATATGATATTGTGTTCTTATAATTAATTTTTTTATTGTTCAATTCTTATAACAGAGGGGGCTGTAGACTATTATTTTAATTTATTTTATTTACAATTTCATGTTTCAATTTAATTATAGTCATTTTTTATTTATTTTCAATTCATATAAATTTAAATGAATTCTTCCCGTGCCGCCCCGTGCATATCAGCGAAACACTATAGACTTCTCCCGTCTCCCCCTTCCTCCCACTAGAAAACGGCGGTCCAGCCAATAATACAACAAAACACGGAAGGCGATCTCGTCTGCTCTTCAAATTTTCTTCCGTAAGCTCTGTTTTCAATATCTGATTTCCCCTTAATTGAATTTTCACTGTTGTTGTTGTTGTTTGAATGTTTGGTAATGAATTTGGTTTCCCTTTGATTTATAAATAACCCTAGTGAAAAAACTAGGATTTGGTTTTCCCTTAATAATAATCCTAATAATAATAATAATATTATTTTGAAGTTCGGTCCCTACTGCCGAGATACGGAAACTTTACAGCCTCTGGTGAAAATGTCATAAGTTGTTTTCATAAGTTTTCCGAAACAGTCTCGGATAACTTTTGCAAACTCAAAGAAGCCAATCCAAACAGGCCATATGTATATTCAATTGAACATATTCTGTGTTTTGATTTTGCTGTTATATATGTAGATGATTAGGAATATACTTTCAAATTTAGGGTTATGTGAAATTAGCAATTCGGCACAAACAGTATCATGTGGGATTTTAGCAACTTTTCAATGTTTTTGCTACTCATTTTTCATGTGCTACTCAATGGCTCTTAAGTGATTGTTGTAGCCCTTAAACATTTTGTGATCTTTAATAGATCAGCTACTTAACAATGCTGATGCTACTTTATTGGATTTAGATTCAGAAACTCAACTTTTTGTTATTATCAATCGAGCAAAGGCGAGTTTAATGTTATGTAGTTACATTTTCAGTACGATGTTGTGTTTTAGAACCCATTCTTGAGGACATAACGGGAACTGAATCCTTTCACATGAAAATTTTCTACTAGTGATATCAGATTCTGATTCTCTAAGAGTGAACACAGCTTGAATCGTGTGTGCTAGTTTCTCCACTTTCAATTCTCATCATATCATGTTTATTGAAAAAAACTATTATCTCATTTGTTGCCATTTCTTTTAGCTTCTTACTACTTGATCTTTTTTTCTGATATATGCATGCAGTACATGTATGTCAATTGTCAAGAGCCATGCAATTAAGTCCACACACACACACACACACACACACTTCTAGTGTACTTTATTATATATCAGCTGACACTTCAAATCTCATCTATACATAATAAGTCAAGATACTTTCGGACAGAATCAGAATCTGATATCACTAGTTTAGCTCCATTTTCTCCTTAAGTTTTAGGAGTGGTTAATGATGTTGAGATGTTTGATTTGATGTTGCCTTTATTGAAAAGAAAGTTGTAATTGATCAATATCTTCTCATCCTACTATGTTATTTCTTGAAATTGATAAGGTACTATGTTTTTGTAGATTTCATTTTATTGCCAATCGTGGTTGTGAATTGGTGCCCTAGCTCAAACAACAATGGTATGATCCCTTCTCTAATCTTTCCTTCACCTCAACAATTCCCTTTCCAATTTGATAACTAACTGTTAATCTTATCTACTACTCGATTTTCTACGATATTCTCTATCAACATTTTTAATCTAATCTATTGTCTTACTCGCTGAGTTGCTTTTTGCTTGTATTTCCTGTTGCACTTTTTCTTTTTTAATTCTCTTTTTTCATTATTAAATTTGGAAAATTATTACTTCTTTTCAATATCTAAATGACTGTGTTCCCTTTATTTGATTGTATCACATAAATTGTTGAGAACAAAAATTCGTGAAACAATCATTGACTCTCTTTTTGACGTGCAATTTCTTTATCAGTCATCTATACTTAAAGGGGAGTCGAGGAGGTTCAACAATAAACCAAAAGCACGACATCATTTGACACCACAGAAGAGACAGGAGATCAAGGAAGCTTTTGAATTATTTGACACTGATGGATCAGGTTTTCTAAATACACTTTATCATCAAAAGCACAATGTAGATAAATATTTTATTTCCCTTTCATGTTAATATTTTGATGATTTTTAGGTACTATTGATGCTAAGGAGCTGAATGTTGCCATGAGGTATTGTTGTTACAAGCAAAAAAATGTTTGTCATATTAATTAATTGGCTATGGTGTTTACATAACATACATCTTATCTTTGGAGGGCCCTTGGATTTGAGATGACGGAAGAGGTATATTATATATATAATATCCAAGTACATTCATTCAATTTTCTTACGATTGAGCAGAGTTTGCAAGTTACAATTATTTCTGTCTTTGATTGTTGCAAACTTGCCAAGGAAAATAATTCCCAGTCTTTTAATAAATATCACGAAAAACTGAGCCAATTCTCTCTGTGTGTGTGATAATTGAAGCTTAACTTCCCCTACCCTTCCTCTTTTATTGTTTTAACATTTTAGCTGTGGTTCTTCTCTATTTATTCAGATATAGGGATTCAGTGGCTAATGAAATCTTATTGTAAAATAGCAATGAATCATGTACAACATTGTTGGGATTTTGTGATGCCATTCTTTGTTAGAGTTCGATATGCATTTATCTAATAGATAATATACTGTGGTGTTTCAGCAAATTGAGCAAATGATAGCAGATGTGGACAAGGATGGGAGTGGAGCGATCGACTATGATGAATTTGAGCACATGATGACAGCCAAAATAGGAGAAAGGGACACTAAAGAGGAGCTCATGAAAGCTTTCCATATTATTGATCAAGACAAAAATGTGAAGATCTTCACTGCGATATATCATTAGAACTGCTTCTTCTTGATTCTCATTGCATATTTGTGGTCATTTGCAGGGTAAGATATCTGCAACAGACATCAAGCGCATTGCAAAAGAGCTTGGTGAAAATTTTACTGATAGAGAGATTCAGGAGATGGTTGATGAAGCAGACCAAAATCGTAAGTTACTGCAGTTATATCCTCGCTAACTGTCTAATTTTTCAGTAAAACTTTTACATCTCACACAGTGTATTTGTATTAATTGCATTCTATGGTGAACTGGGTGGAGATATTTGTGATTTAGGTTATGCCGACTTTGTGTTGTCTGTATATGAAAATAGTATCATTACTCTGAGCTTCAAATGTGTGGTTTTCTGAATTGAAAATAAAGTATGCACACTGATCTTGTTTTAGTTTCATGTGCTTGAATTTTCTTTTCCATAGATAGCAGAGTCGTTGTGTGGGAAATAGTGTTTCCTTTTTGCCTTCTGGCTCTTGTTTATTTGAAATGATATCTTTTTATTGGATCCTTTCCTCCATTTAATTTAAGGATAATGTGTTACACTTAGTTATGAAATGTGTTAAGGGAGCAATATAGTTATGAAATGTGTTAAGGATAATGTGTTACACTTAGTTAACTGTAGATTTAGTAACTAACTCTGATTTTCTCATATTTTTTGCAATGACACATGTTTGATTCTTGATGATTTCTTCCCATGTTTGTGAGACATTGTTTACCCAACATTTTCGGTTTTATAACATGCAGGTGATCGAGAGGTTGATCCAGAGGAGTTTATCATGATGATGAACAGAACAAGCTTCCGTCACTAGTCATGTATATCTACATGGAGTAGTTACTTTTATTTGGCTTGACGATTAAATATGTCATTTGAGAGCGATGTTTTTAAGTACTTAAAATATGTATATATACTCCTACCAAACATAAATGGAGTTTAGTGAAAGGAGTTAAACTCCTTGATAAATTAAGTTTGAATTTTGACTCCAATGAGGATTGAAAGAAAAAGGTAGATACATGTATTCAGAAGAAAAAACAATTTAAAATTTAATTCACTTGAAACAATTAAACAAGTAATTGGATGACCTACTATACTCAACAAAACCTTATGGTAAGATGAACAATATATAACAGTGTATAATACTTTTTTTTTTTGGCAATAGTGTATAATATGCTTGGAAATACTTGGGATATATACATAAAATGGGAATAATGGTTCTGAGAAAATATCTACAAATTCGATGCAACTAGAAAAAAAAAAAAAAAAATAGAGACCAATCCTTCTCTCAACTATAGACATGCATATCATAAAAGAAATCAAACTACCTATATATAATTTATGATGACATTGTAAATTTTTTAAAAGGTAAACAGAAGTGTCATGAAAAGATCAATTAAACTGCAGCTAGAGTTGGCTTTGGAACATGATTAGCATCAACATCATTATTTTCTCCCCAGAAATAGTAATAACCATATAGTAAGAGCTGACCTGCAATATTAATTAATACAAAAGGTATGTTATTAAGCAATAACAATGGATTAGTTGTTAAAAATCATTCATCTAATTACTAATAATTACCAGAATGACATGTATTTCACACTCTTTGTTTTTATAACCATTGCCTGTTCATTATATGTTACAAAACATAGTATTGTCATCAATCATAACCAGACCAACAACATCTAGAAAATATTCCAAGGCTTAACTATTTTCGTGAGATCTTAACTCAACAACCAATTAAACCATATTACGTTTCCTGCATTACTATTATGCTCTATGGACACCTATATGTTGGAGTTCTTTTGATTCTTGATCCATTGCAATATCTTCTTCAATGCTGATTGATATAAGTGAGCTTTGAGTTAGATGCGAACATAATGGTAGTGTTTGAAAGATGTTTGTAATTGTCTCTCTGAAAGCATAATTCCAAACATTACATGGTTGTTGTAGCTTACTGGTAGCATTTCACTATGGAGTTTGGATCCTTACTTACAATTCTGCTTCAAGACAAAGGGCTGAATGTATGATTGGTTCGGATTAAATTTGGTGCACGTTTGTTCAGTTTATCAACAAAATACAAAGAAATTCATGTGGCTCAGTGGAGTATTGTTTTTATCTTTGCACCATGTTGAGAAATGATGTGAAGCAGCTGGATCCACTCTCTTCATAATACAAAATTCATTTAGATGTCAGGGTTAAACCTTCAACAACTTAAGATTATTAAACTAAAATACTCTGAGGTAACATGCTTTGTCCTCAAATTGATAATGTTCATTTGGCTCAACATTTTGCTTTTCCACTGTGTCATTCATAACCCTTTTACCCATACCACTGACTCCAATATCCTCATGATCGTCAACCAAACTTGTCTCGCTAACTGCAACAATATCATGGTTTACTAGAACTATGAATGTTAACTTCCTGGTTTATCATGTGAGTTGATGAATAATTTCTTGTAGGTATATGATCAATTTCATGAGCTGAAAATGTGGATCTGATAATGGCTTTGACCGTGAAATGTGTTTTTGCAATGATGACAACGAAGCAAATGGACTTCTTGGTTGTGTGGGTGATTCTAACTGCTTCGCAGCATATCCTACATCCTATCTAAGAGGTGTCTTAACATTCATTCCCCTCAACAAATTATCAATGTCAGATAAAGCCTTTTTTGGCTTCGACGAATTCCCTAGCAAAGATTTCAGAATGTAAGCAATCCTTGCAAAATGTCATTGATCTCAATCAATATCGTTTGAAGTATTAAAAATAAGAGTGACAAAAATGGTACTGATATCAAAGGAAAAAATAACTGTAGAAGAATAAGATCCGCAGAGGGATAATCCAGTCTGGCCATATTTTATAGAGTAGAATTCACTCACCAGTTACTTCATTATACAATGATGCAAGAGAAGTTTCGCCTTTGTCAGTTTTATTGTCCAAAGTTTCTGTTGAAACCTTATGTTTGTATCTAACTGGCCTGAACAATATAATATCAAGAACACATCAAACAACCAAAAGAGAATGACAAACAACATAAAAAACACAATGAAGACTGATTTAATAAATTCTTATTTACCACTTCCGTTATACTAGCACCCTCAGTAAGACCATCTCCGTCTCATGGATTTTAGCAAATGGGGCAGCAGCTGGATCTAGACCGTTATCAGACTTCAATCAACAACAGCCAAACATGAAATAGCATGTAATGGTTCTTGGGCCAAAGTTGACTCATAATTTGTTAGTATTTTTTTATGATATCTTAGTGTATAGATCCTCTTGGAATGATCATCTGCAGCACTTGGAGTCAGTACTACAAACATTGCAAAATCATGAGTTGTATGCCAAGTTATCAAAATGCTCATTTGGATCCACAGAGGTGGATTACTTGGGTCACAAGGTATCAGGCAAGGGTGTGTCTATAGAAAATACTAAAGTGCAGGCAGTATTAGAATGGCCTACTCCAACCAACATTAACCAACTAAGAGGATTTGTTGGCCTCACAGGATACTATATGAGATTCATCAAGTCATATGCCCATATTGCTGCACCATTAACAGACTTGTTGAAGAAGGATAGCTTTGTTTGGAACTCTGAAGCTGAAGTAGCTGTTGGAAAACTCAAACAAGCAATGACAGGAGCCTCAGTGTTAGATTTGCCAAATTTTACACAACCATTCATTTTAGAGACTGATGCCTCTCGGATAGGTGTGGGAGTTGTGTTAGGCCAAAATGGTCGTCCTATAGCATATTTTTCAAAGAAATTATAGCACCTAGAATGCAAAAACAATCTGCTTATATTAGGGAATTATTAGCCATCACTGAAGCTTTGGCTAAGTTCAGACATTATTTGTTAGGTAATAAATTCATCATAAGGACAGATCAAAGAAGCTTTAAGAGTTTGATGGATCAATCCTTACAAACACCTGAAAAACAAGCATGGCTCCATAAATACTTGGGATATGATTCCAAAATTGAACACAAGCCTGGGAAGGATAGTCAAGCAGCTGATGCACTCTCCAGAATGTTTGCATTATCTTGGTCAGAGCCTCATTCCCTATTCTTAGAAGAGTTAAGGAAAAAATTATCTGCAGATGAGCATTTGAAACAAGTAATGAGGGACTGCAACAATGCTGTAGCTACTAACCAATATGCTGTGAGGGAGGGACTGTTATATTGGAAAGACAGACTAGTTATTCCAATGGAGGAATAATTGATACAAAGAATTCTATAAGAATATCATAGTCCAAAATCCAGGAGCATGTCAAACAGTATGTGCAGAATTGTGTCATTTGTCAGCAAACTAAGGTCAGCAACCCTTACCTATTCCACATCAAGTTTTGGAGGATATCGCAACGGATTTTAATGCAGGATTGCCTATTGTGAATGGTTTTTCTGTTATAATGGTTGTGGTGGATCGACTCACAAAATATGCTCATTTCCTAACATTGAAAGCTGATTATAGTAGTAAAACAGTTGCTGGTTGTGGTTGATGTATATGGACATGACACATCAAATTCCTAACATAAAATTCAAAAAACGCAACATGATAATGCCGAAAAACGCAACATGACACATCAAATTAAAAAAACTCTTAATGCACCGGCTCCAGTGTATATAAGAATATATATGATACATTTAATATACTCATCCTTGCATAACCTGAAGTAAGAATACAGAGGAAGCTCCATCCTCACTGGAGAAGGAAAAACAAATTTAAGTCTAGCAAGAATTGTCAATGACAACAAATTTTTGAAAATTAATGTGGTCAAAATTGAATGCCAATAGCCATTGCCTTAATTTCGAAATTATATCATAAATCTGGAGAAGCAATAAATTCACTATCATCTTTCAGTATTTTCCTGGCGCGCCAATCGATGACAGTAGCTTTTTGTGCTGTTCCCATCTGCATGATCAAAACCCACAAAAAAAGGTATATATACATTATTCGATTTGGTCGATAAACTATCCATTACACAAAGGTACAAAACAAACCCAGCGAGTAATTGAAAATTAAGTATAAGACCAATGAAATACATGTAGTTCGATACCTTGGACTCCATGCGATAGTAATCTTGCCATAAGCCAACATTTTGGCATCCTCGCAAATACAACATTTTGGTAAGGGTCAAACCCATTACATATCTATTTGTAAACCGTCTCATCTTGCATTTGCAAGCGATTGCTTCCGCAACTCAAACCAGTGTTTAATTTTTTAGATATTTGATTATACGTTTTGATTGGAGCCAATTTATACACGACATTACACACTTTAAGGAACAAGAGATAAGTGTTGACAACATACCTCTAGCCACAACTTCTCTGATTTTGAAACATAACTTTGGTCAAAATTTGTCTAAGGAGTTCAAAAAGGGATAACAAAACAGTAATAATATCAAACTACATAGAGAGAAATGAAGAAATAGTATTGATGAATCATCTTTGAATACATGAAAAATGAATTCTTACAACAAACCTCTATATATAGAAGTTGCTTATCACTACACTAACAATTCTACACGTGCTGTAAATGATCTAAGCTTCTAGAAACAGTTATAACAGAAAAGAGAGAGAAACTAATCCTAACTGAAAACGGTTACACAGTAACTTCTGCTGCAAGTAACTAAGTAGTGTTTAGCTTCAGGATCACTTTAGGCACAAACTAAGCTTCAAGTGTGACCTGGATTTTAACAAATGTATGACAGGAAAGATACTTCCAGAAATCAAGTAGCAAAACACTTACTCAAGCAATACCATTCGAACCTGAAGTGAGTCAAGCTAAATCTAGTCGAAATGCCTGTTCATTCCATGTGCTAGTCCTTATAGCTTTATATAAAAAAAAAAAAAAAAAGAGTGGAACTCAAACAGTACAACATTTTGACAAGCATTTTATGAACATCATAATGAAATATGAAGTCTAATGAGAAGCATTTAGGTTTAGCATCATTCAAAGAATATTCTTGCCGATGTCATCTTCTTTTGGTTCACTCAAACCATAAGTAAACAATTTAAATTAATCACTTAATTTCTCTCTCTCTTTTTTTTTTTGGCTTTAGAATGATCTCTTGTTCCTATGATAAATTTTTGGCTTAATTTTATTTTTGGTTCTCCTATTTTCTAAATTCATCATTTTGGTCCCCATGCTTTATTATTAACGGATTTGTTGGTAGTAATTTTGCAAGTTTAGTCCCTCGCTTTCTTAGTTACACACTTTTTGGTCTTTCATAAGTGTGGATTTTGGAGACTTTTGGTCCAAAACTTGCAATTATTGGGACAAAAAGTTACAAAAAATCACGATTTTGAGGGACTAGAAGAGAAAATTAAAAATATGTGGAGTAAAATCACAATTATCGGGTCTTCGAAGGCCTGTTTTTAATAATTTCACAGGACCTCCAAAAAGTCGGAGACGCCCCTGGTTGGGTAGCAAAGCATCTATGAGTAATACTCAGTAATAACATTTCTGGAAGTAACCATATACCAATGCAGAATCCTCAAGAAGAAATTTAGTTGGAGGATGAATGTTTTGCAAAGTTCTGTGAGGAACATATCTCAGGAAATTAATTGCTTCTTATATGCAGAAGCATCTATTCTTGGTAATCAAGTTGAAAAATATTCATTGGTCGAATTGTCAGGTTTACTTACACATGATGTCCATGATTCACAAGATCCATGTGACAAAATTTACTAGTTGTTCCTGTTACAGGATTTGTTAATAACTTTGAAATTGTTCACAATTGTAAAAATTCCTTAGTCATCTTTTAACAAGTTTCATAACTTTAGAATCAAGTTTTATGTCAACTTGTGTTTTATTTATGTGGAATCGAACCGTAAATTTTACGTTATATAAGTGTGTAACATTTGGGTAATGTTATATTGTTCAATAACACTTTAATGAATATGAATTTTACAAAATCTATGGTTAGATTAAACGTTTATATCATATAGATCATCTATGTTACAAAAATCTAAAGTCGTTTGATATATTATTGAGATTAAATAAAATTATAAAATTACATAAAATCCTGTGATTTTTGGTACTCTAGAACAATAAAATAATTGTGTCTCTCATAATCATATTATAATTGTTTTGTTTATGCATTGTGGTAGAAGAACTTGAACAATTGTGTCTCTCATAATCATATTAGAATTGTTTTGTTTATGCATTGTGGTAGAAGAAATTGAACAATTGCTCCAAACGCTAATCTAAAAAGTAAGTTACATATGAAAATGCTAATCTAAGGTTGTACTAGTCCAAAAAGGTCTGTAAGATTTTCCCGATTTGCTTGGAATCAGGTGATAATGATAAGGTTGATTTTGTGACATCGTGTTCACACTTATTTTGTTTCAAGTGTCATGAGCTATACGTACGGCGAATGCAGAGTTGTCCAACATACGTCTCAACAAAGTTTAAATGGATCGTCAAGAGAGTTCAAGAATGGAAATCAGAAGAGAATACCAGGGTTGTCCAATACTTATTTTGATCAGTTTCTTGCTAACCGTAATAATAGGGTTTTGTTGTTACCTACATCGGCAATTCAGATTGACATTGTTTTACCTCTGTCATCTCACGCAATCGTTGCTGAGGCAAATGTGTTGGATGTTAAGGAACATATATTTCGGCGGATCAGGACAAATGAGGATGATACACTGTTGAAAAGCATTCTAATTGCGAAAAACATGATTAAGGAACAAATTATACTCGAGCCTCACTTTCTTGATCTCTATAACGCCTATGACAATCGAGGTACGTTCGTTGGACCAATGTTCAACCACCCTGCTAATGATCGGCAGGAGATCACTGTCTTATTTGCATGGGAGAAGACGACAATCTTGACACCATTACCGATTGTTTTCACCTCTTTTGTCTCAAATGTTACGATACCTACTACAGGTTTAAAAGGCGTCAGTGGTTGGTGGCTCATGATCAGCCGGATAACGATCAACAGGTGCCAATCAAGTGTCCGGCTTGTCCGAATGAGGGTCTTGGACGTTTGAATACACTTACTAAAATGTCAACGAAGTCAAAGTGGGTTATTAATAGAGTTCGAGAATTGCTCGATGAATGGAACAATCAGGGAAATGCAGCTGCTAAGATTGTGGTGGTTTCTTCTTGTGGTGCGACTCTGACATGGTTTAATAGAGCCTTCATTGGTTTGGGGATCTCATCTTCTCTATGTACGCGTTATGATGCTATTGCTGCGAATACTATTCAGAGTTTTGTGTCTGACCCAACGAATAGAATTTTGTTGATAACACCGAGTGCTATTCGAACCAAAATCGTTTTACCTCCCTCATCGCATACAATTGTCAATGAGCCAATTGTTTTCGACTTTAAGGAATACATATTTAGGAGGATAAAAACCGTTGGAGATGACACGTTATGCAAAACAATTCTCGTAGCACAAAACACTGTCGAAGAAAGAATAGTTTTAGAACCACACTTTGATGATTACTATAATTCTTACAACCGACGCTGCACATTCGTGGACCCCGATTCATACCAAACACCGATGTAGAGCGAATGGCTTCTCTCATCGATAACTCTTATGTGCATGAGGAGGATCTGTTGCAGCAGTATTGGGAAGTGGAAGTGGAAGAGGGAGGGGAAGATGGGGAAGGATAGTGTAACAGGAAATAAGTATTAGGCTAGTAGTTTATTTTACATGTTAGTTTTATATTATGTCATTTTAAATGATTTTTTTTGTTGATATTTCATTGATAAGACTATAAAATATCATTAGTTAAAAATAAAATTGATGATATTTTAAGGTTTTAATAAATTTTTTGAAAAAAATTTAAGGTTTTAATAATGATATGTCAATAGAAAAAATCATTTTGAAAAAAGTAAAAAAAACATAAAATTTAGAGGGACCAAATTAAGTTTGAAAATATTTTTTAGTGCAATTAAAAGAAATGATTAAAAGGATTAAAAACATATTTAAAAAAAATGTATTATTTTATTTAGAAGTAAAGTAATAATAATTTAAATAGATATTTTTGAGTTTAATTGATATGCACTGACGGCGTAAAATAATTTTACACGGTCATCCAATAAGAAACCGCCAATCTTTCATGTCATATGAAAAAAGTGGGGTGACGTGGCAGAATACATGGCTGTCATTGGTTGATAGTGTAAAATTATTACAAATTAAATCCTATTTTTCTTATGTTTAAATAAACATTTTTTTTATAGAAAAAGAAACCCATTCTCGAAGCTTACCAAAAATTAGAAATAGAAAACCTGCGAACACGTTTAAAGCTCTCGGGAAACACGGCGGTGGCGACATGGAAAGTATCGTACGAATACCTCTCAGTGAATGGGAATGGCTTTGCTACGGTCTTCGTTACTACGGCATAAAGGCACTACAAGAAAAAAGGTGTTTAGCAACGGTTCTGGGACTGTTTAGCAACGATTTTTAACTATTGCAACAGTTTTACCGGCGGTTGCCAAACCGTTGCAGATTTGAGTGTTGGTAGCTCAAATAACGGCGGTTTGGAAAACCGTTACACAAACGGCCACAAAATGTTTTGCAGCGGTTTGAAACCGTTGCAATAGATGAAACAAAAAAACAAAATTTTCAGTCAGTTTTGCAGCGGTTTGAAACCGCCGCTAATTATGAGAGACTCAGGTGGAATGATGATCAGATGCTTGATTTTCGAATTGCATTTCAGAGTTTGAGGTTCAGCTGTTGGGCACCAACATTTTCCGTACCCAATACCCTACAAGATCCTATCAATCAGAACAAAGTTGAAAGGTTGTATGCTTCGAAATTAGTTGGTCTTATCGAAAGAATTCCTGAGCCTGTTTTTGTGTCAAACGATTCGGAAGAGGGAGGTCGGGTGTTAGACGATTCGGAAGAGGAAGGTTTGAGGATGGGGTAGGGGGAGGAGGGGAAGAATAGTAATAGTAGTAGTGGTCGAAAAAGCTTATAATGTTAAAGATGTTTAAACATTTCAAGTTGGTCGCTTATATTTTACCGTTTCAAGTTTGTTCTTCAAGTTTTTAAAATTTGAATTAGTTAGTCCCTATTTAATCATCTTTACAGACTAAGTAATTAAAATTTTAGAAACATGATGGTCGTCGGGATTACAAGCAGCTGGTATAAAACAGCTAAACCTTAGGGCTTTAAATTGATTTCAAAAATCATTTTTCCATGCCTGAGTTCACAAAAAAATTTCATTGGATGTTTCCATTTCACGCTCTATCATGAAGTATCGATCAATGTAACAAAACCCTTGCCAATAACTAAGAGGTACTCGTACAACATTTTCCAATTCCAAATCAGAGTAGACTTATTAGACACTTACAAATCAAAGAAGAAGACTTCACATAATCTAGTCGTTTAAGTAGATAATGAACTCTATGAAACAGAAGATATGGGAACATAATGCCACATAATCAATGCTAATTGCCCCATTTGCTTGGAAATGAGTCATAAGGATAGTGCCGTATGTTTGGAATGTTTTTCAAGATGATTGTAAGTGTTGTTAATGAATCTAGAAAACACTAACAACCATTTAAACAAACATTTACAATCATCTTGAAAACTTGTTTCATCTCAAACTTGTTTTCATATATTCCTTTGTATTTATTTTTGCTTTTCTTTCTTAAGTAGGGCCTTGTGAACGCTAAAATTTGAACTCTAAGATTTGCATCAAACGATATGTGAGTAAACGCTAAGATTTGAACTCTTATCTTTAATAGTAGTCTCTTATGCATCACTTTGCTCTGCACCGTGAAAAGTCTTGTAAGTCATAACTTTAAGATATTTCAAAAAGTTAACGAATCTATTAGACCATCAAGTTGGCCTTAAGTATAATTACTTACTATCAATTAAGTTTATATATTTTAACAATTTACTCACAATTTGGTCGATAACTTTATTCACTTATGCCAACTGAGTTCCTAACATATTTTAAAGACTAATATGTATAGAATTTGACAAAATCAAAATTTTTTAAAATATTCCTGATGTCATTGACTTATTTGCTCTTTACAAAGTTTGAGAAGAATTTGATAGTTTATTTATAAACAATTATTTTTGGCGCCCTTGTGAAAGCTGATGACAATGAAGAAGTGAAGGTACCTTGAGGCACAAGCAAGCTCAGCATAGAACAACTTTGATAGCTAGATAACTGAATTTGTAACTGCCATGTTTAGTTAGTTTTTAGTTAGTTATTGAGTTAGTTAGTATTAACTCAAGTTAGCTCTTGTGTATAAATAACCAATGTAATGTGTGAGATACTTAGATTGGTGATCAATAAAATTTCTCTTCATTTTTCTCTTCTCTATCTTTGTCTGCAAATGCATTCTTTGGTTCAATCTAAGCTTCAACAATGGTAGCTTAGTTTGAGTTTTCACATGGTATCATCGACCTGTGATTAGACCCTTCTTCTTCCCGCTGCACTCTTCACCAATCTCCTTATTCTTTTTTTATTCTTCCTTCCATTTCCTTTCATTTTCTTGTTTTCTCACCATGTCTGGTGAAAGCTCTGCTGGTAGCGTTCATGGCGGTTTCTTCACCACTAACGCCAACAAAGGTTATCAAAATGACACACTCAATCCTTATTTCATGCATCCCAATGAAAATCCTGCACTTGTTCTTGTTACCCCTCTCCTTAATGGTTCAAATTACCATTCTTGGTCTCGATCAATGACTGTTGCTATTCGTTCCAAGAACAAGCTCCACTTTCTCAATGGAATCTTACCAAGACCTGATGATGATGATCGTGATTCTTTGGCCTGGGATAGATGCAATACAATGGTTATGTCTTGGCTCACTAATTCTCTTGAACCAGAAATTGCACAGAGTGTGTTGTGGATGGATAATGCTTCAGATATTTGGAAGGAATTGAAAGATCGATTTTATCAAGGTGATGTTTTCAGAATTTCTGACATCCAAGATGAGATTTGTAATCTCAAGCAAGGTGATTCTACTATCTCCTCTTATTACACTAAGCTTAAGAAACTATGGCAAGAATTGGATAATTTTCGACCAATTCCTTCTTGTGAATGTGATATCACATGTGAAGCTATTGCCAAGATTCGTAGTTATAGAGATGGAGATCAAGTAATTCGTTTTTTGAAAGGTTTAAATGAACAATGTTCCCATGTCAAATCTCAGATTATGTTAATGGATCCTTTGCCCAATATTTGTAAGGTTTACTCATTGCTTGTTCAGCAAGAAAGACAGGCCATTATTCCCTTAGAAGAATCTAAGCTTCTTGCTGCAGCTAACACTCATTCCCAAGGTAGGGGTTATCCTTCCAATCGTGGTAGAGGAGGTTTTAGAGGAGGTAAACCTAATGGTGGTAAAGGCAAAGGATCTAGAATCTGTTTTCACTGTGGAATGACTAATCACACAGTGGATAACTGTTTTCAAAAACATGGTTATCCACCTCATTGGAATCAAAATGGTGGGGCTACTATCAATAATATCAATGCTGAGAATGAAGTTCAATCTGAGAGTAATGAGGATTCATCAAATGCGCAAGAATCTGGGTCTTTGATGTTCACTCCTGAGCAGCATAAAGCATTACTAGCATTACTTCAAGGTTCATCTTCAATGCAATCTCATAGTGTCAATCAATTCACCTCTAAACCAAATCTAGGTACAGGTATTGTTTGCACTCTTTCTAATCATACCAAACTAGAATCATTCATTCTAGATACTAGTGCCACTGACCATGTTTGCTTCTCTTTATAGTTTTTTCAATGTTTGAAAAGAATCAAACCCATTACTATAAAGCTACCTAATGGTTCTGTTGTTCAAACAAGTCATGCTGGTTCAATATATTTTGACCAGAATTTTAGTCTCTCTGAAGTTCTATATATTCCTGAATTTTCTTATAATCTAATATTTGCACCAAAACGTACTCACACACTTGCTTGTCATTTAGTTTTTGATAATTCTGCATGCATTATACAGGATTCTCTCTGCAAGATGATGATTGGCACAGCTAAATTGGAGCATGGACTGTATATTCTGACAACACCATTAGTTAGCTTGCCACACACTCCACCTAGGCATATTATCAATTCTATTACCTCTATTCCTGTAAATAAACCAACTGAACATGCTATTTGGCATATAAGGTTTGGTCATGTATCAGATGAAAGACTATTTGAAATCAATAAAGTTTTTCCATTTGTTAAATTTCAATCTTCTACTTTACCATGTGATGTTTGCTTTTATGCTAAACAAAAGAGGCTTCCCTTTCCTCACAGTTCACATCTTTCTAAAAATGTTTTTGACTTAATGCATATGGATATTCGGGGTCCCATTGCTGCACCATCCATGCTAGGCTATAGATATTTCTTAACTATTGTGGATGACAAAAGTAGATTTACCTGGATTTTCCTTATGAAACTCAAATCTGAGACTTCCAATTTCATCAAATCATTTGTTACAATGGTTCACACTCAGTTTAACTCTAAAATTAAATGCATTAGGTCTGACAATGGTAATGAGTTTTTGTTAAAAGATTTTTATGCTGAAACTGGTATTTTTCATCAAACATCTTGTGTTGGTACTCCTCAACAAAATGGTATTGTTGAAAGGAAACATCAACATATCTTAGGAGTAACTAGAGCTCTCCTTTTTCAATCTAGTTTGCCTAAATCCTTTTGGTCTCATGCTGTCAGTCATGCAGTCCATATTATCAATAGATTACCAACCCCTTTTCTACAAAATCAATCTCCTTTTCAAGTTTTACATGAAACTTTACCTGATATTTCCACTTTAAAAGTTTTTGGTTCTTTGTGCTTTGCTACTACTTTGAAAGCACACAGATTAAAACTGGATTCTAGATCCAGAAAATGCATTTATTTAGGATTTAAAGCTGGCGTTAAGGGTCATATTTTATTTGATTTGCATAACAAAGAATTGTTTCTTTCTAGAGATGTTGTTTTCTTTGAACATATTTTTCCATATCATAAATCTTCATCTGATACTACCATCCATCATGCTACACCTGGCCCTACCTATTTGGATGATTTGTTTCATTATGATTCTCCTCCTTCTCCTACTATTCCTAATATCACTTCTACTAACTCAGACACTCCACCTACTATATCTCCATCCTCTACTACAAATCCTACTCCTGTGACTACCACTTCTACTCCTACCACAAACACTTCCAATCCTACTTCCCTTACTTCACCTACACATTCTTCTTCTTCACCTACACCTCCAGTTGCACCTCTTAGAAGGTCAAATAGACCAACACATAAACCTAGCTACCTTCAAGATTTCTACTGCAACCTGGCCTCTAATACAGTTCATGATTCCAATTCAACTGTCACCATTCCTTCATCTTCAAGTAAGTACCCTATATCTGCATGCTTGAATTTTCATAAACTTTCTTCTGCACACACTCACTATATCATGAATCTTTCCACTATTTCTGAACCTACATCCTATGAGGAAGCATTGAAAAATGAAAATTGGACTAATGCTATTAATACTGAACTGTCTGCCTTGATGAATACCAATACTCGGAGCCTTGTTCCACTGCCACCTCATAAGAAGGCCATAGGTTGTAAATGGGTTTTTAAACTCAAGTTACATGCTGATGGCTCTGTTGAGAGATACAAAGCAAGATTAGTTGCCAAGGGTTTCACACAAACTGAGGGGTTAGACTATCTTGATACTTTTAGTCCAGTTGTCAAAATGACTACTATCAGAGTTTTGTTAGCTATTGCAGCATCACAGAACTGGCCTTTGTTTCAACTAGATGTTAACACAACTTTCTTACATGGGAATTTGAATGAAGAAATTTACATGAAACCTCCTCCTGGCCTTTCTCTCTCTCATCCTGACTTGGTGTGTAAGCTTCAAAAATCATTGTATGGTCTGAAACAGGCTAGCAGGCAATTGAATACTAAGCTTACTGATACACTTGTCTTTACAGGCTATACTCAATCAAAGTCTGACTATTCCTTATTCACTAAACAGTCACCTATTGGTTTTACTGTCATCTTAGTTTATGTAGATGGTTTGGTCTTAGGAGGGACTGATATGAATGAGATCACTACAGTTAAGACCCTACTCAATGACAAGTTTAGCATTAAGGATTTGGGTGTGCTCAAATATTTTTTGGGTTTTGAAGTAGCCAGAACAAGCCAAGGTATCTCACTATGCCAGAGAAAATACACATTGGATTTATTGACTGACTCTGGTTTGCTAGGTGCAAAACCATGTTCTACACCAATGCAACCTCATCAACAATTACACAAAACATCTGGCACTCCTCTATCTGATTCCACAGCTTATAGAAGACTCATTGGGAGATTACTATACTTAACTCATTCTAGGCCTGAGATAGCTTATGCTGTAAGTAAGCTAAGTCAATTCCTATCTGAGCCTACAAATGAACACATGCTGGCAGGTCTTCATGTTCTCAGATACCTAAAGAATAATCCTGGCAAAGGCTTATTTTTTAGCTCATCTTCATCCTTATCCGTCAAAGGATTTTGTGACTCAGATTGGGCTTCATGCCCTGACACAAGGAGGTCAACTACTGGCTATTGTTTTTTCCTTGGTACTTCTCTTGTGAGTTGGAAAAGTAAGAAGCAAAATGTTGTTTCTAGGTCATCCTCAGAGGCTGAGTATAGAGCCTTAGCCCAGGCTACATGTGAGGGACAATGGTTACTCTACTTGCTGAATGATTTGAATGTACCTCATAAAACAGCTATAGCCTTGTACTGTGATAATCAATCTGCTATTCACATAGCTGCCAACCCAGTTTTTCATGAGCGCACCAAACACATAGAGATTGATTGCCATGTGGTTCGAGACAAAATTCAACAAGGCATTGTTCATCTATTTCCTATTTCTTCCAAGGACCAATTGGCAGATATACTAACAAAGTCCCTGCACCCTGGTCCTTTCTCTAGTCTTGAGAGCAAGCTTGGATTGTTGGATATACATTCAAGCTTGAGTGGGGGTGTGAAAGCTGATGACAATGAAGAAGTGAAGGTACCTTGAGGCACAAGCAAGCTCAGCATAGAATAACTTTGATAGCTAGATAACTGAATTTGTAACTGCCATGTTTAGTTAGTTTTTAGTTAGTTATTGAGTTAGTTAGTATTAACTCAAGTTAGCTCTTGTGTATAAATAACCAATGTAATGTGTGAGATACTTAGATTGGTGATCAATAAAATTTCTCTTCATTTTTCTCTTTTTTATCTTTGTCTGCAAATGCATTCTTTGGTTCAATCTAAGCTTCAACAATGGTAGCTTAGTTTGAGTTTTCACAGCCCTACCGTTTTTCTCGCGCGTCTTATGAATTCACCAAAATAACCCTCTTAAAATATCCTACTAAATTTTATTTTTATAACGTCTACTACGTAGTAGCGGACGACATTTTTCAATTTTTCTTATTTTTACTACGTTCGTTACTTAAGTAACAAAAATAGTAAAATTATCCTTTCGTCTGACGCGACTAACTCAAAAGTGGCAACATTAATAGTCTTATTTATATACATTAAGTGGACCCAATGTTATATTACTATCTTATCTAGAGTATCATGATGAATGGATGAAGACATTCCCAACCAATGTTGTTATGTCCTCTTTTACAAAACAAAACATAAACCTCAAGTTTGCTCAAAACCTTATCTATCCATAATCTATGTTCTAACTTCCACTTTCACTTCCATTGTCTGTCTCTTTCTCTGTTACTTCAATGGCATCATCCATCATCTCTTGTCACTACTGTTCCAATTTTGCCACTGCCCCCATTTTGTTTCACTCCAATAATCACTCTAAGCGTCTTAATAATCCATTTTCTCATACCAATGTTAGACTTCGAAGTTTCACTACTCGTTGCTCTTACCAACCACCACCAACCCATCAATCTCAATTTGATCACAAACATGTAAGTTTCTTAAAATTTTGTTCTTTTTTTAATGTAACATGTTATTTCTTTGGTATAAAGATTATGCAAGTGAAAGGTGTTGTTTTTATGAAAAAAAATTGACTTTGTATTTCTGAATTTTCTAATAATATGTAATTATGAAGATTATTTACATTTAAGTGGACATATGATACACCATTAGGAAAAAATTTAGTTTAATGACTTTATCTTGTTCATAATGGATTTTGGAAGATGAAATTTTGTATTTTTAATGTTTTTGTTCTTCATTTCAATTTCATGTTCATGCATAATTAATTTATTCTACCTTAGATTTGAAAGCATTGAGTATTTGTAAGCAAACTAATAAGATACTAATAATTACTTTTTTTCCCTTATGAATTATGATTATTGATTAGTTGCTTCAATCTCCAGTAGTACTTGTTATAAATAATGAATAGTTTGCATTCTGTGAATCACCGACACCAGACACGAGATAGACATTGACATGTCGACACCAATAATAATTTTAGAAAATGACATTATTCAATTATTCATGTCACATGTGTTGGTGTTTGACACAGACACGTGTCCGACACTGGAACACGCGTAATCCTGGGAGCGTCTATGCTTTAATGGTTGCATTGCTTATTTTCTAAGTTGTTAGGATTCCATGAGATGTTAGCTCAACTCAATGATAAGAGTTTGACTTTGTAACTTTAAGCGACCGAATTCAACTCTCCTCGGAAATAGTTGTAAAATGACCATCATTGCCAATTTAATAAATTTTATTCATCTATTTGATTGTTATTCTTTACCTTGTCTTCTTATGTTTATAACGAAGCCAATTGTGTTATTTTGGTGCAGAAAGAAAAGTCATTTTGCTTCAAGCAATGTGCGATATCTCTAGCATTAGCAATTGGGTTAATAACGGGAGTTCCTACATTGGGCCAGCCGAACGATGCGCATGCAGCTAACTCTGTGTTATCTGATCTGTCTGTATTGATATCTGGACCGCCGATTAAAGACCCTGGGGCATTGTTGAGATATGCCCTACCTATTGACAATAAGGCGATTAGAGAAGTTCAAAAACCACTTGAAGATATTACAGAGAGTCTCAAAATTTCTGGAACCAAGGCACTCGACTCTGTCGAAAGAGTAAGATTCTTATTCTGTTATCTGGAGGTTTACTTACATTTTCAATGCATCCATAGGTTTCAGCTTGATGGCAAAACTTGATCTTTTAATCGTCATTTTCCCCTCTTCTTTTCGTAAGGTTTGAAACTGAGTTATTTTATATGCGATGCAGAATTTGAGACAGGCATCTCGAGCTCTCAAGCAAGGGAGGACTTTAATTGAATCTGGTTTAGCTGAATCGAAGAAAGAACATGGAGTTGATTTGCTTAATAAGCTGGAAGCTGGTATTGATGAGTTTGAACTGATACTACAAGATAGGAACCGAGTCGCTGTTGGACCAATATGTTGGAGGGTGAGTATCTCTTGATTACTAAATCACTTGCATAAACCGCATAAAAGACCCTATCTTTCCATCGATGTTCTCAGTGAGAATAAGATGACTTTATTTCAAAGAAATTGAAGACTGGTTTGTATTATAAGCATGTGTTGTAATCTATCAATGGAACTATAATCATTAAGTGTACTATAGGCGTTACGTAATGCCTAAATAATTTAGAGCAACATCAGTTGCAAAGGGGTAAGATAGACTGATTTATCAACACATAGTTCCCTGTACAACTCCATCATATCCTCTGCTGACTTAAAATCCTGTCCTGACTTTTGAGGAGATTGAAAGTCCAGATCATATCTTTTACCTATTTTAGGGAAAAACATGCATAGAACAGCATAAACTGGTTAACGTTGAAAGATAATAACTGCCAAAAAGCACTATAGGTTTATTAATGCCTTGAGGTGAGAGATACTTCACAGAACCAAGGTGTTAGCATTATAATAAGACAACAGCGTAAGTAAGAGAATGCCTAACTCTCCAAAGTGAGGTTATCCCAGGGTCAGCTTCACAACAGAAAGTAATTAGCCTGACAAACAAATAACTAACCTTACTAATTCTTTAGTTTCTCATTATAAGAGCAATAGGCAATTATAATCACCTACCAATACAAAAATTTGTAGCAGCGACATCAAGTGCTATCTTTATTTTCTCATCATAACCGGCTCTACCAATGGCCTCCTTTACAAGATCCAGGGCTTCTCTAAAGCTGATGATATTTTAAAAAGTCAGCTTAAAAGTAGAAATAAGATTATAACATCACACCATCTCTAGAAGTAATCATTTAATACCGATGCAAAACCACCATCTTCACCAATATTACAGTTATGTGGCTCAATTTTTTCAGTAATAACAGCCTGCCCTTTTGTCATGAACAAAACAAATAAATGTATCCGCTTAAACAACATATCTCAAAGTGGTTGTGTTAGGATTATTTGCTCTAATACCGATGCAACAAAAGTAAAGGCAATAGGAACTGTAAGTAGCAACAGAAGTAACGACAATAGTAGTAACAGCATAGGATCTGAATCATTGTAACTTGTGAGAGCTTGTTGGTTTATGGCAGAATAAGATTGAAGAATGAAATATAAAATACGTTGAAGAGAATAACACTGAGATGAAATAGGGAAATTCAGTTTATTATTGACTGCAGCAATACACTAAATAGTGTTTTGAAAATCAAAACAGAATGCAACCACATCACCATAAAGTTAGGAATGTGGGATAAATAAAAACTACTTTCTCCTAAAGTCTAGGAACAACTTATTGACTAAAATAAAAAACTGAAACAATAGACAAATCAGAGTCCAAAAACAATAATTAACAGAGCTAAACAGAAACACAACACAATTAAACTTGATATTATTCTAACATGGGGAACAATACAAAGTGTGAGATTATGAGAAAAGATATCTAAACATACAAAACAAAAACTGAAAAAAATAGGATTGTGACAAAAAAGAAGGCAAAATCACCTTCAAATGATGATAGGTCTCAGAGCCTATTCGCAGTGCTTCCTCAAATCTGCTTGCTCCAAAAGAATCGTGATTTCCTATAACAATAGTGTGACAAAGCTTTCGCGTTTAAAAGAATTTAAATCACTATGAAGCAGCAGGGGAAGCATATAGATTTAGAAGTAACTATATCTATTGATGGTTAAATGTCGGATTAAGAACAAAATCAATCACAACAATCCAATTTTCTAATCTAAGCAACAAATAACTGATTAAGTGTTGGTTACAAGAGTTATTTTATAATTCATTTGATATATAATAAATATTTCCGCACACAATGGCCATTTAACTTCTTTGCTCATGATCGAAAATTTGCTCATAAGTATCTTCAGAGGAAATAATAGACATAAGATAACAGAAATACTAATGAATATTTCTGAGAAATTAATCTACAATAAAAGCTATACCTCGATAGCCAGATCATTTCCAGCATGTCTTCCACTGCTTATAACAGTAAAAGCGGGAACAGGAAGCATTGGGTTTGCTTATAACAGTAAGACGAACAATTCAAACATGCATGTCATTATAGGTTTCTGTTCATAATGTATGCATGTGATAAGAATTATTGACACACGTTAGCGTATACCTATTAGGCCAAGTCACTAAACTTTGACTAGACATTTACCTAGTCAACAAACTAGGTGATTAGTTCAATCAGTGGATCACTAGTTGAGTTGTTCTGGTTATAACAACCAATGTGCCTAGGCGATTGGACTTACTATCCACCAAGTGATCATGTTTAGTCAATCAGCCAATAAAAAGCATTCATTTGACAACATGATTTGTTTGTGGCCTCTGGATCACTGGTCTAACGAACCGACAAAAACAACAATCCTCCTTCTAACAATAGAAGATTGAGGAATTAATCTTTCTGAGAAAGATTTTTCTCATATATAACCTTTGATTGACTGCAGCTGAGATGTTCCTGGGGCATTGCATTTCTGCAGTATTGAAGAAGACATGGTTGATGGATTTCCATATGAAGTGCCTGAGGAATACCGAAATATGCCTTTATTGAAGGGGAGAGCAGCTGTAGATATGAAGGTCAAGATTAAAGACAATCCAAACTTGGAGGAATGTGTATTCCACATAGTTCTCGATGGTTATAATGCCCCCGTAACTGCTGGAAATTTCATTGACTTGGTAGAAAGACACTTTTATGATGGCATGGAGATTCAGAGAGGTAATAAATCTGATATTTAGCGGGCGTTTTTTTTCCTCTTGATTTATGTTATAGTTGTAGATGGTTTAATAAAGAATGTTTTAGACCTTCTACTACTATCTTGTGGAATATATTTATGTCTTGTTTCAATAAACAACTTAATTAAGCATATATAGCATAAGGGCTTATCATATAAATGCTTATGTATAAGCTATTTCTATAGCAAAAGATAAAATAAATCAAACTGTTTTCACATAAGCTATAAGTTTTTTTCGTATGCTGTCCTAGATAGCTTATGGAAATAAGCTGAAAACAATTCATAGACATGTTATAAGTTGTTTACATAAACTCTCAAATAGTCTCTCACAAGTGCTTATGCCAGTCGATAAGTCAATACAAACAGGCCCTAGATAATTAATACTAGTACTCCATTTCTCTATGATCGAAGTTGCATTATCTTGTACCATTATTGAAATATGTAATTTTTTATATGGATATCCAAAATAGGCTCTCTAGTTATATACATTTCACTAAAATAGTCTTGTTTTGTTTTCGTCTTTTTTGTGCAGCGGACGGGTTCGTTGTCCAAACTGGTGACCCTGAAGGTCCTGCTGAAGGTTTTATTGATCCAAGTACAGAGAAAACAAGGACTATACCATTAGAACTTATGGTAGAAGGAGAAAAGGCACCTGTTTATGGTGAAACTCTAGAGGTAATCCTCAATTGCTTATCACTATAGAGAAATATGTATTTTCGTATATTTGCATTTAGCTGCGCCAATAGTGAGCTAAGTGTATGTGAGTCAGTGAATTATGAGAATGGTAAGATATCACGTAGAGAATTACTGTCAATGTAAAAAAATTTTACACTTGCATCTGTTCACATTTCATCGCATAGATATTTTAGGAATTAATCGAACAAATTGACATAATGGTACGATATGATTAGATAGATGCTTATGTAAAACCTTTTTACGCTAACAGTACATACTAATTAAATTATATATGTATATACACCATGAAGAGCACATAACCATAAGACTTATAGGTTGATATCTTTTAGAAGAATTCTCATTTGTTCCAAGAAATTTCATTTTTTACCAATATTTTTCTTACCTATTGAGGTCTATCTCTTTAATCATTGTACCATCAGAAGAAATAAGTGTTACACTGCTATAAGTTTCTTGCACGAGGAATTTGAGGACAACTCGGGTTCTAGCCAAGTATTTTGGCTATTGAAAGAAAGTGATCTAACTCCAAGCAATGCCAATATATTGGATGGTAGATATGCAGTTTTTTGCTATGTAACACAAAATGAAGATTTCTTAGCAGACCTTAAGGTTGGTGATGTCATAGAATCTATTCAAGTTGTTTCTGGTTTAGATAATTTGGTGAATCCAAGCTACAAGATTGCCGGTTAACGATATGTTCTCAAGGCACGTAAGTGTTCCATCGACACTTGGTTCAACCTTCAAGGCTATTGAAGAAACCAGATTTTTACGATTGTTACCAGAATCTAGCATTGAGTTAAACAGCTTGAAATATATTCTGTTTTTTAAGATTGAATTGAAAACGGCTTGTAGCTTTTATTCAAACAATTCATCAATGAAATTATGAGTTATGACTGTTGTATGAGAAAATTGTATGTAGGTCATTCATGTACTGGACCTATTCATATGAGAAGATAGAATATATGTTGTTTGTTTATTGTCTACTTAGATCACCAACTAAGAAAAGAACTATTTCACTCATTGCTGAAACATGGCTACTCTAAAATTTATGCTGAACTCATATCTGATATCGTGGCTACATATTACTGAGTACGTATAAAAATTATTTTCAAAATAAAAAATCGAGTACTTCATTTGAGTACACGCGAGTTTTTTTGGACACGTACCAGTTCGTATGTACTTGTACCTAGTTCTGTTAGTATACTCGTATCCGTGCAACGTAGCTCACTACCAAGTAAGCGCATGATCAAGATTCTAATAGTACTGTTTAAAAAACAGTCCTCGAGTTGATTGTCATTGTGGCCATAGCATGATGGTATATGAGAATGTAATTGATGTGTGGAACGATCTCAAAGAAAGGTATCTGTAAGGTGATCGTGTTCGTGTTGCAACATTGTATCAAGAGATCTCGAATTTCAAGCAAGGAGCTTTGAAGGTGTCAGATTATTTCACTGAAATGCATTCAATGTGGGAAGAATTGGATCAGTTCAGGCCCATACCTGTCAGTGTACATGTCCTATGCAGTGTGTATGTGCAGCTATGAGAAGTGTGAGATTGTTCAAAACTGAGGACAAGATTATTCAATTTCTTATGGGATTGAATGATCAATATCAAGGTGTTAGATCTCAAATCTTGTTGATGGAACCAATTCCAACTATCAACAAGGTTCTTTCTATAGTTTTACAAGATGAAAGGCAACAAAGTTATGGTTTAAGTGATTCAGTTGATGGTAAGATTGAAGAGACTGAGGCATTGGCTAATGCAGTTGAAAATCATGGAACAAGAAGAGGCTTTGGCAGAGGCAGAGGTAATGATGGTAATCAATATGTGAATAATCAAGGTGGTAGAGGAAGAGGAAATCCCAACAAAGACAGAACCTGTACATATTGTGGCTAGAATGGTCACATAGTTGATATTTGCTAAAAGAAGCATGGTTATCCACCTAATTGGGGATATGGTAGAGGTAACCAACGCAATGCTTATGCTAACAATGTTGAGGCTGAGAACAATGAGGGACACAATGATAGTGAAAATGTGCAGATGAGGGCTTCAGATGATGGTAATGTGTCTTTGACTAAGGATCAATACAATAGTTTGATGACTTTGCTGGAAAGGAATCAAATGGATGGATCTAAACATGCTACCAACATGGTGAGAGGTGAAAGAAGTCAATGCTATTCTGCAGGAGTAGCAGGTAAATATCATGACCATGATTTAAAAGTCAAGCATGATGTATATGAGTGGATTCTAGACACGGGAGCTACTGATCATATATGTAATTCCATGGAATGGTTTACATCTTATAGTAATATTGTTCCACCTATATCTGTTGGCTTACCTAATGGAAATAGTGTTCAAGCCCACATAGTTGGAAAGGTCAAAATATGTGATGAATTGACTACAGAAAGAGCGGCATATCTGCCTGATTTTAATGTGAATTTGATGTCTGTGGCAAGATTAACTAAACAGCACGCTTGTGTTATATCATTTGAAATGATCTATGTATCATACAGGAAAAGGCTACTATGAGGAAGATTGGTTTGGCTTAGCAATTGGATGGACTGTATTACTGGAAACTTGAGCAAGTAAGTTCATCTGTCAAAAGTAATGCAGTTAGTGTAAATATTAAATAATAGTAGGCTATGACATTTGAGATTATGCCATTTATCTGCCAAATGTCACATGGCTAAACAGAAGAAACTTCCCTTTCCTGTTAGTGTTTCACATGCCAAATGTGTGTTTGATCTAATACATGTAGATATTTGGGGTCCTTTTTCAACTGTCTCTGTGCATGGTTTTAAGTATTTTCTTTACGATACTTGATGATCACAGTAGACATTTATGGGTAATTATGCTCGAGAATAAGTCAGAAGTTCCAAATTATGTTAGAAGTTTTCTAACCATGGTTAAAAATCAATTCAACAAAACTGTGAAGGCCATTAGAAGACATCAACATATATTGAACATTAGTAGAGCCTTGATGTTCCAGTCTCACTTACCAAAGGTGTATTGGTCATATGTTATTCAGCATGCAGTCTAATTAATAAATAGAACACCTACCAAAGTGTTGCAAGATAAGTCACCTCATGAAATTCTATATGGTCTCGAACCAGACCTGAATGCTATTCGTGTATTTGGTTGCTTGTGCTAGTCATCTACTTTACCTACTCAAAGACACAAGTTTGATCCAAGAGCTAGTAAAAGTGTGTTCCTTGGCTACAAACAAGGTATGAAAGGCTATGTTGTCCTTGATTTGCAGTCCAAAAGTATCTCTCTCTAGAAACGTTCAATTTTATGAACTAGACTTTCCCTATAAAACCAATAATCATGTATCTATTCCACTTGATTCCCTACATAAATCCATCTCTGATTCTATTCCCACCACTACACCTTTTGTTAGTGTTTGTGTGTTGGCTGCTTTTTGGTAAAACAATATGTTACTACAATGTTGGACACAATGTTTCAACATCTGGATACTAATTCAGGATATGCTGAAAGCGCGCCTCTTTAATGCATTGTTGTCTATTTTTGGAATCCACGCCTTTATTCCAGGATCTTAGCTCGTATGCATGGTCAAAGTATCTCAAGCTTTTATTGCTCTATCGTATCTTCTTTTATGACTAAGGATACTCATGATACCTTGTGTTTATGTGACCTGGATTTTGTTGCTGAAGACTTGAAGCCCAACATGTGCAAAGGCCCATTTCTAGACTTTGTATTTAAGCTACATTGTAAACCTAGCTAGTGTACGTGTGTGTATTGTATTGTGCTAAGTACATCATTTCTAGGGTTGTCAAGTGTTTTCTGTTGTGAGCCTATCTTGTTATTCATTTACAAGATTAGGACTTAGTTTGATTTGTATTTGTGTTTTACTTCTCCTAAGCTTTTAAGTACGGAGAGAGTTTGTTTCTGAAAGTGTTTTCAAATCTCTATAGTTGTGTCAGTTACAATCACTTGTTCAGTAGTTGAGTAGGAGGTGAGAAGGGTTCTCAATCTTAGGAGTTCCTAAGGTGAAGTTTCATTAGATAGTGTCTAAGTCATAAGTGTAAACATGGGTGTTTGCTGAGAGTTTAGGATTAGAACTATCATAGTGGATTTCTCTCCTGGATTGGTATCCCCCAGACTAGGGCTTGTTTAAGCGCCGAACTGGGTTAACAAAGATATTGTGTCCTTTACTTGTGCCTTGTTTTTATTTTCATATATTACTGTCTGTTTGTGAATGTTCCAACATTGCATTCAACATCCCTAAGGTTGGAACATTGTATCAAACATCCTACTTCGTACTGGTGGAATTTCAATTGGCATCAGAGCAGGCACTCTGCCTGTTACTAGGGTGAGATCTAGGGAAACTAATTCCTGATACTATGGAGAAGGATGGAGTATTTGTCAACAGACCCCCACTATTTGAAGGTGGGAACTATGACAACTGGAAGTCAAGAATGGCTGCTTTCCTGAAGTCTATTGACTCTCAAGTCTGGAGGGCTGTCTTAACAGGGTGGGAACATCCAGTAATCACTGACAAAGATGGCAACAAAACAGAAGTACTGAAGCTAGAACTTGATTGGAGCAAGGAGGAACATGACTTGTCTACCTACAACTCAAAGACTATCAATGCACTCTTCAATGGAGTAGATAGAAGTATGTTCAGACTCATAAAAAAATGTGTTGTGGCAAAGGAAGCTTGGGACATTTTAGAAACAGTACATGAAGGTACCTCAAAGGTAAAAATGTCTAGACTCCAATTACTTACCACAAAGTTTGAAGGTTTGAAAATGAAGGAAGAGGAAACTGTTCAAGACTTCTATATGAACATTCTTGACATGGCAAATTCCTTTGATGTGCTGGGTGAAAAGATGACAGATGCAAAGCTGGTGAGAAAGATTCTCAGATCTTTACCAAAGAGGTTTGACATGAAAGTAACTGCTATAGAGGAAGCTCATGACATCAACAGCATGAAAGTTGATGAACTGATTGGCTCCTTGGAAACCTTTGAACTGGCTATAAATGAAAGAGGAGAAAAGAAAGGTAAGAGCATTGCCTTCATGTCTAATACAGATGATAATGAGGCTATAGAAGAAGCAAATGAGGATGATGGTTTTGCTGAAGCATTGGCTATGATTGGGAGAAAATTCAAACAGGCTTGGAAGCAAGCTGATGGGAGACAAAGGCCAAATGGGCAAAACATCTGATTCAACATCAACACCCAGTCAGATAAGTTCAAAAGAAACAAGGGTGATGAGAAGACATCACAATCTAAAGGTGTTCAGTGCCATGAATGTGAGGGTTATGGACACATCAGAACTGAGTGTGCCACTTACCTTAAGAAGCAGAAGAAAAGTCTAGTGGTGTCCTGGTCAGATGAGAGTGATTCTGAAGGTGAAAGTGAGTCAGCTAGACATGTAACTGCTCTAACTGGTGTCTGCAGTTCAGATGTTGAGTCTGAAAATGGAGATCTATCTTATGAGGATCTTCTTGCTACCTACAAAGAGCTGTATGAGAAGGATGTGGAAATCTGCAAGACACTGCACAAACAAAAGAAAACCATCAGCCAACTCATATCAGAAAGAGATGAAGGACTCAAGAAGATCACTGAGCTAACTGATGAGGTGACACTCTTGAACTCTCAATTGGAGAATACCCTCAAACAAGTAAGAATGCTGAATACAGGTACAGAAGTGCTTGATGAAATTCTGGACACTCAAAAACAAAGAAAAGGGAAAGGGATAGGTTTTGACTACAGAAATCTGAACAACAAACAAGCCAGGAAGGTTGAGAAGTTTGTACCTGCTGAGAGTGAATACAATCCCACAACTGGCACTCAGATGTTGAAGCGTCCCGCTCAACATCATGGTTCTTCACCCAGAAGAAGACCTAGAAGGTGGGTGTGTCATCATTGTGGTAAGATAGGTCACATCAGACCCTACTGCTTTCAACTATACGGCTATCCCAAGTGGTATCATCAAGAGAAAGAAGAAAGAGGTCATCCAAATGCTAAGGTATGGAAACCAAAGGACAAGGAAGTCACTGCCTTGATAGCTCACATTGCACTAAGAGCTTCATCCAAGGATTGCTGGTACTTTGACAGTGGGTGTTCTAGGCATATGACAGGTGCTAGTGAATATCTTGAAGAAGTGAAAACTTATGCTACCAGTTATGTCACCTTTGGAGATGGTGCTAAAGGACAGATTGTTGGAATAGGGAAGCTCAAGAGGGAAGGTCTGCCTAGACTTAATAATGTTCTGTTGGTGAAAGGACTAACTGCTAACCTGATCAGCATTAGTCAGCTATGTGACCAAGGGCTAAAGGTGAACTTCATGCAAGTTGAATGTGAAGTAACTGATGATCATAACAATGTCCTAATGAAAGGAAGAAGATCCAAGGACAACTGCTATCTGTGGTCATCCCCTGATGATCAAATGAGTCCCTCAACCTGTCTCATGAGTAAGGAAGATGAGGTCAAGATGTGGCACCAAAAGTTGGGACATCTGCACTTCAGAGGTATGAAGAAAGCCATCAATGCTGGAGCTATAAGAGGACTGCCAAACTTGAGCATTGAGGAAGGAAAAATATGTGGTGACTGTCAAATAGGGAAGCAGACCAGGATGTCTCATCAGAAGTTGGAACATCAGGTAACATCTAAGGTTCTTGAACTACTACATATTGATCTCATGGGACCTATGCAGGTTGAAAGCATAGGAGGTAGGAGATATGCCTTGGTAGTGGTTGATGATTATTCATGGTTCACCTGGATAAATTTTATAAGAGAAAAGTCAGACAGTTATGAAGCTCTAAAAAATCTCTGCCTGCAACTTCAGAGGGAAAAAGACACAGGAATAGTAAGAATAAGAAGTGACCATGGTAGGGAGTTTGAAAATGTCAAGGTTGCTGAATTTTGTGAATCTGAAGGAATCAAACAGGAGTTCTCATCACCAATTACTCCTCAACAGAATGGAGTAGTTGAAAGGAAGAATAGAACAATACAAGAGTCAGCTAGAGCTATGCTTCATGCCAAGAAACTCCCCTATCATTTTTGGGCAGAAGCAATGAACACTGCATGTTATGTTCATAACAGAGTGACCTTGAGGAAAGGAACATCTTGCACTCTTTATGAGATGTGGAAAGAAAGAAAGCCAACTGTAAAACACTTCCATGTGTTTGGGAGTAAATGCTACATCCTGACTGACAGAGAACAAAGAAGAAAAATGGATCCTAAAAGTGATGAGGGAATCTTTCTTGGATACTCAACAAATAGCAGGGCTTATAGAGTCTACAACTCTAAGACTCAAGTCATGATGGAATCAATCAATGTGGTGATAGATGATCAGTATGAAGAAAAAAGTGCGGATGTTGAACAAGATGTTGAAACATCACTAGAAACTGAATCTGGTGAAGCAGTCAAAGCTGATGATGGTGAAGAAACAGTTGACAGAGGCACCTCAACTAACAACAGAGGACCTTCAGTCAGGGTTCAAAAGAATCATCCTCAAGACCTTATCATAGGAGATCCTCAGACTGGAATCACTACCAGAAGATCAAATGAGGTAATTAGCAATTCTTGTTTTGTGTCCTTACTTGAACCAAAGAATGTCAAAGAAGCACTCACTTGTGAGCCTATCTTGTTACTCATTTACAAGATTAGGACTTAGTTTGATTTGTATTTGTGTTTTACTTCTCCTAAGCTTTTAAGTACGGAGAGAGTTTGTTTCTGAAAGTGTTTTCAAATCTCTATAGTTGTGTCAGTTACAATCACTTGTTCAGTGGTTGAGTAGGAGGTGAGAAGGGTTCTCAATCTTAGGAGTTCCTAAGGTGAAGTTTCATTAGATAGTGTCTAAGTCATAAGTGTAAACATGGGTGTTTGCTGAGAGCTTAGGATTAGAACTATCATAGTGGATTTCTCTCCTGGATTGGTATCCCCCAGACTATGGCTTGTTTAAGCGCCGAACTGGGTTAACAAAGATATTGTGTCCTTTACTTGTGCCTTGTTTTTATTTTCATATATTACTGTCTGTTTGTGAATGTTCTAACATTGCATTCAACATCCCTAAGGTTGGAACATTGTATCAAACATCCTACTTCGTACTGGTGGAATTTCACCTTTCATTGATGATATTGCCCCTGACCCAAACATTGATGACTTAGACTCCTCTCCTATTACTAATCCTCCTGCTGACAATCCCTCCAATACACCAAATTCTAGTATACCAAATTTGACTCCTTCACTTCACCCATCTAGATGCTACACTAGACCTACAAATCCACCTGCCTACCTTACTGACTATGTCTGTCACTCTGCTGCTACCTCACCTTACCCAATAACATCTCACATTAACTATACCAACCTATCTCCCTCTCATTTCACCTGTCTCTTCCCTCAATAGTGACATCGATCCCAAGTCCTACACCTCAGCTCGTAAGGATCCTAGATGGATGGCAGCTATGCAAGCTGAAATAGAAGCAATAAATGTCAATCATACATGTTGATGGTACAGTTGAAAGATATAAAGCACGACTTGTTGCCTAAGGTTTTACACAAACTGAAGGGTTTGATTATTTTGAGACTTTTTCTCTTGTTGCCAAATTATCTACTGTCAGAGTTCTATTGGCTCTAGCTTCTATTCACTGTTGGCACATCCATCAACTTGATGTCAACAATGCCTTTTTGCATGGTGACCTCAATGAAGCTGTCTACATGAAAGTACCACAAGGTGTCACTTCCCCTCAACTGGGCCAGGTGTGTCGACAAGCAAAGTCTCTATATGGCTTGAAGCAGGCCAGCAGGCAATGGTTTAACAAGCTTACCTCCTTCTTACTCACCCATGGCTTTACTCAAGCACATGAAGATCATACACTCTTTACCAAGTCCTCAGGCACTTCATTTTTAGCACTCTTGGTTTATGTTGATGACATTCTATTAGCTGGGTCCAAATCTAGCATCATTTGATTCCATCAAAGCAGCTTTACACTCAACATTCTGCATCACAAACTTGGGACAATTGAAATTCTTCCTTGGTTTAGAAGTAGCTCACTCTTCTCATGGAATTTCCATTTGTCAAAGAAAATATTCTCTTGAATTGCTTGAAGACTCATTTTGACTCAATGCAGACCTGCCACTACACCTCTTGATCCTGCACTTAAGATGTACAATGATCATAGCCCTCCATTTACTGATGTTAGTGTTTATAGAAGACTTGTAGGTCGACTACTTTATCTTACTACCACCAGGCCAGATATTGCTCATGCCACCCAACAACTTAGTCAATTTATGTCAGCTCCTACTGAAAATCATCACAAAGCAACTATTAGAGTACGTTCTCATATATTTGAAACAAGTTCCATGCACTGGTTTATTATTTCCCTGGAATTCTGACCTTCAAATTCTTGGTTTTAGTGATGCTGATTGGGGTGGTTGCTTAGATACTCGTCGTTCAATTTCTGGTTACTGCTTCTTTATTGGTCATTCTCTCATTTCATGGAAGTCTAAGAAGCAAGCAATTGTTTCCTGCTCCTCAGCTGATGCTGAGTATCGCGTTATAACTGCTGCTACTCGTGAACTTCAATGGATTTCCTATCTTCTCAAGGATCTTGCTCAGCCTTGTATTCGTCAAGCTGTTTTATACTGTGATAGCCAAAGTGCTATGCACATTGCTGCTAATCCGGTGTTTCATGAATGCACCAAACATCTATACTTTGATTGTCACATTGTCCGTCTCAAAATACAAGAAGGCGTTATGCGCTTGCTCCCAGTTCCCTCAGCTTCACAAGTGGCAGACATTTTCACCAAGGCTTCTCATCCTCGTCCTTTACAACCTGTAGATAACCATGTAAACCTCTCTGTTTCAATCAATGAGAATTTCACTTTTGCTCATTCTAGATTTTCTCTCAAATTCGTTCATCTCATGTGTATATGAGATTCTAAAATGAAAAGAAAAGCATCTTGATAGTTGATATGGTGGTGGATATGCACCATTCAAATTCAATCTCTTGTCTAAGAATATACAAATCTTTGTGTAAAAATATACAATACCTTTCTACCTCTAATTTCAAATATTAGGTGAAGCTTTTCCCTTTGCTTATATTTATACCATTTTCAATATTCCCTGAGGTTAGTAGCTTCAACCAGCTTATACCAAAATGATCTTTATATAAGTTGAAGATATCATTTAACAAATTTTATTTTTTTTACCGTATACACGAAATTTGGAGTTAGGCCTAACTCGATTCAAAAACTAACTTGAGATAAGGACTGTACAAACGTTGCAAAGACCAAGTGCCAGATTGTATATTTATTTCAAATATTATTTCAAATTGTATTTCAGTTGGTGTGCAGTGTGTGTGAGTGTTGTAAACTCTGGAATATCGAGTACGATTCGTACTCATAAAATATAGATCACATCAAATGGAACTATGAGGACCTTGATATTAGTGTTGGTACAATCCCTGCTACTACTATCAAGTGCTAGAGCTTACACAGAGAAACATATTATAAAAATGGTTGGAATGAAAATGAGGAGTACAAATTAGCTTTACAAAAATTATAGCCTAACAAAGTAATTGTATAGCTCTTCATTAACTATGTTTTTCACTCTCTTTTTTTTATGTCTTCTTTTCTTCTCTATTCTTCTTCCTCCAATGAAATAAAATACAAACTGATTTTCCAGAATATCGTGTAACGAACATCTCTGAACTAATAGACATTTTAGTCCTTGAGGTAGAGAATGGACTTCCCTTGATAGTGAAAAATCTTTCAAGGTCCTCTATACCTGCCGAAACAAAAACAACTTTGTTTCTGATCTAGAGGGATCATACCTCCGCCCTTTGAAGTGTCAATAGCTTCCAACATAGTGACAACTTCATCCATCTCAGGTCTCTTATCAGGATTAGCATCCCAACATCTTTTCATCACATTTGCGAGAGAACTTGGACAACATCGTGGAATCTCTGGCCTTAGATTCTGCAGTAAAAACAGCCATTTTGGATGTATCAACGCTCGGCTTTAGAAATCATTGTATTTGAACAAGACCTAAGGTTCGTATACTTTCGTTGTTTCTTGTTTTTCATTTCTAAAATAAATAAAAGCTTATGAAAACATGTTTGACTGATTATGTCGCCATAAAATAGTCCTCGCAATACTAAGTACTTGCCAAACACATTTTGAACTACACCTGGTAATAATATTTGAAGGACCAAGGAATGTCATTCCCGAGAACGTGATTTTATACCTTGAAACAAACACAACCTAATAGTTTTCTGCGTAATTTCCAATTTTTACCGAAGTTGTATGTATTAATATACTAATAAAGCCACTTAATACATTTCACTTACCTGTCTTACAACAGCTGATGTTACTTCTGAGAAACTAAGGTCAGGATATGGCATGTCACAGCAGTATATCTCCCATAAGCATATGCCGAAACTATACACATCGCATTTTCTATTGTATGCACTTCCATTTAGAACCTGCCATATTTCTTCAGGTAAGCTTAAAAGACAAAATCTCGATGATCTGAAGCAACTTAATAAACAAAACAGGAACCACTTAATATTTATACAAAATTAAACTAAACGATTACAAAATAAGCAAGATATATGTCTGCGTAACCGTGATTAAGGCCACACCAACTCATTTCACAGAGACTCTAATATCTAGGATTGTGACACAGGTATGACCTCACAGGAAAATGTCAATGCACAAAAGAGATATTTTCAATGGAACAAAATGTATGTACCTCAGGAGCCATATAACCAAGGGTTCCAGTTTCACCAGTCATGTCGTGAGGATTTGAAGCTTCAATACGAGCTACTCCAAAATCAGCGATTTTCAACGTTCGTGTCTTGTCTAGAAGCATATTTTCTGTTTTAACATCTCTGTGGACAATCTTCTTCATGTGGAGATAACTCAATCTATATAGAATAAAGAAATGAAAAGTTCTTAGGATTATAGAAAGAAAATTTATCATATTAATTAAACTTATATGACATAGATTAGGCATATGGATTGGACCCTCTTGCAAGGTCAAGAGCTAGTTGAACAACCACTTTAAAAGCCAGCTTCCTTCTTCGGTTTTTAATTAGATACGACTTCAAAGCACCACCAGGACAATACTCTACAACAACACAACATAAATTACTCGGCATGCCTATATGCCCGTTTTCCGTTTGTATCTGTAGGTCTGATGTTCCCATTGTTGCACCAAGAAACTGCAAAAATGGATTTGACAGTAAGCGCAAATAACAAAACTCAAACATGAATGTTTGAAACTAAGGAAAAATCCAATGCAAGCAATTTCACATTGTATGATATCACACGAATACTATGAAGGTGTTGTTAATTCTTCATAGTATGTTCATTTTTATTGCTATTAGTCTTTTTTTATCTTAGGTTAGCAGTTAATTTTAGGAGATAAACGGTTTCGTTTGCTACTTATTAGATTCATAGTAGCAAATGAAGGACATAAACAAGCCATAGTACGCTTATTCACAATATCTTCGACAATGTAAGATTAAGAGAAAACATGGTTTACCGGTTAAACCATGTTGTCTCTTCATCTTGTATATATCTTTTTACGATTAAAGATGCAATTTGTCTACCATGGTTTAACTTTAAGAAAAACCTAAATATTACCCTGGTTACATTAGGATGATCGAGCTTGTGCCAAACCGCAACTTCTTGTGTAAAAGCCGCTCGCAGTGAAGCTATTTCAGCATCTGACCGATGTCCCTCTTCCCCCCAATCAAGAAGCTTAACTGCAAAACGAAAATGAAAAGATAAGTTGCTTAAGTATTGATTATTGAATATTCTGCAGAGAAAGTTGCAGAGTTAACGAGTTTAGCATCCACGAACCTCAAGACTTAAGATAATAGTGTTTTACTTCGAACATCATGAAAAATATAAAAACTTAAGAACACTAGTATTATTGATGAATATTTTTATGAGACGGAAATGTATGTTGCAACATAATCACATGTAATTAGCAGACAATAGTTTCAATTTTTTATTTTTTATTTTCAATCCATAATTAAAACAAATCAGGTGTCTATCAGTAATAAAAAAAAAAAAACACATGAAAGTTTTATTTTTCTTTTGAAATAAAAAAAACACATGAAAGTTCAAAAAAGGAGAGAAGAATATAAAAGTTCATGGACACAACTGTTAAGTCAAGTGGATCTTGTGATTTCAAAGAAAGAAGAAGAAAAAGGCAAAGGATACACAATCTTGTGAATCACAGATTTTTGAAATCATGATCTACAAAGTTCCAATATTCTGGTCCACAATCGATAAAATAACCAAACTCTATCAATCTAAACGGTTCTTTAATATGGACTCATATGTCTAATAACTTTAATTTCCATTGAAAAATAACAGAAACTTTTGTTTTTTATTGTAAAAAGGTAAAAGCATAATGAAATCACAATAACAAGTACTTGACCAAGTTGAGAAAACTGCAAAATTTAGCAATAAAAAATCATTTTTAATTCAAATCAAACACTTCATAATCCTTTGTTAAACTTTCATATAAAGCTAAGACCTCAAACAAATAGGAGTTAGTTACACAAAATTCTACAAGAATGACTTTTCTATATGCAGATTTGAGCAACAACATAAAAAAATTTCACTCTCATTTGACTACGATTTTCCGCAATATCAAGAATCGCAACGTGACTACAACTTCAAACATGTATATCTTAGAATATTAGTAATTTAGCATTTACATTGGCATGGCACAACATCTACTTACTACACATTTAATGAAAAAGGGACACCAACAAGTACATGAACTTCTCCAAGTAAATAATGATGTTAAACAAAATGGTATAAGAAATTAATGAGAAAAAAACACACACAAACAATTGGATATGACTCATAGTTTACTGATAAGTAGACAAGTCACTCGAGCCAGTGAGTATTTAAACACAAGTTATAATATGTAAACCGCAGCCACTCCGGAGTTAGAGACAGAGACATAGGCACAATTGGCTGAACTCCATGATCAAATCTCGTGTGTTCTTTGTTTACATTTTTTTCGTATATGTTAACTTTTGAACCGGAGTCGCTATTCCAACACAAGCACAAACACAAACAACAAGTGTGCATGTTCTTTCTAGAGACATTTACATAAAAGAACATACAAACATCATTAAAAACCAAAAACAAACAAAAAAAGTATCAATGCCAAAATTAGAAAAAACAAGAATGCAATGCATGAAAGTGGTTAAAAGAAGAATATACCAGCAACATCTATGCCATCATAAACACCACGATGAACAGTACCAAAAGTACCCCTTGCAATGACAGTTTTGATAATAAGTTTTGAAGGATCAATCTCCCATTCTTGTCTATTTCTTGAAGTAGTATTAGATTCAACTTCACTACTTTCATCTTCTTTCTCTTTATTCTTCTTCTCCATAGTCCATGCTCTACTAAGATGTCTTTGTAATTGTTCATCTAAACTCTTCAGATCTATTTGATCTGCTCTAACATATCCACCACTCTCACTCTTCTTCATTTTTTTTTCAACTCAACTAAAAAAGTTTCAAAACAAAAATCACAAAAATGAAAACAACCCTTTAGTTTTTTTTCTACTAAAACTAGTTTGAAGCATTAAAAGTTTCAAACTTTGGAATCAAGTTCTTGTTTTGAGAAAATTTTCATTGGTGGGTCAGTTTTGTGTTATTTTGTTGGTATTACTATGTGCTAGTTTTTTCTGGTGAAGACATAAATATAATGGTGGCTGTTGTTTAATAATAATGTAACATAAACAGAAACATAAATAAGTTGTTTTTTTCTTTCTTTTTCAATTTTGTGAATCTCTTTCTATCTCTCAATCATATCCATGTGGGCACATGGATTTTGCCTGAACACGACGTTTGTTTTTGAGCTACTTTTGTCTCAATTTATTGAAACTAAATCTCTCTCTCTCTCTTTTGTTTATGTGGATATGCCTTATTGGAGGTTTGACTAAATCACCAAATCTTGAACTTAAGTGATTAATAAAGTTTTTTTAGAGTTAATTGTTTGTAAGAATTTCAGTTTAAGTCATGTAGGGATGGCAAGCAGACCCAAAGTCACGTGTTTATCCGCATTCAAATTCGAGTCAACGGATGAAAATTCTAGTTGATTGGGTTTGCGTACGGATTCGGGTGCGGGTTTGGGTTCAATTAAATTCGTATCCGAAACCACATCCGCTTAGACATTAAATTATATAAGTATCCTTATTTTGTTTAAATATCATTGGAAGATCTTATTTTTAATTGTAGTTTAATTTTTTAAAATTCTTGAAGACTATGTTGTTGTATTTTCAATGTTGTTGTAGACCTTAATTTTAATTTAATTAAGAGACATTGATGGAATTTTAATATTTTTATATTTTTTATTTTTTTTTCTTTTTTTTTGCTATGGGTTCGGGTTTGGATGAAAAAACCCGAACCCAATGAGTATGGACATGGGTATTAATTTATCACCCAAATAGACTTTGAGTTCGGGTGACATCCGAAATTTCGGGTGCGGGTTTGGATGGTATAAAGCCCACACCCGCGGGCACCCGTTGTCATCCCTAGTCATGAGAGAAACCAATGGTGAGTTAGAAAATTTATAAAATCCGGATAAAATCTTGACTTTAAACTAAAAATATTTCTCTTTTGTGTACGTGGATATGCCTTGTTGGAGATTTGTTTGGTTATATATATTTGGTGAGTAAATCACCGAATCCTCTATATAATTGATTGTTCAAAAAAACTTCGAATTTGAATTTTAGTTAAAATAATTTTTAGTCAAATTTTCACTTATTTTATGATCGGATTTTGAATTAGTGGAACTTGCAAAAACATTAACATATAATAGTGATTTGTGTTTGAATAATTTCATATTTTTTCGTATTTAAAATTATATCGAATTTATCCACTAAATTACCGAAAAAACATACACAATTGGTCCCCTTAATTATTCAAACATATACTTTCTTAAAATTTGTGAGTAAGTAAAATATGATTCATCGATTTGCAGCATAATTTTAAATTACCATAGGCTTTCTTTCTTTGGTGGATTAAAAAATAAATAAAGGGTCATGATTCCAAATTACATTGATTGAACAATATTGACATTCTTTTTTCTTGGGTTACATTGAACAATATGGCCATTCTATTAACTTATATCTAATTTATATTCAAATTAGTCTCTAAATTATACTACTTACTAATCTCTAATACATTATTGTCAAAATAGTCCTTACCATTTGAAGAGTTTTCATTTTGTCTATTTTTGCTTCACTCTTACAATTGTAGTGGAAATTTTTTTATTTACTTTATACTGTATTTGGTTTTAATCCTATAAACAACTTTTTGGTCTAAAAATAAATACAGACAAATCAATAATTATTCCAACAAAAATTTGAACTTGGTTTTAACATTGATGTATTTTGAGAGTTAGATTCAAATAAAATGAAAGAGAATAGAGATGGTAACATTGACACATTTTTTGGAGGTTGAATAGCTCAACTAGTTTGTACCAAGTGTTTAAGCAGTTAAAGGAACAAGAGTTCAAGTTTTGGTGAAATAGAAATAATTATTAACATTGACAATTAATTATTAGTTTTGTCGTTTTACGAGAATTATTTTTTTTATTATATTTTTGTTATATTTATTACTACATATATCTTAAGTATAAAATCCTCTTAAGAATTTTTTTTGTTCCTTTCTATAACTATTTTTGTTATATATAATTTTTTTTTCTCTTACATTTCCCTAACTATTTTACACCTTTTTCTACATCTTACAATAAATATTTAACATTCACAAATTTTTCTTTTAAAGGCTAAACTTGTAAAAATAATATCAACTATCAATAAATTTATTACTATTATCAACTTTTTTAATCCCGTAATTTAATCAATAAGTCTTATGTTGAAAAGTCTCGTACCAGATATGAGATGGTCTTGACAAGTGTTTATAAGCAAGTGACAGTCTTTATTTTACAAGCCGATTTTATAAGGATTAATTAAATCCGTTGTTGTTGAGTTTACGTTTCAGCTTGTTCAATCCTAAATGTAAGAGAATGTGTTAAAACGTCTCGTATCGAATATAAGATAACTTTGACAAATATTTATAAATAAGTAAAAATCAGTTTTATAAGAAAGAGTTAGGTCGATAATTATTTCTAATAACTTATATTTATGGACGAATATAGTCTCTTCCCTCCTTTCTTTATCTCTTCCCTCCCTTCTTTGTCTCCTTTATCTTGATTTCTTTTATGGGATTCACGGGTTGTTGTACCTTTTTGATTAATGAGTGATCATATACAAAAATGGTTTTCTTAAAAAAAAAAAGTTATCACTTATTAATTTGTCAAAGAAAACTGTGTGACTTTGTAAACATGTTTACAGAATTGGATAAAATAGTCACACTGATCAGATGATTCTCACATATCACAAAATCATGATTTATTAATTTGGCAAAGTTCATAGTACTCACTTTGACCATCATATACCGACATAGTGACAGATCAAAACTTATCCTATTATTTTTTACTCAATCTTTTATTTTATTTTATAAATTATATATAGGATACGAGCCATGCAGTTTTTTATTAGAACTTCTTCCTATTCCTAGTCTTTTATGATTGAGAAGTTCAATATTGTTAGAGTCAATTTAGGTTGACTCAATTTAAAATAGATTAAGGGTTCTATAATATGTATGATTAAAAAATATATTGAATATTAATGTTTATTATTATTGTTTCTTAAACACAAAAAATAGAGATGTGCTAGTCTATATATTTTGGACTTGTAATGTAACTATATGTTTAAAGAGATAAAATATTATTGTTGGTACATAATTTCTCATTTTTTTAACAAATCAAATCAAATATATATATTAAACCAAAAAAGTCTATTCCGCACAAGATGTGCCTAAAAGACTACAAGAGTTTACAGATACACAACTCGAAAATAAACGTAAAACACTGTTAAAAAGTTACATCATGCCCAAACAAATAAACGAGCTCGTCCACCAGCTATGATAATTAGAAATCAATTTACTTTTAGTTGTTTTCAACCATCAATAAGAGTGAAGCTTGACTTTGTCTAGCAACTGTGATAAGAATTGTTATGAGTTTCTGAAAAGATGACTATTTTTTTCATTCCAAATGACTCATAAACACAAAAGTCAAATAAGCTGGAGAAATGAACGACGCGCTCTGGATCCACCAGATGAGTAAGCAAACTGAATTAAATGATCAACCAGATTTTGAGGATCCCGAGAAAAAACTAATTCATACCCAAACTACTGTTCAAAAAGAACCAAAAATAAGGCAAGAAATAAATAAATGTTGAGCTGTCTCCAGACCACCACATTGCTGTCCAGGTTTTGAGGATCTCATATTAAGTGTTTTATTTTTATTTCCATTTTGCTATGTAATTGTAATATGTAAGTTTATGTCAAAGCTTTTTAAATATTGAGGTCTGTCATAATCTAGTGAGCTTAGACCTAACTGACTTATATGTTTTTTTTTTTTTTGACTTATATGTTAATTTTTTTTACTAACTAACTTAATAATTAACTTAGTATGTCTCTAAAATAAAAAAGAGAAGAGAATAGCCGAAAACTTACGGAATTCTAAATTTCTAATGGATTGGGTTAGTGATAGAGAAAGGAGATATGTTAACTCTAAAATTTAATTAAACTCATACTTTATTATTTTATTTTATAAAGTTTTGAGGTTGAAACTTGAAATGAATTTCCTTTTCATATTTCTTACTTTTTCTTTATAAAGTTAATATTTGATTGGAAACCAAACAAGATATTTAAACGAAAAGTAACTGTATTAAATATAAGTATGTTTAAAAATTAAAATACAACAATGTCTCTTTTATCCGTAACAAAAAAGTCTCTTTTAGTCGTTTTAATTGATTTTTGAAAAAAAATATATTAATTAAAGTGATATTAATACATTTTCAACGTAACCCAAAAGATGTGAACAGCGTCACAAATTAATTGGAAATTTTAATTAAAAAGTATTAAAATGTTCGATTTATCAAAAAGTTAAATTAAATAAGCAAAATGATAAATTATTAAAAACTAGCACATAAAATGAAATGATTAAAGTTCAAATCTCAGTCGGTGTTTACCTAATAACCCGATTAGTAAAATGTTACTTGATTATATTCACAAAGGTAGTGTTGAAAGCAATGTTACTAGCACACTATGAAGCCCCGATACGGGACACGATACCGATACGTCAATACATAATTTTTTTTTAAATTCTCAATCCGATACTGCCGCGATACGTTATTTAAAAATTTAATTTAAAATTAAATATATAAATATACAATATATAAACATGACTAAAATCAACAATATTAATAATTAAAAGCAGAAAATATCTAGTCTTATATTATAATTCTGATAAAAGCCAAAATGTTTAACAATCTGTTATATATTATATAGTAGGACATCATAGTTTTTTTTTTGAAAAGTAAAAAATTATATTGACAAAGGAAAACCACAAGAAGTGCTAAAGATACAAATAAGGTATTGAGACGTATCAGACAAGTATCGGATATTACTTTTTTATTTAAAATAATAATTTAACTGATACTTTTCCGATACGAGTATCGAGACGTATCGGAAGAGTATCGGATATTATTTTTTTATTTAAAAATAATGATTTAACCGATACTTTATCGATACGAATATCGGGTCGTATCGAAAGAGTATCGGTATCGAAGACGTATCGAACATGATACGTCATCATTTTTTAAGTATCAGGACTTCATAGCTAGCACATATGAAGACTAAAATTGTGAAATGGAAACTAAATATAAATCACATTATGTGATTATTAATAATTTATTTTTGGGATAAAAACTATTTTGAGAAAACTACTTGTGGAATACTGATTTATTGAGACAAAAGTAGCCAACAAAGTACATGATGATCAAGTAGAATAATGTACATGCCTTTAGGTGACAAGCAAATTTGTTTTGACTTTTTCTTTTTGACGAAGCAAATTTGTTTTTACTTCTTTTTATACAAATCATGCATTCAAATAGATTCTCATAATTCCTTTTCCCTTATGGTCTATTTGTATTTTGCTTGACCTTCTTCAATGCCAAACAATGTCTTTCTAGTATTGGCTTATCTAAGAATTTCAATTGCTTGAATAGGCTAAGGATCTGGTGAAGGTTGCATCTGAGAAATACTTTGGTCTAGTTAAAGAAAGAAAAATAAAAAAAGATATATAAAGAAGCAAACTAAGAGTATTAATTGGCCACCAAAAATGTGCTATTGTATATTTGTTTGGGGTAGGAAAAAATATTTATTTTTATAGAATATAACATGGTTATATATTAAGGATATGTCTCTAAAATCCGTGAGTTCTAACTCAACTAACAAATATAGAAATAATTAGATCCAACACATTTACCTAGATTCAAATCAAAGGTTTTGAAGTTATAATTTAATTATTTCATCTAAGACAAAAAAAATGATATGTCTCAAAAGAATTTTTGGAGCTTCTGATTTTCATAGTGAAAATTGTATTAGGCCACAATAATAGTTTGGCAAAAGTAGTTTCTAAAACATACTAAATAGCCTTTAAAAAAAAAAACACTAAGGTCCCGTTTGGCCCGATTTAACTTCTATTTTTCTATTTTTTAAAAATGAAATAGAGAAGTATAAAATTGAATTTAGCCATATTTCTCTTTAAAAGTATTAGAGAAATAAAGTAAAGAAATAAAAAATAAAGAGAAGTAGAGTCAAACACAATTTTTTCCTTCTTTACTATTTTTAAGGAGAAGAAAAAAAAGTAGAAAATAAGCCGGGCCAAACGGGACCTAAATAGATTTCATTAGGTCGGCGTAACATTTAGAAGTATGGTTTTTTAAAATCTTTAATGGTCTGTTTTTTAGTAAAATTACTAAATTTTGTTTTTCAAATGTTTTAAAATACAAAATCATTTATAAATTTTTATAACCGGTTTTATTTAATATTTATTTTTTAATTGTTTTGGTGACCTTTAAGATCATTTATGATTTGGTGTCGTAAATCAAATACAATATAAGAAAACTATTGTACCTGGAAATAATAAAAATAACCTTGCTTCAAATCTTGACACTTGGCATATGTGAGGGTATTTTGTGTCTAAAAATTTACTAACTGAACTAAGATGGTTGTTAACCGAGCCATATTTCTAAGTAACTAAGCCATTTAACATATTTTGTGAACAAAATGATACTTTTTCATGAGCCACGGTTTGGATACAAGTCAGCCATTTGGAAATTAGTTAGGTTTGGTTGGAGAAGTCAAAGATTTTAAAAAGTCATGTCACTTTTTGTCCCCAAACTCAAGACAACAGTAAAATACTGTCTCCTCTGCACACTTCAAACCAAATACTCTCTCCTCTGCAAAAGAATATACAAAATTTCTCTCCTCTGCACAACAAGAACAAACAACCACTACAATCACCATCTTCTTCTTCTTCCTTGGTAAGATACGCGTGTCATCCTCTTCTTCTTCTGCTGTGTTCTATGTTCTTTTTATTCTTTATTCAAACGCGTTTAAACACAATAATTTTTGATTTTTTCAGGAAGAAAAATGGCAAGAAAATTCGAGTTTATCAAAGACATAACAGATCGAAAGGATCTATGGAAAATAGCTGTGAAGGTCAAAGATAAATGGTCTGCGTCCAAAGATGGAAAAGAGTATTTTGAAATGGTTGTTGTGGACTCCAAAGTAAGTTCTTTTCTTTCACCGTGTTCAAACTATTGTTGTTTTTGGGTTTATATGAGTATTTTGTAATGGTTGTTGTTGATAGATTATTATGTTTTTGCTGAAGTTAAGTTTGTTTAAAGAGTAAGTATCAATTTTGGGTTTATATGAGAAGGAAATAGTATTGTTGGTATTGAGAAGGAAATACTATTGATACAAATGGCAAAAGCTGTTACAGCTTAAAAGAAGCTGTTACAGCTTAAAAATAAGTTACAGTAAGTATTTACAAGATTTCAGCTTTTACTATTTCAAAAACATGAAAATCTATTTGAAATTCACATATCACAAATTATGAATCAAAATATGATTGCTGAAACACTGCTATATTTTCAGGGAGATGATATTTTTATAATAGTTCCAAATGAGTTCAAAAACAAATACCAAAAGGAAAATGCTATTGTTGAGAAAAACACTTACAGCATGCAAAATTTTCAAGTCACAAGAAATCAGCAAAAATTCAAATCATCTCATCATGAATTCATGTTAACGTTCAATGGTGGAACACGTGTTTTTGATGTTAATAAACATGATATTCCTGATATACTTAAGTTCAAAGATTTTAAGGACATCATAGCAGAGGATTTTCGTGAAGATTTCTTATATGGTAGGAATTTACGTCTTTTTGCCCTTCTTCAGTATGTTTTTCAAATATTACCGTCTTATATAATGATTAACTTTTTATTTTTGTGAACCTTCCCAGATATCATTGGAGCTGTGGATGAGATAGGTTATACTCAACCTCATTCAGGGAGTAAGAAAATTCAAGTTAATCTTAAGATTAAAGACCTTAGGTATGCAAATCTCTTTCTAAATCAATCTAACTGAAACTTACTTCTTAACTGATAATCCTAAATTCTTATTTGTAGTGACAACGTCATTCAATGCACTTTTTGGGAAAATTATGCAACCAACTTTCTCAACTATGTCAACAACAAGACTGATGCTGGACCAACAGTTGTTTGCATCAAATATGCAAAAGTTAAGAAAGAAGGTCATATATTTTTAGTCAATAATTGCATTAATGCACAAGTTATTTTTATGTTCGTAGATTATACATTATTTTATAACACCGTTTAATTCATTTGTTGTAGGCAAATATCCACTTAGTGTTTCAAATACATGGAGTACCACTAAACTTTTCATTGATGATGGGCTACCAGAGATTCATGCTTTCAAACAAAGGTTTACCATATTATTAACTTAAATTGTTCTGTTAATTTTGCATGTCCATTTGGTTTTCTGATTCTTTTCTTTTGTTTGCTTTTTTGCAGCTATATTGCTGCAATTAAGAATGGGCTTATTTCACCTGCCTCTGAAACAACTTCACAAAGATTGACACTGTCTTATGGAGGTTCACAGTACAGATCTCCAGGAGGTTCACAGTATAGCTCAGGATCTCAATTCACACCTGAACAGAAGTTCTATCACAATGCTGAAGTTCTGCCTTTTAGTGAAATGTTGCAGCTTAGACAGGTACTGTTATTATACCTCAACAAGTTATAATATTGGTTAATATGCAAATCACTAATTTCATTTCACTGATTTTCAGGAGACAAAATGTGTCACTGTCGTCAACACAATTAAGGTTAAATCTAACAAAATTGGCTGGTTTTATTTAAGTTGCTTCAGCTGTCCGAAACAAACTTTTGGGATTGCTCCACCATATAAGTGTGCTGATGACCATTCAACAGAAATTGAATTATACAGGTTTACCCCTATTTTTTTTTTATCTTTCTTGCATTTTAGAGATATACTTATTTGTGTTATAATTTTTAGATACAAGTTGGATGTTGAAGTGGGAAATGGTCAACATAAAGCGTCTTTTGTTTTCTGGGATAGAGAATGTGCACAGCTACTTAATAAATCTGCAGAAGTTCTTCATGATGAGATGATTAAGGTTTACATCAACCCAAACAACTTTCTTTATTATATTTAATCACTAATCTTAAAAATTCTCACAAATATTTTAGGCTGGCATCAATGATCCTTTGGATTATCCACAAGTCATTGATGACATTGGTGGAAAAACTTTGGCAGTTAAGGTTAAGTGGCAGCCTAATTGGAAATCTGGCTCAGTAATGGCTATTAGTCAAAATACTGATTTTATCAACCAAGTTCTATCTCAATTCCCCAATGAACAGGTCTTCTTAGTTTTTTGCTAACTTCCAATTTTAGTTACCGCTTGATATTAAATAGTTTACGTTACATTAATGTGTCCATCTTCTTTTGATATACATACATTCATGGATTTTATACTCTAAATTGTAGGAATTAGCCATTCAGGCTGTTGAATCTGATGACAACATTGTCATTCCAACGGTATATAGTTTTAACTTATCACATTTTGAGTTGTTTTCAATTTAAACAAAAAATGGATTGCGCTATACTAAATTCTGTTTTGTTTTTAGGTTGATTTATCTGCAACTGATGAGATTGACCCTGATAATGTTGAATTTGAAACACCAAAGAAGAGCCCAACCAAAGAGATTGAAAAAACTAACCTCAAATCTGATGCGCTTGAATTGATTGGTTCAAAGTTATCTTCCACCAAAGTCATTAATCCACAGAAGCGCCCAGGAAAAGAAATTGCAAAGACTGACATCAAAACTGATAATGATGATTTGATTGGTGCCAAGTTATCTTCAACCAAAATAATGAAAATTGCCAAGTTAGCTTCAAAGAAGGAACTGAAAATACCCAAGAAGGAGTAGCAGTAGTTCTTTTAACATATGTTTTTGATATGGGATTATTATATCACAAATAGTATTCAACAAATCCCTATTTTGTTATCATATGTACTTAAAATCTTTTGAAGATAACCTATGTTTGTATGCTACTTTAAGACATGCTTATTTCATCTAATATTTACATTTTCACGTTTATCTCTGAATGTCTCATTATGGTTACTTAATTTTTCTTTACATTTATCATATTTATTCTCTCTCAATATTTCATTTATTGGTAACACAACAAACTGATGTGTCCTTAACTGTATACAATTTCGTATACACAATTCAATTGCCCAACTCCTTTTATTTATTATCAAACCAAACTTCTGCTACACATTTATGACAACTTTAACATAACTTTGTATCCTATAAAAATAACCTCACACTCATGAAACAACTTACAAACTAACCATATTGCATCAACATGAACAAGCCTATTCCCATAGACGAAGATATCAATACGAGTCTTGGTTCAAGGAGGGAAAAATGCATTATGTTTACTGTCCATATCAAAGATGTTGTAAGCTCTTATTTCTGTTTAACATTTTTTTTTCTGTCTTAATATCTTAACTATACAGGTTAATTAACTTTAATATTGACTTTTTCAGCCTTATGGGGAAATTGATCCAATGTTTGCCCATAAGTATTCTGATTAGTTAGATGATCATTGGAAGGTTTATTGTTGCAAATACTTACACTTGCTCAGGTGGAATCGATCTGTTGAACAACCTAGAATAACATCTGGATGGACTGAAATGCGTGATCACTTTGAATTTCAATTTCAATATCATCAGATTGCATTTGTCTACTATGGTGATAGCATGTTTCATCTTATTCCATGTTTAACAAAACCACTTGAAACACATGAATTCCCTTCTTTTCACACACTATCTACCAAACCTCCTGATCCATTTACATTTGAAATTGTTTTAGGCTCTCCTGGTGAAGAAAGAAGAGAATTAGTTGAGTTCTTCATCTACAAATTTAGTAACCTATAAATTATTTAAATTTGCATTATATCATTTCAAGTTAACCACATGAATATTGACCACTCCACTATAGGTCAGAATTCTGAAGCCAATTCTGAAGGTCAGAATTCTGAAGCCAATTCTGAAGGTCAGAATTCTGAAGGTCAGCATTCTGAAGGTCAGAATTCTGAAGAAAGAATTTCTGAAGGTCAAAATTCTGAAGAAAGAATTTCTGAAGGTGAAGCCTCTGAAGAAAGAATTTCTGAAGGTGAAGCCTCTGAGTCAAAAACTTGCATTATATCATTATTTAGAAAGAAGAGAATTAGTTGAGTTCTTCATCTACAAATTTAGTAACCTATAAATTATTTAAATTTGCATTATATCATTTCAAGTTAACCACATGAATATTGACCACTCCACTATTCTTTGCAGATATTGAACAAGTTTTTGGCTAAAAAAATTATGCAGAAATATGATTATCTATGGCTTGAAGGACCAGTAACAGAACCAATGTATTGTCCAATCGAAATTTACGAAGGTAAACCTGAAATCATGGGATGGCATAAATTATGTAATGAAAATGGTTTCATTGATGGAGATGTAATCAAATTTAAGTTCTTTGATTTCGAGAAAAGTAATAGAGTTGATGTTGATAAAGTTGAAAATTAGATGTAAATTATATTAGCTACAATGTTTGGAATCATATTTCAGTTTTGTTTGTAATACTTTGTATTGTTAATTATCATGAGTACTGAAGTACTACTTCCTCATTATCTTGATATTTTTTTTTTGCTTAATCTATGTTTATTATATTATAATGAAAGATGTGACATTTTTGCTAGGACCATAGTTACCCAATGGCTATAAACCAAAGGACGTACCCTTTCCTGCACCATTTCACTAAAACAGAACCCAAGCTGTCAAATATATTAGCTATTAGATAGACATAGACTTACTTTTGTACTAATACTTCAATATAGTAAGTTTTCAGCTCATTAAATGCAGCTGACATGTATACTCCATTCCACAAGCAAAACATCTCCTCTTCCACCTTTTCCTTTACATTTAATGCTTCCTCACCTACAACAATATCATCTGTCAATACATTTTACCAAGGGCAAAATTTCGAATTTCAAAAGTTCACACCAAAATTTCTCCCACCAAAATCAAAACTTCTTCAAATTTTCAAATTTCGTGAACTAAAGTGCCAAATTCAAAAAATTCATAATCTGAAAAATTTCAAACTTTGAAATTATGTGTTACAAATTACGAAATTTTGAAAGGAAATGTTAATTACTTAAAAACATAACATTAACTCTATGTTTCAACACAAACACCATAACAAACTTTACTCAATTTTAAAACACTAACCAAACATTGCAAGTCACTCACCATTGTTGCACAACCTCTTGCCATGGATAATTCCAATAACAGTTCCAAAAAACTTGCTTCTGCAGCAAGAGATAAAAGGAAATTATCAATATCAAATCAAAAACCATCTAAAAAGTTTATCAATGCAGCTGGAACTGCATCAACATCATCAATAACATCTCAATACCAGTTTTCTTCTCCTGTCTCTCAACTTATAAATACAAATCCTACCTCTACAATTGCTTCACAACCATCAGAGAGGCACAAACAATTTCAACCACCTCATAAATCAATTTTAAACCAGACCTGTGGAGTGAATCTTTTGAACAAGTTTTCATCTCCAGTTACTCCTGTAAATACCACTACTACAATTCCTAACAAATTTACATCTCCTGTAAATACCACTTCTTCCAATCCTAACTTTGGTTCAAATCATCTTCACCCAATTTCTAATTCTGCTTTAAATTGTAAAGATTCTACTCATTCCACACATCAGCCTAATAATGCATCCATTTCTCATAATTTGTCTCACAGTATTAAAACCACACCCATTTTGAATTGCAGCAATGTACTTAGACCACATCTTAATGCACAAAACACAAATTCTGATAAATCACAGTCTTCTCATCCTACTCAATCATCAGATGTTGACTATCTCAGTCAACAACCTATTAGACAAACTCATTATCAAACCCGAGGAGTTAACTTATACAACAAGTTTACTGGAACACTTCAACCAACTGATGCTTCAACATCTAATCCCCAAGTTAGGAAAAAAACTACATCTCAGTACTCACACATTTTTGAAAATCATGTAATTGATTCTGAGACAGAATCAGATGACTCTGATTCAAATGCAGCAGACTCAGAAGATTCACAAACTGAATCTGATGATGATGAAGAATTAGACGAAGATGAACAAGGTTATTTGTGATAAATATGCATTTTTCATCAATATGCTCTTACAATTTTGACAACATTTATAACATAAGTTTTTATTTATCATGTAGGTTATTTTGATATAGGTGATCCTGTATGGGAATGTGGAAAATGTGGAGCATACATGTGGTACCATGAAAGGAAAAATAAAAGAAAAAATTCGGTGTCACCAGAATTCCAACAATGTTGTCACAGCGGTAAAGCTCAATTGCCACTACTTAAAAAACCACCTGAAGTCCTTCACCACTTACTATTTAATAATGACAGTTCACATAGCAAAAATTATCAAGCACACACAAGAATCTACAATGCTATGTTTGCATTCACTTCACCTGGAATGAGTATTGATGAAGAAAGGAATCGTGGTAGAGGACCACCAACAATAAGAATTCAAGGACAAGTCTGTCACAGAATTGGAAGCATGTTACCTGAACCTGGGGAAACACCAAAATTTGCCCAGCTATATATTTATGATACTGAAAATGAAGTTCAAAACAGAATGCACCATTTCAGGTATGTCACTTTAGTACTTTTTTGAACTAAGTAATTACATGCTTCTCTCTATTCCTAAATTCTACCCCAATCACATGTTTCTGTATATTCCTAAATTTTGATTGTTAAATTCATTATTCATTCTATTAGGAATAACAAAGATCTTGATGCAAACATTGTCATCAAATTAAAGTCTATGTTAGATGAATACAATGTTCATGCTAAGTCTTTTAGGATTGCTAGAGACACATTGAAAAATAATGAGGTTCAAGATTTAAAGCTGAAATTAATTTCAAACAGAACTTCAGATGGAAGAATTTATAATCAACCTACTGTATCCGAAGTTGCTGCATTGATAGTAGGAGATATTGATTCTGCTTCTTATAGAGACATTATCATGCACAAAACAAGTGGAAGGTTACAAAGGATTAATGAATTTCACCCAAGCTATCTTGCTTATCAATATCCCCTGATTTTTCCATATGGTGAAGATGGTTTCAGGCATGGAATTCAACATAGATATAGCCATGAAACTCAGGTCACAAAGAGGAATAGACTAACTATTAAAGATTGGCTTCATTTAGAATTCAAACACGAAAAAATGAAGCTCAAACTTTAATCTGCTCAAGAAGACTATTTCAGCAATTTTTGGTTGATGGTTATACAATGATGGAAACAGAAAGACTTAATTGGTTAAGGAAAAATCAATCTAAGCTCAGAGTTGGGAAGTATAGAAAATTAAATGACCCAACACAAACCAATCAAAGCACAGGACCACAGAAGTTTGGAACAAGAGTTGTATTGACTAACTATTATCCTGATTTTTTGGATAATTTCACAAATTATGAATATTTGTTGAGTAGAGCCATTTTAGCTTCCACAATTGAAGTTGTTGATTCAATTAACGATTATGTCCTAAATTTAATGCCAGGTACATGAAAACATTATATTCAATTCTACCTCAATTTATTTAAAATGTTATATTATGCCTTCATGAAATTTCTATATGGACAATTGTGACACAGCCATGTTTTTTTTTTCAACTGATAGGTGAAGAACATGAGTACTTAAGTTGCAATGTTATTGATAAATCAGAGATTCATGATGAAGATGTTGTGCAGCTATTTACCCCAGAATTCTTAGCTTCACTTCGTACATCTGGACTTCCTAATCACTGTATCAAATTGAAAGTTGGTACACCAATAATGTTAATGAGGAACATAGATCAGAATGAAGGTTTGTGTAATGGTACAAGGTTAATTGTGACCAAATTGGCTGAACATGTGATTGAAGCTAAGGTTATTGGAGGTAAGCATCATGGGAATGTTATGTACATTCCAAGATTTGATATGAGTCCATCCCAATCTCCATGGCCTTTCAAATTAAGCAGAAGACAATTTCCAATTATTGTCTCCTATGCAATGACTATTAACAAGTCACAAGGTCAATCTTTGGATTATGTTGGCATCTACTTGCCAAGATCTGTTTTTAGCCATGGTCAAATATATGTTGCTATCTCAAGAGTAAAGAGCAAAAAAGGAATTAAAATTTTGGTTCACGATGAAAATAAATTGTCTAAATCAACAACAACTAACGTGGTGTACAAGGAAGTATTCAACAATGTATGAATGTGTTGTACATCACTTTTTTGATATCAATAGCAATGTGAAGATAATCACCATTTTGATACTATTGATTCTTAATATAATTGATTGTAATTTTTTGTTTAATTTTAATGTTTTTTTCACTGGATATTTTTCTATGTTAATGCACTTCTGTTAGCTAATTGATATGTTACAATAGTAAAACACACATTTAGTTTTGTTTACATTAATATATTAGCCCAAGATAAAAACATATTTGCCTAAAAGCCAAGTTCGACCCAAAATTTACAACTACATGCACCTAAATTTAAATATATCATTGTAGTTTTACCTTTTTTATTCACATTTCACAAATTAATCTAACAAGTCTCAATCAAATTCTGATGTGAGAATCTCAGAGGATGGCTCTGAAGGTGAGTCAGAATCTGAAGGCTCTGAAGATGATTCAGAAGATGGAGATGACTCTGATGGTGATTCTGAGTCTGATGGTGATTCTGAATCTGACTCTGACTCTGAAGGCAATTCTGAATGTCAGAATTCTGAAGCCAATTCTGAAGGTCAGAATTCTGAAGCCAATTCTGAAGGTCAGAATTCTGAAGCCAATTCTGAAGGTCAGAATTCTGAAGCCAATTCTGAAGGTCAGAATTCTGAAGCCAATTCTGACGGTCAGAATTCTGAAGCCAATTCTGAAGGTCAGAATTCTGAAGCCAATTCTGAAGGTCAGATTTCTGAAGCCAATTCTGAAGGTCAGAATTCTGAAGAAAGAATTTCTGAAGGTCAAAATTCTGAAGAAAGAATTTCTGAAGGTGAAGCCTCTGAAGAAAGAATTTCTGAAGGTGAAGCCTCTGAGTCAAAAACTTCTGAAGATGCTTCTGAACAAGTTAGTAGACTCTGAGGGAGAAATTATTCAGTGTGCAATGTTAGTAGATTCTGAACCTGTGAGCACAGAAGATGCTCTTAAGCAACAAGTCTGGTTGCAGGCCATGAAAGAAGAACTTGATGCTATAAAGAGGAACAAGACTTGGAAGCTTTCAGAACTTCCAAAAGGCAAGAAAGCCATCAACGTCAGATGGGTTTTCAAGCAGAAACTAAAGCCAGATGGATCAATTGGCAAACACAAAGCGAGGTTAGTAGCAAGAGGATTTCTGCAGAAACCTGGACTAGATTATTCTGAAGTGTTTGCACCTGTAGCAAGACACGAAACAATTAGACTGGTAATTGCAATAGCTGCTAACAGGAATTGGCCTCTGATGCATTTAGATGTGAAATCTGCATTTCTGAACGGTCCATTACAAGAAGAGGTATATGTGTCACAACCTCCTGGTTTTGAGAAAAAGAATCAGGAAGGGATGGTGTATAGATTGCATAAAGCCCTCTATGGATTGAAACAAGCGCCCAGAGCCTGGAATATGAAGATTGATTCATTTTTCAAGAAGCAAGGGTTTCAGAAATGTGAGTTGGAGTATGGTGTTTATGTTCAGCACACTTCAGAAGGCAATATGATTCTGGTATGTTTGTATGTTGATGATATATTGACAAAAGACTTTGCAGCCTACATTAACAATTGTCCCTATGAAGACTTAGTGCTGATTGGGCCAAGTGGAGATGAATTTTCCTGCTCAATACTGCGCAGAAAAAGAACAATCAAAATAGGTAAAGGATGGAAGAAGTTTGTGCAAAGCAATGACTTTATCAATGGTGAGAAGCTCAACTTCAAGTTTCTGGACAAGGACACAAACAATATCATGAGGGTTGTCATTCAAAACACTCTAACCTCAACAGCTGTTGGAATATGGAACTTAACAATGGAAGAAATCTATGTTGATCTGCATAATGACATCTGTTTTTAGTTTAAATCAGTTTCAGTTTGGTGTATATGTCTCCCTATTTCCTGCTGTCGTAGTACTAAGTTTTAGTTTCACTATGTATGCTTTGTTTAATGTCAATTTCCAATCCTAATCTGTGTTGATCTACTATCAATTTGTAACAATGTCGTTTGAACTTTGTGTCTTTAATATAAGTTATGTACTTCTGTTTGCAGTATTGTGTTATAATGTTATCAGTATTCTATCATCTTTTACTTCTTCCTAATTTATTTATGAACAACTTCAACTATCATAAGGTTCATATCAAACTTCAATTACCTTCAAAATGAAAAACTTATATAACTGTAAAACAACATGCTTTAAAATGTGTTCAGCAACCATATTTTCGTATTCAATACATATCTAAAATCTAAATGATCCTATTATCTTAATAAGTTTATTAGATCTGCTTCATATACTATCAATCTATTTTGTGAAATCTGAAAGTGAACAAATGATGTTCAGAAAAATATGTGTTGCAGATCACAAACCTGATATATTGAACAAAGTTGAAGCCAATTAGATCTGCATCCATAAATTGAGGATGCTGAAGCCATATCATGTTAACACTTCTGGGTTAGAACAAGAGTTGTTTGCAGCTGAATCATAAATTCGCTTCGACCAAATTGGATGTGTATCATAAACTTTAGCAAAATTAAATCTGTAGACTTACCAATCAATTTGAACCAAACATATTAACTATCACCATATTTCTCCATTACCATCATCTTCTGCAGACAATCCCTTCTCCAACTTCAGCTATATCAGTTCTCAATTTAACTGATAACTTCATCTTTCAAATGAAAAGTTAACAACCTTTTCATTATTAATTCAATTCAATATAATTCAGTTCAACCTGATCAAAATAAATGAGCAATTTGTTATTCAAATACATATGTTGAAAACAACACTACAAACATTAATTTTTACCTGATTTATAACAAGAATTCAGGAAAAGTTTGCATAAGATCTCCTCATCTCTTCAACATAACAATATTTGTTTTGACCAATAAAACCATATACTCAAATTAGAACACAGATCTATATAATGAAAGCACATAACAATGAATACAAATAATTGAATATTTTAATCAAGTATTACATTAAACTTACAAATACAAAATGACACATGGTCATAACTAAATTTGACAATATATCCAACATATTTAATCTCTTCGATAAAAGTTGTAAGTTAAATAAACAATAAATCTATTTATTTAAAATAAACTTTCATTGAAATAAAATATTTCTAAATGTTATTATTTAAAATAAACTTTCATTGAAGTTTGAAATTATTTTAGACAATAATAGTTGTCCTTCAATAACTATTTAATAATTAAATCAGACTAAGACAAACTATCAACTATATACAAAACTATAATCTATGTTTTATCAACAAACTATATTTAATACAAAGTGTTTATATAAATTCACTGGGCCACATGAACCATAATTATTGTGATCAAATTACCCAATGAAATAAATTACAAAGTTTTAGATTTTACAAAAACAATATGTTTTTTTTTTATATTTACCTAATGCTATATAAAAATAGGACATAATTTCACTACTCCATAAATTATTACAAAAGAATTTTTAATATTGCTCAATTTTTATGACACAATAAAATTTTAATTTTAGTTTACCTACTTTATATTATGACATAAAGTGTGGATGCAGTAATTGAATGAGTAATACTACAATAATTTTAACTTATTTTCTCTTCCCACACGTGCAAACAGTATTGCAACAAGTACCTACAGCATATCACCAAATTTTTACACATCACTGTCTTTTTTCCCTCATATTGTGTCGGTGCTACTCAAAACCTAAATTCCCAATACCATTTCCTAATCAAAGTGAAAAACTGAGATGACTTCATCTTCTTCGTCAAGGTTAGTTACTCTTCTCTTTCACTTATTTACATGTTTAAACATTCAATTTTCAATATCAATTAAAACATACTTTGGTTCATTTGAAATTCAGTTTGTAAGTAAAATCTACATTTATGTCATAATGTATCAATGTTGAAGTTAGGGTTAGCATGACACATCAAATTCCTATCTTCAGACACTTTGTGTTTCGTTCCTTTAAACTATTATGATATGGCATAGTATTTGGCGTGTGGCCATCTTCAAATTTTTGGGATCCTTTGTTTTTATGCCCAGATTTTCATGTGTAGGTCAAACTGATTCATAACTTATTTCATTTTTATAATATTCTTTCAAAAATTTCCTTAACTGCAATTCTGTGGCTACCAATTTCGTACAGAAGGACAAGGATGCAATCCCTGATTAATAGGAACAAAAGCTTTTCAACTATAATTGATCCAAATCAGGTGATAAAACTCATTTAAAAATCAAATTTTTAGTATCTGTCTTTTAAATGCCTTTAATCATGGAAGTGTTTAGCTTCTATACTCTTTATATTGTTTGTATAATCTTCATAATCATACTGATGCTGACTGTATGATATATAATATTTTAGGATCAGATTGACATTCCTCTTACTTTCAAATCTGCTTGGCTTAATGAATTGTATGAACATCCTTGGGGCATCTTATGTCATCCAAATGGTAAAAAAGCAATGCTAGAATTAAGCTTACAAAATGATAACAGCCATTTTACAAATGGTAAAAGTGCTGCATTGTTATATGGAATTAGGAATCCTACTGAAGTCAATTTTCATTATCAAGTTGAAGAAAATAATTTCACTTTATCATTCATAAAGAATGATGATGTTGTTGATGTTTCAAGTGATGATGATGCTGAAACAATATATATCTCTGATACTGATGACTACAATTTGTGGGAACATAGCAATGATAGAGTTTTTGGTTGGGAAATACCTATTACTGAGGCTTATTCATCTGCAAATAACGAACAAGTTTTGGTAGGTTCAATTTTGTAATTCACATTCATTTTTCTATGCAAATATATTTTTATTAATTTTAATTTCGTTTCTGATTTTAGCATATTCCTGCAAAATGTGCTGAAAATGTTTTGAGAGGAAAGAAGTCGATTTTCATTAGGACATTGCACAACATGGACCACATTAAGTGCACCATCAAGATATATAAAAGAAAGGTGGGAGGAAAGATCAGAGAGGAGATGAGAATAACACATGGTTGGTATGAATTCCAGAAAGCTAATGATCTCAAATTTGGTGACCTCTTAAAATGTCAACTCTCGGATCCTCCTGAGGTTTTGGTCATTGATATTGTTCGCGGAGGAGCACGAAACCAAGAAACCGGTAACCCTATTGTTTGAAGTGTCTTATAACCTAAAAACTTAACAATCCATATTAGTTTTCAACTTATGATGTTATTATAATATATAGTACTTGAAGAATGACATTTTATGTGTATCAGATGCATTACCTTATATTTCGGTTTGTACTTCAGTTCTTGAATATTATTTTGTTTCAGACAGACGTTAATGATATCAATTGTAATGAATTACCTTTTGCTTATTTAATCGTCTTTGTTTTATTCTTCATTTCCTATAATGTTAAATTTCATTGTTACTTATCAAATTTAATGTCACAAATCCTTTAAAAGAGTTTCACTTCACATTTTTAACATAGCTCATTTTCAAATTCATTTGTCAGTTTGTCTTTATAATTGTGTGACAACAATCACACCTTTCAAATAATATCTTTGTATATCTTGAATTGTGAAACAAAAACCAACCGTAAAATTCATTAGCCTTAATTGAAAACACCTACTTCCTTTTGACTACTCATTTAACTTTTCAATCCAACTTGGTTCTTCAATGAAAATTTATGTTTCATCACTGTACATTACCAAAGTCTGTCATTCATTAAAGATTTCATCTACAAATTTAATTCAATCGAACTAACTTTTTATGTAACAATATCTCTTCATCAGTAACTTTTCTATTATTGCAATATATAAATAAGTCAGCAAACACCATCTTCTTATCAAAATAAGTATATCATGGCAACAAGATCTCATTCAATATTGCAGGGAACTCCAAAAACTTTTTTTACTACTGTTTACATTCCAACTCAGGTGATACATACTTTTTATTTTGAATCTTAACTAATTAAATATATTATCTCTAACTGATCGAACATTATTATAGACTGTAGGTGAAGTAGATCCATATTTTGTAATTAATTTCTTTGAAGAACTTGGAAGCAAATGGCGCTTAATTGATTCCGAAGGAGTAGATCACCATGTTAACTTCAATGGTTGTACAACCAAACCATGTATTACTAATGGTTGGAATGAATTGGGAAACTTTTATCACTGGAATCAATTTCAACTTCTATCCTTTTTCTACTATGGAGATAATACTTTTCTCATGCTTAAATCAGAAAGCAAAATCGACACAACTGATTTTCCATCTTTCCATTCAATGAGCACTCAACTTTGCCATGATCATACCTTTTTAGTTTTCATTGGAGAAAACAACAATAACTCTTCTGAATTGGTTTGTCATTGTTTTTTATTTCATGTTTAACAAATACATAACGTATATCTTCTTCATCATATTGATTTAATTGTTTCTACTTGGTTACTTAATCAGGTTCTATCTCGACCATTTGGACATTTTCTAGCTGCAACTAAGAAATCTACCTTTAAAGTTTGTGGACCATTAGGACACTTTGTGAATTGCAAACTACAAATTGGCATTGATTTTAAGCTTGCAGAAGGTTGGATAACTTTTTGTGAACTTAACAATATTCAACCAGGAAACCGTTTGACATTCAACTTGGACGAAACTTTGGAATATAATGTCATTATTGTCAAGCATATGTAATATCAATTTATAAAACCATGGATAATTTGCTCTTTGTAATATTCTCTAGAAAATCTCTAATCCTATGAATGTTATACAGCTTTCCTTCATATGTGGAAAGTTTATTTTGTTTCTTTTTTTTCATGTAATGAATTCAGGTTAAATGAATTTCTCATATTAAACTATGGAGATAATACTTTTCTTCTGACATTAATCAATTGAAGTACATTTGACAATTTTGCTATTAAGTTGTTACTACAAAAAATGGTAACAACTAAAAAAAAACGCGTAACGTTACGACCCGTGCGACAGCACGGGTCTATCGCTAGTAGTTGTTACATAATTAACTAATCTAGAACCACCTTTATGTTTGATTGGAAAAGTGAAATAAAATGTGTCAATATTGTTAGGTTGAACTCTTCCGTTTAAATTCAAACTCAAAATCTTACAGTTGTATGTAAATTTAAAATGGTGATTGTCATTTCGCAATAAAATAAATGAAATAAATATATAGCGGGCGGGATGAACCAAAACCATTGATTTATTTTGAATTCTAGTAGATTCTTTCCATTTTTCTTTCATCTATATCAATTATTAAGATGAGTTGGTTGGTGTTTAACAATTTGGAATCAAGATATAGAAACGTGACAGGCTATATCATAATTCAGAATACTTAATAATGATCTATTCAATCAAGTGATATCTATTCAAAACTCATGAAGAAAATATAGAAAGATGCTTTAACTTTAATTTGGGCATAATTTCAATCAGTTTATACAATTCACCTTTTAATAGTTTATATTTGATTGTGTTAACAATTTCTTTGGCTATTGGTGTTTTTCTAATGTACTTTAACTTTAAGAAAGTTAATAAAAATATAATACGTAGAAGTCGGTGTTCGAATTCTCGACACTTCACTTATTTTCACTTTAAAAATATAATTTCTAATCATTAGATTACTTGAAAAAAAACTACAATTAATTTCATAATAAAAAGAAGTAGATATATATTTAACATAAAATATTCAGTTTTATGCTCCATTAGCTTTTGGAATGAATCAAAGGGCAAGTAGAATAGGTAATTTTCTACGTTGATAAATAATACTACACACATTAATAATTGTACCCCGTGAAAGCCTTCATTCAGACTTCAATGTGAACATAAAAATTAAAAGATGTCTCAATAGAGTCATGAATCATGAGTCTAAGTTTCAACTGAATCATATAGTACTCTTGACATTTTTATTGAGCCTATCACTAGTAGTAACTAGCAACACCCGTGATCTCAAAAATTGGGAATCAAGACTCTTTTCTCAACACAACTTTTTTTGTCAACATTCTAAACACATAATTAATGGTTTTAAATTGTAGTCGCGGTGATAGTACCGCCGCATCATTGTCCGTGAAGTGTCAACTTTGTATTAAGAGTTTGATTTTGTTCAGTTTCGGCCTAAGTCCGATCTAACAAGACCAGGACCAACCAAGATGGGTCAACATGAGCATTAACACGTGTCCCTCCATCGAGGACATGTGGCCATCCGAAGCCTATCCACTTCCCCTGATGAGTGGAACGGTTCACCTAGGACGATGAGCCTGAACGGCTCATCCAAACATCTATGTCGAGTCCTGGCAGTCATTCTTAGTGGGCTGCTCAACACGACACGTTAAGGAGACCATTGACCCAATATTGGGGGCTCTATAAAAACCTTCTTCCATAGGAGGGTCGGGTATTCTATTCTTTTACAACTTTCTAACTTGTACCCTAGTTCTCTTCACTGACTTAAACATCGGACCACCTGCATGTACAACCCCCACTTTGTGGATTGCTCAACTATAGACGTGTTGTTGGCCGTCGACCTACGCTAATGATCAAGTAAGATCATATTGTATAACATTAAAGAATAGAGTTCAAATCGCATATGAGACCATTGCAAATTTAGGTAATAAGAAGAATTCTGGTCACAATTGTGTTGCAGACATCGAATCATCAAAAATCGCAATGTTGCAAACCAAATTATGATTGTGAAGGTTTTTTAAAATACTCAATGCCTTTAAGAGAGAATAAAATTAAGAGGGTTAATATCTTAATAATTTATATCATGTGAGGAAAATTCACCAAACATCATCAATGATGTAGGCATGAAATGTTATTATGAACTTAAGATAAGCACTATGGTATGGTGGCTTTATTATGGCCTAAGCACCACAAATTTTCTTGGTCACGATACACGCATGCAGTTGGAGTTAACAAGGTAATCCAACAGTATTTTCTTGCATTGTAACTATATAAACCCTTGTCTCAGTTTAATATAAAAATTATACGATAAATTTAAATCAAGTAATTTTTTATTTAATAAAATCAACATATGTTTTTACCGGAGACAATCATATTTAAGACTGAGAAAACAAAGGTACAACCTAGAAAATTTGATTTCTAACAAGAGATCAAATCAACGACCTTCCACTAAGAACGGTCTCTATACGCATTCTCTTCGATTGCGAACATTTCGCTAAGTTGACTTCATTGTTAATCTAGTCACTTGGTTGATGAAACAAACCTTATTGGAAATCACATACAAGAATTTCAATTATATATATTCACAAAAATCAGAAATATGGAATGTATCAAGTGAGAAAGCTCTTTCCTATGTCTATATATATATGGAATGTATCAAGTGAGAAAGCTCTTTCCTATATCAAAATATTTCATTTTTTCAAATTATTACCACTGTCGACGGGTCAGTGTCTAGTGTCTGTGACAATGCTTCATAAGTTACAACTAACCAGTAACCAATGAAAAAAGTAATTAATTGCTATACGTGTAATAGATTCTTTGATATGGTAATAGATTCAACAGAGTGTAACATTTGTTTTTAGTGTGGAAATAATACCATCCTTTAAAGAAGTACAGTTGCTTGCTGCTATTGACTCAAAACTATATTTCCAATGTGGAAAATATGAATACTTCTATACTTACAAACAAGGAAAAGAAGAAGCATCATACCAAAAACAGGCCAAAAAATAGTAGCAGTAGTGGTAGTAATATGGAAGATTATACAAAAACGCCAAAAAAGACAGCTTTCATATACATGAATTGTAACGGCGTTTCTTCGTTGGTGTTGAATGTACCTGTGCTTTGATTCCATATGTTTTTAGCTGATAATTTTCAAATGCCTCCGAAATTTTCTCAACCTATAGGATTGTTCAAAGCATAAGGTCGTTGAATGTGTAAAAAGACAACAATTAAAACTTGAATTGAATTTAATTCAACTGACCAATTCTGGCTTTTTCGAGTACACTCTTACTATCATATCTTGACAAGATGCAGGCAACAAGTGGCTTATGCGCTCGTCAGGTATTGTAAATTTTTCATCACTTTCATAATCCTGAATAGATTATTGAATATGTAAATGAAATGAAGTAGCAAATATAAACAACCGAAAAATGCATGCAGAGAAATTGTTGAGTCAGTAGCAAATATAGATTATTGAATATGTAAATTTTTCGCTTTCGAGAAATTGTAGTTTCTATTGAATGATATATTATCTAACACACCATATAGCCCTCAAAATTAGCACTCAAGAGAGAGAAGTGTTTCATTTAATAATTAAGTTCATTAGTTTTCACATATTGCTAACCTATTTAACACAAATGTCTTGGTTACATAAAATCAAAGAACAATCATTAACAACCGAAAAATGCATGCAGAGACATCATCACTAGCAACAATAAAATATAAGAAGCTTATAGGCAAGGTATTTTGATAAAAGATAGATAGGTGCATTGTTGTACCTTGAAAAAATGGATGCTGCCACCAAAACATGCATAGGAAGAGATAAGAAAATATCACATTAGTAACCAATATTAGGAAAGTAAAGCAAATTGAAGGTCTACTGTAAGCATGTATTATAATTTCTTTATTGAATACCTTTCAAGAGGATTATCCTTTCCACGAGTCAAATCGATTTTGACATTAGAAACAGCTACATCCTCCTCTTTCAACATAACTCCACCATTTTTCTGTAAAATGATGTTGAATAAAATGCAATATAAAGTTCCTTGTTGAACCTTGGCAAAAAATCAAAAGCATGCACAAATGAAAATGATTAATACCTGGGAACAAACTATATCATGAGGAGTGACTTTCTTAAAATTGTCCATTATATCCCTTGGAACAGCATACTCGTTACAAAACTGCAAAATGAAACAAAAACTTCCTCAGCTTAAGTACATTGTAAACAATATTAATAGTAATTGTTATGTTAATAAGAAAAACATCACAGAAAAGTAATTGGTAAAGACATGCCTGGTACAGATTCCGCCTTCGAATGCGCAGAATCAACTCTCTAGCTTCCTTCAGTTCAGGACAGGGAGAAGTCTCGATGGTTTTAATTATTGAATCATCCAGCTGCATTTTTCAAAGTGAAATTTATTATATGATTCAAAAGAGCGATATAAAAATTATTCTAATACATTTTTTATCTGAAAGAAGCCCTCATAACCTTCCAGTACTCGGTAGGATCTTGAATGCTAGATGAAATCTGCAGATACTCATTTGCTTGCACAAGTGCATCAACCACCATAAGCTCTATTGCCTGAAAACATCAAGATGAGATTAGAAACAATCAAACCATGAAGTTTATGGATCAATCAACAAATAAATGAAATTAATTTCCTAATAAAGTAACTACTCCGTACCTTTACTTTTGGATGCGTATAAACTGTTCTATACAGATCAGCACGAGTGGCGAACAACTTGTGGATGGTTAGATCTAGGAAATTACAAAGGCAAACGTAAGAAAAATTAGAAATAAGAATTGACTAAGCAAGCATTAAAAACAATGTATGAGACATAACACTAACAGTCCTTTGCACGATAACAAATCTCATCATCCAAAACCCGCATGGTCTCCATTAACCTGTACGGGTACTAAAATTTAAGATCTTAAAGAGACATATAACCTCTGTATATTAAATAGTTTTAATTTATTCTTAAGAAAAAGTTATTTAGAAGAAATTTATGAAACCTCTGAAATTCAAAGTTGCATCCTAGACCACAAGCTCGACAGTCACGGGCAATATAATCAAATCTGCAAATCAATAGATTCCAAAACGCATTACAACATAACTCAGATGCACAGATTCGACTGTTAAATTTTATGCACTTACTTGTCTACATCGATTCCATTTCGTCCATTTGCAACAATATCATACAAGAAACTTTTCTCACTTGAGCTCTAAATAACCAACAAAAAAGAAAACACATGTATTAAAAGGAGAAAAGAATAAACAAAACTCATCAATTCTATCAGCAAATATGTTTGGAAAATCAATACTTTGAATACAAAATATTAAAAATCTTACCCTAGGAAGAGCAAATTCGGAGCTCGACAATATCATCTCCTGCCAAATAACCAATCATTAGGATATGAAGATGCAAACCTATTCCTACTTGTTTATACGAATGAGGCATCATGCTTATTATGCAGAATAAGTGAATATAGAATATCCACACTAACATGGGAAATATATTTGGGAAAACGGTTCCTAAACAACCTCACATAGAACAGAGAACTACCATGGCTATCTGCGTCGACTTTTGTTAATCAAATTTCACGTATTGTATACTCCCAAAAGTGTCCAATACTTCTGAACTTCAAAAGAGAGGTGTCACAAAGTCTAGTTTTACTAAGAACTCAGTCTCTTATAATGACAACTTAATTAACCAATTTACTTAAAACATCGTGCTTAGGATGCTTAAGAATACTATTCAGAAACACGGCATGCTTGATATAAAACGGGTAAAAGACAATTACAAATAGTAGCATTACCTTGACTCTTTTTAACATCTGAGGGTCAATATCAATATGGTGTTCCTCAACTATATAATCAACCATTTTGACCGACATTTGTTCATGCGACCTACGAAGTACAAAATATGACACATTGTAATAATAGTTTGTATAAAGACCACAAAATTGTGTAAATAACCATATAGAATGTAGTAGTTTGTTTTCAGGACATAGAAACACAAAAATGAAAAACTTCTTTCTATGACATTACAAGTAAAAATATAGAGAAAAAAAAATGAATTAAAAAAAGAAGAGTACCAATCAGAACCACTGATAACTTGGGGAAGAAACTCGCGTTCAAACAAGTGACTGAATGGTCCATGTCCCACATCATGCATAAGTCCTAACAAAAATGATGACAATGTCATAAATCATTTTTAAGAAAATAATGGAAATAAAATCATGAGCAGCTTTGAGAAAAAGTATATACCAGCAAGTTTCACCGATTGAATATCAAACTTATCAATACCAAGCTCCATGCCCTACAAGATCACATGCATGTGTGATGCTTTCTTCCAAAAGAATTTATTGTAACTTTAAACGAGTAAAATATAAATTTTAAAAAGAATATACTTGATAACTATTAAGCTTTTCAATAGATTGACTAGCAATCCAATACACTCCAAGAGAATGCTCAAATCTGGAATGGACAGCCCCCGGATACACCAAGTGTGTGAAACCTGAAACATAAAACAAATTGATCAATTCGAGAGATCATACACTAAAGGCCTAGCAGTGATAGATATTCCATAAGATCTTTGATATATTCAGTTGCATCAAAGAAGCAATTATTTTTCCTATTAATTATTGTCATTATTTATTGAGGAACCAAACTGGTGGATCTCCTCATGTTGGTTGCATCATGGCATAAATGCAAATACAATTCCATTTAAGGTTCCATACAATTCAACTGTGTTATGTGTGCTTTCATCTGTGACATAATAGTGAAAAATCATAATTCAGTAGAAGGAAATAAATTCTTTTTGTGCAGAACTTATGACAAACATATATACACACACTGACAATTTAACATCATGTAATAATAATTGCCCCCCAAAAAAAACACAAACACAATTTTACATCATATGATTATGGACAAATTCGTGTAATACTAAACTTGTTATAAACTATAAAGCAAAGTACAGTTTCACAAAATTGCAAATTTATTCTCTTTAACATAATGTCATTTCAATATCAAATCTGCATCATAAACACAAAAGAAGAGTCCAAGGCAATATAAAACCTTTTATACATATAAAAAAAAATACTTGCAATTCATTTTCTGCAAGTAAAACACATAAGACGTTTATGGCTAGGAAGGTGCATAAAATTTTCTTGACACGTACATATATACAGGAGACACTAATGAGTTCCTCAATACACTAATTATCTTCTCATGAGAATTTACATGACCAAATTTAAAACATAGTAACACATTCTACAATGTACTACTTGATTGTGTGTTATTTATTCTAATATATGTAACAACATGATTTCAACCATTACAAACAGAAATGTTTTAATACTATAACTCTCCAATCATAAATATTACATAACTCTCTCCGCCATAACAATAACAACTAATCTATATATAAAAACAAGCAAAAAATTATTAATTTCATTAAGCAAATCGCAATGTAAAATCCTACAAAACATAATTTAGAACAAGTAATTGTACAAATGTATTTAAACTTCATACTAGCTTCTTGATGAAAAAATGAGTAAAGTAAACAGCCAAATTAGTCTTTGTTCATTGTAGGACACTCTCAAACAGTTCCCTGAGATTATGAATATTTCATAAAGGTCCCTAACATTACTATCGAGTTTGTTCCATAACTCTCATAAAACCTAATATAAGTAAACTTTTACAGAGACCTTTTTGAAATATGCATAATCTCGAGAACGTATTCTCGAAAGTGCCCTACAAAGACAGTGTGACAAATTTGGTGGTTTACTCAACAAAAAAATAAATATAGTAGCATCAAAACCAGCTCTTTATATATATATTTTGATTGAATGGATATAAACTCACCAAGTTGTTTCAATTCACGAAGCCTGCAATATATACCAAAAAAAAAAAAAAAAAAAATCACATAAGTATTCAATAAAGAAACAAAATAAGATTGTGAAAAATGAAAATAACCCATTTAATAGAAAAACAAAAAAGTTTCAATCTTGCCTTTGAAACTGTTCAGTGTCAATGAACTTCAAACTCAGCTGCAAAAACAAACCAAACAAAAAAAATTCATAAAATTAAAAGAGAAAAAAATGAAAAATGAAATTGAATCAAATTTTTACTTAGTGAAGAACTTTCTTTGTGACCATTAAATTCAACATACACAAAAATAGAAAAATGAAATTGATGTAATGGTGAAAAATTTACAGAATCGATGAAGATATTGCCATGGAGGTTGTCATGAATGTGTTTGTCTCGAGAAGAAACGACGTCGTAACGATGAGGGAAAGAAACGGTGTCGTTGCAATATGCGCCCATTTTCTTGGGTTGCGGCTCTCTGTCTCTCGAAATGGTATCAGAGAGAGAGAGAAAGAGAACTCAATGTTCACTCAATCCAGATTCTGTTTATTCTTCTTCTCTGTAAATAATATTCCTTTGTTTAAAAATAAAAACTTGCAATTTTTAAATATAAACTTAGCGGTTTTTTATTTTTCATATTTCTTTTTTCATTTTTTTTAAAAAAATTTTTGGAGATTATTTTTTTTGGTAAATAGAGATAATTTTATTTGAAACGCACTAAAGGTTCAGTTTGACTTAACTTATTTTTAAGTTTATACAAAATAACTTATGCAAATAAATAAAAATTTATGTTGATTCATAAATTCTCACCGACAAAAATTATATTTTTATAAGCTATTTTTTCATAAAATATTCCGATAAACTTATAATAATACATAAAAATTTATTTATTTTTATAAGTTAATTCAATCTGGCCCTAAATATATGAGTTAATAGGTTGTTACTCTCTACTAAGTAAGCGTATTTTATGTTACCATTGCTAAAAATTTCTTGAAGATCGATTCTCCCTGCAAATTCTCATAGGATGAAATCAAAATATTTACTTTGCAAGGGAAATCTTCAATAAATTTTTAGCAGAGATAACGCAAAACACACTCAATTAACATGGAATAATAACATATTAACCCTTTCGATTTAGTCTCTTCTATAGATTGAAATTGAATTCTATTGGTACTTATTTTATTTCTTCAATAAAGATTTAATTTGATCATTTATAATTTTTTTGCAACTTCATTTTGTCTCCCACAGAAAGTAATATTAGTACCTTATTATTCTTAACATAACATTTTTTTACCGAAACAAATTAGTCTCTTTGTTAATTTTATTTCTCATATAAAACATGTCAGGGTAGTTTAATACGGATTCTTTTATTTTGTTATAGACAGAGTTTAGTATTATGTCATTAATTAATAATTAATACTTTTTTATTTTGTCATATTAATAGATAGTATAACTGTACCAAAAAAAAATAGATAGTATAATGTAATAAACATTTTTTACGAGTCTAAAGTAATAAGTTTAATTTTGTCTTTTGACAACAAATTAATGTTTATATTAATTTAGTCCTCAAAAACAATAATAATTTTTTTGTCTTTTAATCTGTTTGCCAAATTATGGGAATGTTATTCTCATGGAATATTTCCCGAAATTGTTCCCATTGCAACGTGTAGCATTTGGTAAGTGGAGACAAACTAAAGTGTCATAATAAAGACATTTATTTTCTAGTCTATCCAAAATTTTACTATGGACCACGTATATTAGATCATATTTTAAAAATGTTTAAAATTCAAATAATGATAATTTTTGGAATTTTTTTTCTCAAAATATGTTAGTCATTGTTTGTTGAAATGTTTGTCGAATGAACGTTAAAGTATTTTTATAATTGATATGTACAATTTTATTTCGTTAATAGTCATTGTTTGTCTGAAAAGTAAGAATGGAGTAATAACTCGAATTAAGATTTATTCTATTTAGAGAATATTCATTTACTCCATTTAGAAATAAAAACTATAAAATGCTCATTGTCAATTTGAATTAGTACATACTATCAAATGCTATCAAAATTACGATTTAGATCATAAGTAGAGGTAGGAATAGGTTAGGCCGAGTTAGATTTTGCCAAGTCTGAGCCTGGTCTGTCAAAAAAATCAAAGATTTGAGCATGGTGTGTGGCCTATCATAGGCTTATTTTTTAGACCCGAGTCTGGCCTTTTGAAAGCCTAAGTGGTCTGCTAGTCTATTTAAAAGCCTATTTCACATGAACATATTTAAATAAATAATTATATTTATTTTTAAAAATACTTATGAACTAATAAACAAACGTCCTTTTGATATTTAATATGCTATTTTAGAGAATTTAACTATATATATCATAATATTTCAATTATAGTTTATAATAATACATTTATATATGTGAAAAACTAAAGTAGATTAATAAACTTAAACTACTAAAAAATATAATAAATATATAATTTAATAAAAATACAAATTTTAATATATAAATAATAATATTATTAAAAACATTATTAATATTAATTTAAATAGGCCGGCCTAGTAGGTTAATAAGGCTTTTTTAATGGCCTGCAGCCTGGCCTATTTGACTAAATAGACTTATAAAAAAACTTTGGTCTGCTCTATTTAAATAAATAGACTGACCTGGCTTAAGCCTATATAGGCTAAGCCTTAAGACTTCGTAGGCCGGTCTGGCCTATTCCCACCTCTAATTATAAGATAGTGTAATTTCATAATCTTAGATCCAAATTATGTACAAGATCACTTGTTGAGGGCAAAATCACAACTAAGATTGTAAAAACGAATTAGGTATTTGTGTAAAGTGTAAGTGCAATTTTTTACTGTCTCTTTCAGTGACAGACAACAATGTGACAATTTCTCTCTGAATTGAGGCACCCTGTCTCTCCCATATTGCAGTTCATTCAATTACTTCAATCACCCACATTTCAACTCAACAACGCATCCGACAGTGAATTACTTAGCAACTAGAGAATAAATGAAAGGCATAAATATTAATTGGTGAGATCATGAGTTTATTGAGCATGTGGAAAGAAACTTATAAAAAGTATACTAAAAATGAATATGTTGTTCATTTTATTGTATGGTTTTGACATCAGTTGGGCACCACACGTTTGAATTTCTTGTGGTTGTGGTATTGGAAACTCATGACTTATTAATGTATTATCAATGTTGCTTTGACAGATGGCGCAACTCACGTTTCAATTTTTGCCTCCAACACGTGACAATAACAATTATAACTCTTGGGCTCATTTGTAGTATAGTAATATTGAACTAAATAGAAAACAAATTAAGTTGAATTTTCTTTAATTTTATATGCAACTTTCGTTAAGAGTTGATCTTTATATTTTTTCTAGCATCTCTATATGTTTTCTAGTACAGATTCAGAAGTTTTAAGTGTTGTTGCGGATGACTGAAAATTAAATAATCGATAAATAATCGGAGGCGTGTAATCACTGAACTAAGGAATTATCCGCAGGTATTGCGCAATTCCCTTAGAATACAACCGGTTCTTCTCGACGATAAACATGCCGAGGCTATCAATTCACAAGAATATCAACAAGGTAGTAACTCAGGCTTTTAGTAAGAAGGTATTTGGAAGTAAGCTCTTATCTTATTATGGGGAATGATTTTACGTAAAAAATAAAAATCTGAATGTTGTTACTCATCAACACAATCAATTTATAATACAAGAGAAAAATAGAAAAGTTTGTTGCCAACTTTCAAAAGGACTTAGTCTTGACAAATTAGTGGCTAAAAGATAGGGGCATGTGAAAGAGTTTCAAAATAATTATGCTGATTAAATAGTTGCTAAAATCATGGCTAGTTGAGAGATAAAACAACATCATACATCAACGTGTCTTATAATACACAAATTGAAAATATTTTCCAAAAATAAATTAAAATAAGTTCAAAACAATTGAGTTAAACTTTTGAAATATCTCAAAATTTCCAACATTAAGTAATGGGGGGCGAAAATCATATATGCTAATTTTTTTATACAAAAATGCATCAATATACCGTAAAAAGATTGTTATTTAATTTCACAAAAAGGCAACAAAATGATAAATAAAATAATTTAAATGAAAGATAAACTAAAAAAAATGACTATGCTGAAACTTGATTTTCCTTTAATATATAAGTATATATTAAAAAAATAATTGAAGATTGCAAAACTATATAAATATTTATATTAAAAAAATAATTCAAGATTGCAAAACTATATAAATATGTCACTAGTAAGAGTATGCAAGCCAATATTCTTCGACAACTTGCTTCAAACATACATCACCACATCCACATCTTCAGAGTTTAAACATTATGACACTGGCGTCATTTAATTTGCCAATTCAAAACCCCAATCCCAGGTGCAAAAATGCAACAAGGTCACCATGATACTTCACAATAGACTACGTACCACCAATCCATAAAAATTAACATATTTTTTACCTTCTGATAATAGTATTATTCTTGTAAAAAAATAATAATAATAGTATTATTATACTTTCAAAAAAAAATAACAATAGTATTAGTATCATATTTTCATTCAAAAAAATATAATAGTATTATATTTTATGATATAATATACTAATATCATCGTATCATATAAACATATTAAAACAAAATATACTAATAAAAGTACATTAATACTCTTGCTTGCATTACACTTAGCCACATGGCCCAATTGCCTTTTTTTCCCTTTTTAGATAACTTCATCTCTCTTTCTTTTCTTTATTTTTATTTTTTAATTCCTACAAATTCTTTTCTTTTTTAATTCCTTAAATTTATTTTCTTTTTTAATTCCTTAAAAAATTTAACAAGTTTCGGTCCCTAAATATTTTTCGTTACAATTTTTGGTCTCGATCTGCCTTTAAATCCACTTATATATATCATTTGAAATGTGAACTTTATGAATAACTACTATACACTAGATAGTATCACTTCTTTACTCATTGTAAAGTCTATTATTCAACATTTTATTCTTTTAAACTTAGATTTAGTTTTATGCTTTATTTTTTGTATATATAGGGAATATAATATTAACTATTATATAGGGGAAACACGTTGTTGATAAATTTTTTATTAACTATGATACATGATTGCTAAATTGTTGTTGATGAAAAATTTAAATAAACTATTATATACACAAGAAACAATATGTTGCTGAAGAAAATTTTATTTTAACAATATACGGGGAACAAATTGTTGCCGGTAAATTTTTTTAATAACTACTAATACATGAAAAACATGTTATTAACTATTACACATGGAACAAAGTTTTTGTTGATGTCAAATTTAAATAACTATTATTCACGGAATTAAGTTGTTGCCAATGAAAATTTTAAATTACTAATATATCATTTTTTTAATTATAAATACAAATATTTCTTAATTTAGTTTTTCAAATTTACATTTCTAATAAATGCACGTACACTAAAAAAAACACAGGGAATATATTTATCAACAATTATTCCTAAAATATAACTATAAATTTGCACGATGTTGTATGAACTCAAATTACTACTCCATCTATTTTGAAATGATACAAAAATAGTTTTCAAGTATATTATCACAAGTAATCTTACCTCACTCTTAGGCAGATATAACGAGTGTCAGTCTTATAAATTATAGTCTCTAAACTTTAACTCATGTCAAATCCTCTTTATTGTATTTTAAAAATTTATAATGAACTTTAATTAATAGGTTTTTTTTTTTACTTTTATGTTTTGTAGGACACGTATATAAGAAATTGCTATATAAATGAGATATATCACCAACACTTCAAATATATAATTGATATATGAACAAATTGTCACGTATAAATATTACAATTATAATTAACGTACAACACCGAATATTGATCTTGTAATAAAATAATTTTATAATGGAACTAATTTCAAAATATATAATATTCCTTCTAAAAATAAAAAATATCACAGCAATACCACGACCCGTGTGTACGCACGAATATTATGCTAGTTATGTATTAAAATGTTTATGTCAACACACTCTTTAATAATCTAATCTCACGGCTTATAGTTTCGAGCTTTTAAAACATAGTTTTATTCTAGCACCCCCTTAGTGGGGGCAACACTTAATTAATCTTTAGTTGCTAGTTACTACACAAGTAAAATTATGAAACATTTACTAGATAAATGATAAGATAAAGTGGAGGCAGGTGCCCCCATTTTTATATGCTTAAATCAGTCCTTAGTAGTGGTCTAAGTTGTTACAGTGGGTTGTGGGAATTTATAATTATGTTTAGGGCTTATTTTCTAGGTAATGAACATGCACATGATAAATACAGTAGTGAAAAATAAATTATACTATTTTAAAATTAAATTAGATATAAAAATCTTATGTATTTTTCAAAACACCATTTAAAATTTAATCAAATAATCTAAAAAAAATTGAGAGTTATTTATATTGTAATTTCTTTTTCCTTTGTTGCATTTATTCTACCAACATGTCAAAGTTATAGTATTAGAACTGGTTCTTTAGTTCTAAACTAGCTAACATATAGTTTAACAGTGCTCATGAGCTTAGCTCAATTGGTAAATGACATTGTACATTTGTGCAGGGATCAGAGTTCGAACTCGGTATGCCCATTTATTCACCTTTAACGAGTGAATTTCTAACCAATAAATTACCTGACAACAAAAAAAAAACATATAGGTTTAACAAACAAAATTTCCGATTATGAACCAATTTCTCAGGTTCCAAAAACTAGTAAATCAATTTTCGAACAAAATTCTCCATATATAAGCCAAATTCATGTAACTATCATTATTTAAGTGAAAATAACAATTGATATAGACTCTAATTCAATCAAGATTATAAATTATGGAAAACTATTTTAAAACTAAAATAGACATTCAAAATTAGCTTAGAATGTACCCAAAAAAAAAGTAGCTTTGAAATAAAAAATAAACTTTTCATCCTGGATCTAGCATATATTATCGACTAGATATATAAAATTCTCAATAAATTTAGATGGAGTAGTTTTCTGAGGCGGCACCGTCACAGTAAAAACGTAGGTGTGTTCGGAGGCGGCACCGTCAATGTTTTACAAAATCTCTACGTACCAGTATTTCCAACCACGATACTAAAACAAAACTGAAGTTACCTAGGCCGAGAAGCTAGCTTTGAGGGATTCAAGAACAAAACTGTTTTCCAACCACGATACCAAGACAAAAAACCCACCATATCACCGTACCGCAAAAGAGATGATTATTGAAGACTGCGATCTGTTGGGTCACCAAGAGGGGGCAGCCAGGGGGATCATCCACATTGGGTCTAAGAACAACTTCACAAGCGAGTTGGACACCACATTCTAACCGAAAACCTTAAGGTGTTAGGTTTATGGGTCCTCTCACTTATAAAGTGTTCAACCTCCACTGTTTTAAGCAATGTAGGACTTACACACTCACACTTGCCACAACAATCTCCCCCTCAAGTGTGAGTCCATCCATTCTTGGATATACTCCCCCTCAAGCGGAAGCTTTCTTCATCACTACACTTGTACCGCCGTTGTGCCACTTGCACTCAACGGGACCCGCCGCCTGACCACCTTTGTCAGGAAGACTTTCGACACAAGGAGCCGGTCGAACCCTTCGTCGAACCATCGGCTCTGATACCACTGTTGGGTCACCAAGAGGGGGGGGGGGAGCCAGGGGGATCATCCACATTGGGTCTAAGAACAACTTCACAAGCGAGTTGGACACCACATTCTAACCCAAAACCTTAAGGTGTTAGGTTTATGGGTCCTCTCACTTATAAAGTGTTCAACCTCCACTGTTCTAAGCAATGTGGAACTTACACACTCACACTTGCCACAAGACGATCAAGAGGTTAGCAAAGATTCCATTGATAATAAAAAGTAAAGTGAAACCAAATGCTGAATGTTCATTTGCATCAGGTGTCAACTTAAGAAAAGCGATTCCAACAAAAGCTTCAAGAGTTGCAATCAGGAACAGATATATATTATATTCGAAAAGTGATTCCAACTAAAGCTTCAAGAGTAGTCCATCCTCTAAGAGTAACATGAAGATGAGAATGAGAACGAATAAAGTGAGCACGTGAACTAAAGATACTAGTCCAATAGTCCGATTGTATTTTGTGGCGGCGGAATGAGCGGTTCCGTTATGTTTCATGGTGGAGAGAGAGATTTGAAGGTAAGTTTGAATGAATGTTTGTTGCGATGAAAGATGGATTTATTATGATCATTGATGATTAATATTGTTATGTGGAGGCTAATGTCACAAGTTAAATGTTCTTGATAGTTAAAGGCACATGATAAGCTATTTAAATAAAGAAATTTAACATCAAATGATCTAAAAAAATTAATATTAAAAAGGTGTATTATACAAATACCAAGAAAAAAAATTTATATTAAAATTTTTAACACGTGCATGTTAACATTTCCTTAGATAGATATATTGTTAGGATTAGGAATATATTATACAATCAATGCATATCAAGTACAGCAAGGAGCTTATCAATTGTATTTCTTCATATGGAAATTGTCATCAATTGTATTAATAAGCATTTATTTTTGGCAAAACATAGGCTAGACTTTCAGCGTATATATATGTAAAGCAAATTACATGAAATATGATCAACATATTTTGATACAAGAGTTATCTCTCCTGTTACAATATATCGATCTATACATTTTCTTATATGGTATCAATATTTTTTTCCCGGTTAATATCCATCACTTTGCTTCTATTTTTTTTATCGACACCCTTGTTTTCATTTATCACCATGTCTGATATCCACTCCCAACAATTTTTGTCCCTTCTTCTACAAATCCGCCAATCACTCCACAACGACCTTAAACACAGATCCTTGTGTTATTCACCATTCAGATAACCCTTCAACTGTCCTTGATATCCCTTTACTTACGGGTGATAACTATGGTTCATGGAGTCACCCAGTAACAATGGCACTTCGTGCCAAAAATATTTGGTTTTGTTGATATGGGACACTTACCGGTCCGAAGAAGAAAGAAGACATTCCTAAATGGCAATGTTGTAATGATCTGGTTGCAAGTTGGATTCTTAACTCGGTTTCAACCGAGATTCGTCCCAAATCTGGTCCAATCCAAAAGATTGATTCTCTCAATCAAATACTCCTACAATATATCAATTGAAACAATCAATTTCTGCCCTAAAAAAAGAAGGCATGTCCGTCTCTCTTTATTTCACTCATCTCAAATCTCTCTGGGATGAACTCAATTCTATTGCTCCTATCAATCCATGTATATGTGGTAATGCTAAAAGCATTCTTGATGAGTAGAATCAAGTTCGTGTCAAGGAATTCCTTCAAAGAGTGCGATATGGCACTTTTGGACCGAATCTCGGTTGAAACCGAGTTAAGAATTCAACTTGAAACCAGATGGTTGCAATGTTGCCATTTAGGAATGTCTTCTTTCTTCTTCGGACTGGTAAGTGACCCATCAACAAAACCAAATTTATTTTTGGCACGAAGTGCCATTGTTACCACGCGACTCCATCAACCATAGTTATCACCAGTAAGTAAAGGGGTAACAAGGACAGCTGAATGGTTATTTGAATGGTGAACACAAGGATATGTGTTTGAGATTGTTGTAGAGTGATCAGTGATGAGGGGATTTGCAGAAGAAGGGACATGAACCGTTGGGGGTGGAATATCTAACATGGTGACAAATGAAAACAAGGGTGTCATGGAAGCAAAGTGATGGATATTAACCAGAAAACTCATAAATACTTACACTTTGCAAGCATCAATATAAACCATATTTCATATTATTTTTTGTCAACAATAACCAAAGTTTCAAAGTCTTGCATAAAATGCATTCAAGTATCAAAATAACCAATCTCCAAGATCATCCTAAACTAACTAAAGTCGTGGCTAATATAATAACAAAAGGTTCAAGAGCCTGATATAACAACAATTAAGTCTAAATCCATCAAAGTCATTAGTCATCAAATTAGAAAAACATGAACCACTATCTTAAGCAAAACTTCATACCACAAAATGAACTTGAGCAATTTAGACGGCAAATAACTCTTCGATTGAAACGAACAAACACAACCACCTTGAAAAGGAGACATTATAACGTAACACGAAATAAATAAATAAACTTCACTACAATCTTCTTAGACACTAGATCATATTCAGGCCATTTCACCAATGTTATGAATTGTATCTTTGCAGCAAAACAACTTAAAACCTCTTGTAAATAAAAGACCAAAATATACAAAACATTTATTTTCACATTATCAAAAAGCAAGAGCTAAAATATAAAAACCATAAGATGCTCATTGTCAATTTGAATTTGTGCATACTATCAAAGGCTATCGAAATCATGATTTAGATCATAAGATTGTGCAATTTCACGTTTTTACTTGTCTATGCGATCTAGATCATGTACAAGATCACTTGTTGAGCACAATCACAGCCAAGATTATAAAATGAATCGGGAGTTGTGCAAGGTCTGAGTGCGGCCTCCAACTATCTCTCTCGTTCTCAACTCTCAAGCAACAGTGCGACCATTTCTCTCTGAATCGTGACACTCTGTCTCTTGACTGTTGCAATTCATTCAATTACTTCACTCACCCACATTTCAATTCAGCAACGCATCGGTCAGTGAATACTTAGCAACTAAAGAATAAATGCAAGGCATAAATCATATTAACATTTCAACTCAGGCAATCATAAAACTAGACCACCAGGCAATAACAACAAAAACAAACCAAACATATGCACAGAGAATGACTATGTTATCCCAGGAATATACTTTGCAAATAGACAAATAAATCATGAAATTTCATCCTATTGGTCATAGAATAAACAGAAAACAAGGGTATACATGCAATCAACAACTAGGTGAAACTGCTACACCTTCAGAATTATGCAGTTTTACATCAAAACAGAAAAAACCAGCACCAATCTAACATTTCTCTCCCTCCAAGCAACGAATTTTCTAATCTAACATCCCTCTCCCTCCAAGAGACGAATTTTCTAATCTAACATCTCTCTCCCTCAATTCTGAATCCAACTAGAAAACCATCAACCATAAATCATAACCTTAAATAATGATTCATGAAATTGTTCTTATTTTTACTCATCTTAAACTTCGAGTACCTAATCGCACAGTTATAAAACTTAGATGGCTAAAAATACAATTAAGTTAATTACACCTGAACAAAAGATAGACCAGCAACAAGCTGCGCCGTTAAAGCTTTTTGTATAGTAAAACTCAATCTTTAAAAATCTACGTTCATAGACCTAGGCGACATAACAAAAAACGAAATACAAGAACAAAATTTCACAAACAAGAACAAAGTTTATTGAATAATATATACAACAAAGTTAGGAAGAAAAAACAAACAAGAGCAAGATCTTGGTTCAAGCATTAAAGTCAAATCACCATACAAATTAAACAATTAAGCTAAGTCAAATTAAATGATAAGCTATTTTCTTTTCATTTAAAGAAACCTCCAGCAGTTTTTGCAAAATCACCTATCCCATGTCCATGTCCATGTCCATGTCCACCTTCAGATTCAGATTTGCCAGTATCATGTTCAGTTTTGTGATGATCTGGTTTGGAGGTTGGAGAATGATGATGATCGGCAGTGGCGGCGGCGGCGGCGGCGTTGTTTGTAGGATGATAATGATGAAGATAATCAGCAGCTTTATCAACATACTGTCCTAATCCTTTCTGATCATCCAATTTAGCATATTGACCGACTGCATCTAGAAGATCACCAGCAGCAGATGCGACTTTTCCTTTATCAACAGCTTTTCCATCAGCTCCTTTTCCGAAACCTGATTGAGCTGCTTCTGCTACAACTTTTGCGCTTGCCATAAGCTCGGTTGGTGAATACTTCTTCTCTGGAGCGTTGTGATGAGGTTCGGAAGACATGGTTATTGTTGTTTCTTACGGAGGTAGGTTCTGGAAGAATTTAATTGAATAGGGTTGTTGAGTTGTTGTTTATGAATTGTGATTTTTGAAAGAGAAAATATCTAAAGGAAATTGTGGTTGAAGATAATCTAGCTAGCTTATCGATTCAGTTACTTTTTAAGGCAAACCGTGCTCTGACTCCTCCTTATTCCTCTCTCCATCTCACAATTTATATTTGACTTGATAGATATTTTCATCCTTGTATATTCGCGAATTTTTTTTTTAGTTCATGTGTCTTATTTTGTTGCAAATAAGTTTCTGAATGTATTTTTTTTTTTAGTCCCTAAAGCCAAAATTTGCAGGAAAATTCGAAGGAAAATTTTTACGAAAACTGCAGATTTTCCTGCGGATTTTGACTTTATGGACTAAAAAAAAAAAAAATACATTCAGGGACTTATTTGCAACAAAACAAGACACATGAACTAAAACAAAATTTTTTTGAACATACAGGGACCGAAAGATCTATTAAGCCTTTATATTTATATAAAAAACAAAAGTGTCAACCAAAAATTTGGTGTTTTTTTTAAATATTTTTTTCTTATAAGAAACTAATTTGGGCAACCATGTATTCGCACGAGAGTGGATAATGGACGCATTTGAGCGGATTCAGGTTTAAAGTTGTTATTTAAGTCAAACTGCAAAGTAAAATAATAAGATCCATCCATCCTAATAGAGGGGAAAAGTTATGGTGCATAAGCAAGATTTATGCACCATAACCACTAAGTAATTTGGGGGTGCACAAAGTAGTTTTTAATGTTTATGCACTTGTGCACCATAACCACTCCCCAAATAGATATTGATTTTCAAGGGTTCGGGTTTATGTTTTAAACGGATTATTGGGCGGTTTGATTCAGTTAAAAATAAAACAATTAAAAAAAAAAATCAATAACAAACTCAACCTTTGCAATTTATATTCCGAGAATATGCAATCAGAGATAAGAGAATCATGAAACAAACATAAAAGGAAAGTGTTGCAAACCCTAAATTAACATAAAAAGTAAGAAAAAAAAATCTCATATAAAATAAAAAATATAACATTTGATTTCAGCGAAGTTAGACAAATTAGATGAAGAAAGAACAAGTTTTGGATTTCAAAATGTTCCATGATTGTTTCAGTCTCTATGAATTTGAGGTGAAGTGAAAAAAGTGCATTTGAGTCGAAACGAATTTTTCAACCCGCTGACCCATTATAAACTACTCAAATCTCTATGTTTTTTGGGGGTTTTTTTTTGGATTGAGATGATTTTCGGTTTTTCGTCCACCCCTAAGTCCTGTGACATTTATTTGATTTTCTCTCTTGTCTTGTATATAAGAAAAATTTTACTTTTTAAATTCATTGTAGAATTGATATATCTAGACTAATATTGTCTATATACATCAATTCTACAACGAATCTACCCGTCAAAAAAATTCTACAATGAATGTAAAAAGTAATTTTTTATTTTTTTTATATATATAGAGTTTTTTTTTATAAGCATATAGTATTTAAGTTTGTCGTTATATTTATGTAAAGATTTATTTAAGAATGGAATATTTTTTTAAAAAATATAAAATAAGGTTGAAATATGAGTGAAATTATTGTACTATTTCTTATAAGACTTATTAAATTAAAATTTGGTTTTATTAAAACTATTTTTCTGTGTATATTTTTTAAAAAAATTTATGATTAATATGTTCTAATTATTTGAATTTTTATTTAGAAGTTTTTTTATGTGTGAACTAAGAGCATAATTACATTAAAGAGAATAAAAGACATCTCAATTAGGTTGACACCTCTCATGTCCTTTGATCCCCGGCCAAGTGCTCATAAAGTTATAAACATATATTCTATTTATCAAAAAGTTAATAAATTTAACTTATTAATTTGTGATAAGCATATATTCCGTGTATAATTTTTGTAATAAATAATAATTACAAATGACAAATATTTGTTAAAAGAGACCATCATGATGTTGTGGTGCTTTGTTGACAAGCGAAGATGTTTCAATAAAAATGTTATAACTTACTTCATTCCGTTCACTTCTCAATAGATGAAGTGGTAATTTTTTTTTCATTCCATCATTGAATATCCAAACAATGTAACATAATTTGTGTTACATTTCATTCTGTTCCACTCTATTCATTACGTTTTATTCTGCTCAGTTACGTTATGTACCATTAATCCAAACAGAGCCTTAACATTTTTTTTGCCAAAATTAACGGAAGAGACCAAAATGACAAACGGAGATGTCTTTAGGCCTTTGGATCGACGGAATTTGATGGAATGGAATGAGAATGAATGAAATAAATTAATGTTCCGTTGTTTGAATTATAAAAATAACAATGGAATAGGATGAAATGAATTTCATCTCATACCATCACTTTACCCTCAATTTTGTAATTATTTTGCTACTCCGTCATAAAATACCAAAACAATAGAATGATATATTTATTTCATTCCGCCCCGTTTCATTCAACTTCATTCCAGTATATTTCATCAATCCAAACATAGCCTAAGGTACCAAAGTGTAACTTTTTTTCTTTAAAGGACCAATGTAAAACCAAAATATTTTTAAAGGACCAACAAACTAATTAAGTTTTTTGTTTTTTTTACCAGAGAAATCTATGCCTATATCGAAGGAGCATATCTTTTTTGTGTAGTATTGTTTGTTTTTAACTTTTTTTTTTTGGTTAGGTATTGTTTGTTTTAACTTTATCTTTTATTTAAGCTACTAAAATTTTATCAAGATAGATTTGATTTGAATACAAATTTTTATTAATTCAACTTTTTATACCAAAAATTTAGATACATTTGAATTTCATATACATTGAAATGAGATATAATTATTTTTTAAAAAAAAAAAGATATACTAAGATGATAATTCAAAAAAAAAAGAAAGATAAAAACAAATATAAAGCTGAAGTGATAAACCAAGAAAAAGATAAACAACTTAAATATAAAAAAAAATAAAAAAAATAAAATTGTACGCCGTATTTATTTATTTAGATTAGATATACTATAATTATTATTTTTTTTTATGGATAAGGAATCCTAGTTTTGTTGAAATCTTTAACAAACTAAAATCACTAAAAATAATAGTTTATAAATAGAGTTAGTGTGTGTACTCTCTACTACTTATTATTCAAATCAATTTTCCTTTATTTTCAATTTCATTCTTTGATCTCATCATGAGTATATTGTGGCGGAGGATATTATTCACAAGGGCTAATGCTACGGTGGACCACCTTCACAAGTGGTCCACCGTGGACAAATGATCTACCGAATACGAATTTTACAAAATTTATTGGTAGATTGAAAGTTTATATCATATAGAGCATTTATAAAATTTTTTAGAAAAATTGAAAATCATTTGATATTTTATTGGGATTTATCAAGATTTACAGTATTTAATAAACCGTTAATCTTGATGGGTCTCAATAACATATCAAATGATTTTCAATTTTTCTAAAATTTTCTATAGATAATCTATATGATATAAACTTTAAATCCAATGGTGAATTTTGTAAAATTCGTATTCGTTATATGATTTTTTATGAATGGTCCACCATGTTAGAATTTTCCTATTCACAAGTACAATTCTTGTTATTATTGGTTTATATTTTTGGTTGTGTTATTATTTCCCGATTGCAATTACACCACTTTGTTTTATCCTATTATTGGGATCGGGGCATGACAACGAAGACAGTGACAATGAAGATAACAATGTTCAAGGCAGTGACAATCAACAATAACAATATTGTTCAAAGAAGTGACAATCAACATAACAATGTTCAAGGCAGTGAAAATCAACCTAACTATGTTCTAGTTAATCACAATATGCAAAATTCAAGACCTAATGCATTACATGAATCGGGAGAAACTCAATCTACTAATGAAGAGAGTATAAGATGGAAAATTATAAGATCATTGCCTCTGGCTAAAAGTTTTCTCGATGACGAGAATAATATCACTTGTCCTATTTGCTTGGAGAGATTCAAAAAAGAAGTATTGATTCAACCTTTTAGAGTCTGCAACCATGAATTTCATGTCTCGTGTTTACTCTTATGGTTAATGACTTAAGGTAAAACTACTTGTCCAGTCTGTCGTCAAGAGTTGTAGTTTTTCTAATAGTTTTTTTAATAGTTAATCATATAGAAATTAATTTTTAATTTTATTTTTTTACTCTTTTGATCCGATTAGATCTAAAACAATAGTTGGTTTGTATATTTTCTATTTGTTAGATTATTAATGAAATTCCCTTAATTGAAATTTTCTTCCGAAGATTTACTTGTGTACATTATATCATGATAGTGTTGTTACGGATGACTATAAAATAAAATAGAAGATGTGTTGTCACTTTGAACTTCATCTCTTGATCTAACATATGTTCTTCTCTTGCAAGTTGCTATGTTGTTCTATGTTCTTTCTATGTTTTTGCTGAGAATGAGGGTGAAGAGCTGAAGGTCTTGTTCTCTGGAATTTTCTATGCTTGATTTGAAACCAATTATTTCTTTCGATAATTATTGGTGACTTTGTCATTAAAAATACTATATTGTTCATACATATATTTTTCAATCAATTTTTACATTATTTATTTTGAATGGTAATCGATTATACACAACACTTGAATTGTTATGATACATATATCCCTGCGCTAGAACCAAAAGACTTATGATTCTAGTAGTCATTTTGATTTGCGGGCTTTCCTTCCATACACAATCTTTTCTTCTTGTTTCTTGCGTACCAAACATAGTGTAAATGACTTATACAAAGTTACTCTAAAACATGGATTATGGATCCGTTTGAATTAACTTATTTTTGAGCTTATGCAAACAATTTATGCAATATAAATTAGGTTTTATGCTTTTTTATAAGTTCAAATTAGTGAAAACTGTATTTTTATAAGCTATTTTATCATAAACTACATTGACAAACTTATAATAATACATAAAAGTTGCATAAGCTAAAAAATAAGTTAATTCAAACGGACTCTATATTCATCATGTATAAAAAGGAATATATATTTTTTGTGTAGTATTGTTTGTTTCAATTTTATCTTTTATTTAAGCTATTAAAATTTTATCTAGATAGATTTGAATTCAAATTTTCATTAATTCAACTTTATATACTTTTTTTCAAAACAAAAAAACTTTTTATACCTAAAATTTAGATAAGTTTCATATACATTGAAATGAGATATATAAAAAAACTAAATTAAAAAGAGATATACTAAGATGATAATTCAAAAAAAGAAAGATATATAAACAAACATAAAGATGAAGTGATAAACCAAGAAAAAGATAAACAACTTAAATAAAAAAAATATTTACTCCGTATTTATTTATTTAGACTAGATATACTATAATTTTTATTTATTTATTTGGTAAAAAAGAGGGCCATAGGACCCTAAAGATACTATAATTTTGTTTTTGTATGGATAAAGAATCCTAGTTTTGTTGAGATCCTTAACAAACTAAATCACTAAAAATAATAGAGTTTATAAATAGAGTTAGTGTGTGTACTTTCTACTACTTATTATTCAAATAAATTTTTCTTTATTTTCAATTTCATTCTTTGATCTCATCATGAGTATATTGTGGCGGAGGATATTATCTGCAAGTACAATTATTCTTATTCTTGTTTTATATGGTTGGTTGTGTTATTATTATTTCCCGATTGCATTAACACCACTTTGTTTGATTTTCTTTTTGGGTTCGATTGGGGATGAAATCGAAGAGAGTGACAATCATGAAGATAACAATGTTCAAGGTAGTGACAATCATCAACATAACAATGTTCAAGGTAGTGACAATGAACATAACAATGCTCTAGCTAATCACAATTTGCAAAATTCAAGCCCTAATGCATTACATGAATCGGGAGAAATTCAATCTACTAATGAAGAGACTATAAGATGGAAAATTATAAGATCAGTGCCTCCGGCTAAAAGTTTTCTCGATGATGAGAATAATATCACTTGTCCTATTTGCTTGGAGAGATTCAAAAAAGGAGTATTGATTCAACCTTTTAGAGTGTGCAACCATGAATTTCATGTCTCGTGTTTACTCTTATGGTTAATGACTAAAGGAAAAACTACTTGTCCGGTTTGTCGTCAAGAGTTGTAGTTTTTCTAATAGTTAATCATATAGAAATTAATTTTTTTTTTTTTTTTTTTACTCTTTTGATCCGATTAGATCTAAAACAATAGTTTGTTTGTATATTTTTTATTTATTAGATTATTAATGAAATCCCCTTAATTGAAATTTTCTTCCGAAGATTTACTTGTGTACATTAATTGTATCATGATAGTGTTGTTACGGATGACTATAAAATAAAATAGAAGATGTGTTGTCACTTTGAACTAAAGAGTTATATGTGAAATTGCAACATATATGATTTTTATAAGACACATTAGTTGAATTCTAGCTATATGATCCTTGTTTTTCCTCTTGTATACTTATATCATATTTGAACTTCATCTCTTGATCTAACATATGTTCTTCTCTTGCAACTTGCTATGTTGTTATATGTTCTTTCTATGTTTTTGCTGAGAATGAGAGTGAAGAGTCGAAGGTCTTGTTCTTTGCAATTTTCTGTGCTTGATTTGAAACGAATTATTTCTTTCGGTTATTATTGATGACTTTGTCATTAAAATTCAGATTTAATTATTTTACAAAAAATACTATATTGTTCATACATATATTTTTCAATCAATTTTTACATTATTTATTTTGAATGGTAATTGATTATACACAATACTTGAATTGTTATGATACATATATCCCTGCGCTAGAACCAAAAGACTTATGATTCTAGTAGTCATTTATGTTTCCATAGTGATACGATGAAATTTATTTTTGTCAGCCTATAATAGAGAGTGCCAAATTTTTTATTTTCATATCGTCGACTGTTTAAATAGTAGACGGGTAAAACGATAAAGGTTAGGGGGTGCAAGAAAATACGTAGGTTGGCAAAAGTAAAACTCTAATATCATGAATAAGGGGAAGTGTTATAAATAGCTTTAGCAAATACTTATTAAGTTTTGACCTATATTATTGGCCTAATATATTATCCTATAAATATATAGGGTTTATGTTACAGTGTAAAGACACACTTGAGAACAAAAAATACTAGTTTTATTTTTCTCCCTTTCTCTTATTGATCTCCATTCTTCTATATCTTGTTAAGGTTTAGAATGAGTTCTTAAATTTCATTCTTTTTTTTCTTTTCATAATATAAATATGAAAACGTAGCGGTGAACAATTTAGTTCAAAAAATTATTTCCATAATCATTAAAAATAGACACACTATTGATACCTACTATTATTATTTTTTTAAATAGACGAAATGACAAGTCACTATAAACTCACACATATAAAATGTAAGACTGGAGTTCGAGGTTCGAACCCCGCCAATTATAAAGTCTGACGCTAACACGACATTTCTATCGGTTTAGCTAAGGATTTGCTGACTCATTTCACATTCTTTAATAAAAACATAAACCATAAGGATAAATATACAAATTTACAAACATCCTACTATCTTTTAGAGATTTATTACTTCAAAAACATACAAATACACTTTTAAGAAACCAAAATAGTATAAAATTAAAGCCATAAAAGTTGATATGCCTGATTAATCATACTCAAGGAATAGGATATATAACAATTTTCCCAATAGCTCTATTAGTATTGAGATGAGAAAATGCTTCCACAGTCTGAGAAAATGGAAAGGGACTCTTAGGATCCAATATTGGCTTCACTTTGCCACTCTCCAAGTAAGGTTGCAATTTCTCTAACAAAGCTCCATCTGAAGTGAGTCCGAAAGGGATAGCCGGCGGTGTTCCGGGCGGCACTATTGTCACAACTTTTCCACCTTCATTAACTGCCTTTAGCCCCCTCTCACTTTCACCTATTTTTAGAACAAAATTTGTTAAATGAGTGTTCAACTATATTGTATTTAGACATGAAAAACTTAGTCATATGATAAAGTGTATTAATATACTCCCTCCGTCCCTATTTATAAGCCCCTCAAGAGAAATTTCACGCTTATTAAAAAAAGTTGATAGTGTAATTAATGTATACTTTTTGGGTATTACAATTACTAAATTGTCCTTGGTGAAAAGATGTATTCAATCAAAATAACTTACCTACTGCATCATACACCACATCAAATTTTTCTGCAAGGTCTTCATAATTCTCTTTAGTATAATCAATTGCTAAATCTGCTCCCAACTTCTTCAAAAATTCAAGTTTTGTAGTACTTGCAGTAGCTGCAATTCTAGATGCCCCAAATACATGCTTGGCTAGCTATAGTCACACAACAAATAATAACATTATATACAAATTGTATTACAAAAACCAACTTATATTTAACAACGGAGGAGTTAAAAGTTAAAATTGTTCGTGAGAATCCGGATATGATTTTTTGTTGGAACAATTCTTAGTCGGATTTTACATACCTCCTGACCAAACTTATGATTACCAAGGTTATCTTCAAGAATTGTGGGGGGGGGGAGGGGTTACTTAAAAAAAAAACTCGAATTTCTTGCTAGTATAAAGTATCTTTAGATACTATATACGGCATTTATGTTATGTAGTTCTTTTTTATCGGTCTCTGTTCGTCTTGTGCGGAGACCTGATTAATAATATTTGCTGATTCAAAACAAATAAATAAAGTATCTTTAGATAGAAGAATTCAAACCTGAATAACAAGAGATCCAACTCCGCCCGCACCTCCAAGAACAAGTATAGATTTACCAGAAGAAAATTCAATTCTTTCAAGTCCTTGATAAGCAGTAATTATTGCTAAAGGGAGGCTAGCAGCTTCAACAAAGCTCAAATTTGATGGTTTATGAGCAAGTACTTTTTCTTCAGCAACAGTATACTCTGCCACAGAACCAACAATTTTTGGATGGTTTATAGTGTTCTCATTAATATCACCATAAACTTCATCTCCAACCTTAAATTTCTTCACTTGATCTCCCACACTAACTACCACACCAGCAACATCATATCCTGGTGCAGTCTTCATATCACCACACAAAAGATCAACAAAAACCATGTTAATTTACGAGTTTAATTTTAATTATATCGAATCATACATTGTTGTCGAAGTAAAAAAAAATTACACCTTCATTATCAACAAATTATATCGAATCCTATATACTTCCTCTCGTCCAATATATAAGAAAGTGTTTACATTTTAGATTAATTGTAGACTTGATGTACTTAGATTATATTTTTTTTTACATCGATTGACATTGTAAATTTTTCTTACAACGATAAAGAATACTCCTTTTCATTTTATGACTAGTTTTAAGATAATATATATAAAATTCTTTATCTTTTTCATATAATACATTTAACTAATTATATTATTCTACTTAATTCTTCTCTACAATAAATAGTTTATTGAGGTGAAAATGATCTTTAATTGAGATGCGATATAACATATTGATTTAACAGTAAGACATTATTAATTCATGGATAAAAATAAATTTGTGTACGGTGAAAAACTTGTCTGGATATTAGCAAACAATCATATAACTACAAAATCTTACTGGCAAAGGAGAGTCAATGTCCTTGAAATAGCCAAGAGCCCTCTTAGTATCAACAGGATTAAGGGCTGCAGCCACAACCTTTATGAGAACTTGATCTTCTTTAGAGTGTGGTGTAGTTACATTAGGATCATACTTTAGATTTTGTTCTATGTTACCATATTGAGAATAAACCCAAGCTTTTGTATGAGATGGAATACTAGGTGTGTTTGCCATGATGTTTCTTTGTGTGATGATGTTGATCAAATTGACTACTATTTATAATAGGAGTTGTATGTTACTATTGTAACAATAAATGAATCATTTTGTTTTATGATAATTTCAGAATAATAATTAATAATTGAATCCATTCCCTTTGGCTACTTTATAGACCAAATTCAGTAAGCATGCATGTAGATGATTTTGTAGCTAAGTTCATAAAGTGATGTCATTAGAGGGTATGTTTTGGTTATTGGGGGCAGCTGCCCCCACTGTTTTTTCTTTTATGTGTTGTGTTGTAACTATTGAATATTAATTTTCTGTTTTTTCATTTATGTGTGTTGTATGTTGTAACTATTGAATAATAGTTATTTTCCTCCATATATAATTAAGGACTTAACTGCTTCATGCGGTTACACGTAGTAAAGGATTTTGGTCACAAATTTTGACCGAACGGCTATTATATAATTAGTTGGATTTTATTTTATTTAATCACAATCCATTCATTTTAATTAGACGATTCGAAGCAATTTTTTTTTTTTTTGACATAAAGGTGCTTATAGCATATCATTTATAATAATTTGTTCAATACAATAAGATACATCAAAATAAATAGTGGGACTAGTCGAAAAAAGAGCAACCTTCGCCAAAACGTGAACTGGCGCAATTGGTTGTCGCCGAAGCAATTGATGGTTTACGTTTTAAAACAAATATTTATTTTTAATATAGAGTTAAAGTTAAAATTTAAACCATTTAATTTTGATCGGATTATTTTGAGATGACCAACTGCATAACTAAACCAATATTTAACTACGGTCAAATCTTATTTTTCTATTTATCAAACAATTATTTTTGTCTTGAAATTGGAATTGGTGCAAATTCATTAAAAAAAAAAGGGTAAATTTTATCATTGATGTCCACATAGACCGATACTTAAAAATGTCCGAACTCTAACAACTATAGACATTTGTCTATTGAAAGTAGAGGTTAATAATTCTTTTTTTTTTTTTACTATCTAAATTATTACTATATTTGATTGATATTAATTCGACTAAACAAAGAGAAAATAAATATGTATAAGTTTAAATGAATAAGTGGGAGTAATAAGGTTCGAACCACGACCTCTGCATATTACATGCAATGTCCCTATCAATTGACATATGTTAGGGGGGCAATAAATACCATCTTGATTGTAAAGACAGAAAGGGTCACGAGTTTTTACTTCTGATGAGAATTATCAATCGTTATTAGAATTTTTAATATTTTTTAAGTACTACATATCACTTGTAATTGTGATTCACACTAGAATTCACATAAAACAAAGGAAATGAGGGAAGATGATGAGGAAAATCAAATTTATGGTCTGCATATATTTTCAACATGGCTCTCCAATTGCATTTAGAGAAAAAGTTGTGAATATTTTCAATTGATAAATTAAACTTATGCTTCAGCATGAAAAAGTTATAATACTTTATCAATTTTTAGCCTTCCATTTAGTAATATTGATGAATTTTTAAATTGGCTAAACTGCACATTTGGTCCTTTACGTTTATTTTAGGTTTCAATTTGATATTTTATTTTTAAAAAGTTTCAATTTGGTCCCTTACGTTTATTTTAAATTTCAGTCAGTCTTTTCCGTCAGTTTTGTCACAGGTGGCAGATGGTTTACATATGTAGACAGACACGTTGACACGTGTTCAATTGAAAGACAAAACTGACGGAAAGGACAAATTTATGCAAACGGTGAAAACGTAAGGGACCAAATTGAAAATTTCTAAACGTAAGAGACCAAATTGAAACCTAAAATAAACGTAAGGATCAAATGTGTAGTTTAACCTTTTAAATTTGAAAAGTATAACATCCTCTTAAACAAATCTTATTTCTTAAAATATGAAAATTTGTAAAATTCAGAAATGATAAAGTTTCATCATTCATCCATCGTACACTTGACCCATATAGTACTTATAACTAGGTGAACCTAAAAAGGATGAAACCAGAGACAAGAGAAGCTAAGGCAAAGGTTACAAAAGCAAAGAAAGACATAGAAACAGATGCATCTGCCATTTCAATGAATTTGTGTGCACCATGTTCAGTCCAATAGCTTTTGAAAAAATGAGCTGCAGTTGCAGCTGATGATGAAGCTGACATTAGGACATATGCCAAAATCTGCAGTTGAAAATAAGTCAATTAGCACACTTGCTTAGTGTATGTTTGATTCTGAACGTGTAGAATTGATTCTAACTTGTTTGGTTTTTCAAAAGTAAAATTGATTCTGCCTCCAGAATTAATTCTACTTGAAATTAGTGTTTAGAATATTATATTAATTTGAAATTTATTAAAGATCACTATAGCTTTACCTGATCAATAACAACATTGAAGTAACCTTGGAACTTGGGGTTTATAGTGTGATTTTTTGTGATCAAGTACTTCAGTAGATAAAAAATTTGCAATCCAGAATACACACATCCAATCACATTTGCTGAAAAAGTATACCTGCATAATGACACTCAAATCAAAATCACACCATCATCACATAGGCCAATACAAACAATAACAATTGCAATATATAGAAGAAATAACAATAAGGTGTTTGAATTGACTTATTTGAACATATTTACTATCTGCGAGACTATTTTGAAGAGTGTTTGAAAACGGTTTATGACATGTCCAGGAACTGTTTTCAACTTATTTTTATAAGCTCGCTAAGATAACTTATGAAATCAACATATAACTTATATAAAAATTGTTTGATTTTATTTTATCTTTAGTTATATAAATAGTTTATACATAAGCCCTTATATAATAAGCTCTTATGCTATAAATATTGATATCATTTGGTAGACTAAAAAATTTGATAGTTTGATTTTATTCTAACATTAAATCTAGTTCTAAAGTATACAAATAAATAAAGCGCATACAAGAAGACTGGTTACGAAGTTCAGCTAATTGTACTTATGTCTCTGATGGTAGAATATATAATTGCTATTGCGTAAGGCATCTAAGGGAAAAACTTTCCCTAAAAATTATGTCATGTGTCATTGGTAGAAGAGATTTCGTACAAAGGATAAATAACTTAACAATATAACTTCTCTGCCAATGCATCAGGTCCAGCCATAAGTCATCATTCGATTTTTGGCTAGAATTATTGCATAGGAGAGGATATCAATTTCTAAAAACACAAATCTAGCTACTATATGATGGAAGGGAGTAAAAAGAGCAACATACTTGAATTCGTCGTAGTCATACCAATGAAATTCATATGGAGTTTTAACAGAGAATTCGCTGAAGTACCAATTTGTTATCTCCTCATTTACCAAAACCCTTTGCTCATTAGCACTCAACACAGAAAAAGCAATCAAACATAACACAAAAGCAACAATCCTAATCACCAACAAAGCCATGTACCACTTCACCTCTTTCTTAGAGCTCAAGAAATTGGAAATTGCCTCACTATCCCCACTTGTGTTCTTGGGATCTATCATTGTGATTTTTTCCTCCAAGACTTTGAGTACTTCATTGTTCTCTTCTTGTGTTTGTTCTTTTGATTCATCTTTAGTATCTAGAGTTAAGCTTTCGATGCTACTAGTACTCATAATGTTATTATGTTCAAAAATCAAAGCCTTTGCAGCAAAAAGCACACCTAGTTGTAGTTTTAGCTTCCACTTTGTGTAAAATGAACACTGCTTAAAAAGCATGATGCTTTCTAGAACAAAATCTATTAGGAAATATATATTAAATACAAAATTAACTAAAAAATATTTTTCTTTTTTTTTTTTAGAAAAATTATATAAAAAAAATATCTTGTTATATTTTTTATTTATAACTAAACATTCTATATTTTTTTAATTATTGAGAGAAAAACCTAAACACACTTATTTTATTTTCTTGGTTTTCCACAAGTTCACTCTATTTGAGATAATCTTATTTAAAATACTATCGGCCATTATATGTGTGGGCCTTTTTTAGCCGGAATTTGAACTTTGATTCACCATGGTGCGAGAGTCAAATTCCTTCCATTGCACCAAACACAATTGGCACGAAACACGCTTATTTTTCGGTTGATGATTATTTTTTTTTATTGTTCATTGAGAGTGAAAGTGTATTTAGTTTAATTTGTTTCCCTCTTGACTTTTGGTGTGTATTAAGTGGTGTGCATGGTATTTTTTTTTTCTTTCCCTTTTTACTTAAGAACTAGAAATTATCTTGCCTTTTCTTCTTGATGGAAAAGAAATACCGTTTGGCCATAATGAGAAGTACCACAACCAATTCCATATTATACAAAAGATGAAATATTTACCTTAGGTTTTTATTGTATATAGAACTTAATTAACATTCAATTATTTGATGCTACATCATTTCTTATATTTAATTATTTTTAATTTAATTTAAATTAACTTTATTTTATAAACATGGTGCCCTCTTTTTCATGGATAGCAAACAATTCTTCATTTCTTTTATTCCTTGAAAAAAATTATGTGCACTTACATAACCAACTATTTTCACAGCAGCAGCCTCGTTTAGTCGACCGTTTTCATCTGCCTTTTTACAATGTGAAAAGTATGTGAATGTCTTTTGGATATTGTGGTTCTTCATTTTAGAAATGGGATAACAAAATATAAATGTATACTTTTAGATTATACAAGGGTCAAATGATTAATTTAACGGGGTTTAATTTTGCCGTCCAGAAGTAGTGGATGAGTAAAAATGAAAAATTTGAGAAAAAAACACCGTTTGCTATTTAAATATAGCGGACGGTGTTTGAAAAAAATGATAAAACGACAAAAAAGAATCTAATTTAACCACAAATATCTATTGATAAATGATAATTTCTTTTCCCACCTTCCATGTATCTTTTTCATCCCTCTTGAAGGTAATAAAAGATTCAATAAACACGTCCCAAATTTTTTTTAAGTAAGTTTGTGATGAAAAATAATTTTTAAGTGGGATAAGAATTTTTCTTGATAAATTATTGCAACATTTCTTACATGCAAGAGCCCAAATCAGTTTTGAGTTTATTCCATCGTGAGGTCAAAAGGGTTTTGGATAGCAGCTATTTTTTCTAATTTAACCTAAAACTATATACAATGGGGAGTTGAATATGATGTTGAATTGAATTTCAACAAGGTAATGTTCTCCAATGAGGGTGTTGAAAGTGACATACATGGAGGAGAGAGAAGTTGAAAACTTTCAACACAGTTGAAACACAATCGGGGGAACACTTGTCTTACTCTGATTGGCTTCTCAAATTTTTATCCAATTATTACTTTGAACTCAAATTATTTCATTGCAAATTAATTTTTTAAATTTTTTGTTTTTCACCAAAATTCTTAATTTTTTTTTCTCTATAAATAAAGACTTGGTTCATTTTATTTGGACACCGAAAAAAAATCACATTTTTCACTATCTTAATCTTATTAGTGGTGGGGTAGAGTGTTGAATGAAAAACCATTAGAGAGGATAAAAGTTGAATGAGTGTTGAATTATTAGATGGAAGAGAGAAAATATGATGTGGAGCGTAAAAATAGGTGTTCAGTGTTGAAACCATCATATATGATCTAACACAAATAGTTTAGAATGGGGTGGTGAAAACATAATTTTTCTCATTTCATTGAAGGATAGAATGAGTAGACCGTGAGGTGTCAATTAAACCGGCAACATCTTAACTTTATAGTCTTAAATTAATTAGTATTGTTAATAATAATAATCTCTTTAGTACTTATGAATCTAACTCAATTAATAAGATATTGCATTATATATATATATATATATATATATATATATATATATATATATATATATATATATATATATATATATATATATATATATATATATATCGGAGTTTGAACTCCAAAAATTGCACTTATTTACCTTGTGGAATTTTATGTGGCCAATAATAATAATAATAATAATCTTTCTTTCCCTTTTTTTAAAGGTAAGGTTATCAATTTAACACAAAATGTTTGTTTGCTTATCATTATGATTTACAAAACTAAAGGTAAAATGATTTATATCATAAGACTAATGACATTACAACATCAATTATGCTTTATCCCACTATGCAGAATCCACTACATGGATAATATTGGATCATACTATCATATGTTTATGCAATTCATTAATCTCTTAAGTCTTTATTAATAATTTGACAGCTTTTTTAGTTCTTGTTCTGTCTCTAGTCATTTGATTTTTATTTACTTTTCCTACTTTAAAATCTACATATTTTTTCTACTATATAAGTATGTAACACACTCTTTTGAAAGGGATAAATCAAATAAGGAATGAAAACCATACAAGTTCATTAGATTCACAAGAATTCCAATCCAATAATGTTTTTTGATATATCATATTTCTATGTAACATATTACATTCTACATATATAGCTATTGGTAGTTAAAACCTTGTCACAAATCACAACCCAGCAAAGAATTCATGAGCTTCGCGATATCGGTCCAAGACAACATTAAAGAGAGGATGGATGGGTTCTAAGAGATTGGAGTAAGGACCCATTACTACCTTGGGCAACGGTGGAGAATCCGGGCGCTTTGACCAACTATACTGGCACAATGACAGACCACTTAAACAGTAACATGAGTGATAGTGATCCCTGCGTTTACCCGGTTTGTCCCTTAGTCCACCATCTTGTTCCTGCATCGATCAAGCACAGATTAATGGTTGACTGAGGGTCAAAGAAAAACAAATATCAAAGCATTTATAATGAAATGCAAAATAAATATCCCAAGAATGAGTTAAAAAAAATGTTCAAAATCTTGGTGAAGATGCAATCATATAAACCAGAATTTCCATTTCAAGCTATCAAGGGATCAAGATAGGTGTCTTTGGAAAGAAATAAAAAACACAAAGATCAAGACATGAACCAATATACAAAATATAAGTGCAAACCTGTGCACATAGGAGAATATATTGTTGCAAGGCCATGCTGTGAAAAAGTGGTTCACTTGCTCTCCACTCATTAATAAAGTTATAACCGATATTTTTAAAATCAAGTGAATGGGATTCATTCTTGCCTGCAAGAATTAGAATTTAAAAGTCAAGTGTTAATGCCATGAGAAATGAAAATAAAAGGATGTGTAGGTGTTAAGGGAAAAATTTATATGTCGTAATTGAAAAAAAATTCATATGTGTGTTTCCTACCTTCATGCTTAATACGGAAAGTAGCATGACTTGAGGTTCCAGCCAAACTTTCCTTTTCTTCGAGTACATCGGATATCGTAGAAAACTGTGATGCCTCTGCCATTTGTTCATCGACGATAGAATGTAATCTTTGCAATAGTGCAACAGCACCTCCCTGATTACTTTCATATTTTAACTTTCAAGCCAACTATATCACAGAAAAGACTGATGAAAAGAATATAAAATTGCAATTACCTGCCAAAACGAATAGCATCCATCCACCAATTTATTTGTTCTCCCTTGAAAGCCACACTCCTTACCTTGCCGAAATACAACCCAATCCTGAAGAAAAGAAACATAGTTTATATTTCGTACAACTTAGACAGTTCTTACAGCTAATTGGAAGCCACTAAGAAAGGAGTAATTCTCTTACAAGTAAGCGAGGCAGATCCAAGCGATTGGCCTCACCAATCAGAATCATTGCAGCCAACCCGCAAAAGGTATACCTAATAAAAAACGTAAGTAAAAAACTAAGATGACTTTCCATACCTCCTTTTCTTTTTTATTCCAAAACATATCATTGGGAAGAGGTATAAAAGAGAAATGAGAGAAGGGCGGGATGGAAAGTATGGTGATACATACCCACCATGAGCCTCGGAACCCGGCTCACCAGCAATGCCTCCCTCATATGTTTGACAGCTGCAAAGTAACAACATAGAGAATAAAACATGTGTTACACAACAAATAGTAAACAGCGTGCAATCAATTATTTTACTTTTCTAGTTGACCAAAGAACTTTTTACACTGCACGAAACTCAGTTTGACAACCGTCGAATAGGAGGAATAAAAAAAATTGGAGAACACGATACCACAATACAACATAGCCCAAGGCACCATCATTGTGGCAACCAGGACTCAATTATTACCCAATATTATACTTAAAGGTCCCATTTAATGCCTGAAATAGTTAATGAAAAGATGACAGTTTGCCTTATTGCCAAAACCATTAGATTAGCAAAAATGGAGAGAGTTCAGTACCCCTAGTCGCCATGCCACCAAAGTCACGACTAATGCCGCTTTCAATTGTTATCAGTGTTTATAGTTTAAAGGTCTCATGTGAGGCCCCACATACTTAATGAAGAGATCATTAAAAATGTTTTCTCAAATGCCAGCATACTTTGAACCCTTGCAAATTGATCTTAATGAAAACCACTCAATAATCAAAGCAGTAGGAGAAAAAAAAGTGATGAGTTTGACTTGTACAAAGTTTCTGTTCTAAACATTGCTAGTGCTTCTCGAAATTAACCTCAGAATGTTGCACAATCAAGCTCGAAACATACAACCAGGTATAACTCCAATATTAAATTAAGTGCTTCTTGAAACTAACCTTAAAATGAAGTCTCCAACATTCTTGATCAGCTCTTCATCCAAAATATTCAGAACACTTGCTACCTGGCTCCAATAAGATTCCCAATGTTAAAAGTGTCCCACTCCAACAACGAAAATAATAGAGGCTAATGGTGTAAAAGGTCTAAGTTAGCCAATAGCTTTGACATCCTGTCATTCCTAACTAGTAATTGGTTATATGAACCATTTCTACTACAGTTAAATGACCATTATAATAACTAGTAAAACTGTACAACTATACATGATGCTGATCTAAAAAGTGCAATGTCTGTGCATATTAACATATCTACACACAAGCATGTTTGCAAGAAAGACACAAATACAGAGAAAACCAACTTACAGAAATGGCAGTGTAGCAAGATCGAGCATCAATCTCTCCTTCATCGTGCATCCTGAATAAAGCATTTGATAATTGAAAATTAAAAATAATGAATGAAAAAGATGGTTCCCCAAACAAATTCTGAATGTGTCAACAAAATAATTGGCATTAAGAAATGCTTTTAACACTCTACTCAAAGTTAAACCATTTATATTCGTGCAGGAAATAATTAGCATTAAGAAATGCTTTTTACACTGAAATGTTACATGCAGTTTGGATGGCAGATTTAAATTTTTGCACAACGGATCCCACAAACATTACCAAATCAAGATCTGCCATCAAATCATGTGTGTGAATAATCGCAATATGTGCAAGCATTGTCGCTTCAAAGTGACCAGAGACAACTTAAATGGATATGGCCAGGCATCAATCTAATTTCTTATTGTTAATTCAAGGCACAGAGATGAATAAGATATCAAACCTGAATCCCCCATTTGGCTGTTTCATCCGCCGCATAAACCCATACAATTTATCTCTGAGATGAATAATATTTGTCAGTACAACACAGATCAGTTCCAAATGTACCAGAATAGAACTCAACCAAACAAAAGGTAAAACAAAATATTGCTACAGCTTGCTTTGAAGAGCATAAACTGACCACCTATTAATTGATGCCAAAGCTTTATCACCGCCCAAAGTAATAAGAGTATTGACTGCAGCATATGTTGTGGCAAGATGAGGCATCTGAGGAAGATTTCAAAGATGTTATAAGCATTATGCTTTTTGAACAATCGGAGAATATAAAGGAAAGACGCAACATAAAATTTTGAAAAGTCATGTAGTCCTTCCAGGAAGTACTGCAGTTAAAGCAAAAAAATTGACCCAACAACTACATGACATATGCATTACACGAAAAATAAACGATTATAAAGTACTGCTTGACTATAACTCAATCAACAAAATTAGGGAAATGGGATTAAAATAAAGCTGAAACTAATTCAACTGAATATGGTTTGAACTCAAACACAACAGCCTTCTTACGCCAATTAACTAAACCGCAAACCATGATAGTAAACCACCCTTGGACATATTCTATTAATCTTTGTAAAAGAAGGAGCAATATATAATATATATAATATATTATATATAATATGGGATATTATACTTAAAACTAACCATGGTATTAGTTTCTATTCATATGCATAAGAATTGGTAGCAAGAGACAATAAAATGCAGTTACACAGAAAGAGAAAAGCTAAGAACCAAATTCAACAAAAATCTAGCTTGATGTCCGACTAGAAATAGGTAAAATAGTGCAACAGTTGCTTGCCTGGCCAGGTCCCCCAGCATATCCACCATTTGGATCCTGTTAGCATTTAAAGAACAAGAGATTCATATCGTGGTAGAATTGGGATAATGAGAACAACGTCATAATCCAAGAAAGAAACCCTTTAGGAAATATGATTCGATTAAAATGGAAATTTGTATTAAAGACGCGTAAAATGGAAACTTGTATTGAAGACATGTAAAATGAAGAGTTTAATGACATCATAAAAATATTTTGCAGGGATGTCTATAATCATATTTCACTATGGTGTCATTCATAATACTATTTCCTAAAATAGATAAACAAATGTTGACATTAAGATATAAGAATCTATGGGATATGCACAGTCAGTCTAAACTACTTTTTCACTTCCAATAAAAATCAACTATTTTTCCACCTTACCCAACTTTAATGAGTATTTTGAAATTGACGGTATGTCATGGAAAGAAAAATGATAGTCTCTCTGGATATCATTGTAAAACTGATTTACACTGGCAATGTATGTTCAATAAACTCTAAGATATAATTAGATGAAGTCTAAATAAAACTCTTGTATAGCAATTAAATTCAAAATGAAAAGAAAAAAAAAACTAATTTTTCTCTGGATTGTTTGCTTTCATCCATTCATTATTCATAAATGTCAAGTGATATGAAAAATAAAAGAAACCTGGCAACGGTTAAGAAAATCAACGGTATTATCTTCGAGTTCATCATCAATAAATTCTCCCAACAAAGCAATTGAATGAATAATCCAATAACACAGCCACGGTCGACTGCACCAATACCACAACAACACTTCATTTTTTTTTTTTTCAAAAATAAAAATATGACAACAGAATTTGCAACAATCACAAAAAAATAGATACTTTGAATCTAAGACAGAAAAAGCTGAACCGAGGTGATGAAGTCCTTTGGTAAGATACTCGATGTGTTTATCTCGCTGCACCTCCAACCTGAAACATGCAAATATGACTGGTGAAAATGAAGAAGATAACAAGCATAACTAACTCTTAACTACCTATGACCAAAATTTATATCTAATCACAGAAAATTATCGTATGCTCCCTCCATTTCATAACAAGTCACTTTACTTTTTCAATGAAACATTAATCAATTATTTCCAAATTTACTCCTAAATTAACGAGTAAACCACCAAATTAATCCCTGATTTTGTAGAACGCACTCAAATAGCTTCCTGATTTTATGAATATTAAAAAATGTCCCAAAATCTGTCAAATTTTACTCACATTAGTCCTTCTCAGAGTATGGTAGAGACTAGATTGATAAGTAAGTGGATAAACTTAGAGACCGAATTGATAGTAAGTTTTTAAAATATAAGGACTTAGTTGATAGTAAGTGGTTAAATATATGAACCAACTTGACAGTTTAATAGAGCCAGAGACCTATCTGAAAGCGTAGTACTACAATGTCACGGTGATTTACTCCTAGACTAATACTATGTACACAATTTTCAAGTCATTATAATCTCACTATGTAAAAAATCAATTTTATAGTTTTGATTGTGTTTGTTATAGACTTTTTAAAAAATCATTTTTAACCCCAAAATGATCAAGAATCTATTTTTTTTGAAAAAAACAAAGGAAGCTAAGTGCGGGAACTTCCTATTTTAAAAAAATAGATTTTTATGATCGTAAACAAACACAAAGTAGCTTTAGATTTTCTTTAAAACCTCTAAAAAAATCATTTTTTTTAAAGCTTAAACAAACACAACCTAATACTATGTACACAATTTTCAAGTCATTATAATCTCACTATCTAAAATTGTTACAGTTATCTATTGATTTATATTGAGAAATTGAAAATGAAGATAACTAACTTAACTAACTATTAACTACATAATAACAAGCTTCATATCTAATAACAATAGAAAGTTATATATATATATATATATATATATATATATATATATATATATATATATATATATATGAAATTGAATTCTGAAATTGAGAAATTGAAAATGAAGAGAGTAAATGTTACATGAGGGATTGAGCGTTGGGAGGGATAGTGGCGAAGAGTTCATAAATCTGAAAGACTTGTGATTCAACCATCCATTGATCTCTCTGACTCACCGTCGGAGACAGTGCCTCCGCCGCCGAAGGTGGTGAAGAAGAAGCCATCGGTGACACCGTCGGTGGTTTGAGTTAGTTAGTTACTGAACTTGAACGGAAAAGTTCGAGAAGAGAAGAAAAGAGAATCTTGTTTGTTTTTCTCGTCTCGGGAGGTATGGGCCGATGCAACGAAGATTTAGGCCCAGCCCAGTAAGAACCGAAGGATACAAGTACAAAAAATGCAAATACTTTATGGTAAGTAAAAAAAGTACAGTAATTACTTAGAATAGAATGATAAGAGTAACACATAGGCAATGAAAGTGACACTTGCATAACAAAGTCAATAATGTTGTGATCCAATAAATAACAGATTTTTTTGCAGCAAAGGTAATCTATGTAATGGCACCATGTTATCAATCATGCGGAGGATTTAGATCATCTTCTTCACTTATTTTTTATATTTTTCTTCTAATTCTTTATTCATTTATTTTTAATTTCACTCTTTCTTTTCATTAAAAATTAATTAAACGAGCACAATAATATGCCAATAATTTATGGCCATTATGACGGGTTTGGTTATGGTGCATAAGTCCATGCTTATGCACCGTGCATAAACTTTCTATTTGCACTCCTCTCATTTTGTTATACACTCCACTCAAAGTTCATCTTAAAATAATCACTCTTACAGTTGCTTAGTGCACCCCCCTAGTTACTTCGCGCGTCTCCATATACTATCATATTACTTGCGCACCCCCCATTTGCTTAGCGCACCCCCCAGTTTTTTCTCATTTTCTCCCTAGATTTTCTTGTGAGCCCCCCAATTTTTTTTCCTCCCCAAATTTCTAGCGCGCCCCCCAATTTTTTTCCCTCCTCCAAACTTCTAGCGCACCCCCACCCTAATTTCTAACGCGCCCCCCATTTCCAATTGAATAATAATTTTTGTTCCTTTGAAGTATATATTATAAGAATCAATTTTTAATTAATTTTCGTCATACACCCCCTCGAAGCCCAACATAATAACTAATGGTTCATGTATATATAAAGCATAGTTGTCAAACATACAATTTAATTTTAAGTTTTATCAATCATAATCACAACATGAATAAAATTTCATACATTAATTACATATATATATGGATTTTTTTATTTACAATAAAAAAATGATCGAATCTAATATCTCATGCATACTATCCAAATTTTTCTCAAATAAACTAACCCTAATTGCTTTATATGATTTTTTGCTTTATGTATCATGGTTTTGTAAAATGGTTATGTGATGTTTTACTTAATAACAATGGTTTCGGTGTATAACATATTGACACTAATGCCTATATGAAACCATTTATCCAAAATAATTATTTCAGTGTATAACGTCATGAAACCATTTAGCTAGACTAATGGTTTCAGTGTATAACATATTGAAACCAAATAACAAGACTAATGGTTTCGGTGTATAACGCTATGAAACCATTTAACTAGAATAATGGTTTCAGTGTATAACGCCATGAAACCATTTAGTTAGACTTATGGTTTCAGTATATAACATCTTGAAACCAAATAACAAGACTAATGGTTTCAGTGTATAACGCTATGAAACCATTTAACTAGAATAATGGTATAAGTGTATAATAGTATGAAACCATTTAACTAGACAAATGATTTCAGTGTATAACATCTTGAAACCAAATAAAAAGATTAATGGTTTCATTGTATAACGCAATGAAACCATTTAACTAGAATAATTATTTCAGTATATAACGCTATGAAACCTTTTAATTAGACTAATGGTTTCAGTGTATAATAGTATGAAACTATTTAACTATACAAATGGTTTCAGTGTATAATATATTGGCACTAATGCTCATTTAACTATAATAATGGTCATAAATTTAAATTTTTAACACGATATAAAATCAGAGAGAGTGAGGTATCCCCAACCGTTCCAAATAATTCAAAATACCCTAAATAAAATTTTGGGAAAATTTTATTAATATCTGATATTTATAAAAGCATATTTACCTCATTTAATTAACTAAAAATAGTTCCAGGTCTCAGAAAAATACCTAACTGGTCCCAAAATTCCCAGAAAATTATTTCCTATTATTTTGTAAAAAAAATATAAAAATTTGGAGTCCCCTAGGCACCGCACGCGCCCCCACGCGCCGCCAGTGAGAGTGGGCGTGGAGGCGCGTCACTGTTCATAATCTTCCTCATCCATTTTCTGCAGAAACGGGTCGCGACGACCCGGTTCGTTCTCCCTCAATAATCAATGAAACTCGACGTTCTTTATACCGGTTTGATCGTCGTTCGATTTTATGAATGAATTAGGTATTAGTTTTCGAAATCGGTGATCGAATCGCATATAAAATGTGGCCGAAATTGAGCAAACAAAAATACAAAGTTTTTCAGTTATGATTATTACACGTGTTGTTTGGATCTGAGGGTGGATATTGACTTATGCACCGTGCATAAATATCAGACTTATGCATAATAACCTTTGCCCATTATGACATGTTTGATAAAAGACTTTTACTGCAAAGTAAACTTTAATAGTTCCATTTTTGCCGAGAGATGGCATTTCATAGTTACAACGAGCACAACTTATACAACTAAGTTTGCCAAAATAGTGATTTTATATCCTTTTTGACTGAGGCTCAAACTCATAAGAGAAAAAACAATCATAATATTAATTTTTTTATTTTTTTTTGTTAGGGCACATATGTTAACATGACCCTATCATTAAACATGATAAGAGTAATCACATTCCTCAAAATCACAATAAAAAAATCATTAAATATATATATATATATATATATATATATATATATATATATATATATATATATATATATATATATATATATATATATATATATATATCATATTTTAATCACAAAATTAACATTGTAAAATAATTATTTTAAAAAAATTATTTTGTAATACTTTGAATTTATAAATAAAAAATTTAAATAAGCAATCAAATATTTTCATATAATTTTAAATAAAATAATGAGCAAATATTAAATTTTTATATGAGCATGATCAAATAAATAACTTAATTATATATGTTAGCTAAGGTAAATAAATATATTCCTATTGCAAAAAAATTATATTTAATTTGTTATAAAATTTTAATTAATATCTCTATTTTTCAATTTTTAATAATTATTTTACTTTAAAATATTTTAATTATAGTATAATTTTGATTTTTAAAATTATGTAAATTACAAAATTACCCTTATGAGAAAATCGTGTATATATTAATTTTTTTTTAATTTACTGTCAAATTATTTTATTATTAATATTTAATTAATTTTCATTTTTTATTTTAAAATATTTTTTATCAAATAAATGGATAAATTATTTTCTTATCCCATCCTGCTCGTAACCCACCTAAAACTCAGGATAAGAATTTTAACTAAAGAGACAGGATAGGATAAGTTGCAGGATTAACTTATCATATCCTGTTGATTCATCAAACACTGGATTAAGACAGGATACGATACAGTTATCCTATCCTATCTTTTATCATGTGCATCAAACGGGCCCTAATAGTTCCATTTTTGCTGAGACGTGGCATTTCATAGTTACAACGAGCACAACTTATACAACTAAGTTTGCCAAAATAGTGATTTTATATCTTTTTTGACTGAGGCTCAAACTCATAAGAAAAAAAAAATCATAATATTAATTTTATTTTTTTTGTTCGGCACATATGTTAACATGACACTATCATTTTTTTTTTTTTTGGAGCTATAACATGACACTATTCTGTCTCTTATCCTATGCATCAAATGGGCCCTAATAGTTCCATTTTTGCCGAGACGTGGCATTTCATAGTTACAACGAGCACAACTTATACAACTAAGTTTGCCAAAATAATGATTTTATATCTTTTTTGACTGAGGCTCAAACTCATAAGAGAAAAAGAATCATAATATTAATTTTATTTTTTTTGTTAGGGCACATATGTTAACATGACCCTATCATTAAACATGATAAGAGTAATCACATTCCCCAAAATCACAATAAAAAAAATTATATTCAAAACTACTAATTTTTTTTTATAGATAACAAAATGACGAAACTAAATACATGTAATAATAAATATTTCAACAAAATTATGAAAGTCAAATATTACTCAGATAATTCCAACTTTACTAATCTACCTATTTCTCCCATCCATTTCTATTTTATTTTTTAAAATAACCTAATAACTAAAAATAAAATTAGAATTTTGCATCTACATGTATAAAAAAGGAAGAGTGTAACTACAAAGGGTAAAGCCTTCCTCAGCTCAGCAAGTTAAATTGTTATAAGGTGTATACTGTCTTTCACCATTCTGTCTGCTCAATTTTACTATATAAACCCCCCCTCTTTACTCTTCACAATTCATCACTAACCATTCTTCTTCTTCTTCTTCTTGTCTCTAATTGCTATAGTTTTCATTGAAATTGATTGAAGATGGCTATGAAACGTGCTGCTTCCACCTTGATCACTACTACTTCAAGGATTTCATCACTCTCTTCCATCATCACAAGAAATCTTCATGTAAGCTCAATCATCTTTTCAATCACTAATTATTCATCTTAATCAATTATTTTATGTTAATTAACAATTTTGATTTGGTATCTCTCAATTTTCTTTGCTCTTGCTTGCATGCATCATGAATTCTTCATCCGTGACATTCACGCGATGCTTCTCCCTTTTTTTCTCTCACACTTGTCACATATATGACTCATCTAACTTTTCTCTACTCTGTCCTTTTTCTTTTATTTTTTATTACGAGTCCTACTAAACAGTGTATCCGGTGTACTTGTTAAGCATATCAGAAATAGAAATAAACATAAAGTTAATGTCGATAAAAACAACTTTTTACACTTTCAATATATTAAATACACGAATTTCAAGACAAAATTTCTTTATTTATATGCTTAACTAGTGCACCGGATGCACTATTTAGCATTTTTCTTTTATTATTTATTTTATTTTATTCTATTTTTGTTTTGGGCTATTATTACCCATTTGGGCTTAGATTTGTAACAAGCCCAGTCCAGTATGGTTGTTCCCCTCGTCATTGAATTGTTCACACTAAAAAACACACTACAGGAAGTTATCTTATCTCCTGGTAATATTTGTACTATCAGGAGATATCTCTCGGTAGATGGGGGTGGGGAGGAAGAGCAACCATCGTAAAAATAAATGTTGGCCATCCTTTTTGGACTCGAGTTTTTATACTCGAGCGTGGAGATTAGTCTTACATTGTCAGTGAGAGGAGTGTGAAGTATAAGCTTATTGATTAAATTTGCGGTGTTTGGAGTGTGAAGTATAAGCTTATTGATTAAATTTGCGGTGTTTGCTAAAATTAGTGGTTGAATTGAGTTCTAAATATGAAATGATATGAAAAACATCTAAGCTATTTGAAGTAGCTTATAAAAAATGATATAAGCTATTTTTAAAAATATTATAAGCTCGTGAGAAAAAATTGTTACCAAACACATATGTTTATGTCATGAGCTTATCAGTTATCCGTTATAAACTCAACGATGTTTTGCCAAATAAAGTATAGTTAATTGGTCCATTAGTCATATTTCACTATTTATCATTCGATTGAAATTGCAAGTTTGTAATAAGATTATGAAATATTCAAATAAATAGATGAATAATCATACTTCACTATGTCATGATTTTATTTATTTATTATTGAGAATAGGCCTCTGGTGGAAAGAAGAAGATTGTAGGTGTTTTCTACAAAGGCAATGAGTATGCTGCATCGAATCCCAATTTTGTAGGATGTGTTGAAGGAGCATTGGGTATACGTGAGTGGCTTGAATCACAAGGACATGAATACATTGTCACTGATGACAAAGAAGGACTCGATTCTGGTCAGCATTATCGTCGAAAATGTTGTTTAATTTAATCTACGATAATACATGCCAATTTAAATTTAATTTATTTTTCAACGAATGTTACATATTTGTTTTCATGCGTAAGCATGTTGGTTTTCATTTCATATATACTTATGATGTTAAATATTTATTTTAATGTTTACTTTCAAAATTTGATTTACTAGATTTTAAAAATATGCGGAAAATATCTGAAGATTATGATTGCATTGACTTACGAGTATTTGTTGTCGTGTTACCAGTACTTGAGAAGCACATTCCTGATCTTCATGTCCTGATATCAACTCCGTTTCATCCTGCTTATGTCACCGCGGAAAGAATTAAGAAAGCTAAGAATTTAGAGCTTCTTTTGACTGCTGGCATTGGTTCCGATCACATCGATCTCAATGCTGCGGCTGCTGCTGGTTTAACCGTCGCAGAGGTTACAGGAAGCAACACCGTGTCAGTTGCTGAGGATGAGCTCATGAGAATTCTCATTCTGACGAGGAATTTCGTTCCTGGTTACCATCAGGCCATTACCGGAGAATGGAATGTTGCTGGCATTGCACATAGAGCTTATGATCTTGAAGGAAAGACGGTTGGAACGGTTGGTGCTGGACGAATTGGAAAGCTTTTACTCCAAAGGCTGAAACCTTTTAACTGTAACCTTTTATATCATGATAGACTCAAGATAGAACCTGAATTGGAGAAAGAACTTGGAGCTACATATGAAGAGGACCTTGATGCAATGCTTCCAAAGTGCGACATAATCGTTATCAACACCCCTCTCACTGAGAAGACAAGGTATAATTTTAAGATTGAGACAACGTGTTTTATTCTAAGAATATTTCAATTCTTTGATCATTTCACATTAATGAGTAGTTATTGTTAGAACAACAGCCCTGATTCAAAAGTAAACTGAGAAAACACGATATTTGATCACGAAGCTCGGCCAATTGTGCCTAAGTCTCCGACTACAGAATGAAAGCAGTACCTTTTTGTTACAACTTATGAGTTATGACCTTTATGTTTTTTGTGATTCAGAGGATTGTTTGATAAAAATAGAATTGCTAAGTTGAAGAAAGGTGTCTTGATTGTTAACAATGCTCGCGGGGCAATTATGGATACGCAAGCAGTTGCTGATGCTTGTTCTAGTGGACACATTGCAGGTAATTCTAAAACTTTACGACAACAAAATTGTATTTCCAAATAAAATATAAGTCTATGTTAATGTAACACCTGAATTTTATTTATGTTTCCAAACAAAATATGAAACTGTGTTTGAAGTAATGTAACACTTGAGTTTCATCTATAGGTTACAGTGGTGATGTTTGGTTCCCACAACCAGCTCCTAAAGATCATCCATGGCGTTACATGCCAAACCATGCCATGACTCCTCATATCTCTGGAACCACCATTGATGCACAGGTAGTTTAACTTTTAACAAAAATTACTTCATTGGTCCTTTATCTTAATTTCTAGTTTCGAGTTAGTCCTATAAACTTTTTTATCAATTTAGTCTCGCACATTCTTAATCGATACGTTGCACTATCTACTAGGAGAAATGCAAACATGTCATAGGAGGATTTGGATTGTCTGTAGTTAGCCATCCCACTCATTCACGCAGTCAATACAAAAGTGGTTCTTGTATCGCGATTGGACAGTTTGGATTTCAATGCAGATTTTGATTTTTTTTTTAAATCTAAAATATTGAGCGTGAAATCTGGACTGTCTGATCTTGATCCAACAACAACCGATGTATTGACTGCGTAAATGTATGAGATAGTGACTGCGTGCAATCGAAATCCGTCACAGGCACAATCTAGTGCATCAATTGTGACACGAATCAGAATCCAAAAACCTGCTGCAGAAAACTAACATCAGGCCAACATTGTTAATGTTTTAGAATTAGAACATAGGAGACTAAATCGTAACAAGAAACTAAATTTGTAGACATTATTAGCTTACCGTTTTTCTTTTGCTAAGTTCATCGACTACATATGCTCTATTTTTTGTGTGAAATACTGATAATGACGATAATTGAAACTTGTTCAGTTACGTTATGCTGCTGGGGTGAAAGATATGCTTGAGAGGCACTTTAAGGGTGAAGACTTTCCTGAACAGAACTACATTGTGAAGCAAGGTGAATTGGCAAGCCAATACCGGTGAATGACTTAGTTTCCAAGAGTTTTTCCGTGTCTTCTGTTTTTAAGGCCAATGGATTATTACTAAATAAAGATTCATGCGGCATTGTAATAATGTACTTGCTTTGTCGAGGTTGAAACTGGTCTTAATAAAAACTGCAATGGACACAAGACTAGTATCATTCTTGCGGTTTCAATAATTTCAATGTATTTGTAGTATCTAGTTTATGTGTGTGTTACTCTTATGAGAATGTAAATTTAATCAATTCAAACCTTTGAATTGAAAATATTTATGAATCTCAATAGTTTTTTAGAAACAAGCAGAGTGGTGAAGGAAAACTAGATCACAGAAAACTTTTAAAAAAAATATAGTTGCATTTGAGATATTATTTTCTAGCTTTGTTTTACACATTCATGTTCCTACAATCCCACATTTCAAAGGGATATCAGAAACAAGAGAATAATATCAAGTATAACATTTTTTTCACTTATTTAAGTATCACTATTTTGTTTAAGAAAGTTAAGATCTTTCATTTGCATTTCAACAGCTTCTTTTGATAGAGGCTTGGCATCTGGAATATAATCCATACCTCCATCTTCTACTTTATCTACCATGTCTTCAACAATTCGTCGAATCTCTTGTTTTTGAACTGATGGAAAAACAGCACCAAGTATCGTACTTAGTAATCTCTCGTCTTCTTCCTCTATAGGATCCTTTCCAAAGCAACAAACATAAATAGCATCGAGAGCTTTCTCGACTCGAACCTCCATTGGTACAACCGGAGCTGCACCCTTTTGTCTTGCCCTTCTCTATAGTGTTCAACATAAATTTTCCAGTCGTCAGGATAGGAGCATAAAGATAAACAACTTAGCTAAATGCTTATAGCATAAATGTTTAACATATAAGTGCTTATGTATAAGCTATTTTTATGACAAAAAAGTCAAACAGTTTTCATATAAGCTGTTTTCATAATCTATCCTTTGCGAGTTTATGGAAATAAAGTGATTCGTCCAAATAGTTTCACTTTCACAAGTGTTTATGTCAGTAGATAAGTTCAAATAAGTTAATCCAAACAGACTAAAAGAGAAAGAATGTTTGTCATGCATCTTGGAATTGCTTTTCATCTTCTCAATCTATTAAGTTGATTACATATAAAGTTTTTCATTATACTATATCAACATGGTTGGTATTTGACTTGTTGAGATGCCTTGAAAATTTATTAATGGGCCGCACCAGAATTGTAATTTGACACGATATTTTGGAGCTCGACTCAAGGGATTAGTCTCGGCTGCACGCAGAGATGCTCGGTTTATACTAAAAAACTCATGTTTGAACAAATTGTGTTTTGAATGTGTGTAGAACCATGTAAGAATGTACACAAACATTCTATTACTACTGATATAGTTTGTTTTCAAATCCAACATGATAATAAAACTGAGTAAAGCTTTCGGAGATGGAAAAACCAACCTCTCTTGCTTCATCCATCATGGCTATGAAAGTTTCTTCTTCAAATTCAATGTCGTTCGAGATTCTAAGCCTTGCAACACCTTCCAAAATCTCCTCAGTTTTGAGAAGACCTGCACCAATAGCTGCTAGCCAACAGCATAGCAGAACATACAGAGGTTCCCCAGCCTACACACAGCAAACACTGAGTTAGACACACATTCGTATTCATCCATTTCCATTTTATTACATACATGAAAACAAAAATCTCAGCCATAAAAACTATTTGAAAAACATATTTAAGTATATTTAACTATACAAAAACTCAATATCCAAAGATTGAATTTTAAGCATGAAATCAACCTCATAAGATTAACTATAACAAGCCTAAGATACAAAATTCGATCATGAGTTGGTAGCTATATAAATATAATCTGTTAAGAATTGAAACCAGTGATGAAAACTGGTTGTAGCCGAAATTCCATTTACGGAAATTGAATAAGGGGAAAAATGAAAAGAGGAAGAACAGAAGATTTAACGAGGTTCGCAGCAATTGTCTCCTCCATTCTCGCTGGCTATAGTAAACCATGATCAAATTATGCAGAGTTGCAAGAATTTCACCACCTCGAGACCAAAAATCCCTCTAATGCTCACTAGATTTCTCTTCATGATCATGAAAATACTCACGAGTTGTTATGCTATCGACTAGCATTAAGCTATGACCTATATAGCTACCCGACCCAATTCTACTATATTTGGTTTCAACTAGCCACTGACTGTCAAAACAGAAAACACATTGGAAGGTAGCTATCACAGTAGTTTTACATTTTTTAGGCATAAACTAATTTAGCTAATTGAAACATTTGATGATCGACATTGATTCCACATAATCATTTCCATATACGCCAACACTAATAAACTACTATAAATTATAAGGTTACAAAGATAGGATTTTGAGCATTAAATCAACCTCATTTATGTATTTAACTATAAGAAAACGAAGACGCAAAATTTGATCATACGGTAGTAAGTTGGTAACTAAATAACTCATTGCCAAATGGTAACCTTAAACCAAATTAAAAGTTTACAAAAAGATAGAATATTGAACATGAAATCAACCTCATTAGTTTAACTATAAAAAACTCAAGCTGCAAAATTTGATCACAGGGTGTGTCAGAATACCAAATCCGGTTCTAAAGTAAGAAGATAAATGTACATAAAGTCATGAACACAACGAATGGCTATGGAGTTCGACCAATTGTGCCTACATTCTCGACAACAGAGGGACTGTTATACTTAATCTGTCAATTATAACTTATAAGGTTACAAAGATACAATTTTGAGCATGAAAATAACTTTATTTATGCATTTAACTAAACAAACTAAAAAACCCAAAATGCAAAATTTGATCATGGGTTAGTAGCTAAATAATTCATTACCAAATACCAACTTTAATCAAATTTTAAGGTTACACAAAGATACAATTTTTAACACAAAATCAACCTCATAAGTCAAAAATTAAACCATAGAAAGCAAAAAATGCAAAAATTAATAAAAGGGTATGAATCAAAAACGATAAATTACCTTTCCTCTACGAGCTTGAAACTGATAAAAAGCAGTAGAATCATTAGCAGAACAATTTTTACCAACCCTTCTTCTAAACTCAGCAAAATCAATAAGATCATTACCAACACCACCTTCATCACTCATAATCCTAGCTAAAAGACCAACAACAGGAAGAGCACCAATGACTTTGTTAGCAATGTTTGAAAAGGAATTTGGATTCTCCATGTAAGCTTTGATTGTGAAGTGTGTAGTAGTAGCTTTTGAGATATGTTTTGTTTGGTGATGAACATGGTGGTGACTATGGAAAAGAAGTGATGATGAAGATGGTGATGTGAGTTTGGAGAATGATGAGAGGTTGAAGAAATGAGAATAAGGTGAAGAAGATGATGAAGAAGTGAAATTTGAAAGTACAACCATTGTTTGAAGACAGTGTTAAGAGGTTTTTTGGAGGTTTTATCTGTCTGTTTTGAGGTTGTTTCTTGACCTCTTGTTTATAGTTATGTTATGTTAAGTTATCTTGTTGGTTCGATTCACCATTTGATTCATTTCATAGTAGTTCATAAACATAATAATGTGTTTTACTTTTTACAAGGTAAAAAAAGAATAATTTTGTTGATAACTGCTTAAGGATCTATTTGGCAAGACCAAAATATTAACTTATAGTTTATCTCTTATAGCTTATAAGTTAAAAGTTCTATGGGGTGAAAATTATACTAATATTACTATTTTTGTTTCTTTAACTGTCTCCAAAAATTATTAAAATTTCCCAAAAAATTAAATATATAAGTCCTAAGAAATTGTTTGTTACTTTTTAGACCAAATAAATTAATCATAATTTTGCTTATATATATCACGAAATACGGTAACAGACAACATTTTCCTATAATATACTACTAGAGATAAACCCGTGCAACACGGGTTCGATTAAAATACACACTCAAAATATTTTTATAAATAAAAAATAATAATTATACTTTTTAAAATATATTGACATAAAAATATTAATTTGTATTAAAAATAAGATGGTTGTTTAAAAATATGAGATTTTGTATTAATTTGTAGTAGATTCCTGCGTTTGTCTGTCTATATATATTAAAGGCATATATTATAATTTTTAACATAGGCAAAGGTAGACATTTTTTAATGAGTGAGCCAAATCCAAAGAAATAAAATAAAATATATATTGAGTATTGTTCTTACAAAATTCTTTCACTACAAAAAACATACCAATTTGTGGAGGTAATGATCGAACATGTTAAAATATATAAGATGAAATACATCAATCAAACAAATCTTTTGACTTTTCCATTTATACTAAGCTCCGGTTAATATGTGATTCATATATGGTAGGTTTATCATTATCATTTTTGGATCACATTCTTTGAAATTACATATCAAAGAGCATAGTGCTACTTATTCTTCTCTATGCAATTTAAGGTTTCTTATATTTATTAAAATGCAATTCTTGTGCTAATATATCAACTTCTTTTACAATTTTTTCTCAAACTTTTGTTCATCCGAATTTTTTATTTTGTTATCAGCTGATTTATGTTTTTTTTACTTGCTTAATTGTTTCTTTTTTGGTTTGGGTTTTTCCTTTGTGAGAAGTTTATATCCTCTGTTTTTTATTTTATTTTGTCTCTCTTAATTATTTAATAAATATTTACTTGTACTTTTTTAGTTAGGTTTAAGAACTTTTAATAATGAGTTTGTACTCCAAAATAGAAATGAGAGAATGAAACAGAAAACCTTGATTGTTGGATATAAAAAAGAATTATTGAAATTTAAATAAATATCCATAATATTTGTTTATGATTTATGATTCATCTTTGGTGGTTTTGTCTTCTTCATCCTTTGAAACTATTAACTTTACTCCTCACTTGGTACGGGGAAATATATCTTGTCAACTTCAAAATCTTTTATTTTCTACTTTATTTTTGATTTTATATTTTTATTGAAATCAAGTAGATCACCTACACATTGTAGACAATATAGCCTTTAAAAATGAGACACTTATTTATATTTCTAAATTATTTGGATTGTCCTCCTTTGATTGAAAGCATACAACATCAATATATCCTCAATTTTTATAAATTTCAAGGCACTACAAAAGTAATAATTAGAAGTCTCTTTTATTGTCTTCAACTTATTCACATGAAAAAAATTAGTTACATTCCCATTAATCAACAAAAGAAAATAAGAAATAAGTAGTCTAAATATAATAATTGATCCCATTAGAGCTCTTGTTGCAAAAGTTATGCAGCATGCCATTCATAAAGATTTTCATCAAGCATTGTCCAAAATGACACCCATTGATGCTCTTCTCTTTCTTGTACAAATACATACCCTCCATAATGAACTATAATTTTCTTGTTTATATTTTTTGGTGCATACTATATTTTTCATGTTAATTATTACTATCATACTTACATATTCCCATATTTGTTGTTGCGGAATTTGAAACTCAATAAGATAAGCTCACGAAAACATAGTTATATAATTCTATCACGTGAAGTTTTTATACTAGTTTCCTAATAAATATTAAATATATTATAATTCATCAAAACTATTTTTATTCTCGATGATGGAAAAACGTTATATATATATATATATATATATATATATATATATATATATATATATATATATATATATATATATCTTTTTTATAGTCAATTATATTACTTGTCAAAAGTCATGTTTACCGAAAAAAAAAAAAAAAGTAAGTATGTATGATGCAATATGGTCCTCGTGGGCTTAATTTAATTGTTAAAGATATCGTATATATGTTCCTTAAAGATATCGTATATATGTTCCGTAAACTTAATTCACTTAAAATGATATTGCATTACATATATAGAAAGTTGATATTTGAACCCCGATCATCATTCCACTTATCCACCTATGAAGGAGTAAAGTAAGTCTCAGTGTTTAATAATTACACTCACTTACAAATCTTCAATTTGGAGAAGTAAAGAATCACGGTTCGGACTATTACATATATTCATATGCAGCTACTAATTGAATTGTATTTTCATAACAAATTTTTTTTAAAAACAATGTGATACAATTTTTTTATTCAAAAAGTGTAAAGCACCATGTTGTTTATAGTTTGATGCTATTAATGTTTGAGAAATTATTAGAAATAAATATGAATTTTTATATTACAAATTTACAGGTTGAGCTCATTGCACCACCCATAAGTTGTAACTTGTAAGTCAATGCCCACTAAAATCTTTTAAGTTCTTAAAGACAAAAGAAATTTCCACTGGTTTCTATGATATTAAGACTGGACATGTAAACAACCGCACACCTTGGTGGTATGAACTTTTTTTTAGCTAATTTAGTGGTTAAAAATTTTATCTTTAAATTGAATAAGTAAGATATCTAAAGTTTGAATTTTGACCTCTGCATATAAAATACGACGTTCTTACCAATTGAGTTAAATCTGCCAGGCCATGACATGAATGCAGTAATTAAACAATTCTATCTTTTATATACATTTTTATATTCTTGACCTTAGACACATGACATGAATGAATGTATGTATATGATAAAAGGGAGTGTGATTTATGGAAGCAATCAAGAAGTTTTTGAACAAAGTGAGGATTTTTAAAGATGGAAAGTTAAAAATATCAAAGGATGGTAACCTTCTCCAAAATAAGATGGAACATCAATCTCAGGTGACGTTCGTAATTAGGGCTTACAATGATCTGAGTCAACTCGAGAATAGTTTGAAACTCGATTCGATAATTGATTCGTAAACTTGGTTCGTGAACCAAATGAGCCGAACTTGAGTCAAAAATTAAGTTCGTTAAATAAATGAGCTGAACATAAACTATATATAGTTCGACTCGTTTATATATATATATATATATATATATAGGGTTAGAATCAAATGACACCAAGGTATCAAAGTTTATTTGACATCAAATCTCATCCACTCATTTCATTTAATCTAAAGGTTTAAACTATCACCAAAATATTTAATGTACACCAATATCATCTAATTAAAAACAAATCTTTATCATCATAAATTCATAATCAAACATTTCCTATTTGGTTTTTTTTTTATTCAAGTGTTTTCCCATTTCTTTTTATAAATTCCGTTTGTTTTTTTTATAATAAAACAAATTTTTTTTTTGACCAAAAAAATATAATATAGTTAATAAAAAATACATTGCTTAAAAAATTATAAAAATATATTATATTACATTGCTTAAAATACAAATAAATTATACTCAACTATTTATACTCAACTAGTTATCAATCATAGTAACTTCCAAGTTCCAACAAATAAATTATAAAAAATACATTGCTTAAAAAAAATTATACATTTTATTATGTGTCACGATAAACAGTTGAGTTCATGATTTTTGCGATACTGTTTTTTTGGTAGATTTTTTGCCATGCTATTTTATAACCCATAAAATTATACCATGATGTTTAATTATATAAACGAAAATATAAGCTTTTCATGTTAATGTGCAAATAAAAAATTGAAAAAACAAATAGAGAATATTTTAATATGAATTTATGATGATAAAGATTTGTTTTTAATTAGGTGATTATGGAGCACATTAATTATTTTGATGATAGTTTTAAACCTTTGGATTAAATGAAATGAGTGGATGAGATTTGGTGTCAAATAAATTTTGACACCTTGGTGTCATTTGATCCTAACCCATATATATATATATATATATATATATATATATATATTTCATTTTTTTTTACTGTAGTCATCAATGAAGAATATTTTGAGAATAATTATGGAATTTGTTGGTTTTTGCTTTGTAACTTTGTTACTTGTATTAGTTTACGCCTGTTTGAATTTTGAATGCGTTTATCCATTATTCACTTGGGATGACTTTTATTTTAATTTAATATTTGCTTTTTCTTTTAGAAAAATAGTTTAAAAGGTTAAAGATTAAATTTTGAAATTTTAACAAAAAAATTGACATTAAAATCATATAATTTGACTTAACGAGTTGAACTTAACGAGTCGAAACAAACTATTCGTGAACTTTAAACGAGCCGAACTCGAACTGAAATAATTTTTGAGTTCAGATCTTGACTTAAATAATTTTTGTTTATTTGCTGATTGCTTCTTTGTTGTTTAAATAATTTTTTCTCTGTGATGTTAATTTTTTGTTTATTTGCTGATTGCTTCTTTGTTGTTGAGTTCAGATCTTGACTTAAAGTTTTGTTTTCGATTCTCAGCGGAAAGAAGGAAACCGTTGAACGAGTCCCTCTTAGCCTTTCGGAACGACGTTATTACGCTTATTGATACATGCGGATAGCTGATTATATGCAAACCTCCGATGAAAGAGCTGAGTGGGCTGACTCAAAGAAGATTCGTTTTCACACTCGATTTGAAAAACTAAGGCTATCCTGTTTCACACCGGCTTCTATGTCTAAACCCGACAACTCTGATTTTTATCTCTATCAAAGCAAAATTCAACTATTGTACAAGTTCAAACGTTCTGGTGAAATCTGCACTATCTGCTTAGAAGCAGATGACAATGATTCTGCTGATTCAATAACAAAATGTGGTCATGTTTTTTGTTTCAAACGTTATGAGAACTATTTCAACTACTCAAAGAAGAAAGTTAACAGGGAGATGCTTAGCAAATGTCCATGCTACAACTAGACTTCTCGTGAACCATTTGCTGAACTTATTTACGTCTCCACGAAATTTAAGTGGGTTATCAATAGAGTGCGACAACTTCTCGACGAATGGAAAGAACAAGCAAATGTAGCAAGCAAGGTAGTAATCATTTCTTCAAGTGAAGGATTCCTAGTTTGGTTCGATCAAGTTTTGATGGGATTAGGTATATCATCTATGTTTTGTGAAAAGTACAATGTTGATGGTGTTAATAGTTTTCTTGCTGATGCTGTTAAAACATACACAATTTAAACAAACACAATTTAAAACATAATATTTGTTCATACATAACATAAAATGCAAGTTTATAAAAAAAAAGTGATTTTTTTCTCCAAAAAAAGCTGTAACAAATTGCCATTGAATATTTTATAGAGGAAAGAAAATATAAATGTCAAAAGATATAAGTTTTTTTTTTAATATGCAAATAAACAAACACTAATATTAAAAAACCACTCTCTAAAAACCTGTATTAATCAAATCCTTAAGAATGTGTATTGTCAAACAACTATATATATATATATATTTTTTTTTTTGAAGGACAACTATATATTTTTTTGGTTACATGAGAAAAGGAAAAAAAGAAAGACACAAAAGAAACTAGTCTCTAACAACTATATTTTTATTCAATGGTAAATCAATGTTTTTTTAATTTTTTTTACAAAATATTAGATGGTTAATTTTTAATTTAAGCAAAAAAATAAAGTCTCTATCATAAAAACCTATATAAGAAAGAAACAAACACCGGTCTCTCCCCTTCATAGTTCATACAATACTCTCTCTTGCAACTTCAAAATTAGGGTTTTGTTTTGCATTGCAATTTGCAAGCTATGGAGAAGAAATCAGTGGCTGTGACAAACGAAAAGGTTAGCAACTATATACCTGAAGAAATTTCTTTCTCAATTCTATCAAAGTTACCTCTTAAATCTTTGAAGCGATTTGAATGTGTTCGAAAATCATGGTCTCTTTTATTTGAAAATCATTACTTCATGAACATGTTCCGAAATAATTTCTTATCTTATCCTGACCCAGCATCTCTCATCCTAAGGATTGTTGAAAACCATGAAAATGTTTCCTATTCTTATTCTGGTGAGAGGTTTGAGAATATGGTTAAATTAGATTGGTCAAATTCATATAGAAACGATCTTTATACTACTCGTGTTTTTGGTTTTGGTAGTGTTAATGGCATACTTTGTCTCTATACTGGGGATAATGGCAACATTGTACTATGGAACCCAGCTACCCAAACAATCAAAGAACTTCCTAACAGTGAGGTGCAGTTGGCTCAGTTGGATATGCCAGATGGAGCTGATTATTATATCGATTTTGATGTTGATTATTATGTTCACGGATTTGGTTATGACCATGTTACAAATGACTATAAGGTCATTTTGTATGCAGATATTCATAGAGAAATATTAAGTGAATATCCTGAGGATGAGGATGAAGAAAATATATTAGTAGACTGGTTGGTAAGCATAGATATTGATCCCGTATGGGAGATATATAGTCTAAGAAGTAACTCGTGGAAGAAATTTTATGTTGACATGCCGCATTCATCGGAATGTTATGAATGCACCCATGTCTACTTGGATGGAGTGTGTCATTGGTTGTGTGAATATCATGAAACTGTTGGACCTTGTTTGGTATCATTTTACTTGAGCAATGAGGCATTCTTCATAACACCCATACCCTTAGACGTAGATAATTGTTTTTATCTTAAAGCATCGTGGATAAATTTGGCGGTGTTAAATGGGTTCACTGCATTGATCTCATATCATGCAACGATGACAACTTTTCACATATCAATTTTGAGTGAAATCGGTATGAAGGAATCTTGGACTAAACTTTTAATTGTTGGACCATTGTCTTCTGTTATGCGTCCTATCGAAGTAGGCATGAAAGGAGAAATAGTCTTCATAAGTAAAGATCAAAAACTAGTTTGGCTTGATTTAAGTACCCAAATGACTGCAGAGCTTGGTTACAAAGGAGGAGTGGTTGATTCAAGTCAGATAATAATATACAAGAAAAGCATTCTTCCAATTGAAGGAATTTAATTAATTATTTTTATTGTTTTCACCAAGATCTCTAGTTTATTCTATTTCTTTTTACAAGCTAATTTGGTTTATGTATCAATATTGAAATGATTGACATTTTTCCCTTATTGAATGGATTCTAGTTTTATGTTGAAATAATATCTATATGAAGAACTTGATAATCTAATTTGGTTTATGTATCCACAATGTTTAACTTTCTGCTTTGTATTTTCTTTTGCATTCCAAATCCAAATTAATAATAAGAATGATATCAGTTTCAGCAAATTCACACAAAACTGGTAGCTTATTTTGAATTCATTACGATTTTTGTCTCGTCAAATCTCACGGTTCATGTGAGGTCTTGGCCCGGATAGTCTTTAATTTCCCAATCGACTTCATAAGTCTCCCAATGTAGTTTCTTTGTGACTAAATTATGTTTTTCGTCATATAATAAGCGTAAATTTGTGTTTTTGGTGTTATTTTTAATTCTTACAGATTGATTTTAGATATCTTTTAAGTGTCACTTTGAGCATTTGTGCTTCCATCTTCTTGGAATTGAAAACATTAGCAATTTACTAATCTTAATTTATGTAATGGTAGCTGCATTAGATATTTAAGACAGTGATTCAAAATCTTGTGATACTGTGAAGTTTGTGGAAATATGGTTGTATTGCTACAACAGATCTCAGATTGCTAAGATTCAAAGATTGTGATGTCTCAACTCAACTCTCAAGGTTAAAGAGATGTATGTCCATAAGAGATGGCTATGGATAGCTGTTACATATGACTCATAAGTAAACTACTTATAGCTTTTATATTAAATTTTATATTCTAAAATAATATAAGTTTCAAAGAAAAGAAAATTAATTTCTTAAAATGATGAATTAAAGTTTTTGAGCTTGAAATGAATTATTATCACAAAATTATTTATTTATTTATGTTAAAATGGACTAAAGTGTATATTTTTATATAAAATTGTTTTTAATCGACTTTAATAATTTATCTGAGATTTATATTTTTTTGTACAGTTTCATAATTTATAACAATATTTGATATATTATATGTTTTTTTTAAGAAGTTAAATTAGCCCACCCAAATTGACACAAGAGATAATCGCACTTGAAATCTTAAGAGGATCACACTCTCAGGTTTCAAGTCAATATCATCATACCAACTCAAGTGGGTTATTTAACATTATATGTTAATGATGTGAGCAAAAAATAATAATTAAAATATATGCATTAGAAATTTGATTACATTAAATGAAGTTTTATTAAATGAGAAAAATGTAGGTTTTAATATAAGAGGGGAGGGGAATGAAACTCAAGTTTATTTCAAGGAAGAGGAGTGTGTTTATAATTTGTATAAAAGGGGAGGAGAGTCCATAACCCCATATTTAAACATAAGAGGTCAGAATAGTGTAATTTAAGTATCTTTCAAGAAAAGAGAGTGTGATTATAATTTGCATAAGAGGGGAGGAGAGTGTAAATTTTAAGATAAAAAGTGAGGGTAATGTAATTTAAACATTTCTCAAGGAAGAAAAATATCATTTACTAAATTACCAACTTTCTTTAATAAAATAAATTTATTAAATGAATGAGTTTGACTCAATTGATAGAACATTGTATTATATATGTAGGGGTTATAACCATTTATCCACTTTAAGGTGAAATTTCTAGTCACTAGGCTACTTGACAAAAAAATTGATTATTTTTTTTTTTCTTTCACCATCAGTTTAATCTGATTCGACGGTCAGAAAAAAACAAAGAAACAAAACATAAAAATAGGAAGAAGAAAAAAAGTAGTTAAAAGAAATCTACATATAAAAATAGTAACAGAAATCACGATAAAAGTTAGGCAGTATAAAAATTTATTTCACACCTTAAAAGTTTGTCATGTTAAGTAATGTACTTATCAATCGAAGATCAAACAGAACTTCTATGTTAATTAAAATCTTAAATAGTAATATTTTATTAAAATTTGTGCATTTAATTTATGAAACGTTTAAAAGTTTAATTTAAATCATTAACGTGTACCCTCAAAATTCAAGTCAAAATCCTCTTATTTTTTACATTTTCCATTTTTGCTAATACTAAAGTTTGGGAATTTAAATATAATAATATAACATTTGATGGGTCAAATTATCAAATCAAATATTTATTGTTGGCGGAAAATCAAATATATATTCTAAATTATATTATCAAATCAAATAATTTTTTTTATGGAAAATCAAAATATATATTCTAAACTATATTATATTGCGTCAAACTATATATTCTAAGGTAGAAACAAACACTGGTCTCTCCGCTTCTTATAGTATTCTTGCGACCAAAACCATAGACACTTCTTCCATCAAAAAAAAAAAAACCTAGCGACTTCAAAATTCTTGCGACCAAAACCCTAGCAACTTCAAAATTAGGGTTTTTCATTGTAATTTGAGAAATATAAATCAATGGTTGATACAAACGAAAAGGTGAGCAAGTATATACCTGAAGAAATTTCCTTCTCAATTCTATCAAAGTTACCTCGTAAATCTTTGAAACGATTTCAATGTGTTCGAAAATCATGGTCTCTCTTATTTGAAAATCAATATTTCGTCAACACGTTCCGCAACAATTTCTTATCTTATTCCGACCCAGCATCTTTCATCCTAAGGACGGTTGAAAACCGTAAAGAAGTTTTATATTCTTTTTCTGGCGAGAGGTTTGAGAATAAGGTTAAATTAGATTGGGCAAATGCACTTAATATAAACCATTTTTGGACTCATATATTAGGATTTGGTAGTATCAATGGTACATTTTGTGTCCATGGATCTATAATTCCTTGGAAAATTGTATTGTGGGAACCAGCTACCCAAACAATGAAGTTCCTTCCTCCCGGTGAGGCTGAGTCGTTGAAGTCGTCTTTCCCATATGAGGTTGAGGCTAATGTTCATCTTTGCGTTAAATTTTATCTTCATGGATTTGGTTATGACCAGATTATAAATGACTATAAAATCATTTGGTATGTGAATGTTTATGTAGAAGATTTATTAGGTGAATATGTTGAGGACCTCAAAGAAATTATATCTTTAGGTGGGATAATCGACAAAAATATTGGTCCCTTTTGGGAGATATATAGTCTAAGAAGTCATTCATGGAGGAAACTTCAAGTTGACTTGCCGTATTCATCGGTATGTCGTGATGGCACCCAAGTCTATGTGGATGGAGTGTGTCATTGGTTGTGTGAAAGTTATAGCACCGTTGGCATTGAATCATGTTTGGTATCATTTTACTTGAGCAATGAAGCGTTCTTCATAACACCCTTACCCTCAGACGTAAATTATTGTTCTGATGTTAATGCACCGTGGGTAAATTTGGCAGTGTTAAATGGGTTCATTGCATTGATCTCATATCAAGAGGCGACTTCTTTTCACATATCAATTTTGAGTGAATTCGGTACAAAGGAAACATGGAATAAACTCTTAATTGTTGGGCCATTGTCTTGTGTTGAGCATCCTATTGGAGTGGGGACAAAAGGAGAAATATTCTTCATAAGAAAAGATAATGAATTAGCTTGGCTTGATTTAAGTACCCAAATGATTACGGAACTTGGTTACAAAGGAGCGAATAGTTGCAGTCGAATAGTAATATACAAGGATTGCATTCTTCCAATTAAATGAATAAGTAATAATTATTTGTTTTTCTTGTTTTCACCAAGAGCTCTATTTCTATTTGCAAACTAATTTGGTTTCTGTATCAATGAAATGATTGACATTTTGCCCTTATTGAATGATCTCTTGTTTTTTATGTTGAAATAACTTTTATTCTATATTTGAACTTTTATCACATTCTGCCAGCAATATGTATCCAATATGTTACTAAATACTTCAATACTAGCTCTCACAAATTTGATAGCATTTTTCTTTGCTACTCCACGTCTTGGAAAGCTATAAGTGTTTTTCTTCTCATGTTAGACTCTTCAGTTTTTATTTCAAAGGATGCCATTATTTATGAATTCTAATTTCAATACCGGCGTATGTTTGGTTTTGTGGTCAGCAGAGTTTATTTCGAGTGATTTATATTTTGATACATTCATATAAAAGTGATTTTGAGTGATTTATGTTTTGATGTTATTTGAGTGATTTTGGTACAGATTGATTTTAGGTAACTTGTAAGTGTCACTTTGAGCTTAGGTTCTTCCATCTTCATGTTAATGTTCTGAACGTACACAACATTTATTTTTGCATTCTATTTGATTTTTTCCTATTTTTAATGTTCCACTATTATGCAAGACTTTTTTTTTTGCACCGGTTTCCGATCCATCAAAGGTGGACGACTAATTTGGCTCGTCCGTAGAAGTATGCGAACTGGCCAAGTGTTGTTCCCTCTGAGAATCGAGACATTTCTTTGTTTACTCTTAATGAAAGAAAAAGGTAAAAAGATAGGATTATGAGGTAAGAATGAAAAAAATACTAATATCTTTAATTATTTATCATTAAAAATTGTATATATCTTAAAGATCTTCATCATGATAAATCAAACAACATTTTATATACTAATATTTCCATTTATATATTTAATTTTCTCTAATACCAATTTGAATAGACTAATTCACATATAAACCTTTTTTTCTCTTAATTTTGTCTCTTAAATTTGATTATGGGCACTACTATGAATAGTGTGTTGTCTTTTGTCATGCTCTATGACCAATTTTAAAATTAAACATTATACAATTAATTTGAATCTCAGATATAGATGCTCAACAACAATTTTGTACATTGTTTGGTCTTAGAGTGCAGGATTGAATCTTGACTCAGGGTCACAGTGCTTTGATGGTCAAAAAAGATGACATAAGTTGATATCTGAAGCCACCCTTATGAATAAGGGAATGAGCCCAAATCTTAAAAATCACATTTCAATAAAAAGAGGTTACGGTGAAATAAAATAAAATAAATATCTCTTTGTAATCAAAAAGAAAAATCTTGATTTATCAAAAAAAAAAAAAACTAAGTTATCTCCTATAATTTATTGGCTTATTTGTAAGTTTGGATAAGGATGCAATACATGCTTATGACTGATTTTTTTTTTTTTTTGAGAAACGGTAAGAATTTCTTATCTTTGAGGTAGTGTTGCAAAGATATTTAATCCGAATTATTTTTAGATTAAATAACTCACAAAATCTGTTTTACAATTTTTTTATATATGGCAAGACAATTAAGTAGAGGCAATATTTTCCTATTCACAATTTGTTTTTATACCTCCTATTAACACAAAAAAATAATTAATTATGGTAATATTTTCCTTGTCTTTATGGTTGAATAAAATATTTGAAAAATATTTCCTTGATTTTTTGTAAATTAAATTACTTCTATTATAAGATATATATGAATCTTTTTTAACATAATCTTTTCACAATATTTTACTTCTAAATATGGCAAGGCAAGACGTTTGTCAAAAATATATATACGGCAAGACAATTGAGTAGAGGCAGACAAAACAACACAGAATTCTTGTTTTGAAAAAATTAATTAAAGATGTTAGGGAAGAGACCTCGTGATAATGGTAAATTGAACATGAGATATAGTTTGAATGTGACTATACATGATTTAAGTGTTTGTTTCGTATGTAATAGAAACTTAGATGGTAAAACCATCTATATGTACAGGTACGATCTAATTATTAATTTATATTTAGTTCGAATTATTATTATTTGAGTGATTTATTCGTTGATTACAATTGTTATTTGTTCCCCTTGTAATGATCGTCATTACTCAATATTAAAATTTTCCTTACGATGAGTATCTTTTCAATTTAATGATTACATTACATTATCCAATGAATGTACGGTTAAAGTTCAATTCTTAGTTTACAATGGTGTGAAAACAAATGAACAACACAAGATTTAGTTTAGTTAAAATTTCAGAATTAAGTTTTGAATATTTGGTGCTTCATTATAAAAGTATAATATTTTTAAATAATTAGAGATTAATTCAATTGCACTTTTTGCAGTTTCGGTTTTTTTGTTTTCAACTTTTTTGCAGTTATGATCCTCTTATTTTAAAATTCGACAGTTGTGATCCTCCTAATACATATTTTGTCTAAAATATGATGATACAACATGTTTTAAATGAACTTTATGAAAGATTTTCCTTACAATTTCATCGATGTTGGTATTTTTTTCATCATCGAATCATATACCACATCGTTTAAATCATATTATATCGTCAATTTATAGTTATGATAGAGGACCAAAACCGTCGAGTTTTAAAATAGGGGAATCAAAACTGCAAAAAATTGAAAATAGGAGGACCCAAATTGCAATTAAACCTTCTTTTTATTAAGGACCAATTTTTAAGATTAATTTTGTTTTTTGGTGTTTCAATGTTTCATTTGCTGAACATATACTATTGTTAAATAATTAGAGTTCAATTACACTTTCTATCTTTTATTTATTTACAAATACACTCTTTTGATTAAGGACTCAAACTATAAGACGCGATTTTATTGGAATATTTATTTTAAATTAATTTTTCTTTTACAGGAGCAATGGTTACTGCAGAGAGCAATGCCGTAAAGAACAGATAATCTACGATAAGAATCATGAGAGTAAAGAGAAGTCTGAAGCAATGAAAAGTAAAGAGCATGTCGTTACAACAAAAAATTTATCGTTGGACAATATTGATGGAAGAAATTCCTATCTTGCTACCAATTATTTCAATTGATACCTTATTATGTTTTATTCATGACCCTTAATCTTAATTATTTTTTTTCTTGCTTGTCAACTTTCTTAGTTTTGTATTTTATTTTATTTGTTATTTTATATAAGGGAGGAATTCTATTATTATTATTATTTATTTTTGGTTTTACGTTTGTGTTGGATGAGATAATATTGATATATATTGTCAATAAGTTTTCTTTTTTACCAAATCTTGTCAATAAGTTAACTAGAGATCATATTATAAGCTCTATGAATTAATCACTAGTTTTGATGCAGATAAAAATATTATACAATGCTTATTTATAACTTATCTCTGAAGAGATTTATTACTACATAATCACACTTTCAATTCAAGTAGCCAAAATAGTATAAAACCAAAGTCACGGACATTGATTAATCAAGCTCATGGAATAGGATGTATAACTATTTTCCCAACAGCTCTATTAGTATTAAGATATGAATATGCTTCCACAATTTGAGAAAATGGAAAAGGACTCTTAGGGTCCAATACTGGCTTCCGGGCCGACTTCGATTATTTGGATGTCCAGTTTGAATATAAAAAATGGACCCATAATTAAAAAGCTTAAGCAATGACTAAATTTATTTTAATAATATAGGATGTGTTTTTAATAATATAGGATATATTCCATTCTCCTAAAATAAATGACTTAGTTTTATTTTCAACCAAAACTATAGGATGTGTTTTTAATAAGGGGTATTTTCAACCATGAAACACGAATACTTTTCATATTAGTTGTGTCTAGGTGTCGGACATAAGTCAAAATAAAACTAAGTCATTTATTTTAGGAGAATGGAATATATCCTAATATTTAATAAACAAAGGTAGGTCATTTATAATGGTTAAAGTATACACTTAAAAAAACTAAGTCATTTATTATGGTCAAAGTCAAAGTATACACTTGAAAAAACTACTTCATCCGGTCATTAATAAAAGCAAAATACTATTCTAGATTCATCGGAAAACTAATGAATCTGGTCTATATTATGAACGAGATGCATTACTTTTTCAATGAATTTAAGAAAAAAAACTTTTTAATAGTGACCATCGTCAAAGTATAAACTTAAAATCAATAAATAGTAATAATTATTTTTGTCTCTCCGCTTGTTTCACAACTCTTGCCACCAAAACCATACTATAGCATTGCAATTTACAAGCAAAGTTCAGTCTCAATGGAGAAGAAACCGGTGGATGTGACGAACAAAAAGGTGAGCAATTACATACCTGATGAAATTTCTTACTCAATTCTATCAAAGTTACCTCTTAAATCTTTGAAGCGATTTCAATGTGTTCAAAAATCATGGTCTTTGTTATTTGAAAATCATCACTTCATGAACATGTTCCTTAACAAGTTCATATCTTATTCTGAGCCAGCATCTCTAATCCTAAGGACTGATGAAAACTATGAAGGAGTTTTCTATTCTTTTTCTGGTGATAAGTTTGAGAATAAGGTTAAATTAGATTGGTCAAATTCATTTAGAAAAAGTGGTATTTATACTACATGTGTTTTTGGTTTTGGTAGTGTTAATGGCATTTTTTGTCTCTATGTTGTTTCTAATGGCTTCAATATTGTATTGTGGAACCCAACTACCCAAACAATCAAGCTCCTTCCTCCCAGTCAGGTGGAGTTGGTTGGCATGTCTATGACATATGACTCTGATCAATATTATGTTGATTATTGTATTCACGGATTTGGTTATGACCAAGTTATGAATGACTATAAGGTCATTCGGTATGTGGATGTGTATGGAGCTTCATTAGGCGGGATGTTAGGCACAAATATTCGTCATGTATGGGAGATATATAGCTTAAGAAGTAACTTTTGGAGGAAACATCATTTTGACATGCCGTATTCATCAAAATGTGCTGATGGCACCCAAGTCTACATGGATGGCGTATGTCATTGGTTGTGTGAAGATTATAAAAACGTTGGACCCTGTTTGGTATCATTTTGTTTGAACAATGAAAAGTTCCTAATAACACTCATACCCTCTTATGTTGAAGATGTTTGTTTTGATTCTAAAACAACGTGGATAAACTTGGCGGTTTTAAATCAGTCCATTGCATTGATCTCATATCATGAAGAGACAACTACTTTTCACATATCAATTTTGAGTGAATTTGGTATGAATGGATCATGGACTAAACTCTTAATTGTTGGACCGTTGTCTTATGTTGAGCGTCCTATCGGAATAGGGGCGAAAGGAGAAATATTCTTCATAAGAAAAGATGAAGAATTAGTTTGGCTTGATTTAAGTACCCAAAGGATTGCGGAGCTTGGTTACAAAGGAGCGGATAGTTGCAGTCGGATAATAATATACAACGATGGCATTCTTCCAATAGAAGGAATAAGTAATTAATTGTTTTTCTTGTTTGCTCTATTTCAGTAATTATTATTGGGATATTAATCACCTTGTTTACTTTATTTCTAGTTGCAAACTATTTGGTTTCTGTATCAGTGAAATGATTGACATTTTGCTCCTATTGAATGATCTCTAATAAACAAACAAATCTATATTTGAACTTTTATTACATTCTGCCTACAATCTGTATCTAATCTGTATCCAATATATGTTTAATGATATATTTTCTTTTGCATTCCAAATCCAGATTAATATTATGGGCTTGTTTTTTAAGAGTGCTATGTGTTTGAATCTATGAATTATGTGTGATTTGTGCTAAAATCTTTAGAAGTAAAATAGGATCTATTGAAATATTTTGATTCTCTTCTCTGAACGGCTCTTAGGCTAAAATTAAGTTGAATCCGCTTCTTTTTTGTATTCCTCGGCTCGACTTTCTGTTGTCGAAGCTGCCCATTTCTTTCCGACTTCCTTGAGTCGGCTCGATAGCTTATGTGTTTGAATATATTTTGAGTCAGTCTTAAAATGAGTGATTAATGGTTTAATGACTATCTTGTAACTTTTATAAAAAATGTAATATAGATAGCAATGATGTTATTTTAGCTATTTTTCAAGAAATGAATTATAGACGATTTTTATTATAATTAAACAATACTATTTCTAATTTTCAATATAATTTAATTTATAATTTTTTTAATATTTGGTCACACCATTATTAAATGTCTGGATCTGTTTTTGGAGCCATGAGATAGATTATTAAAACAACGCTTGATAAGTTACCGTTCTGAGAGAAGTAGCGTGACGTAAGATTGTTGTTTGCATAGTGTTGAGAGCAGCTTGAGGATGAGGTGATATGAGATGAGAGCAGCTTGATGATGAGGGTGAGGTGACTGGTGAGAGCAACGTCTATGAGTTTGCATTTGCGATTATGAGTTTTTCCAATTTTGCGTTTTAAATTTAGTTTCTAATGAAGCATATTTTATTTTATTTTTAAAAGTGGTTGGGTCAGTTGTAGTTTTTTTTTTATAGATATGAGCTTCCTAAAAGAAATAACATATATTCTATATATTAGTTTGGTTCGGTTTGTCCATTGAATCTGAAAACTGCATCCGAGAACCAAACCACTTCGGCTTTTAATGGGTTTGATTTTTTATCCGAAAAAAAATGTTTTTTTTTGTTTGGTTTTGTTTGGATTATCAGTTCAATTGAATTTTCCTGATCCGCTTACACCCATAGTTTTTATTGGTATAAACTTATAAGTGTTATTACATTAATTCATATCAGCATTGTTCTCTCTAATATGATCTTTTTGGATAGTTAGAAAATCATCATGACAAAACGATATCATCATGAAGAGCCTAAACAATCTTCAATTTCAATCAAACAACATTTGATATTCAATTTAACAAAAAAGTTATCTTCTCAAATATTTCTGCCATGGAAAATCTTTTTTGACACAATTTCTGCCATGGAATTAAAATTATAAGTTATGGTTAATTACTAATAGGGAAAAGAAAAGCTAATGGCATAGAGGATTCATTAAAGTCAAATGGAAGAGTCAATATACTCTCTATTTTTTATCCTCTTCACTTTTACCATTATTAATTATTTGAGAATATTTGAGCTGTGCTATATATAGCGAACAGCTTTCTGCGAAAATTTCACGAACATGGTTATTTTATACATTTTTTTACATCAAATCGAAGAAGAAAAAGAGGAGCAAAGTGTTTATCAAAATGAAACAAGAAAAAGAGTCCATCTTCAAAGAAATAACTCACTTACCCACCGCCATCAAGCATATAAAAATTTAAAACAGGGTCATAGGCTCATAGGCACTCTAAAGGCTAGTATATGAAGCAATGAAATATTGTTAAGGTATGCACCGTCAAAAGCATCAATATATTCAGCAGAGATAAACCTATTGGGAAGAGTGTTAAGAAAGAAGCTAAATTATGTAAAATTTACAAGTCGGTTTATAGGTAACATATATTCGTGAAAGATTCGTGATAATTTTGTCGCGAGATGTAGCATTTTTCTTGTATGTTTATATGAGAATGTAAGAATGAATATGAGCGATAAGATTAAAAGTAATGGCTGAGATTAAAACATAACCATGTATTATTGTCCTATGCAATTTTCATTCCAATTCAACTTTTTCCCTTCCCAACACACATGATACGCGCTTTTCACGTTCTCCTCCCTCTTTCTGGCGACCATCTTACTCCCGGCGGCCATCTACCTCTCCCCACACTGCCCTCTCTCTCTCCACAAGTTGTTCATATTCATCTTCCTCTGTTCTCTTTCGGTTTCTCTCCAGAGATTAATTTTTCATATTAAGACATGGAAGGACACCATGAAAAAGAGGAATATGTTCAATTGCAAAATCATGTCACCATTGCAATTTAATAATGGTGGCAAGGCAACAACAAAACCTTAGGTAGTGCCACAACCCACGCATCTGTTATGTTTCTCAAGTCTTTGGATTAAATTTCAGTTTCATAATTTGGAGATTTAAAAAAAAAAAAATTACAGGCAACACAGAAGAAATTAATCAACTATCAATCCATTTGAAAGTCTGTTCATCAATTTGATTTTTTCTTCTTCTTAATATATAGAATATATAAAAAAAAAAAAATGATATGTGAAAATCGCTTTTTTTTTCCCTTTCATTATGCTGTGAAAATTAAATTTTTAGAATTTGGTTCATTGTTTTGTTCTTGCACCAGATGTCTGGATCTACAATTTTAGTGAGAGAAATTGACAATAATGGCTAATTGCTAAGAATAAGTAGAGAATAAATGGGGTTTTGTTTCCAATTTTTCTTGTTAACAGGTTTGTAACTTTTGTGGATCCATGAAGAAGAAGTAGACGGAGATTAGGTGCAAGGAGCACACATGAACTTTTAATTGGGTCTTTTAATCTTAGCCGTCAATTTTAATTTAAAGGCTGAAATTTCATTCTCACATTCTCATATATAAATGTCATTCTCATAGTATATGTCCTCACACATATATATATATATATATATATATTATACATTAACAAAAGATAGATGATCAATAAGCTGTGTTACTCAATTTTTATGTATGACAAAATTCAATTTTTGAAAAATAGACTTAAGCGAGAAAACATTATATGCATGATTTTTTGAACTTTTTTTCAAAAAATTTACAGTCTCTGCTACTAGAAAGTCAAAAGTATATGCTAGAAAGTCAATAATATCGAATGTAAACAATATAAGAACGTGTTGATCGTTGAAGAACGTTTTCTCATGTTTCGTCATTTTGCTTGAAGCAGCTTTGAAGACTTTGTCCCACGATAAAATATTGGCTTAAATATCATTTTCGTTCTTGAATGTTCGCGAATTTTTAGTCCATGTATATTTTTTTATTGCAAATAAGTCCCTAAATGTACAAAATTTGTTGGTTTTAATCTCTAAAGTCAAAATTCAAAGAAAAATCTGCAGTTTTTGTGCAGATTTTCCTGTAAATTTTGATTTTAGGGATTAAAACCAACAAATTTTGCATATTTAGAGACTAAAACCAACAAATTTTGCACATTTAGGAACTTATTTGCAAATAAATATATATAAGGATTAAAACAAAAAATTCGCAAATATACATAAATGAAAATGATGATTAAGCCTAAAATCTTTAACTCAAATCCCATAAATGGACAAACTCCAATAAAATTTACAAAAACATATTTCCGAGTCTAACTATTTAATATATTCTCACATTATTATTGTAATAATAATGTAGTGTAGTATTTACCATTTAGTGGGTCTAACTATACAATATATTCTCACATTATTACATTTATTTTCTCAAAATATAAAATATATTAGTATTAGTAATTAGTAATAATAATAATAATGGGAAGATAAAAAATGGAAAGGATTCTTGAGTCTTGACTTGTGAATAACCAAACAGAGAAGAGAAGAAAGACTTAGCACGTACATTCGTTCTTGTTTCACTACTCTTCCCACCAAAACCTTTGTTCATGGATTTGGTTATGACCTTGTTATAAATGACTATAAGGTCATTCGGTTTATAAATATCCATTTAGAACGATTAGCTCAATCCGATGATGACGACATGCATACAGAAATGGAATTTCATGACGAGAGGAAAAGGTTAAAACTAAAACTCGTATATATGTCTGTATGTACGTAAAACTTACATTCAAGAATTTGTCGAATTCTAAGACAGGAAAAGGTTAAAACTAAAACTATCCCCACCCCACCTGTTGTCATGCCTACAGACAATACATGAGTCATCTCCTGTCCCTCTCGAAATAATAATTTGACAACAATTTTTATCTGCACCAAATAGTTTTTTTTTTTTTTTTTTTTTTAAAGAAGAATGAGATCGCCATCTCTTTTGGACTTTGGAGCTATTGACATTAAGAAAGTGAAAATGACCCACAGTCGAATACATAGGAAAAGAAGTGAATTATTTGAATACTTCTTCATCTTTCCCTTCTTTTCAAGCTCATACTCTTGCTAACCTCAGCATAACTGAAGTCAATATTATAATAAAATAGGAATGGAATTTCATGACGAGAGGAAGAAATGTTAATTAAGTCATTATAATTTACTTCCCCTGTCTCACAAAAATGGGTGGGTATGGTTCGGTTCCGGAGGAAAACCGAACTGAATTGAATCAAACTGTTTTTAAAATTTATAGTAATCGAATTGAACTGTTTGTCTTTCAAATCAAACCGAACCAAACGGTTAAAGTGGTTCGATTTTATGGTTTTGAATCAAACCATAATTAACTTTTCACTAAAGCAAATCGAACCATTAAATCAAACCGAACCAAACCAAATTGATAACCATGAACCGAACTAAACTGTTTCGGCAGGGCCAGCCCTGTGGGTGTGCAAAGTGAGCCACCGCACAGGGCCTCAAATATTTAGGGGCCTCAGATTTTTTATATCGGTTTATTAAAAATTTTATATATGTAAAAAAATTAAATTAAAGACTTTGTTACAACTAAAAATATTTTATTGTACAAAAAAAAAGTAGCAACATTATTATAAAGTTGACAATGATATTAGTTTGAAGATGTATGTTATTGATTAAAATAGGTCTCTTTTGGACGTTATTTACTATAATGACTATTTTTTATGTATTTTTTTTATTTATAATTTGAATAGATAATGACTTTTACTAAAAAACAAATTAATTTTTTATATTAGGAAGTCATTCTTAATAGTCGGACAGGGCCTCCAAATACTCGGGACCGGTCCTGTGTTTCGGTTCAATTTCAAAACTATTAGTTTTGATTCAATTTTTTTTTTTTGTTTCGGTTCGATTTAATTCAACAAATCGGTTTGGTTTTTTTTGTTTTTTTGCCCAAATATCATAATAAAATGATGGGTTAAATATGTTTTTAGTCCCTACTTTTATGAGAGTTTCAACTTTTAGTCCCTACATTTTTTTATTATATTTTTAGTCCTTTTCGGCAATTTTTTGTGATTAGGATAACGAAATCGGCCATATAGGATAACTTAAATTGACTAGGATAACGTTTGCATTGAATGTCATGACATCTATGTGTCATCCTATGTGGCCGATTCAGTTATCCAAGTCACAAAAAATTGACAGTAGGGACTAAAAATTCAAACGGAAAAAACGTGAGAGACTAAAAATATCATAAAAAAATATAGGGACTAAAAATCAAAACTCACATAAAAGTAGGGACTAAAAGTCGAAACTCACATAAAAGTATGGATTAAAAACATATTTAACCCTAAAATGAAAGACATACAATGACCCTGTTAAGAATAATGAGGATTAGTTAGAGGTTTATTAGTTAGTTAGGATTTCCAAGTTAGTTAATAATTTGTTAGAGTTGGTTAATCCACACATTGCTCTATATAAAAGCTAATATTGTACCAAAATTATTCATTCTTTTATCAATCAAAATGATTTCCTATGAGCTTTTACCTCATGAGTATTCCTATGCTCTCTACCTCTCTTATGAATATGATCTTCCTCCCTTTTATTCCATGATTCTTAACATGGTATCAGAGCGATACCCAAGGGATGGAGATGAAGATTGTGCTTCCGCTTACGATTCTGAAAATTGTGAAGAAGATGAGTCTACTGTTGCTGAAATTCCTAGCAATTTCCCTCAAGATCCAGAATCTTCAACTTCACAAAATTCGATCCTTTTTGGCAGCTTCGCAAGTCCAATCGTTCCGGTTTCTATTCCTTCGATTACACCAGTTTTTGATGGATTCTCCATCAAGATTGGGGAGATTGATTGTTTTCTTGGTGATTCTTGCTGCAACGATGTCGATTTCACGATCACCACTTCGGAAGAACACAAGCAATCGAAGAATTTCGAAACTGAATTTGTACTTTCTGAAGTCGTTTTGAAACTGCAGAATCAATCTAGCGTTCAAGCATTTTTCTTCTCCGATCAAGGTCAAGCGTCAACATATTCCCAATTTTAATATTTGACCACGCCAATTAGTATTTTCAAAAGATTTTTCTTTATTGCTTTAGAAGAGTTCTATGAGATCAAATTTCTTCCTAATCTTTTTCTCATTGTTTTAGTTTTTTGTCTCCTCAATTCTTCTCTCCTCTACATATTTAACTTCAATTCCGATGCTTGAGAATTTCATCTCCTTTGTTACTAATGTGGTGGTGCTCCATACTATGTTTTTGTTCTCATGCATGTCTTAGATATTAAGTATTGGTTGTTTAGTGTTTATTTGTGGATTTGTCCTTCATATTTTGTTTTTAGGGCCTTCTAAAGGCACTGCTTTATTGAAATATTGTTGTTTTTACAATAAAAATAATATCAAGGTGTAGTTTTTTTTTGGCAATTTTGTCATGTTTGCGAGCATTTGAGTGTTTGTAGGATCCAGTTGCTGCAGCCATGAGTAGAATGATTCAGATTTCCATAAACCTATAAGCTTCAAATTTGGAGCACTTAGGTTTGGTTAATCATTCATTCTAGGCTTATAAAAACACTATTACATGGAAGAACTTTAGAATGTATATTTTTCCTATTTTCTTTCTTTTTGAAAGTTTTATAGTATATATAGTCCCTTACACTCAACTGTTTAAATTTTGAACTAGTGTTTGGTAATGTAAGAGTCTTTGCATTGAGTTCAAAGATAGAGAAGAGTTGCTAATTAATCCATTAGACAAAGGTCCAAGTATCAGTTGAAATCCTTGCACCAGATATTACCATAGACATTCATTGTTGAACATTCCCCATTTCAATTACCCCAAAACAGTTCATCTTAAAAACTTCCAACTGTAGCATACAGACTCATCTGTGCTAAGTAGCTTATCTACTGCGAAAACTTGATCAACTGTAGACAAATGTTGGAATAAGCATCCATCCTTGACAAATAATCTATAACTTATTCAACATTTATAAAGGCAAAAAAAAAAAGGGCAAATCTATTCTTACAATCCAACATGAATGTACCCAAGGCAAATGCAACGTCTAATGTTTAATACACATTCCTTCTTCAAACTTTTAAGAGATAAATCACCTAGTGAAAGACCAACTTCCAAGTATAATGGTGAAAAAAAGACACTGATGCACCCTCTTATGGGACAAAATGCAAGACAAAACTCTTCAAATTTGAACAAGTTTATGCGCTGAATCCCGTTCCTGAATAATCTTAATTGAGCGGAACACAAATGCAGTAAGGCAAATCATTTTCAGTTGTCCTTACAGAAGCGGGCTCCTCGTCCTCGTCCTCGTCCTCGTCCTCCTCCTCCTCCTCCTCCTCCTCCTCCTCCTCCTCCTCCTCCTCGTCCTCGTTCTCGTCCTCGTCCTCGTCCTCGTCCTCGTCCTCGTCCTCACGCTCACGCTCACCCTCCTCCTCACGCTCACGCTCATAGTCCCATACAACTCTAAGTGGTCCATAATCTTCCCATACAACTTTAAGATAAAGTTTAGCCATCACCGGCTCTTCCGCTGAAAAAATACACAAGCATATCTCAAATTAACAACAATAAATAATACAGTACAAGAAACATAGTATGGTTAGAGTGAATTATTGGTTTAATATACAACTTCTTTGTCAGAATCATACAAAGTGTGATTAGAATTGGAAGATAATATGAATAATAAAAGCAACATAGAAGGTTCTAGTGTAAGATGAAGTTACCTGTCTTCTTTTTAGCAGCATTGGCTTCTTTCTCTGCTTTTATCTTTTCATTTGCAATGGCAGTCACGGAAGATGAGATATCTTTTGCATCTGCTTCTTCAACCAGTCTGTCATAGGAAGTAAATTAAATCAAAAACAGTACTTTTCTTAATCTAAATTATCAGTTTCTTTCATATCCTATATACTCATTCAGAAGCTATGACAGTTATATTTAGTAAGAGGCAATTTTATACAAGATATTACTTAAACATCAAATTTAATTCCAATGGAAAAATAGAGATCAAATATACATAAAAGCTGAATTTTCTAAAGAACAAAATCTCAGTAGTATTGGCTATAAAGATTGGATAATGACTATCATGTATATCACACCAAATGACAGAGCATTTAAATACATATCCTTCTTTACTTCTACTGACTCTGGATAGTTCTCCCTCATTTACAATTTAGTTTTCCCTCATTTACAATTTAATTTCTCCATTTCAACTCTCCATTACAATTTAAGACCTCTTTATCACATAGCAAAACAAAGTTTCCATAAAAGTATGTAAAGCAATCTAACAAGAGTATTTGGGTTTGTGGTAAAATGTTTATAATCAGCACTTGCTCATAATCTTATTTTCATAACTAGCATACACGGCAATGCTAACAATGTTACTTATAGTGTGTAATAATAATATATGACATACCAGCACTAAGAACATGCTATTCTAAAAGGAACATTGGAATCAGAGTAAACAAAATAGATGCAAACAATAAAACCTTTGTTGACGATGTTTTTCAGCAAAGGAATCCAGTGGTTCTTCCTTTTGTAGTTCTACTTTCTTTCCCTTCTTTGCAGGAGCTTTTTCAGTAGATTTTTTAGGTGCCAATCGTCCTTCCGCAGAAAAAATACACAAGCATATCTCAAATTAACAACAATAAATAATACAATACAAGAAACATAGTATGGTTAGAGCGAATTGTTGGTTTAATATACAACTTTTTTGTCAGAATGATACAAAGTGTGATTGGAATTGGGGATGGATTTGATTTATAAATGAAATCATTAGTTGGGAAATATAATCTAAATAATTGATATAAGATTCTTATTCTTGTTCGCCGAAAAAATATTCTTATTCTTATTCTTCAAATTCATATATTTTAAATCAAATCAAATACAATTTCAATGAATCAAAATGTTAGTGAACTATCAACTAAAGAACATCATAACTTTTTATAATGTCAGCCTTAACCAATCAGCAGCAAATGTTATAGATTTATAATTTTATTGATGTGATACACATGCAAATCCAATACTTTGATTGCATTTTTAGCCAAAAAATAAAATATTTCAGCAATTATGTAATTAAACAATGGGTGAAATGTGTGATCAAATTAAAGAGGAATCTCATTACCACAACCATACTCCATTTGCTCGTAAATTGGTCAAGAAAACAGACGAAGAAAAAAGGAGTTCCTGATCACCAACTGCATGAAGAGTAAGATTTGTCAGATATCAGTAGGACTGTTCATGGTTCGGTTCGGCTAAAAAACTGAACCGAACAGAACCATAACAATGGTTCTTGATAATACATATTAACCGCATAAGAACTTAAGAAGCATTCCCTTGAAGACTTAAACCATTACAAGATGAACCATATCCTAATGCAGTACAATCTGATAAGCTACATGCATAATCAATTCACTGGACTGGAAATTATATATGCAAGTCAGTAGTACACATAACTATCTTAAGTTGTTTTAATCATAAGCAGTGCTGGGTGCTTTGAGAAAAATTCAAAATCAAAATCAAAATCAAGCAATTATTAACAAACCTCACAAGAAAAACATTAAAAAGAAAATCATGAACAAGAAAAAATCAAAATCATTAACAAGAAAAAATCAAAATCAAGAACAATCAAAAAAGAAAGAAGCTATTTCAACACCAATCATGAACAAGCAAATCATTAAAAAGAAAAAATAAAAATCAAGCAAATCGAAAACAAGAACAAACAAAAATCACAATCCTGAGTGTACAATAAAAAAAATCCAAAAACCACACAAACCCAGAAATAGAAAGGAATTAGGGTTCAAAAAGTGAGAACTGAAACAATTAGGTTCGATTTAGATTTGGAATTTTGGTTTGCTTTTGAATTAGGGATTTAGGGAAAAAAGAAGAACACCTTTTGGAGCGACTTTTTCACTGTTTCTGGCGAGCGATGACGAACTCCGGCGAAGAGAAAAGTACAGAGAGAATCGAAATCGATTCTGATGGAAGAGAAACGCAACAGCTGCTGAAACTGAGATTTCGCGTTCTAGGGTTTTGATTGTGAAAACTTATTTATTTAAAAGAGGAATAAAAGAATTTTTCTCTTCCCACCCCCCATTATCTTTTTCACCCCCCTTAAACCCGAAAATACCCCTGAATAAAATGGTTCGGATTCTACGGTCCGCGAAAATAGGGAAATTTGGTTCGGAAGCTAGCATCCGCGCGGGGAGTGGTTCGGATAACGCGTTCCGAACTCCCCTGATATAGTAACAGAACGTGGGTTGCTCATATCAGTTTATGTTTTTTTGAAAATTAAAAGGGTTTAGGTGGGAAAAGGGGAGTGGTGCGCGATTTTGATCTTCACATCATCAACAAACATCAAATTGAAGTTAAACAAGTAAGTGATATGTTAATTTAATGATTTATTCATGAATTTATGTTTTTTTTTTTCATTTTTGCACAAATTTCATGCATATGTAAATTTTGAATAACTGAGTTTGTGATGAATTGTTGTTGATTTCGTTGCTTGAATTGTTGATCATGATGTAATTGTGTCATAGGTTCATGTTTAGGATCAATGCATGTTTAATTAAAAGTAAATATAATTGTTGATATCAATTGTGTTGTATGTGTTCTAAGTGTTTGATAAAATGCTTGAATGAATTGATTTTCAGTAATGCATTGATGTGAACCATTTTATTTTTGCTTCGAGTAATTTGAATAGTATGATGCATATTTGGTTGGTTGGTTAGTTGTATTGGAATTGTTTCGATAAAATTCGTTATGTTTATTTTGACATGGTTCTTGGTTTGTTGTTGTTTTGTTTGTAGCAATGGAAGACATTGGTAGAACTCGGACAGGCACGACTACCCGGCGTGGACATGCTTCTGCGCGTAAGGAGGCCGAGGCTGGTGCTCCTCCGAAACGAGGTCGTCGTCGTGGGACGAGAATGGTGGAAGGTTTGGTTGAAGGAACTCATGACGCCGAAGCCGGTGGTTCAGGTTCAGGCGGTAGTCGTTCTCGGTCAAGAAGACTCCATAAAGAAGCAGAAGAGGCGGCTCGGCCAGGCGGTAGCCGGTTAAGAAGACGCATCAGAGATGCCGAACCAGAACCTCAGGAGCAGGAGCAAGAAGGTGCATATCTTAACGATGACTCAAATTCTGACCATGAGCAAGCACAAAGAGGCGAACCTGTTGAATCACAACAAGATCAACCAGCTGTAGAAGAAGAAGAAGAAGAAGGAGAGGGCTACGGAGGCGGACCGAGTGATATGTCATTGTTATATGACTATCACAAGCATAAGGCGATTCCGATATGGAATGTTCGACACCATGAAGATCCGGTATACAATTTTACTATAATTAAGTTTATTAATTTATTTCGATTGTTTACATCGTATTAATGGTTTTTGTAATTTTTATTTTTTTGTAGCTTTTGAAGAAAAGAATGAAGGCTATACCGAACGACAAGAAGGTGATCGATATACCAAAACCGGCGCGCAATGTTGAATGGTTTTGGGATCCTATTATTGAGAGTGGGCTGGAGCCGCTTACCAGGACCAATTACAGCATACTTGATCAGGGGCTATTGCATGCGTTTGCGGAAAGATGGCATCCGGAGACTAGCACATTCCACCTTCCTATAGGTGAGGTTGGAATCACATTGGACGACGTCCAATGTCTGCTGCATCTTCGGATTGACGGCCCGTTTTTGGACCATGCGAGGTGTTCGAGATTAGAAGGAGTAGAATTGGTGAGCAGGTATCTTGGAATGGAAGAGAGTGACGTGTGGAAAGATTTTTTTCAATTGAAAGGTCCGCACATGAGGTATGGTGACTTGGAGTATTTGTACGAAGAAAATTGGAGTTTGGCTGAAGAAGCGTTGGAGGAAGAAAAGCCGATGGAGGAGGTCATAGTGTTTCGGGAGAGATGCATCCGAGCATTTTTGTTGCATTTGGTATGCTGTACCATATTCAGCAACAAGAGCCAGAACTATGTCGATGTCTTGTATCTCCGCTACTTCCAAGATCTGACGGAAGTTCATCAATGGAATTGGGGTGCTGCTGCCTTAACGTATCTTGAGCACTTCTTGGATAGAGCTTCTACGGCGGGAATCGGTCAAATAGCCGGATACATGTCATTATTTCAGGTAAAATTTGTAAATTATAATTTTTTAAAATATGTTGTTGATCGATTTCTAATTTTAATGGATAATGTTGTTTTATTTTATTTTTTGCCGATTGAAATAGTTTGCTTCGTTATAATTTTCAGGGGTGGATCATTTCACATTTTCCTAGAATGAGTGTGTGGCGTTTGGCCGACAATTATGTTGAGATGCTTCCTCGTTGTGCGCGGTTTGAGCCCGGACAAGGACATAGGGATGCAGCCGGTTATAGGGAGCATTTGGATAACCTTCAGATGTCGGACGTTTTGTATACTCCCTACAATGATCATCGCCATGTACGGCCTTTGGTTGATGTTTGCTGGTTTTCGGGTTGGCTAAGGAGTGGAACTTGGACAGCAAAACATTTACCGGAACGTGTGCTGAGGCAATATGGCCATATTCAAAGCATTCCAAGGGACCCTGCTGTGTCTGCTCCAGGCGGCTTGACTATGGATCAAATTGATCAAATTTTTAATGAAGAGATGGCAGACCGGATGATTGACGGAGAGATGAGGGGTGCAGTAGTGCAGAACCCGTGGGACTATGTCCCGGGTTACGTAGCTTGGTTTTTATAGAGTCTCACATCCTCTGATGCTCCGACCATCCGCAAAGAAAGAGCCCCCTCGTCCACCGATGTTGGAAGTGTTGATTGAGCAACAGGGACGCAATCATGTGAGGGATACGGTGCAAATATGTAAGGATGTGCGTGAAGAGCTTCAAAGGGCAGTTGGAGCGGGTGAGGTTGTGGCCTGCACTCCTATGTATGATACGGTTCAGCGTGTGCTTGGGATGCTTGATCCAGCGGTTGTATATGCATCAAGACGTGTCGCAATGGGGATGCCTGAAAGACGTCGCAAACGTGCGACACAGTAGTTTTTATCTTGTGTTTAGGCTTTTGTTTTTTATTTTATTCCTTGCTTGAACTTAATGTTGAATTCGCAATCGTTGTATGACATTTGTTTTGTAAATTAATGACAATGTTGTGTGTTTGTTATATTTGCGTAATTTAAATTATGTTGCTTTGATTATTTGCTTCGTCTATAACTGGTTTGGACAGGTTTAGAACCATTTGGTTCTGTCTGCTGTGTTTGAAACTGCAGAATTTAAGGTTCTGACTTGGTTCGGATGCTAGAATCCGAGAAAATTTGTCTGCATTTTATTTCGGATTCTGCGTTCCGAGAGACACAAACGTGTGTTTTTTTCATTGTTGTCATTATTAATGTTATTATTATAAATATTATTGTTATTATTATTATAATTAGTATTATTTTTATTGATTTTATTGGTGTAAATATTGTTAGTATTATTTTTATTGTAATATTATTGTTATTATTTTGATTAGTGTAAATATTGTTAGTATTATTTTTATTGATTTTAACTTAACACAATAATACTCAAAAATATTTTTATTAATACAACAACATTACATTACATTACATTACATTTATTTTAGACTAAAAAAACAACACACAATGAAAAACTACATTACATGTAACACAACATTTAATTAAACACAAACAACAACAACACAAGAAACAACAATAAAAACAAGTTGCATAGTAGACCAAATCAATTTTCTGGTAGTAAACTTGCATACAAACGTGGATATTTTGGATCAATTAAGCAGACGCCGAACATAGAGACGACATCGTCATCATCTTTCAACTCCTTCCATTCGTAAATACGTGTTGCGTCGTCGTAAACCAGAGTATCACATGCCAAACTCATGTAATGATCGTAATGGAAAATTTGGCCAATTTTGATTTGTTTACCGTATTTGGCCTGGTACAGACACTGGATCTTATTTTTGAGAGACCTGAGAGTTGTCAATGTATCGTTCAACTCAGCAGTAAACAACTCATCGCTACCCCGAAACTTGATGGTAAATGGATAGGATTCAGGATAGTTTTGTTGAACGCCGTTTGACATGTTTGTGAAAAATGGTTATTTTTGTTTCAACTCGTTCTATGGTGAGATGCATATTTATAATAGATTTTGAGTCATTCATAACCGTTGAAAGTGTCGGCAAAATCGTGGTCGTTCAAAGTGTCGGCAAAATCGTGACCGTTCAAAGTGTCGGTGCATTATGAACCATGCGAAGTTTCTGTAAAATAGTGGTCGTTCAAAGTGTCGGCAAATCGTGACCGTTCAAAGTGTCGGTGCATTATGAACCATGCGAAGTTTCTGTAAAATCGTGGTCGTTCAAAGTGTCGGCAAAATCGTTACCGTTCAAATCATATATAACACAAGATCACAATATATTAAAAACATCCATACATTAAATTAAAAACGTTACATAACGACATTAAATTAAAAACGTCACAGAGCAAATAAAACGTTACATTTGGCAAGATTAAATAAAAAACGTTACATAGGAAATAAAACGTTACATGACAAGATTAAATTTAAGACGTTACAGAGCAAACGAAACGTTAAGGATAACGACATTATGGATCTGCTAGATTCACGGTGTAGTCCTCATCGTCGTCGTCTTCAGGTCCCTTCAAGCATGCAAGTATGTTTTCGAGAGATCTAGTTAGCTTTGCATCCAACTCTATAGGACCCTTCGTGCTGTACTGTGAGAAAATGGAAAACATAGTGCGAACATCATCGTTGTTTTCAATCTTCATAGCGGTAAACGTAACAACACCGTCAGATCCAACTGAAGGCTTGCGATACTCGATGTTTGTGACGGTTCGGTCGTCATTCTTGTTGACACAACAATGATTTACCTCATCGAATAGTTGTTTCAGATCAATGAAAGTTGAATCGTTGTAAATCCGGAACAAGTTTGATTTTCCGTTGTTGAAATACACCGCTGCAAGAGTAGTGTCCCTTCGATAACTAAGTGAAATATCCATTTTTTTTTTGTGTAGACATGTTCGAAGCACATTAATTTATAGCTGTCTTAGATAATTTTGGACCACACAAAGTGTCGGCAAAATCATGTCCGTTGTAAGTGTCGGTAACATCGTGACCGTTCAACGTAAAAATAATAATAATAATAATAAAAATATATATCATTTTTAATAATACTAGTAAAAATAATAATAATAATAATAATAATAATACTAATAATAATAATTATAATAATAATACTAACAATAATAATAATAATACTAACAATAATAATAATAATAATAATAATAATAATAATAATAATAATAATAATAATAATAAAAATAATGTTTAATGAAGGAAACATCAGCAGCTGCGCAATAACATCACTTCGGAACGCAGAATCCGTGCAAAATTTGCTGTAAATTTTGCGCGGATTGTAGAATCCGAAATACACTTATGCAGTAGCAGAAAAGCAGAAAACACCAGATACCTGTAACCATGTTACAGAACTTGCAAAACCTGTAAATTTAACATTGACAGCAGACCAAATTTTGACAGAAATAGCAAATTTTGAAATTCAAAAGTATCTTGCAATTTTCAATATAGATAATAATTCGACATACATAACAAAAGTAACTTGCATTTTTCAAATTCATCTAACATTGTCATAGTTTGAATTTGAACTTACAAGTCATTACGAGTTATATGCCAAAAAAAGTCGAATGCGCAAAATAACAAAGTTCAAGAAACAACTTCAAATAACAAGTTCATATTACATCACAATAAACCTCAAACACTTTGCTAGTCGGAATCGGAGCACTCTAACGGATTATCTTTACTCGAACCAACACCAACAAATTTTTTTGCTTTCTTATCAGGACACATATTGTCTTCAAGCTTCTGAAGTGCATCAAACTCCCTCTGTCTATCCAACATACTAAACTCCCAAGCCGCAGCTTCTTCCGTACAGTATTGCCTCCACCCGATGGTAGTCGGAGGTAACGGACAATCATCCTTTAACTTAACATACACAAAATGGGCAGGAATCAACCCCATGCACATAATCCTTGAAGAAGGATCTTTCGGAGGGCTGCCTCGCAATGGGAAAAAGGTCTCAGACCTGCCGACACTAGGATCAACCAACTCGATGACAATCTTGTTGTAGTAAGTAGCAACTACATGTCCCATGTCGGGAAAAGTGAACCATTTCTCCAAGGGGGCAACACGGCGGGAGCGTCGCGGGCTAGAGACCAATGCATCTTTGATATATTGGAGACGTTCCTTTCCACCAAACACCTTCTCATACAATGGTCTATGCAAACCAATCTCCCTTCCCATGTTCAGTTTTACCAACTCAAAATCTTCTTCCGTCTTACCGCTATCCAACGCGATAACTCGGTAACCACAATATCCGTCACCCTCGACGTTGATAATGTCGTCAATATATGGGCGCATAAAGGAAGGCATGTTGGCAAGAAAAGGAATGGCATGCTCAGGTGTTTGACTTGGATTCCATTTCCCGATTCGAGCACCTTGTTTTGTTGAACTTGAAGGCTTCGAGACTGAAGCTTGGCTATCCGGAAATTGTTTGTCAACATGCTCCCAACGCGAGAGCTCTCTAGTAGTAGATTGACCAATGCGTGCACCCCTTGCTTTCTTCACAACTTTTGTTTTTTTGTCAACCACCGGACTTGTCAAGGCGGTTGTTTCCGGGAAAGCAAGCTCACGGAGTTTGTCTCTAATTTCCGACTTCATGTTAACGTCAACAACCTTCAACCTCTCCTAAAATCGAAATTACAAAATTAAATCAAGTTGCATTCGTTAAAAATACTAAAAACAGAAAAATTGCCTATAAATAAATTCAAATAACTTGCAATTGTAATGTAATACCTTGATAGCTTCAAACTCGGCCGTGCAAGCATAATCATCAACGTCTCCAACTTCGCGATCTTCAATCGCTAACTTCTTCCAATGAGGATGAACCTCATCAAGTCTTATTGGCCGACGGATCTTGATCTTCTTTGCCATGACACATGCACACGGCAAACCATAACTAAAGCGGAAGACATAACCACACTTATCTTGAAAATCCAATGCGGCACGAGATATCTTGAAAATAACTTGCTCATACAAGAAGCGTTGTATCCCGAACCGATGTTCTTCAACATTCAAACTCAAACCAAACGATACCTTAACTGCGCCAAACTGATTAGTTAACATCTTCCCGATCGCATCAAAACACTTCACGAAATCACCGTTACCGTCTGGCAAATATCGCTTCAAAACTCCGTGAGATGATTCAGCTCGATTAGTTGTCGTATTACCAAAGTGCAAAACTTTGTTCGTCCATGCTCTGACAACTTTTTCTTTATCCGTGTCCAGAACTGTCGATTCCACATAATGCATAAACCTTGGCCACCTTTTGCAAAGCTCCCTAAACTCCACAAGCCTCTCATTATATGTTTCAATTGTAGGCGACTCCAACAAATCATGAAAAGCATTCGTAACCGTTGCAACCACATCCGAATGCTTTTCGTTTTCTCCAGCTTTCACTTTGCAATACAATTTGCTCTTTGCCTTAACATTTTTCTCAACATGGAATCGACATACCAATGGAGTGGCGTTTGGAAACACTTCAGCAACTTGGTTCATCAGCGCGGTATCCCGATCCGTCACAACCACCTTCGGTCCGAGCTCCTTACTCTTCAACAGTTTTTGACATTCTTCTAAAGCCCATCTGAAGTTGTCCTCTTTTTCGTTACTTAACAAAGCAAAAGCAATGTTGAACGTCATGTCAGTCGACGTTACACCAACCATCTCAAACAACGGCATGTTGTAACGGTTTGTTTTGTAAGTCGAGTCCATCAACAAAACATCAGGAAAGCTATTAAACAGATCAACTGAAGTAGGATTGGCGAAAAAAACATCTTGAATTGTTGTAGACTCACTTACGGATCTAGTCTTGTATATATACTTGTTTTCCTCCAAAGTCTCGAAAAGGTGTTGCATTTCACTTCTTTTCCCCCTTTTTTTCATTTTCATCCGATAGCGTGCGTTGTAGAGTTGCTTATACGCCATCACATTCTCTGGATCTCTCTCTCTAATTGTGCTCATAATGTTCCTTGGCGGAACCAAATTTCTAGTAAGTTCCTCGACTAACGCCTTCCCTTTCGGATCCAAACGCCCCACCATTAGGTGACCATCTAACACTTTATCCAAAGGATGGTTGTGTTTTCCGGAGACAACCGAAACATGCCAATCGTTCGTTGAATGGAAGTGGCCACGTAGCCGAAACGGGCATTGACATTTTCTTGTTCCGGTAGCTTCATATTTTATCTTCTTGTTTGACGGTTTGTAAACACCGCCCCTTTCACACCCAAGAACAAGCTTCTTCTTCCTATTATTACCACCGTTGTCGGAATGTTCAATGACGATTGAGAACTTTAATGCCTTTGCAACATTCCGAGCCCACTCAATTAATTCGTCACGAGTGGCAAAAACTTTGTCGGTTGCAAAACTTGAGGTTGTATCAATGTCAACAACCGGAGGAACTGAAGGATTAGACACCGGAGGAGCTGGAGGATGACAATTGATGGGCTCAACTGCAACCAATGCCTGCTGTACAGGTATAGCGAGGACCAATTCTCGCATTTTCCGTGTCGGAGCCAAATTTACGTCCATCACTACAAAAAAAATTTAACAACATTTAATCACATTATCCAACAATACACTATCATACAAAACCTATAGGCACTACAAATTTAATCTACATGATTTAATTAACTCACATGCAAAAATATTGTCACTAGCCTAACATTTTACTACCTAAACAGAGGCTCTGCAGGAAAAAATTTCGCCTAAGTCTATTTCGGAACGCAGAATCCGAAAACATTTCAAGTTTTCTCGGATAACAGAATCCGAACACGGTCTTGTCAGAATCGGAAAACCTAGAGTTCTAGAGCGACTTACAGCTATATACAATTGAAATTAATCGGTTCAAAGTGAAATTTACCTTATGTTTGAGCATTAACAAGTGTTGATTCCGTCAGATAACTTCCCGAACTTTGATTTGAAGCACCAATCACAATGAGAACACAAAATGGGGTTGGAGCATTGGAGGTTGATTATGGAAGAGGAAAAGATGAAAATGAGCAGCATCCCTCTGCATTCTGCAGCATATCAGCATAGCACGGAACGCAGAATCCGTGCACCATGCCGAACGGATTCTAGCGTCCGAACTGCATTTCACTTCTTTGTTTTTCTCGGATCGTAGAATCCGAACCATCTTTGACAGGGGTATTTATGGAAATTCAGGGGGTGAAAAAGATAATGGGGGGGTGGGAAGAGAAAAATTCCCATAAAATGTGAATAATGGGCTCTTTACGGATTGGGTTTGGGATTTTGTTTTTTTTTTTTTCATGTAGTTTTAAAAGAAAATTTCTCCCCCCATATTTCTTTTCTACCCCTAATCTTTCTATTTTTGCATTTGAATAAATATTTTGGAATGCATTTTTCGAATTCTTTTTGTCTTGAAAAAAACATTGGAATGTGTTTTCCGAATCTACTTACAATATATTAAAAGAAACTACTACTAAAAGTCCCTTTTTGTCCATAGCACGTTTAATAATATTTCACCGTTTATGCCCTTAAATGTAATTTTAACTCTAAACTAAAAAAAGAGAAGATAAGCATAAAACAAATCTACTCATAAAAAAAAGATTCAAAACAAAAAAAAAATAAAAAAAGAAGATAAACATAAAACAAATCTACTCATAAAAAAAAGATACAAAACAAAAATATAAGCATAAAACATAAAAAAACAAAATAAAAAAAAACAAAAAATATATTAAAAAAAGAGCATAAAACAAATATTTTATTAAACAAGCATAAAAATTAACTAATAGTTTTTATAAACAAAGCAATTGGTTCTTATCGATAAATATAAAAAGTCATGGACAAATATTTTTCACTCATGCATAAAAAAATTGGATAAGTATTTATCACCGATAATTATAATTTATTATTAAAATACACACGGGACAATAAATTTATATAAAATTGCATAATTTATATTTTAAAAATATTTTATCACATATTTCTAAATAATTTATTCGAAATAAATTTTATACTTTAGTATAATATCAAGAAAAAAAATCAATGGACATGAACGTTTCACAAATAGTTTATTTTTTTTTTAAAACTGCAGAAGACTCAACGATAATAAATATATAAAAAAAACATAGGACAAAATATTTATCGCTACATAGGACAAAGTATTTATCACTGATACAATAGGCCCCATTTGGCCCGGCTTATTTTTTCCTCATTTAGCAATAATAATGGATTTAGTTCTAAGCAGCCTAATAAACACCACACCAATTGCACTCTTAGTTTCTCTAATTCCACTATTATTGTTTCTATTTGGAGTCACAAAATTTTCTCATAGTAAAACCAAAGAGGCTCCAATAGCAAGAGGAGCATGGCCAATAGTTGGTCACCTCCCAATTTTTAGTGGCACACAACCACCCCATAGAGTCTTAGGTACCTTAGCTGATAAATATGGACCAATATTCACCATCAAAATTGGTTCAAAACATGCTTTAATAATCAACAATTGGGAAATAGCAAAAGAATGTTTCACTACAAATGACATGGCCGTTTCGTCTCGCCCTAAGCTCGTTGCAACGGAACATTTGGCTTATAAAGGAGCCATGTTTGGCTTTGCACCCTATGGCCCTTATTGGCGCCAACTTCGCAAGTTTGCAACTTCAGAGATTCTCTCTAATCGTCGAGTTGAACAACAAAAACATGTTCATATTTCTGAAGTTCGAACATCGATAAAAGAGCTTTGCTATGTTTGGTCTAGTAAAAAGAGCGAGTTGGGTTCATCAAACTATGTGTTGGTGGATATGAAGGAATGGTTTACACACTTAACATTCAACATGGTTCTTCGAATGGTTGTCGGAAAGAGATATTTTGGGGCAGAAACTAATGTTGAAGAAGAAGAAGCTCAAAGGTGTGTGCAAGCTTTGAAGGAGTTAATGCATTTGTTTGGGATAATAATGGTAGGAGATGTTATTCCATGTTTGAAATTGTTTGATTTTGGTGGTCATGTGAAGGCAATGAATGCAACTTCTAAGAGATTGGACAAAATTTTAGGTGAATGGTTGAAGGAGCGTCGCGATAACAAAATATTGGGTGAAAATGTTGATGGTCAAGATCAAGACATCTTAGATGTGTTGCTTTCACTGTTTGATGGAACAACTATTGAAGGGTTTGATTCTGATACCGTAATCAAAGCCACAATATTGGTATGTCTGTGTGCGTGTGTATATATATATATATATTTGTCTCATTATATTTAATTTGTTAATTAAAATAAGTGCTTAAATTAGATAATTTGTAACTAAAATTTTATAGTTAAGAAAGTAGTTAAAAAAATTTCTAATATGAACCTTTTGATCTTAGTTCAAAGATGAACTTTTAAAATTAAGTTGATTCAACATGTTGATCCCATTTTCTATTACAAAAACTAAATATTATTGTAAACAGATAACAACAAAAAGGAAATTTAGTAAAGTTGTTTCAAACTATGTTTCCATTCAAAAAGTTAGTATAAGACTTGAACTTTTTGAAAGATCTGGATTCAGTGCAGTCAGAAAGAGATGACTGCACTGTTGTTGGTCAAATTTGGACTGTTTAATTGAGATCAGACGATGACAATTAATAACTCAATAAATAAATAAATAAAAAGGTATAAAGCAGATCAGACGGCTAATATCACATGCAGTCACTATTTGACTGTAGTAAATGCAAATTCCTTTGTGAATATGTCAATAAAATCTTAATTCGAATTTTTATTTATTTACATGTTTTAGCTTTGTTTAAACTAACTTCTATACATTCTTTGACGATACAAATATACTTATTATGTAATTTGCACTTTATTTTCAGACATTATTTGCTGGAGGAACCGACACTAGTAGTGTTATTCTTATATGGGCACTATGTTTGCTATTGAAAAATCCTCTTGTAATGAAAAAAGCTAAAAAGGAACTTGATATCCAAGTTGGTAAAGAGAGATGTCTCGATGAGTTAGATTTTAGTAAATTGGTATACCTTCAAGCTATAGTCAAAGAAACATCCACCGGGTCCACTCTCAGGCCCTCATGAATTTTCAGAAAATTGCACTTTAGGTGGCTTTTAAGTTAAAAAAGGAACTCGATTAATCACAAATCTTTGGAAAATCCACACAGATCCTAATGTTTGGCCAGATCCATTAGAGTTTAAACCTGAAAGATTTCTCACAACTCATAAAGATGTTGATTTTCGGGGAAATCATTTTGAACTATTGCCATTCGGAAGTGGTAGAAGGATGTGTCCTGGAATATCGTTTGGACTTCAAATGTTGCATTTCTCTCTAGCTAGTTTTTTGCATTCCTTTGATATTTTAAATCCAACACCTGGACTTGTTGATATGACTGAAGAATTTGGATTAACAAATACTAAAGCTACTCCGCTTGAGATTCTTGTTAAACCAAGTTTGTCTCTTAATTGTTATGAAATTGTGTAATTTTGTGTTAATTGTACTGTAATACATATGGTGTCATGGTGTATGTCTATATATTAGCAAAGTATTTATACTTTGTGATATTTTGCTTCAATTAATAAGAATGATAATGTTTATGTAAACATATTACAATTAGATATAATACGATGATAAGTTTATATAAATTGTTCTAATATAGTGACATAACATGGAATTACAAATTTACAATACAATGAAGATAGAAGCTATTTATTTTGATTTTAAAAAAAAAAAAACAAAAAAAAAACAAAATAGGTCAAAGAGTTTTATTGTTTCAAATTTGTGTATTCTTATTTCAACCATCATATGTCAAAATAAAACTACATAATAAAAAATGTTGAAGCAATATACATAATATAATATCTCAATTATATACTAATTTCGCAAATAATTATTTGCTATCTTTTTTTCATGTCAGTTCAGCTATAAATTTCCTCACTTTGATAATTTGGAAGAGAATGAATGGTATTGTTTCTTTTAGATGCATTAGTACACAAGAGGTTTGAAAGGAAACAAATGGAATGGTAGTACATTATTTGATAAGTACATGAATAAAGTAAACAAGTACTGAAGTACATGACTTTGATTTTTTGCAGTGATAGATGGAACTAGATTTGAAAATTATGTCCAAAATTGTTATGGTTATGTGGACAATTTGATGAGACGCAACCGAAAATGTTGGAACGATCATATACCGACGGTGCTCCATGTTATTCGGTGTGCGCGGGATACATTGCAAGACTGGATTCATGTGCGGTCGAAGCATAACAGACAACAACGACAAACATCTAGTATGGCAAGTTATGGCGAGAATTTCTGGTGGTAATGACCATGTCTCAAGACCCAAAAACAATATGCATTGATAAAGTGAAAGTGTGTTAAATGTTAAACAAGAAAAATTGGAGAAATCATTATCATAAAACAAACTTGAGATTAATTGGTTCATGTCTTCCTATCACAAATACTCTCTTGGAAAGAAAATGTAAGCAAAAAGAATATTTGAGTAGTGTTGAGTCTTCTGTATTGGTTGCATTTTTGGTGAAATAAACTTTGCTGCAGGATGTGGGATAAGATGCCATAACATCGTATCCGGCTTTTGGCTATGTGCGGGTGCGTGTTCTATTTAAGGAAATCGTGTTTCTCTCTCATGAATCATATCTGACACATTTAATCACGTTTTTAATCAGGCTTATTATGAAGATCATCATTTAATACTTCAGATCCTGGTCAAGCTTACTTTTATGAAGAATCTCCTTGGAGTATATTTATGGAAAGAATCTATTGTAATTAATGTGGTCAAATGGCTTGAGTCAAACAAATCAAGCTCATGATTAACTCTGATCAAGGACTTTTGCTGGAGTATTTAAAGGAAGGAGCTAATCCTAGTTTCTTCACCGAAACCAATATATCAAAATGTAGATTTTTAAGGTTTCGTGTCTTTGTAAGCCTTGTGCTTTATTTGTGAGCCTCTCTAGTATCATCTTGATGCTTTTGTAGGACTGTGTTTTTTTTTGAATTGTAACTCTGTAGTTTCTCCAAAGCTTTTAAGCATGGAGTATGGTTGTTTCTTGTACATCACTCTAAGCCTTTAGGTGTATGAGTGGTTTAGTTTCTAGGAGTGTGACTCCATATTTGTGTTTTGAAATCCTTGCTGTTTGTAAGGTTGTAAGGAAGTGAGATCAGGTATATCTCAGATCTAGGCTAGGACCCTAGGTTATAGACAATAGGGGAGTTGCTAGATGGAAAGGGCATAACTTGCGGGTTGTTGTCATCAGTTTAGGGCTATTGCTTATTGGACATCTTCCTGGATTGGTATCCCCCAGATTAGGGCTTGTTTAAGCGCCGAACTGGGTTAACAAATATCCCGTGTTCTTTTACTTGCTTTCAGATATTTGTTTTATTTATCTTGAGATTTACGCAGTAGGATGCTATAGCATTGTATCTAGCATTGTGCTTAGCGTGTTAAGAAGCTATAGCATTGTATCCCACATCTTATACAGCGTGCCAGAAATTTCAATTGGCATCAGAGCTGGCACCCTAACATATTTGGGTGAGATTCATGAATATTTTCTGGCTTTATGGACAAGGAAGAAGAAGATGTTGTTATAGTTTGTGATATAATGCATGCATTCAGGGGGAATAATTGTCTTATAATATGGCATTGAGGGGGAGAAACATGTGATAGGTGTTGTTTGTGCATGATCTCTGTGCTGGTAAGTAGTCTCTTTCATAGCAATATGGTGACTGTTTACTTAGAATCACTTTCATAGAAATATAGTGATTGGGTCTCTTTCATTGCAATATGGTGACCTAGGTAGCTACATTCATAGCAATATGGGTAGCTTTTTGATTACACAAATGTTGTTGTATGCTCAAGTTGAGGGGGAGCATATGTTTTGATGTTGAGGGGGAGTGCCTCTATGTTGTGATGTTATGCAGAATGTTGAAGCATCCAGTTTGCCTATGTTGAGAAAAAGAAATGTAGTTGAAGTATCTGTTTAAGTATCTGTATGGTCATTATTTGTTTTAGCCAAAAATTTGCCAAAGGGGGAGTTTGTTGAGTCTTCTGTATTGGCTGCATTTTTGGTGAAATAAACTTTGCTGCAGGATGTGGGATAAGATGCCATAACATCGTATCCGGCTTTTGGTTATGTGCGGGTGCATGTTCTATTTAAGGAAATCGTGTTTCTCTCTCATGAATCATATCTGACACATTTAATCACGTTTTTAATCAGGCTTATTATGAGGATCATCATTTAATACTTCAGATCCTGGTCAAGCTTACTTTTATGAAGAATCTCATTGGAGTATATTTATGGAAAGAATCTATTGTAATTAATGTGGTCAAATGGCTTGAGTCAAACAAATCAAGCTCATGATTAACTCTGATCAAGGACTTTTGCTGGAGTATTTAAAGGAAGGAGCTAAACCTAGTTTCTTCACCGAAACCAATATATCAAAATGTAGACTTTTAGGGTTTCGTGTCTTTGTAAGCCGTGTGCTTTATTTGTGAGCCTCTCTAGTATCATCTTGATGCTTTTGTAGGACTGTGTTTTTTTTTTAATTGTAACTCTGTAGTTTCTCCAAAGCTTTTAAGCATGGAATATGGTTGTTTCTTGTACATCACTCTAAGCCTTTAGGTATGAGTGGTTTAGTTTCTAGGAGTGTGACTCCATATTTGTGTTTTGAAATCCTTGCTGTTTGTAAGGTTGTAAGGAAGTGAGATCAGGTATATCTCAGATCTAGGCTAGGACCCTAGGTTATAGACAATAGGGGAGTTGCTAGATGGAAATGGCATAACTTGCGGGTTGTTGTCATCAGTCTAGGGCTATTGCTTATTGGACATCTTCCTGGATTGGTATCCCCCAGATTAGGGCTTGTTTAAGCGCCGAACTGGGTTAACAAATATCCCGTGTTCTTTTACTTGCTTTCAGATATTTGTTTTATTTATCTTGAGATTTACGTAGTAGGATGCTATAGCATTGTATTTAGCATTGTGCTTAGCGTGTTAAGAAGCTATAGCATTGTATCCCACATCTTATACAGCGTGCCAGAAATTTCAAGTAGTATAATAATTGCTTGAGGTTGTTTGAAATTAAACCATTGCATTTTTCATAAACATTCAGTCACTATTTTTTTTTATGAGTATTGAATAGTGGTTTTTTATATGTCTATTTTATCTCATAAGCATTCAATTTAATCCCTAATCCACTTTCAAAAAGATTAATATAAGAAAGGCTTAAACATCATTTTAGTCCTTGTAAGTTCGCGATTTTTTGATTTTAGTCCCTGTATCTTTTTTTGTTGCGAATTAGTCCCTGTATGTGCAAATAATTTTGATTTTAGTGCCCAAAGCTAAAATCCGCAGGAAAATCTGCAAGAAAATTTTCTGGTTTCCTGCGGATTTTCCTACAGATTTTGATTTTAAGGGATTAAAACCAAAAGATTTGAAAATACAGGTACTAATTTGCAACAAAAAAAGATACATGGACTAAAACCAAAAAATCACGAACTTACAAGGACTAAAATGATATTTAAGCCTATAAGGGGGTGTTTGTTTCATGGATTATAAGTTTATTCCAAGGAATGTGACTTTGGGAATCTTTCATTCCCATGTTTGTTTCAAGTTTTTATAAATTATGCCTAGGAACTTTTTATTCCTTGGAATATAATTTACACATGATCTTCCCACTTTTTATTACCATGTTAAAGGGTGGGAATCTTACATTCCCATGGGAATAAGAGATAACCACCCATAACTCCCCACTCTCCCATTATTTTTAACTCATTTATTTATAATTTTTAATATATTAAAATTTTAATTGGATTTATTTTAAAAATGTTCCAAGGAAATTTATTTGTTTACCAAACAAATTGATTGGAATAATATTCCTGGTAATAATGTTCCTTGGAATGATATTCCCGGGATTATAATTTTAATCTCCGAAACAAACACACCCTAAGAAATGACTGAAAAAATTAGATATTTAATATAAGTAACTTCTAATAGAATTGGAGATTTTCTTAAAATATTTATAATTTAAGGAACCTATTTTAGAGCGTTCTACAAAATTAAAGAGTGATTTGGTGGTTTACTCTTTATTAAATACTTTTTTAATCCCGATGTCAACGATCAAATGCGAAATAGTACTAGTAATTATGAAGATAAATTAGTCTAACCAAAATATTACGATGATCTTCATGAAGCAGCTGCTTGTAATGATTACCAAGAATGAGAAGCCACTAGTAGGAGACAAAGAGACGGATGAGAAGAATAATTAGCGTTGAACTGATAGTGGAAGAGAGAGAAAGTTGAATGGTAATGAAAATGACACATGACTCTATAAGTGATTTGTTTTAATCCCATTCCTTCATTTTAATTAATCCAATGACTACTATTAATTCTCATATTTTCATATAACTTTACTATTCTCATTGTTTTAAATTAATAGTTAATTAAATGATTTATGTATCTAGTCTAAAATATTCGCTCCGAATGATTTATGTATTTGCTTATAAATATGGCACAAGCTAACATCCTAATTATATACGATTCCGATCGTGTCTTCAATCTAATTCTGACTATAAAAAAAGTAATGCATTCACTCATTCCAAACATCATCGATACAATGTAAATACGTCATGAATCTGGATATTCTGGGAGTGTGCCTAAGCTTAATTTTATATTTTTGGTATAATGCCTAAGCTTAATTTTAGGAAGGAAAATGGTTGTTATGTGAAGCGAAGATGATAACAAATTGAGGCCAAAAACTTCATAACTGAATATAACCATTACTAGAAACTCCGACATAATAAGATATAAATGAGTCAAAAAAGAATGTAATTAAACCTTACATGGTACAACTTACTTGCTATTTTATTCGATTTATTTTTTGAGTAGATTTTTTTTCTTTAAATATGTGTGTAATATGAATAAAAATTAAACTTGTGTATCTTATAATATGGAGGACTAATATTAAATAATTTTTTTAATAATTGTTTTTCCCACATGGGCCAGCGTTGGACATATATGACTCAACACGTGTATCTAATTATTATATTTTAGGTGGGTGGGATAGCTCATTTGACACTTGCTGACTGAGTGGGTGTAGGCTGTTGCTTAGGAGTTCCATCCTTGACAGCAGCAAATGTAATATTTTCTTTGTAAATAAGTTAATGGTACTTATAAACCATCAACTTTAAAAAAATAATTATTATCATTTTAAATTCCATTTTTTATATTATATTTTATCAAACTCACAAAAATATGATCATCCTATTTTAAAGTTAAACTTTTTTATTCTTCTATTTTTATATTTGTTGCAATTTTGGTCCTAACTTATATGTTTTTGTTTTAAAAGTAACAATAAATCACATTTTAGTCTCAAATATGATATTGACGTTGAAAACAATAAATCACATTTTATGACGTTAAAAATCAAAATTTTTAGAGTAATTAAAAATCACCTTATTATTATTATTATTTTTGGTCAAGTTTATTATTATTATTATTATTATTATTATTATTATTATTATTATTATTATTATTATAAACTTATTCACACGTTCCAATTGTTGAAAGGAGCTGGTTTTTTATTTTTAATATATATATATATATATATATATATTCCGGAATTGACCTTATTATATGATAATGTAATGTATATACTATATAAGCACATGAGACCACGTTGGTGTTCTGAACAATTTTTTATTTAAATATATAGTACAATAGAATTGCTAGAATCTGTTTAATGTTTATAATTTATTACCATCTCATAAACTTATTAAATTAATTATTCACACGTTCCAATAGTTCACCGGAGCTGACCTTATATTATGTATAAATAACCATACGCATATAAATATAACTAACAAGCATTCATCAAGACATATACTTGCCTAAAAAAAAAACACTAGCTATTAAATGGATTTGGTGCTTGATTCCCAAAGTGCCATTACATTAGCATTCATTTCTATATTATTCTTTTACTATTTGGTTTTCTATAGATCCTCTAGCAAAGAGGCTCCTATAGTTAAAGGGGCATGGCCATTAGTTGGTCACCTCCCACTATTGAGGCCATCAAATGGACCAACTCATAGAATCTTAGGTGAATTGGCCAACAAATATGGTTCCTTATTTTCCATTAAGCTTGGTTCCAAATGTGCTTTGGTAATAAGCAATTGGGAAATGGCTAAGGAATGTTTCACCAAATTTGACTTAGAAATTTCCAATCGCCCTAAACTTGAAGCAACATATGGCTTACAATGGAGCCATGTTTGTGTTAGCACCCTATGGTTCTTATTGGCGCCAAGTGCGAAAGATTGCAACCGTGGAGATCCTTAGCCATCGTCGTATGGAGCAACTACAACATTTTCGTGTCATGGTTGTTCAAACTTCGATTAAAGGTCTCTACAATGCTTGGTGTAGTAAAGAGAACAAGTCATCGGACTATGTGCCGGTTGAATTGAACCAATTGTTTGGTGAATTGAGTTCCAACATTGTTCTTCCAATGTTGGTTGGGAAGAAATATTTTGGGGCTACAAGTGTAATCGACAAGGAAGAAGCCGAAAGATGTATAAAAACTTTGAAGGAGATGCTGCGTTTGCTAGGGGTATTTACCGTGGGAGATGCTCTTCCTTTTCTAAAATGGTTTGATTTTGGTGGCCATGTGAAGGCCATGAAAAAAGCTTCTAAAGAGATGAATAAGATTTTTTGTGACTTGTTGGAGGATCACCGCCGCCATAAAAAGACTTCGAATGAGAAGGATGTTGATCCTAGTCATCAAGACTTAATGGATGCGATGCTTTCATTGCTTGATGGGAAAACAATTGAAGGATTCGATTGTGACACTATAATCAAAGCCACAATATTGGTATGTATGTTTTTACATATAGCTTCTATTAAAATTTAAAATAAAATCCATAAGATCGACCATAGATCTCGATCTGCAATTCAAATATACGAATGAAATGACCACAATATAATTGTTTCTTCAATTCATTCCAAATATCCAATGCATTTTCAAGATAGAAAATTCTTACACATGTTCGGATTCTTTCCCAATGTTCATGATCCATGAATGAACGGCCATGTTGCAGCAGGACCATGCTTTGAAGCTAGGATCAAACGATGAACGAATTGGAATCGTTCCATCAACAAAATAAAATAAAATTTCTTTTTCGCGCAAAGTGTGCGCCACATGGAATATTTAATACATGTAGAGTGTTATTTCCTGACATATTATTAGTTTATTTTATTTTGTTAATATCATATGATTTAACACATTTAGAGTATGTCAGAATCACAGTAATTCACCGTAATTTTACAAAAGCTATAAGCTTATAGAAATTCATGGTAGATCACTGTAATTCTAGTATATCCACTATGATACTAAACACACATACACACACACACTTAGACTAACACACTTATACATTCTTTAATGATCATATGTTAACATTTTCTTATGGAGTTTGCAATTCATTTACAGACATTGTATGCAGGAGGAGTTGAAACAACTAGTTCCACTCTTGTATGGGCAATATCTATATTACTTAACAATCCTCGTGTATTAGAAAAAGCAAAAGAAGAACATGACATCCAAGTTAGCAAAGAAAGTGTAAGGAAAGTAGAATATGATTTCTCATTAGTTTCTCAACACACATACAATGCCTTATATAGGCTACAACACTACTTGGCCTAAGCCTAAGCTTGCCTGCGTCTAAGCCTCGCCAGGCCAAGCCTTGCCTGTGCCTAGGCCTTGCCAGGCCAAGCCTGAGCTCGCCCGCGTCCAAGCCTTGCCAAGCTCACAGGCAGGCGCGCGCGCGTCCAACATCTAGCCAAGCCAGCTAGAGCACAAACTAAGCTACACAACTACTATACTTAACATCCTCCCCTAATCTAAACTATTACAAATGCTTAGATTACAGAGATGCAACACAATCAAACAAATCATTCTAGATCCTTGAAGTCACACACACCCAATCTTGCTCTCAACCTACAAAAGGTTTCAAGCTTCAGGGCCTTTGTCATGATGTCTGCTAGCTGTTATTGTGAAGTGCAAAACTCCATATTCACAGTCCCATCTCTAGTCAAATCCCTTAGGAAGTAGTACCTTACATCTATATGCTTGCATCTCCCATGCATTACAGGATTCCTTGACAACTTAATAGAAGAAGTATTGTCACAAAATATCACAGTGCTGCCCATCTGTTCTTGGCTTAATTGCTTCAAAATCTTTCTTAACCAAACTCCCTGACAAGCACAGGAAGCAGCTGCCACAAACTCTGCTTCAGTGGTGGATAATGTTACAATGGCTTATTTCTTTGAGGACCATGACACAGCTCCATTACCATATAGAAACACATATCCTGAGGTGCTATTCCTATCATCCAAATCCCCAGCATAATCAGAGTTAGACCAGCCTAGTAGTTCACAGTCATTGCCCTTTGCATACAAAATACCATAGTTCAAGGTTCCTTGCAAGTATCTTAACACCCTCTTAGCAGCAGCCAAGTGAAGCTTAGTAGGTTTTTCCATATACCTAGCTATCAAGCAGACAGAGAAAGCTAGATCTGGCCTTGTTGCAAGTAAGTACATTAGACAACCAACCAATTGTCTATATGAGGTTGAATCAACTGCTTTTCCCCCTTCATCTTTGGTAAGCTTGTTACTAGGTACCATTGGACTACACACCTTATTACAATTTTCCATTCCAAACCTGGCAATTATATCCTGAGCATATCTTTGTTGATGAATGAAAATTCCATTGTCACACTGTCTCACTTCCACACCTAAAAAATATCTCATCTTCCCAAGATCAGTCATATCAAATTTATTCATCATAGACCTTTTGAATTCTTCAAACAACCTGTCATCATTCCCTGTGTAGATTAAATCATCTACATACAGACTAACTATTAACACCTTGTTTTCAGCTTGCTTGACAAACAAGGTATGTTCACGAGGGCACTTTTCAAAATTTTCTTGAGCAAAGTAGGATTCAATTTTGTTGTACCATGCTCTAGGAGCCTGCTTCAAACCATATAGAGCCTTTCTCAGCTTATAGACCTTATTGTTTCCTTCTCTCTGATAACCAAGTGATTGCTCTACATACACATCTTCACTTAGTTCACCATGAAGGAAAGCACTCTTCACATCAAGTTGGAATATGTTCCAACCTTTGCTTGCAGCTAAAGCCATCACAATCCTTATTGTATCCCACCTAGCAACTGGAGCAAAGACTTCATTGTAATCTACACCATATTGCTGACTATATCCTTTAGCTATTAACCTAGCTTTGTGTTTTTCAACTTTGCCCTTCTCATTGTATTTAGTTTTATAAATCCATTTTACCCCTATCTTCTTGCATCCAACAGGTAATTTAGTCAACTCCCATGTATTGTTCCTTTCAATAGCCTTTATTTCTTGATCCATTGCATTTCTCCAGATTTCATGCTTTGCAGCTTCATCATAGGTAGTGGGATCCCTATCTTCAGAGAATATAGCCAAGTTGTGTATATCAATGTTTTCAATTTCTTCAGTATCTGTGATAAAATCTCTGGTCCAACCTGGAGGCTTTCTAATTCTAGGCCCAAGCTCATTTGCTTGACTAGTTTCTGCATAATCATCATCAACATTGTCATCTGACTGGTGTGAGTCTTCACGTTGAGCTGCCTCTCCTTCATTATCAACCTCTAATTCAGTGTGAATTAGTGGTTTTTTCTGATTTGTTGTCCCAATTCCATCCTTGTGATTCTTCAAATACCACATCCCTGCTGACAATTATCTTTCTATGTACAGGATCATAAAGTTTGTAGGCTTTAGATTCAGTACTCACTCCTAAGTGTACACACTTTATTCCCTTTGGATCAAGCTTCTTTCTCAAGGCATCTGGGATATGAGCATAGGCCAGGCAGCCAAACACCTTAAAGTAATGAACTGCAGGCTTAACTCCACTCCAAGCTTCCTCAGGTGTCATATCCTTAACAGACAAAGTAGGAGATCTGTTCATAACATAGGTTGCCCATAGTACAGCCTCTGGCCAAAATCTCTTAGGCACATTTCTCCCAGCTAACATACTTCTAACCATGTTCAATAGGGTCCTGTTCTTTCTCTCTGATACACCATTTTGCTGTGGTGTATATGTTGCAGTCAACTGCCTTTGAATTCAATTGGTGCTGCAGAAATCATTAAAAGCATGTGAAGTAAATTCTCCTCCTCTGTCAGTTCTCAAGGCTTGAATATGACACTTACTTTCATTTTCAACTAATGCTTTGAATTTCTTAAAAATCTCAAAAGCATTGGATTTCTCAACAATGGGATAAGTCCAAGTTTTTCTCGTAAAATCATCAGTGAAAGTGATGAAGTACCTGCATCCACCATTGGAGGTAGGATTTATAGGTCCACACAAATCTGAATGAATCAACTGTAACTTCTCACTGGCCCTCCAATTTGCAGTTTTTGGAATTGGGTCTCTATGTTGTTTGCCTGTCATACAATCATCACATGCTGCTCCTGTTTCTTGCAGAACAGGCAAGCCTTTAACCATTCCCTTTTTCACAAGAATGTTCAAACCCTTGAAGCTAAGATGAGCATATCTACAGTGCCACAGGTAACCTTCATCAATTTTGATAGTTTGAAGACACATGGGACTAACTACTACAGCTCTGACTATATACATTCTATTGGCAGTTTTTTGACTAGTGATAATCAAGCCTCTACTCTTGTGATAAACCTTTCATTGATCATTTGAGAATATGATAGTGATATTCTCCTTCTGTAATTGTCCTATGCTCAGGAGGTTGTTCTTTAGCCCAGGCAAGTAATACACATCACTGATTACTTGAACTATCCCTTCAATGTTAAGCTTCAAATTACCTTTTCCTGTAACTGCCATTTTAGAATCATCACCAAGTTTCACTGATTCTCTGAATTCATCATCAAAATCATACAACCATTCTTTGTTTCCTACCATATGGTTGCTGCAACCTGAATCTAGAAACCACATCTCTTTCTTGAGATTTCTTTCATCATTGCCTTGTGCCATAAGCAACACCTCTTCTTGTTCATCAAATTCAGCAAAATTTGCACTTTCTTCCCAGCTTGTGTAACACCCCGATTTTCGAAGCCCAAAAGTAGGCACTTTTTTTTTTTTTAAAACAACAAGGATTTTGAAATAAAACATTCACGATCGAACTTAAATTAAATCAGAGTAAACCATTTTCAAAATAACGATCGGGATGCAATGCCTCTTTTATAAATTGTTTTCACAAATCAAGTTTAAGAATATAAACCAAACGTTATGTCTAAACAAACATAACGACACCATTTATTCCAAATAAAACATCATACTACAAGTTTGCAATACAATTGCAGGGAAACATAAGGAAGAGTAAACTACCCCTAAGCTGATCTTTAAACTCTAACGGAAGATGACTGGGTGACGAAGACCCACAAACAGCTTCAAGCCTTGCCGCTTCTCCACACGGTACAAATAAATCCCTAAAAATGCTCGTAGAGGGTCACGATCTAAAAATAACATATAACCAAAAATACGCAGCACAAGATATACAATACATGGCAGCATATACTCATTTATCATATGAATCACACATCACAGAATTTAAGTGCACGGGTAGTCTATCAATCACACACAACAGTATTCCAATGCACAATCAGCCTATCAATGCAGACTCTACATGATTGTGATCACCCTACCCGGGACTGTTTCACATGCATGAATTCCGGAATTTAACCTCTCCGCAGAGAGTCGTAGGCTTCATGTGGACACCAATCACTGGCTGTCGCACACCTACTAAACCCCGCAGGGCATGTGAAGCCACACAGACTATAACACCAAGGTGAAGCCACACAGACTCTAACACCAACTCAATAAAAATCCCGCAGGATTAGGTGAAGCCACACAGACTCTAACACCCGGTGCTTAGGTGAAGCCACACAGACTCTAACACCCGTACACGCAACTATGAAATGCATGAGCATACTTTCTATTTCAGCATATATAGGGCAGTCACACAGACAAAATCCCTGGTGAAGTCACACAGACAAATCACCCGTGTAGTCTCCATCTGACATACACGTTACATACATGCTCATGCAACAATTTACATATCACACAAGCATATCTAATCACAACCACATGTCAACACATATATTTCGCAAAATCATATGTAAGACAACTAAATATCATGTACCACAAGATATTCAATCAAGTACAATCATCAACATTTCATATTATTCAACCATATGAAATTTACAACAACCACTCAAACATGTGTAGAATATAGCATGTTCTTAACAAGTTCTCGTCGCGAGAATACATCACAAAACAACCATGCTCCTAATTCATATTGCATCACATTAAGCAAATACACATATTCAAGCAACAATTACACATGCATAAAAAGCACTCGATATTTCGAGGTATATGAAATCGTTAGAAAGTGCCCTTACCTCGGCAAGCTTCCAACACATCAACTTACGCTACGCAAGCAATATTCGTCTCTCTCGACGAAGTCCCATAATCGGCTCCCATAATCGGATAGTCCTCTTAACCTTTTAAAACATATAACTTCTTTAAGTTAATACCACATTCTAATTGGTTACTCAAATAATCCTAGCTCAGCTACTAATGGATTCAAGACCTATGGTTGTCTCTCACAACTAACTAGGTTCGACTCATTTTCAAAACGGCTCTTGAAAATACAAACACTTAAAATAATAGATTTTATCTCAAAAGCGTCATTAAATAAAAACCAACTATTAAAAATATTTCCAAAAGGAAATCTCTTTTCAAACAACTTATACTTTAAATCCCAAGTTCAAATCAGTTTTAAACTAGACAAGTTCAAATTAAAAAGAATTTCGCGTTCAACTTAAAACAAAATATTTTTAAGAAAACACATATCTTAAATCTTTTAAAACACAATTCTCAACGAAAGAATTTCCATTTCAATTCACAAAGATTTTCCAAACATTTTCCTCTTTTAAGAAAATAGTTTTGTTTTTAAAATATAACTATGAAATTTCTCTTGGTTTTCAACTCAAAAGTGATTGATCTCTTACATCAAAACCATTTCAAACCAAAGCACAAAACTTTCAAACTTTACTAATTAACTTGTTTACTTAAATAAGAAGTTTCTAGTTTTATCTTCAAACAAAACCAAAATAACTCTTTTACCTTAAAGCCATGATTACTCTCTTTTGAACTAGCACTTGAAATTTTAAAAAAACCAGGACACATGGCCATGTATATGCTTCGGCCATCCAACTACCAAAATGGCTAGCTCAAACATTTCATTTTTAAAACCAAAGATCTACTTCAAAGTAGCTTCCCAACATAATCTATTTGTATAAAAAGAATATTTTCCAAAGCTTAGCTTGTCAATTAGAAAATTCTTGTTTCTTGTTAGGTAGTACAATCTTTCATCTAATTTCTAAATAGAACACAAATATGAGAAAGATATATATATAAAACCATTCTTCAAGCTCTAAGAGCTTGGCCAACTATGGAGAGAAAAGAAAGCTCTAGTTACCTTAGAAGATATGAGTCTCACAACTCAAAGCTTTCCAACAAGTTTTAAAAGGATGCAAATGGTGGAAAATAGAAATTTTGTGAGGTAATGGGATGAAGGTTTGATGTTCAGCCGAGGAAGAGAAAATGAGTGAAGTCCCAATAATTTTTCTAAGGCTTCTATGTAAAGTAATTGTCATGCATCATGGACCATTGGATCAAATAGTGCAAAGTATCATGATCAAATCCTAGCCATTCAAAACTTCTCTCACACAATTAAATAATAATATATCCCATAAATATCTAGATATTTTCATGGTTTTAGGCCTAGTAGCTAGCTCAGTTTCCGCATTCGCTCTTAAACGAGTCGTATTTCGCGTACCGATAAACTTTATGGAAACAGAAAAATTATACCGTAAACCACTTAATAAAAACAATTCACAAACTTTCGAATAAATTTTATTCCGAATAAATTTTCGCTCCTAAGCTCGGAAAAATATAATGAGATCAAATTCTCATCACAGTCGATATATAAAGTCTTCATTTAAATTTTGACGGAAATCAGAAACCGTAAAATTTTCAAACAGCGGGTATATCTTGCCCGTTTTCTCAAAAACTACTAGAAAAATATTTTCAACATTTCGACGAGACAAAAATGTTTCTAAACTCATTTAAAGCTTATAAAGTCATTGTGCCCATTTTCCAAATGTTAAACTAACGCGCAGGCACAATCTCAGCAAAAATGCTGTCAAAACAGACAATCAAACAGAAAATCGATAAAAACAAATAGCAGAATATCATTTAATATATCTCAATTCTAATTCCTGCTATTGAAATTCTACGGGTCTTACAGCTTGGACACTCATTCTGATAGTGTCCCATTTTGTGACATTTGAAACATTCCACATTGTCTCTACTCTGCCTTCCTCTACCCCTACCACGCATACCACCTCTTCCCCTTCCTCTACCATTACCTCTCCCTGAATTAGTCATTTTCAAGGCCTGCTCATCATCCTTCTCTTGTGTGGATTTCATCCTTCCTTCATGCACAAGTAAACTACTTTGCAATTCATCTATGGTCAGGGCTGTAACATCATTGGATTCTTCAATAGAGCAAACTACATAGTTAAATTTGGAGGTCATGGATCTCAAAATCTTTTCAACAACCACAGTTTGTGTAACAGTTTCACCATGAGAAGTCATCTTGTTAGCTATAGCAAGGGTTCTTGAAAAATAATCGTTCACACTCTCATTATCTTTCATGGAAAGAACCTCAAATTCTCTACGTAAAGCTTGAAGTTGAGCACGCTTTACCTTGTTGGAGCCTTGGTACTTTCTTCTCATGGATTCCCAAATATCTTTAGCTGTGTCACGAACAAGAATTGTCTCCAAGATTGTGCGATCTATGGCTTGAAATAGGTAGTTCTTGACCTTCAAATCTTTGATCTTGCTCTCCTCTGCAGCACGCGTTTGTTTAGCAGTGGCATTGGCAGGTGCTGCAGTTGGTCCATTCTCAATTAAGGACCAATAATCCTTGGAACGAAGGAGATTTTCCATCAACATGGCCCAATGATCATAGAAGCCATCGAAACGAGGTATAGAAGGTTGAATGAATTGCTTTGAATCTTCATTCATGGTGAAAGGAAAAATGTAGAAGATGAAGATAACGGTTTTGTAACTGAAATTTCGTTCCTAACTGCAGTTAGTTACGAAACAAGGAGAAGAGGAAAAAATAGCTCTAGATACCAATTGTAAGGAAAGTAGAATATGATTTCTCATTAGTTTCTCAACACACATACAATGCCTTATATAGGCTACAACACTACTTGGCCTAAGCCTAAGCTTGCCTGCGTCTAAGCCTCGCCAGGCCAAGCCTTGCCTGTGCCTAGGCTTTGCTAGGCCAAGCCTGAGCTCGCCCGCGTCCAAGCCTTGCCAAGCTCACAGGCAGGCGCGCGCGCGTCCAACATCTAGCCAAGCCAGCTAGAGCACAAACTAAGTTACACAACTACTATACTTAACAGAGAGGTGTGTCGAAGTGTGTGACATAGACAAATTGGTGTACCTTAAAGCAATAGTCAAAGAAATATTAAGACTATATCCGGCCGTTCCTCTCTCAGTACCACATGAATTCTCAAAGGATTGTAATTTATCGGGTTATAATGTCGAAAAAGGAACTCGATTGATCCTTAACATTTGGAAGATGCATATGGATCCTAAGGTTTGGGGAGATCCATTAGAGTTCAAACCAGAAAGATTTCTTACCACTCATAAAGATATCGATGTTTAAGGCCATCATTTTGAATTATTACCATTTGGATGTGGTAGACGAATTTGCCTTGGAATATCTTTTGGCCTTCAAATGTTGCCTTTTACTTTAGCAAGTTTTTTGCATTCCTTCGAAATCTCAAAACCATCGCTTGAACCTATTGATATGAGTGAAGCTTTTGGAATAACATACACCAAAGCAACTCCACTTAAGATTCTTGTTAAACCACGTTTGTCTTCTAATTATTATGATCTTATGTGATCTTTGAATTACCTTTATAATACTTTGTAGTTTTTTCTATTGTCAAACAATATAATCCTTTGTGATCCATGTTAATAATGTTAATTTTGTAATAATCCTTTTTGATATTTATAGCGTACTACATCTTGATTGAATTTCAATATATATTAAGCTTGAGAAGATAAATGGTGATAATTTTTTTTCTTCATAAATCACATATATATCATCTGTGTATAATTGCAAAGATTAATCTCTCAAACCTTATGAAATCTAAATGGATGAAAAACTTTTCCTAAGAGTCTTAACATTGCTGCATGCCTAAATTAGAGATTGAACTTTGTTAAGGCAGAAGAGAGATTTGGACCTTTTTCAATTTTTTCTCTCATGTTGATCATATTATACTAATTTTAACAGTTCATTTAGTATTTTTTTTCTCTCTTCTTAAATACATATTTGCTCTTTGTAATTAGATTGAGAAATGGAGAGAGAGAGAGAGAGAGAGAAGAAAAAATTTGTACGACTGCTCAATATCAAATGTATTGAGAAATGGAGAGATAGAGAAAAAAATTTGTACAATTGCTCAATATCAAATGTATTGATCGACGACTCGGTCTTAGTCACTACAAGAAATTGTTTTATTACCCACGACTGAAATTTTTTAAAATACCGACGATTTATTCATGACTAAACCGTCGATAAAATTAAAAAATTTGTTATGAATTATTTAAAATTGTTACCCAAGGTTTCACTCTAAAACATATTTATAATAATTATATATTTATTTTTATAATTATAATAATTTTATACTAATCTTAGGTTAGTAATCTATTTGTTTATTTCCATCCCAGTTTCATGGCTGTGTAGCTCCCTTCTTTTATTCTGCCGTCTTAATACCAGTACTCACCCTGCCTGCTCTGGCTAGGGAAACGTAATCTCCAAGATCCATAGATAGCTCTATCACTGTCGAAGATCCTTTGTTGCGGAAAAATCTTAGTAACCGCTTCACTCTTCTCTCCCTCCACCGCAAGTTTCTGTTCCGCCGCCTCACTTCCTCTCTCCCTTCGCCGCCTCTCTCCCTCCACCGCAAGGTAATATCTCTCGATTTAGTTCACCTGCTTCCTCACTTTCTCGATTTTGTTCAATTTTTATGATTTGTTTGAATGTGATGCCAATTTGATCGATTTTGTTCAATTTACAATTTGAATTAAGGTTTCTCTGTATATGATTTGTTTGAATGTGATACCAATTTGATTAATTTTGTTCAATTTCCAGTTTCAAATAGGGTTTGAATCATCTTTTGAAATAAGCTACAACCTTAACACTTCAGGTTCGTTTTTTAAATATAACTTATAAAGAGGGATTTATTATAGTGCATGTTGTTTTAATGATGATAAACTATGATTTCTGTTGCATTAGAATTATACAAAGTAAATAATCCCATTTTATGAGCTCAACATTATTATTCCAATTCCAAATATGCCATGATTTGGTTTAGCATCACGTTCTTCATATTCAACTAGTAAATATGCTATGATCTGGTTTAGCATGAATTTTGAGATAAGAATTAACATGTTGAGCAACTTGTCCTAAAGTCTTTTCAACCTCAATTTTGATATCACACTTAGTTCAACCATATAAATTCAATTAGAAACATAATCTTGTTATTCTCAGGTCTTAAACTTGTTAATAGTTCATATTTGATTTACTATGTATAGTCATTTTTATACTTTTTATACTAAGGTTGCACATTTCAATGAAATAATGTAGTTAGCTATAGGTCTATATCCATTTTTCACACACACACACACACACACACACTTACATATATCAATTTTTGACAAAGTTGATAGAGAGTTGATGTTAACTAATCAAAGTTGATAGAGAATGAGTTGATGTTAACTAATTATTTCTCTTTTGTTATTACATACAACTGATGTTGCAAGTGAGCTAATTGTGCTCTTGTAGAAAGCTATATGTCAGTCTTAGATGCAGGCGAGATGTTTCATTTGTGAATTATGGGTAGTTTATTACTTTATTAGTTTATTTATTAGAAAGCTAGTTGTCATCCTTTTATGCTACCAATGAATTATCACAATGTGTTTCTAAATTATCTTAAAGATGCTATATTGTTTTTCTAATGTTTACGAATTTTCTAGTTTATTTCTCTGCAACTTTGCATTGATGATCTGATGGAACTCTGTAGAGAATTGCAGATTTGATGCTCTATTCTTATCAGTTTCTGTTCTTCGTCTATTAATTATTGTCTTGTTTTTATTTATGTCTACGCTATGAACTGTTCTATACATGATTATTGCTTCTGACAGGGTAGTAAATGATACTACTTCTTCAGTTCTTTGTAAGTTTTTCTTTGTGTTTCTATTGATTGGTTAGGACTATAATAATACTTTATCTAATGTGTTTTTAGGTTGGATTGCTTAGTGCATTCATTAGGTGTTTTTATCTGCAACTTTAGCTCAATTTGCAGCTAAAGTCTCTCCTGTTGTTGATTGGCTACGCGATCTTGGTTTAGCTAAATATGAGGAAGTTTTTGCTAGGGAAGAAGTTGATTGGGACACTTCCCAATGGCTGACAGAAGAGGTGAGTTTAATTATGTTCATTACCATATACCATATAAGTTAATCTTCCATTTTAAAGCAAAATTTGAAGAATTAGCTTTTCACGCTTTTCAACTACTTGTTAAAGATCAATCTACCATAGTCAATCTACTTGGGTTGGGCCAAGTAATGATTTTGCATTTAGGACTGCAGTAACATTCTTAAGAATAGTAGTCACTATCATTTATGAGTGGCATAAAACACATATACCGCTGTTTGTATGAAATGTCTGCCTTTTTGTGCTACTTTGTTGCTAAAGGTTTAAGATCTATGTTAATGGAGTTTTCCCCCTCTTTTACTTCTGTATCTTTAGGATCTGCTAAACATGGGCATAACTGCACAATTCAATTTTCTAAGTTTCTATTTTCACAATTTCTGTTTCTAGTTGTGTTTATGTGAACCTTTGATGTGTAATTTTAAAACAGAAGATGACATTCAATTTATTAAATATATGAACAGCATGATCCTAAAACATCAAAGGTGTATTGGCATTCAGTAAGAGAAATTGAGCAATGCCAACAATATTTCTGTTTTCTTTCGGTTATACAATTTTGTTGGGGTGTATAAGTGTATGTGGACAACTAGATGTATAATGGCATGAAGAGTCATGAACGAATTGAAAGAATCAGAAAAATATTCTTTAGCACGGCCATTGTGTAAAATGTGAGCTGTTTTTCTAAATATTCTTTATCTTGATTTTATCATTTTAAAGCTTAGAATGATCTGTTAAGATTCTAGCATTTTGCAGTAGAAAAGTACCATATACTCTTATTTATATGCACACAATGTATAGAATCAATGAATCCCTAAAACTTGGGGATTGTAAGAGACGGCATTGTGAAATCGGTTCTAATTATGAAACTTCCATAACATAGAATAAAAAAGGGAGTAGGAAACAATCACAGGCAAATCAGTTACAATTAAGACTCCCCCTCAAACTATAGCATGTTGTCATGCATCCAGTTTGCTACATATATTTAAATTTGTATTTTATGATGTGTTTTAATTTTAAACTGATATATTGTAGAAAAAAGTTGTTTGTTAGCCTTAAGATGAGGTTGAAAATATCTTAAGGGAAATTAAATGGCTCACGAAGGAAAAGCTGAGGAGAGTGAAAATATTGCATAGAAGATAGAAAATGTTGCAGAGGATGATGCTCGAGTTGCACGAGAGGAAAGTTGAAGAGCAAATCAGCACACAAAGAATTTGGAGCGACAAGTGAAGAAATTGACGTAGAGTGTTGCTTGCGTCAAGGGTGACCAACACTGTCGTCATTGAGACTATGATAAAGATGACTCTGACAACATGGATGACTCTGTCGACAACTTAGATTAATTATTTGATTATGTTTTATTCTTATTTTTTAGACTTATTTTATTGACTGATATTTGAGATTTATTTAAGCTATAGACTATATTAGTTTTTATTTTGAGAATCATAGATGTTTATTAATGTCAAATTTGATTGAAGTTATATAAAAATCATCATATTTTGGTCTATTTTTATTGATTACAAGTGATATATAATTATTATAACGAACACGAGCATTATAAATAGTTTAATCGACGGTAAATTACAGGTGTTTTCTACCCACGAATTACCCATGGTGTAGCCGACGGTAAATTACCCACGGCTTTTCGGCCGTGGGTAACTATTTCCAACGAGGCTTTTTCCCACCACCCTCTGGTCGTGGGTAATTCGTCACTAGTTAAACATTACCCCACGGCTTTTGTCAGTTACCGACGGCTTTTTCTATGAATAATAGAAGAATTTCTTGTAGTGAGTATGGGAGACCTTGATAGGTCTCTCATGGTGCACAAGTAAAATAATTAATTTATAATCGTTGGATGATGAAGTTCTATAATTAATCTTATCATATATTGTCAGCACCTAATAATTTTTTATTCATTTTCACTTTCTCTTTTTCTCTCTTCTCAACTCACGTCAGTAGCAAACAATCAAACATGGAAGGTTACATTGTTGAAACTGTAATGACAAAGAACACCCACTGCAGCAAAAATCTAAACCAAGAGTGGCTGGGAAGAAGAAGAGTTATGAGACATAAGACCCACTCTTTGTTGTTGAAAGACTTCATTTTTTGTTGTTATTTTATGGATCTTGTCTTGAATGCAAATGTATTAATTATATTTTTTCCTATGAAAATACAAAGTTTGAACAGTTATGGTGATGAATGTTAAAAGTCTAGACTTTTCAGATTTTTTTTGTTAGATATCAAAATTTTGTTCTTTTATTTTTGATGAATGAATATGAAATTTGAATTTTTATTTATTGAATTTGTCTAAAATATTTTCTAATTGTATATACAAAAATTGAGTATCATTTTATTTGCAAAATCTTAGCTTCACTTTTTTGAGAGACACATGAATAATTAGTTAAAAGGAAGAGTAAGATTGAAGTAGAACGTTGAAGAAAAACATTCATTATTTACATGGTAAGAAATGGCACCAAATAGTATTGATTGACGAGAACGATTAACCTAGATACAAACCCAACATCTCATTGTTAGGCACACTCATAATAAAGAATAAAAATTAAATAAAATTAAATAAAATAATAGTGATTGATATGACCGTTTTATTTTCATTTTAATTTTTTTAATTTATATGTGTACCTAAATTTGTGCCTAAATATCTTGTGCTAAGAAAAGTGGGAGTGAAATGGAAGAACACACATGTGAGGTTTCGTATTGATGTAAAAGTTCATGAGAAAAAGACAAACAAAAAATAATCAAGTATATTTAGTCTATAGCATATGTAATAAATCTAACGGTTATAAAATATTTTCCACCATCAGAGACCTATCAAGGGATAAGTCTCCCACCCTAGAAGGTGACTTGATCGACTGAAAGTCCTCTGTTACGAACTACCCTCTAGTCTTATATATAATGTTATAAATAATATAAAATTATTAATGTACCAAATCCTAATAGCTTAAGCTTTTAGGATAATTGGTTATTTGACATGGTAAGCTCTGATACCATATCAAATAACCAATTACCCCAAAAGTTTAAGCTGTTAGGATTTGACACATCAATGATTTTATATTATTTCTAACATATAAGAAATTTTTTAAAAAAGCTATTCCTTTAAGAAAATAGTTAAAACACATTAATCAAGGAGAAAAAACATATCATACCTTCTTGAAAAATGTAAAACATTGTATTTATTGGTTGAAATTGAAATAATATCATAAAACTTAATAATTGAATTAGACTTTTGATTATATTTAAGACTTTAAATTTTTTTATTTTATTTCTTATATATGAAACCGGAAGGAGTAACAATTTCTCACGGTGAACATAATGTCCCATTTTTAGTGGACAAAATACACGGCCACTGTTTTTATACTATAATAATGTAATAATAGTACAACTAGGTATTAAACCCGTGCGTTGCACGGACTTGATTAAATTTTTTATTTTATAATTTGCTTATTGAAAAAATAACATGATATTGAATTTTTTAAAATGTAATATGCATATTGATAAATAATTATTTTTTGGTTCTTAAATCTTGAAGTATAGTTTAAAAATGTGTTTAATCATACTTTTTTAAGACTTAAAAGCTAACTTAATAGCATATGAAATCAATAGAATTGCAATAGAAATAATTGGAAGCTATCTTAAAAGCTACTTTTTTAAACTATCATTCATAGTGTATGTAAATCAATAGAAGTGCAGCGGAATAACGTATTATATTAAAAATTTGTTTTATTAATCTTTTTTTTCTTCTCGGTTTGATTTATATCTCTTCAAATTAATTAGTATAATTTTTTATTTTAATATATTTTTAGTTTTTGTGGAAAAAAAATAGTGGATTATTTTAATATATTATCTACATCTATCATTTTCAATATCTCCCAATTATGAATTCTTGGCCTTTATCTTTATCTTAATTATAGTCCAATCTCTTAATTATTATTTTATATAAAAAAATGGAAGATACTTGTTTTGAGCTTTATAAGAATAAAAGGACATGTTAATTAATTGTATATTTTTTAAAATGAATAAGTTTTCTATATCAAAGAGACTTTTTATAATAGAACTAAATACATTAGACTAAATATTCAAAGACCTTTCAAAACAACTTTGTCATGCATGTGTAAATATAGTATTTTATACAGTTAAATATATTTGTAATCCCTCTAAATATATTTCAAATAAAAATTACAATATTATTAAAATGATGTGTAGCAAAAACCAATATATATGTTAAACAAAGATTTAATCTTCATTCCAAAAAGTCACAATATTACACAAAAAAAAATCATTGTCATTGTGCTTGAATAAAATTGTCATATTTCTAAAACAAAACGATGAGATTATGAGTTCACTAAGCATGTGAAAGGAGGCTTAAATAAAATGCACCAAAAATGAAAATTTTGTTCATTTTAATTTTATCGGTTTGACATTATTTTGGCAGCTTACGGTTCAGATCATCAGTTCACTAAACATGTGGAAAGAAGCTTATCATAAATATCAATTGGATGAAGATTTTTGGAGCCCAGCTTGAAGTCATAAACAGGAAGAGAATATTCAAATTGTAATTAACATTCATTTGTGGTTTAAATTTAATAATATTAATTGGACTAAATAGAAAACTATTAAGTCCTATTTTGTTTATTTTATATGCAATTTTGTTGTCTTTTATGGATGGATTTTTAAATGACATGTTGTATTTGTAGCATAGCATCTCTAAATGCTTTCTAGTACGTAGTGCTTTAAGTCATTATAATGATTAGTGAAAATTTATGATCATGTTTAGTGCGTATTTTATTTTCTAGGTAATGAAAATGCTTATAGTAAATGCATGGTTGTGAGAAATAAATTCTACTATTTCAAGATTAAACTATATATAAGAATCTCATGTACTTCTCAAACAACGATTTGAAGTTTAATCAACTTGAGAGTTTTCTATATTGTGAGAATTTTTCCTTTGTTCTTGGGTCAAGAATTTTATAGTGTTGGTTCTACCGGCATGTTACGGTCAGGGTCATGTTCTCTACCTATTTTCAAGACGTTCCTAAGTAGTTACTTAACACAAAAGCTATTGGAAAGTACTAAAGTAACTTGGTCTAAAAAATTTATCGATTAAAGAAAACAACACACACAATATATAAAGGGTCATCTTAACATGTTTCCTTAGGACACATTAAGAAAACTAAATGACAGCTTTTAAATTTAAAAAAACCACGTTTCAAATACTTAAACAGTTAATTTCACTTTTTCTAAGAAAACATTTTCAGTTTTACACAATGAGGTCACAAATTTATGAAAACATATTTTGCGATAAGTAAAACAATAATTGCAAAAGGTACGATATATAAAACAAAGCAATCATTCTACAATTATACTCGACTTTCCATTGGTATATGGTTGTAATTAGTGTTCATCAAAAGAATGAAATAGTTACATAAACTTTAAAAGATATATCATATTTTATCTTAATATATTTAATTAATCAATTATTAAAAAAGATGATGTCAAGGTTATACGAAAGGAGATTGGAAAGTTGATTTATATTTAATTAATTATAGATGACATGTCAAAAATTTATATGATAAAATTATTTTTAAATATAATAATAGGACAAACAAAAATTTGTCTTGACCCGAAAAATTAAAAATAAAGGTGTTATCCGCCAATTTATTAATTAAAATTTGCTTCACCACATTTCCGTTTTCATGGATGATAGTAATGATGGATGAACATATATCATTACATTTTCTTTATGATTATTCACTTTTTCTCTCTATTATCACATATCATCATTAATTTTGATTAAAACTTTACATATCATTGGTTTATTTCTCCCTTTCAATATTGTACGTAGCATGTTTATTTTTAAATGTAAAATATAATATTTTAGAGTTTTTGTTTTTTTATTTTCAGGAACATACAGAGAAATTAAGACATATAGCATATTTAGGTCTATATATACATTTTGATTTACAATTTTTAATGAAACACTATATTTATACCCAAAAAATGTGATATTAATTTTAAGGTACTATATTTGACAAAAAAATATGATGTATAGCGACTAATTGAATGAGAAATGGTGTTTGTACAAAAAAAAAAAAACATGAGAAATTGTGAGAATTTTTTGTAACTCTATCTTAAAACATAAGAGATAATGAGAAGATGAAGAAGTGTACGTAATATAAAACAGATAGAAAAGCTACATCTTAAGAAAGTGTGACTTACATAAAAATTATAAACCATAAATAGATAATGATTAATATGAATTTCTCGTTAGTACCACACACTTTTTTAAAAGTGTCTTTAAATTAGGATCATATACTAAAACGCTTAACAACAATATGCCATGTTGACAATAGATGTCTGGTCAATATCTTCAAAAGAAACAATAAAATTATTTCACACCACAATACCATATAGAAAAATAAAACGATGGAAAAGTTACATCTTAAAAAAGTGTTGCTCACATAAAAATTAGAAATCATAAATAGGTTAGAATTAATATGAAATTCTTGTTAGCACCACATTTTTTTGTCTAGTTATCAAAAGTACCTTAAAATCAGTATCACATAATAAAGCTTTAAACGACAATATGTCATATTGACAATAGATGACTGATCGATACCTTCAAAAGAAACAATAGAATCATATCATCATTACCATATCAAAATATTGCATATTATTTAAAGAAACATAAATAAATAAACAAAGGAGAAATAGTACATTATTTTTTCTACAATCCCCAAAAATTTCTCGAACGAAGATCGAAATATGAAGGATAATCTGTAATCTGCAAAGCACACATTAAAAAAAAATAAAATAAAATCATCTTATCTTATGATACATAAAAATTGAAAAACAAATATATTGTATCAACCAATTATAAAAGCTAAGCAATTCTTCATCCTTAATTTCATTGCTAAAAATAAAAGTACAAAATATGCATTGCACTGATATCATCACTCACCGAATACAAAGAGAAAAAAAGACACAATCTAAAATCACAAAAGTTTAAGAAAATTACCATTCTTTTACAACACTAATAATCATTCCAACATCCAAATAGAAATCTAATGCCCATATATAGAAGATAGATAGATAGATAATCACACACACACAATAGTAAGAAATTGAAAGGTTGAGAAGAATGAAAGATTCAACACTCAAAATAAGTACACAAATAAAAAAACATCAAAAGGGGTGATCTCTTCACCTTTCATAACATCTTTTTAATAATAGTGATTAAGCTGTATAATGATTAGTAAGTTTTTTTTATTTGTTTCAATTAATTATTATAGGTGTTAAGGTGTATAATGATTAATTAGTAGGTGAAGAAATAAAAGGAATACACACAATATATTGAAAATTGTTAAGTTTTGTAGAAATGACACATAAGCAAAATAATATTGTAGAGATGACACATAAGCAAAGTAAAAGCTTGCTTTACATATAGTAGATAGATAGATAGATATGTCAATATTTACAAAATGATCTTGACTTCCTGAATATTATTTTTAAGGAATCTTGATTCGTGAATGTTTGTCCATTCTTAGCTGTTAGCATTATCTAGAAGTAAATAATTGTTACTGGTAGTCCTTATCACCGTAGTTTAATAGTAAATTTGCGTACGAAAACAATCCGATTAATAAAAAATAATTTTTTATTAATTGTTAGTTGGTTAAATGATGATCGATATTGAATTTAATAGGAAGAATTACAATTTGATCCCCACACTACAATCGAAAAAGAGTTGGAATCACTTGATGCCATAACTGATTTCCGAACTAGATTAAACTGATGATGAAATAATTTTTTTTTTATATTTCGTCAAGTGATAATTATTGTTAAAATAGCATAATCAATTGATATTTGTTGTGGCTATATAGAGTAAATCAAAAGCAAAAAATATTTTATGAACATTCAATTTTTATGAATATGGTTCTCTCTAACTCATTCTCTCCTGTGTTATATGTGATTTTAACCGTTTATTCATATTTTTTTCTCTCTTCAATTTTTTTTTTAATCATTTTTGTTATAAATTATCAATTGTTAAATGAAGAGCATGAGAAATGGTTGAAAAAATGACACACATCCAATTCCCATTTTGGTGAAGAAACCTGTCAAAATGTGAAAAGCCATTGTCAGTATTTGCTTGGCCTAAAATAAATAATTACTCAATAATACGTGTATGTGTGAGGAAAAATACGTGTGTACGGACTACAATATTGTTACTTAGCATTGTTCCAAAATTCTTGTCATTTTCCTCACCTCAATTCATTGTCCACCGAAATAGTATATTAAAAGAAATATTATTAATTATATAAATATCGATAACTTTTCTTTAGAGTCTTCACCGTTTAATTCTCGTCTCACAATTATTTTATATATTTAAAAGTCAAACCGAAGAAATAATTGCATATGAATATATGATCACTCTATTTAAACTATCAATTTGACCATACACACATCATTGAGAGAAAAAAAAATTAAATAATATATATTATTGTGTGCATAACCAAATTTTGTGATCAAACAATCATTCAAGTATTTTTCATCAAACTGACAGGAATATAAAATGTTACAAATATTAAAGTGTAAAAAAGAATTTAGATTCAAGTTATTGCGAAAAATATTGATATAATATAATAATAATAATAATAATTAATTATTAAGTTTAGGTGTTTTAAAAATAAACATGAAAATCAAACTAATGTAAAATTATTAACTACATTTTTTTAAGAGCGAGTAATCTGTCATAAGAGACAAGATATTATAAGAAGCTAGCTAAATAAGAATATTGGACAACTATATTTTTTTAATTTAAAAATAAGAAGCCAAAATTGTAAATAGTCATTGTATATTTATTTTCCACTTATAATCCACATTTAACTATATATTGTATTATGTCCAAAGAAAAAACAAACTATATATTGTATGTTTATGTGAACGAGTTGCATGTAAATATGTAATTGTTTTGTACACATTTGACACCACAAATACACCATAACTCTGTTTGAATTAGCTTATTTTTGAGCTTATGCAAATAGCTTATGCAATTTTTATGTATTTATTATAAATTTTTCAAGGTAGTTTATGTTAAAATAGCTTATAAAAATACAATTTTCATTAGTTTGAACTTATAAAATAGCATAAAACCTAATTTATATTGCATAAGTTATTTGCATAAGCTCAAAAATAAGCTAATCCAAATGGAGCCTAAGTGTGGTTATAAGCTAGCTTGCTTCTGCTTGTTTGCCCCACATTTTGTAGTTGTTAATGTTTACATTCATCAAATCATTGTAAGATGTGTGCCTGCAGGTTGTTTGTTTCCTTTTTTCTCTGTGAGAATCTAATAAATATGTAATCTTCATCTATTTTCTATTCAGCAATATAATTAATATATGTAAGAATCAAGATTGTTGCTTGTTTCTTGGGTGCATTCCCATGTTTCATCAAATTTTTTATTTTTTATAAACGCCAAAATATATTATCAACCAGGTCTCTGTATAAGATGAACAAAAATTGGTAAAAATAGAACTACAACAGAGGTGTCGTATATAGACGGAATACAAAAAAAAAAACCCAAAACAAACATCACCTAATCAAGGTCCACCTCCTAAACCAAAAATAGAAATACACTCCTCAGATTCTAGACTACCAAAGCAGTCACCAACCCGGCCCAAAATGTTGCCACTACTAGATACTAACTCCCGATTTCGAATCAAAAGTGATCGGCCCATCAGAATCCACAACCAGATTCATAAGGCGAAAACCTGACCAGACAAAGGTAAAACAGGAGCCTAGAGAGACAAGTCTCGGCAACGACAAAGGCACCACCACAAAGTCGATAATGCCGAAACAACCACTTCCAAGCACCAAAGAAATGGATTTTCTAGTAATGGGACATGATGCATTAGCCAACAAGTGTTAAGTTTTATTTGCAACCTTTATCAGCTTATTTTTAGTATTTCGTAATTTTGATAGCCTCATAAGTGTATGAGAATATCGTTGTAATTGTTGTGAATTCGTTTAAAAGTGTTTGATGTGTGGAGAAAATTGATCAAGCAACCAAATATAAAGCGGATAGAGATAATAACGATATAATAGTAATCCAAACCGAAAAAGAACATGCAAAGGAGAAAGAGATAATAATAAATTTTCTCTTTCTTAAAAAAGTAAGGATATAAAAAAATGTAAGTACTTGATAGAACAGTACAAGACAGAACAACATAGAATAAATATTTAAGGTATTGAACAAATCATATTTTGTACGATGTTTAATGGATAAAAGATTATTTTAAAGTTTTATTTTTGTCCCAAAACTTTGGTTCTCTTATGAAATCAAAATACAATTAATGTTATTTTACCATTTATATCCTTACAAAAATTAAAACAAACACTCAATATTTATTAATTCTTAATCTATATCTAAAACTTCAAAAAGACCAAAAATTTAGGATAAAGGGAGTATTTTTTTAATATATATATATATATATATATATATATATATATATATATATATATATATATATATATATATATATATATATATATATAAGAAGCATAAAAAAGGACTCCAAAAAATAACAAACCACCAAAACCACTCAAAGCAGCCACCAAAAAGGAGAAATGAAAAGCCAATTAAGAGCGGACACCTCAAGAGATACCCACAACATGAGCCAGATACTTCTAGGCATCACATCCTCACCTCGCCTTATTGGACCAACACAAGAGAGGTTGTACCTCCCACTCGTAGAAAGAGCAGGGGCTATCAGGGTTTTTACCTAGAAACCATTTCTAAGAAGAGAGTTTCACCTTATCTACAAGATTATCGATCATTGAAGATCCACTGGCAAATATAATATTATTCCGGGAAGTCCAGATAGACCACACAACAACATGCCACATTAGAATCATTCTTAGCCGTACCTGACGCCCCACACCCATCCCAAAGAAGCTCTAAAAAACTTGCATTATTGTATTCGGGGATACATAGTTGATCCCTAACCACCTAGTAATGCGATATATACATAATCGGAGAAATTCGAGCACAAGAAACAAAAATGTGATCGATCGACTCCTCAACTGCCCCACAAAACACACATGAGGTATCAGTAGTCCCTACCAACACCCTCCGCCTGGGAAGGTTCTGCCGAATTGGAACCTTATCCCGGAGGAGTTGCCATAAAAAGACAATCACTTTGGGCGAGGCCCAAGAATCCCACACCAGCTCCAACCAGAAGGCTGAGATAGGTGAACGGTAAGGAATCCCTTCTAAAGTGAAGAAACCTTTCAGCCACACATAGGAAACCATTGCTAACGTTAACCCCCATTACTTTACTCTTACCAAAATTGATCTTGAGTCCCGAAGCAAGCTTAAATCCTCGAAGGATTGTTTCAATCGACCAAAGATTTGCCACTGTGGCTTCCCCCATTAATAAGGTATCGTCAGCATACTGGAGGTGTGAGATAGACATCCCGGTGTTACCCACCTTAAACCCTGTAAAAAGGTTTCTTTGCTCCGCAGTTCTAATAGCTGCACTTAATCCCTCGATCACCAACAAGAATAAAAACGGAGCCAGAGGGTCCCCTTGTTTAAGCTCTCTTTGAATATTAATCTATTCCGTTGGGCTCCCATTAACTAATATTGATAGATTTCCACTGAAAACACACGCCCTGATCCACTTACGCCACCGCACACCAAATTCAAACGTCCTCATCATATATTCAAGAAAGCTCCAGCTGACAGAGTCATACGTTTTTTCAAAGTCTACTTTAAAGATCAAACACTCCTTCCTAGACTTCTTAGCCAGATCAATAATCTCATTGACTGCTACAACACTATCGACAAGTTGTCTTCCCTAGATAAAAGTCGATTGATTAGGTGAAATAAGCTTATCCATCACATTCGCCAATCTACATGCCAATACTTTAGCCACCGGTTTATACAGTGATCCCACAAGAGAAATCGTCCTGAAGTCCCCAATCCTAATTAAGAGGGGAATCCACCTTTGGAATAAGGTTAAGAAATAGGATGAGAAGCTCCTAGGAAGGGTCGTAGTTGTAAAACACTGGTCAAACATGACCCCAACCTCTCCCTTAATTAGGTCCCATAATCTTTTAAAAAAAGAGAAATTGAAGCCATCTAGGCCCGAACTTTTATTTCCATCAGAGGTCGACACCACTGCATCTATCTTTGCTGCAGAGAACGGGATTGACAACATAACAACATCGTCCTCTGCTAATCCATGAAACGTCATACCATCTCTAGAGTTGGGCGATTTGACAATGATTTTGAAAAATGTAACTTAAAATAATCTGCAATTGTAGCACGCACCTCTGCTAATGCAATTCCTCCTCCTTTGCCTAACACAATTATGAAAAAAATTGTATTAGCATCTCCCTCTCGCAACCACCGAGACCTAGACTGTTGAAAAATTTGGGTCTCTTTGTATCTCATTAGCTTCCACATGCCTGCAAGGCAATGCTTCCGAGCTTTCGAGTCCTCCAAAGATAGGGGACCTGCTTCTGCTTTGAGATCAAAATCTTTAATGGACTCTATCTCCAACCCAATCTTAAAGTCGAAATCTCCAAACACCTCTTTGTTCCATCGCTTTAGATCCGGCCTCTTCAGAGTTTTCAACTTTTCTTTTAGCATGAATGCCAATCCATCCAACCAGAAGGTAATTGTTGTCTCCACCTCTGCTGAACTACTGTTGACAGACTTTTATGGTTAAGTCAGTAATTGTTGAACTTAAAAGGTTTTGGTCCCCACGACTGAGCTAAATAGCGCAGCACTATGGGACAAAGGTCAGAGACATCCCTCGAAAGCGTCCATTGACTAACCTCCTCACCCCACGCATCCAGCCAACCCTTAGAAACCATAAACCCATCGAGAGGACTGTCTGCACCACCACACGGTTAGAGGGAGTATCTATTTGCCATTAAAAAAAAATTAGTAAATAAGGTCAGTATAATATTTTTGTATTCTTCATTCGTATACAAGGGTTCAACTCTAAGAGAAGCCACACTTTTCTTGGTCATTCTTTAATACATATTTTGATCAAATTGGATTTAACTAATTTTCTTGACGGTCATTCTCTAATTTATATTCTTTAATACACAATTCAGTATAATAATGTTTTATTCTCATTCCTAACAAGCGTCCAACTCTAAGAGAAGCCTTAATTTTTTTGGTCATTATTTTTTAATACATATTGAGCAACGTGATTTATCTAATTTTCTTGTTGGTCATTTTTTAATTTATATTCTGTTATAAATATTTTTTTTTATTTTGATTATTTACAAGCGTTCAACTTTAATATAAACCTTAATTTTCTTGGTCATTCTTTAATACATATTGAGCAACTTGATTTAACTAATTTATATTTGGTGTTCACATTAACGTTACATCTATATAAACAAAGCTTTCACAAACTAAATGTAAAACATTTACCTTGAAAACAGAAGTAAATAATCCTCCAATAACAAAATTGCCAAATAACATAGATGCTGCATTCCGTGGAAATCAATGTGCCAAAACAATGAAGTATTCATTTTCTCTGGAAATCAATGTGCCAAAACAACAGCTCCACAATCAACAAACGCTAGGTTACTTTTAGGTCCAATTCCAATCACCGCCATGTTTCCTTGTGTCATAGGAACAGTGTTCGAAAATGGAATAGAAGCTTCAATAAGGAGCTATATTGATACACAAGTTTATTTATTCAAAGGAGATGAGTTTGGAAAGTTGGATATTACCTCCATTGAATTTAAAAGTACTGGGAAGATTTCCAGGGGTTTTCCTTTACTTACTGGCACTGTGTTTGAATCGGGTATTGATGCAGGTTTTAATAGTCACGGTAATAAAGAATGGTACATATTCAAAGGACGATACTATGCACGTTATGATTATGGTAAGTTTTTAGATGGTCGCATAATGAGAATCCATGATGATTGGCCCGCTCTTCATAGCATAATATAACATTTCTAGAGAAGGAACAAAATTCAAGAGATTTCATATGTGTGTAAATATGCTCAATATTGTATTGTCATGTGTGAATAAGTGTGGCTATAACTAGCTTCTGCAGTTCTATATGCTACACATTTTGTGGTTGTTTAAATTTACTGTGTGCCTGTTTGTTTTAGCGTTTTCACGCTCAAACGCGTGTTTTTTTTTTTTTCTTTCCAAAATGCAGTTTTTTATTTTCCAATGATGTTTGGATGGAACCTTAAAGCGATTCTATAAAGGTGCAAACGCGAGTTGGGCTGAAGCTACAAATATGAGCTTCTACATTAAATTAAACGTGAATCAAAATTTTAACTTTTGTGTGATATGTATACTTACCAAATTACCCATATCTTCTTCTCCAATTTTCTACCCATAAGCATATTTCTTCTTCATTAGTAGCCTAGTTTCTCAAATCCACAGATGAAACAGAGAGAAGAGTGTAGCATCGCAGATCAACATTTCATAATTTTCCAACTTTACCCATTTTTGTATTATTTGTGCATTTCTATTCCATTGCTACAGTGTCACCGTCTAAAGGTTAGGAAAATTTCTTTTGAGGCCCTCTTATATTACTCTCAGGCCCTCCATCGTGACTAAAATACCCTTACGAAGGATTTTGTAAGCTAGGATACAAAATAACCCAAATTTATATTCTAGGATATGAAACAATGTTAAACAACTCAATGTCTGGTAAGCTTGTCTAGTTGGAGATGTCTGTGCGTAAAAAAAATACAATTTCTTATCCTAGATACGAAATAGGCATTTTTTGAAAAAAATATATATTAAGGTTTCAGGCCCTAGAATACGAATAACACATTTTTTTGAAAACGCTCCAGTTTCGTATCCTAGAATACAAAAACGCTTAACTTCGTATCCAAAGATACGGAAACGCTTAATTTTGTATCCTAGGATACGAAGTAGACCTATATAGGTGTTAGGTGCCCTAGTTGTACTTTCATAACCACTTCAACACTCAACCTTCAAAATGCAATCTCAGGCGATTTTTTGACGTTTATAGCCATAAAGCAGGCACTAAAACAAGTTTGCTCTGCGTTTATAGCCATAAAGCACAATTTCGTATCATAGGATACGAAAAAATGTTGATTTCGTATCCTAGGAACCAAACTATCCTGATTCCAAAAGTGGGGGTATTTTCGGATTTTTGGGGGGCCTGAGAGCAACAAAGGGGGCCTAAAAAGCAATTTTCCTAGCTCCTAGACCATCCCATGGACACTCCCTAGAGGCACACAGGAATAAGCATGTTCAACCGCTTCCAATTGTCAGATTTGACGCTTCAGCCAAAACACTTGACCAATGGACACTTGTCTCACAAAAGGGTATAGTTCAACCCTAATTCAACTCCTATAAAACCCACAATTCTAACCCTATATCTTACAACACTTGCTTGATCATTAGAGTGTTTATAAATACATCCCCATTTTTGGGGTCTGTTGATTAGCAGTCTCCTTACAATGTCCCTTGTAGTAACAATCCACATCATATCACTATGTTCAAGAGGATCACATTTTATTTGCAAATTGAACAAATAACAGTCATAGGATTGGGGATGGTACTCAAATTAAAGAGCTCTTACAAATATACTTACATTTATCTTCCTCCAAAAATAATAATGAGACTCAAATAACCACTTTTTTATTACGCAAGTGAAATAACCAATTTTTTTTTACAAAGAAACCCTTAATATTGCAAATAAACACACCCTTTTTTATATAAGCAAATAAACACACCCATAATATTGCAATAGGATTTAGTATTCAATTTTGGGTAAATAGATCTTTACCTCTCCAAAGTAGGTGAATTTTGTTTTATTACTTCAAATTTTTTGTTCCCTTGAAATATTGACGAATTTTGTTTTACAGTAAAAAGTCAACATATAGGGATAAATTAAAATTCCTTGTAAGGGGGCATTTTCAATTTCTTTTTACAAAGAGAGTAAATTAAAATTGTCTTTCCAGGAAGTAAAAATCTATTTACCCAATTTTTGCCTCCACATCGCAGGCATCTGTGTAGTAAACTGGTATAAACTTGAAAACAACATTAGGAACAAAAAGTTGAAAACACTACTCATTTGATCGTAGTAAGTTGAAAACGGATCTGGATTAGCCTTAGGAACAAAGAGTTGTGCTCAATATTTCAAACAGTTGAAATTGAATTTGAAACCCACAATGTCGTTTTCAACTTTGAGGCATTTTCCTTTCTCTATTCTCATCCCCAATTTCCCTCTTTTTCATCTTTCAAACCCTAATTTCATTCCTTGCTTCTTCTCTTCAACTAAATCAACAGGATTATACTCTCAATTACATCACCAAGAAGAATATCAAGATAATCTCGTTTCCTCATTCAATCGATTGCTACATCAGAATCCAACTCCACCCATATTTCATTTTAATAAGATTTTAGGTTCCCTTGTTAAGGCCGATCATTATTATACTGTTGTTTCACTTCATCGTCAGATCGAATTAAACGAAATTGCTTCAAACTTAGTCACTTCCAACATCTTAATCAATTGCTTTTCTCAAATGGGTCTAAACTCTCTTTCTTTTTCTGTATTTGCCAACATTCTCAAAAAGGGTTATGAGCCAAATGCCATAACTTTTAATACACTCATCAAGGGTCTGTGTCTCAAAGGTCAGATCCATAAAGCATTGCATTTTCATGACAAGTTGGTAGCCCGTGGATTTCAGTTGGACCAAGTCAGTTATGCGACCTTAATCAATGGGTTATGTAAAGTCGGAGAAACAAGAGCAGCCTTGTGGTTGCTGAGACGAGTTGATGGGAAGTTGGTTCAACTTAATGTGGTAATGTACAACACGATTATTGACAGCATGTGCAAAGATAAACTTGTTGATGATGCTTTTGATTTATATTCTGAAATGGTTGCTAAGAGAATTTCTCCTGATGTTGTCACTTATAATACTTTAATTAGCGGCTTTTGCATTGTTGGTAAATTGAAAGCAGCGATTGATTTCTTTAATAAAATGATATTGGAAAACATCAACCCGGATGTGTATACATTTAATATATTGGTTGATGCATTTTGTAAGGAAGGAAAAGTGAAAGAAGCTAGTAATGTGTTTGCTATGATGATGAGAAAAGGTGTTAAACCTGATGTTGTTACTTATAGCTCTTTAATGGATGGATATTGCTTAGTTAAAGAAATTAACAAGGCCAAGAGTATATTCAACACCATGGCCCAAAGTGGAGTGACTCCAAATGTTCGGAGTTACACTATCATGATTAATGGGTTTTGTAAGAATAAAAGATTGGATGAAGCCATGAATCTCTTTGAACAAATGCATTGCAAAAAAATTATTCCTAATGTGGTAACTTACAATTCCCTTATTGATGGTTTGTGCAAATCAAGGAGAATCTCACATGCTTTGAAGCTTGTCGATGAGATGCAGGATAGAGGGCAACCACCTAATATAGATACTTACAATCCTATATTATGTGCTTTATGCAAAAACATCATGTTGAAAAGGCAATTGCATTATTAACAAAAGTTAGGGACGAGGGTATTCAACCAAATATATACACGTATACTTTTCATATCGACGGATTGTGTAAAGTTGGAAGAGTAGAGGACGCGAGAAATGTTTTTGAAGATCTTTTGGTTAAAGGCTACAATCTAGATGTTTGTATATATACTAAGATTTATGATATTAAGATTTTCACACTTGGAGTGGAAGTTAAAATCAGGAATCTGTGTAAGTTGCTGAAGAATTCAGTGAAGATATTCCATAACAATAACAAACAGCAAGGGGGAGATGGGATCCCCTTGCCTAAGCCCTTTCTTTGCCTTCATGAACTTAGTATGCCTACCATGGATGTTGAACTTATAGGACACAGAAGTAACACCCAACATAATCCACTGAATGAATTGGCTGGGAAGACCAATCTCTTTCAAGATGTGTTGTAGAGCATGCCAATCCACAGTGTCATAAGCTTTTTGGATATCCAACTGAAGCATACACTTTGGAGTACCTCCCTTCCTGCTATAACCTCTAATAAGCTCATAAGCCAGGAGAATATGATCATGGATGTGTTGACCAGGTACAAATGCAGCTTGACTGGTGTTGATGATACTACCAAGCACTTTTCCAAGTCTCATAGTCAGGATTTTTGAAATGATTTTGAAAATAGTGGTACAGCAAGAAATGGGCATGTATTCTTTGATGGTTTTTGCTGCTGAGTGCTTTGGAATGAGAGTAACCAAAGTACTATTGACTGCACTATAGATATAGTTCTCCTGAAAGAACTCCAAGACAACTGCTATAATATCATGTTTGGTAATGCTCCAAGTAGCTTTGAAAAAGTTAGCACCATACCCATCCAAACCAGGAGCTTTCAAATCACCAATGCTCTTTAGGGCCTGATAAATCTCATTTTCCTGAATAGGGGCAATGAGAATATGTCTCTAATCATTAGTAACCTGAGGACCAGCTCTCATGGTAGTAATGTCAATGCCCATAAGGCTAGTCTCAGCTCTGCCCATGAGATTGCCATAGAGGTGAAGCACTTCCAGTTCAATATCCTCTTGTGTAGTTAGCAGGGTGCCATCCTCCATGTAGAGCGCTCTCAGAGCACATTGCCTCTGCTTTGCTTTTAGGGAGGCATGAAAATATTTATTATTGCCATCCCTAAGCCTAAGCCAATCAATTTTAGATTTCTGTCTCAACATCTGCTCTTCCATAGCACTCCAATGGATGACCTGTTCAGTGCAATCCTTGACTTTCATGATGTGGTGAGGGTTCATTTTGTCAAGCAGCAGCATGTTTTGTGCTTGTCTAAGGTCCTCTCGAGCTTTGTCTAGAGTGATGTGAATGCCAGTAATGGGTTTGCTCAGCTTCCTAAGCAAAGGTTGAAGTCTCAGCAACTTTCTCCATAGAACAATCATAGGCCGACCCTCAATAGGCTCATTCCAACTCTGAGCAACGCAGTCAGAAAAACCAGGCATAGAAGTCACACAGTTGACAAATTTGAAATGTGACTGGTGGGGTGGAGCGTTCACAGGGCCAGTCAGACAAAGGAGAGAGTGATCAGAGATACCTGGGGCCATAATAGTAAGAGTAGAGTCAAGGTTTCGCAAGAACCAATCAACATTACCAAGTACTCTGTCAATCCTAGAGTAGATGATCCCATAAGTATGCTTATTGGACCAAGTGTAATAGTCCCTGAAATTCCTGGCACGCTAAGTACAATGCTAGATACAGTGCTATAGCTTTGTAACACTGAAACGTGATGTGGGATACAATGCTATAGCTTCTTAGTACGTATATCTTAAGATAAATAAAACAAATATCAGAAAGCAAGTAAGGAACACGGGATATTTGTTAACCTAGTTCGGCGCTTAAAACAAGCCCTAGTCTGGGGGATACCAATCCAGGAAGGAATTTCACTATAATAGCCCTAGTTCTAAGTTACCAGCAAACGCCCCGTTCACAACTTACAACCTAGGCACTACCAATGAAGCTTCAACCTAGGAACTCCTAGATCAGAGATCCCATCTCACTTCCCTACAACCTTACAGACAGCAAGGATTTCAGAACACAAATAACAAAAGGTTTTGGAGACACACACTCCTAAAAACTAAACACTCGTGCCTAAAGGCTTGGAGTGCTAAAACACACACAATCCTAACTCCGTACTTCAAAGCTTAGGAGAGGATCACACACATTACAACTCAAAAACAATACGTCCTAAGCTTGCATCAATGAGACACAAGAAAGACTCACAAAGAACAATACACACGCAAAAACCTAGAAAAACTAGACAACACAAAACGGCGTGAACAACTACTAAAACTAGGTTTAGAACAACCTTTAAATACTCCAGCAAAAGTCCTTGATCAGAATTAATCATGAGCTTGATTTGTTTGACTCAAGCCATTTGACCACATTAATTAAAATAGATTCTTTCCAAATATATACTTCAAGGAGATTCTTCATAAAAGTATTCTTGACCAGGATCTGAAGCATTAAATGATGATCCTCAAAATAAGCCTGATTAAAAACGTGGTTAAATGTGTCAGATATGATTCATGAGAGAGAAACACGATTTCCATAAATAGAACATGCACATGCACATAACCAAAAGTCGGATACGATGTTATGGCATCTTATCCCACATCCTACAGCAAAGTTTATTTCACCAAAAATGCAGCCAATACAGAAGACTCAACAGTCCCCAATGCACTCCATCTCAGATAAACTAGCCTTTTCCATAAGAGAGGCCAAGTACCTATACTCAGATTCCTGTACCAGATTACCACCAATTCTATCTGCAGCTTTAAGGACGTTATTGAAATCTCCCATTAAGCACCAAGGCCCCTGCTGACTGCTATGTATGTTGTCCAGTTCATTCCACAACCTACGACGTTGTTCAAGCTGATTCATGGCATAGATGGCAATGAACCAACATATGAAGGTCCCATTGAGAGCATATAACCCACAATGGATCATTTGGGCAGAACTGCTAATTAGTTGAACATCAAGAACTCTATCATCCCAATTCAACCAGATTCTACCATTGGCATGACTATAGTAGTTATCTAAAAACTTACCTTGGAGCCTCATTTTAGTACCAACATTATCAGCTTTGGTGCTTTTCACTCTAGTTTCAATAAGCACCACAAGGGTAGGCTTCAGCTGTAGGAGACGAGAGCCAATCTCCCTGGCTTTACCTGCTTTATTCAACCCCCTGATGTTCAAAGCAATTAACATTGACCAGTGTCCTGAAGCATCAGGACACCATTCAAAGTCCCTAATGGTTCAAAACCATTGCTGCAAGTGACATTGGTAGGAGCAACACTCTTGCCTTTGGTCTTCCCAGTGCTTACCACAGTAGTCCATGTGGCCTCTGCCTCATTATTCATCAGTGGTTCAGGCTGTGCAGTGGAGGTAGTGGTGATTGCTGGAGGTTTTGGCTTCCACTGTTTCTGCACCTTCTTTGGTGGGTTCTTTTCACAAATATGGCCTAACTTTTGGCATTTGTCACAAAAAAGAGGCTTCCACTCATATTCAACTGGCTGCTTCATAGTGTTGCTCGCGCTATCTCTGATAGTAATATCAGTTGGCAGAGCCTGAGTAACATCCATCTCAATCAGCACTCGAGCATATGAGACACGGAGCTTGCGCGCAGTGCATTCATCAGTGACCAACGGTTTGCCAAGATCGCTTCCAATCTTGCTCAAACTTCTAGCACCCCACAGGAACAGTGGTAATTGGGGTAATTTAACCCAGATTGGAAGGGTACACAACATATCCCTTTTGAGGCTAAAATCAGGCTTCCAATCACGCAAGAGCATTGGCATATTCCTGATGGTATATGGTCCCTGCATTAGAACAGCATCCTTGTCTTGGAGGGTGTGGAATCGTAAGATGAAGTAACCCTCATCATTGTAGAACATATCAGGCAATTTCACAAAATTCCAATTCCAAAGCATAAATTGCTTTACAGCACCCATACTGAGCTCACCACCTAGGACGTACATGATGAGGGAGGTAGCCCAGAATTTAACCTCAGATTCAATATATGCTTCATCGATAACAACCACAACTTCTCCATCAACACGAGTAGGTGCTACAAATTCCATTTCTAACCCATTGGCTGGGTTACGGTTTCCACTCAGAACATCAACCCATAACCTAGGTGAGCCATCCCCTGGTAGATCTGAAGTAGTCAACGGCGGTTCAGGAGTGTGTGCAGTAGTACCATCGTCGTCTGCATCCATAGTCTCATAAACAGGCGCGCTTTCCTCAGGAATCTCATGGAGCACCGGTGTGCGTTGTGCCGGTGTCGTCTCTGTGTGACGGTGCGGTGACGGGAGGACCAATTTTCGCGGTCGCCCTCGTGTTCGACCCATCTCAATACGAACGAAGAAAAACTTTACGATCATATTTTTTACAATTTTCGTGGGTTATAGACTACGAATTTTGTGATATTTTCAAAACACGGTGAAAAAAATAAAATGTCATTGAATTTTCTCCTAATTGGATCTAAAGACACTCTAGACGTGTTGGGAACATGATTCATAAAAAAATATGTATTTAAAAACAACTTATTCTCTACGATCGTTTTTTTTTTTACAATTTTCGTGGGTTATAGAATACGAATTTTGTGATTTTTTCAAAACTTGGTGAAAAAAATAAAATGTCATTGAATTGTCGCCTAAATGGGTCTAAAGACATACTATAGGTGTTGGGAACAAGATTCATCAAAAAATATGTTAGGAAAAACAAGTTATTCTTTACGATCGTTTTTTTTTTTTTTAATTAAGAGATATATTCCATTCAAAAAGCAAGTATGTACAAGGTGATCAAGAGATCCAACTATCAAGGAGGACAAATAAAAATCAAAGAGAGAAACTAAGCTAGATTAGCATAAGAGCAACATGTTTTCTAAGCTTAGGATAACCCCACCCTCTATAAACTATAGTATTGATGATGTCTTCATCTATCTTGGTGTTATGTATATGATTTTCAAAACAAATGTCATTTCTATACGTCCAAAGCATATAAATGGTTTCAACAGCAGCAGCTTTGAGAAGTTGGGCCTTCCACCCCTTTTTCTTGCTTTGTCGCGTAATCCAAATCAACTCATCAGTCCAATCCAAAGGGGTATGATCAACATGCAGCCATTGAAGGACTTTATGCCAAATGCTTCTCATAACAGTGCAGCTAAAGAAGAGATGGTCAAGGGTTTCCTCATGATTACAGAAGCAACATTTCACATCCAGGTTAACCCCAAATTTCCTAAGACGATCTTTTGTTGCAAGTCTACCATGGCAAGCCATCCACCACGTGAAGATAGCTCTAGGACGAGCAATATTATGGTACATGGTCACTCTCCATTCAACACGAGGGTAATCCATCGTCAAGGACTGATACACCTGTCTAGTGATAACTTTGCCCTTCATATTCTCCCATCCTTGTATGTGCAGCAAGGTCTCTCTTTGCTTTAGGATAGCCTTCCAAATCCAAGAGCACGAGGTATTCACTGACATAGTCATAAGTTGTTCATTTTTGATGTAATAGATATGAATCCATTTGATCCAAAGGCTATCAGCTTTGCTATTGATGTTCCAGAGCAGTTTAGCAAAGTTTGCTTGGTTCCATTCTTCAAGGGAGATCAGATTCAGCCCCCCATGAGCAGTAGTGGTGCAGACATTGTCCCAAGCTATAGGGGACTTTTTAGTGATAGTCACCCCACCAGACCAGAGAAAAGACCGACAAATGGCATTAATTTTCAGAATTACCTTTTTTGGGATAGGTAGACATTGCATCCAGTAATTAGCCACAGCAAAAGTCACACTACGGATTAGTTTAAGTCTACCTGCATGGCTGAGAAGTTTGGCACTCCAGCTATGGATACGATCCACAATACGATCAATCAAGGGCATATAATGGTGAATGGAAAGCTTCTTGCTGGTGAGGGGGACACCAAGACACCTGAAGGGCAGAGAACCATCAGCAAAAGAAGTTGATTCCCTAATATTTCTTTTAGTAGTGTCATCCACCCCTCCATAGTAAACTTTGCATTTGGAAGGATTAACAACAAGACCGGTGGAGGTAGAGAAAGCATGAAGCTTAGCCATGACCAGATCCACAGAGACAAGATCACCACGAGTAAAAATAAGCAAATCATCAGCAAAACTAAGGTTGATAATGTGAAGATTCTCACACTTGGAGTGGAAGTTAAATTCTGGGACCTTAGTAAGTTGCTGGAGAATTCTATGTAGGTATTCCATAACAATCACAAACAAAAGAGGGGATATGGGATCCCCTTGCCTAAGCCGTCTCTTGGCCTTCATAAACTTGGTGTATCTACTATGGATGTTGAAACTTATAAGACACAGAGGTAACACCCAACATAACCCATTGGATGAATTGATTAGGAAGTCCAACCTCCCTCAAGATGTGCTGCAAGGCAAGCCAGTCCACAGTGTCATAAGCTTTCTGGAGGTCTAACTGCATCATGCACTTTGGAGTGCCACCCTTTCTGCTGTAACCTCTGATAAGCTCATAGGCTAGTAAGATGTGATCATGGATATGCTGGCCAGGCACAAAGGCAGCTTGGCTAGTGTTAACAATACTGTTCATCACTTTACATAACCTCATAGTCAGAATCTTTGAGACAATTTTGAAGATGGTAGTGCAGCAAGAGATTGGTCTATATTCTTTGATGGTTTTTGCTGCTGAGTGCTTTGGGATAAGAGTCACCAAGGTGCTATTTATTGCATTATAGATGTTATTCTCATAGAAGAATTCCATGACTGCTGCTATAACATCCTTTTTTGTAATACTCCATGTAGCTTTGAAGAAGTAAGCACCATAACCATCCAAACCAGGAGCTTTTAAATCACCTATGCTCTTCAAGGCTAAAAGGATTTCACTTTCTTGAACAGGGGAAAGGAGAAGATCTCTTTGTTCACTGGTTACCTGTGGGCCAGCTCTCATAGCAACAATATCAATCCCCATCAGGTGTGTATCAGCTGTCCCCATAAGATTACCATAAAGATTGAGCACCTCTAGCTCAATGTCCTGGTGAGTAGTAATCACAGTTCCATCGTCTTTATAGATTGCTCTCAAAGCACATTGTCTTTGCTTGGCTTTCAGGGAGGCATGAAAATATATATTGTTCCCATCCCCAAGTCGAAGCCAATCAATTTTAGATTTTTGTCTCAGCATTTGCTCCTCCATATCGCTCCATTTGATTACCTCTTCAGTGCATCTTTTAACTTGCATGATATGATGTGGGTTCATTCTGTCAAGCAAAAGTAATCTGTGGGCTTGAGTGAGAGCATCTCTGGCTTTGGTGAGGGTGATGTCAATACCAGTGATAGGTTTACTTAGCTTTCGTAGCACAGGTTGGAGTCTCAGAAGTTTCTGCCAAAGAACAAACATAGGCTTGCCATGTAAGGGAACATTCCAGCTTTGTGCAACACAATCAGAGAAGTTAGGCATATCAGTTACACAATTCAAAAACTTGAAATGAGATTTCATGAGAGGAGTTTGCATGTGAACATGCCCAGACAGACACAAAAGAGCATGATCAGAGATGTCAGGGTCCATGATGGTGAGAGTGGAGTCAAGATTAAGCTGGAACCAGTCAACATTACCAAGTACCCTATCAATCCGAGAGTAAATCATCCCATCAACATGCTTATTGGACCAAGTATAGTAGTCACCCAGGCTATCCATTTTAGAGAGCCCGACCCTGTCCATAAAAGAACCTAAGTCAATATATTCAGATTCATGCACCAATTTCCCACCAATTCTGTCAGTAGCTTTGAGGACATTATTGAAGTCTCCCATCAAGCACCAAGGCCCCTGTCAGTAGCTTTTACGATCGTTTTTTTTATAATATTTGTGGGTTATAAACTACTAACTTGGTGATTTTTTCAAAACTCGGTGAAAAAAATAAAATGTCATTGAATTCTCGCCAAAATATATCTAACGGCATACTAGAGGTGTTGGGAACCAGATTCATCATATAATATGGATGGAAAAACAAGTTATTCTTTACGATGATATTTTTTACAATTTTCGTGGGTTATAGACTACGAATTTTGTGATTTTTCAAAAACTTGGTGAAAAAAATAAAATGTCATTGAATTGTCACCTAAATGGATCTAAAGACATACTAGACGTGTTGGAAACATGATTCATCAAAAAATATGGATTGAAAAAAAGTTATTCTTTACGATCGTATTTTTTACAATTTTCGTGGGTTTTACACTTCGAATTTTATGATTTTATCGAAACTCCGTGAAAATATAAAATGTCATTTAATTCTAGCCAAAATAAATCTAAAGACATACTAGAGGTGTTGGGAAAAAGATTCATAAAAAAATATGGATGGAAAAACAAGTTATTCTTTACGATCGTATTTTTTACAGTTTTCGTGGGTTATAGACTATGAATTTTGTGATTTTTTTGAAACTCGGTGAAAAAATTAAAATGTCATTGTATTTTCGCCTAAATGGATCTAAAGACACACTAGATGTGTTGGGAACAAGATTCATCAAAAAATATAGATGAAAAACAAGTTATTATTTACGATCATCTTTTTTACAATTTTCGTGGGTTATAGACTTCGAATTTTATGATTTTTTGGAAGCTCGGTGAAAAAATAAAATGTCATTCAATTCTATCCAAAATAGATCTATAGGCACACTAGAGGTTTTGGGAACAAGATTCATCAAAAAATATTGATGGAAAAACAAGTTATTCTTTACGATCATATTTTTTACAATTTTCGTGGGTTATAGACTACGAATTTTGTGATATTTTCAAAACACGGTGAAAAAAAATAAAATCTCATTGAATTTTCTCCTAATTGGATGTAAAGACACTCTAGACGTGTTGGGAACATGATTCATAATAGATTTTATGGTTATGGTAATAGATTTGCCGTTGATATGATACATGTCAAGGTCATAAAATTTCATTGCTATGAACTTAAAGATGAGATGTGAAATTAGTTTTGATAAAAATTTATTTTATTCCATTATTTTATCAAAGAATTTTTTGAGGTAATATTTAAACTTCTATTATATGATTTGTTTTCTTATTCTATGAAAAAAATATATTTGATTATGATTCTATTCTTTCTTATTCCACAAGATGATTTTTATCTCATAAATATTATATGGAAGGTATGCATATTTTCTTATAAAATAAATTTATTTGATTTAGATCTTACATATAATATAGACTTTGAAGATGTCAAACTTCAAAAATATTTTTTATTGACAATTTGTGTTGTCTGATTACTGATCTAAAAAAAATATGTATGATTTATATTATCGTAAACTTGAAGTTTACAAATCATGTTTCAAATATTCATTATTGAATGTATTAAACAATCAATCAATGTTTGTTCAAACAATGATTTTTTTATCATTTGTGATTTAGTTCTCGAAGAACTACAAGATTATCGAATGCTCCTGAAGAGCTAATGTATTGTAACATGGAGGAACAAAGTTATCATCTTTTTCCTCTTGTTTGTACTACACATACACTTATATATATTAGTGAAATTGAAGCACAAAAATTATTATAAATCTGAAGTTTACAAATCATATTAAATTTGTCTTTGGCAAGGTCGGTTGGGTTATCCCGAATCTATTATGATGCGAAAAATAATTACTATATTATTAAGGGTAAATAGGTCAATACCCCTGCAAAATAGGCGAGATTTGCATTACCCCTGTAATTTTTTTTGTAGGAATACCCCCTGCAATGTTCAATTTTTTTTTTGGTAGTGTATTTTACCCCCCCTATGATGGGGAAAAAAAATCGGCAGGGGGGTAAAATACACTACCAAAAAAAAATTTGAACATTGCACGGGGTATTCCTACAAAAAAAAAATTACAGGGGGGTAACGCAAAACTCGCCTATTTTACAAGGGGGTAAAGACCTATTTACCCTATTATTAAATATGTATTGCAGAGTGATGAGATTTTTCAATCCAATAATTTGTGTTATTAGTTCCCAAAAGAACTTGAAATTTTAAAAAATCGAGTCTCTCACAATTTGAGAATGTATATAAGGTGATATTTGTAAATCAATTCACCAATTATCATTTAGATATTTTGTGACTTTAATTGATGCATCAATTAAATGGTCAGTCAAATCACAACTAGAAGTTTGTGAAATTATTTTCTTAACTAATTTGACAAAGAGCTCATTTTCTAAATTTTCAGAAAGTATTTGATAAGTATCGTATGTAAATCAAAATTGATATTGAATATATTGCAGCATATGCTAATTATAAAATATGGACCTGAAGATCCATTCTTTTGACGTCTAAAGTTAATTGTATGATTGATACTTATGACCATACCTTCTAAACTTTATTTTGGGAACATGTTATCATGTATTTGAGATATTGATTCGCATCAAGCCAACATGATACTATATGTAAGTCCTCTCCTTGATATCTAATTTATTTTCGGTTAACAACTTAATATTTCTCATCTAAGTAAATTTTTGGATGTGTTGTGTATATCACAATTGCTCCAACACAATGCACTTAAATAGATATTGAAAGAATATTGAGGAAATATATTTGATATGAATCTTCATCTATTATAAATTGTATTAAGCCAACTTGTTTACATCTCAGTAGAATGATTAGCAATTGATGAATTAGTTTTCCCAATATTAGGGGGAGAGGATAAGCAGATGACAACTGAAATATGAACCCGAAGTTCAAATGAATTATTAGAAAAGAAATATTATTGTCTCATCTTGATCGTCAAAATATAACTCATTTGCAAAGATAAAATAGAAGCTGTTAATGCTCCAAAGAAAATAGATGTTCTTGTCGGATAATAGAATATTGCAAATGAGTCTCAACCACGCATGAAGCGTGGTAGACCAATTGGTTCCAAATATAAAAATCTCCAAACAAAAAAATGAGCTAAAAGGAAAGATAACCTAATGAGGACGTAGAAACTCTTAAAGAGTTGTCTGATATAATTGATTTTTAAGTTTCAGAAAAACTTATCGGGTATCTGAAATTTATGAAAATAAAGAGATCTCAATAAGTTATGAATGGAATGAGATGGAACCAAAATAAAAGTCAACGTTGACGATGTTTTTCTATAGTGCTATATGTGATGAGTAATAATAACGAGGATCATGAATCAAAGTCTAGTAAAGATTATAGATAAAGAAAATATCTGTAAATGGAAATAGACAATTCTAGTGAAATCAAACTCTATTTATATAGCTGAACTGTTTTGACTTGTAGTCCGTACACCTGAAGATGTGAAGTTAGTTAGTTATATATGACTTTTTACGCGAAAGAGAATTATATTGATAAAATACATACTTATAGAGTTTGGCATGTTCACCAAAAATGGATGGTAAATTTCTACAATTTATTTTGATGAGACATATTCACCTGAAGTAATTCAAGAAATTTTCTTGCTTGATTAAGTTTAGTAACACTTGAAAGACTAAATTTACATGAAATATATGTTACAATATATTTGTATGGCTCACCTGAATTGATGATTATATGAAACTCTCTGAAGGAGTTAATTTTATGATACATTCAAGAAATAACATCATATGTCCATTCTAAAAATTTGGAAGTGAATTTATTATAATCGATTTTATGACAATATAAATACTATTAGGACTCTAGAAGAAATCCTAAAATATGTTTATTATAGAAAAATTTGAAATTACAAATGTCGCATGCGAAAAATTTGCTTGGATTAGCAAATTTATTATTTAAATGAGGTTTTGTGGATCAAGAAATTTATATAGAAACTTATATAGCAAATATATTAAAATAATTTGATATGAACAAATCTAGTTGATTGTGTACTAGAATGATTGTGATGTTAGCATAGATCATGTCCTCAAGAAAATTATGAACAATTTGAATTGGCCTGAAGTACCATATTTTAGTTCTGTAACACCCTAATCGATATATAATCCATTATAGTTAATAACAAACATATCATACATCAATCAAGGCATTACATGTTATACACTTTTATAAAACTTAATGAACATGCATATATTCATTTAAACTAGCAACGGAAGCATCATAATCAAAATATAAGTTCTTACTTAAGGTACTTAATACTAACCAAGCATCAAGCTTAAACCACGATACATATTAGAATAAGTCCTCTTACCACAAGGCCTATTCCTTAAAATCCAACATGTTATCCATAAGATTCAAAGTATAGCATAATTCAAATAAAATTAGCAAGATCATACAATTCTCAAACAAACGAACTAAACACTAGTCTAGCAAGGTTACAAGCATCAGAGCAAATCCTAGACCTCTAAGGCTCCTAGAATTTCTACTCTTCCTCCTTACCAAGCTATGCTAGTCTCAAAGCTAAACCTCCAAGCAACGGATCACCCCTCAAGAGAAGTATCTGGACCCAAACCATTCAAATACACAAAATAGAAAGTTAGTTATAATCCAAGTTCATAATAATAAGTATAACATATACTCATATCATGCATAATAATAATCATATCATAATTGACGCATGATCGTCTCATGTGATAAATACTACACTCATAACATACAATAGCATAATTGTAAAAACTCACAAGATATCAAATAAGATCCCATAACACAATTACAACCAATCTCATCGACATTTACCAATTATCAAGTAAGATGCACATTTACTCCTAATGCAACTAATGCCATCAATTCATATGTCTCAACCTAGACACATCTAATGCATGTGGTACCCGCTCAAGTCTAGTTTTAAGTCATGGTGGACTAACGCTCAAGTCTAGTTTTAAGTCATGGTGGACCAACGCTCAAGTCTAGTTTCAAGTCATGGTGGACCAACGCTCAAGTTTGACACATGCATGCATGAATGAACACATACCAACCATGATGATAACCCTACTCAACTACTCATGAATATAGGACACTCTCCTCATATTCCATCTCACTTCACATTCAATATTATCACCATATCATCATACAAGGCATTCATTCAAGCAACATGGTATCAATTAATTGTATCACATTTCATAAGTCATCAACACATAAATTAATCCATAAGAATCATAAGCACATGACATACACCTTTAAGCTATAGATTCCATTAATTAAACTTACAACATGTTATAAGATCATATCCCTATCATATAGCAAGCATAGGATTCATCTCAAACTCAGAAAAATACTGTTCATACTGCACTAACTCGCCTAGCGAGGTGGATGGCGAGCTCGTGGCGAGCTCAAGTCAGAAGCTTCTCATTTTACTCGCCTCCAACTCGCCTCCAACTCGCCATGGCGAGCTGCCACTCGCCAACCTGCTCGCTATGACTCGCCATGGCGAGCTCATGCGTTTCTGGAAAACCCAGAAATCATGAATACTCGCCATAGCGAGTAAGTTACTCGCCCCAGCGAGTTCAAGCAGACCCAAAACCCCTGTTTTCGGTTTTGAACTTTAATCCATCAAAATCCCGTTTTTCATCATGCAAATCGTAAAAGTTATCAACTTTAGGTCTATCTAACATGTATAAGCTTAGAAGTACAAACTCTAGCATCATCAAACATCATTTCATGATAAAAGGAATGATTTTCCCCAATTTTCACCCAAAACCCATTTTCAAACATAAATCACATAATCATTCATTTAACACGAGATTGTTCATGGAAATACGAATTGGAAACATTTAATAACATGTTAACATCATAACATAGCATATTAAAGCATTAAACACCTTCCCAAATTCCCAATCCCCACCAAGAAAGAGATGAGAGGGTTTGGGTATGGAGAGTAGACATCTCCCCCCTCTTTGATCATCTCACATGAATTAAAACTACTCTCTAACCTTTGATTGCAGCTCTAATCTTCAGCTCTACCTTCAATTTTCCCTTCTACTCTCTTCAAGTCCTTCTTTCTCTCTTTCTACCTCTTTCTCAAGTTTTGTGATATGAGCTCTCTCTTTCACTCTTACTCACTCTAAACAAACCTAGACTAACCAAAGTCCAAATTACCCTTTCTTATCTTAAGTTAATTCAATTAACTCCTCTTATTACCTAAAAAGGTCTACTCTTAAAATCCTATTTTCCTTATCCTCTAACCTTTCCTTATTTAGCCAATTCTAATTAAATCACTTAACACTAACCCACTTAATTCTACTAATGCTAATTAATACCTAATCACACAAAATACTTTAATTAAATGCAATTAAATAAATACGGGTGTTACAACTCTACCCCCCTTAAAAGAATTTTCGTCCTCGAAAATTTACCTGAAAATAACTCCGGATAAGAATCCCTCATCTTGCTCTCTAGCTCCCAAGTAGCATTCTCTCCCGCGGGTCCTCCCCAAACAACTTTCACCGATGCTATTTCTTTGTTCCTCAATTTCTTGACCTCCCTACCTTCAATCCTCAAAGGTATTGCCTCAACCGTCAAGTTGTCCCTCACTTGCACATCATCCGATACAATCACATGTGTTGGATCCGATACATACTTCCTCAATTGGGACACATGGAACACATCATGAAGGTTCGACAATGATGGTGGCAAGGCAATCTTATATGCCACATTTCCTATCCTCTTCAAAATTTGATACGGCCCAATAAACTTAGATGTTAACTTCCTTGATTTCAAAGCACGACCAACACCGGTAGTTGAGGTAACTCTCAAAAATACGTGATCGCCTTCTTGAAATTCCACATCTTTCCTCTTCTTATCATGATAACTCTTTTGCCTACTTTGAGTCACTTTCATCTTCTCTTGTATCATCTTAATCTTTTCCGTGGTTTGTTGAACCAATTCCGGCCCTAACACAACACTTTCACCATCTTCGTACCAACACAAAGGAGTGCGACACCTTCTTCCATACAAAGCTTCAAATGGTGCCATACCAATACTTGAATGAAAACTATTGTTGTATGTGAACTCAATCAAAGATAACCATTCATCCCAATTACCTCCTTTCTCTAATACACATGCTCTCAACAAGTCTTCCAAAGATTGAATAGTCCTTTCCGATTGACCGTCCGTTTGAGGATGGTAAGCGGAACTCATTCTCAATTTAGTACCAACTGCTTCTTGCAAGCTCTCCCAAAATCTTGAAGTGAACCTCGGATCTCGATCCGATACAATACTTGAAGGAATACCATGAAGTCTCACCACTTGTTCAACATAAATCTCGGCTAACTTAGGTACCAAGGTTCCCGTTTTGAACGCAATAAAGTGTGCCGACTTTGTCAACCTATCCACAATCACCCATATCGAATCATTTCCTTTCCTAGTCTTTGGTAATCCACTTACAAAGTCCATTGCAATACTATCCCACTTCCATTCGGGTACAAACATAGGTTGTAACAACCCCGATGGTCTTTGATGTTCAACTTTGGATTTTTGACAAACCAAACAAGCATATACAAACTCCGCCACTTCCTTCTTCATACTCGGCCACCAAAACAATTTCTTCAAGTCTTGATACATTTTAGTGGCTCCAGGATGAATACTCAAGCTACTTCTATGACCTTCCTCTAAGATTCTTTTCTTTAACTCCGGGACATCGGGTACACAAACCCTATTGTGGAATCTTATCACCCCAAAATCATCAATCTTAAAGTCTACTTGGCCTTCTTGATTCATTGACGTTAAACGATCAACCAAACTCAAATCCTCTTTTTGGCTTCTTTTTACTTCTTCAAGAAAATCACTAGTTAACTTCAACATTCCCAATTTAACACTTTTAGGAGTCACTTCACAAATCAAACTCAAATCTCTAAATTTTTCAATTAAGTCCAACTCCTTACTCATAAGCAAAGACATGTGCAACGACTTCCTACTCAAGGCATCCGCAACCACATTCGCCTTTCCGGGATGGTAACTTAACTCAAAATCATAATCCTTTAAGAACTCTAACCACCTCCTTTGCCTCATATTCAATTCTTTTTGGTCAAACAAATACCTCAAGCTCTTGTGATCACTAAAAACCTCAAATCTTGAACCATACAAATAATGCCTCCAAATCTTCAAGGTAAACACAACGGCCGCCAACTCAAGATCATGTGTTGGATAGTTCTTCTCATGCACTTTCAATTGCCTAGAAGCATAAGCTACCACTTGTCCATTTTGCATAAGAACACCACCCAATCCCATCAAAGATGCATCACAATACACGGAAAAAGGCTCATTAGGTATCGGCAAAATCAAAATTGGAGCCGACGTCAACCTCTTCTTCAACTCTTGGAAACTTCTCTCACATTGATCATCCCACACAAACGCTTGATCCTTTCTAGTCAATCGAGTCAACGGTAAAGCTAACTTTGAAAAGCCTTCAATAAACTTCCGATAATAAACCGGCTAAACCAAGAAAACTTCTTATCTCAAACACCGATTCGGGAGTTCCCCACTTCAATACCGCATCCACTTTAGAAGGATCCACCGCAATACCTCCACTAGATATCACGTGACCTAAGAAACTCACTTCCTTCAACCAAAATTCGCACTTGGACAACTTAGCATAAAGTTTCTTTTCTTGCAAGGTCCTCAACACAATTCTCAAATGATCCGCGTGTTCTTCTTCGGTCTTGGAATACACAAGAATGTCATCAATGAAAACTACCACGAATTTATCCAAGTAAGAATGGAAAATCCGGTTCATGTACTCCATAAACACTCCCGGTGCGTTGGTTACACCAAAAGGCATAACCGAATACTCGTAATGACCATATCTTGTTCTAAAAGCAGTCTTCGGAATATCCTCCGCCTTAACTCGAATCTGATGATATCCTGATCTCAAATCAATCTTGCTAAACACACAAGCACCCACCAACTGATCCATCAAATCATCTATCCTCGGCAACGGATACTTATTCTTGATCGTGACTTGATTCAAACGACGATAGTCAATGCACAATCTCATACTTCCGTCCTTCTTCTTTACCAAAAGCACTGGCGCCCCCCATGGTGACACACTCGGTCGGATAAACTTCTTCTCAAGTAACTCTTCTAATTGCTCCTTCAACTTACTCAACTCAGATGCTGACATCCGATACGGTGCCATAGATATTGGACTTGTACCAGGTACCAAGTCAATAGCAAACTCTACTTCTCGCTCCGGTGGTACATCAGACACATCCTCTTGAAACACATTAGGAAATTCTTGTACAACAGGAAGTCCTTCAATTCCAACCTCACCCTCAAGCTTCAAAGATGCAATCATGACAAACAACTCTCCATGATCGCTTAACGACTCCTTTACTTCCTTCCCACTCATCAAGTTCGGATCTCCTTCTAACTTCGGAAATATCACCGTCTTATCACAACAGTTAATGTGAACTCGATTAACAATTAACCAGTTCATGCCAAAAATCACATCTATACCACTAAGTGGAATACACACAAGGTCCATACCAAAAGATCTACCAAAAATAGACACAGGACAATTAAGACAAACAAGTTGAGTAGTTACAGAACCACTAGCAGGAGTCTCTATTTCCATACAACCAATCATGCTTGACACAGGAATATTAAGACGCTTCATGCATTCAAAAGATATAAAAGAATGTGTTGCTCCCGTATCGACAATTGCAATTAAAGGGGTGTCATGAATGAAGCACGTACCTCTAATCAAATTGTCTCCTTGATCCACTTCATTCCCGCTCAAGGCAAACACCTTACCCATCGCCTTCTTTGGCTTCTTGCACTCAAAGCTCTTGTGACCTTCTTCCTTGCAATTAAAGCAAACCATCTTCCCTTTGCAAGCATCACCCTTGTGACCAAAATCTCCGCACTTAAAGCACCTATCCCCCTTTGGGCATTCATAAGAATAATGACCCAATTCGCCACACTTGTAGCACTTGACATCGGTAGCCTTCTTCTTTCCTCCACTAGACTCAAACTTGCCTTTGTTCTTCTTGTCATAAGGCTTCCCACGGTCTTGACTCTTCCCTTTCCTATCATGTATCTCCTTGAAATAGCTAGACCTTGCCTTCCCATCCAAGTCACATATGTTACTCTTGTTCACCAAGTTGGCAAAGTTCCTAATCTCCAAGATACCAACCAATTGCTTAAGATCGGGACGCAATCCACTTTCAAACTTCACACATTTGTCCGCTTCCGCCTCCACTGTGTTATAGTGTGGACAAAAGCGACACAAATCTTCAAACTTGGTTGCATACTCCGCAACAGTCAAGTTCCCTTGCTTAAGTTCCATAAATTCCACTATCTTCCGGTTCCTCATATCCGCCGGAAAGTACTTAGCTAAGAACTCTCTCTTGAAACTTTCCCAAGTAATGAGAGCTCCACCTTGGCCCAACCTTTGGCTCACATTCTTCCACCAATACCCGGCGTCTTCATGCAACATGTAACTCCCAAGAGTCACCTTTTGTGTCTCCGAACACCTCATAGCACCAAAGATCCTTTCAATGCTTTCCAACCACTTTTGAGCTCCCTCGGGATCATGCCCTCCCTTGAATGATTGAGGGTTGTTCCTAAGGAATCTCTCCAATCTTAGCTCATCTTCATTGCCCATGCGATTCTCATGTGCAACCCTTTCGGCCGCTCTTGCCGCCGCATCTTGAGTCAAAGCATTAGCCATCAAGGCTATAGCATCCGCCATCGCTCTTTGCGCCATTACCTAAACAATTAACCAAAAACCCAATCTCACATTAAACTTAAGGATGCTAAAAAGTGTTTTACTACACTTATGCACCTAAGGGTATTCTAACCTAATTGATCCACATGGACCGACCTTGCTCTGATACCAAATTGTAACACCCTAATCGATATATAATCCATTATAATTAATAACAAACATATCATACATCAATCAAGGCATTACATGTTATACACTTTTATAAAACTTAATGAACATGCATATATTCATTTAAACTAGCAACGGAAGCATCATAATCAAAATATAAGTTCTTACTTAAGGTACTTAATACTAACCAAGCATCAAGCTTAAACCACGATACATATTAGAATAAGTCCTCTTACCACAAGGCCTATTCCTTAAAATCCAACATGTTATCCATAAGATTCAAAGTATAGCATAATTCAAATAAAATTAGCAAGATCATACAATTCTCAAACAAACGAACTAAACACTAGTCTAGCAAGGTTACAAGCATCAGAGCAAATCCTAGACCTCTAAGGCTCCTAGAATTTCTACTCTTCCTCCTTACCAAGCTATGCTAGTCTCAAAGCTAAACCTCCAAGCAACGGATCACCCCTCAAGAGAAGTATCTGGACCCAAACCATTCAAATACACAAAATAGAGAGTTAGTTATAATCCAAGTTCATAATAATAAGTATAACATATACTCATATCATGCATAATAATAAGCATATCATAATTGACGCATGATCGTCTCATGTGATAAATACTACACTCATAACATACAATAGCATAATTGTAAAAACTCACAAGATATCAAATAAGATCCCATAACACAATTACAACCAATCTCATCGACATTTACCAATTATCAAGTAAGATGCACATTTACTCCTAATGCAACTAATGCCATCAATTCATATGTCTCAACCTAGACACATCTAATGCATGTGGTACCCGCTCAAGTCTAGTTTTAAGTCATGGTGGACTAACGCTCAAGTCTAGTTTTAAGTCATGGTGGACCAACGCTCAAGTCTAGTTTCAAGTCATGGTGGACCAACGCTCAAGTTTGACACATGCATGCATGAATGAACACATACCAACCATGATGATAACCCTACTCAACTACTCATGAATATAGGACACTCTCCTCATATTCCATCTCACTTCACATTCAATATTATCACCATATCATCATACAAGGCATTCATTCAAGCAACATGGTATCAATTAATTGTATCACATTTCATAAGTCATCAACACATAAATTAATCCATAAGAATCATAAGCACATGACATACACCTTTAAGCTATAGATTCCATTAATTAAACTTACAACATGTTATAAGATCATATCCCTATCATATAGCAAGCATAGGATTCATCTCAAACTCAGAAAAATACTGTTCATACTGCACTAACTCGCCTAGCGAGGTGGATGGCGAGCTCGTGGCGAGCTCAAGTCAGAAGCTTCTCATTTTACTCGCCTCCAACTCGCCTCCAACTCGCCATGGCGAGCTGCCACTCGCCAACCTGCTCGCTATGACTCGCCATGGCGAGCTCATGCGTTTCTGGAAAACCCAGAAATCATGAATACTCGCCATAGCGAGTAAGTTACTCGCCCCAGCGAGTTCAAGCAGACCCAAAACCCCTGTTTTCGGTTTTGAACTTTAATCCATCAAAATCCCGTTTTTCATCATGCAAATCGTAAAAGTTATCAACTTTAGGTCTATCTAACATGTATAAGCTTAGAAGTACAAACTCTAGCATCATCAAACATCATTTCATGATAAAAGGAATGATTTTCCCCAATTTTCACCCAAAACCCATTTTCAAACATAAATCACATAATCATTCATTTAACACGAGATTGTTCATGGAAATACGAATTGGAAACATTTAATAACATGTTAACATCATAACATAGCATATTAAAGCATTAAACACCTTCCCAAATTCCCAATCCCCACCAAGAAAGAGATGAGAGGGTTTGGGTATGGAGAGTAGACATCTCCCCCCTCTTTGATCATCTCACATGAATTAAAACTACTCTCTAACCTTTGATTGCAGCTCTAATCTTCAGCTCTACCTTCAATTTTCCCTTCTACTCTCTTCAAGTCCTTCTTTCTCTCTTTCTACCTCTTTCTCAAGTTTTGTGATATGAGCTCTCTCTTTCACTCTTACTCACTCTAAACAAACCTAGACTAACCAAAGTCCAAATTACCCTTTCTTATCTTAAGTTAATTCAATTAACTCCTCTTATTACCTAAAAAGGTCTACTCTTAAAATCCTATTTTCCTTATCCTCTAACCTTTCCTTATTTAGCCAATTCTAATTAAATCACTTAACACTAACCCACTTAATTCTACTAATGCTAATTAATACCTAATCACACAAAATACTTTAATTAAATGCAATTAAATAAATACGGGTGTTACAAGTTCAAACGAGGACATTAATGTATTTTATTAATTATATGTATCGTAGTATTTTATTTTTGTCAATATTTGTAAATACAGATATCAGAACAAAGTCAAGTATATGATTTATATCTTGGAGAAACAACGTAATCAAGAAAGCAGAGAATGCTCTTTATTAAGGATTATGAGTTTAAACATACAAGAAAAATATGGTTTATCTGCCGGAAGAATTAATGCAACAATCATTACGAAGAATGATGATATAAACATTCAGCAAATTCGTTCGTGTGATAATCTAGCAGACTTTTTCAGAAAGTCGCTCACAAGTAGAACTTTTGGACAACTGATACAAAAGATTGGTCTTCGTCGTCTTAGAGATGGTTCTATGGTTGATGAGAGAAATAAATATATTATGTAAAAGGATGGTGTCCTTTTTTTCCTTCACTATAATTTTTTTTCCACTGAGTTTTTTTCTAGTAAGGTTTTAACGAGATACATCCTCGATTGACATCCAAGGGGGAGTGTTATGAATAATAAGAATTAGTGGATGTACATATCTTTTCCCCACTAAGTAGTGAAACTTTATTATCTTTGTCTTTTCACTTATTTCTTTATGTCCTATAAATATGACCCTTGTTATGATATAATACACACAACTGAAGAGAATAATAAAAAGCTCCCATTCTCTCTATCTCTATTATTTAGACTTTGAAGTTTATTTCTAACATGATTTTTATTTTCATATTTTAGATTATAGTTTGTGTGAAATTCATCCCAAATACACATACATACATATTTTTTAAAAGTTGAATATTCCTTTTTAAAATTTGTTAAACATTAGAAACCCCTAATTTCTATCAGTCTCTCTCACTGCAGCGCTCCATCTCTCAGTCCCTCTCAGCACTGCTCGTGCTCCATCTGCTCCGTCGTCTCTCATTGCTCCGCCGTCTCTCATTCTCTCCGCCGTCTCTCAATCTCTCCGTCGGCTCTCACTCTATCCGTCGTCTCTCTCTCAGGTTCGATCTCTCTCTCTCTCTCTCTCTCTCTCGCGTGCTCTCTCTTTCGATTTCAAATTTCCATGAAACATATTTATAGGTTTTGTTATTTTATTATCATTTTATAGATTTTGTCTTCTAGCTACTAATTTTTTGGTTTATCTTTTGACTTGTACACTATTGATACAACTTCTAGCATATTGTATTGACAATTTCTTTGTTTGGATTTTTCAAATGATGATTAATATATTATATCATCTAGTCACAGTCCATGTGGGGTCACTTTATTCATTTAGCCTATATAAAATTATCATGCTATCAGAGTATTTGTTTATTCATTTAGAAGGGTAACCCTCATTTGGATCTTGAAATTTTGAAGTGATGTCATTGTAGTCATTATATGTATCCAAATTGCAAATACATCTCAAGTGTCTCTTTCGTGTGTAATTTTATTAACCAATTTGATTGATGAGAAGTAAATTTGAGGACCAAAATGACTAACTAAAGAGACACTTAAGTTTGTATTTGCGATTTTGATACATTTAGGGATGATATTCTCCTTTGTTTTTGTTTGGTTGTTTTCACGGTTCCTACCTGTGTTTCTTGGTTTTTGTTTGCTAGCCTTCTTTTTGTGTTTGTGGCTTATGGTTAGGTGTTTGAGGGGGTGTTATCTTTTAGTCTTTTGGTGCTATTATTTTTTATTCTGGTTGTTTTCTTGTTCTATGTGTTGATGGTGTTTTAGAATTATGATTTGAAATTTGAATGTATTTGTATATGGAAGTTCATCGGTCTGGTAGGTGAGATGATGCTATTTTTTAACCAAAAAGACATTATTTACCTTTTTTATGTTGGTTGCAAATTAAACAAAAACAGGGTGAGTGATTCCATTAACTTGGACTGGCCTAATTTCTTATGATTGATTTATGATAATATTCATAAAAGGAAGGATTAATAATATTGTTAATAGACACGAAGAATGTAAGTATGAACTTCTATTTGTCTTGGTTAAACTTGTTCTATGACTGTTGTAGAAAACATGTAACAGTGGTTCTTACTTTTGTAATTCATATTTCTAATTGAGGGTTTTTTCATTTTGCAGAATTTCCTTCAATTTACTTTGTTTCAGTTTGACTCGGTGAGTTTATCATTTTCCATTGTACATTTTATAGCTTTCATTTCTTGGAAGCTTAATTTCTACTTAATTCAGCATAGTTGCACTGTGAATGCATCTTAATTTACTAATTTATATTCTATCTAAAATATTTACATGTCTTGGTGTCAGAGGGAAGTGAAAAAATCTCTTATAACTATGAAATTAATATTCTACGGTAGGCATTTTAATATTCTAAGCACTTATTAAGTTCTATTACATCAGTTGCTTTAAGACATTATTTTATAATATGCCATTTGAAGTGGGATATCCAATTATTATTTTGATATTGTTTTAGATATACACTTTGTTATATTATTTAACATGATATATAGATATAGATTATGGAAATTCCCGCGCATCGAAAGTGGATGTATAATAGAGTTTCTCTCACAATGAGTCTCACTGTGTTTCACTTACACAATGTTTTATTGGTCTGGTTTCAGATTTTGGAAGAAAGATGGATTATTACAGTAGATATTTGCTTGTTTTAAAGAATATGGATTTGAATTCTGATGATTTTGCATCACAATTATATACTCGAAAAGAGTTGATGATCAATGTTCATCGTCTTCCTTATAGCTTTAAAATTAAAGTCGAAGATTCTGAATGGGATTGCGAGGTCACGAAGCATGAAAATAAGTTGGAATTTAAGGTTGATCCTGCTGGGTCTGCAGGCGAAGTAATAATTGCAGCAATTCACCCCAATCCACCAGAGGAAATGGTTCTGTTTAGCTGTAAAAGAATAAATCATATGATTATATGTAACCATGATAGTGTTTGTGAAGAAGATAAGGGATTTATCAACCATGCGGGCATTGTTAAGATTGACATTCAAATTCAAAAGATTGTGTAAGTCATAATTACAATTTTTATTCTACTCTTTTCTTGCATCTTTGAAGTTGAACTTTGAACTCTAACAATTGTATGGTCGTTTTTTATGAACAGAAAAATTCCTACTTCCCTAAATTTTATTGAACGTAAGCTGCTGCTGCAATTATTTTGGGAGTATGAGGCATCCATCAACAAACAGTTTAATAAACTTTTTGAGGATACAGCAAGGGATATCAGCACCGAGATGATTACTTTTGAGGCGTGGCCAAAGTATGTTTTACTTGATCCAACTTTTCAAATAATTGGAATTTTATATATTTGGAGTATTAATACAGTTTTGTTATTATATTTGCAGATATACGAAGAAGATCAAAAACTTTTCAATATCACTGGACACACTTGTAAAAGAAGCTCTGACATACTTTGAGGGTGATGTTATGCTTCTGGAAATCCTCAACATGGGTTATAAGTCAATAATAAAAAATGATATCCCAACTGAGCTACCTCGTTGGGTCGAAGCTAAGGGTAATAGCTTCCGCTTGGTTAGTCCTGCTGGTGAAATCCTATCCAAGGCTTCTGATCAAAGATACTCCCCTATAAATCTAAAAAGAGATCAGAGTTTCAATCATGGAGTAATAATTTGCCTTGAGAATAATCTAAAGAAAATAGGTTGCTTGGCGTTTCAAATGTATTTTATCAAGTCTCAATTCAGGTAATTTACTTACTGATTTAAGGTTGTTGTTTTATTTATTTATTTATTTATTTTAAGAGTATTAATTTGTTTCCTTACATTGACTATCTATTTAATTCAGCATAGTTGCACTGTGAATGCATCTTAATTTACTAATTTACTAATTATTGCAGGAAAAACTTTGATGAATTCAAAACGAATTTAAGCAACACAAGTGAAGCCGTTAAAAAAAAAGAGAAGCCTGATCTACCGCTGCCTTCAACCAAAAGTGAAGCCGTTAAAAAAAAGAAGAAAAAAAGTAAGAAAAGAGAACAAGCTTCAACTTCAGAGGAATTGAAGCCTGATCTACCGCTGCCTTCAACCGAAAAAGTAGAATATGAGAAATATGTTCAGTCTGTTAAGACGCTTGATGAATTGTTTTCAAAGGCTACAGAAAGTTTTAGTATTGCTGCAGATGAACTTAAAAAGGATGTTGCTGACCTACTTTCAAAACACCCGAAGAATAAATTCTTAGGTGACCTGAAAAAGTACGTCTCTGAAAAGTACATTGCAGCTCATGCAAAGATTTTTAATGACTATAAACCGGAGGATAACGAATTGGATTATGGGTATTATTTTGGAAAAGGCAACTGGCATGGAGGGACTGTAAGTATACTGCAGCTGTACAATAAAAGTCCTATACTTTTTTAAAAATAATTTTTTTTTTTTTTGTTACTGTAGAAACATGGAACAAAATCGAAAGAGGACGCCAGACAAACAGGGTTAGAAGGCGAAAAATATGCAGCAGGGTATTTCTCCCGCTCTTATGGAGATACAGCTAAGGTTATTTGGATGAATGAAAATGAAGAATCTTATGAACCTTATGATTTGGTGGTCAAAAATGAGGAGGGAAACATCATCAATTATATTGAAGTGAAGTCGACAAGCTTAGACAAGCAAGGGTTTATTATTTCAAAAGTGGAGTATGACTTTGCCAATAAGATGAATGATTTATATACGGTTGCACATGTTCATATAGATGAGAAAGAGAAAAAGGATGGAAAAAGATACAAGGTGGATGTATATAAGAATCCTCTTAATGGAAAACAATTAGGTCTGTTCTTGAGACGGTTGCCGAAGTAGACTAGTAAGTTCCGTTTTAACCAATTATGTACATTTTTAATTTTCGGTTATAATTATTGTGGTTTGTTTTGATTTCGAAGTTGGATTTATTGATATGTTTTTGACACCCAGTCTTACTTTGCTTTTCTAGAGCCCTATGGTGAGGGATAAAACTATGTCTGATCTTAATCCCTTTTATAGGAACAAGTATTTTTTAAGTTTTTGATTTAAATTTTCATATAGTATATGAAATGCTAGAGAAATGATGATATATATCCATACGGTTCTGTTATAGATGATGAAACAAACATGCACTACCATATTTATATTTTCACAAATACTAATTTTAATGAAAGTTATTCAAATGTTTATATGTTTTTTTGTTTCTTATTGTTTATTGTTCTGCAATCTATGATGCAATTTTTTTTTGGAACGGCTCTATGATGCAATTTATATATCCTCACTGTTATGGTTATGCTGTGATTAGTAAGATATATCACCATCTTTCGGATGAGATTACAAGTCAATTTTTTTGTTTTACTTGTTAATTATATCTGTCTTTATCTAGTATAAAACAAAAAAATAAAAATAAAATAAAAACTATGTTATGATATTTTAATGAAACCTTGTGTGCATAGTGTTGTTTTACTGCCTTAACCATTTGATATGTTCATGTTCAATAGGAAAATTGGCGCAATAGGATAAGAAAGAGAAAGGACACTGTTGAGAGAGCAGCACAGGTTCATGTTGCTGTGATAAACAAAATACGAAGCCAAAAGAGGAAGAATAGTTGTAATATCTCATTTGAGGGGATTATTTTATGACTCCCTTTTACGTTAGATTCATATTTTGACAGTTTTTTAATTGTTTTTGTTAATCAAAGTTTTATTAGTTATGTAGTTATCAGTTCAAGTATTTTTCTTTAAATGACAATGTTAGTAGTTAGATGAATGTTTACATCTTGTCTTTTTTGCAACGGAGCCTTTTTTGCAATCTGCCACGCCAACAAAGCACTCGTAGCTGGCATGCAAAAATAAAAAATTTCGAAGGGTAGCATGTCATAATATCCCACGCCCACGCATGGGCACAAGTAAGTGTGAGCAAGCGCAGACACGAGTAAGCGCGAATACCCAAGCGGAAGCGCGCGTGCGTGTAGGCACGATGTAATCACAAACTGTAGTGAAATCAACATAAAAAGCCACCTTGGGCGCAACCTGAGCCTATCCTTTGGGGCTTGGGTGCAACCTGAGCCTACCTTGACCCTCAATGTGCCTCCTCCTATACAGGTTTGATATGTCATTTTCGGATTTTTAGAAAAATGCCCTTTTTTCCTGTAGACATAGGTTTTTGAATGTGGAGAGGGTTTCTTTTCACACTGTTCTCTATCACTATTTTCTAATTCTTAGACTTTTCAGATCCGTTAGGGAAATCTTTTGGTAAGAGTAATGATACTATGATAGTTTTTCAAATTAGGGACTTGTCACATGTAGTAAAGCTGAGTAAGTGATTTTATATATTTCCGATTTCATTTAGGTGATTAGGTGCTATTTCTCACTGCAATTATAGAAATGTTGAGTTGTGAAGTAAGATGAGTAAGCGTGAACAGTCCAATGATGGAGCCGCTGCCGGTTCCATTGGCCACACTACCCTGTTCATTTTTCTTTTAACTAATTAAGCGTGAATATCTATTGTATTGATCATTATTTTTGAACATGTAACTGCCAAGCTGTTCATATTAATAGGGGGGAAATATCTAGGCATGCTTTTATTCAAGTGTTCATTGCATTTTGCTATGATATGTGATGGTTTATAACACTTTGTGTTAGTCACACTTCCAAATTCCTAAAACTAAGTTACTGTGATGGTAAAACTAAAAGGAATTGTGACCAGAACCAAAATGGCTAGGAGAGTTGGGGGTTTTGATGAATTTGAATTTTGAACTAAGAGCTATAGGAGATAACCGTAACCAAGGCATAAACATTTATTGATTTCATATTCTTACTTTCTGCTGCATGCAAAGACATGTACGCATGAACGTTTTCTAACTTTTCTTGTATTATATTTATGTTATTATACTTTTGCACTTAGTGCATTGTTTCCATATCATGCTAGTAACCGATCGATAGTTGGTTCAATGGTGATTGACGCTGAATTTGGTAAGGATGATCATAGTTCGATCCCCTGCAACAGCAATCGGGAGGGGGTTGAAATCAATTGATGCCAGAACTGACCCCGAACCAGATTAAACTAGTAGTGACAACCAAAAATATTAGACTAGTAAATTTTTATTCAATTTCTAATTTTTGAGGACTAATAGTACAAATATATGCAAAATATGACATTCCTTTACATATTCCACCCTTTTTTCTTCTATTGACTTTTCCTTTTGTTATTATTCTCCTTACATTTTGTTGTCGGATCATATATTAGTAACTTTTTCTTGCCTTTTTTTTATTATTCGGAGAGCACCTGTGAGCATTATTGTTGGTAGGGGTGTAATTGGACCGATTTGGTTCGATTTTGAGTGAATCCGATGTCCGAACTAATGAACTTTCGATTGGTTTGGTTTTCATTATTTTTTAAAAATGAATCCGAACCAAACTCGTCGGTTTGTTCGGTTTGGTTTGGATACTTTGATCTGTTTTACATCATATTTTTTTCCGATGTATTTCATGCTTTTTTATGGCAAAATTTATTCAAATACTCTGTGGTGACTGATGAGAGCAGATTAGCTTGAAGGAGGATGAAGTTGAGGTGAGATAGATCATAGAACAGAGCAGATTATCTGTGATGAAGGTGAGGACGAAGAGAAGTACGCAGCTGTGAATCTGTGATGAAGATGTGCTTATAAATTAGGATTTTCGGTGAAGGCAAATGTAGTGACATTTTTCTTAAAGGTACTTGGGCCAAATGTCGTTGGGTTGAACTGCCTAAAATTAAAAAAATTAACATAAGAGTATATACCGGTTTGGCTTGGTTCAATCCAATGGATCTGAAAACGAAACTGAGAACCGGACCAAACCACATAGGTTTTTAATTGGTTCGGTTCGGTTTTTGATCCGAACCAAAAAAGTCATTTTTTTTCGGTTTGGATTGGATCATCGGCTCAATTGGACTTTTCTGATCCGCTTACATCCCTAATTGTTGGACCATAGATTTGGGTCGAGGATCCCAAAATTGGAGACTGGATTCCCTCGAGTGCAGTTTCCACCGCAGGAGGTCCAGTAAACAATCCAACCATTCATTTCTATAAATAAAAAAAATAAAATTACAATAATAATAATAAAATAAGGAGTTAAACCACCAAATCACCCATTATCTCTCCGCCAAAATTGCTAGGATTGATGGTGACGTGACCAAAATCAATGGATGAAATGCCGCAACCATTATCTCTGATAACATCTCTTTTTGATTTTTTTTAATTATACATAAAAAATAACTTAATTAGTCAAATTAGTTTTACAATTCAAAATCTTTAATATTCATCTTCTTCGAATCCAGATTTTCATGTTCATCTTCTACATCCATAAACCTCTAACACCACTCTCTTTCTCCAACATGTTGCTTTCTCACCAAATCACCCTTTCCCTTCCCACTGCCTCCAAATCCCATTTCCCCTCTCATTGTTTTTTTGCCACATATTAACATACACGCCTCGAGTCACCCTAATTCTCATATATGCCGTCTCACTAATTTGCACACCATGAGTTCTTCTTTCATGATTAATCATGATTAACTAACTATTTGGTTCTGTGTTTTTTGGTCAAAAACGCTAGTTTAGATATGGAAACGTCATTTGAACAAATTTTTTGATGTTTGGTAACTATCTTGCCGAACCGTTTTCAAGTTTTTGAAAATTTTAATTTTAGTCTTCTATTGTAGACTATTCGAATCAAAATTAAAATCAGAAATGTAATGTAAATGGTTTTTGTGATGTTTCTGAGTAACTAAATGTTATTTTTGACCTTTAAATGGACTTCCCGGTTTCATGCTGGTATCGCGGGTATGAAATCGGGTCACGGTGACCCGGCTGAAAGTTGAAGATATAATTAATTTAAGGGTTTTGCTAAACAGTGGCCTCGGGGCACTCTTTAAGCTTTCTATTTGAAGAAATTATTTATGTAAAAAGTAAAACATTTCAATTTTCAATGTATTGAATTTACACATTCCCATAAAAAGTTTATTAAAACTTACTATTTAAGGTGCTTAAAGAGTGTCCCGGGACACTCGTTAGCATTTTCCTTAATTTAATATATTTTATCAACGCTACCTATAAATATTAATTAACGCATGTAAAACTATAAACTGTTCAAGTGTTGCAGCGGCTAATATATTTGCATATTCTTCTTTTTTATTTTTGATCAAGTCGTTTTATTATTAATTCATCTATTGAACAAAAGTAATCATTTTGATTGACAAAAAATGGTAAATTATATGCATAATTGTCATATTTGTATAGATCAATTGTTCCAACTAATTGAGTACTCCCTCCGTCCCATTTTATTTGAGCCATTTTGACTGTAGACACTATTCATATATCTCGTTTTGACTCTATTTTTTATTCATAAATAAAAAATAAATATTAGCATATAAGATCTTGTTAGATTCGTCTCGATTTATATTTTCAAAATATTAAATTTTTATAATTTTTACTATTATACAATTAGAGATATTAATCGTTAAAGTTTTACATTGGCAAACGTGAGGCAGTCAACTGGCTCAAATAAAATGGGACGAAGAGAGTAACTAATTTCTACAATACTAACATAATTAATAAGCAACCAACTCTTTAATTAGAGTAGTGCTTATGTTATTTTTTAGTATACATTTTTGTTTAGATATTATTGAATTTGTTGTATGTTTATTCTTTATGGTGATTAATATATCTTTATTGGATTTGTAAAAAAAAAAAAAAATCTTTAATGATTTTTTTTATGCTTTATTTGGCGTTTGATAGCTTCTCAAGTTCAAGGATCTTAATTTGTTGGAATGAGTGTTCTGGAGACTTCAGAGTATTAGAAAGAAGTTCAAATTTCAAAGGATCCAAAGTAGATTGAAGACTTTTGCATATTAGTGGCATAGATTCTTATTCAAATATGAAATTTAATGGAAGATACTCCATCCATTTCAAAATATAAATAAAAATTAGTTAAAAAAAGTTAATTAATATATTTAGTTAAAAATTTGAACCAAATATATAAACTTTATTTGACCAATTTTCCCTCATATTTTAAAACAAAGGGAGTAGTAAATAGTTAGATGAATAGATTGCCATGATTTTATCCTGTCATGTTTTCAAAGTCACACCTAAAACGTTTTTATTTTTTAAAACAGGTTAGTGATTATTTTGTAGGTTAGTAATTTTTTTTATTTGCTCAAGTTTAATCACGAGACTTTCAACTTCTTTAATTTTTAATTTAAGACTAAATTATAATTTTGACCTCTCAAATTTTCTAATTGTGCGATTTTAGTCTTCTTAATTTCAAATCAATTGAGCTATTTATCTCACCGGATACAATAGTACACTAAACTTTAAGAGTCAATTAAGTTTGTGTCCCACCATAGACATGCATGGCAGAATTTCACACTTATGTTGCGTTAATGAGGTACTTTTTGTAGACTGTTAAAATATGTTAATGGATCAGTTCGAAAAATATGTTAAACCATTAAATAAACAATGCATGAATTAGAGCCGTTTGGTCATAAAGCTAAAATCGAGATTATTTGAAATTATATAAAATATCAAGAGTATCCTAGTAATTTCTTATTTTTTAAAGGTGACCGTTGTCACCATCAGACACTCCCTGATTCCGTCACTGTAGCTGTGTGAAGCAGATGTAAAAGAGAAATTGCATCATAAATATAAGCTAAGTTTATGTTTGATATCACAATAAATATGTCAGAATTACGGTAATTCTTTATAAAATATGGTGAATCATTGTAATTCTTACTATATCAAACCTAGACTAAATGTAGTAAAAAAATATTTTGCTTTTAATTTTGTGTGTGATGTCAGTCATGAAGTCACCGTAGGAAACAACGTAGTACTCGCCCTCAAAAAAGAACAAGAGTACTCAAATGAAAGTGAAACGTCACTTAATGAACTTAGCCCAAAAATCATCTTATAGTACATACTCCCTCCGGTTCTAAATATAAGCAAAAAATCACTTTCAAGATTCATTGAATAATGAATGAATTTGGATTATATTATAGGCAAGATTCATTCATTATTTAATGGATCTAAAAAGATACATTTTGCTTATATTTAGAACCGGAGGGAGTACTTTAATAGTATGACATTGGCCTATAGCATTAAAAGGGAGTCAATATTATTATTATTATTATTATTATTATTTCTTTTTGTATATAGAAGAATTGCAAAGTAAATATGAGAAATTCTCACACAAGTGAGAGAGTCGGAGTTCGAACTCCGGTCATGACGTCCATGCCTTGCAATTTCGGCAAATTTTTGCCAGTTGAACTAGGACTTATGGGAGAAAGAGTCAATATTATTAATCATTCCAAAATGAACATAAATAAGAATGATTCATGCATGTAACGTACAACTCCGATCTATAAAAATAGTATCCAATTTGTGCATCATCACACAAACAATCATCAACATAAAGTTCAACTTTCAAAGTCTCATATCATAGTGAAGTGATCATGGCAAACACACCTAGTATTCCATCTCACACAAAAGCTTGGGTTTATTCACAATATGGTAACATAGAAGAAATACTAAAGTTTGATACTAATGTACTTACACCACACCCTAAAGAAAATCAAGTTCTCATCAAGGTTGTGGCTGAAGCACTTAATCCTGTTGATATTAAGAGGGCTCTTGGGCATTTCAAGGACATTGACTCTCCTTTGCCAGTAAGATTTTATTTACCATGTTTTTATATACTATCGTTTCAACAAATGTTATAAAAATTGAGATGCGGAATCAATCGGTTGAATCGGAAACCAATTAATTAGTCAAATGATATGATTCTGATTACATTGCAGTATATGGTTGAATCAAATTTAATTGGAGTTGAACCATCATTTGTTCGATTGATTTTCATATTTTATTTATTTTAATTTTTAAAACATTTTTTATTATTTATTTGTCATATGATTCAACCGTGGTTCAACCAATTTAACCGGTTGAACTATGACTTAAAAAAATTTCACTAATTCAATTTCCGATTCGATTTTATAGATCAATAATTACAATTTTCATTACTAAATATCATTTTTATCTGAAGAATTATATAATGCTAGATTAACATGATTATTTTATTACTTTGATTTTGAATTTTTGATTCAATATATTAATTGTATAGGGGTGTCAAAATGGATGGATTGGATGGATTTGGATTGGATTGTTAATGGATGGATGAAAGTAATCCATTTATCCATTATAAATCCATTAAAATGAAATAAAAAAAATCCAATCCAATCCATCCAATTAGAGATAAAATCCATCCAATCCATCCATTATCATCATTTTAATGGATGGATATCCAATCCATCCAACAAAATTAATTCAATTATTAATTCAATAAAATTAAAATATTCAAATAATATTATTTTTCAATTTAAATATTATATAGATAAAATATTATTTAAAAATCGGCCGAATCCTCAAAAAATTGGCCGAAAAAACGAAAATCGGCCGAAAACCAAAAATACACCCGAAAATCCATAAATCGGACGAAAAACCTAAAAACGGCCGAAAACACAAAAAATCGGCCGAAAAACCAAAAATCGACCGAAAACTCAAAAATCGGCCGAAAAACCCAAAATATCGGCCGAAAAACCCAAAAATCTACGGAAAACCCAAAAATCGGCCGAAAAACCAAAAATCGGCCGAAAACCCAAAAAATCGGCTGAAAAACAAAAAAAAACGACGGAAAACCCAAAAATCGACCGAAAAACCAAAAACTCAAAAAATCGGCTGAAATACCAAAAAACGGCCGAAAAACCAAAAATCGACCGAAAACCCAAAAATTGGCCGAAAACAAAAAAAAGGGCCGAAAACACAAAAAATTGGCTGAAAAACCAAGAATCGCCCGAAAACCCAAAAAATGGCCGAAAACACAAAAATCGATCGAAAAACCTAAAAACGGCCGAAAACCGAAAAACACAAAAAATCGGCCGAAAAACTGATTTTAGGTTTTTCGGTCGATTGTTTAGTTTTTGAGTGTATTTTGGGTTTTCGGCCGATTTTTGGTTTTTCGGCTGATATTTTGAGTTTTCGGCCGATTTTTGGGTTTTCGGCCGATTTTTGTGTTTTCGGCCAATTTTTTGAGTTTTCGGCTGATTTTCGGTTTTTTGATCGATTTTTTGTGTTTTCGGCCACTTTTTTGGTTTTCGGCCGATTTTTGGGTTTTTAGCCGATTTATGTGTTTTCGGCTGATTTTCGGTTTTCCGGTCGATTTTCGGTTTTTTGGCCGATTTTTTATGTTTTCGGTTTTCGGCCGATTTTTTGTATTTTCGGCCAATTTTTGGATTTTCAGCCGATTTTTTGTGTTTTCGATTTTCTGCCGATTTTTTGATTTTTTGGTTTTTCGGCCGATTGTTTGTTTTTTAAAAATTGTAGTGTTATTATTATTTATTTTTTAAATTTTTTTATTATTTTTTAAAAAGTAACAATCCATTGGATTTAAAATTAATAATGATCAATTATCCATTGGATTTTAAAATTAAGGTGGATGGATCAAATCCAATCCATTAACTAACTTTTTTACTAATGGATTGGATGGATAAATTTTTAAATGGATTGGATGGATAATGGACAAATGGATAATATTGACACCCCTATGTATGGTGGTGTAAAGTTATGATGTAGCTGGTGTGGTAGTTACTGTGGGAGATCAAGTGAAGAAATTTAAGGTTGAAGATGAAGTTTATGGTGATATTAATGAGATCACTTTAGACCATCCAAAAACTATTGGTTCTTTGGCAGAGTATACTGTGGCTGAAGAAAAAGTACTTGCTCATAAACCATCAAATTTGAGCTTTGTTGAAGCTGCTAGCCTCCCTTTAGCAATAATTACTGCATATCAAGGACTTGAAAGAATTGAGTTTTCTTCCGATAAATCTTTACTTGTTCTTGGAGGAGCCGGTGGAGTTGGATCTCTTGATATTCAGGTTTGAATTCATTTATCTAAAGATGAAATAATTGAATGTAGTCATATGTGTCAGCATCGACACCGAACATGTCTTCTATTAGAGGTCTTGGTGCTACACATCTTCAATGTTTTTGGCACATAGAATGCAGTGTTTTATTCTCTAATGAAATGAAATTATTTGTTGTGTGACTATAGCTAGCCAAACATGTTTTTGAGGCATCTAGAATTGCAGCTACTGCCAGTACTACAAAACTTGAATTTTTGAAGAAATTAGGAGCAGATTTGACAATTGATTATACTAAGGAGAATTATGAAGATCTTACAGAAAAATTTGATGTGGTGTATGATGCAGTAGGTAAGACATTTGCACAGTGGTAAATGTTAAGCCTAACATATAGTAATTACTAGTTGAACTAAGCCTCTATATTGTGAGTACATTTTTCATGTATAAATACAATATAGTTGAAAACTCATTGAATATTTTTGATTATTCCAAAAACAGGTGACAGTGAGAGGGCAGTGAAGGCTGTTAAAGAAGGTGGAAAAGTTGTGACAATACTGCCGCCCGGAACACCGCCGGCTATCCCTTTCTTACTGACTTCAGATGGAGCTGTGTTAGAGAAATTGCAACATTACTTGGAGAGTGGCAAAGTGAAGCCAATATTGGATCCTAAGAGTCCTTTTCCATTTTCTCAAACTGTGGAAGCATATTCATATCTTAATACTAATAGAGCTGTTGGGAAAATAGTTATACATCCTATTCCATGAGCTTGATTACTCAATTTCCATGGCTTTGGTTTTGTACTAATTTGGCTACTTGAAAGTGTGTTTGTGTGATTATGTAGTAATAAATCTCTTCAGAGATATGTTTTATGTTCTGTTATGGCTAAAGAATATGAAATAAAATGATACATTGTTCCCACAACTTATAAATAATCATTGTATTACTTTAAAGTAGTATAATATTTCTATATGCATCCAAACACAAATTTAAAACCAAGTCTTCAAGAAGTTTTCCTCTTCCGAAATTGGATCACTGACGAGGTTCTTATCGAGACATGACTGGAATCATTAAAAAAGGCATGTTACATTGTAACCATGATTTAAATTGGACTCATAGCAGCAAAAAATTAAGAATGTCACAAAGGAATAGTTCATGGCAGGCTCAAAATGGCATTCTTCATGATGAATTGATGATATCAGTTTGTCATTACGATTTTCTAAAGATCCCGAAAGATCCTATTAGAGAGAACAATGCCAACATGCATTATGAAAACCACATAACCATCTATTTACTTTTAAAGATTTGAGCACAAATCACACACAATTCATAGATTCAAACACATCGCACACTTAAAACACAAGCTTTCAAGAAATTCTAGAAACTGATGTGTCATTCAAATTTCAAAGTTCTGTTAACAACATCCAAAGGCTAAGCAAGCATGTTACCTAAGCAAATGCCAAATTCATGTTTTACAGATATAAGTCTGGCCTAAACCTCTTTCTTAATCAAATGTCATACAATTATCTGCAATAATTACTGAAATAGGGTAAACAATTGATTACTCATTCATTCAATTGCAAGAATGCTTTCTTTGTACATTATTATCTTATTAGGAATACCTCCTCCTTTGTAACCAAGCTCCGAAATCATTTGGGTACTTAAATCAAGCCAAACTAGTTCTCTGTCTTTTCTTACGAAGACTATTTCTCCTTTCATCCCCACTCCGATAGGACGCTCAACACAAGACAATGGCCCAACAGTTAAGAGTTTAGTCCACGTTTCCTCCAAACTGAATGCACCCAAAATTGATATGTGAAAAGTAGTTGTCTTTTTATGATATGAGATCAATGCAATGGACTGATTTAACACTGCCAATTTTATCCATGTAAGTTTTTCAATAAAACAATCATCTAAGTCCGAGGGTATCGATGTTACAATGAACTCCTCCTTAGTCAAGTAAAACGATACCAAACATGGTCCACAATTGCTATTGTTTTCTTCACACAACCAATGACACACTCCATTCATGTAGACGCGGGTGCCCTCACCATAAATCAATGAATACGGCATGTCAACATAAAGTTCCCTCCACGAGTTACTTCTTAGACTATACATCTCCCAAAAGGGGTGAAAACCTGTGTAACTCGACCGATCTAAAGTTATAATTTCTCCTTCGAAGTCGTCATCGGATTCAGGCAATGTTTCTAAATAAACATTTATAAACCGGATGACCTTATAGTCATCTATAGCCGGGTCATAACCAAATCCGTGAGGATGATAATCAACACACCAATGAACAGAACCCCGAGACTCATCTGGGCTGAAAAACTGAATCAACTGTGCCTCATTGTCAGGAAGGGGCTTGATTGTTTGGGTAGCTGGGTTCTACAATACAATGTCATCATTACCCCCATAGAGACAATGTGTGCCAAAAACACTACCAAAACCAAGAATACTAGTAGTATGAAAACGGTCTCTATATGAATTTGACCAATCTAATTTAACCTTATTCTCAAATTTCTCACCAGAAAAAGAAAAGAAAACTTCATCATCATTGTCAAAAAAAGCCCTTAGGATGAAAGATGGTGGGTCATTATAAGGTAAGAATTTGTTAAGGAACATGTTCTTAGATAAGAACTTGTTGACGAACATGTTCATGAAGTGATGATTTTGAAATAAGAGAGACCATGATTTTTGAACACATTCAAATCGTTTCAATGATTCAAGAGGCAATTTTGATAGAATTGAGTAAGAAATTTCATCAGGTATGTAATTGCTCACCTTTTTGTCTGCAGCAGCCATTGATTTGTTCTCCATCGTTTGCAAATTGCAATGCTAAACCCTAATTTTGAATGTGTTAAGGTTTTAGTGGCAAAAGTAGTGAAACAAGAGAGAAGAGACTGCGAGGGAGTAGTTAATAAAGGAATTGAAGTGTTTTGGTAAAACTAAAATTTCAAACTAGCTAGTAAATATAAAATCGTCATTTGCGTCGTTTTTAAGAAGATTACGGATGCCTTTTGAGGGAGAAAAATGAGTTAAGAAGTTGACATTTGAAGAAGGTCCAAATTTAACAAAGAAATCGACATATTGATTCCTTTCTTTAAGAGTGTGATAGAGAGAAACATTGGTCTGAGAGAGCAGCTCTTTTATATCTTGGATCAATGCCACATTAATATGTTATCTAACTTTGGGACCCTTTGATTAGGTTGACACAATGCAAAGAATCAGAATAGCAGATTAGTTCATTGATGTCCATGTCTTTGGCCAACAGGAAGCCCTTATAAATAACATACAATTTACCAAGTCAGATGATCCTTGAATGAAACCTGAGAAGCCCGCAAGATAGTGGCCGAATGCGTTGCTAATAATACCGTTAAATCCAGATCGAACGGGAGAACCAAGACAACTGTCATCTACATTAAGAATGACACAAGAATGACATTCTTAATTTATAAAAACAATTGTGTCACTTTATTTTTTAATAAAAACAATAATATTAAATAAATATTTAAAACACTTAAAATTTTGTAATTTAAACTTATTAATTTAATAGATCTTTTATATCTTATTAGGAAATTACTTTTTATTCATTGAAATTTCATTTTTAAATTTAATTTATTTTTATTTCAATTTTTATAATTTATAAAAAAATAATTAAAATGTAGCAATAAAATGTATTCAACACAATAAAAAAAAATATATGTTCATTTTCTATTTATTAATTTAGACTATGAAATTACTATGGTTGGTGTTATGCTTCTCTGGATTAAATTTATTTTGGTCAATTTTAATTTGGAACAAAAGAAGCAAAATACTACTCATAGTAATTGGTGGAGCCAGAAGCTATTCTCAAACCAAATTAAATTGGTGATGAAAAAAAATAAAAATGAAATCTCACACCTTTACATTCCTCAAGAATGTAGTACACATTTAACTCGGAAACTCAAAGATCAACATCAAGTAAAGCTAATATGGTGAAATCAAAATCCATTACATCAAGCTTTTTGTAGAGGAATTGAAGTAGCTAGTCTGCATCATAAGCTAGCTATACAAACTTTACCTAAGGCAGTTACAAACAGTTAAAATGGCTGGAAATAACCGAAAATGAAAACTAACACAATAACTTGTCGAACAAGTTTCAAAATAAGATTCTTACATGCTTTCAGCTAAGTAAAAATCTTAACAATTTTCACAATCATTCAGCACCTTAACACAGCGAAAATGCGAACTACAATCTAGAGGAGTTAGAACAAAACAGAAATAAATGACATGTAAATTAAAGTATCGGCGTCTTAGTTTCAAATGATATTCTACATACTTCACATATCACAAGATTTTGAATCACTGTCTTAAATCTCTACCCAATGCAGCTGCCAAGCATGTTTTTAAGGCATCTAGAATTGCAGCAACTGCCAGTACTACAAAACTTGAATTTTTTGAAGAAATTGGGAGTAAACTTGACTATTTGATTTAACTAAGGAGAATTATGAAGAACTTTCAGAAAAATTTGATGTAGTGTATGATGCAGTAGGTAAGACATTTGTACTTAATTTGAATCTATATGTTTTGTCTATTGATGAAGTGGTAAACACTAAACATTAGGTGAAAGTCATACGCACAACTGTTAGGTTCTGAGTTTGAACTCGAGTGAAAATGTTAAGCCTAACATCGAAATTACCAGTTGAACTAAGCCTTACGAACAATTTGAATCTATATTGTTGAGCGTCATTGCGAGTACATTTTTCACGTATAAATACAATATTGTTGAAAACTCATTGAATATTTTGTATTCCAAAAACGGGTGATAGTGAGAGGGCACTAAGGGCTTTTAAAGAAGGGGGAAAAGTTGTGACAATACTACCGCCCGGAACACCGCCGGCTATCCCTTTCTTACTGACTTCAGATGGAGCGGTGTTCGAGAAATTGAAACCTTACTTGGAGAGTGGAAAAGTGAAGCCAATATCGGACCCTAAGATTCCCTTTCCATTTTCTCGAACTATCAATGACGAGGTTCTTATCGAGACATCATGATATACATGATTTAATTTTTTTTTTGGAAAAATGATATACATGATTTAAAATGGACTGATAGCAGCAAAAAATTAAGAATGTCACAAAGGAATAGTTTTCCTAGCAGGCTCAAAATGGCATTCTTCATGATGAGTTGATGATATCATTTTGTCATGATGATTTTCTAATGATCCAGAAAGATCCTATTACAGAGAACAATGTCAATATGCATTAATGTCATAATAATACTTACAAGTTTATACCACATTAACCATCTATCTCATAGTTCAAAATATATTCAAACACATAACATATTTTAATAGATTCTATTTACTTCTAAAGATTTGAGCAAAAATCACACACAATTCATAGATTCAAACACATACACACTTAAAAACACAAGTCTTCAACAAGCCCATAATATTATCATTAAACATATTGGATATACATATTGTTGGCAGAATGTAATAAAAGTTCAAATATAGATTTGTTTGTTTATTAGATTATCAAGTTCTTCATATAGAATAGAAGTTATTTCAACATAAAATTAGAGATCATTCAATAAGAGCAAAATCTCAATCATTTCATTGATACATAAACCAAAATTACTGAAATAGAGTAAACTTAGATGTCTTGGTGAAAATAGGAAAAACAATTAATTACTTATTCCTTCAATTGGCAGAATGCCATCGCTGTATACTACTATCCGGCTGCAACTACTCGCTCCTTTGTAACCAAGCTCCGCAATCCTTTGGGTACATAAATCAAGCCAAACCACTTCTTTATCTTTTCTTATGAAGAATATTTCTCCTTTCGCCCCCACTCCGATAGGACGCTCAACATAAGACAACGGTCCAACAATTAAGAGTTTAGTCCATGATTCCTTCTTACCAAATTCACTCAAAATTGATATGTGAAAAGTTGTTGTCTCTTCATGATATGAGATCAACGCAATGGACTGATTTAACACCGCCAAGTTTATCCACGGTGCTTTAGTATCAAGACAAGCATCTTTTACATCTGAGGGTACGAGTGTTATGAGGAACTCCTCGTTGTTCAAATAAAATGATACCAAACATGGTCTAACGTTTTTATAATCTTCACACAACCAATGACATACGCCATCCATGTAGACTTGGGTGCCATCACATTTTGATGAATACGGCATGTCAACATGAAGTTTCCTCCAAAAGTTACTTTTTAGGCTATATATCTCCCATACAGGATGAATATTTGTGTTTATCATCCTGCCTAATGGATCGCCATAAACTTCCACATAGCGAATGACCTTATAGTCATTCATAACACGGTCATAACCAAATCCGTGTACACAATAATCAATATAATGCTTACCAGATTCATATGGCATAGACATCTCAGCCAACTGCACCTGACTGGGAGGAAGTTGCTTGATTGTTAAGGAACATGTTCATGAAATGATGATTTTCAAATAACTGAGATCATGATTTTTGAACACATTGAAATTGCTTCAAAGATTTAAGAGGTAACTTTGATAGAATTGAGTAAGAAATTTCATCAGATATGTAATTGCTGACCTTTTGGTTTGTCACAGCCACTGATTTCTTCTCCATTGAGACTGGACTTCGCTTGTAAACTGCAATGCTATGGTACAGTTTTGGAGGCAAGAGTTGTGAAACAAGCGGAGAGACAAAAATAATTATCACTACTCAATTTTTTTTAAGTGTATACTTTGACCATAATAAATGACTTATTCCACCCGGTCGCTATTATAAGTAAAATATTTTTTAAATTTATTGGAAAATTAATATATCTCGTTCATAATATAGATCAGATTCATCAGTTTTTCAATGAATCTAAAAAACCATTTTTTGCTTATAATAGTGATCGATATGAGTAGTTTTTTAAAGCATATACTTTTACCATAATAAATGAATTAGTTTTTTAAGTGCATACTTTGACCATAATAAATGACTTATTTTTTATTTTTTTTTACTTAAAGTTAAATGATTTAATTAGGCCCCGTTTGCCCCGACTTATTTTTTATTTTTCTATTTTGCTTAAACGAAATAGAGAAGTATAAAATTATATTTGACACTATTTCTCCTTAAAAGTATTAGAGAAATAAAGTAAAGAAGTAAAAAATAAAAAAAAAAAGTTAAGTAAAACACAATTTTTTCACTCTTTACTATTTTTAAGGAGAAGAAAAAAAGAGGAAAATAAGCCGGGCCAAACGGGGCCTTAGTCCTTTTTTGCGCATTAAAACATAATTTACTTTGACCATATTTTCTTTTATTAATATATAAATGGAAATATTACCTGACCTAAAAAATATAAATGGAAATATTAGTATGTAAGATGTTGTTTGATTTATCATGATGAGAATTTTTAAGATATACAATTTTTTTTTTTGTCAAGTATCCTAGTGGCTAGATATCCCACCCTTAAAGTGGATAAATGATGACCGAGATTCGAACCCCGATTCCCTGCATATATAATGCAATATCCTACCAATTGAACATAGACAATTTTTAATGATAGATAATATTTAAAAATATAAATGATCGAAATTGTGTATTGGTAAACGTTAACTAATCAACTGTGTTATTTATTTTTGGATAGAGGGAATAAGATATTGTTTAATCTTGCGTATAAAAAAATATTGTTTAATTTGTCTCGACGAGTATTTTCAATATATAAAATTGTATATTTTTTATAACGAATAATTAAATATATTAGTGATCAAACTTGTGCATCGACATATAACATGTGGAGTGATTTAAAACGACACTTAAAGAGGAAAAGGATTATATTTGATGCAAAGATTAAAATGACTCAGTGATTGAGTTTGGGAATGACTTCAACATGTAATAGTTTTGATCGTTAGGTTTTCCAATTTTTTTTATAGATTTTATCCTTAGGTTCTCATACCACAATGTTTTTGAGGCATCAAGAATTGCAGCAACTGCCAATACTAAAAAACTTGAATTTTTGAAGAAGTTGGGAGCATATTTGGCAATTGATTATACTAAGGAGAATTATGAACAACTTTCAGAAAAATTTGATGTAGTGTATAATGCAGTAAGTAAGACATTGGTACTTAATTTGAATCTATAAGTTTTGTCTGTTGATGAAGTGGTAAACACCACGTGAAAGTCATACGCACAATTATTACGTTTTGGAGAAATTTTATTATAGGCACAACCCCAAATTAATAATATTTGCGCACACATACATCAAAAAGAAAAAAATTAAAGATAAATAATTATGTCACATCAATTATTATTAATTATTTTTTTTATATTTAAATTTTTTAAAAGTATGTGAGTGTGCCCAAATAACAAGTGTTGGGGTTGTACCCAACCAAATCTTCCTCTACGTTTTGTGGTACTTTACACTAGTGATCCTTTATTCATCACCGTTGGTTTTTTATTTGATACTAGACTAGATAAATTATGAGCAATGCCATAATATTTCTATATGATACTTAAATCTCCATAGAAAGATAAACAAATATGTTATTGAAAAAGACTGGAATTAAATCTCAATTGAAAAATATATAGTCTGATATTTTTTCCTAAATAAATAATAATAGAATTCCTCCCTCATATAAAATAAAAATAATAAGGTATCAATTGGAATAATTGATAGGAATTTCTTCAATCAATATTGTTCAACGATAAATTTTTTGTAGTAACGACTTGCTCTTTACTTTTCATTGCTTCAGACATCTCTTTACTCTCATAATTCTTATCGTAGATTATCTGTTCTTTACGGCATTGCTCACTGCAGTAACCATTGCTCCTATAAATAAAAAATTAATTTAAAATAAATATTCTAATAGAATGACGTCTTAAATATTTTGAGTTCTTAATAGAAAGAAAGTGTAATTTACCGTAAAAAAAAAGAAAGAAAGTGTTATTGAACTCTAATTATTTAACAATATTATATTTTTAGCAAATGAAACATTGAAACACCAAAACATCAAAATTAATCTTAAAAATTGGTCCTTAATAAAAAGAAAGTGCAATTGAATCTCTAATTATTTAAATTAAAAACTTAATCAAGCACCAAATATTCAAAACTTAATCCTGAAATTTTAACTAAATTAAATCTTGTGTTGTTCAGTTGTTTTCACACCATTGTAAACTAAGAATTGAACTTTAACCACGGGATAATGTAATTATTAAATTGAAAAGATATTGATCGGAAGGAAAATTCTAATATTGACCACCATTATAAGGGGAACAAATAACAATTGTAATCAACTAATAAATCACTCAAATAATAATAATAATAATAATTCTAACTAAATAAAAATCAATTACTAGATCGTACCTGTACATATAGATGGTTTTATCGACTATGTTTTTATTACATAAGAAGCAAACACTTAAATCATGTATAGTCACATTCAAACTATATCTCATGTTCAATTTACCTCTTGGTCTCTTCCCTAACATCTTGAGTTTTTTCAAAACAAGAATTCTATGTTGTTTTGTCTGCCTCTACTCAATTGTTTGTCTTGCCGTATATATATATATATATATATATATATATATATATATATATATATATATGTATTTTTGACAAACGTCTTGCGCCATATTTAGAAGTTAAATATTGTGAAAAGATTGTGTTAAAATATATTCATATATATCTAATAATAGAAGTAATTTATTTTATAAAAAATCAGGAAAATATTTTTCAAATATTTTATTCAACCATAAAGACAAAGAAAAGATTTCCATAATTAATTATTTTTTTGTGCGAATAGGAGGTATAAAAACAAATTGTGAAAAGGAAAATATTGCCTCTATTTAATTGTCTTGCCATATATAAAAAATATTGTCAAAAAAAGGAGTGTATAAAAAAAATAAGATTTTGTGAGTTATTTGATTTAAAAATAATCCGGATTAAATACCTTTGCAACACTACCTCAAAGACAAGAAATTCTTACCGTAATCACAGTTAAATGCGGGTATTGCATTCCTATCCAAACTTACAAATAAGTCAATGAATTCTAGGAGATAATTTAGTGTTTTTTTTTTTGGATAAATCAAGATTTTCCTTTTTGGTTACAAAAGAGATTTTTTTTTTTTTTTTTTTTACCATAACCTCTCTCTATTGAAATGTGATTTTTAAGATTCGTTCTTTAAGTAAAAATATGATTTGAAAATATATTACACTGTAAGAAAAATATTTGTCTGATTAAATAAAAAAAATTGTAGTATAATTTTTATTTATTTGTTTGCATAATTAAAAAAATATATATTTGTTTGCATAATAAAAATATGTTGTAAAGCGTAGAAGATAAAAAGTAAGAGAGAGATAGAAATAAACATATAAATGTCAGATATATTGTTTAATCTGTCTCGACAAGTATTTTCAATATATAAATTTTTTAAAATTTTTATAACGAATAATTAAATATATTAGTGATTAAATTTGTGCATTTGACATATCATATATGTGCAGTGATTTAAAACGACACTTAAAAAGGAAAAGGGGAGTATATATTTAACAACAAAAAAGACATTATAATCAAAGAATTATATTTGATGCAAAGATTAAAATGACATGGTGATTGAGTTTGTGAATAACTTCAACATGTAATAGTTTTGACCTTAGGTTCTCATACCACAATGTTTTTGAGGCAACTGCCAGTACTAAAAAACTTGAATTTTTTAAGAAATTGGGAGCAGATTTGGCAATTGATTATACTAAGGAGAATTATGAACAACTTTTAGAAAAATTTGATGTAGTGTATGCTGCAGTAGATAAGACATTGGTACTTAATTTGAATCTATAAGTTTTGTCTGTTGATGAAGTGGTAAACACCACGTGAAAGTCATACGCACAACTATTACGTTTTGAGTTTGAACCCGAGTGAAAATGTTAAGCCTAACATGTTGAAATTGTTGGAATTAAAATAATGGAGATTAATTCACATATATATGCTCAATTTATTATATAACATATACTTTATGCGGAAACTAAATAGTCATATAAGAATACCTGGATCCATGAAGAAAATCCCTTTTGCAGTAATCCTGGAACATAAACGAATGGCGGCTAGTTTGGTTCTTCCTCAACCGGTACCTTGATGCCTTGATTCTCTTCAGATGGGGAGAAGAGAGTGTTTTGCGTGTGTACGGTATATTGGGGACCAAAACCTCTTTATATAATAGGGTGATGGCCCATTAGGGTTCCCATTATCCCGAAATGGGCCATCCTAGCTTCCACCCATATTTCAGCCCATATCAAATTAATTAATTAAATTAATTCCTAAATAGAAATCCAATTAGCCTTTTAACTTTATTTGATCACTTAATCAATTAGGCTCTTAATTGATAAATAACTAATATAATTATATAAAGAAATTTGCCCACATAATATTATTGGAATATCATAAAATATTCCAACAATCTCCCACTTGGGCAATATATCGTAATAATTATATCATTATTCCTTAGGCGCGCATCCGAATGCTATTTATCTTTAGATTTCAACCTTACAATCTGGTCCATCTCATACATCAATAATGGGACCACCGCGGCTGTCGTCACTGACGTATAACGTGACGGAACCCCGACGACCACCACATCAATGTAGTTGACGACATAGATCGATATGGATGAGTGGCATGGAAATTTCATGCAATGTGATCTCTAAATCATGCATATTTCAATCTGGTCCAACTTAAAGTCTTTAGTGAGATCAAACAGAAGTTTGCAAATCAATATTTGCACAAAAGATACAGAACTGGTTATAACAATAATAACCCTCAGACTTTATTTCTGCAGAAAATCTTAACAAATATTATGAATTTGTATCAATACCAAGTTAGAACATAACTAAAGAGAGACTCCCACTAATCCAAGACATCCTTAGTGACAACAACAATATGAAAGACCTTAGGTGTCAGGTCTTTGATTAGTGAGTCAGCTAGCATAAATTTTTTACCTTTATATGTTCTATCCTTCAACAACTTATAAATCAATTTATAAAACAATTGTTGAAGCATTAATTGACTAATTTATGTTACAATATAACTTGAGTTGTCTTTCAAAATAAATAAAACCTTTTTCTTTATGCAACCAAGTGACATAAATACTTACAGTCATTTCTTGAGTTATGATGTCCATTGTATGTAGACATCCAAAGGGATCAGAGTCGAACATACTGATGATCTCCAGATTATTAGACCTTCGATATCTGAGTACATGTTCTTTTGTTCTCTATAACAATCTTTATGGTTGCTTCATTTCAACAATTCAAATTTTGAATTGCTCAAGTATCTGCTAAATGATCTTATTATATACGCTATTTTTGGATGCGCATAATTAAGATCATACATAAGTTTCTCATAGCTGAAACATATAGGAAAACACTTTATTTTCTAAATTTCCAACTTTTTTTTTTGAGCAATTATTGAGACTTTTAAACAGTCTCCCTTTATGATTAAAACAATCACTTAGTTTATTGACTTTCATGTCAAATTTACTTTCAACTTAATGGATATAACTCTTTTGTGAAAACCGAATGATACATTGAGAATAATCTCTAAGTAACAAAATACCTAATACAAAAGAGGTGTGCCCAAATCTTTCACCACTAAACTTTTGTTAGTGATTTCTTGGTTTTGCACAACAATCATATATCACTTTTAACTAAATAAAATAAAATCGACACATTAAACTAGGAATATAAACATACTCCCACTGAACCTGTATAACCCAAAACTCTCCATAATATATATCTCAAAACCGAATGAGGCAATTACCTTGAGAGAGTTTTGTGGTATCATTAATGAGACAATTTCCGTAACTCAAATGGACATTATCTATTTGCAAATCATCTACTTTGTACATACCGACACAAAGTTTCATCTCATTGCACCTTATTGTATTTCTTAATGTCGCCATTAAGACAAACTAACTTGATATCCAAAAATTATAAAGCTCCAAAACTATCATAAGCATCAAGTATCATGACTGTCTTAATAGAGTATTTACATCAAACCAAATATAATTTCTCATTTTCAATCAATACTTTATGACACTCGACACCTCAGTTCTTGAAGATATTGAGTTTGATATTCTTGAATTAATTTTTTAACTTAGTAGAGAGGAAGAACACTAATATCCTTATGAAGTTCCAAATTTACTATATACATAGCAACTTTATGAGTTGGTTTAGAACCAATTCTTCCTCGCTCAATTTTGTTCTTTTACCATATCTCTCCCCCAAACTCAATATCTTCAAGAGACTTTGAAGTTTCTAGCTCAAATTGTTTATTAATATGAGACCAAAGTTTATATTTCTAAAAAATTCAACAATTTTAGATTGTCACAAGTAATAACTGGAATGACTATAATAATATTTATATTTAAAAGACATATTGAATCCCTCAATTTTAAAATGATAATAAAGAATAAAACAAAACTAAATTCAAATAATGATCCACAAATTGTCTTTTAAATACAAATATAAGTCAGTAACAACAATCTAACAAATAGTTAAAATACTATCAATTTTCACCGACTTATTTCCCCTCTAGATTGATGTGTCTTTCAACATCAGTGGAGATTTGTCAGTTTAGATCATATTTTCTTATTATTCTTTATTTGCCCTTATCTTTTGAAGTATTTACATAATCTTTTGCCCTTATCTTTTGAAGTATTTATTTCCCCTCTAGATTGATGTGTCTTTCAACATCAGTGGAGATTTGTCAGTTTAGATCATATTTTCTTATTATTCTTTATTTGCCCTTATCTTTTGAAGTATTTACATAATGAGCACTATTTTATTTTCTCTTGCTTCAATATTCTCTTTATTGCACACTTTATGAAATGATCATTTTAAAGAATCATTTCTAACTTTAATAGCAATAAAACTAATTGTGCAAAGAGAACACTGAAGGCTATATTTTCAACAAGGTCACTTGATTGTCGAAACCACAACGCTTTAGCAAGATTAAATAGTTACATAATGTGCTCCTAATATTTTCTTTGCTCAACAATCTTAATGAAATTTCATCTCTCCAACGAGAGTTTGTCTTTCTCCTTATTGCTTTAGAAGCAATTTAATTTAAGCAAAGAAAAAACATAACAAAATTATGTCGTCTTAAATATTACCTCAAATAATGTTTCTGTAATTAAAACTTTATGATCACATGACCTTCGTGATTAGGAGTATACTCACTTTCTAAACTTGATTCTCACTTTAAAATTACCGAATAGTGAGAGAATTTGAGTTTATCCATCTTTATCCAAGGTATAGATTCAAGAACATAATGTTCTTCTTTTATTCCAAAGAGTTAGAATTTTAAGAATTTAAATTCCAACGCGATTATGCAGATACATAAACTATATTAGTTTATAGAGAATAAAAAAATTACCCACCAAAATACCTAGTGCACAATTGATGTCAAGCCCTCAGAAAAGCACGTCAATTGCTAGTGGTATTTTGTGTCAATGATCAAACATTGATAATCAATGTTGACAAACAACAAATCCTTATGATCGTCACATGTTTATCATTATAAGTGTGAATGAAATCCAAAAAAAATACTTATATGAATTTACATTTACACAATTTTATTATGCATGTCAATAAATTATTACATGGACATGCACATCTTTATTTATAAATTATAAGACAAAACAAGATACCAAACGCACCATTAATCCACAATCTTTGATTGCCAAGAATTAACTGCAAGCGGTACTCTCAACGTAATGATCAAACATTGGTAATAAGTCCTGTCAGATAATGTATGTCTTTGACACCAACCATTATCCACATGGAAAAAAACTTAATAATTACCACATATTTACCATCACAAGTATGTAATTATCCGGCCAAACTGTGTCTTCCTTTTGATGGGCATAACAGCTCGCATGAATAATTCAACACCACATCTTTTGTAATTCCAACTGAATCAAATTTACGTAACAGAGGTTACTTTTGCAACTTGTTGTTTCAACCAACTCAATCAAAATTACTAGACAATTTAATAAATTGAGTATATATGTATATAATTATTCAGCCAAACTGTGTCTACCTTTTGACAGACCAAAATAGCTTGCATGAGCAATTTTATACATATTTTGTGATTTCAATTGAATCAAATCTACACATTAGAGGCTACTTTTGCAACATGTTGCTTCAACCAATTCAATCAAAATCACCTGACAATTTACTAAATCAAATGGGAAAGTCTTAAATTTACAAGGCACTACCCACAAAATGTAGGCCGTATTCCTTTATGATGTCGCTTGATAATCATAAGATTAAATGACATCTCCCTTATGTGAGAATAAATTCTCACTTATCAAACTAAAATTGGCATGAAAAAATATTTGAAGAGCATGACAAAATAAAATTATTGTACAAACTTAATAACAATAAACTCAAACATGTCATCATACTATAAACCGAACATTTAATTTTAAATCAAATAAAATTAAATATTTATATATACAAAAAATTATTCATGCCACAATTGATTCACATATGCTCAATGATTCTTTAAATAAATAAACAAATAATTTTAGAAAGACATTTTCTAAAATAAATGGAAACAAACTTTATATTCTATTAATTATAGAATCTTTATTTTCCAAAATTTAAAGAATCGTAACTTCAATTTTCGTACATAACAAATTTGATCAAAATATTTATATATCAAACCTTTATATGTCTTATTTCTCAAAATAAACTTTAATACGAAATTAATGTGAATCAATTTTAATTTCAAATGAAATTACAGAAATAAATAAAATCAAAAGATTTAATTTGAGAACAAAAAACCACCAAAATCAAATTATTTCTTTCTGTTCATGTACTGCATCTTAATTAATACCAAACAATTAAAATCTCATGACACTTAATTGGAAGTCAAGAAAACCACATAGTCCCAAATAAGCTAATACATATTCACAAAATATATGAGCTTGTTATCACTATTATTATAATAATAAATTATCATTAATATATCAAAGTCAAATAACGATGATCCTTAAAGACCATAATTGGAAATAATTCACAATAATGCTGACAATTAAATCTGTACATGAAAACAAAGTCCAGATATAGAAAATCTGATTTATAAGGAATGCAATTAAAAAGAATTGATAATTGATAGCCATATTTGAAAACAACATCAAATATGAAAATTTATTTCAAAATTAGAACCAAAAGAAACAAATTAAACTTATATCAATTTATCATTTTTAACTGGAAATGAATCAGCCAAAAAATTTCACTCAGTACCGAGAAAAATAGAGTTAACACCGATTCACCAAAACAAACATGTCACATTTCTCGAATCAAAACAAGATGGGTGCAATTAGTAGAAATGCCATATGCACAGTGAACCAAAACAATAAGTTTACATGTATATCATCATATAAACAAAAGTTGAACACTGCCATGACCACAAAGAAGATAGCTATTTACAACTTTATCATCGCAAATAATAATTTCATGAAACTTAATCCTTTCAAAAAAGACAGCATACATGAAACCGCAAACTAAAATATATAATGGATAGACACAACCTTATTTATATTTTATTTCGCAGAATCAAAGAAATTATACAGGAAGGCAATCATATATATATATATCAGCCAAAAAAAACAATAAATCAAGTACGGCCGAAAAGGTGTATCCTTAACATCAATCATGACCTGCTCTGAAACCACTTGTTGGAATTAAAATAATGGAGATTAATTCACATATATATGCTCAATTTATTATATAACATATACTTTATGCGGAAACTAAATAGTCATATAAGAATACCTGGATCCATGAAGAAAATCCCTTTTGCAGTAATCCTGGAACATAAACGAATGGCGGCTAGTTTGGTTCTTCCTCAACCGGTACCTTGATGCCTTGATTCTCTTCAGATGGGGAGAAGAGAGTGTTTTGCGTGTGTACGGTATATTGGGGACCAAAGCCTCTTTATATAATAGGGTGATGGCCCATTAGGGTTCCCATTATCCCGAAATGGGTCATCCTAGCTTCCACCCATATTTCAGCCCATATCAAATTAATTAATTAAATTAATTCCTAAATAGAAATCCAATTAGCCTTTTAACTTTATTTGATCACTTAATCAATTAGGCTCTTAATTGATAAATAACTAATATAATTATATAAAGAAATTTGCCCACATAATATTATTGGAATATCATAAAATATTCCAACAGAAATTACCAATTGAACTAAGCCTTATGAACAATTTGAATCTATATTGTTATGCTTTATTGTGAGTACACTTTTTTACGTATAAATACAATATTGTTGAAAACATTAAAAAAGGAACAATGACGAGGTTCTTATCAAGACATGACTGGAATCATTAAAAATGGCATTGTACATGATAACAATGATTGAAAATGGACTCATATAGCAGCAAAACAGGCTCAATGTGTAGTACTTTACACAGGTTAGGTTGCTGTAAAAGGGTCCCAATGTAATCCTAAGATGCCAAAAGAATGCGCCATCTCGACCAGATGGGGAACACTCAAGAGTCTACAGATCAATTCCTTTGTGTTCTGGATACAGGTTTAGGTGGAAGAGATCATTGAATCTCTATAGGCCCCCCACCAAAGGCTCCAACGTGGCAGTGTCGTGACGTAAACATGCACAAATCACAATTCAAATACAAACAAGCAAAAGGGAGCAATACTGAAATCATACTAACCATTCATTTTAGCAAAGCACATAGATTCAAACACATTTGAACACAAATCACACACAATTCATAGATTCAAACACATAGCACATTTTAACAGACTCTATGTTTTTTACAGATTTTAGCACAAATCACAATTCAAACACAAACAAGCACCACAATCATGAATGAAGAACATATCATAAAAAAAGAGCAATACTGAGACCAGACTAACTATTTATTTTACCATAGCTCGATTCTTTTAGGTTGCTGCAAAAGGGTCCCAATGGAATCCTTTATTACAAAAACAGCAGAGGAGTGCGCTGTCTCTACCAGAAGGGGAACACTTAGGAGTGTACAGATCATTCCCTTTGTGTCCTACAGGTTTAGGTGGAAGAGACCATTGAATCTCTAGGCCTTCCCCCACCCCCCATCACCCCGAAAGGCACCAATGTGTCAGTGTCGTGGCCGTGTCAGTAGAAAGAAAAAGCAGAAATATAACCAGCTCATTAGCAAGATAAAAGTTAATAGTATTAATCAATTGCTGTTTGCTAAATTATAAATACAGTTAATAGTCTCAGTGCCGGTATACCAAATTTGTTCCTAAAATTAAACTGAATAACATGTATCCACAGTATATTCCTGTTAAAGTACAGCTAATAGAGAGAAAAATGATAGAGTGAATTCAATATTGTTCACTTAATAATTAAAATCTGTTACATCAAGCTATTTGTAGAGGAAGTAGTTTTGCATCATAAGCGCTATACAAAGCACATACGCTAGCTTTACCTAAGGCAGTTACAATGGCCAGAAATAACAGAAAATGAAAACTAACACTATAGCTTGTTGAACAAGTTACAAAATAAGATTCTTCCACGCTTAACAATTTATAGAAGAAGTAGTCTTGCATCATAAGCTAGCTATACAAGCACATACGCTAGCTTTACCTAAGGCAGTTACATACAGTCAGTTACAATGGCCAGAAATAACAGAAAATGAAAATTAACACTATAACTTGTTGAGCAAGTTTTAAAATAAGCTTCTTCATCTTCCATGCTTTCAGCTAAGTATCTTAACAATTTCCACAATCATTCAGCACCTTAATACAGCGAAAATGCATTCACACTTGGACTATCGTTGCGAACAACAATATAGAGGAATTACAACAAAACATAAATAAATGATATGTAAAATAAAGTAACGGCAAAAGAAAGAATAATATTAATCTGGACTTGGAATGCAAAAGAAAGAATAAAGCAGAAACCAGAAAATTAAACATACGGATACATATTGGTGGCAGAATGAATAGAAGTTATTTCAACATAAAACTAGAGGCCATTCAACAAGGGAAAAATGTCATTCATTTCATTGATACAGAAACCAAATTATATCCCAACTACTGAAATAGAGTAAACTACAGATCTTGGTGAAAAAAGGAAAAAAAATAAATTAATCACTTATTCCTTCCATTGGAAGAATGCTTTCCTTGTATACTATTATCTGACTACGATCAAACTCTCCTTTGCAACCAAGCTCCGCAATCCTTTGGGTACTTAAATCAAGCCAAACTAATTCGTTATCTTTTCTTATGAAGATTATTCCCCCTTTCATCCCCACTCCGATAGGCTCCTTAACACAAGACAATGGTCCAACAATTAAGAGTTTAGTCCATGATTCCTCCGAACTGAATTCACCCAAAATTGATATGTGAAAAGTAGTTGTCTTTTTATGATATGAGATCAATGTAATGGACCCATTTAACACTGCCAATTTTATCCATGGGTATCCATCAACAAAACAATCATCTACATCTGAGGGTATCAATGTTACTTTGAACTTCTCATTGCTCAAGTAAAACGATACCAAACATGGTCCAACGTTGCTATCAGTTTCTTCACACAACCAATGACACACTCCATCCGCATAGACTTGGGTGCCGTGATCACACATCGCTACGGCATGTCAACATGAAGTTTCCTCCACGAGTTACTTCTTAGACTATATATCTCCCAAAAGGGGTCAAGACCTGTGTAACTCAACGGGTCTAAAGTTACCATGTCGTCATCAGTGTCATCATCGGATTGAGCTAATCGTTCTAAATGGATATTTATAAACCGAATGACCTTATAGTCATTTATAACAGGGTCATAACCAAATCCATGAACAAGAAAATTGACAGCACAATAAGGATAACCCAGAGCCTCATCTGTGATAGGACCCTCAATAAACTGTGACTCACTGTCAGGAAGGGGTTTGATTTCTTGGGTAGCTGGGTTCCACAATACAATGTCGCCATAACCGCCATAGAAACAAAGTGTGCCATTAACACTACCAAAACCAAGAATATCAGTAGTACGAAAACCGTTTTGTAATGAACTTGACCAATCTAATTGAACCTTATTCTGAAACCTCTCACCAGAAAAAGAAAAGAAAACTTCTTTAAAGTTTTTAGCACCCCATAGGATGAGAGATGTATCTGGGTCATTACAAGATAAGAACTTGTTGATGAAATGATGATCTTGAAATAAGAAAGACCATGATTTGTTAACACATTTGTTGTGAATTCAATGACCACACCAATAGAACTTAACAAGTGTGAGGCTATAACAACTAAACAACTAACAACAACAATGGAACCAAGCAACAATAATCAACATAAAGCTAAACTATGAAAGCAATAAAGAACACAATGAAAATTGTTTACCCAGTTCGGTATTAAAACCTAGTCTGGGGGAGAGGGCAGCTCTCCTTCTTCCTTATCAAACTTGTTCTTGGTTACAAATGAGATTCTTCAACAAAGGTTACAAGAAAATAGCTTAATCCTATTTCTACCCTTTTCCCAATCTCTTCCCGTGACCAAGAGATTCGATGATAATGATTACAAGGTGAAAGAAATGAGTTACAAACACTAGAGAACACCTAAGATGAACCTCCTAGAACCCTAAACTTGATATTGCTTCAAAACCCTTTGAAAAACCCTTTCTCTCTCCTTGTTGCGGCTGCAGAAATCAGAAACAAGGGTTTATATATACGTGGCCGCGCCGCGCGCGCCATCCCCGCGCCTGGGCGCCGCAAGACAGAAGCAAACAGACAATCCAGCCCCATGTGGGCGCCGCGCGCACCAAGCCTGAAGACTTCACCAAAAAACTGCATCAACAAGTTTCTCAAAACAATCTCAACAATTCTCCACCTTGCCTTTGAAACGATGGTGATGCCAACTTCCTATCAACCACCGTGCTGCCCTCTCCAACCTCCGTCTACTCTTCAACGAAGTTAATCAAGTCCAAGCAATGCTTGAACCTTGACCTTGGTAACGATTTGGTGAACATATCTGCCGGATTCTCTTCCGATGCCACTTTCTCCACAATGATTTCCTTTGTCTCAATCATATCTCTAACAAAGTGCAAACGGATGTCAATGTGCTTCATTCGCTCATGATACACTTGATGATTTGCCAAATGAATGGCACTTTGGCTATCACAATGTATCCTCACACAACCTTGACCAATCCCCAATTCTCCAATCATACCCTTCAACCATATAGCCTCTTTGACTCCTTCAACAAGAGCTATATATTCCGCTTGAGTTGTCGACAAAGCTACAACCGATTGTTGATTAGCTTTCCAAGTGACCGCCGTTCCAAACAAAGTAAAGACAAATCCCGACAAGGATTTTCTAGTATCCACATTTCCCGCATAGTCCGCATCCACATATCCTTCCAAGGCATCCTTTTCTAGATTAATTCTCTTGTATTTAAGACCACCCTTCAACGACCCATTCAAGTATCTCAAGACCCACTTCAAAGCTTGCCAATGCACTTGGCCCGGATTTGCCATAAACCGACTTACCACACTAATAGCATATGATAAATCCGGTCTACTACAAACCATACCATACATGATGCTTCCAACCCCACTTGCATAGGGAGTACTTTCCATCTTCTTCCTCTCATCCTCGGATTGAGGGCATTGTTTAATTGACAACTTCGAATGGTGACCAATTGGGGTATTCACAACCTTAGAATCCGTCATTCTAAATCGCTCCACCACTTTCTTCAAATAGTCATGTTGGGATAAGAATAACTCACCTTTACTCCGGTCTCTCAAGATATCCATACCAAGTATCCTCTTAGCACTACCAAGATCCTTCATTTCAAATTCATCATTAAGCATCTCCTTGAGCCTTTGAATCTCTTGCTTGTCGGAACTTGCCATAAGAATATCATCTACATAAAGAAGGAGGTAGAGAATAACTTTCTCATTCCTCTTCATCATGTACACACAACTATCATAGTTGCTCCTCACAAATCCACCCTTCAAAAGGAACTCATCAAACCGACGATACCATTGCCTTGGACTTTGCTTCAACCCATACAAAGATTTCTTCAACAAACATACCTTTGACTCGTCTTCCACAAAACCTTCGGGTTGTTTCATGTAGATAATTTCTTCCAACTCACCATGTAGAAATGCGGTATTCACATCCATTTGTTCCAACTCAAGATCATATTGATTCACAATAGCCATTAGCACCCTTATAGAACAATGTTTCACCACCGGCGAAAAGATCTCATTGTAATCAATTCCCTCCACCTGAGTAAAACCCTTTGCTACAAGTCTCGCCTTATACCTTGGTGCTTCGACACCCGGTATACCATCTTTCTTCTTAAAGACCCACTTGCTACCAACTACCCTTTTGTTCTTAGGTAATGGCACAAGCTACCAAGTTTGATTCTTCACCAATGAAAGCATTTCCTCATTCATTGCCTTCAACCAATCCTTGCCATCAATGCTTTCTAATGCCTCTCTGAAGTTCTTTGGTTCCGAGTCTTGCACTTCTTTAGCCGCATTCAAAGCATAACAAATAAGGTCAGCATAGCCCAATCTATTAGGTGGGCGAATAACTCTTCTCTCCCTATCTCTTGCTAGTTGATAGTCAGAAGTAGTTGTTTCATCACCTCCACCATCTTCAGGTACTTGAGTCTGATCCTCCTCTTCCCTCTCATCAGTGGAAGGCTCCACCTCAAACTGAATTTTCTCCACCCCGGTTTCTGGTTTTTCTTCTAGGTCTTTGCACTTCATCCCCATACGGGTCTCATCAAAAGTAACATCCTTACTAATAATAAACTTTGATCTTCCAGGTCCCATCATCCACAGCTTATAACCCTTCACACCATCAGGATAACCAACGAAAACACATTTAACCGCTCTAGCATCAAGCTTGTCTTGCTTGATGTGAGCAAATGCCAAACACCCAAAGATCTTCAAATTTGAGTAGTTAGATGGTCTACCACTCAAAACTTCCATAGGTGTCTTAAGATCAATTCCTGTTGACGGACATCTGTTGATCAAGTAAGCAGTAGTGTTAACTGCTTCTCCCCAGAAAGTCTTGAGCAATCCAGCTCCCAACAACATACACCTCACCCGCTCCAACAAGGTCCTATTCATTCTCTCAGCTAGACCATTTTGTTGCGGTGTGTATACAACAATTCTATGCCTCTTTATACCTTTCAACCTGCAAAACTCATTAAATTGCTCTGAAACAAACTCCAGGCCATTGTCAGTTCTCAACACTTTCAGTTTAGTTCCAGTTTGATTCTCTATCAAAGTATGCCATTCTTTAAATTTCTCAAAAGTATCACTTTTGTTTTTAATGACATGCACCCATACCCTCCTAGAGTAATCATCAATTATGCTAAGAAAATAAGAACCTCCACCATGAGTAGAAACCGACGCGGGACCCCAAAGATCCGAATGAACATACTCAAATGGCCTACTAGACTTATGCACTCCCACCCCAAACTTCACCTTGTGTTGTTTGCCTAGTGTACAATTATCACAAAAGTCTAGTTTGTTCAATTTTTCCTTTCCTAGTAAGCCTTGCTTAGCTAGTTCAACTAAACCCCTTTCACTAACATGACCCAACCTCAAATGCCATAATTTAGTTATATCCGCATTTTCAACACTAGTTACACATGCATTAGAAATAACGGTGGAACCCTCTAAAATGTAAAGACCATTCATTTTAGTCCCCTTAGCAATTACTAATGCACCATGAGAAATTCTCATCACACCACGTTCAATTCTAGTACCATACCCTAGACCATCAAACATGCTTATGGAAATTAAATTTCTCTTAAGTTCGGGAATATACCTCACATTCTTCAAAAGGAAGTCACGATCATCAAACATTTTGAGTCGAATAGTACCCACACCTTGGACCTTACACGCCTTATCGTTACCGAGACGGACAACTCCATCTTCTTTGAGTTCCAAAGTTTCAAAGTACTCCTTTCTTGGACACATGTGATAAGAGCAACCCGAGTCCATGACCCAACTCTTCTCCGGTTCCCAACTTGTAACCGCTAGTGCGCCCGCACTCTCATAACCTTCATCACTAGTAGCAATTTGAGCCGACGAATTACCACCGCTCTTCCTTTGAGGACAATCCTTCTTGAAGTGACCCGGTTCATGACAATGATAGCATTTGAACTTGCCACCACTATCACCCTTTGACCTAGACTTAGACCTATATTTCTTGGCCTTTCCTTTGCCCTTGTGTTCACTCCTACCCCTTGTCACATTCAACCCTTCTCCACCATCCTCAATCTTCAAGTCTTTGAACTTGCTTAGTTCCTTGGATCTCAAAGCCGATCGAACTTCATCCAAAGTGACCGTGCCTTCTTTACCAAACAACAAAGCATCCTTGAGGTTCTCAAGTGACTTGGGAAAGGCACACAACAAATGGAAAGCCTTGTCTTCATCTTCCAAGTTCACATCAATGTTCGCCAAATCGTCGATAATCTTGTTAAACTCCGACAATTGTTCCCCAAACGGTTTGTTTTCAACCATACGAAAGAAGTATAGTTGTTGCTTCAACAATTGCTTGTGAGCCAAAGACTTGGTCATGTACAATGAGTCAAGCTTTGTCCACATCTCTACCGCACTCTTCTCCTTAGCCACCTCTCTCAAAACCTTGTCACCGAGGCACAAGATAATCGCACTTAAAGCTTTCTCATCCATCTCGGTCTTCTCCGCATCCGAGAGAGTAGACAACATTTGTGTCTTACCCTTTAGAGCTTCTACACACTTTTGTTGAGTTAAAATTGCTCTCATCTTCACCTTCCATAACCCAAAGTCATTACTCCCGGTGAACTTCTCAATGTCCCATTTTGAACCCATAGTGTTTAATTGTTTAAACCCTAGCCCCACGGTGGGCGCCAATTGTTGTGAATTCAATGACCACACCAATAGAACTTAACAAGTGTGAGGCTATAACAACTAAACAACTAACAACAACAATGGAACCAAGCAACAATAATCAACATAAAGCTAAACTATGAAAGCAATAAAGAACACAATGAAAATTGTTTACCCAGTTCGGTATTAAAACCTAGTCTGGGGGAGAGGGCAGCTCTCCTTCTTCCTTATCAAACTTGTTCTTGGTTACAAATGAGATTCTTCAACAAAGGTTACAAGAAAATAGCTTAATCCTATTTCTACCCTTTTCCCAATCTCTTCCCGTGACCAAGAGATTCGATGATAATGATTACAAGGTGAAAGAAATGAGTTACAAACACTAGAGAACACCTAAGATGAACCTCCTAGAACCCTAGACTTGATATTGCTTCAAAACCCTTTGAAAAACCCTTTCTTTCTCCTTGCTGCGGCTGCAGAAATCAAAAACAAGGGTTTATATATACGTGGCCGCGCCGCGCGCGCCATCCCCGCGCCTGGGCGCCGCAAGACAAAAGCAAACAGACAATCCAGCCCCGTGTGGGCGCCGCGCCCGCCAAGCCTGAAGACTTCACCAAAAAACTGCATCAACAAGGCAATCTCAACAACATTCAAATCGTTTCAATGACTTAAGAGGCAATTTTGATAGAATTGAGTAAGTAATTTCATCAGGTATGTAATTGCTCACCATTTCGTTTGCAGCAACAGCCATTGATTTGTTCTCCGTTGCTTCCAAATTGAAATGCTAAACCCTAATTTTGAATGTGCTAAAGTTTTGGTGGGAAGAGTAGTGAAACAAGAACGAATCCTTTCTTCTCTTCTCTGTTTGGTTATTCACAAGTCAAGACATAAGAATCCTTTCCATTTTTTATCTTCCCATTATTATTATTACTAATACTAATATATTTTATATTTTGAGAAAATAAATGTAATAATGTGAGAATATATTGTATAGTTTGACCCACTAAATAGTAAATATTACATTATTATTACAATAATAATGTGAGAATATATTAAATAGTTAGACTCGGAAATATGTTTTTGTAAATTTTATTGGAGTTTGTCCATTTATGGGATTTGAGTTAAAGATTTTAGGCTTAATCATCATTTTCATTTATGTCTATTCGCGAATTTTTTGTTTTAATCCTTATATATTTTTATTTGCAAATAAGTCCCTAAATGTGCAAAATTTGTTGGTTTTAATCTCTAAATATGCAAAATTTTGTTGGTTTTAATCCCTAAAACCAAAATTTACAGGAAAATCTGGACAAAAACTGCAGATTTTCCTTTGAATTTTGACTTTAGAGATTAAAACCAACAAATTTTGTACATTTAAGGACTTATTTGCAATAAAAAAATATACGTGGACTAAAACTAAAGATTCGCGAACATTGAAGAACGAAAATGATATTTAAGCCAATATTTTATCGTGGGACAAAGTCTTCAAAGCTGCTTCAAGCAAAATGACGAAACATGAGAAAACGTTCTTCAACGTTCAACACATTTTTATATTGTTTACATTCGATATTATTGACTTTCTAGCAGATACTTTTGGCTTTCTAGTAGTAGAGGCTGCAAATCTTTTGAAAAAAAGTTCAAAAGAGCATATAATGTTTTCTCGCTTAAGAATTGAGTAGTAGAGCTTATTGGTCATGTACATTTTGTTGATGTATATTATGAGAATGGTAAAATTATATGAGAATGAATAATAGCCATTGAATTTAAATGAAAGACTTGGATTAAAATACCACTTAAGTAATTGTCATGTGCCATTATCATTCCCATTCAATTTTCTCTCTCATCCAATTTCAGAATTTCTTTGCGTGTTTCATCTTCTTCCCATTGTTGTGTCTTTCATCTTTCCGGCCGCCGTGTCCTTCTCAGTTCCGGCGACCGTTTTTCTCGCTGTCTACGACGTTTTTCTCTTCCCCTCTCTCGCCCTTCTTATTCTTCTTCTTCTGGGTTGCAATTTCATTATAATTTCCTGAATCCTTTTTGGGATTTAGGGATTTTGTTTTATTATTATTATTATTTCAATTTCAATCTTTTTTTATTTTTTGATTTTTTATATATTTCTGATTGTGGAAGGATTGTTCTTAACATACCGCCGCCGAGAGTGATGCGGCGGTTGCTCCACAAGAATGAGAGTGATGCGGTTCAATTAATCATCCACATATAGTGATAGTTGACACAATCAAAAATCCACTCTTTCTTTGTTCATGTGTATTATGCATATCAGAGATACAGATTGAATTGTGCCGCCGTGAGTAAAATACAGACGCGGTGGAAGGGGAACGATGAAGGGGCGCAGAAGAAGAACAGAGAAGAAGGGGCTTTGTGTTATGAGAAGAATGAATGTCATGTGACACACTTAAAAGGGTCTTTTTTTAATCTCTACCGCACGTTTCTGATCCAATGGTCTATTATTCATTCTCATATTCTTATATAAATTTACCATTCTCATAATATATATATATATATATATATATATATATTGCCCGCTATGAAGCACGGACTCTGATAGGGACACCACGACACGACACGGACACTTTGACACCGGTAATATAAAAAATATACGATACCAACACCGTTAAATATTTATAAAAAATATAAGTTTACAATTAAAAATACATACATATGTATATAAGTTGAACAAATTTTTCAATAAATTTTTTTTTTAAAAGAATATATGAAGTACATTTGACATTTACTCATCCAACTACCATCGAAAAACTAAAAATAATATAATCATTATATATATGTCTGAGAAAAGTAGAAGCAAATAAAAAAAATAAATTGGACACTTATCCCGACACATTTGTACGAGTGTCTTATAGGGGTCAGACACCGATTTAAGGAGTGTCGGAATAAAGAAAAAATTGATTTTTTGGACACCTCTCCGACACGTTTGTACGAGTGTCGTACGTGTGTCATACGAGTGTCGGACACCGCAACATGTTTAATCATAGAGGTGCCGATGCTTCATAATTCCATTTTAAATAAAAATTATTGCATTTATATTCTCAAATAATTAATAATGGTAAAAGTGAAGAGGATAAAAAATAGAGAGTATATTGACTCTTCCATTTGACTTTAATGAGTCCTCTATGCCATTAGCTTTTCTTTTCCGTATTAACAGAGTAATTAACCATAACTTATAATTTTAATTCCATGGCAGAAATTGTGTCAAAAAAATTTTTCCATGGCAGAAATATTTGAAAAGACAACTTTTTTGTTAAATTGAATATCGAATGTTGTTTGATTGAAATTGAAGATTGTTTAGGCTCTTCATGATGATATCGTTTTGTCATGATGATTTTCTAACGATCCAAAAAGGTCATATTACAACAATGCTGATATGAATTAATGTAATAACACTTATAAGTTTATACCTATAAAAACTAGGGGTGTAAGTGGATCAGAAAAATTCAATTGAACTAATAATTTAAATCAATCCAAACAAAAAAACACCAATTTTTCTCGGATAAAAAATCAAACCCATTAAAAGCCGAAGTGGTTTGGTCCTCGGATGCAGTTTTCAGATTCAATCGATAAACCGAACGAAACTAATATATAGAATATATGTTAATTTTTTTTTTAGGAAGCTCATATCTATAAAAAAAACTACAATTGACCCAACTACTTTTAAAAATAAAATAAAATATGTTTTACTTAGAAACTCAATTTAAAACGCAAAATTGGAAACACTCATAACCGCAAACGCAAACTCATAAACGTTGCTCTCACCTCATCCTCATCATCAAGCTGTTCTCATATCACCTCATCCTCAAGCTGCTCTCAACACTATGCAAACAACAATCTTACGCCACGCTACTTCTCTCAGAACGGTAACTTCTCAAATGTTGTTTTAATAATCTATCTCATGGCTCCAGGAACAGATCCAGATCCAGACATTTAATAATGGTGTGACCAAATATTAAAAAAATTATAAATTAAATTATATTGAAAATTAGAATAGTATTGTTTAATGCAATGAATTTATAATAAAAATCGTCTATAATTCATTTCTTGAAAAATAGCTAAAATATCATCATTGCTATCTATATTACATTTTTGAGTTATGCTATATGTAGCTAATAAAATCCACGCAAATTTTCACGAACAAGTTATTTTATGTTTCTTTCACATATAGTAGGTACTACTAAGTAGATAAAAGGGATCACATGATACTAGTTACTATCATTTCAAACACATGTAAATGTAAACACTTGTCAAACAATGTAGTTTTATCACCGTTTGATTAAGCACTTGTAAACACATGTCCAAAAAAAGTGTAGTTAGTTTTGCAGGCAATGACATCTGTCATGAACTAATACATACATAGTTGATGAGATGAAGTTATGGAAATCAAACTATTGTAAAGAGAGAAGTTGAATTATTTAAAAATTATAAGTTAGTGCTTGTGGGTAACACATTCGTGAAATATTCGCGACAATATTTTTGCGAGATCCAGCATTTTCCTACATTTTTTTCTAAAAGTTACAAGATAGTCATTAAATCATTAATCACTCATTTTGTTATATAGTTGACTATCCACAAACTTCATAGCTGAATTTTAGGTTAAATTTTTTATAGGTCTCAATAACATATCAAATTATTTTAAATTTCTATAAAATATTATATATATTTTATTTATTTGATGTAATTTTTCAATTTTAATAATAAATTTTATACTGGTTAATTAAAACACCACCGAAACAATTTGATTTCGCTAATATTATGTATCTATTAACCATTCCTTTTTAAAAAAAAAAAATTGACCACAACAATTATTCTAGATTTATTATTATTATTATTATTATTATTATTATTATTATTATTATTAAATTTCAATCAAAAGTAAAATCTGCACCTTGTGGAATTGAACATATTATAAACCTATTAAAAATAAAAATTCCACTGTGTCCATGCCACCATGTAAGTCAACCTCCGCATGGCTCAAAATATATTCAAACACATAAGCTATTGAGCTGACTCAAGGAAGTCGGAAAGAAATGGACAGCTTTGACAACAAAAAGTCGAGCTGAGGAATATGAAAAAGAAGCGGATTCAACTCAATTTTAGCCTAAGAGCTGTTCGGAGAAGAGAATCAAAATATTTCAATAGATCCTATTTTACTTCTAAAGATTTTAGCACAAATCACACATAATTCATAGATTCAAACACATAGCACCACTTAAAACACAAGCCCATAATATTAATCTGGATTTGGAATGCAAAAGAAAATATATCATTAAACATATACGGAGTATTGGATACAGATTAGATACATATTGTAGGCAGAATGTAATAAAAGTTCAAATATAGATTTGTTTGTTTATTAGATTATCAAGTTCTTCATATAGAAGTTATTTCAACATAAAATTAGAGATCATTCAATAGGAGCAAAATGTCAATCATTTCACAGATACAGAAACCAAATTAGTTTGCAACTAGAAATAAAGTAAACAAGGTGATTAATATCCCAATAATAATTACTGAAATAGAGCAAACAAGAAAAACAATTAATTACTTATTCCTTCGATTGGAAGAATGCCATCGTTGTATATTATTATCCGACTGCAACTATCCGCTCCTTTGTAACCAAGCTCCGCAATCCTTTGGGTACTTAAATCAAGCCAAACTAATTCTTCATCTTTTCTTATGAAGAATATTTCTCCTTTCGCCCCTATTCCGATAGGACGCTCAACATAAGACAACGGTCCAACAATTAAGAGTTTAGTCCATGATTCATTCATACCAAATTCACTCAAAATTGATATGTGAAAAGTAGTTGTCTCTTCATGATATGAGATCAATGCAATTGACTGATTTAAAACCGCCAAGTTTATCCACGTTGTTTTAGAATCAAAACAAACATCTTCTACATAAGAGGGTATGAGTGTTATTAGGAACTTCTCATTGTTCAAACAAAATGATACCAAACAGGGTCCAACGTTTTTATTATCTTCACACAACCAATGACATACGCCATCCATGTAGACTTGGGTGCCATCAGCACATTTTGATGAATACGGCATGTCAAAATGATGTTTCCTCCAAAAGTTACTTCTTAAGCTATATATCTCCCATACAGGACAAATATTTGTGCCTAACATCCCGCCTAATGAAGCTCCATACACATCCACATACCGAATGACCTTATAGTCATTCATAACTTGGTCATAACCAAATCCGTGAATACAATAATCAACATAATATTGATCAGAGTCATATGTCATAGACATGTCAGCCAACTCCACCTGGCTGGGAGGAAGGAGTTTGATTGTTTGGGTAGTTGGGTTCCACAATACAATATTGAAGCCATTAGAAACAACATAGAGACAAAAAATGCCATTAACACTACCAAAACCAAAAACACATGTAGTATAAATACCACTTTTTCTAAATGAATTTGACCAATCTAATTTAACCTTATTCTCAAACTTATCACCAGAAAAAGAATAGAAAACTCCTTCATAGTTTTCATCAGTCCTTAGGATTAGAGATGCTGGCTCAGAATAAGATATGAACTCGTTAAGGAACATGTTCATGAAGTGATGATTTTCAAATAACAAAGACCATGATTTTTTAACACATTGAAATCGCTTCAAAGATTTAAGAGGTAACTTTGATAGAATTGAGTAAGAAATTTCATCAGGTATGTAATTGCTCACCTTTTCGTTTGTCACATCCACCGGTTTCTTCTCCATTGAGACTGAACTTTGCTTGTAAATTGCAATGCTATAGTATGGTTTTGGTGGCAAGAGTTGTGAAACAAGCCGAGAGACAAAAATAATTATTACTATTCAGTGTTTTTAAGTTTATACTTTAACGATGGTCACTATTAAAAAGTTTTTTTTTCTTAAATTCATTGAAAAAGTAATGCATCTCGTTCATAATATAGACCAGATTCATCAGTTTTCCGATGAATCAAGAATAGTATTTTGCTTTTATTAATGACTGGATGAAGTAGTTTTTTCAAGTGTATACTTTGACTTTGACCATAATAAATGACTTAGTTTTTTTAAGTGTATACTTTAACCATTATAAATGGCCTACCTTTGTTTATTAAATATTAGGATATATTCCATTCTCCTAAAATAAATGACTTAGTTTTATTTTGACTTATGTCCGACAGCTAGACACATCTAATATGAAAAGTATTTGCCCTTAAGAACATATTTCTTTTAAAACAAAAACTAATTCCAAATTTAAATATAAAGACATAAAATAAGATTATTAGAACAAATAAATTAAATTTTTATCAATAATTAAATTAACACTAATGATCATTTTATAGATATTCTTGAGGAGATTTGAACTATATTTGTTATATATGTTTCCAATCTCTAAATTTACTTTATATCCTAAAATAAAAACATTACAAATTTATATACATTCTTCATATTTTTACAAATTTATATTCATGAATGAGTTACCCAATTCCAAAATTTATATCCTTTTCTGATATTTTCTATTTCTCTCTCATTTTAAATTAGTATTATAAATGAAATTTTTTATTTACTATATCCTAAATTTAATAATATTAAAATATGAAAGGAGGGAAAACAAATTTATAAAGAAATTAAATTGGACCCTTATGAATCTATCCTGGATTTCAGTGTTTATGCATGTTATCATTTTTAATCCAATCCAAAAAATTCATTATAAAATCAAGGGATAAATATGTTTCTGGTCCTTACAAATATTCCAAGTTTTGTTTTTAGTCCCTCTAAAATTTTTCTTCTACTTTTAGTCCTTCAAAAGTTTTCAATTAACATTTTTAGTCCCTACTTTTAAATCAACTCATGTGTAGACTTCATATTTTTGAATAAATTTTTTTATGAATGTTTAAAATATTATAAGAATTTCTCCCAAATTTTTTTTTGAATTTTTTAACAAAGCATAAATTAAATATAAATTTTTATGTTTTTGGTGCTTAAAAAAATCATATTTAATTCATGTTTTGTTAAAAAATTCTAATTTTTTTTGTGCGTGATTATTAAAATATTTTAAACTTTTCTGGAAAATTTCATTAAAAAATATGAAGCCTATATATGACTTAATTTAAAAGTAGGGATCAAAAGTATTAATTGAAAATTTTAGAGGGACCAAAAGTTGAAGAAAAATTTTAGAGGGACCAAAATCAAAACTTGAGATATTTATAGGGACCAAGAACATATTTATCCATAAAATCAAAGGCTCTCTCATTTCATTATATTCCCAAATATTTTCTCTTGATCTTTTTTCACTTATTATTTTGGTTTTCTTTTTTCACTTATTTTGAGTTTTGTTTCTTTTTCTCCTTTTCTTGTTTGTGTAGTGTCACTGTGGTTTTACAATCAAGTTGTTGTTTCGTTTAAATCAAATCACACCGAGTTTATGTTGTTGAAACATGCACCATATATTGTATTTAAATTTTCTACCATTGTTGAATTATTTTCTCTTTTTCTTCATCTTGTTATTTTTTTTTTTTTAATGTTTTGGATTAGTGATTTGAGGAGTTATTAAAGACCGATATGATTAAAGTTTTAAATCATAGTTTTTGCAAAAGTTGTGTCATGATTTTTGATGTTGCAAAAAATTGCTGTTTAATATATTGCTTGCTTATATAGTTAAAACTGTGATGGTTGAAACATAAAAACAAAACTTGATATTCAAATTATGGTTGTGAATCTTTTTTAAAATAATCTCTATTTTGTCTAAAAATCTTATGATTTTTGTTATTCTCTTAATTTATTCTTTTTTTAATAAAAAACCATCAATGGTTTTTTATGTTGCAAAATCAAATAATCCTTTAATGGGGGTTTTTTTCCTTTAATTGTAATTATAGCAAAAATACTTTTGTAAAAACAGTAAATGGATTACATTCATTCATAAGTATAGTATTTTTTCAAATTTTCTCACCTTATTTTTTCATGTTTAATCAGGCCCTCCATTTTCATAAAGGAGAGACAAACAATTTTCTTAAAATTGGGAGTTGTGTCCAACTCAACTTATCCTACAAAATCAACTTCTAAACCAACAATCTGATGCGGGACCCTCAGGAGTCTCAAACCATCTCAAAAAGTCTCAGATCTTCAAGAGTCCTAGAGCTTTAACCCTTTCAGTTTGATCCCTTAAATTGTCGTTTGAAATTGTTCTTCAGACCTCGAAATGAATGGAATGTCGTAGCAGTTAATTTAGACCGTGCAAATTCTGAGGGCACACTTTGGTCATTTGAGTCTTTGTAGGACAGATAAAGTGTCAAACAAAGGCTCAAATAACCAGAGTCAGCCATCAGAATCTGCACGGTCTAGATTAACTGCTACAAGATTCCATTCATGTACCTCTCGAGGTCCGAAGAACAGTTTCAAATAGTAAAAAGGGATTAAGCTTAAAGGATAGGAGCTCTAGCACTCCTAAGGATTTGAGACTTTTCGAGATTGTCTGAGACTCTTGAGGGTCCGCATCAGGTGAGGCCTTGAGGAATGTAAAAGTGTGGGATTTAGTTGATTAGAGGGATAAATGATAATCCAAGAGGACGAGACAGCGGGGTGTTTGGCTTGTGCGGAAGCTAATCGAAAATCATTTGTTCGTCACCTGTTCTTTGGCTTGGAGTGTGTGGGCAACGGTCCATAAGTGGTTTGGTGTGAGTACGGTTTTGCAGGATTCCATCTCCTCTATATTGGAAGACTTTCTCTCAATCTATAGAAAAGGAAAGAAAGGTATCAAAGGAGTCTTGTTGTGTTGGCATGTAACGTAACCATTTGGGTGCTTTGGAGGTCGCGGAATGATAGAATTTCCGAGTCAAAGATTAGAATCGGTGGAAATCTTTGAAAAGATACAACTAATTTCTTGAAAATGACTTTTAACAAAGGGTAATCACCATTTTGTTCTATGAATTATGTGTTTATCCTTCTAATTGCTTATTTCCATAGTGTTTTTAGAGTTAGAGCTTGTTAGAGTATTAGTCGATTATCGCGGTTTGAATGGATGGAGTACTTTCCGTACTTTTTCTTCAAATACAATGACAGGTCACCCAAAAATCTTCCCACTTGACATCATCAATCCATCTAATATCACCATTAAGGTTTTTTTTTTTTTTTGTACCAAAAAAAAAGTCTCCCGCAAAGAACACGGTCCAAGCTGTAGCTGAAACCATTTATATGCTTTACCTATTGTTTTCTATTTTAAAATTAAATAAAAATTAAAATAGACCAAAATAAAATAAAAATTAATCCTGAGAAGCATAACACCAACCATATCCATTAGTATTTTATAGTCTAAATAAATAAAAAAATGAACATATTTGAATTTTTTTTATTGTCTTTAATACATTTTATTGCTACATTTTAATTTTTTTTTTATAAATTATAAAAACAGAAATGAAAATAAAATAAATTGAAATTGAAATTTCAATGAATAAAAATTAATTTCCTAATAAGATATATAGTAAAAGATATATTAAATAAAAAAGTTTAAATTACTAAATTCTAATATTTTAAATATTTATTTAATATTAGTTTTTATGAATTAAAAATGTCATTTTACATTTATGAACTAATTGAACCATTAATTTTACCAAACATTTCAATTAATTTATTACTAACTATAAATTATTAGATATTAGCTATAAGGTAGTTATAAGCTAGCTATAAGCTATTATTGATCGGTTATATGTTACTTTCTCCAATTCTATGAGCTCGTTTGACCTAGCTTATTTTTGATTTTATGCAAACAATTTATGCAGTATAAATTAGATTTTGGGCTATTTTATAAATTCAAACTAGTAAAAATTGAATTTTATAAGATATTTTATCATAAACTGTCTTGACAAGTTTATAATAATACATAAAAATTGCATAAGCCGTTTCCATAAATTCAAAAATAAGCTAGACCAAACGGACCCCAAATTTTGTCTTTTTAAATTATTGCAAAATCGGACCACCCACCTGTCTCAGTCTCTTCGCTCTTGTTTCACTACTCTTGCCATTCAAAAATAGGGTTTAACATTGCAATTTGCAAGCGATGAAGAACAAATCAATGGCTGCTGCAAAAGAAAAGGTGAACAATTACATACCTGATGAAATTTCTTACTCTATTCTATCAAAGTTGCCTCTTAAATCTTTGATGCGTTTTCAATGTGTTCAAAAATCATGGTCTCTCTTATTTCAAAATCATTACTTCATGAACATGTTCCTTAACAAATTCTTACCTTATAATGACCCACCATCTTTCATCCTAAGGGCTTTTTTTGACTATAATGATGAAGATTTCTATTCTTTTTCTGGTGAGAGGTTTGAGAACAAGGTTAAATTAGATTGGTCAAATTCATCTAGAGACCGTTTTCATACTAGTTGTATTATTGGTTTAGGTAGTGTTGCTGGCACATTTTGTCTCTATGGGGGTAATGACGACATTGTATTGTGGAACCCAACTACCCAAACAATCAAGCCTCTTCCTGACAGTGAGGCGCAGTTTATTGAGTTGTCTCTCCCAGATGAGGCTCTGGGTGTTCATTGTTGTGTTGATTATCATGCTCACGGATTTGGTTATGACCCGGTGATAGATGACTATAAGGTCACTCAGTTTGTAAATGTTTATTTAGAGTTATCAACTGAATCCGATGACGACACTGAAGAAGAAATTATAACTTTAGACCCGTTGAGTTACACAAGTTTTGACCCCTTTTGGGAGATATATAGTCTAAGAAGTAACTCGTGGAGCGAACTTCATGTTGACATGCCGCATTCATTGCTTTATGGTAATGGCACCCAAGTCTTCAAGGGTGGATTTTGTCATTGGTTGTGTGAAGAAAACTATAGCAACGGTGGACCATGTTTGGTATCGTTTTACTTGGGTACTGAGGAGTACTTCTTTGTAACACCGATACCCTAAGACTTAGATGATTGTTTTATTGATAAATTTACATGGATAAAATTGGCATTGTTAAATCGGTCCATTACATTGATCTTGTAACACCCCGATCTTCGAAGCCCAAAAGTAGGCATTTTTTTTTTAAAACAACAAGGACTTTGAAATAAAACATTCACGATCGAACTTAAATTAAATCAGAGTAAACCATTTTCAAAATAACGATCGGAATGCAATGCCTCTTTTATAAACCGTTTTCACAAATCAAGTTTAAGAATATAAAACAAACGCTATGTCTAAACAAACATAACGACATCATTTATTCCAAATAAAACATCAAACTACAAGTTTGGAATACAAATGAAGGGAAGCATAAAGAAGAGTAAACAAGACTCTTAAACTACTACCCCTAAGCTGATCTTTAAACTCTAACGGAAGATGACTGGGTGACGAAGACCCACAGACAGCTTCAAGCCTTTCCGCTTCTCCACGCGGTATAAATAAATCCCTAAAAATGCTCGTAGAGGGTCACGATCTAAAAATAACATATAACCAAAAATACGCAGCACAAGATATACAATACATGACATCATATACTCATTTATCATATGAATCACACATCATAGGATTTAAGTGCACAAATCGTCTATCAGTCACACACAACAATATTCGAATGCACAATTAGCCTATCAATGCAGACTCTACATGATTGTGATCACCCTACCCGGGACTGTTTCACATGCATGAATTCCGGAATTTAACCTCTCCGCAGAGAGTCGTAGGTCCAACCCCTACTAAAATCAATGAAATCCCGAAGGATTAGAGTGGATCCATTCCCGATAATCACACTCCGTGGTCCATTCCCGATAACCACGTATTGGACTCAATAAATCCCGCAGGATTAAGGTGGATCCATTCCCGATAATCACACCCCGTGGTCCATTCCCGATAACCACTTACTATGAATGCATGAGCATACGATTCCCCATATATGCTAATGCAACAAATACATATCTTTCAAGCATATGTAATTCTCAACCACATGCCAATACATATATTTCGCAAAATCATATGTAAGACAAATAACATCATGTACAACAAGATAATCAATCAAGTACATGCATCAACATTTCATATTACTCAATCATGTGAAATTCACAACAACCACTCAAACATGTGTAGAATATAGCATGTTCTCAAACAAGTTCTCGTCACGAGAATACATCACAAAACAACCATGCTCATAATTCATATTGCATCACATCAAGCAAATACACATATACAAGCAACAATTACACATGCATAAAAAGCACTCGATATTTCGAGGTATATGAAATCGTTAGAAAGTGCCCTTACCTCGGCAAGCTTCCAACACATCAACTTACGCTACGCGAGCAATATCCGTCTCTCTCGACGAAGTCCCCAAATCGGCTAATCCTCTTAACCTTTCACAACACATAACTTATCTAAGTTAATACCACATTCTAATTCATCACTCAAATAAATTCTAGCTCGGCTACTACTGGATTCAAGACCTATGGTTGTTCCCTCATAACTAACTAGGCTCAAGTCATATTGAAAAACAAGTCTTGAAAACATTAACACTTTTAAAAGATAGTTTCTCATCACGGAAACGTCATTTAAATAAATCTCAGCTATTTTAAAACACTTAAAAAGCCAAATGCTTTTTTTCAAAACAACTCTTGAAATTACAAACACTTAAAAGAATAGTTTTTATCTCGAAAGTTTCATTAAATAAAAACCATCTATTTTAAAACATCTCTAGAATAAAATCTCTTTCAAACAACTTATGCCTTAAATCATAAGTTCCAAAATCTTTTTAAAACTAAACAAGTCCGAACTAAAATTTTTCTCGTTAGACTTATAACAAAATGCTTTTATGAACACGAAAACATTTTTAAAACACAGCTCTCGACACGAGAATTTTCATTCCAATTCACAAATTGATTTCCAAACATTTTTCTCTTTTCATAGAAAAATAATCTTTATTATTTTTCTACTACTATACTTCAATTTCAAAAACGGTAATAAAATAGTTACAACTAAAACGGCCATAACTCATTCATTCTTTATCGGATCGAGACGGGCTATACGCCAAATTCATCGTCTCGAAATGAAGGATTTAATGGTCAACTTTTTAGGACACAAAAACAATTTTAAAATGACCTAAACACCCTTCAAGATTTCGACCAGAATTGGAATCAAACCAAAATATTGTTTTTCACAAAACAAACATAGTTTAAAACACTCCCATTATTACTAATTTTCTCAAGAATGATCAAGTTCTCATGCCAAACCATTTGAATCAAAGAATACATTTTTTTTTTCACTTGTTTACTTAAAACACAAGTTACTAGTTTTTATTTCCAAACAAAACCATATTAATCATTCTTTGAAACCATGATCTTGCCCTCTCTATTGGACTCAAAAATTTGAAAGTCCCATGGTCACACACATACTATGTGCCACGGCCAAAGAAGAAAAACAAACTAGCTCCAAACATTTTTCAATACAAAACCCTAGTAATAATCTACTAGTTCTCAAAACCATTGATTTGGACAAACAAAACATTTTCATAACACAATCCACAATCAAAATAGTTTTTCACAATTTCTCAAGAACACCAAAAACCATTTTTTTTCTTGTTTCTCAAAACAAAATCATTTATCATATATCCATATCTCTAAAAAGCTCAAAAACAACATCATAAACACAATCACTAAGCAAAAATTCATATTCATGATACATAGAAATTTTTCGTCATAACCCTAACCCAAAATATCATGAAAATCTCATCCCTCCATGGAAATCAACACTACTAAGCTTAAACATGCTAGTCTAACACTCATGAATAACTTCTATAGAACAAAACCAAGTTCTAAGAAATTTTTCTCAAGAACATAATCAACAAAATCCTAAAATTTAAGAGGTTGAACCAACAAAAAGAGAGGAAGAGGTTAGTTACCTTAGAGAAGATGATCCTTGCAATTTTCCTATGAACCAACAAGCCTAAAATCAAGAGTTTTGGTGAAGGAATGAATTTTTTTGTCAAAGATGGAAATGGAAAAGAAAGGTTCGGCCGAGTGAGAGAAGAGAGTGAATGTTGTGTATTTTTTTCTAAGTCTCCAAGTGACCAAACAAAGTCTCCCTTAAGTCATAAGGTTTTGTTACATAATGACCATTTGATCAAATTCCAAAACCATGTGGATTAAATCTCCACCCTTAATTCTCTCTACTCACAACATCATAATATCTAGATATTATGTGACCTTATCCCCACTAGATTGCTCAGTTCCCGCGTTCGCGCTTAAACGAGTCGCAATTCGCTCACATATAATTTTTACAGAAACAGAAAAAATTATACCGTAAACCACTTAATTAAAACAATTCACAAACTTTCAAATAAATTTTATTCCGAATAAATTTTTGCTCCTAAGCTCGGAAAAATATTACGAGGTCAAATTCTCATCACAGTCGATATATAAAGTTTACATTTAAATTTTGACGGAAATCAAAACCGTAAAATTTTCAAACAGCGGGTATATCTTGCCCGTTTTCTCAAAAACCACTAGAAAATATTTTCAACATTTTGACGAGACAAAAATGTTTCTAAACTCATTTAAAGCTCATAAAATCATTGTGTCAATTTTTCAAATGTTAAACTACGTGCAAGCACAATCTCAGCAAAAATTCTGTCGAAACAGACAATCAAGCAGAAAATCGATAGAAGCAAATAGCATAAGCTAATTAATATATCAAAAATCATATTCCTGCTATTGAAATTCTACGGGTCTTACATTACTACCCTCCAAAAAGAAGTTTCGTCCTCGAAACTAAATATAAGAGTAACAACTCAACAATTCATTACTAACACCAACACTGACACGACCGTGCACCTATCGCAACCCTCTACAAAATCGCACTGATTTCAAACTCTAGACACAAATCTAGACATCACACAATGAGTTCCCCACTCAAAATTAACTTTACTACAAGGTTCACAACTCTAGTTCCTCAAAGATCCTAGGGTCAACCCACAAAGTTTCCAAGGTCACCTTTTTGTCTCCGCGACATAGCCCTTTCCAATAGGTTCACACGAAGTGATGACTGACTACCCCCCCAAAACGAAACACCAAACTCTCTAAACACTACCAAAGCTAGTACAACTAGTCGATTCCAGTCAACATGATTTCTTCTATTATTAACAAGAGATTAAGGGTGATCAGTTCCTTAATTTGTCAATAGGTAGCCGACAATCATGATGTGGTGGCTTAGACCATCTTTACCTAACTTTAATAGTGTTCTCTTCCACTTGTGCTCAAGATCATCCGAGGCACAAGGTTCCAACAATCTCTTTGATGTATTCGTAATGTTTTCCTCAATTCTTACTACCTCGATCTCCCCCAATGAGACCCAATGCTCCGAACACGTGACTTTAAACTCACATGTTTTCACTCACAAAACATCTGTTGAGCATCATCTAACAGTAGTACAGTACCACCACGGCAACTACCACGAAAACTATTACACTCCAAAACAAGTTGTCGTCTCTAGAGAGAACTACACAACCTCACCAATTTCAATAAATCCTTACTTTCTCCTTTAATCTCATAACTGAGCAGAACCATCCAATCGTAGTCTTTATAACATCATCCCAACATCTGGTTGGTGATTACACTCGCCAAAATCTCTCGGCACTCGCCAACTTATACCATCTACTTCTCTTGGACTCCCTTTATCCAATTCTCTAATTCCCAAGAATCAATTTCTTATGCGTCCACATATTTTACAAATTTATACTTAGCTCATCCTTGTCTGCCTTAGCATAAAACGTTTTTCCTCGTTGACTTTCATCATTGGCACAGACCATTTTACATATTATTCTCATTCTATTTCTAAACTCTCTTGAGTTTCTTTCCTCTTACCATTAAATTATCTTCTACTCAAAAGAGCTTCTCACCCTGACCATTCTTAATTGTTCCAACATCTTATCCTTAGAGTAAATTCCTACATCCAATCATATCTTGAGATATTTCTCACCTCAACTGTCGTTCAACCGCTTCTACTGTCAACGACCGAAATCATTCGTTTTCTCAATGCGCATTTTCCTCTATGTTACGCCTATCCTCATTGTAACAACTACAATGAATCAATTTCTATTAGTTTCCACCAAACTTTGCCATTAGACAATTGCTTACCCTTTTTACTTCCACATACAACACACACACCTCCATGACATCCATTCAGGTGGTGCTTTCGAATCCTTAATATACACGCACAATCATAATTTTCCAAATTATGTGTGAATCCTTTCGCCAATCCTTAATTGACATAAGCCACATTCTCATGTGCTTCTCTCTTACTTATTCATAACATGTCTTCCCAACGATTAACTTCCTTTGCGACTAACTCATTTATCTACTAATTTGCAACTTTCAAGTTCAACAACTGCCTCGAGTTGGTTCCTAAACCGCCATGACCCATATCTTGTTGATTCCAAACAACATCTTTAATTCGCCGCACACAATCCAAATAATCTCGTTCCACATCAGCTTGTTTTCAATCAAGCACACTCTTCTCCGTTCGACCAATCTCAAATCTTCATAACCATCTAAAGTTATAGTATTCTCCAATACCAATAAACAACTTCACACATACGTTCTCGCTACTCAACCTGACACATCCATTCACTAACTGGATTCTTATTCCTCTCTAACTTCCCTTACGGTGTCAACTATTGTACTTATCATAATCAAACACTCCAATTAATTAATTCCTCAAGTTCCTATTAAGTATCTCTTTACGGATAGCTATATCCTAACTTATCATCTCAAGGTCACTATAATTCACCTCCAAATTGACTCATCTTACTCATCTATCAAGCCACTGAACACATATCTCAAATATTAACGCCTGACCTTTCGAGAACAGCTACCTAAGCACAACATTTTGCTATGATTTCAACCTTAATACGTTTGTTACCCAAATCAAACTCTTGAATCTACTCCTCAAGAACTACAATTACTTGTCTTACCATCTAGATCCATCCATTAAATCCTAATAAATAGTACAGGGCCTTTCTTTATAGTAATCCTCACTATCTCAATACTCTTACGAATGATTCCTTGTCTAATCACAACTTGATATTTCTAGAAAATTTCCAAACATTGTCGTCCATGACGTGAATTTCTTAACGTTTGGTTACATCAACTCCTATGATTCCATAATTTCAAGGTATTACTTGGTCCTTCACCCTCTTGGTCGATCAAAATCATTAACTTAAATGCACATCTGCACAGGATCTCTACTCAATCTTGACTAATCTCTTCAAACTACTCAATAATTTTTGACTAATCCCTAAGAATTACGCAATATGTTCACTTCCTCTTAAGGTTTACCTGCCGATAACTAACAATTCTAGTTTACACTGCTACAATTATCTAGGTATTTCCCTACTTCACATCTCTAGCATCACCTATCATCGATATACAATTCACTTTCCAAGGTTGAACTCCTCGTTCTTTCCTAAGCATCTCTCTAAATCCTCACTTATCCAATAATTAATCACCTAACATTTTATCTCACATCGACATCTATACTTACTATCTACCGAACTACGTATAGATTGTCACTTATCCATGTGATATTTGGTCTCTTACCCTTAATCATCACGAGATTCATCCATAATAATCTCATTTTCGAATCTAGTTTATCTCAAACTCTTAACTTAAACCCTTAAGGTACCCACCGTTCGTAAAACTATCGTCTAAACTCACTAGTTTCGGCCACCCTTGACGTGCAACGCCCTTTAATTCCGATACGAGTTGCACCAATGATTATCCAAAAATTGTAATTTAATCCAACTGACATCTCTTCCTACTCCACCATTCTACAGTGGCCGCATTCTCTTAAAAACTGAATGACTTCATCAAGTCTCGCCTTAACGCACCGGAACGAATATTCAATATCTTCTTCAAAAGGTCGTCCCAATCTGATCCTTACTTACAATCCTTTATCAATTGATTTTCACTCGTCCATAAACAGCACCTCTGAGTGGCAACATCCAATGCCACTTCCCATCAATTATATTACTTCCAAGAATCACTTGTAGTTCTTGTTCGCCTCAAGTCCGTCCACCTCGGACCGTCGTATCAAAAGAATTCAGAGGCACTTGTCGACAAAATTCGACCAATGCTCGGGGATTTCAACAATTCTACTTAACGAAACATCAGTCCCTAAAATACTTCAGTAAGGAACAATCTCATTACTAAGCATATACCATGCTAGACTCAACAAAACAACCACATAACATGTAAGAACCAAAACACTTACTCCCACTAAACCCGACACTTGATCAGCTTAGGACACCCGACACAGAGCCCTTTAGCAGAATCTACAGCCGAGCTCTGATACCACAATGTAACACCCCGATCTTCGAAGCCCAAAAGTAGGCTTTTTTTTTTTTTAAAAAACAACAAGGACTTTGAAATAAAACATTCACGATCGAACTTAAATTAAATTAGAGTAAACCATTTTCAAAATAACGATCGGAATGCAATGCCTCTTTTATAAATCGTTTTCACAAATCAAGTTTAAGAATATAAAACAAACGCTATGTCTAAACAAACATAACGACATCATTTATTCCAAATAAAACATCAAACTACAAGTTTGGAATACAAATGCAGGGAAGCATAAAGAAGAGTAAACAAGACTCTTAAATTACTACCCCTAAGCTGATCTTTAAACTCTAACGGAAGATGACTGGGTGACGAAGACCCACAGACAGCTTCAAGCCTTTCCGCTTCTCCACGCGGTACAAATAAATCCCTAAAAATGCTCGTAGAGGGTCACGATCTAAAAATAACATATAACCAAAAATACGCAGCACAAGATATACAATACATGGCATCATATACTCATTTATCATATGAATCACACATCATAGGATTTAAGTGCACAAATCGTCTATCAATCACACACAACAATATTCGAATGCACAATTAGCCTATCAATGCAGACTCTACATGATTGTGATCACCCTACCCGGGACTGTTTCACATGCATGAATTCCGGAATTTAACCTCTCCGCAGAGAGTCGTAGGTCCAACCCCTACTAAAATCAATAAAATCCCGAAGGATTAGAGTGGATCCATTCCCGATAATCACACTCCGTGGTCCATTCCCGATAACCACGTATTGGACTCAATAAATCCCGCAGGATTAAGGTGGATCCATTCCCGATAATCACACCCCGTGGTCCATTCCCGATAACCACTTACTATGAATGCATGAGCATACGATTCCCCATATATGCTAATGCAACAAATACATATCTTTCAAGCATATGTAATTCTCAACCACATGCCAATACATATATTTCGCAAAATCATATGTAAGACAAATAACATCATGTACAACAAGATAATCAATCAAGTACATGCATCAACATTTCATATTACTCAATCATGTGAAATTCACAACAACCACTCAAACATGTGTAGAATATAGCATGTTCTCAAACAAGTTCTCGTCACGAGAATACATCACAAAACAACCATGCTCATAATTCATATTGCATCACATCAAGCAAATACACATATACAAGCAACAATTACACATGCATAAAAAGCACTCGATATTTCGAGGTATATGAAATCGTTAGAAAGTGCCCTTACCTCGGCAAGCTTCCAACACATCAACTTACGCTACGCGAGCAATATCCGTCTCTCTCGACGAAGTCCCCAAATCGGCTAATCCTCTTAACCTTTCACAACACATAACTTATCTAAGTTAATACCACATTCTAATTCATCACTCAAATAAATTCTAGCTCGGCTACTACTGGATTCAAGACCTATGGTTGTTCCCTCATAACTAACTAGGCTCAAGTCATATTGAAAAACAAGTCTTGAAAACATTAACACTTTTAAAAGATAGTTTCTCATCACGGAAACGTCATTTAAATAAATCTCAGCTATTTTAAAACACTTAAAAAGCCAAATGCTTTTTTTCAAAACAACTCTTGAAATTACAAACACTTAAAAGAATAGTTTTTATCTCGAAAGTTTCATTAAATAAAAACCATCTATTTTAAAACATCTCTAGAATAAAATCTCTTTCAAACAACTTATGCCTTAAATCATAAGTTCCAAAATCTTTTTAAAACTAAACAAGTCCGAACTAAAATTTTTCTCGTTAGACTTATAACAAAATGCTTTTATGAACACGAAAACATTTTTAAAACACAGCTCTCGACACGAGAATTTTCATTCCAATTCACAAATTGATTTCCAAACATTTTTCTCTTTTCATAGAAAAATAATCTTTATTATTTTTCTACTACTATACTTCAATTTCAAAAACGGTAATAAAATAGTTACAACTAAAACGGCCATAACTCATTCATTCTTTATCGGATCGAGACGAGCTATACGCCAAATTCATCGTCTCGAAATGAAGGATTTAATGGTCAACTTTTTAGGACACAAAAACAATTTTAAAATGACCTAAACACCCTTCAAGATTTCGACCAGAATTGGAATCAAACCAAAATATTGTTTTTCACAAAACAAACATAGTTTAAAACACTCCCATTATTACTAATTTTCTCAAGAATGATCAAGTTCTCATGCCAAACCATTTGAATCAAAGAATACATTTTTTTTTTCACTTGTTTACTTAAAACACAAGTTACTAGTTTTTATTTCCAAACAAAACCACATTAATCATTCTTTGAAACCATGATCTTGCCCTCTCTATTGGACTCAAAAATTTGAAAGTCCCATGGTCACACACATACTATGTGCCACGGCCAAAGAAGAAAAACAAACTAGCTCCAAACATTTTTCAATACAAAACCCTAGTAATAATCTACTAGTTCTCAAAACCATTGATTTGGACAAACAAAACATTTTCATAACACAATCCACAATCAAAATAGTTTTTCACAATTTCTCAAGAACACCAAAAACCATTTTTTTCTTGTTTCTCAAAACAAAATCATTTATCATATATCCATATCTCTAAAAAGCTCAAAAACAACATCATAAACACAATCACTAAGCAAAAATTCATATTCATGATACATAGAAATTTTTCATCATAACCCTAACCCAAAATATCATGAAAATCTCATCCCTCCATGGAAATCAACACTACTAAGCTTAAACATGCTAGTCTAACACTCATGAATAACTTCTATAGAACAAAACCAAGTTCTAAGAAATTTTTCTCAAGAACATAATCAACAAAATCCTAAAATTTAAGAGGTTGAACCAACAAAAAGAGAGGAAGAGGTTAGTTACCTTAGAGAAGATGATCCTTACAATTTTCCTATGAACCAACAAGCCTAAAATCAAGAGTTTTGGTGAAGGAATGAATTTTTTTGTCAAAGATGGAAATGGAAAAGAAAGGTTCGGCCGAGTGAGAGAAGAGAGTGAATGTTGTGTATTTTTTTCTAAGTCTCCAAGTGACCAAACAAAGTCTCCCTTAAGTCATAAGGTTTTGTTACATAATGACCATTTGATCAAATTCCAAAACCATGTGGATTAAATCTCCACCCTTAATTCTCTCTACTCACAACATCATAATATCTAGATATTATGTGACCTTATCCCCACTAGATTGCTCAGTTCCCGCGTTCGCGCTTAAACGAGTCGCAATTCGCTCACATATAATTTTTACAGAAACAGAAAAAATTATACCGTAAACCACTTAATTAAAACAATTCACAAACTTTCAAATAAATTTTATTCCGAATAAATTTTTGCTCCTAAGCTCGGAAAAATATTACGAGGTCAAATTCTCATCACAGTCGATATATAAAGTTTACATTTAAATTTTGACGGAAATCAAAACCGTAAAATTTTCAAACAGCGGGTATATCTTGCCCGTTTTCTCAAAAACCACTAGAAAATATTTTCAACATTTTGACGAGACAAAAATGTTTCTAAACTCATTTAAAGCTCATAAAATCATTGTGTCAATTTTTCAAATGTTAAACTACGTGCAAGCACAATCTCAGCAAAAATTCTGTCGAAACAGACAATCAAGCAGAAAATCGATAGAAGCAAATAGCATAAGCTAATTAATATATCAAAAATCATATTCCTGCTATTGAAATTCTACGGGTCTTACAGATCTCATGTAAGTGCACCAGTTCATCCTCATGTTTTAATAATTGTCAAAACACATGAAAATAGAGTAGAACATATTTTGGCAACATTACAAATGACTTGACAGCGAGAAACCTTTTAAAACTTTGAAAAAACTGATTTTTAGGTATTATGTATCGATACATAAACATGTGTATCGATACAACTGTCCTGAAATTACTTCAGACTGATTTTGTGCAACTTGTATCGATACATATATCACTTGTATCGATACAAAAGTGGTCACTCAGAGGCAGAAGGTCATCTGTGTATCGAATCATGCTTACATGTATCGATACACACCCCTGCTTCTCAGAAAACCAGTAAGTGCTTGATGTATCGAATCATGCTTGCATGATTTGATACATATCAATCAAGATTTCAAGAAACTGATATATGTATCGATACACATACGTGTTTGTATCGATACATAGGTCAAAATTTTCAATTTGAACGCTGGTCAAAGGGTTTTGTATCGATACAAACCATCATTTGTGTCGATACACGTATGTTAAATTTTGCCCAAATTTGCTCAATTCTATTTTCTCTTTAAATAGCAATGTGGTGTGTCATTGTAACACAGAGAGGAAACTAGTGAGAAAGTAAAAAAACGCTTTGGATACAAATTGAGTGAGAATTTGCATCAAAGGTTTGATTCATCACAAATTCATCAACTTCATCAAGGATTGCAATCAAATTGGATTTTGAGTATGGGATTAATTCAATAAAGATTGTGTTTTTGTGTGATAACGTTCGATACGGTTCGCGGTGAATCAGAATCGTAGTCGGGTTGAATTGTGTGACGAAGGTTCTAGTGTTTCTCTCAAGTGATTCAAGATCGTGCGTGTCTTGAAGGATTCGACAACAAGAAACGAAGGACTCAGCTGGACGATCGGGTGCGGTTTGGCACAAGGTGGATCGTTGGAATCAGAGGGCGAAGTTTCGTTGTGTGTCGAGGTTATTCGCATTAGTTTACATTCGTTATAGGATTATAAGATTCAATTGTAAACTGTGCACTTTTGTTCATCAAGTTTTTGATCTATAAACTCTCAAATAACCCGTTTGGTTATTTGGGGGGAGACGTACTCGGACAAACATGCAATCCGAGGAACTCCCTAATCACATCGTGTGTCTCTCTCTCTCTCTCTCTTTTGAATTTCATAATTTCGTTAATTTGTTAATCGATTGAATTTTTGGTGTTCGTATTGGTTCACAAAAATTCAATTGATTCTTGCTTGATTGTGATTGATTTGAATATTGATTTGTAACTTGCTTGGGACTTAATTTAAAATTGTTTAATTTCAATTAATTTTGAACTCGAACATTTTCGTATCTTTTCAAAATCGTTCAAGGCTTATACTACGTTTCCTTTGGTCAATCGGTGCGTAGACTACAGATCCGGTGGCTCTTCCGCTCGCTTGATTAAATTGAAACATTATTTTTTAAAAACCTCATTGTTTCAAGGATCACTTATTCAACCCCCCCTTCTAAGTGATAAGCCTAGTAGTCTAACAAGTGGTATCACGATCCCGGTTCAATTTTGTTTACAAAATTCGGTGGATTGTGCCAATTATTAGAAAACATAGCTTTCGCACCGAAAGGGGCGTATAATAGGGCTCCTATATTCAATGGAGATCATTTTGACTATTGGAAAAGTAGTATGCGTATTCACATCAATTCTTTTGATGGTGAAGTGTGGAATGCTATTGAGGACGGTCCATTTGTTCCAACAATGACCGACCCCAATGGTGTTGTCATAAATAAGCCTATTGCACAATGGACGGATGATGAAAAGAAAAATGTCAATTACGATGCAAAGGCACAAAACATACTTATTTCATCCATTGGGATTGAACAATTTTATCATGTGTCGTATTGTTCTACGGCTAAGGAAATGTGGGATACATTAGTTACTCACTTTGAGGGAACTAATGAGGTCAAAATTTCGAAAATAAACACTTTAACCCAAGAGTTTGAGTTGTTCCATATGCAAGATGGTGAAACCATCGCGGATATGCAACAACGATTTGTTAAAATCACCAACAAGTTACATGGTCTAGGCAAACCAATCACTAATCAAGCTGCTACTAACAAAATTTTGAGGTGTCTTAATAGGTCATGGCAACCTAAGGTCACCGCAATCAAAGAGGCGAATGATCTTACTACCTTGAGCCTCACAACATTGTTTGGTAAGCTAACGGAACATGAACAAGTGCTTAGTTTGTTGGACAAGCATGAGAAAGGTGAGAAAAAAGAAAAACACCATGAATTTGGCATTTGCTTAGTTAACAGAACTTTGAAATTTGAATGACACATCAGTTTCTAGAATTTCTTGAAGGCTTGTGTTTTAATTGTGCTATGTGTTTGAATCTATGAATTGTGTGTGATTTGTGCTCAAATCTTTAAAAGTAAATAGATGGTTATGCGGTTTTCATAATACATGTTGGCATTGTTCTCTGTAATAGGATCTTTCTGGATCTTTAGAAAATCGTAATGACAAACTGATATCATCAATTCATCATGAAGAATGCCATTTTGAGCCTGCCATGAACTATTCCTTTGTGACATTCTTAATTTTTTTGCTGCTATGAATCCATTTTAAATCATGGTTATCATGTAAAATGCCTTTTTTAATGATTTCAGTCATGTCTCGATAAGAACCTCGTCAGTGATCCAATTTCGGAAGAGGAAAACTTCTTGAAGACTTGGTTTTAAATTTGTGTTGGATGAGATAGCATTCATCACTAGTTTGGATGCATATAGAAATATTATACTACTGTAAAGTAATACAATGATTATTTATAAGTTGTGGGAACATAAAACATATCTCTTAAGTCTGAAGAGATTTATTACTACATAATCACACAAACACACTTTCAAGTAGCCAAATTAGTACAAAACCAAAGCCATGGAAATTGAGTAATCAAGCTCATGGAATAGGATGTATAACAATTTTCCCAATAGCTCTATTAGTATTGAGATGGGAAAATGCTTCCACAGTCTGAGAAAATGGAAAAGGACTCTTAGGATCCAATATTGGCTTCACTTTGCCACTCTCCAAGTAAGGTTGCAATTTCTCTAACACAGCTCCATCTGAAGTCAGTAAGAAAGGGATAGCCGGCGGTGTTCCGGGCGGCAGTATTGTCACAACTTTTCCACCTTCTTTAACAGCCTTCACTGCCCTCTCACTGTCACCTGTTTTTGGAATAATAAAAAATATTCATTGAGTTTTTAACTATATTGTATTGATACATGAAAAATGTACTCACAATATAGATTCAAATTGTTCGTAAGGCTTAGTTCAACTAGTAATTACTATATGTTAGACTTAACATTTTCACTTAGAACTTAACGGTTGTGTATGACTTTCACGCGGTGTTTAACACTTCATCATCAGACAAACAATATAGATTCAAATTAAGTACAAATGTCTTACCTACTGCGTCATACACCACATCAAATTTTTCTGTAAGATCTTCATAATTCTCCTTAGTATAATCAATTGCCAAATCTGCTCCCAATTTCTTCAAAAATTCAAGTTTTGTAGTACTGGCAGTAGCTGCAATTCTAGATGCCTCAAAAACATGTTTGGCTAGCTATAGTCACACAACAAATAATTTCATTTCATTAGAGAATAAAACACTGCATTCTATGTGCCAAAAACATTGAAGATGTGTAGCACCAACACTTCTAATAGACGACATGTTCGGTGTCGACGCTGACATATGTGACTACATTCAATTATTTCATCTTTAGATAAAAGAATTCAAACCTGAATAACAAGAGATCCAACTCCACCGGCACCTCCAAGAACAAGTAAAGATTTACCGGAAGAAAACTCAATTCTTTCAAGTCCTTGATAAGCAGTAATTATTGCTAAAGGGAGGCTAGCAGCTTCAACAAAGCTCAAATTAGATGGTTTATGAGCAAGTACTTTTTCTTCAGCAACAGTATACTCTGCCAAAGAACCAATAGTTTTTGGATGGTCTAAAGTTATCTCATTAATATCACCATAAACTTCATCTCCAACCTTAAATTTCTTCACCTGATCTCCCACACTAACTACCACACCAGCTACATCATAACCTGGTACGGTCTTTACACCACCATACAATTAATATATTGAATCAAAAATTCAAAATCAAAGTAATAAAATAATCATGTTAATCTAGCATGATATAATTCTTCAAATAAAAATGATATTTAGTAATGAAAATTGTAATTATTGATCTATAAAATCGAATATGAAATTGAATTAGTGAAATTTTTAAGTCATAGTTCAACTGGTTAAATTGGTTGAACCACGGTTGAATCATATGACAAATAAATAATAAAAAAATGTTTTAAAAATTAAAATAAATAAAATTCGATTCAACCATATACTGCAATGTAATCAGAATCATATCATTTGACTAACTAATCGGTTTCTGATTCAACCAATTGATTCTGCGTCCCAATTTGTATAACATTTGTTGAAACGATAGTATATAAAAACATGGTAAATAAAATCTTACTGGCAAAGGAGAGTCAATGTCCTTGAAATGACCAAGAGCCCTCTTGATATCAACAGGATTAAGGGCTGCAGCCACAACCTTGATGAGAACTTGATCTTCCTTAGGGTGTGGTGTAGGTACATTAGTATCAAACTTTAGTATTTCTTCTATGTTACCATATTGAGAATAAACCCAAGCTTTTGTGTGAGATGGAATACTAGGTGTGTTGGCCATGATCACTTCACTATGATATGAGACTTTGAAAGTTGAACTTTATGTTGATGATTGTTTGTGTGATGATGCACAAATTGGTTACTATTTTTATAGATAGGAGTTGTACGTTACATGCATGAATCATTCTAATTTATGTTCATTTTGGAATGATTAATAATATTGATTCCCTTTTAATGCTATAGGCCAAATTCATATTCAAGTATGTACTATAAGGTATTTTTGGGCTAAGTTCATCAAGTGACGTTTCACTTTCATTTGAGTACTCTTGTTCTTTTTTGAGGGCTCTAATAAGTGGGAGTACTACGTTGTTTCCTACGGTGACTTCATGACTGACATCACACACAAAAATAAAAGCAATTTTTACTACATTTAGGATGCGTTTGATCTGCTAAAAAATAGAGGAATGGACTGAACAACTTTTGTTATACTTTGTTTGATTCAAAAACTGGTTAAGGGACTGGACAAAAGAGGTAATAAGGGACATGACAAAAACAAGATTTTTTGTCCCCCACTAAATCACAGGACAACTTTTTGTCCACAGTACAACTATAAAAAATACGAAAATATTCATTTTATGTTCGAATATAAAAAATATTATCTCTCTATTTTTCTCCAGTACAATTTTGTCCTGTTATGTATTCTCTTGTTATGTGCTGTACTGTCTTGTACTGTCCTGTCCAGTACTTGCTGGTTTGCAAATCAAGCGGACCCGCCTAAGTTTGATATCACAAATTCACAATTAGTATGTTAGAATTACAATGATTCACCACGATTTTATAAAAGCTATGTAGTTTTTAGCAGATCGTAATGGATCACCATAATTCTAACATATCTATTGTGATATCAAAGATACACTTAGCTTATATCTATTGGTAAATGCTAACTAGTGCCCCCGAGGCACTAGTTAAGGTAACCAAAAATAGTAATATTATCTTGGAATTTTTAAAATCAACATCTTAAAAGTTTAAATATTTATATTTTCAATGCATACATTTTCTTTTATTTCCCTTTTTAATTCCTAGCAAGACCAACAGTTTAACATAGTTTTCGAACTGATCCATTCATTTTTCATTGGGTAGTCTACAAAAAGTATACCTCATTGACGCAACATAAGTGTGAAATTCTGCCATGCACGTCTATGGTGGGACACAAACTTTAATTGACTCTTAAATTTTAGTGGACTATTGTACCTTATAATAGTTAATTTTAGTGTACTATTGTACCTTATAATAGTTAATACTCCCTCCGTTCCAAAATATAAGTCGTTTTGACCATATTACACAAATTAAGAAATGTAATCATTATTGTATAGAAAAGAGAAATTATGAGTAAGTTTACAAAATTGTCCTTCATTAATTGTATGGAAAAGATAAATGAAAGAATTGAAAGAAGAGAGAGAAATAAAAAATTAAGGGTATAATAGGAAAAATAGCATTAAATGTTTCATTGGAATTGTAAAGCGACATATATTTTGGAACAAATTTTTTCTCCAAAGCGACATATATTTTGGAACGGAGGGAGTAACAGAGAAAATTCTAACATGGACCACTTTTTCAAGTGGTCTATGGTGGACCATTCATGAAAAATCCTATAACGAATACGAATTTTACAAAATCCACCGTTGGATTGAAAGTTTATATCATATAAATCATCTATAGAAAATTTTAGAAAAATTGAAAATCATTTGATATGTTATTGAGATCTATCAAGATTAACGGTTTATTAAATACCGTAAATCTTGATAAATCCGAATAAAATATCAAATGATTTTCAATTTTTTTTAAATTTTTTTATGGATGCTCTATATGATATAAACTTTCAATCTACCAATAAATTTTGTAAAATTTATATTCGGTAGATTATTTGTCCACGGTGGACCACTTGTGAAGGTGGTCCACCGTAACATTAGCCTAATAACATGTGAGATAAATAACTCAATTGATTTGAAATTAAGGAGATTAAAATTGCATAATTAAAAAATTTGGAGGATCAAAACTATAATTTAGTCTTAAATTAAAAATTAAAGAAGTTGGAAGTCTCTTGTTTAAACTCGAGCAAATAAAAAAAATTACTAACCTGCAAAATAATCACTAACTTGTTTTAAAAAATAAAAACGTTTTGGGTGTGACTTTGAAAACATGACGGGATAAAATCATGGCAATCTATTCATCTAACTATTTACTACTCCTTCTATTCCAAAATATAAGGGAAAATTGATCAAATAAAGTTGATTTATTTGATTCAAATTTTTAACTAAATATATCAACCTGTTTTAATCAATTTTTATTTATATTTTGGGTCGGATGGAGTATCTTCCATTAAATTTCATATTTGAATAAGAATCTATGCCACCTAATATGCAGAAGTCTTCAATCTACTTTGGATCCTTTGAAATTTGAACTCTTTCCTAAGACTCCGAGTCTCCAGAACACTCATTCCAACAAATTAGGGCCCGTTTGGCCTAGCTTATTTTTGAGCTTATACAAATAGTTTATGCAATTTTTATGTATTATTATAAGTTTTTCAAGGTAGCTTCTAAAAATTCAATTTTCACTAGTTTAAACTTATAAAATAGCATAAAATCTAATTTATATTGCATAAGCTCTAAAATAAACTAGGCCAAACGAGCCCTTAAGATCCTTGAACTTGACAAGCTATCAAACGCCAAATAAAGCATACAAAAAATTCAATAAAGATATATTAATCACCATAAAGAAGAAACATACAACAAATTCAATAATATCTAAACAAAAATGTATACCAAAAAATAACATAAGCACTACTCTAATTAAAGAGTTGGTTGCTTATTAATTATGTTAGTATTGTAGAAATTAGTCACTCAATTATTTGGAACAATTGATCTATACAAATATGACAATTATGCATATAATTTACCATTTTTTGTCAATCAAAATGATTAGTTTTGTTCAATAGATGAATTAATGGGCCCAATTTTTTAATATATAATTATCCATAAAAATTAGAAAAAAGTTTTTTTTTTTCCCTTTGTTGCCCACAGGCCCCCCATAAACTTAAGAATACCCCTGATTTTGGAACTTATATATGTTCTGAAAGGAATATATTAATTGATTTCGGAAGTTAAGTTCTAAAATTAAGCAATCCCGAATTGTAACTTTCGAAACACAAAAAAATTAAAAAAAAAAACCCCAATTCATAACATACATTCTGAAATCAAGTTTTCTATGTGTTTTTTTTAACAACTAAGTATTTCTCTATATAAGTTATCTTCGAAAGTTGCGTTCCAACATTACTTAATTTCGGATTCTATATTCCAAATTCCTTATTAAGGTCATTTTGGTCAAAACAGGGCCTGGAAAGCAACAGAGGGGGCTTGAACAGCAATTTTCTAAAAATTATTTTGAGTTAAGCTCGTGTTATTTTTCACTACTAGGTGTAGTTCTCAATTGTAATTCGGTTTTAAAACATGTTCTGACAATTAACATGTTCTTATACTATTTATATTTGACACTTTATCTTTCTAATATCATAGGCTGTAAATCTTCTGAAAAAAGTTTAAAAAATTATGCATAACCATGTTGCCTAGAAACATTGACATTTGTAATACAAAAAATTAATATAAAATACGGCATTAATTGCCCCTTTATGTACCAAAAAAAAATACGGCATTAATTCTAATTGTTAGTTTGAATTAATGGAGTGGAGATAAATCTACAAGACTCGATTTGGATCCTAAGTAGCGGCAGCCTCTGCTGCACTACCTGCTGCTCGATTCTGGCCATTCAAATCATCCAGCTTTCAATTCCATATTAATCCATTTTAATACATAAAGCATGGTATCAAACCACCTTTATATTGTTCCGCTTTGACTTTCACACGCTACCAATAGAAATACTTACTTGGCACAAACCTAAGAAAAAAGTATTTAGGCATACACTCATAAGTAAAATAAATTTAAAAGAAAATGACTAAGTGATGTGACAATATTATTTTTGCTTTAATTTTTTTCCTTCTATGAGTGTGTGCCTAAATATTTTTCTCTTGGATTTGTGCCCAAGTAAGTATTGCTCCGCTAACAAATCCTGGTTAATAAGCCCAGTAGATTGTGTGTATGGGTAGATGCATCTAAATGAACAAATTAGTGAGAATTAAAATTTATTAAAATTGATTAATATGGAATTGAGAGCTGGATTATTTGAATGGCTAGGATTGAGCAGCAGACAGTGTAGCAGAGGTTGCCGCTGCTGAGGATCCAAATCGTACAAGACTACCACTATAAGAAATTCATTTATTAGCCACGAATAATTACCCACGGCTTTATAGCTATGGATAATTTTGAAAGTAACGACGACTTACCCACAATTAAGCCATCTATAATTTTTTTTATTGTTTTTTAATTGTTTCCCACAACTTACCCACGGTGTAACCGTCTATATAATATTTATAACCATTTTTTTGTTAGGTTTGTCTAATGACTAAAAATTTCATTATTAAGATGGATAAGTGAAGTGTTAAGAATTCGAATTTCAGTCCTACATATAAAATGTGATTTCATTATCAACTGAGTTAAACTCACGAAACATATTTAAGCGTGTATGTTTTAACATTAAAAAAAAAAAAGAGAAAATCTTAGGTGAAGTCGAACGTAACATCACACTCTTAGAATCAACCAATCACAAAAATTTAAATAATTAACTAATTAATAAAATAGGGAAAAAAGATTTAACCTCATCCATTAAAAAAAATATACACTTTTACAAATAAAAAAAAAACACAAAGAACGCAAAAAGAAAAACTTGATTCCCACGAATTTACTTGTTCCATCTTGTTTCTCTTCTAAGAAAAACAAAAACACAAGAATAGTGAGGTCTATTTTTGTTTTTGGTTCTCATCATCATCGTCATATAATTGCACGGACATGACAATCAAATTGGATGACCGACCTTAATAATTGAACGATATTGCACGAGAAGAAAACATGGGGTTGTTAAAACACATGTTGCAATGGTTGTGAAACAAAACTAGAATGGTTGATCAAGAAGAGGAAGAAGATGGAACAAGTTTAAATTCGTGGAAACCAAGTTTTTTTTTTTTTTTTTGCGTTCTTTGTGTTTATTTTTTTGGAAAAGTGTATATTTTTTTTAATGGATGAGGTTAAATTTTTTTTTTTCCTATTTTATTAATTAGTTTTTTTTTTTTTTGGAAAAGTGTATTTTTTTTAATGGATGAGGTTAAATCTTTTTTTTTCCTATTTTATTAATTAGTTAATTATTTAAAATTTTGTGATTGGTTAATTCTAAAAGTATGGTGTTACATTCGAGAATCATCTGCTTCTTGACGAACCCTCTCTCAGTCTCCCTCTCGATGAACCCTCACCGTCAAGAACGAAGACCCACTTCTCGTCTCCTCTCCGGTAAGGTATTTATGTATTCCTCTTTTAAAGATTCATCAAGAAAATATATGAATTTATGTGAAGTTTAAGAATCCTTGCTTTGATTTGGTATGGTTTTTAAAGATTTTGAGCAATATAAAATAAAATGTTTTTGTTGATGGTTAAGAGAATTATTATCAAATTGATTTTCATGTTAACATGTATGTGCTTTTCTAAAGCTTTGTATTGGGTTTGTTTTAGTTTCTTTGTATGTTGTTTTGATGTAGCTGTGGTGATTTTATGTCTATGTTGAGTTTTTAGCCTGTGTTGCTTGTTGTGTATATTGGGTGGTTTGTTTGTTTTTGTTGTCTTGTGCCTTGCGTTGTTGGTCAAAGGCAGGTGTAATTGTATTGGCCGTGTCCTTTCGTTTGGCGTTTTGTTTTAGTGAGTTTAGCCCCCGATGTTTTAGTACCATTATATATGTAACTTGAGAAGGATTAACATTTTATGATATCCGGATCCGATCGGTTTCTGCCAATCCCTTCATATTTTTTGTCTGTGCTAATCTCGTGGTTGACCGTAAAGTAGATCAAAATAAATAGATGAGATTTGTGTAGAACCAACATGTAGCTTGAGAGAAAGAATTCCCATTTTAACTGTTTGTGATTGCAGAAATTCATAGAATAGAAAAGTAATGTCTATAAGCTTTTGATTGTGTTTTTATTGTGTCAGATTGTATTACCCAAAAAATGCATTGCCTTCGACTGTTTAAATTATGAACGTCTGTTGACTATAAATAGAATGTTGAAATACAAATGTAACATCATTATTTAAACAGCAAGTTTGTCTCCTTTTTTGCATTCTGTTTTGTTTAGATTTTGATTTCGAAGTAGTTGTTTTCAGTTGTTGCAAATATTTACTTGAGTTTCATTGTTTTTAATTTTAACTCATCTATGTTTGTTCTGTGTATTGTGTACACTATGCAGTGCATGAAACTGGTTAGTTATTTTACATTTTTAGTGCCTTACTATACTAAGTTTAAGTAGTGAACCGAGTCTCGTCATAGCGTCTCGTCATAACTTACTTTCTTGCATGATGCTTATACGTTAATTTACTTGAATTATGAGATTTTGGTTATTTTTTATTTATTTAACTATGAATTTGATGTTTTACTGAAAGCACGATGCTTTAATTGTTTCTTGAACAGGGTAGGTTGCTTAATTTGCATCTGTTTTGGTTCTTTTTGAAAGAAAAGTACAATTTATATTTGTTGGTAATTGTATAAAAGCTTAATTATATAGTTCTTTTTGCTACAGTGGTGAGAGATTTGATTGGTCTACATCTTCTATGGTCGTTGGCATCTTTTCTTTGAAGATGAGTTTGATACTTTGGCAACAACGAGAACGATACAACTAAGGGTCAGAGTAGCCTCTATTAATCCTTAAAAGAAGAGGAATTGGTGGAAGATAAGAAATTTGATTGAATGATGGATCGATGTAAACTTTGGTGGCTCTAGAATAATGTAGTAGCCTATCTAGATTGATGTATATTTATGGATTGATGTTGGTAAATTCATAGGATGAAGGAGATTCTAATTGTAAACATTCATACAATTATTTATGTCAAATTTGATTGAAGTTATATAAAAATTTTGGTCTATTTTTGCTTTTGTTGAATAGTGAATGTGACATGAATTATATAATTATTATGACAAAAAAGATATATATATATATATAAAATATGTCGCTATAATAAAAAAAATATGAATCAAATCAAATAGGTTACAAATGTCTAAGTTGTGGGTAAAACTGTCCTTAAAAAGGCCAATGTTATAGATGACTTTGTGTGGGTAAATCGAGACAAATAAGTTATTATTGAAAAAATGCTTACCCACAAATTACCCATGGTGTAGCTGACGGTAAATTATAGATGGTTTTTTGACCGTGGGTAAAAATTACCAACGAGGCTTTTTCCCACCACATTGTGGTTGTGGGTAATTTGTCACTAATTCAATATTGCCCACGACTTTTATCAATTACAGACGGCTTTTTCTGTGAGTAATAACAAAATTTCTTGCAGTGTACTACACCCTAACTAGAATTAATAAAACCTGACCTAGTGACAAAAAACAAACCGAGTTAGTTGTTTAAAGAATGTTAGCAATATTTTATAGGCACAAATAGAAATGATTTTGATTTAGGCACACTCACAAATGTTAAAAGAAATAAAATAGAAGATGAAATGATTAATTTATCATTTTTAGTTTTTATATAATAATATTTCCTTTTATATTTTTCATTATATGTGCATGTGCCTAAATAAAAATCATTTGTATTGCTGATCATCCAATTCTTGCTTCCTATCTTTAAAAATGTATTATTAAGATATTTTTATCTGTAAAGAAAATCTAAAAAATTAATTACCAATTTTACTAAGATATTTCCCTTAAGAACATATTTCTTTTAAAACAAAAACTAATTCCAAATTTAAATATAAAGACATAAAATAAGATTATTAGAACAAATAAATTAAATTTTTATCAATAATTAAATTAACACTAATGATCATTTTATAGATATTCTTGAGGAGATTTGAACTATATTCGTTATATATGTTTCCAATCTGTAAATTTACTTTATATCCTAAAATAAAAACATTACAAATTTATATACATTCTTCATATTTTTACAAATTTATATTCATGAATGAGTTACCCAATTCCAAAATTTATATCCTTTTCTGATATTTTCTATTTCACTCTCATTTTAAATTAGTATTATAAATGAAGTTTTTTATTTACTATATCCTAAATTTAATAATATTAAAATATGAAAGGAAGGAAAACAAATTTATAAAGAAATTAAATTGGACCCTTATGAATCTATCCTCGATTTCAGTGTTTATGCATGTTATCATTTTTAATCCAATCCAAAAAATTCATTATAAAATCAAAGGCTCTCTCATTTCATTATATCCCAAAATATTTTCTCTCGATCTTTTTTCACTTATTATTTTGGTTTTCTTTTTTCACTTATTTTGAGTTTTGTTTCTTTTTCTCCTTTTCTTGTTTGTGTAGTGTCACCGTGGTTTTACAATCAAGTTGTTGTTTCGATTAAATCAAATCACACCGAGTTTATGTTGTTGAAACATGCACCATATATTGTATTTTAATTTTCTATCATTGTTGAGTTATTTTCTTTTTTTCTTCATCTTGTTTTTATTTATTTTTTTAATGTTTCGGATTAGTGATTTGAGGAGTTATTAAAGATCGATATGATTAAAGTTTTAAATCATAGTTGTTGCAAAAGATGTGTCATGATTTTTGATGTTGCAAAAAATTGCTGTTTAATATATTGCTTATATAGTTAAAATTGTGATGGTTGAAACATAAAAACAAAACTTGATATTCAAATTATGGTTGTGAATCTTTTTTAAAATAATCTCTATTTTGTCTAAAAATCTTATGATTTTTGTTATTCTCTTAATTTATTGTTTTTTTAATAAAAAAAATTTGATGGTTTTTTTGTTACAAAATCAAATAATCATTTAATGGGGTTTTTTCCTTTAATGAGTTGTAATTTAGCAAAAATACTTTTGTAAAAACAGTAAATGGATTACATTTATTCATAAGTATAGTGTTTTTTCAAATTTTCTCACGTTATTTTTTCATGTTTAATCAGGCTCTCCATTTTCAGAAAGGAGAGACAAAAACAATTTTCTTAAAATTGGGAGTTGTGTCTAACTCAACTTATCCTACAAAATCGACTTGTAAATCAACTATCTGATGCGGGACCCTCAAGAGTTTCAGACCATCTGTAAAAGTCTCAGATCTTCAGGAGTCCTAGAGCTCTGACCCTTTGAGCTTGATCCCTTAAATTGTTGTTTGAAATTATTCTTTGGACCTCGAAATGAATGGAATGTTGTAGCAGTAAATATATACCGTGCAAATTCTGAGCGCACACTTTGGTCATTTGAGTCTTTGTAGGACAGATAAAGTGTCCTACAAAGGCTCAAATAACCAGAGTCAGCCATCAAAATCTGCACGGTCTAGATTAACTGCTACGAGATTCCATTCATGTACCTCTCGAGGTCCGAAGAACAGTTTCAAACAGTAAAAGGGATTAAGCTCAAAGGGTAGGAGCTCTAGCACTCCTGAGGATTTGAGACTTTTGAGATGGACTGAGACTCCTGAGGGTCTGCATCAGGTGAGTTGGTTTACAAGTCGGTTTTGTAGGTAGTACATGAGTTAGACTCAACTCTCAATTATAAGAAAATTGTTTGTGTCACTTTACGTATATGTAGAGTCTGATTAAACATGAAAAAATAATGTGTTTGAACACTTATGAATGAATTTAATCCAATTTAGTGGAAAACAAAAGTATTTTGGCTATAATAACAAACCATCAAAGCACTAATTGATTTTGTAACAAAAAATAACCATCAATTTTTTAAAAAAAATAAATAAATAAAGAGAATAGTGGAAGTCATAGGATCTTTAAACCAGATAGAAATTATTTTAAAAGAAGGTACACAACCACAATCTGAAAACCAAAGTCATTGAAAAGAAGACAGAAATTGACACGAAACGATCACAAGAATCGGAAAATTTAATTAGATATAATATAGGAATTCTTGTTGCAAGATTGATGAATTATCCAACCTTAATTTTGTACCAACACCTATACTCTTTTGTTAAACTGGATCGATTGGATGGTTAAACTTCAAAACAAAAATTATATCTATAATTTTGATACCCTAAGTTTTCCAACGAGTGTTCATTTACTTAAAACAAATGTCGTTTGTTATATTTGATTTAATTGTGAAAGTTAAGGTATGTTGCAGGAAAACGCAGGACATGAAATATCCACGGGAGCTCGTTTGAAGCTCCCATGTTTGATCCTACAAACCCCGAAAAATCCTAAAGCGACTATATAGTGATTTAAGTATTTAAAACACCTTAAAGATTCAAACTTTTCAATTTAACAATCCAAAATTGTGTCTTACCCAAAAATCTTAATTTTCGAAACCTAAGAACAACACCGTTAATAAAGCTCAAAAGAACACAGTATTAGAGAGTGGCTGCTTTTATTTTGTAGAAGTTTCCTTTTTGTACATTGTTACACAAAATTGTATCCGTAACATGTGTCAATCTTATTTGTTTTCTACTTTTCTATCTCTTTGTAAAAAAAAAAAAGATTAATTTGTAGCATGTAGTGGTGTGTGTTTAATGAATTAAGCAATTTCGTTAGCATATGTATGTTGCGTACAATCATGTTTTCAATACAGCATACAAGGAAATGTGAAAAAACCAAAATAGGATAAACTTCTTGTGCAGTGGGTTAATGTTTAATCTTTCAAATTTGTAAAATTACAATTTTCTCTTTTAAGTTATAGATCCATTTTAATTTCTTTTCAAACAAAATATCTCTTTAAAAGAGATCTATCAAGTATCATATATATATATATGGCTAATGCTACGGTGGACCACTTTCACAGGTGGTCCACCGTAGACAAGTGATATACCGAATATGAATTTTACAAAATTTATTATTGGATTGAAAGTTTATATCGTATAGATCATCCATAAATTTTTTTGAAAATCATTTGATATGTTATTGAGACCCATCAATATTTATGTTATTTAACAACCGTTAATCTTGATGTGTCTCAATAACATATCAAATGATTTTTAATTTTTCTATAGATGATCTATATGATATAAACTTTCAATCCAACGGTGGATTTTGTAAAATTCGTATTCGTTATAATGTTATTTGTGATTGGTCCACCATGGACCACTTGATGAAGTGGTCCATATTAAAATTTACCATATATATATATATATATATATATATATATGACCTAAATTTTTAGAATATGATCCATCAATATTGAAAGACATGCATAGATTTTTAGAATTATGGCATTGAATGAATATCACCTAAATTAATTAACTTTCTTCAATTCAAAAGATTTAATTTTGCCATAAAAATTTTAAATTTCGTTTTACAAATTTGAGAGACTACTGTTAAAAAAAAAAAGAAAGAAAGAAATTCGAGCACATTTTGCAGTAAAAAATTTGAAGAACAATTAGATTGAATTTTTTTTGACACATGACGAAATGATAAGTCATTAAAAACTTATATACATAAATGGAAGAATCAGAGTTCGAATAAGGATCAATCATTACATTTGATATAACAACTTCAATATTTTTATCTGTTAAGTTAGAATTTGTGAACAAATTAAATTTTTTATTTCAAGTATAACACCCCATATCGATTTATCTAGAATATCGATAAGAGTGAAAACAATTGAATCGGGATACATTAAAATTTACATTACATTACGTCCATAACATAATTGGATTACATTTATCTAAAGATTAAATACAACGTCGAGCTACTAACTGAAAACATAAACTGACTAATTCTTATACATAAGATAAGAAATCATAACATCTGCTCAACAACATAATCCAATGTCTGAACTTCATGCTTCAAGGCCTCGACGCCTCGACCAACTTGTCTATCTGCGATCAAAAGTGGGGGAATGAGACACTTTCTATATCTCAGTGAATTCCATTTACCTATTATTAGAACCTTAACTAACCTGACTGTCAGTTGGTCATACCCTGAGTAAAGTCCTTTATACATAATAAAATCATAAAGGCAGTAAAGTGTTACACAGTTATTACATTATTCGTTTTCCAGGAAGCTTCTGAGGTGAGCATGTCTCGGAAGGTCCACTAAGATGTTCTCCTCTTTGGGATGTTCTCCCCTTTTCATTGTGGCAATAATATACACCACGCCGGCTTTGGGATGTTCTCCCCTTCTCATATTTATTTGCTTAATTTAACGGATTTCTAATAATATACGAAAATCCTCCTATAGCTTAATACTATACTGAATCGTGGTTTAGGGATTAGATCAAGTGTTAATTCCAGAGGCTAGAATACTTAACCGTTATGTACCAAACTTGGGGAGATACTTACTAAACTTATAGTGTCATGTGTTCATCATCTAGAATTGTCCAATAGCTTTAAAACAGTGGAAAAATCATGCTTATCAATTAGAGGTCATTATCATACGAATTCGAAACCATTAAGAGCCTTAAAAACAACATTTTTATTCATTATGCACGCCATCAATTGATTCACCATAATGGCCAATCGACTGACCAAGTGTAAAAATAGGATTTATGCATTTCAAGAGTTGTTAATCGATTCTCCGTGCTTGGTAATCGATTGATGACGCGTAAGAATGAGATATTTCATTATCTTCTTCAAGTTAAAACAGTAGTAATTATTACCCAATGGTTCCTAATTTGTATATCAACAACACAACCAATCAATAACCAATTTCTACACATACATGAATTAAAAGAAAACTATTGAAGAACAATCCATTATAAACAATCAAATAAATTCAATTGTTATAAAAATTGGGAAAACTAAATTATCTAGCCTAGGGAACCCACCTGCGATTTCTAGCATCACCGAGCTGTTTCTGACACTCTTAATCATCCGTTGCTTGAAACACAAACCCGTAGCACCAAAACCAGAATTTAACAGCATTAGTACCTCAACTTCAGAATCGACTACAGACTTCGATACTTATCCAAATCCCGCGAAACTTATACCGAAACGACGGGAATTTCGTTAGCTTTCCAGACATGTAAGTACCATACAAAATAGAGTTACGGTTTGTCAGCTACGATTCGATTACTGATGACAGGTCTAGACGAAATTATGCAGAATTTCTTACCTTAAAATGTTAGTGAGCACCCAAGAGGCTTAAAGGGCTAGTTATGAGCTCTTCCAATTTTCTGTCCTTCTCTCATATTTCTTTTCCAATGCAGGTTGCAACTCTCATGAGTGTTCCAAATCATAAAATCATTGTACAAACAATCAATCTAAAGAGTAAGGACATATATTGGCTTTAGGGTTCATAAAAGGGAAAGAGAAATGAAACGGAAATTACTACTCTTACCTTAGAATTCCAATGACCCATATCCTTATGGTTGAATGAACAGCACATGCAACTAAGAATTGAGAGTGAAATTGGAGTTTGTGAGACTGAGAAGATACGAGAGGCGGAGAGAAGTAGATGAATGTGATAATCCTTGCTCATTGTGTTCCTTGAACCTCTAGCATTCTAATTGCATAATTGCATGTTGGATTCCACAAGTGAAATTGTGTGGGTTAATCTTGAGTAATAGGATGGAATGGAAAACTATTGTGTTTTGTTGTTACTGCTCGTGTGAGATAGAAGAGGGGAAGGAGTGAATTTTGCTGCAAAGTGAATGGTTAAGTAGAAAAGGGAAGTGTTAGGTCCTTATATATATATAGCCTTTCTTGCTCTATTTACAACTCTGCCATTCTTCTACTAGCTAATTCCTTATTTCTATAGAAAATAATTCCAATTAGTCCCTAATAATTACCTCTAATTAATATTCTTCTACTAATTAGAGTTGGGATGTTACATCAAGAATTCTTTGAGTCTAGCTGGTTGTGGTGGACTCTTTCGGAACTCAAATGGTAGATGAATTAAAGGATATGCGCGAAAAATTGGAACCTATGACGCCCTTTGCACTGAGATGTTGAGAATGTACTTGGGAATGGAGCTTGCTTGGAGACAAGGTTTCCATCAGCTGCGAGTGGAAAGTGACTCAAAAACTTTGGTCGACGTGATCACAGGAAAAGTTAAAATCAATGGCAATCCTCCAACATTGGTGCGTCGTATACAAGAGCTTTTAAAGTTGAATTGGCAAGTGCAGGTCAATCACACCTGGCGAGAGGGAAATAGAAGTGCTGATTGGCTGGCTAATCTTAACTTCTCTTTAGATTCTTTTAATATTCATGTTATGGAGACTCCTCCCGATGAGATTTCAAGACTCCTTTTTTATGATTTTACCGGAACTTACATGCCTAGGAATATTTGATTGACTTTGTAGTTCTTTTTCTGTAACGCCCTCTTTAATTATAAAAAAAATTAGTGTGTCTGTGTGTGAAAGAGAGAAAGAGAAAGGGAACAAAAGCATTTCTGGTTACACTCCTTTGATAAAAACATTTCTCCCCTAAAAAGTAATAATGACAAAAACATCTTAATTTTTGCTAGTTACACCACTTAAATTCTGGTTACACTCCTTTGACATAAAAATTTAATAATTTCTAAAGTGTTCCTAGCCTAATTATTTTTTCAGTGTCTAAGAATCGTGTGTAAACTAAGTTTTTTTTTATAGGTGTGAACTAAGTTTATGTATGTCAAAAATTAATTTTAGCACCTGCGCAAAATTAAGCTCGAAATAATATGCAATTTCTGAATTCTTTGAAGTGCATGAAAACTCATTTCAAGAAGCTCCATTCATAAAGTAGATACCTTATAAATTCACATAGGTCAGATTCGTAATTTGGTGAGATTGACATAGGTGTATGTCAACTCACTTTTGCAATATACGTACATGAACTTATAGTTACATGTATATTGTAGTAATTATTAAATAACATTTACTAAATTCATGTACACTATCATTTGGGATTTAGATTCCGTTTCTCTTTAAAATTCTATTTTCATCTATATTCATTTTTATTTAGTGTAAAAATATTAGGCAAAAGATAACATGATATGTGGTAATGACAAACTTAACCTTAAAAATAAACTAAACGTAAGTGAAAATATAAATTTTGAATGTAGTGAATCAAAATCTGTTTGGTTTCACGAACTCATTTCATGTGTGAATGTGAATTTAGTTCATGTATGCTTTTATTACAACAAGAAAGTGAAAAAACGCATAAATGTTTTGAAAAGTGCAAAAATAAGCAAATGGATTTTTTTTTTAATTATACTATAATTTAATTAATAAATATAGGCAAATGAATTTAAATTCAAAAAAGAAGAGGAGAAAACAAAAGGAGAGAGAGGAGACGTAACTTTTTTGGTTTATAAATCTCTTTTTCTTTTTGTTTATATAAACGAAATGGCAAGTAATTAAAAACTTACACATAAAATGAAGGCATTGGAGTTCGAATCTCAATTATAACGTTCAACACTAATAATTTCAACATTTAATCCAACTGAGCTATGATTTGTGAACAAATCTCAATCATTTTAATACAATGTAATAAATAAATCAATGAAAATTGAAATGAGAGAGTGTACTTTCATAATCACATTTCATCAATTCGACATATAATAACTATAGAAATTCATGAGGTATACTTAGCAACAACAAAAAATCAACATCTTTATATTAATACGGCTTCAATTTCCTTTAAAGAAAGTTATTAGGTATATAGATTGTTGTTATACTAGTGGTTAGGATGAGACATCCCAATAAATCCAAGATAACACAAAACAATGAAATTGTTCGTTGGTGTATCATTTTTAAGATTCCCTATCATTGAATTGGTGAATCATCTACTTCATATATGAAAAACTATACATCACCATATATTATGATAATGTTTGCTTCTTCTTTATAGGCCTTGTTTATTTCTTTAAGATCACAACTCATTAATAGAAAATATTAAACAAAAAAGTAGCTATAGATTCCTATCAAGTCTTGTTTTGTAAGTGCTTTCATTATTTTAGCAAATTTCAAATAACATTATTAATAATTAATTAAATGTATATATTAATTACATTCTTACCTACCTTTAAGTTCTAACAAATGGAGGAGGATGAGTCCAAAAGAAATAAAACAATTGGAGGAGGTTTGCACCGTCGCACTCATGCACATTTTTATTATTATAAAATTAGCAAAAAAAATAATGTCAAGTTTTTATTAAAAAAATAAATCTCAAGTTTTCTTTTTTAAAAGCCAAAAATAATGTCAAGATAATTTGTTTTTTAGTCCATGTCAGAAAGTTATTGTTTCCTCAACAGCACTATTGATTTGATTTGTCTTGATTTGGTTCCTTTGACTGATTTCATTGAATTTGTTGGGGAAAAAAAAGACTCTATGTGGAATTATTTTTCCTCCCCTATAAGACTATATAACTAATTAAATGGCTATTGATTTTCTATAATTGACACAAGAAACTTTGGTTTTGAGAAGGGATAAGAGGAAGCATGAGGTATGCATAGAGTCAATTAGGATATACCTATTCTTAGATTTTGGAGAGGGACATTTAATTTGAGTAAAAATTACACGTAATTGGTTCAAATTCATTGAGTTTTTTTTTCTTTTATTTAAAGTTAAAGTGAATAATTCAAGTATATTTAGATAAGATGATAGAAGTCTATTTTCCGTTATAAAAAAAAGTCTTTATTTAATCAAGGCCTTGAGGTTGATATTGGATTTGGGTATGTGTATGCTGGTATGCAGCAACGTTAAATTTTTAGGAGAATTTGTCACACATTCATGTTCAAAAAGTCCAATGAATTATTCTTTGTAATTGCACGTAAAAACTATTTAATTTACATCCAAATTTAGAGTAAAAGAATGGTACTACAATCTAAAATAAAGATATATTATACCTCAAAAAATACTTACAAATATAATTACACTTATTTTCCTAAAAGAATATTAATGGGACTCGAGCTAATTTAATATGTATTATTTAGAATTAAATGATGTTAACCCGTACCTAACACATTTCTAGTTTTATGTGCATACTTTATTTTAAAACATACTAACATTTTATTTTTTTATAATAAGAGGGTTAAGTCCAACAAAGAGAAAATTACATCACACCGGAATATAGACTCCAAGAATAACATCTTCAAAACAAGGTCTAAGAAAACTATCATAAACTAATAAACTATTAACACACTATCATTATCACATATCAAATTCGGCAGGGCATCTGCAACTGTATTTGCTTCATGATGCAAACGACTTATAACAACCTCTTACTTATATGCAAATGACGCATAAGTGAGACAAAAAATTTACTATACACAATTTTTAATCATTTTATCTAACATGTATAAGAGCGATAAATCTTTTATTATGCACAATTGTTTTACACTATTTGATCAATATGTCACGTGTCACCAATAAAGTATCATACTTTCCTCGGGTATCGCCGCATGATTTCATTTTTTTTCTTTCTTTTTTTGACGTAAATCAAGTATCGTCTATGCGAAATTGCAAAGACTAATCTTTCGAGCTTTGTGGGATCCAAATGGACAACAAAATCTTCTTGAGAGTTTTATTGTTGTTGCATGCCCAAACCAATAATCGAACGTAAGACCACGGTTAAGTTATCTCATCTAAGCGTTCTTGGGTTGATTCCATTGTTTTTTATTGATGAGGTTTGCCCGGTTTGTCGTAAGGTGTGCTTGTATATATTTGGGGAGCATGCAGTTCGTTGTAGAGAGTTTTATAGAGTTTTATGGCTGCAAATACAAACATGACTATGTAAGAATTTATTTTTAATGTTTTTAGGCGCGCATGAGTATCTATGAAGAAAAAGATACCTGTGAATTTCTTGACCGACTCAAAAGAGGGGAGATCGATGTTGATCGGCATGTAGATGTTTTGGTGTACGGTAGGTATAAGAGGAAAACACAAATATGTTGAGTTCACTAGAGTTTCCCCGTGATTCCATTGATACAGAGCCAATCCATTCTATTTTGGTCAGAACTCCATCTCAATTCAAATCCTACGAAGCTAAGAGGTCCACTATAGATCAGAAGTTTTGGAAGTAGTGTTTTGTTTTTAAATAGGCTCCTTACGCTTGTAGGATTGAGGAATGTGGATTTTATTGTAGAACTTGAATGGAGAATGAAAATTTTATCATTTGCATTTGACACTTTTAACTTCCTAGCATTAGAAGTTGTGAATCTTCTGAAAATAATTTAATAACAATATTGTGTCTCTTAGGTCCCTCGATGTAATATTTAAGAAGAATAATTTTGGCATCCAAGCATGGTTTGGCTATGGAGGAAAATTGAACCAAACTGTTTTTAAAATTCATAATAACCGAACTGAACTGTTTGTCTTTTCAACAGAATCGAACTGAACGGTTAAAGTGGTTCGGTTTTTTGATTCTAAACCAAACCATAACTAAACTTTCACTAAAGCGAACCGAACCATTAAGAGAATCGAACCAAACTGATAATTATGAACCGAACAAAATCTTTAGTTATGATTTTATTTTATTTTTGTTCGGCTCAGTCGATTCGTTTCGATTTTTTGGGTTTTTACCATCTCTATATATATGTATGTATGCACCATAGACTTAATTATATAGAACAAGTTAAATGACCTAGCTAAATAAAACCCAATCTCATGACTTGCTTCATCATTTTCATTTCTAAAACTCTTCCCATTAATATTTTTTCCCCAACTTATCTTCATTAACATATAAATAGAATCAAATTCGTACACAAGAGAGAATATGTATCTTTTAGAAGTGGGCCCAAGGTAGGCCCACATAAATGTCTTGGTATGAGGGGTCGAAGATTTCTTTTCCCACCCCCCAGGAATCTTTTTCACCTCCCGGGTTTCCGTTTTTAACCTTTGACTTTTTGGAAAAATTGGTTCGGTAAACGCGTACCGAACTCGCATGTAAATTTTCACCCCTTTGACACCCCTCAGATGTAACCAAAGTTCAGTGGACGCGTACTGAACTTTTGCGTCTTCTTTACCTCTTAGTTCAGTACGCGTCCACCGAACTCTTTTTAAAAGGAGTTCGGTACGCGTCCACTGAACTGTTTCTGTATAGAAACAGAACGTTCGCTTCTTCTCCCATTCATGCAGAAACAGTTTATTAGAAAGGGGAAGGGGGAAAAACGAACCTAGGGCGAAAATCTTCAACAATCTTGCGTTTTTGAGTTAATCTTCCACAAAGTTCATCAATTTCTACTCCATCAAGTAAGTTTATGTTGATTTTACTTCTTCATTTTCATTCAAATTTCTTCACATCTCTTAAATTCGTTTTTGATTATTTATGTCAATGTTAATCTCTAATTCGTGATTTTGTGTTGATTATGTTGTTGAAATTGTTGATTAGAGGTTTATTGTTGATTTTGGATGATTGCATGTTAGGTTTGATGTGAAATATGATTATGTTTAGGTTTTGGTTAAATTTAGAATTTAGAGTTGGTTTGAATGATAAATGAATGTTGATTAATAGTTATCTAGATTGTTGATTATTGCTTATTATGGTGAATGTTAAATTTAATTTATATATTTTGGTTAAATTTTGAATATGGAAAATGGTTAGACATAGGTTTTGGTTTAATTTGAATACGGTTAAATTTTGATTACGACTGATGTTTGAATATGCGTTATTGTTTTGTGTAGATATGGATGAAGAAGTTGCAAGAGGGCGACACGGCAGGGAGAGCAGGGCTCATGGCTCGGCACGTAGAGAAGTGCCGCCTGCGCCTAAAAGAGGTCGTCGCAAGAAAGGACAACCTCTTGTTGTGGAAGGAACTCATGATGCTGAAGCTAGTGGATCACGCTCCCGCACACGCCCATCACAGGATGAGGCAGCTGATGTTGATCAATACCTGGACGACAATGCAAATTGGTCCGAGCAAGACCAAACGCAAGGGTCAGAACAACAACATCAGCAACCACCAGTGGCAGAAGAGGTAGTTGTGTATGGAGGAGGGCCCTCAGATTTGTCCCTATTATCGCTTTACTATAAGCATAGGGCAAATTCGATTTGGCTTGCAGGATCTGGTTCTGAGGTATAATATTAAATGATTACAAATTATCGTATTTTTATTTTTTGTTACCTATAAACGACTAACACATTTTAATCCGTTTGTTTCAGGTTTTGACTGATACTATGCGTTCGATTGCCAATGCTAGAAGGTTGATAGAAATCCCAAAACCTAATGCTAATGCGTTGTGGTTTTGGGATACTTTGAGGGAGACTGGTTTGGCAGGGCTATGCGAAACCAACTTTGGCAAGCTAAATCATGGAGTGCTTACTGCATTTGCGGAAAGATGGCATCCGGAAACCAGTACATTCCATCTTCCTGTTGGAGAGGTTGGCATCACACTTGATGATGTGCAGTGCCTACTGCATATCCCTATTCAAGGGAAGTTTCTTAACCATCACAGAATGAGTAGAAGTGATGTGGGTGACATTGTGAGTGACTGTCTGGGTGTTGACAAGGATGAAATTATGGCGGAATTCAAAAGGAATAAGGGGCCAAGTCTGCGGTTTAACTACCTACAGGGTATATACAACCAGTTGAAGGAGACTTGTGAGAGGATGGAGACTGAGGAAGCAGAGTTAGAGGAGATGATGCCGGTCAGGGAGAGTTGTGTTAAAGCCTTTTTGCTGTTTATGGTGAGCTGTACACTTTTCACCAACAAAAGCACGTTCTACATGGATGCTTCATACATGCAGTATTTTCAAGATCTGTCTACCGTCCATGAGTGGAACTGGGGTGCTGCATGTCTGGTTTATTTGCAAAGTTATATGGACGATGCGTCTGAGGAGGGCACTGGTCAGATTGCGGGTTACTTATCCTTTGTTATGGTATATAATTTCGTTTAATTAATTCGTTTAATTATACTTTAATTTTCCAAATATTTCGTAACTTATGTTTATGTTTTTTTTCAGGGATGGATAATTGAGCATTTCCCATTTTTGACACAGTGGGGGATAGCTTCAAACTGGAATGAGAGTCTGCCACGGTGCAGAAAGTATACGCCCGGACAAGGCCATAAGGATCCACCGTCATACAGAAAAAGTTTGGATAACCTCCAGATGTCTGATGTTGTCTTCAGCCCGTATGATGCGCATCGAGCCTTTAGACCGTTGATTGATGAGTGTTTCTTTTCTGGGTGGTTAAGGTCTGGAAAAGACCTTGGAAAGCATTTGCCTGAACGGGTGCTCCGTCAGTTTAAGCATGTGCAAGGAATTCCGAGAGACCCGTCCTTGTCAGCTATACCAGGCATGACGATAGCTGAGATTGATCGTGTGTGGATGGAGGAATTGCAAACGAGGATGATTGATGAAGACTTGAGGGGCCGAGTGGTGGTGAATCCGTGGGATTTTGAGCCTGGATACATATCATGGTACTACCGAGTGTCGCATCCTATTATGCGTCCGGTAGAGGCGGAGCAACAACCACCTAGGCCACCTATGCTGGAGGTGTTGATTGAGGAGCAGACTAGAAATGAGGTGGTTGACACGTGGGAGATTTGCCAAAATGTAAGACGAGAGGTGCGTAGGGCTCTTGACGATGGTGAGGCGCCTGAGGGAACGCCTATTAATACGACTATGCATCGTATTCTTGGATGGGTTGAGCCAGGATTCTTGTATAACACCAAGCGTCGTCGGGCAGGATCCCACCGTCAAGCATGGAGAGCGACTCAGTAGCTTGTTGATGATGTAGCATGTATGCTGTAGCTAGCTTGTTTAGCTTCTTTTGGGTTATTAGTGATTGTTATGTATGATGTGAAGTTGTGACACTTGAGCGTGTGTTATGTATTTTGAATTTACGCGCCTTATTTTGTAAGACATTTGTACTATCTTTTCGCACCTTTGATGTTTGGATATTTATGTTAATTAATGTTATTGCTTCGTTAATTTCTGCTATCTTTTGCTTATTCCACGTGGTTTTGTGTTTACACCTTAGTTTGATTGCTTTGCGATTGAATGAAATGAAATTGAAATTGAATTTGCAGGTTTGAACTCAGAAAATTGGTTCTGAGTTGGTGCTGAAACATGTAAAATTTTCCTGCATTCTGTAACATTTAGTTCAGTAGATGGCTACTGAACTTTTTTAAACGTTGAAATAGTTCGGTTGACAACCACCGAACTGGTAGTTCAGTAAACGCGTACTGAATTTTACTTAACTGGAAACTGTTTGTTATTTTTTTTATATGATTTAATTTTTTTATTAATATTGGTATTATTTTTTATTATTAAACCTTTTTACTATTAATATTTTTTTTTGTTCAATAGGACTTAAACGTTACATTGAGGATAAACAACAACATTACAGTGGTGTTAAATAAAAACGTTACATTGAGAATAAACAACAACATTAAGCAGACTTAAATAAAAACATTACATTGAACACAAACGAGTGGCATGCGATAGTTTAATTGTAGCTTGAAACGACAAACATGTTCATCAATTGTCTGCTACCAAAGAAGCATACAGACGTGGATACTTCGGATCAATTAAGCATACACCGAACATAGAAACCACATCGGCATCATCTTTCAACTCTACCCACTCGTAAATACGCGTTGCCTCGTCGTAAACAAGAATATCACATGCCAAACTCATGTAATGATCGTAATGGAAAATTTGGTTAATTTTGATTTGTTTGCCGTATTTGGCCTGGTACAGACGTTGAATCTTATTTTTGAGAGACCTCAACGTTGTCAAGGTATCACTCAACTCAGCGGTAAACAATTCATCACTACCCCGAAACTTGATAGTAAATGGATAGGATTCGGCAGCAGAATTTTGAGACTTAAATAACATTACACGGAAATTAAAAAACATTACACGGACTTAAAAAAACATTACATGGAAATTGAAAACATCATACGGAAATTAAAAACATTACACCGAATTTGAAAAACATTACAACCAAATTAAAAACATTACACGGAAATTAAAAACATTACACAGTTATATCGACGGAATAATCTTCATCTTCATCTTCAGGCCCCTTCAAGCATTTAATGATATCATCAACAGATCTTCTAAGTTTTGCATCCAACTCTATCGGTCCCTTTGTGCAATTCTGTTTGAAAATGGAAAACATAGTTCGAACATCATCATCATTTTCAATTTTCATACCTGTAAAATTAATGACTCCGTCAGATCCAACCGAAGGTTTTCGATACTCAATGCTCGTGGCAGTTCTGTCGTCATTCTTGTTGACACAACAACGATTAATTTCGTCAAGTCGCTCTTTCAAATCACGGAAATTAGCATCGTCCCAAATCCGAAACATGTTTGGTTTGCCGTTGTTGAAATACACAACTGCAAGACTGGTGTCTCTCCGATAACTTAGTGAAATATCCATTATATTTAGTTGCGTATATCTCTTTCTAAACACCTTAATTTATAGACTTGTTACCCTAATTATTGACCACATAAAGTGTCGGCAAAATCTCGATCGTCCAAAGTGTCGGCAAAATCTCGACCGTCTAAAGTGTCGGCAAAATCTCGACCGCTTAAAGTGTCGGCAAAATCTCGACCGTTAAAAAATAATAATAATATTTTCCTAAGAATTAATTAAGCATGTGCAACACGCTGGGATTTTTAAAACTGAACACTTCAGTACGCATCTACTGAACCAATTTTAAATTACAAAAGTTCAGTATACGTCTACTGAACTAATTTTAAATTTTGAAAAGTTCAGTAGACGTATACTGAACTGCAAGTAGCTTATATGCGTGCACAGGCATGGAGTCAGTAGACAGAAGCTCGCTTGTTTGGTTTCTCAAAAAATCCTAAGTCTTGTTCGGTATACGTCTACTGAACTAATTTTATATTTTGAAAAGTTCAGTAGACGTATACTGAACTGCAAGTAGCTTATATGCGTGCACAGGCATGGAGTCAGTAGACAGAAGCTCGCTTGTTTGGTTTCTCAAAAAATCCTAAGTCTTGTTCGGTATACGTCTACTGAACTAATTTTATATTTTGAAAAGTTCAGTAGACGTCTACTGAACTCCCTTTTAATTGACCAAAGTTCAGTACGCGTGTACTGAACTACGCGTACCTGATAGCAGGTCATTTCTGCATTCTGTTTAAGGCCAACTCGTATTAAAAAACGAGTTCGATTCCTGTTTTAAAACATTTCAACAGTTCAAACAACAAAATAATTGAAACGACTAAGTTATATTAATAGTATTATGTAACTTGTACATCGCAAAAAGTCCGAAACAACATCACCAAAAGAGTTGTCGTATAATACAAAAAGTGATGGTTTTCACCAATGTTTCCGGACCAAAACCGATGTAAATGCATAATACAAGCCAAAACAGATCCAATACATCAAAGTACAAATAACCTAGCTAATATCCTATAAACAAATAAACGGATCATCACTAGTCGAACCAACTCCCGTGAGTATTTTCTTCCTAACATCTTTCATCTCGTTTTCCAAAAGTTCGGCAAAAGTGCTCTGACGTTCCATGAACGGATACTCCCATGCAGCGGCTTCTTCAGACCGATAATTCCTCCACTCGAGGCAAGTGCGTGGCAATGGACATCCCTCTTTCAACTTGACAAGAACAAAGTGGCCCGGAACCAAACCAAGACAAAGAATGTTCTTTTCGGGATCCGAAGGTGGACTTCCACGCAATGGGAAAAATGTTTCCGATACTCTGTCCCCAGGGGCTGTCAACTCCACAATAACCTTGTTGTAGTGAGTAGCCAAAATGTGTCCCATATCCGGAAAGGTCAACCATTTATCCATCGGTGCAACATGACCCGGAAGGACTCGTCTTTTTGGAGGGTGTAATGCATCTTTGATGAAATTAAAACGGTTCTCATGTGAAAAGACCATCTTGTACAACTCCTTGTGCGAATTCAACTCTTTAAGCATGTGGCATTTTATCAACTCATAATCGTCCTGATTACCACAATAATCCAACGCCACGCAACGATATCCACAAAAGCCGTCACCAACCACATCAACAATGTCCTCTATGTAAGGGTGCATAAACTTTGGCATTTCATCAATGCGTGGTATGCTACGCGTAGGAGGAATGTCGCTCACCGTTTGCTTAGACTTTGCAATTGTTCTCTTCTTTGACGACGACGGTTTATTTTGAGATTCTTGAGTAGCCTCAAAATGTTTGTCGACATGCTCCCAACGAGACGGTTCTCGGGTCGTGGACCTAGTTGTGCGAGAATCCGTCTTGCCTTTTTTCTTTTTAGCACCTTTAGAAACAACATTGTGTTCCGCAGATTTTAAAGAAGTCGACTCCGGAAAAGCAATTATCCGAAGTTGATTTCTTATCTCATCCTTCATGCATACGTCAACTCGCTTCAAACGCTTCTACAAAAATTAAAAACAAATAAAAACAATTAAGTATAAAGTGCGTAAATTAGCGCAAAACTTACGTGATTGCGTAAATTAAATATAAAGTGCGTAAAATTAAATATAAAGTGCAAAAATTACGTGATTGCGTAAATTAAATATAAAGTGCGTAAATTCAATATAAAGTGCAAAAATTACGTGATTGCGTAAATTACATATAAAGTGCGTAAATTAGCGCAAAAATTAAGTGATTGTGTAAATTAAATATAAAGTGCGTAAATTAAATATAAAGTGCAAAAATTACGTGATTACCTGAATAGCATCCCATTCGGCCAAGCAAGAATAATCGTCGTCGTCGGACGAACCACCATCATCCTCCAAAAAGCATAACTTCTTCCAATGTGCGTTAACTTCATCAAGTCGAATAGGCAACTTGTGAAGCATCTTTTTAGCTATCAAACACGCACATGGCAACCCATAGGTAAACCTCACCACACAACCACATTTTTTGCTATCCGTACCGCACTCTTCAACTCTTTTTTCTTCTCTATGTATATGATTCAAAGCGGGTCTTGAAACTTTGAAAATCAACAAAGAGTACAAGTAATGATCCTTGAAAGTGTGCTCCACAACCGACAAATTCCGACCAAAAGTTCCTTGTATTTCATTGAACCTATTAATCAACATTTTGTCGATTGCTTCCCAACCAGTGGCCAAGTCACCGTGACCGTCCTTTAGGTAACCCTTCAAAACACCGTGAGCACCCTCCACTCGGTTTGTTGTAGTGTTGCCAAGATGCAAAAATTTGTCAGTCCAAGCATTAACACACCTTTCTTTATCGGTATCCAAAATTGTGGTCTCAACATATCTCAAGAATCTTGGCCACCTTCCACATAGCTTCCTAAATTGCAAAACCGCTTCAACATAAGCATCCTCAGATGGCGAGTACAATATGACGTCGAATGCTTTCGACACATCCGTCCACACATCTCCTTGCTTCACCTTTTCACCATCTTTAATTTTGCAAAGAGTTTTGCACTTCTCAGACATATTCTTCTTCACATGAAAAGTACAAACCATATGAGCGGAGTCCGGAAATACAGTGGCAACTGCACTCATTAGTGCCGTATCCCTGTCGGTCACAACAACATTCGGCCTCACCTTGTTCCTTAACAGACAAACACATTGTTGAAGGACCCATGTGAAATTTTCTTCCTTCTCATTAATCATAAATGCAAATCCAATATTAAAGGTTTCCTCGGTCGAGGTCTGACCAACCAACTCAAACAAAGGCATTCCGTATTTGTTCGTTTTATACGTAGAATCCATAATCAAAACTGTGGGAAAAGTGTTGAACAAACATACGGATTTCGGATGTGCAAAGAAAATGTCTTGAACAAACTCGGACTCACCATCGGTTCGAGCTTTAAAGAAGTAGTTGTTTTCATCAAGACACTTGTGCAAATGTTGGATTTCCGTCCTTGTCGCCCTCGCCCTTTGTTTTAACCTATAACGGGCGTTGTAAACTTGCTTCAAAACAGTCACATTCTTCGGATCCCTCTCTTTCAACGTAGAAATGATATTCTTCGGCGGGACCAAATTCTTTGTCATTTCCGATAGAAGTTGCTTTTCTACCGGTTTCAAACGACCCGCAATGAGGTGACCTTGCAATGCTTTGTCTAGCACATGGTTGTGCATTCCATCAACAACAGTAACATGCCATTGCCCCGTTACATGGAAGTAACCTCGTAGACGAAATGGACATTCACATTTCCGCGTTCCCGTCTCTTCAAATTTTACCTTCTTTCCCGTTGGTTTGTATGTACCGCCTCTTTCGCAACCCAACACAATGAACGGCTTCCTACTACCTTTGCCGTTATCCGATCTTGTAATGACAATTGAAAATCTTAACGGGAGAGCTATGTCGCGAGCCCAATCAACCAAAGCCTCTTTGCTTTCGAAAGTTCTATCCGTCACAAAATGGTCCCTTGTATCCACTCTTATTGGCGATACGTGAGGCTCCGCCGCTACTATTGCTTTGCACTCGTCCGGAGGTTTAGCTTCATCGGCCATAACTAAAACAAACGATAAAAATAAATTCATAAGTCATTTGAGTCCATCAATAATGCAATCCTTAATTTAAGCAACTATAAATCATACTATGCTCACTAATTCATGCAATAACAATTAATATGAGTGAATTCCTAAACAAACCAAGCATACAATGCATAAAACATCATTTAAAACCATTTTCTGCAAGTTACAGAGGCTACTGCATATCCTGTTCTGTTTCGCAATAGTTCGGTATACATCCACCGAACTAATGCTCTTCATTTTCCAGAACAGTTCAGTACGCGTCTACTGAATTTTTCAAATAGTTCAGTAGACGTCTACTGAACGAAACTGTGTCAGAAACCTACTAACCTAGCAGCTATGGTTGCGTGAAATAAACGGTGGAGTTCGAAATTTACCTTGTTTTTAAGCTTCCAATGCGTGTAGAATCAGTTTGCCAAGCTTCCAATGTTGATTTTAACCCCCAAATGACCGGAATCGCGCGTTTTACTCGTATGGAGATTTTGATTGTGTGTGTGAGAAGATGAAGAAATGAGGAAGAAACCTGGTGTTGCAGGTTTATATTGATATAGTTCGGTAGACGTCTACTGAACGACTTCATAGTTCAGTACGCGTCTACTGAACTTTTAAAATAGTTCAGTACGCGTCTACTGAACTATTGTTTACAAATTTTCGAAAGTCAAGGGGCAAACTGGGATTTCAGGGGGGTGAAAAAGAGTCCAGGGGGTGGGAAGAGAAATCTTCTGAGGGGTCCATCATGTCTGCTAACAAGTTACTAGCTGGATTAGGCCCACTTTCTTGGAGATAAATTCTAACCAATCATTGCTATCACCATTTACCACGTGGCAAGTGTTTACTTCAACTTTCACCTTCACCAGGTACACTGCACGGTTATTTTAACATTGTGTCTATTCTTTTTGCTTTGAAAAGCCGTTAATCCCGCCACATTCTGTTTCTTACGTTTCAACTGCAAAGTTTGAGATTAATGGTCCGTTTGGTACGATGGAAAGAAAGTGGAAGGAAAGAAAATTACGCAAATCAATGCATGAACTTTTACGAGGAAAGAAAATTACGCAAATCAATGCATGATTTTCTTTCCATTGTACCAAACGGAGCCTAAATTTCTTCTAAGTTATTTTTTTACTAAATATTGCTCTAAATTATTCAAAAACAATACTAGTATCCTAAATTTTATAACATTATTCATTATTATGATATATTTTAATTCTTACATTGTTCTTAAATTTTATTTTATTTGGATTTAAATCAAATGACAAAAATTTGTGGAAATGTTTGATATATTGGAGAATGAACCATGGTCCTCCCTACATTATATTTTTTGGTTTGCAGATGAAGCTACAATTACAATCAAAACTCACATATACATTGAGATTTCGAGTTCAAATTTATTCAGCAATATCAAATATTTAATAAGTATTAACAGCCACATTAAATATTTGGAATTCATAAAATCAACCAATAATATAGTTTTCTTTCTTTAATCAAAAAATTAATTTTTTTATAATACGATCAATAATATAGTTGACTTTATTGTTCTTGAGCTAACCAATTTTGGCTTAATAAACACTTTTTTATTTTATTTCCAGCTTGGTCCTAGTAATTCAACTACCTATATTCAGACTAAAAAATTGATCTAAATATGATAAATATTTGAGAAACAATCCAAAATTGTTACTTAAGAAAATTCACTATTATTTTACTTTAAAAAAATATAATTAATGAAGAAGGAAAAAGTGGGAGAGAAGTCACCTTCCTAAGTTTTGCTTCAAAATTCCAACTCTATATTTCCACACTCACACACACATGATGCATAATCTAGAAAATCTCAATATATCCATTCAAAATTCCCATTTTACCCTCATCATTTCACCAAAATTCCATTACCTACCACAAACAACATGTGCATGTATATATAGATATAAATGAATGAATTTCAATACATATTCATCAAAATTCATTCATTCATGAATCATAACATAACACAAACACAAACCTTGTAAAGTTTTGATTTTTATTCTTTGGAGAATACTAAATTAAGGTAACATAACACCCCATTTCATTTATTGTTTTTCTTATGTTGTTTTTGTTATTACTATTATTATGATTTTGTTTCAGTTTCAGTCACACCCTTTATGTGTTTGTTGTATGTTCTCAATGAGTTTCTTTTCATGTTTTTTTGTTTGCATTTTATATTACTCTCAATGAGTTTTTGTCTTCATTGATTTTCTTGTTTCATATTGTTTTTTTTTCTTTTATGTTTTCATGAATTTGAATGTTTGATCATGGTTTTAAATTGGGGTCCGTAGTATAAAGGATTTTGAAGTCTATATAATAGTATTAGAATCGCAATTTCAACTGCGGTAATGTAAAGTTCCGGAGTGTAGCTGCAACTGCGACCACAATTTAAAACCATGAATTTGATCACTGACAAGTGATAAGAGTGAAATTTCAGAAGAAAAGTTTTTTGTTTTGTTTTGTGTTATGTGATTGGAAAGAGAATCTATGGAAGAAGCAATGTTAAGCAATCAAACCAGGTGGAATATTTTTAGTTGCTTTCGCCTTTTTCTTTTTTGTTTGCTGTGATGAGTTATAAAGTTTGATTCATTTCTCTTTTTTACTTTTTGTTTTCTTTTCTGTTTCTTCTTATAGAATTTTCTGCTATTTTTCTTTTTTTTTGTTATAAGCATTTAATTAAGCAATTTATCCAAACAGGGTCTAAATGTATAGTGTATTCTGATTCTTTTCTTCAGTTTTTGGTTCTTGTTTTCCAATTTAGAAGAATTTTAAAGTCAAAATTTGCTCTTGATTTTGCTCTTGAAAGTTGAGACCTTAAACAAGAATTGAATGTGTTGTATAGCGTATATTGATTCTTTTCTTTAGTGTTTAGTTCTTGTTTTTCGATTTAGGGACTTGTTTGGATTGACTTATTTGAGTTTATTTACTCAAATAAAGAGACTTGTGAGACTGTTTGAGAGAACTCGTAGAAACAACTTATGATCATGTCCATAAGATGTTTTCAGCTTATTTTCATAAGCTATTCCATATAGCTTATGAAAACAACTTATAACATATATGAAACCAGGTTTACTTTTATTATTTGTTATAGAAATTCCAAACAGGGACTTAAGAAGAATTTAAAACTTGTTTTTCTTATTATTTCACTGATTAATTTTAGGTGATTATAGTGTTGAATTCAATGCCTACATTAACTATGGAAGAAGAAGCTAGTGAAAGTTATACACCTCATAAAGATAACTTTACTCAACAAGCATCACCAAGAAGTACTCTAAGTCCAAGGAGTATTCAAAGTGATTCAATTGATTTGGCCATTGATGGTATTGTAGATACTTCAATTGAACAATTATATACCAATGTTTATGAAATGAGAAGTTCTGATCAATCACCTTCAAGGGCTAGTTTTTACTCATATGGCGAAGAGTCGAGGATCGATTCCGAATTGTGTCATCTTGTTGGACATATTGTAGATTTGGAGATAACAAAAGAGATGGTAACAACAGAAACTAAAGATGATTCCAATGTCAATGCCATTGAGAAAGTCATTGTTTCTTCAAGCACAGGGACAGGTGAAGGATCATCGAAGTCGGCCGCGAAAAGTCGAAGTTTGCATAAGAGGAATGAGAAGGGAACTAAAAAAGGAAATGGATTTTACAATATGATGAGGAAGCATAGGAAACTTGGTTTGAAAGACGGTATTGTTGACGAGTTGGATAATCCTGATCTTGGACCGTTCTTGTTGAAGATAACGAGAGATATGTTATCTTCGGGCGAGAATCTGAACAAGGCTCTTGATTTGGCTCTTCGAGCTTTGAAGTCATTTGAGATATGTACTGCAGATGGTAAACCAAGTTTAGAATTGGTGATGTGTCTTCATGTTTTGGCAACAATTTACTGTAATTTAGGACAATACAACGAGGCTATACCGATTCTCGAGCGTTCGATCGATGTTCCAGTGTTAGAGGATGGTCAAGATCATGCACTGGCTAAGTTTGCAGGGTGTATGCAATTAGGCGATACTTATGCAATGATGGGAAATATTGAGAATTCTCTACTGTTTTATACAGCAGGACTTGAAATTCAAGGGCAGGTCTTAGGGGAAACCGATCCTCGATTTGGCGAGACATGTCGATATGTAGCCGAGGCACATGTTCAAGCACTGCAATTTGATGAAGCTAGGAAGCTGTGTCAAATGGCTCTTGATATTCATAAGGGAAACGGTTTACCTGCTTCGTTTGAAGAAGCGGCCGATCGGAGATTGATGGGACTAATCTGTGACTCAAAAGGTGATTATGAAAGTGCTTTAGAGCATTATGTTTTGGCAAGTATGGTTATGGCAGAAAACCATCAAGAACTAGACGTTGCTTCCGTTGATTGCAGCATAGGCGATGCTTATTTGTCATTGGCACGCTACGATGAAGCGATTTTTTCTTATCAAAAAGCATTAACTGTTTTCAAATCAACCAAAGGAGAGAACCATCCAACAGTTGCTTCAGTTTTTGTAAGGTTAGCTGATTTATACAACAAAATAGGCAAGTTCAAGGAATCAAAAACTTATTGCGAAAACGCGCTTCGAATTTTCGGGAAGAAAAATCCCGGAATCCCTCTAGAAGAGATTGCTAATGGTTTGATAGATGTTGCTGCAATTTTCCAGTCCATGAATGATTTGGAAAAGGGTTTGAAGTTACTCAAAAAAGCATTGAAAATATATAACAATGTTCCCGGTCAACAAAGTACTATTGCTGGAATTGAGGCACAAATGGGAGTTATGTATTATATGTTAGGAAACTATTCTGATTCCTATAACATCTTTAAAAGTTCTGTCGCGAAATTTCGCGCCAGCGGAGAGAAAAAATCAGCATTGTTTGGAATTGCATTGAACCAAATGGGTCTTGCTTGTGTCCAAAGGTATGCTATAAATGAAGCTGCAGATTTGTTTGAAGAGGCTAGGACTATATTGGAAAAGGAGTATGGTCCTTATCATCCTGATACCTTAGGAGTCTATAGCAATCTTGCAGGAACCTATGATGCAATGGGAAGGTAACATTTTCATTGGCCCTTAAATCTCCTTAATTCAGTTTTTTGTTCTAATCTCGAAATAGTAATACTATTTGTCTCATTTTATCTGTCGTTTAAGATAATGCATAGATCTTACGAAAATCATTGATTATAATGTTAATATAGAGTAGCATGCGGTTTGGTTCAGTCTGGATTGCTTCTTCAAAAAATTTGATTAAGTACAGTTTGGATTATATCGGTTCATCCGTTTTTTACCAATGCATAATTTTATATTTATATCATGTCAAATAACATAATACAAGCTAAATAACATCAACATATATAACGTAGTTTTATGGAGTACTTGGATTTTGAGGTTTTGATTGCTAACATTTCTTGTTAATTGTAATGATTTGCAGAATGGATGATGCCATTGAAATGTTGGAATATGTAGTTGGCATGAGAGAAGAGAAGCTTGGAACAGCCAACCCTGATGTCGACGATGAGAAACGTAGGTTGGCCGAGTTGTTAAAAGAAGCAGGAAGAGCAAGGAACAGAAAGTCAAAAAGATCTTTAGAAACTCTTCTTGATTCCAAATCTCAGCATATAAAAGACAATGGCATTAAGGTCCTATGAATCTGAGTTTGTATATATTAAACACAATGAGATTTATCTGGTTTGCAAATTTGGTTACAAAAAAGAATAACAAAGTGGTAATAGGTTCCACTTTCAATATTTTCTTACTTAAGGATGTTCACAAAAGTAACTTTATATCTATTTTCTCTATAGTGCACAGAAAATTTCTATATATAAATATTCTTCTTTGTATATTTTTTTTTTTACAATTTGTATATTTGAATATGTGAATTCTGGAAATACAAGTTTCTAAGTAAACAAATGAATGTTGAAACTTCACTTTCTCTGCTGGTGTTGGAAAATTCAGTTTTTTCTAACCATGTTTGAGATGCAACCATTTGTTCTATAGTCAAGGATCTTATGAACATGACAAGCATGAATATGACACTAACTCTCTTTCTATGCTTACATTGTAATGCAAGATAAAAGTAAACATCTACGCTGCACACCTATGAAGCCCCGATACTTTAAAAATGGCGAAGTATCGTGTCTGATACGTGACCGATACTGATACTCTTCGATACTCGTATCGGAGAGTATCAGACAATTAAAATTAATTTTTTTAAAAAATAATTACCGATACGTGTCGGATACTTGTCTGATACACGTATCAAAGAAGTATCGGGAAAATAATATTTTTTTATGATAGAAATGGAAGAGATGAGACTGACACAATTTGTGTTTCCTCTTAAATATTAAATGTTAAAGTATGATGTTTTTTATGGATTGACAACCATGTGTTTTTTGGATAGTACCAATGATGTTTGATTTTTTGAATAGTAATAATTATCATTTTTGGATAGTACATAATTAACTTAAGATATGTAATTGTCACTTGTTTGCTCGGTTTGAGTAATTTGAATGTTAATTTATTATATTTCTTGATTTTTGTTATGTTTATATATTGTGTATTTGTATATTTAATTTTAAATTTATTTTTAAACAACGTATCGCGATCGTATCGTATCGGGAATTTTTCAAAATTTCTCGTATCACCGTATCGGTATCGTGTCATGTATCCAGACTTCATAGTTGCACACAAATGAAGGAATTTATTTTGGCAAACGTATTAAATATTACTATGATTCAAAAGTGCTTTAGATAATCTTAGTATCAGCATCAAAATTAAGTATGAGGATTATATAAATGAAGTTATGAGCAAAACACTATGAAGCAGAAATTCAACATGCTCTACATGGTAATTGTTTGAAACAGAAAATAAAAACTATAGAGATAAACACAGTATACCGACACAACGATTAGTTGGAGAAGCTGCAAAGTGTAGTTTCTGAAAAATCACAGTGAATCACCGAGATTTTAACATACTCACTGTAATATTGAACATAGACTAAAACTCTTAACAATAACCAATGATGTTCCATGTAAATAGAAGCACATGGTATTATTGTCTCCGGACTGAAATGACTACTCGATTAATATCATTTTCTATATAAACAAAATCAAATATTAGTGCCTAAAAATTCAACTTATGTTGGTTTTCTCTTTTTTTGTAGAATCAACACCAGTTAGGTCATTATTATCTCAGCCATAATAGCAGGCTTCATAAGAGACTTTCCCCTCCCTGACCCTGGCCCTATATGTTTAATTTGAGAGGGTTTAAACTTAAACATTCTTTAAATCAACCATGCTTTTTCTTTCTAGACGCTACCTGTAGAGATCAGGAAAATGGGGCTCCGTCATAATTTCTTCCTCAACCATGCTTTTTTTTCTCTTTCAACAATGCTATTTTGTTTACGAAGAACAAATAGAATCCTACGATGCTAATTAATGTTGAGTTAGAAACGCGCTTTGTGTTTATCAAAACCAATTAAATTTGTCTCGTTTTTCTCTCTTAAATTAATTTTAAGTTTTATTTATTTTGTACAAATTTTAAGTTTTATTTTAGTCCTAGCTATAAGTATTTTTTTATTTCAATTTAACATCTTAAATTATAAATGATTTTTTTTAACAAACAAAAATAGAATACAGTATATTAATATATTACAATATATTAATAGATGGTATCCCCAAATCATACAATGCTTGATACAACCAAGCAAGAGTTCCGATACTTGAAGAAACCACAACAAGCTTTGTGGTATTCTCCTCTGAGTTCCATTCTTGGACTCTATTGATGATCCACTTAAACTTTGTTGAGACATAAACGTATGGCAAATTATCAAGAGGTGAGGTGCATGTTGGACAAGTCTGCCTTCGCCGTACGTATAGTCCATGACACTTGAAACAAAATAAGTGTGAACAGAATGTGAGAGAATCAACTTTATCATTGTCGCCTGACTCCAAACAAATAGGGCATATCTTACCTTCCTTCTTGGACTCGTACAACCTTCTAATAGCATTTTCAGATGTATAGAAGAAATCTTCATCAGGTCGATACAGAGAAACCGGTGTTAGACATGCTAACCTCATACATTCAAATTGATACCGAAAGTTCTCTTGATCTGCAACCGACCAATTCACTCTGTTTTGCAGTGCATCTAATATGGAACAATGTAGATGAAAGTAATTGAACCGTTCATCCTCATTGAGAGAGACTCTTTCAACAATTTCCATCGTTAAACCCTAGAATCGTTAAACCCTAGAATCGTTAAACCCCAGAACGTTAAACTCTTTCAACAATTTCCATCGTTAAACCCGAGAATCGTTAAACTCTTTCAACAATGCTATTTTGTTTACGAAGAATAAATAGAATCGTACAATGCTAATTAATGTTGAGTTAGAAACGTACTTTGTGTTTATCAAAACCGATTAAATTTGTTTTATTTCAATTTAACATCTTAAATTGTAAATGATTTTTCTTTAACAAGCAAAAATAGAATACAATATATTAATACAAACAACTAGTCATAATTAACACAAGGTGTACCGAAGAGAACTTAAAAGTATACAGTACACATCCGAGAGCAATAAGACTAATCGATACTCGTGCAAATAAGAGAGTTCGACCTCCCCATGTGAAAATTTAAGCCAAGATTTACATTATAGGTTTTTAACCACCAAAGCGAGTGAAATTTAACTTTATCTAATATTTGGTGGGTTGTAATCTCTTTAAGCCTTGAAAACCCTGTTATTCCGCTCATTCCACATTACTCAAGTGCAACATCCCGATGAATCAGTGAACTGAACAAAATGGTCCCGTAACAAATTCAGATCAATTGAGGAAATTCCAATCCAAGATTTCACTAGATGCCACAAGGGGGCAAAAACATGGCAGGAAAGTAACACATGATGGGATGTTTCCAATCCGCCGCAATCGGACACACACAGCTGAGCATCCTGATAGATGGTCCTACTCCTCACCAAGTTGTCTTTTGTCGGTAGCATGTTGCGTAAGAGCCTCCAAGCCAAAACTGAAACCTTCAGGGTACTTGTTTATGCCAAATTAAGTCCGAAGTAGTGTCCTCGCTAAGTGGGTCAATCGTAGTAAGTAGATGGTACACATCTTTCACGTAGTAACCGCCACCGACATCATGCCACCATAGCCATTGTTCTGAAATGTTATGCTGCAAGACAATATCAAGAAGTAAACCTAACTGGCAGGTCGCCCTTTCTTTCGCCCACCCTAACTGACACATGTCGGCAACAGAAACTCGTCTTGTTATTAGACAAGTCAAAGAGACGACTTAATCGCATATTCAAGGGGACGCTCTCTAACCACAGATCCCTCCAAAAAAAAGTGTCAACCTCATTACCTACCTACCTCGCAACACTCTCCTCAAACCATGCGCCCTCTTCCACACTCTCTCTGTCCCGAACTTTGGAAACCTCCCGCCACCATTAGGAACCACGTTGGTTCCCAACCACCAATAGTTTATACATATGTCTATTTAACTAATTATATATAACTAATTAAGTTGTTATCGGTTTTCTATAGTTGATAAAAAAACTTTGGTTTGGAGAAGGGATATATGAGGAATCATGAGGTATGCATAGAGTCAATTAGGATGTACCCATGCTTAGATTTTGGAGAGGGACATTTTATTTGGGTAAAAATTACACGTAATTGGCCCAAATTCATAGAATTGTTTTCTTTTATTTAAAGCTGAATGGAATAACACGAGCATTTAAATGACGTTGCACAAGTCTTTTTTTAATTTAATCAAATCTTAAGTTTGATGAAAAAAACAAATCACACCGAAACACCGGTACCGGTACGACCGCGACAAAACACCGATACAGCTGCAACAAGACGCAATATGACCGCGACAAAAACCAACCACCTACAAAAATTGCACTCAAGGAACTACTTCGTTCTTTCCTTCATTATCCAATTTCTCATGATAAGAGCATTGAAGAGGTTTGTGATGAACTACTATCTATGTACCAAGAATGTTTACATGGTGATTTTACCTCGATTCAGTTAATCAAGGAAGCCAATGCTCGTCGTCAAGTTAATTAGTAACTTTGTAATCGAAGACAATCCTGTTACTAAGAAAACTAAGGAAGACAATCGTATCCTATATGATATCCAAGATCTGTATGCAAGGAGAGTCTTCGCTATGAAGCAAGCCAAACTTGATGGACGTCGCATTATGCACGAAAATAAACAAAGGCTTGCAAGGAAATCCTCCGCTTTAAAGAATGCTGATCCTAGCCAAACTTCTCTTCTAATACAGGAGGAAAAGGCGGTATGTATGTTTCGAACGGAAACCCCCTCCCTTGAGTTAATCAAGGAACCCAATATTAGTTTCGATCTAATACAGAAACAGGCTAATTCGTCTAAGATGGACGGTTCTAGAGTGCTGCAGGAAGACTTGATGAAAGTCTTTAAGGGATCGATTTGTTTATCGATGATTTGTGGCATCATTGCAGTATTGAGGAGATATGTGGCTCTAAATCTCACCCCAATGCTTCGATCTCTTGCCGATATCATCTTCTTTTGGTTCACTCAAACTATAAGTAAGCAAATTAAATTAATCTCTTAATTTCTCTTTTTTGTTTTTATTTATTCTAATTTTATTCTTTTTTTTGTCTTTTTAAAAAAAGAGCCGCTTTCTTTTAATCACATAGAAAGGATACTCAAGAATGAAATGTATTGTCTCCCGTTTGATGTTATTGATGATAAAGAGGTATATGTGATTTTTTTCTTCATTTCCAAAATTTATTTTATATTGCTTTATTCCTATGATAAATTTCTGGCTTAATTTTATTTTTGGTTCTCCAATTATCAAAATTCACCATTTTGGTACACATGTTTTATTATTAATGGACTTAGTCCCCACGCATTAGTAATTTTGCAAATTTAGTCCCTCTCTTTCTTAGTTACACTTTTTGGTCTTTCATAAGTGCGGATTTTGGTCCAAAACTTGCAATTATCGTTGTTACACAAAGTTACATAAAATCACAATTTTGAGGGACCATAAGAGCAAATTAAAAATATGTGGAGTAAATTCGCAAAAAGTAATTTTATGTATGAAAAATGCTCACTATGTCCACTCGTTCATATGATTAAATAGGTAGCTAAGAAACTCGTGAATATGTATGAAAAATGCTTACAAGGTAATTTTAGCTCCGTCGATATACTAAGGGAGGAAAGATGTCTCGGGCAAGCTCGTCTGATGAAACCACAGGTGAATGATTTTGAAATGAGTCATCATGATAGTTATATATATATATATATATATATATATATATATATCGTTGTATGTATGATTAATTTATATTCTGAAGAGCATTGTTTGAATGCAGTGACACACAGGCATGGGTCTGGTACCCATACTCCGTGGGTACGTATACAAGTTTTTTAAAAAAAGAAGGTACAATATATTAATATAAAACTTTTTTTTTGAGTGAATTACTATTGTTATGCTTCAGAAATTTACTTTTTTGTCCACTGTCTGCATTTTTTTTTGCTATTTTTCCACTGCCAACACATTTTTGCGATATATGTATGATTAATTTATAGTTGTTTAGATCGTGTTTGCTTGTAAGCGATATCAAAGAGAGTGTGTAAAACATAAAGTTGTCTCATAAATTTGATTTCAAAGGATGCCATGTTTTATGAATTATAATTTCTATACTTAACGTATGTTTGATTTTGTGGTGATCAACAGAATTGATATTTTGAAAGATTTATGTTTCAATACATTCATATAAAAAAGGTGATCTTAATGTTATTGATTTAATTGGTACATATTGATTTTAGGTAATTTGTAAGTGCCACCTTGAGCTTTGGTGCTTCTATCTTCATGGAATTGAAAACATTAGCAGTTTAAATATCGATGGAGCTTGTAAAAATGGGAATAGAGCTTGTGAGAGACAAAATCTTTTCCTTTTTCCTTTCATACAATTCCAAACCCCATCCATAAAACTAGCAAATGAAAAACTTACTCTCAATAGTAGCATTTAAGTTTATTTTTTTGTTTGGTTATATATATGCTTAAATATCATTTCAGTCCCTGTATGTTCCCAATTTTCTGGTTTTAGTCCCTGTAAGTTTTTTTGTTCTAAATTATTCCTTCAATGTGTTAATTTTTTTCGTTTTAGTCTCTGCCGTCCAATTCCATTCAAAAAATACTTAGGTGGCAAACGGAGGGACTAAAACCAAAAAACGCTTAATCTCACTTTTTATCAAATTGCACCATGAAAATATAGATTTCAACCAAACTACTTTGCCGACAGTTCTTAAATCTGTGGCCAGCTTCCGAGGAGATCAATCATGCAATAAATTCTAATATGATATCAATGCAACAGACCCATTTAACCCCGCCAAGTTTATCCACGATGCTTTAACACCAAACCAATCATCCACATCAGAAGGTATGGGTGTTACGAAAAACACCTCATTGCTCAAATAAAATGATACCAAACACGGACCAACAGTTTTATAATCTTCACAAAACCAATTACACACTCCATCCACATAGACATGTGTGCCCTCAGTACATTTCACCGAATTCGGCATGTCAACATGAAGTTTCCTCCACGAGTTACCTCTTAAACTATATATCTCCCATAACGGCCCAAAATCTATTCTTCCCATCCAGTCTAAAGGTATAACTTCACCAAGGTCACCATTGTATCGACCTGATGATTCCATACAAATATATACATACCGAATAACCTTATAGTCATTTCTAACATGGTCATACCTGAATCCATGAAGATACGACATAACAAAAACATTAACATAACCCTTAGCATAACCTGGAATAAACGATTCAACCAAGTCAGCCTTACTAGGAGGAAGGAAATTGAACGTTCGTGTAGCCGGATTCCACAATACAATCTTTCCCTCATTCTCAAATTCATGCAAACAAAGTGTGCCATTAACACTAGCAAAACCAAACATAAGAATACAATCATGGTCTTCTTCTTCTTCAGATGAATTCAACCAATCTAATTTAACTTTATTCTCATACTTTTCACCAGAAAAATAATAGAAAACTTCATAATCGTTTTCATCAGCCCTTAAAATGAGAGATGATGGGTCATTATGTAATATCCCACTTCAATTACTAGTTTTAATTACTAGGAGTAATAAAGATTAGAAGTGTTTTTGGATTAAATAAAGGGAAACTTGTCAAATGAAACAAAACACTAAACCTAGTGGGTCCCACACATTACTTAAATAGATTAAGACCAAAGACTTTGCTTCCACCCTCTTCATTTTCAAAGAATAAGAACAAGAAGTTGGCTTCTCTCTCTCACGACCTCACCACCATAACCTTAAAACCCATTCTCTTCATTACACAAAACTCACCATATTGAACCTAAAACAAGCATGCAATCCACTAAATATGTTCCTAAGGTCAATTAGAGTAAGGTTTGAGCTTTAAATCTTCAACCCTCTTCTCCCAACTCACACCATCTCTCTCCCTCCCAAATTTCACCATTGATACCAACATCAGTTGAATGTGCAATCCATGTAGACATTAGGCTTTGGAAGGGTGATTTAATACAATAGTAAGTGTCCTATGCAATTCAAGGAACTTTGGGGCTGTTTTTAAGAAAATCAAATTGGAACTCAAGCTTTAGAGATTTATCTATGACTTCACCATTTTCAATCAACCAACAAGTATCATTTCCAAGAGTAACTAGAGGTGAGTTTCTATGGGTTTGATTTAGTTTATTTACTAAATTCTAGATTCATGATTTTGGGGGTCATTTATAAACTTGTTGCTTGCTTATGCCTTGTGAGAGTGCTGTCGGAAGCTGGAGTTTTAAGGGAATTAAAGGAAAGCTGAAGCAATTTTGGGAAGGTAATGAAGTTTCTGTATAATTTTGTTTGGACCTGTGTCTGGTATTTGGGCTGTAGCGGATAAACTGTAACTCTGAATTAAATGATTCTTGAAGTTCTAGAAAGCTAACGAAATTCCCGTCGTTTTGGTACCAGTTTCGTAAATTTTAGATTAGAATTGAGGTCTGTAGACAATTTTGAAGTTAAGGGTCTGATATGAAGTTTATGCAGGAAATTCTGAATACGGGTTTGCTGTACTTTAACTGCAAATTCTGCATTTCGGCGAGCTCTGGAGATGTCGGTGGCAATGTTCAAGCTTCAATTTAAGAGGTGGGTTCCCTTAAGTTAGTAATTTTGGATTTCGATTATGAATTAGGAATATTACATAGTGTTTAGTACAGAAAATCCATGAAATTGTACATAGTTTTAGTTAATCTTTTTCATTGCTCAATGCTTAGTCTTTTGTTAAAAACATGATTGATGATGGTTATGGACTTTGGTACGAATTGAGGATGGTTAGGCTGTGTTAAACTTTGCTTTGGAAACCAAATTTCATGAAAAATCCAATCTTTTAACAAGGTAAATCGATTTACCCTCTTAGTAAATCAATTTACCCAAGCCATGTACATTGAAAAATCATGTTTTATGGCCTGAATGATCCCTGAATTCGTACGAGTATGATTTGTAACCATTGTCCATGATTTTAGCACTAGATACTACTTGAAACAGGTTTAAAGAAAGTACAATTGAAGGGTATATGCATGAAACCCTATTACTAATTATGCAGATTCCCGAGATGGTGTTATGTTAAGTATCAGAACTAGTGCAATTTATTAGTTAGTGGTTAATCCCAAACCACCATGCAGTATAACATTAAGCTATATGAGGATTTTCATATATTATTAGAAATCCGATAAGTTAAGTAAATAAGTGTGAGTAAGGCCGGCGTGGTGTATATTATTGCCACAATGATAAGGGGAGAACATCCCAAAGTGAGGGGAGAACATCCCAAAGAGGAGAACATCCTAGTGGACCTTCCGAGACATACTCACCTCGGAAGCTTCCTGTAAAATGAATGCGATAATTGTTGTGTGTTACACACTAATTATAAGTTATGTTAAGAATTATGTATATGATTAGATCAGCTGACAGACAGGTTAAGCATGACTTCTAACACTTAGGTAGAAGGAACCACTGAGACGAAGTGACTGTCTCACCCCCCACATTTTGTTTCAGATAAGCAAGTTGTTCGTGTTGGAGGCCGTGGTTTGGATGGACTAGTGAAGCTAACGAGAGTTTATTTGACTGCTTATCTGTTTTCCCTCTTTAGAAATTCTTGTTTAGGATTAATACATGTATTTTATTAGTTTCCATGGCTCTGATGTAAATTTAATGAAATTTACATTATGACAGTTTATTCAGTTCAGTTAATTCATGTATTTGTTGATATATTCCTTAGGCTACGTTGTGTGGTATAAAATTTATTCTGTAATTTTAATGTATCCCAACCCAGTTATGTATACTCCGGTTGATATTCTAGATAAATCAATATGGGGTGTTATACATTAAAAGATAAGAATTTGTTATAAAACATGTTGATGAAATGATGATTTTGAAATAAGAGTGACCATGATTTTTGAACACATTCAAATCGTTTCAATGATTTAAGAGGCAACTTTGATAGAATTGAGAATGAAATTTCATCAGGTATGTACATGCTCACCTTTTCGTTAGTAGCAGCAACCCTTGATTTGTTCTCCATTGAAGGTGGCAAGAGTTGTGAAACAAATGGAGAGAGTAGTGAAGTATGTTTCAGAGACACAAGCAGGGAGACTTCTGAAGGAATTTATACACTTTTTTGACCTAAAACTTTATAAAATTTACTCCTCGATTTTTAATACAAGACAAAATTTACATTTTATATTGAGATATACTCGAAAATATTTATTTTTTAGATTCATTATAGAATTGATGTATCTAGACTATATTATTGTCTAAATAAATCAATTTTACAATGAATTTAAAAAGTAATTTTTTCTTATATATAGGACTAGGGGGAGTATATTAAATACATAAGTCCCGTAAGCTTAGCTTAATTGATAAGATATTGCATTATATATGTAAATGATTGCGGACCCCTATCATCTCAGTTATCCATATTTGAAAGCGAAATTTCTAGCCACTAAATTATTTGACTAAAAAATAATAATAATAAATAAATTAAATACATCAATCTTTTAATATATCTAAAAGTGAATTATTTCTTATATAATTATATTAAAGACCAGAGAAAGTAGTTGGTAAAAAATGGATATTACGTTTTATATGAAGAAATCTCAAATATTCTCAATTCGAACAAACTAGATTTTATTTATTCACGGAATTTTAGGTGACCGAAGCTTGTTTGTTGGTCAGGTAAGAAATAACCATACCATATTATATCTCAATTACGCGGTGAGACAGTCATAATAAGGCCCTGTTTGGATTAGCTTAATTTTGAGCTTATGCAAACAGCTTATGCAATATAAATTAGGTTTTATGCTATTTTATAAGTTGAAACTAGTGAAAATTGTATTTTTATAAGCTATTTTATCATTAACTACCTTAACAAACTTATTATAATATATAAAAATTGCATAAGTTGTTTGCATAAGCTCAAAAATAAGCTAATCCAAACAGGGCCTAAGTTAATTTTAAAATTTGTTATATTTTGGGTCTGTCTATTTACAATATATTAAAAGAAACTACTACTAAAAAACTTATTTTGTCCTTAGCACGTTTAATAATATTTCACTGTTTATGCCCTTAAATGTAATTTTAACTCTAAACTGGGAAAAAGATAAGTACAAAACAAAAATAACAAAAAAAGAAGAAGATAAGCATAAAACAAATATACTCATAAAAAAAAGATACAAGACAAAAATAACAAAAAAAATCCAAAAATAAGCTTAAAACAAATCTACTCATTAAAAAAATTAATTTTTTTTTTTTTAAAAAAAGAGAATAAAATAAATATACTCATAAAAATAGCAATTAGAAAACACTTCTAAAGATAAACATAAAAAAATCTGCTCTATTTTTGTTTACTCTTATATAAAAAATACATGAGAAGTAAATTATTGATGAATATTATAATAAATAATTACGGAGTAAATATATATTATAGTAACACACACAGGACAATTATTTAATAAAAAAATTAATCTTACACGGGACAATTGTTTTAATAAAAAAAGAAATTGAATAATATATTATAATAATACACGGAACAATTGTTGATGAATATATTATTGATGAATATATATTATAATAATACACGAGACAATTGTTTTAATAAAAAAAAATTAATCATACACGGGACTATTGCTTTAATAAAACAAAGAATTGAATAATAAATATTTGTTATTATTAATTATAGTTTATTATACAAAAATCATACACGGAACAATTGCTTTAATTAAAAAAATTACTTAATTTAATAACTTTTATAAAAAAAATAGCAGAATAACGTCACTTATTATTTTTATTTTTTTTGTACACGACGTCACTTATATTTTAACAATATATTATAAATAAAAGTCAATAGACCCGTGCGAATGCACGGGTCTCAAAACTAGTTTGATGAATTAAAAGATTTATTTAGTAATGATGTTTTTAAAAAGAGCGTATAATTTATTTTGTTAACTTATAGATTATTTTTTGAATGCTATTTTATCAATTAATTTTTGAGCTTATAGATTATTCGCACGGGTCTCAAAACTAGTTTGATGAATTAAAAGATTTATTTAGTAACGATGTTTTTAAAAAGAGCGTATAATTTATTTTGTTAACTTATAGATTATTTTTTGAATGCTATTTTATCAATTAATTTTTGAGCTTATAGATTATAGCTTATCATATTTTCTTCTTTTTTTATCCTTATTTTTTTTATCTAAATTCCTCTTTTACTCATTGTTACTTTATTATAGTTGATTGATGGATAGATTGATCAGTGCATTTTGGCACATATTTTATAGTATATAATTTAGCATATTAATAGTCTTTCTACAATAATATCAAGTTTTTATTATGTTTCTAAGTTTTGGGTCACAATTGAGCCTTAATGAATTTATTTGACCAATTTTCGGATTTAATGACATATTGGCACCTTCTCGGTCTGTAGACAGATTATAATAATAATCTCGTCGGAAACTTAGTTTTAATGATTATGAAATTGTTTTTTTCCATTGATTTGTCAATCCAATTAGGTGATATTGAATGATCGGATTGATTAAATTTGAAATCTCCAATCAAAATTGTTAGTTTTAAGTAAACTTCATGACCCTTTCATTAAAATTAGGTTTCCGAAGAGACTCTTATTACAATATGTCTACCCATTTGAAGTTCGATCATGAAAATTCTTTTTCTCATTCGTATGTCAGTTCAATTAGGTGATATTGAACGATCATAATGATTAATTTTGAAATCTCCAATCAAAATCAATAGTTTTAGTCAAAGTTCGTGACATTTTCATTAAAACTAAGTTTTTGATAAGACTATTATTACAATCTGTCTATTCATTCAGAGTCTGATCATCAAAATTCCTTTTCTCATTGGTTTGTGAGTCCAATTAAGTGATGTTAAACAGTTGGATTGATTAAATTTGAAATCTGCAATCAAAATCGATAGTTTTAGTCAAAATTTATGACCCTTTCATTAAAACTAAGTTTCTAGTGGCGGAACTAGAAAAAATTATGGCTTAATTGCAATTTTAGTCTCCCATGTTTATCAATTTCGGGATTTTGGTCCCCCTATTTTTAAATCCGCAATTTTAGTCCCTCAATTTTTCTAAATTCTGAAATTAGGTCCCATTTTTCAATTGACAATGATGTGGCATCATTTTAATTGATATGGCATTGAACATAGTGAACCCATGGATGCCATATCATATTAACCTTATAATTATAATTCTTTTACAAATATAGAAATACAAATAATTAATAATAATTGATATATAAAACAAAAATAGTATTTAATATATGGGAGCCATAAAATTTTTTAATGTACAAATTAAGTAAAAAAAATATTATATATAAAAATATAAGTCGTAAAAAGCATAAATATACTATTTGGCATATTTCAAATCAAGAAACATGTTTCTTTATAAATTCATACCAAATTTTAAACTTATAAATTCATATCAAAAAAATAAAAACCTATATGATAAACATATTTATTTATGTCATTTCATATTTATATAATTGGTAATTTTATCCAATATTATAAATTTAATTAGTTATCTGTTATTTTTTGACAAATAAAATCAAAGTTCATTATTATAAAATTAATCTGTACAGCTTAAAATAATACTCTACGTAATCATCAATAATATAAAGGGTAAAATTTGTTATCAATCCTTACTTTTATAGCGAGTTTTTGTCCTTGTAAAATAAAATCAATGGTTTTCATTCTTACAAAAAAAAATATTTTATTTTTAGTCCTTAATGAGCAAAATTTTGACATGTTAATGCCAAAATTACTACGTTTTTATGTTCAAAATGATCTATAATATGTTTATATATCATGATAAACTTATATAAATTCATATTGTGTTAAAAAAATTGTCAAAATTTTGCCCATTAGGGACTAAAAACAAAAGAACAAATTTTTTAGGGATGAAAATGAGCGATTTTATTTTACAGGGACGAAAAACAAAACTCGTTATAAAAGTATGGACGGAAAATATATTTTACCATAATATAAAGTAATATTTGTATTTGTAACACCCCGATTTTCGAAGCCCAAAAGTAGGCATTTTTTTTTTTAAACAGCAAGGACTTTGAAATAAAACATTCACGATCGAACTTAAATTAAATCAGAGTAAACCATTTTCAAAATAACGATCGGAATGCAATGCCTCTTTTATAAATCGTTTTCACAAATCAAGTTTAAGAATAAAAACCAAACGCCATGTCTAAACAAACATAACGACATCATTTATTCCAAATAAAACATCAAACTACAAGTTTGGAATACAAATGCAGGGAAGCATAAAGAAGAGTAAACAAGACTCTTAAACTACTACCTCTAAGCTGATCTTTAACTCTAACTGAAAATGACTGGGTGACAAAGACCCACAGACAGCTTCAAGCCTCGCCGCTTCTCCACGCGGTACAAATAAATCCCTAAAAATGCTCGTAGAGGGTCACGATCTAAAAATAACATATAACCAAAAATACGCAGCACAAGATATACAATACATGGCATCATATACTCATTTATCATATGAATCACACATCACAGAATTTAAGTGCACGGGTAGTCTATCAATCACACACAACAGTATTCAAATGCACAATCAGCCTATCAATGCAGACTCTATATGATTGTGATCACCCTACCCGGGACTGTTTCACATGCATGAATTCCGGAATTTAACCTCTCCGCAGAGAGTCGTAGGTCCAACCCCTACTAAAATCAATAAAATCCCGAAGGATTAGAGTGGATCCATTCCCGATAATCACACTTCGTGGTCCATTCCCGATAACCACGTATTGGACTCAATAAATCCCGCAGGATTAAGGTGGATCCATTCCCGATAATCACACCCCGTGGTCCATTCCCGATAACCACTTACTATGAATGCATGAGCATACGATTCCCCATATATGCTAATGCAACAAATACATATCTTTCAAAGCATATGTAATTCTCAACCACATGCCAATACATATATTTCGCAAAATCATATGTAAGACAAATAACATCATGTACAACAAGATAATCAATCAAGTACATGCATCAACATTTCATATTACTCAATCATATGAAATTCACAACAACCACTCAAACATGTGTAAAATATAGCATGTTCTCAAACAAGTTCTCGTCACGAGAATACATCACAAAACAACCATGCTCATAATTCATATTGCATCACATCAAGCAAATACACATATACAAGCAACAATTACACATGCATAAAAAGCACTCGATATTTCGAGGTATATGAAATCGTTAGAAAGTGCCCTTACCTCGGCAAGCTTCCACTAACTTTTCTCGTGTAACTCTCCAATTCACGCAACCTAAAATATAAGCAGCGTAACATCAATAAAATACTCTCACCGTATTCTATCGAAATGAAACCAAAACCCAAAAATCTAGAGGGGTCTAAGGTACTTTCTAACACTCTCGTATAGTGATTACGAGTTCTCCCCATAGTGATTAAAAATTCACGAAGTTAAATGCACTATTTCTCGCTACGCGAAAATATTTTCGTTTCAAAACAATTTATGAAACACTTTGATTCCTAACTCCAAGGCAATCAATTACACATAATAAAAGCATTTGAAAACAACCCATGAGCTCTTCAAAAAATTTCACAAAAATAAAAGTTTACTTGCATCACAAGTTACAAGTTTTTCTTCTCAATAAAATGGCCATAACTCGCTCATCCTTTATCCAATCAAGACGAGCCATACGCCAAAATCTTCGTCTCGAAAAGACGGATCAAATGGTCAAGGTTCTAGGTCACAAAAACAATTTTAAAATGACCTAAATGTCCTTAAAGATTTCGACCAGATTTTGAAATCACACCAAAATATTATTTTCTAAAAACCAAGTATAGTTAAAATACTTAAACCATTACTAACTTCTCAAAAACAACGCAAAAGTGATCAAGCTCTTACACCAAAACCATTTCACATCAAAGCATAAAACTTTTCAAAACTTTGCAAATTAACTTGTTCACTTAAACCACAAGTTACTAATTTTTATTTCCAAATTCAACCACATTAAACATTCTTTTGAAACCATGATTCATTGCCTCCCAATTTGGACTCAAAAATTTGAAAGTCCCATGGTCACACACACACTATGTGCCACGGCCAAACAAGAAAAACAAGCTAGCTCTCAACATTTTTCATTTCAAAATCATAGAATCAATACTTTTGTCCCCAAAATCATTGAATTGATCCATCGAAATATTTTAGAAACACCAAAAAAAATTCTAAGAGTTTTCTCAAATCTCATACACAAAAATATATATTTTTTTTCTTCTTGTCTTTGAAAACTAAACCATTCCTCATATATCCATTCTTCTAAAAAGTCTAAAAACAACTTGATTAACACAAACCTCAAACAAGTTTCCATGTTTTTGATCAATTGAAATTTTTTCTTCAAACCCTAACTAAGATTTTCATGAAATTCTCATCCAATCATGGAAATCAAAATAACTAAGCCTAAATACACTAGTTAAACCCTCATGAACAACTTCTAAGCAAAAAGAAACAATCATGAGTAATTTCTAACAAAATCACCTCATGAACATAATCCAAAAATTAATCAAACTCTAAGAGTTTGGCCAGTTAAGGGAAGGAAAGAAGGTTAGTTACCTTGGTGATGAAACTACTTGCAATTCCTATGATTCAACAAACTTGAAATGGAGTGAAATGGTGAAGGAATGAGGATTTTTGTGATGAAGGGAAAGGGGTATTGGAGTTCACGGCCAAGAGAGAAAAGTGAATGAGTTCCATTTTAATTTTTCAAGTCCTCCTAGTGTATTAAGTCTTGTTAGCTCATGACCACTAGATCAAATAGTAAAAAAGTTCTAAGATTCAATCCTAGTCCTCCATTGCTTCTCTCACAAATCATAAAATATCTAGATATTTTTATGTCTTAGCCCACTAGCTCGCTCAGTTCCCACGCTCGCGCTTAACCGAGTCATGTCTCGTGTACCGACTAAAATCGCGAAAATAGAAAACCTACGAAACAAAAGTTCGTCGTAAACCAATTCTAAAAATTATCGCTAAACTTGATTCTCCGACTGAAATTTTTATTCTAAGCTCCCAAAAATATTCTGAAACCAGATTCTAACTTGCGCCGATATACAAAGTCTCTATTTAAATTTTGACGGAAAACGGAAACCGTAAAATTTCCAACAGCGGGTACAATTTTCCACTCGTTTTTCCAAAATACGGAGAAAACCAAATTTCGAAATTCTGACGACACAGGAACATTCTCATAGACAAATAAAGACTAAGGAACAAAAGTCTGTGTATTTCCAGCACACGAGCACAAGACAGGCTCTAACTCAGCAAAAATGTTGTTATTACACAATATTCACAAAACCGATTCACCAAAAACCCTAAAATTCTTAGTCAACACTTATGTTCCTTAGACAAACTGTACAGTGGAATTACGGGTCTTACATTACTACCCTCCAAAAAGAAGTTTCGTCCTCGAAACTAAAAGTAAGAGTAACAACTCAACTAGTTAGTACTAACACTGACACAAGAAAACCCCATCAGATTAGGTGTAGCCACACAGACGCTAACATCAGGTGATGCCACATAGATACTATCACCAACACACCGACACAACCGTGCACAAATCGCAACCCTCTACATAGTCGCACTGATTCAAAACTCTAGGCACAAGGCTAGACATCACACAACGAGTTCACCTTTCAGAATTACCCTTACTACAAAGGTTCACAACTCTAGTTCTCAAAGATCCTAGGTCAACAAATTTCCAAGGTCACCTTTTTCGCTTCCGCGACATTGCCCTTTCCAATAAGTTTACACGAAGTGATGACTGACTACCCCCCAAAAAGAAACACCGAAAACTTTCTGCGCATTACCAAAGCTAGCAAAAACTAGTCAATTACAGTCAACACGATTCCGTCTACTATTAACAAGAGATTAAGGATGATCAGTTCCTCAATTTGTCAATAGATAGCCGACAATCATGATGGTCGTTTAGACCATCTTTACCTAACTTGAATAATGCTCCCTTCCACTTGTGCTCAAGATCATCCGAGGCACAAAGGTCCACTAATTCCTTCGAGGTTTTCTACACATTTCCTCAATTCCTACTACCTCGATCTCCCCAATGAGACCCAATACTCAAAACACAACACTTAAAACCTCATGCTTCCACTCTCGAAACATCTGTTAAGTATCGCCCAACAGTAATACAGTGCTACCACGGCAAGTACCACCCAAACCATTACACTCAGAAAGAAGTTGCCATCTCATTAAAAGAACTTCACAACTTCACTAACATCCATAAGTCCTTAATTTAATAAATACACCTAATCGTATGTTCACATTCGGATCTCGTTCCAATCATGATTTTAATAATACCACCCCAACATCCGGTTGGTGATCCAAACTCCTCATTTTTCTTGGCACTTGCCAAACTATAACATCTACTTCTTTTGGACTCCCTTTATTCAAATCTCACCTTCCAAAAAAATCAATTTCTTATGCATCCACATATTTTCCAAATTAATACTTAGCTTATCCTTGTCTGCCTTAAGCATAAAACATTTCTCCTCGTTGACTGCCATCGTCGGCTTAAACCATTCCACGTCGTATTCTCATTCTATTTCTAAACTCTCTTGAGTTTCTTCCTCTTATCATTAAGTTCTCTTTTACTCAGAAGAGTTTCTCACCTTGACCATTCTTATTTGTTCCAACATCACCTCTCATGTCGAGATACCTACCTCCAGAATATACCTTAAGGTACTCCCCACATCACTATTATTCAACCGTCCATGATGATAATATCCGAAGTCCTTTACTTACTCGATACAGATTTCTATTCTGCTACGTCTGTCTTTATCGTAATTACTACAATTAATCGAAGCTCTACTAGTTTCCACCAAACTTTTCCACCAGATAGTGCTTACCCTTTTTATTTCTACATAGTACACACACCCCACCATGACATCCATTCAGGTGATGCTTTCGAATCCTTAATATACACGCACAATCATAATTTTCCAAATTATGTGTGAGGTCATCCTTTCCAGGTATCCTTAATTATCATAATCCACATTCTCATGTGCTTTTCCATCAGTTATTCTTAACATTTCTTCCCAAAGAATAATTATATCACTTCATTCCTTCCATAAATTACGCACTCAACCTCGACTTCTAAAGTCTCATGTGAAACCCTCTAACATGTTTTCCACTTACTAATTTAATCGTCCGGGTACCGACTGTAACATTTTTTTTTTCCGATTTAAAACTCTTCTCCTCATATCTATTCTTTTGTGCTTTTATCCAAATATGTCAAGTTCCACTTTCATTGGCATAAACTCCTCATGTGATTCTTAACTCAACCTTTACACCTTACGAGGTACATCGTTGTACTCCGTCTTACAATTCCTTTTAACCTTTCCAAATTAACCAATGAGGTTGTCAGCTTCCCCTTACAAGTCGTATTACCTTCTCACTTCCTTGCTAAGGTACAACGTTAACCCTTCCTTTGCGAATATCTTGTTTACGTTATAAACTCTACAAAACTCCAATTAGGTCCTCCTCAACGCTCTAGTAATTTGCAACTTCCCAGTTCAACAATTTCTTAGAGTTGGTTCCCAAACCACCATGACCAATAATTTGTTGATTCCAACAACATCTTTAATTCTTCGCACACAATCCAAATACTATCGTTCCATATAGTTTTGTATCATAACAAGCATACTCTTCTTTGTTAAACCAAAATACCTAATCATCATAACTATATAAAGTTATAAAGTATGTTCCCGCTGGGAATCAATCTCTAAATCTCAAGTTCTTGCTAACCCTACTTTTTTCATCTATACATTCATCGATTTCTCATTCACTTATAACTTTTACTAATGATCACCTCTTTACAGATAGTTATCTCTAAACTTATCATCTTACGTTTACTGTAATTCACCTACCAATCGACTCATCTTACTCATCCATCAAGCCATTAAACACCTATCTCAAATCTTAATGCTTGACTTCTCAAGACCAGCTACCAAATCACAATCCTTCACTATGATTTCATCCTTAGGATGTTCGATAACCAAATCAAACTCTTGAATCTAATTCCTCGAGAACATAAAATACCTATTATAACATCTAAATTCCTCCATTATATCTTAATAAACAATCAACTTGCATTGTCTTAGTACTCTCATTAAGGAACCCTTATCTACTCATAACATGACATTTCTAGAAAATATCCAAAAATTCTCGTCCATAATTTGAATTATTTAAAACTCGTCTATCTCAATTCCTATAATATCATAAATTCAAGGTACTACTTGATCCTTCAACCATCTTGATCGACCGACACATCGACTTAAATGTCATTCAACACAAGGTCTCTACCGAAATCTTGACTAATCCCCTCAAAATACTCAATAAGTCTCGACTAATCACTTAAGAATTACTTAATATGTTTACTTTCTCTTAGAGTTTAACTGTCAATAATTAACAATTCTAACTTACACTGTTACAATTCTCTAGGTATTTCCATACCATACACCTCTAGTATCACATATCATCGACATACAACTCACTTTCCAATGTTGAACTCCTCGTTCTTTACCTAAATATCTCTCCAAATCCATCCTTAACCAACAATCAATCACCTATAGTTTTATCTCACATCGACATCTATACTTACTATCTCCTGAACTATGTATAAATTGTCACTTATCCACGTGACATTTGGTCTCTTACCCTTAATCATCACGACATTCATCCTTAATAATCTTATTGCAGGATCTAATATATCTCAAACACTTAATCTAAATCCTTAAGGTATCCACCATTCGTAAAAACGTCACCTAAGCTCATTAGGTTCACTTACTTTTGACGCGCAACACACTTTACTTCCAATATGAGTCGCCCCAATGATTATCCAATCATCGTAAAAAAAATCCAACTGACATCTCTGCATGCTCCACCCTTCCACAGTGGCTGCATCCTCTTGACAAACGAATGAGTTCATCGAGTCTTGCCCTAACTCATCAGACGGATATCCAATATCTTCTCCAAAAGGTCATCTCAATCTGATCCTTACTCTCAATCCTTTATCAGTACGACGCCCACTCGTCCATACTCAACACATCCGAGTTACAACGACCAATGCTACTTCCAATTCATTATATTAATACCAAGAATCACTTGTAGTTCTTGTTCGCCTCAAGTCCGTCATCTTCGGACTTCCGCATCAAAGGAATTTAGAGACACTTGTCGACTAAATTCGACCAATCCTCGGGGTTTTTAACTATTCTACATATTGAAATACTATTGGGAACAATGCTTCAGTAAGAAACTATCAAGTACCTAAGCATATACCATGCTAAACTCAAGACAAACAACCACATAACTCGTAAGGACTCAAGCACTTACTCCCACTAAACCCGACTCTTGATCAGCTTAGGACACACGACACAGAGCCCTTTTGCGAGAATCTACCGCCGAGCTCTGATACCACAATGTAACACCCCGATTTTCGAAGCCCAAAAGTAGGCATTTTTTTTTAAAACAGCAAGGACTTTGAAATAAAACATTCACGATCGAACTTAAATTAAATCAGAGTAAACCATTTTCAAAATAACGATCGGAATGCAATGCCTCTTTTATAAATCGTTTTCACAAATCAAGTTTAAGAATAAAAACCAAACGCCATGTCTAAACAAACATAACGACATCATTTATTCCAAATAAAACATCAAACTACAAGTTTGGAATACAAATGCAGGGAAGCATAAAGAAGAGTAAACAAGACTCTTAAACTACTACCCCTAAGCTGATCTTTAACTCTAACTGAAAATGACTGGGTGACAAAGACCCACAGACAGCTTCAAGCCTCGCCGCTTCTCCACGCGGTACAAATAAATCCCTAAAAATGCTCGTAGAGGGTCACGATCTAAAAATAACATATAACCAAAAATACGCAGCACAAGATATACAATACATGGCATCATATACTCATTTATCATATGAATCACACATCACAGAATTTAAGTGCACGGGTAGTCTATCAATCACACACAACAGTATTCAAATGCACAATCAGCCTATCAATGCAGACTCTATATGATTGTGATCACCCTACCCGGGACTGTTTCACATGCATGAATTCCGGAATTTAACCTCTCCGCAGAGAGTCGTAGGTCCAACCCCTACTAAAATCAATAAAATCCCGAAGGATTAGAGTGGATCCATTCCCGATAATCACACTCCGTGGTCCATTCCCGATAACCACGTATTGGACTCAATAAATCCCGCAGGATTAAGGTGGATCCATTCCCGATAATCACACCCCGTGGTCCATTCCCGATAACCACTTACTATGAATGCATGAGCATACGATTCCCCATATATGCTAATGCAACAAATACATATCTTTCAAGCATATGTAATTCTCAACCACATGCCAATACATATATTTCGCAAAATCATATGTAAGACAAATAACATCATGTACAACAAGATAATCAATCAAGTACATGCATCAACATTTCATATTACTCAATCATATGAAATTCACAACAACCACTCAAACATGTGTAGAATATAGCATGTTCTCAAACAAGTTCTCGTCACGAGAATACATCACAAAACAACCATGCTCATAATTCATATTGCATCACATCAAGCAAATACACATATACAAGCAACAATTACACATGCATAAAAAGCACTCGATATTTCGAGGTATATGAAATCGTTAGAAAGTGCCCTTACCTCGGCAAGCTTCCACTAACTTTTCTCGTGTAACTCTCCAATTCACGCAACCTAAAATATAAGCAGCGTAACATCAATAAAATACTCTCACCGTATTCTATCGAAATGAAACCAAAACCCAAAAATCTAGAGGGGTCTAAGGTACTTTCTAACACTCTCGTATAGTGATTACGAGTTCTCCCCATAGTGATTAAAAATTCACGAAGTTAAATGCACTATTTCTCGCTACGCGAAAATATTTTCGTTTCAAAACAATTTATGAAACACTTTGATTCCTAACTCCAAGGCAATCAATTACACATAATAAAAGCATTTGAAAACAACCCATGAGCTCTTCAAAAAATTTCACAAAAATAAAAGTTTACTTGCATCACAAGTTACAAGTTTTTCTTCTCAATAAAATGGCCATAACTCGCTCATCCTTTATCCAATCAAGACGAGCCATACGCCAAAATCTTCGTCTCGAAAAGACGGATCAAATGGTCAAGGTTCTAGGTCACAAAAACAATTTTAAAATGACCTAAATGTCCTTAAAGATTTCGACCAGATTTTGAAATCACACCAAAATATTATTTTCTAAAAACCAAGTATAGTTAAAATACTTAAACCATTACTAACTTCTCAAAAACAACGCAAAAGTGATCAAGCTCTTACACCAAAACCATTTCACATCAAAGCATAAAACTTTTCAAAACTTTGCAAATTAACTTGTTCACTTAAACCACAAGTTACTAATTTTTATTTCCAAATTCAACCACATTAAACATTCTTTTGAAACCATGATTCATTGCCTCCCAATTTGGACTCAAAAATTTGAAAGTCCCATGGTCACACACACACTATGTGCCACGGCCAAACAAGAAAAACAAGCTAGCTCTCAACATTTTTCATTTCAAAATCATAGAATCAATACTTTTGTCCCCAAAATCATTGAATTGATCCATCGAAATATTTTAGAAACACCAAAAAAAATTCTAAGAGTTTTCTCAAATCTCATACACAAAAATATATATTTTTTTTCTTCTTGTCTTTGAAAACTAAACCATTCCTCATATATCCATTCTTCTAAAAAGTCTAAAAACAACTTGATTAACACAAACCTCAAACAAGTTTCCATGTTTTTGATCAATTGAAATTTTTTCTTCAAACCCTAACTAAGATTTTCATGAAATTCTCATCCAATCATGGAAATCAAAATAACTAAGCCTAAATACACTAGTTAAACCCTCATGAACAACTTCTAAGCAAAAAGAAACAATCATGAGTAATTTCTAACAAAATCACCTCATGAACATAATCCAAAAATTAATCAAACTCTAAGAGTTTGGCCAGTTAAGGGAAGGAAAGAAGGTTAGTTACCTTGGTGATGAAACTACTTGCAATTCCTATGATTCAACAAACTTGAAATGGAGTGAAATGGTGAAGGAATGAGGATTTTTGTGATGAAGGGAAAGGGGTATTGGAGTTCACGGCCAAGAGAGAAAAGTGAATGAGTTCCATTTTAATTTTTCAAGTCCTCCTAGTGTATTAAGTCTTGTTAGCTCATGACCACTAGATCAAATAGTAAAAAAGTTCTAAGATTCAATCCTAGTCCTCCATTGCTTCTCTCACAAATCATAAAATATCTAGATATTTTTATGTCTTAGCCCACTAGCTCGCTCAGTTCCCACGCTCGCGCTTAACCGAGTCATGTCTCGCGTACCGACTAAAATCGCGAAAATAGAAAACCTACGAAACAAAAGTTCGTCGTAAACCAATTCTAAAAATTATCGCTAAACTTGATTCTCCGACTGAAATTTTTATTCTAAGCTCCCAAAAATATTCTGAAACCAGATTCTAACTTGCGCCGATATACAAAGTCTCTATTTAAATTTTGACGGAAAACGGAAACCGTAAAATTTCCAACAGCGGGTACAATTTTCCACTCGTTTTTCCAAAATACGGAGAAAACCAAATTTCGAAATTCTGACGACACAGGAACGTTCTCATAGACAAATAAAGACTAAGGAACAAAAGTCTGTGTATTTCCAGCACACGAGCACAAGACAGGCTCTAACTCAGCAAAAATGTTGTTATTACACAATATTCACAAAACCGATTCACCAAAAACCCTAAAATTCTTAGTCAACACTTATGTTCCTTAGACAAACTGTACAGTGGAATTACGGGTCTTACATTACTACCCTCCAAAAAGAAGTTTCGTCCTCGAAACTAAAAGTAAGAGTAACAACTCAACTAGTTAGTACTAACACTGACACAAGAAAACCCCATCAGATTAGGTGTAGCCACACAGACGCTAACATCAGGTGATGCCACATAGATACTATCACCAACACACCGACACAACCGTGCACAAATCGCAACCCTCTACATAGTCGCACTGATTCAAAACTCTAGGCACAAGGCTAGACATCACACAACGAGTTCACCTTTCAGAATTACCCTTACTACAAAGGTTCACAACTCTAGTTCTCAAAGATCCTAGGTCAACAAATTTCCAAGGTCACCTTTTTCGCTTCCGCGACATTGCCCTTTCCAATAAGTTTACACGAAGTGATGACTGACTACCCCCCAAAAAGAAACACCGAAAACTTTCTGCGCATTACCAAAGCTAGCAAAAACTAGTCAATTACAGTCAACACGATTCCGTCTACTATTAACAAGAGATTAAGGATGATCAGTTCCTCAATTTGTCAATAGATAGCCGACAATCATGATGGTGGTTTAGACCATCTTTACCTAACTTGAATAATGCTCCCTTCCACTTGTGCTCAAGATCATCCGAGGCACAAGGGTCCACTAATTCCTTCGAGGTTTTCTACACATTTCCTCAATTCCTACTACCTCGATCTCCCCAATGAGACCCAATACTCAAAACACAACACTTAAAACCTCATGCTTCCACTCTCGAAACATCTGTTAAGTATCGCCCAACAGTAATACAGTGCTACCACGGCAAGTACCACCCAAACCATTACACTCAGAAAGAAGTTGCCATCTCATTAAAAGAACTTCACAACTTCACTAACATCCATAAGTCCTTAATTTAATAAATACACCTAATCGTATGTTCACATTCGGATCTCGTTCCAATCATGATTTTAATAATACCACCCCAACATCCGGTTGGTGATCCAAACTCCTCATTTTTCTTGGCACTTGCCAAACTATAACATCTACTTCTTTTGGACTCCCTTTATTCAAATCTCACCTTCCAAAAAAATCAATTTCTTATGCATCCACATATTTTCCAAATTAATACTTAGCTTATCCTTGTCTGCCTTAAGCATAAAACATTTCTCCTCGTTGACTGCCATCGTCGGCTTAAACCATTCCACGTCGTATTCTCATTCTATTTCTAAACTCTCTTGAGTTTCTTCCTCTTATCATTAAGTTCTCTTTTACTCAGAAGAGTTTCTCACCTTGACCATTCTTATTTGTTCCAACATCACCTCTCATGTCGAGATACCTACCTCCAGAATATACCTTAAGGTACTCCCCACATCACTATTATTCAACCGTCCATGATGATAATATCCGAAGTCCTTTACTTACTCGATACAGATTTCTATTCTGCTACGTCTGTCTTTATCGTAATTACTACAATTAATCGAAGCTCTACTAGTTTCCACCAAACTTTTCCACCAGATAGTGCTTACCCTTTTTATTTCTACATAGTACACACACCCCACCATGACATCCATTCAGGTGATGCTTTCGAATCCTTAATATACACGCACAATCATAATTTTCCAAATTATGTGTGAGGTCATCCTTTCCAGGTATCCTTAATTATCATAATCCACATTCTCATGTGCTTTTCCATCAGTTATTCTTAACATTTCTTCCCAAAGAATAATTATATCACTTCATTCCTTCCATAAATTACGCACTCAACCTCGACTTCTAAAGTCTCATGTGAAACCCTCTAACATGTTTTCCACTTACTAATTTAATCGTCCGGGTACCGACTGTAACATTTTTTTTTCCGATTTAAAACTCTTCTCCTCATATCTATTCTTTTGTGCTTTTATCCAAATATGTCAAGTTCCACTTTCATTGGCATAAACTCCCCATGTGATTCTTAACTCAACCTTTACACCTTACGAGGTACATCGTTGTACTCCGTCTTACAATTCCTTTTAACCTTTCCAAATTAACCAATGAGGTTGTCAGCTTCCCCTTACAAGTCGTATTACCTTCTCACTTCCTTGCTAAGGTACAACGTTAACCCTTCCTTTGCGAATATCTTGTTTACGTTATAAACTCTACAAAACTCCAATTAGGTCCTCCTCAATGCTCTAGTAATTTGCAACTTCCCAGTTCAACAATTTCTTAGAGTTGGTTCCCAAACCACCATGACCAATAATTTGTTGATTCCAACAACATCTTTAATTCTTCGCACACAATCCAAATACTATCGTTCCATATAGTTTTGTATCATAACAAGCATACTCTTCTTTGTTAAACCAAAATACCTAATCATCATAACTATATAAAGTTATAAAGTATGTTCCCGCTGGGAATCAATCTCTAAATCTCAAGTTCTTGCTAACCCTACTTTTTTCATCTATACATTCATCGATTTCTCATTCACTTATAACTTTTACTAATGATCACCTCTTTACAGATAGTTATCTCTAAACTTATCATCTTACGTTTACTGTAATTCACCTACCAATCGACTCATCTTACTCATCCATCAAGCCATTAAACACCTATCTCAAATCTTAATGTTTGACTTCTCAAGACCAGCTACCAAATCACAATCCTTCACTATGATTTCATCCTTAGGACGTTCGATAACCAAATCAAACTCTTGAATCTAATTCCTCGAGAACATAAAATACCTATTATAACATCTAAATTCCTCCATTATATCTTAATAAACAATCAACTAGCATTGTCTTAGTACTCTCATTAAGGAACCCTTATCTACTCATAACATGACATTTCTAGAAAATATCCAAAAATTCTCGTCCATAATTTGAATTATTTAAAACTCGTCTATCTCAATTCCTATAATATCATAAATTCAAGGTACTACTTGATCCTTCAACCATCTTGATCGACCGACACATCGACTTAAATGTCATTCAACACAAGGTCTCTACCGAAATCTTGACTAATCCCCTCAAAATACTCAATAAGTCTCGACTAATCACTTAAGAATTACTTAATATGTTTACTTTCTCTTAGAGTTTAACTGTCAATAATTAACAATTCTAACTTACACTGTTACAATTCTCTAGGTATTTCCATACCATACACCTCTAGTATCACATATCATCGACATACAACTCACTTTCCAATGTTGAACTCCTCGTTCTTTACCTAAATATCTCTCCAAATCCATCCTTAACCAACAATCAATCACCTATAGTTTTATCTCACATCGACATCTATACTTACTATCTCCTGAACTATGTATAAATTGTCACTTATCCACGTGACATTTGGTCTCTTACCCTTAATCATCACGACATTCATCCTTAATAATCTTATTGCAGGATCTAATATATCTCAAACACTTAATCTAAATCCTTAAGGTATCCACCATTCGTAAAAACGTCACCTAAGCTCATTAGGTTCACTTACTTTTGACGCGCAACACACTTTACTTCCAATATGAGTCGCCCCAATGATTATCCAATCATCGTAAAAAAAATCCAACTGACATCTCTGCATGCTCCACCCTTCCACAGTGGCTGCATCCTCTTGACAAACGAATGAGTTCATCGAGTCTTGCCCTAACTCATCAGACGGATATCCAATATCTTCTCCAAAAGGTCATCTCAATCCGATCCTTACTCTCAATCCTTTATCAGTACGACGCCCACTCGTCCATACTCAACACATCCGAGTTACAACGACCAATGCTACTTCCAATTCATTATATTAATACCAAGAATCACTTGTAGTTCTTGTTCGCCTCAAGTCCGTCATCTTCGGACTTCCGCATCAAAGGAATTTAGAGACACTTGTCGACTAAATTCGACCAATCCTCGGGGTTTTTAACTATTCTACATATTGAAATACTATTGGGAACAATGCTTCAGTAAGAAACTATCAAGTACCTAAGCATATACCATGCTAAACTCAAGACAAACAACCACATAACTCGTAAGGACTCAAGCACTTACTCCCACTAAACCCGACTCTTGATCAGCTTAGGACACACGACACAGAGCCCTTTTGCGAGAATCTACCGCCGAGCTCTGATACCACAATGTAACACCCCGATTTTCGAAGCCCAAAAGTAGGCATTTTTTTTTAAAACAGCAAGGACTTTGAAATAAAACATTCACGATCGAACTTAAATTAAATCAGAGTAAACCATTTTCAAAATAACGATCGGAATGCAATGCCTCTTTTATAAATCGTTTTCACAAATCAAGTTTAAGAATAAAAACCAAACGCCATGTCTAAACAAACATAACGACATCATTTATTCCAAATAAAACATCAAACTACAAGTTTGGAATACAAATGCAGGGAAGCATAAAGAAGAGTAAACAAGACTCTTAAACTACTACCCCTAAGCTGATCTTTAACTCTAACTGAAAATGACTGGGTGACAAAGACCCACAGACAGCTTCAAGCCTCGCCGCTTCTCCACGCGGTACAAATAAATCCCTAAAAATGCTCGTAGAGGGTCACGATCTAAAAATAACATATAACCAAAAATACGCAGCACAAGATATACAATACATGGCATCATATACTCATTTATCATATGAATCACACATCACAGAATTTAAGTGCACGGGTAGTCTATCAATCACACACAACAGTATTCAAATGCACAATCAGCCTATCAATGCAGACTCTATATGATTGTGATCACCCTACCCGGGACTGTTTCACATGCATGAATTCCGGAATTTAACCTCTCCGCAGAGAGTCGTAGGTCCAACCCCTACTAAAATCAATAAAATCCCGAAGGATTAGAGTGGATCCATTCCCGATAATCACACTCCGTGGTCCATTCCCGATAACCACGTATTGGACTCAATAAATCCCGCAGGATTAAGGTGGATCCATTCCCGATAATCACACCCCGTGGTCCATTCCCGATAACCACTTACTATGAATGCATGAGCATACGATTCCCCATATATGCTAATGCAACAAATACATATCTTTCAAGCATATGTAATTCTCAACCACATGCCAATACATATATTTCGCAAAATCATATGTAAGACAAATAACATCATGTACAACAAGATAATCAATCAAGTACATGCATCAACATTTCATATTACTCAATCATATGAAATTCACAACAACCACTCAAACATGTGTAGAATATAGCATGTTCTCAAACAAGTTCTCGTCACGAGAATACATCACAAAACAACCATGCTCATAATTCATATTGCATCACATCAAGCAAATACACATATACAAGCAACAATTACACATGCATAAAAAGCACTCGATATTTCGAGGTATATGAAATCGTTAGAAAGTGCCCTTACCTCGGCAAGCTTCCACTAACTTTTCTCGTGTAACTCTCCAATTCACGCAACCTAAAATATAAGCAGCGTAACATCAATAAAATACTCTCACCGTATTCTATCGAAATGAAACCAAAACCCAAAAATCTAGAGGGGTCTAAGGTACTTTCTAACACTCTCGTATAGTGATTACGAGTTCTCCCCATAGTGATTAAAAATTCACGAAGTTAAATGCACTATTTCTCGCTACGCGAAAATATTTTCGTTTCAAAACAATTTATGAAACACTTTGATTCCTAACTCCAAGGCAATCAATTACACATAATAAAAGCATTTGAAAACAACCCATGAGCTCTTCAAAAAATTTCACAAAAATAAAAGTTTACTTGCATCACAAGTTACAAGTTTTTCTTCTCAATAAAATGGCCATAACTCGCTCATCCTTTATCCAATCAAGACGAGCCATACGCCAAAATCTTCGTCTCGAAAAGACGGATCAAATGGTCAAGGTTCTAGGTCACAAAAACAATTTTAAAATGACCTAAATGTCCTTAAAGATTTCGACCAGATTTTGAAATCACACCAAAATATTATTTTCTAAAAACCAAGTATAGTTAAAATACTTAAACCATTACTAACTTCTCAAAAACAACGCAAAAGTGATCAAGCTCTTACACCAAAACCATTTCACATCAAAGCATAAAACTTTTCAAAACTTTGCAAATTAACTTGTTCACTTAAACCACAAGTTACTAATTTTTATTTCCAAATTCAACCACATTAAACATTCTTTTGAAACCATGATTCATTGCCTCCCAATTTGGACTCAAAAATTTGAAAGTCCCATGGTCACACACACACTATGTGCCACGGCCAAACAAGAAAAACAAGCTAGCTCTCAACATTTTTCATTTCAAAATCATAGAATCAATACTTTTGTCCCCAAAATCATTGAATTGATCCATCGAAATATTTTAGAAACACCAAAAAAAATTCTAAGAGTTTTCTCAAATCTCATACACAAAAATATATATTTTTTTTTCTTCTTGTCTTTGAAAACTAAACCATTCCTCATATATCCATTCTTCTAAAAAGTCTAAAAACAACTTGATTAACACAAACCTCAAACAAGTTTCCATGTTTTTGATCAATTGAAATTTTTTCTTCAAACCCTAACTAAGATTTTCATGAAATTCTCATCCAATCATGGAAATCAAAATAACTAAGCCTAAATACACTAGTTAAACCCTCATGAACAACTTCTAAGCAAAAAGAAACAATCATGAGTAATTTCTAACAAAATCACCTCATGAACATAATCCAAAAATTAATCAAACTCTAAGAGTTTGGCCAGTTAAGGGAAGGAAAGAAGGTTAGTTACCTTGGTGATGAAACTACTTGCAATTCCTATGATTCAACAAACTTGAAATGGAGTGAAATGGTGAAGGAATGAGGATTTTTGTGATGAAGGGAAAGGGGTATTGGAGTTCACGGCCAAGAGAGAAAAGTGAATGAGTTCCATTTTAATTTTTCAAGTCCTCCTAGTGTATTAAGTCTTGTTAGCTCATGACCACTAGATCAAATAGTAAAAAAGTTCTAAGATTCAATCCTAGTCCTCCATTGCTTCTCTCACAAATCATAAAATATCTAGATATTTTTATGTCTTAGCCCACTAGCTCGCTCAGTTCCCACGCTCGCGCTTAACCGAGTCATGTCTCGCGTACCGACTAAAATCGCGAAAATAGAAAACCTACGAAACAAAAGTTCGTCGTAAACCAATTCTAAAAATTATCGCTAAACTTGATTCTCCGACTGAAATTTTTATTCTAAGCTCCCAAAAATATTCTGAAACCAGATTCTAACTTGCGCCGATATACAAAGTCTCTATTTAAATTTTGACGGAAAACGGAAACCGTAAAATTTCCAACAGCGGGTACAATTTTCCACTCGTTTTTCCAAAATACGGAGAAAACCAAATTTCGAAATTCTGACGACACAGGAACGTTCTCATAGACAAATAAAGACTAAGGAACAAAAGTCTGTGTATTTCCAGCACACGAGCACAAGACAGGCTCTAACTCAGCAAAAATGTTGTTATTACACAATATTCACAAAACCGATTCACCAAAAACCCTAAAATTCTTAGTCAACACTTATGTTCCTTAGACAAACTGTACAGTGGAATTACGGGTCTTACATTACTACCCTCCAAAAAGAAGTTTCGTCCTCGAAACTAAAAGTAAGAGTAACAACTCAACTAGTTAGTACTAACACTGACACAAGAAAACCCCATCAGATTAGGTGTAGCCACACAGACGCTAACATCAGGTGATGCCACATAGATACTATCACCAACACACCGACACAACCGTGCACAAATCGCAACCCTCTACATAGTCGCACTGATTCAAAACTCTAGGCACAAGGCTAGACATCACACAACGAGTTCACCTTTCAGAATTACCCTTACTACAAAGGTTCACAACTCTAGTTCTCAAAGATCCTAGGTCAACAAATTTCCAAGGTCACCTTTTTCGCTTCCGCGACATTGCCCTTTCCCAATAAGTTTACACGAAGTGATGACTGACTACCCCCCAAAAAGAAACACCGAAAACTTTCTGCGCATTACCAAAGCTAGCAAAAACTAGTCAATTACAGTCAACACGATTCCGTCTACTATTAACAAGAGATTAAGGATGATCAGTTCCTCAATTTGTCAATAGATAGCCGACAATCATGATGGTGGTTTAGACCATCTTTACCTAACTTGAATAATGCTCCCTTCCACTTGTGCTCAAGATCATCCGAGGCACAAGGGTCCACTAATTCCTTCGAGGTTTTCTACACATTTCCTCAATTCCTACTACCTCGATCTCCCCAATGAGACCCAATACTCAAAACACAACACTTAAAACCTCATGCTTCCACTCTCGAAACATCTGTTAAGTATCGCCCAACAGTAATACAGTGCTACCACGGCAAGTACCACCCAAACCATTACACTCAGAAAGAAGTTGCCATCTCATTAAAAGAACTTCACAACTTCACTAACATCCATAAGTCCTTAATTTAATAAATACACCTAATCGTATGTTCACATTCGGATCTCGTTCCAATCATGATTTTAATAATACCACCCCAACATCCGGTTGGTGATCCAAACTCCTCATTTTTCTTGGCACTTGCCAAACTATAACATCTACTTCTTTTGGACTCCCTTTATTCAAATCTCACCTTCCAAAAAAATCAATTTCTTATGCATCCACATATTTTCCAAATTAATACTTAGCTTATCCTTGTCTGCCTTAAGCATAAAACATTTCTCCTCGTTGACTGCCATCGTCGGCTTAAACCATTCCACGTCGTATTCTCATTCTATTTCTAAACTCTCTTGAGTTTCTTCCTCTTATCATTAAGTTCTCTTTTACTCAGAAGAGTTTCTCACCTTGACCATTCTTATTTGTTCCAACATCACCTCTCATGTCGAGATACCTACCTCCAGAATATACCTTAAGGTACTCCCCACATCACTATTATTCAACCGTCCATGATGATAATATCCGAAGTCCTTTACTTACTCGATACAGATTTCTATTCTGCTACGTCTGTCTTTATCGTAATTACTACAATTAATCGAAGCTCTACTAGTTTCCACCAAACTTTTCCACCAGATAGTGCTTACCCTTTTTATTTCTACATAGTACACACACCCCACCATGACATCCATTCAGGTGATGCTTTCGAATCCTTAATATACACGCACAATCATAATTTTCCAAATTATGTGTGAGGTCATCCTTTCCAGGTATCCTTAATTATCATAATCCACATTCTCATGTGCTTTTCCATCAGTTATTCTTAACATTTCTTCCCAAAGAATAATTATATCACTTCATTCCTTCCATAAATTACGCACTCAACCTCGACTTCTAAAGTCTCATGTGAAACCCTCTAACATGTTTTCCACTTACTAATTTAATCGTCCGGGTACCGACTGTAACATTTTTTTTTTCCAATTTAAAACTCTTCTCCTCATATCTATTCTTTTGTGCTTTTATCCAAATATGTCAAGTTCCACTTTCATTGGCATAAACTCCTCATGTGATTCTTAACTCAACCTTTACACCTTACGAGGTACATCGTTGTACTCCGTCTTACAATTCCTTTTAACCTTTCCAAATTAACCAATGAGGTTGTCAGCTTCCCCTTACAAGTCGTATTACCTTCTCACTTCCTTGCTAAGGTACAACGTTAACCCTTCCTTTGCGAATATCTTGTTTACGTTATAAACTCTACAAAACTCCAATTAGGTCCTCCTCAACGCTCTAGTAATTTGCAACTTCCCAGTTCAACAATTTCTTAGAGTTGGTTCCCAAACCACCATGACCAATAATTTGTTGATTCCAACAACATCTTTAATTCTTCGCACACAATCCAAATACTATCGTTCCATATAGTTTTGTATCATAACAAGCATACTCTTCTTTGTTAAACCAAAATACCTAATCATCATAACTATATAAAGTTATAAAGTATGTTCCCGCTGGGAATCAATCTCTAAATCTCAAGTTCTTGCTAACCCTACTTTTTTCATCTATACATTCATCGATTTCTCATTCACTTATAACTTTTACTAATGATCACCTCTTTACAGATAGTTATCTCTAAACTTATCATCTTACGTTTACTGTAATTCACCTACCAATCGACTCATCTTACTCATCCATCAAGCCATTAAACACCTATCTCAAATCTTAATGCTTGACTTCTCAAGACCAGCTACCAAATCACAATCCTTCACTATGATTTCATCCTTAGGATGTTCGATAACCAAATCAAACTCTTGAATCTAATTCCTCGAGAACATAAAATACCTATTATAACATCTAAATTCCTCCATTATATCTTAATAAACAATCAACTTGCATTGTCTTAGTACTCTCATTAAGGAACCCTTATCTACTCATAACATGACATTTCTAGAAAATATCCAAAAATTCTCGTCCATAATTTGAATTATTTAAAACTCGTCTATCTCAATTCCTATAATATCATAAATTCAAGGTACTACTTGATCCTTCAACCATCTTGATCGACCGACACATCGACTTAAATGTCATTCAACACAAGGTCTCTACCGAAATCTTGACTAATCCCCTCAAAATACTCAATAAGTCTCGACTAATCACTTAAGAATTACTTAATATGTTTACTTTCTCTTAGAGTTTAACTGTCAATAATTAACAATTCTAACTTACACTGTTACAATTCTCTAGGTATTTCCATACCATACACCTCTAGTATCACATATCATCGACATACAACTCACTTTCCAATGTTGAACTCCTCGTTCTTTACCTAAATATCTCTCCAAATCCATCCTTAACCAACAATCAATCACCTATAGTTTTATCTCACATCGACATCTATACTTACTATCTCCTGAACTATGTATAAATTGTCACTTATCCACGTGACATTTGGTCTCTTACCCTTAATCATCACGACATTCATCCTTAATAATCTTATTGCAGGATCTAATATATCTCAAACACTTAATCTAAATCCTTAAGGTATCCACCATTCGTAAAAACGTCACCTAAGCTCATTAGGTTCACTTACTTTTGACGCGCAACACACTTTACTTCCAATATGAGTCGCCCCAATGATTATCCAATCATCGTAAAAAAAATCCAACTGACATCTCTGCATGCTCCACCCTTCCACAGTGGCTGCATCCTCTTGACAAACGAATGAGTTCATCGAGTCTTGCCCTAACTCATCAGACGGATATCCAATATCTTCTCCAAAAGGTCATCTCAATCTGATCCTTACTCTCAATCCTTTATCAGTACGACGCCCACTCGTCCATACTCAACACATCCGAGTTACAACGACCAATGCTACTTCCAATTCATTATATTAATACCAAGAATCACTTGTAGTTCTTGTTCGCCTCAAGTCCGTCATCTTCGGACTTCCGCATCAAAGGAATTTAGAGACACTTGTCGACTAAATTCGACCAATCCTCGGGGTTTTTAACTATTCTACATATTGAAATACTATTGGGAACAATGCTTCAGTAAGAAACTATCAAGTACCTAAGCATATACCATGCTAAACTCAAGACAAACAACCACATAACTCGTAAGGACTCAAGCACTTACTCCCACTAAACCCGACTCTTGATCAGCTTAGGACACACGACACAGAGCCCTTTTGCGAGAATCTACCGCCGAGCTCTGATACCACAATGTAACACCCCGATTTTCGAAGCCCAAAAGTAGGCATTTTTTTTTAAAACAGCAAGGACTTTGAAATAAAACATTCACGATCGAACTTAAATTAAATCAGAGTAAACCATTTTCAAAATAACGATCGGAATGCAATGCCTCTTTTATAAATCGTTTTCACAAATCAAGTTTAAGAATAAAAACCAAACGCCATGTCTAAACAAACATAACGACATCATTTATTCCAAATAAAACATCAAACTACAAGTTTGGAATACAAATGCAGGGAAGCATAAAGAAGAGTAAACAAGACTCTTAAACTACTACCCCTAAGCTGATCTTTAACTCTAACTGAAAATGACTGGGTGACAAAGACCCACAGACAGCTTCAAGCCTCGCCGCTTCTCCACGCGGTACAAATAAATCCCTAAAAATGCTCGTAGAGGGTCACGATCTAAAAATAACATATAACCAAAAATACGCAGCACAAGATATACAATACATGGCATCATATACTCATTTATCATATGAATCACACATCACAGAATTTAAGTGCACGGGTAGTCTATCAATCACACACAACAGTATTCAAATGCACAATCAGCCTATCAATGCAGACTCTATATGATTGTGATCACCCTACCCGGGACTGTTTCACATGCATGAATTCCGGAATTTAACCTCTCCGCAGAGAGTCGTAGGTCCAACCCCTACTAAAATCAATAAAATCCCGAAGGATTAGAGTGGATCCATTCCCGATAATCACACTCCGTGGTCCATTCCCGATAACCACGTATTGGACTCAATAAATCCCGCAGGATTAAGGTGGATCCATTCCCGATAATCACACCCCGTGGTCCATTCCCGATAACCACTTACTATGAATGCATGAGCATACGATTCCCCATATATGCTAATGCAACAAATACATATCTTTCAAGCATATGTAATTCTCAACCACATGCCAATACATATATTTCGCAAAATCATATGTAAGACAAATAACATCATGTACAACAAGATAATCAATCAAGTACATGCATCAACATTTCATATTACTCAATCATATGAAATTCACAACAACCACTCAAACATGTGTAGAATATAGCATGTTCTCAAACAAGTTCTCGTCACGAGAATACATCACAAAACAACCATGCTCATAATTCATATTGCATCACATCAAGCAAATACACATATACAAGCAACAATTACACATGCATAAAAAGCACTCGATATTTCGAGGTATATGAAATCGTTAGAAAGTGCCCTTACCTCGGCAAGCTTCCACTAACTTTTCTCGTGTAACTCTCCAATTCACGCAACCTAAAATATAAGCAGCGTAACATCAATAAAATACTCTCACCGTATTCTATCGAAATGAAACCAAAACCCAAAAATCTAGAGGGGTCTAAGGTACTTTCTAACACTCTCGTATAGTGATTACGAGTTCTCCCCATAGTGATTAAAAATTCACGAAGTTAAATGCACTATTTCTCGCTACGCGAAAATATTTTCGTTTCAAAACAATTTATGAAACACTTTGATTCCTAACTCCAAGGCAATCAATTACACATAATAAAAGCATTTGAAAACAACCCATGAGCTCTTCAAAAAATTTCACAAAAATAAAAGTTTACTTGCATCACAAGTTACAAGTTTTTCTTCTCAATAAAATGGCCATAACTCGCTCATCCTTTATCCAATCAAGACGAGCCATACGCCAAAATCTTCGTCTCGAAAAGACGGATCAAATGGTCAAGGTTCTAGGTCACAAAAACAATTTTAAAATGACCTAAATGTCCTTAAAGATTTCGACCAGATTTTGAAATCACACCAAAATATTATTTTCTAAAAACCAAGTATAGTTAAAATACTTAAACCATTACTAACTTCTCAAAAACAACGCAAAAGTGATCAAGCTCTTACACCAAAACCATTTCACATCAAAGCATAAAACTTTTCAAAACTTTGCAAATTAACTTGTTCACTTAAACCACAAGTTACTAATTTTTATTTCCAAATTCAACCACATTAAACATTCTTTTGAAACCATGATTCATTGCCTCCCAATTTGGACTCAAAAATTTGAAAGTCCCATGGTCACACACACACTATGTGCCACGGCCAAACAAGAAAAACAAGCTAGCTCTCAACATTTTTCATTTCAAAATCATAGAATCAATACTTTTGTCCCCAAAATCATTGAATTGATCCATCGAAATATTTTAGAAACACCAAAAAAAATTCTAAGAGTTTTCTCAAATCTCATACACAAAAATATATATTTTTTTTCTTCTTGTCTTTGAAAACTAAACCATTCCTCATATATCCATTCTTCTAAAAAGTCTAAAAACAACTTGATTAACACAAACCTCAAACAAGTTTCCATGTTTTTGATCAATTGAAATTTTTTCTTCAAACCCTAACTAAGATTTTCATGAAATTCTCATCCAATCATGGAAATCAAAATAACTAAGCCTAAATACACTAGTTAAACCCTCATGAACAACTTCTAAGCAAAAAGAAACAATCATGAGTAATTTCTAACAAAATCACCTCATGAACATAATCCAAAAATTAATCAAACTCTAAGAGTTTGGCCAGTTAAGGGAAGGAAAGAAGGTTAGTTACCTTGGTGATGAAACTACTTGCAATTCCTATGATTCAACAAACTTGAAATGGAGTGAAATGGTGAAGGAATGAGGATTTTTGTGATGAAGGGAAAGGGGTATTGGAGTTCACGGCCAAGAGAGAAAAGTGAATGAGTTCCATTTTAATTTTTCAAGTCCTCCTAGTGTATTAAGTCTTGTTAGCTCATGACCACTAGATCAAATAGTAAAAAAGTTCTAAGATTCAATCCTAGTCCTCCATTGCTTCTCTCACAAATCATAAAATATCTAGATATTTTTATGTCTTAGCCCACTAGCTCGCTCAGTTCCCACGCTCGCGCTTAACCGAGTCATGTCTCGCGTACCGACTAAAATCGCGAAAATAGAAAACCTACGAAACAAAAGTTCGTCGTAAACCAATTCTAAAAATTATCGCTAAACTTGATTCTCCGACTGAAATTTTTATTCTAAGCTCCCAAAAATATTCTGAAACCAGATTCTAACTTGCGCCGATATACAAAGTCTCTATTTAAATTTTGACGGAAAACGGAAACCGTAAAATTTCCAACAGCGGGTACAATTTTCCACTCGTTTTTCCAAAATACGGAGAAAACCAAATTTCGAAATTCTGACGACACAGGAACGTTCTCATAGACAAATAAAGACTAAGGAACAAAAGTCTGTGTATTTCCAGCACACGAGCACAAGACAGGCTCTAACTCAGCAAAAATGTTGTTATTACACAATATTCACAAAACCGATTCACCAAAAACCCTAAAATTCTTAGTCAACACTTATGTTCCTTAGACAAACTGTACAGTGGAATTACGGGTCTTACATTACTACCCTCCAAAAAGAAGTTTCGTCCTCGAAACTAAAAGTAAGAGTAACAACTCAACTAGTTAGTACTAACACTGACACAAGAAAACCCCATCAGATTAGGTGTAGCCACACAGACGCTAACATCAGGTGATGCCACATAGATACTATCACCAACACACCGACACAACCGTGCACAAATCGCAACCCTCTACATAGTCGCACTGATTCAAAACTCTAGGCACAAGGCTAGACATCACACAACGAGTTCACCTTTCAGAATTACCCTTACTACAAAGGTTCACAACTCTAGTTCTCAAAGATCCTAGGTCAACAAATTTCCAAGGTCACCTTTTTCGCTTCCGCGACATTGCCCTTTCCAATAAGTTTACACGAAGTGATGACTGACTACCCCCCAAAAAGAAACACCGAAAACTTTCTGCGCATTACCAAAGCTAGCAAAAACTAGTCAATTACAGTCAACACGATTCCGTCTACTATTAACAAGAGATTAAGGATGATCAGTTCCTCAATTTGTCAATAGATAGCCGACAATCATGATGGTGGTTTAGACCATCTTTACCTAACTTGAATAATGCTCCCTTCCACTTGTGCTCAAGATCATCCGAGGCACAAGGGTCCACTAATTCCTTCGAGGTTTTCTACACATTTCCTCAATTCCTACTACCTCGATCTCCCCAATGAGACCCAATACTCAAAACACAACACTTAAAACCTCATGCTTCCACTCTCGAAACATCTGTTAAGTATCGCCCAACAGTAATACAGTGCTACCACGGCAAGTACCACCCAAACCATTACACTCAGAAAGAAGTTGCCATCTCATTAAAAGAACTTCACAACTTCACTAACATCCATAAGTCCTTAATTTAATAAATACACCTAATCGTATGTTCACATTCGGATCTCGTTCCAATCATGATTTTAATAATACCACCCCAACATCCGGTTGGTGATCCAAACTCCTCATTTTTCTTGGCACTTGCCAAACTATAACATCTACTTCTTTTGGACTCCCTTTATTCAAATCTCACCTTCCAAAAAAATCAATTTCTTATGCATCCACATATTTTCCAAATTAATACTTAGCTTATCCTTGTCTGCCTTAAGCATAAAACATTTCTCCTCGTTGACTGCCATCGTCGGCTTAAACCATTCCACGTCGTATTCTCATTCTATTTCTAAACTCTCTTGAGTTTCTTCCTCTTATCATTAAGTTCTCTTTTACTCAGAAGAGTTTCTCACCTTGACCATTCTTATTTGTTCCAACATCACCTCTCATGTCGAGATACCTACCTCCAGAATATACCTTAAGGTACTCCCCACATCACTATTATTCAACCGTCCATGATGATAATATCCGAAGTCCTTTACTTACTCGATACAGATTTCTATTCTGCTACGTCTGTCTTTATCGTAATTACTACAATTAATCGAAGCTCTACTAGTTTCCACCAAACTTTTCCACCAGATAGTGCTTACCCTTTTTATTTCTACATAGTACACACACCCCACCATGACATCCATTCAGGTGATGCTTTCGAATCCTTAATATACACGCACAATCATAATTTTCCAAATTATGTGTGAGGTCATCCTTTCCAGGTATCCTTAATTATCATAATCCACATTCTCATGTGCTTTTCCATCAGTTATTCTTAACATTTCTTCCCAAAGAATAATTATATCACTTCATTCCTTCCATAAATTACGCACTCAACCTCGACTTCTAAAGTCTCATGTGAAACCCTCTAACATGTTTTCCACTTACTAATTTAATCGTCCGGGTACCGACTGTAACATTTTTTTTTTCCAATTTAAAACTCTTCTCCTCATATCTATTCTTTTGTGCTTTTATCCAAATATGTCAAGTTCCACTTTCATTGGCATAAACTCCTCATGTGATTCTTAACTCAACCTTTACACCTTACGAGGTACATCGTTGTACTCCGTCTTACAATTCCTTTTAACCTTTCCAAATTAACCAATGAGGTTGTCAGCTTCCCCTTACAAGTCGTATTACCTTCTCACTTCCTTGCTAAGGTACAACGTTAACCCTTCCTTTGCGAATATCTTGTTTACGTTATAAACTCTACAAAACTCCAATTAGGTCCTCCTCAACGCTCTAGTAATTTGCAACTTCCCAGTTCAACAATTTCTTAGAGTTGGTTCCCAAACCACCATGACCAATAATTTGTTGATTCCAACAACATCTTTAATTCTTCGCACACAATCCAAATACTATCGTTCCATATAGTTTTGTATCATAACAAGCATACTCTTCTTTGTTAAACCAAAATACCTAATCATCATAACTATATAAAGTTATAAAGTATGTTCCCGCTGGGAATCAATCTCTAAATCTCAAGTTCTTGCTAACCCTACTTTTTTCATCTATACATTCATCGATTTCTCATTCACTTATAACTTTTACTAATGATCACCTCTTTACAGATAGTTATCTCTAAACTTATCATCTTACGTTTACTGTAATTCACCTACCAATCGACTCATCTTACTCATCCATCAAGCCATTAAACACCTATCTCAAATCTTAATGTTTGACTTCTCAAGACCAGCTACCAAATCACAATCCTTCACTATGATTTCATCCTTAGGACGTTCGATAACCAAATCAAACTCTTGAATCTAATTCCTCGAGAACATAAAATACCTATTATAACATCTAAATTCCTCCATTATATCTTAATAAACAATCAACTAGCATTGTCTTAGTACTCTCATTAAGGAACCCTTATCTACTCATAACATGACATTTCTAGAAAATATCCAAAAATTCTCGTCCATAATTTGAATTATTTAAAACTCGTCTATCTCAATTCCTATAATATCATAAATTCAAGGTACTACTTGATCCTTCAACCATCTTGATCGACCGACACATCGACTTAAATGTCATTCAACACAAGGTCTCTACCGAAATCTTGACTAATCCCCTCAAAATACTCAATAAGTCTCGACTAATCACTTAAGAATTACTTAATATGTTTACTTTCTCTTAGAGTTTAACTGTCAATAATTAACAATTCTAACTTACACTGTTACAATTCTCTAGGTATTTCCATACCATACACCTCTAGTATCATCGACATACAACTCACTTTCCAATGTTGAACTCCTCGTTCTTTACCTAAATATCTCTCCAAATCCATCCTTAACCAACAATCAATCACCTATAGTTTTATCTCACATCGACATCTATACTTACTATCTCCTGAACTATGTATAAATTGTCACTTATCCACGTGACATTTGGTCTCTTACCCTTAATCATCACGACATTCATCCTTAATAATCTTATTGCAGGATCTAATATATCTCAAACACTTAATCTAAATCCTTAAGGTATCCACCATTCGTAAAAACGTCACCTAAGCTCATTAGGTTCACTTACTTTTGACGCGCAACACACTTTACTTCCAATATGAGTCGCCCCAATGATTATCCAATCATCGTAAAAAAAATCCAACTGACATCTCTGCATGCTCCACCCTTCCACAGTGGCTGCATCCTCTTGACAAACGAATGAGTTCATCGAGTCTTGCCCTAACTCATCAGACGGATATCCAATATCTTCTCCAAAAGGTCATCTCAATCCGATCCTTACTCTCAATCCTTTATCAGTACGACGCCCACTCGTCCATACTCAACACATCCGAGTTACAACGACCAATGCTACTTCCAATTCATTATATTAATACCAAGAATCACTTGTAGTTCTTGTTCGCCTCAAGTCCGTCATCTTCGGACTTCCGCATCAAAGGAATTTAGAGACACTTGTCGACTAAATTCGACCAATCCTCGGGGTTTTTAACTATTCTACATATTGAAATACTATTGGGAACAATGCTTCAGTAAGAAACTATCAAGTACCTAAGCATATACCATGCTAAACTCAAGACAAACAACCACATAACTCGTAAGGACTCAAGCACTTACTCCCACTAAACCCGACTCTTGATCAGCTTAGGACACACGACACAGAGCCCTTTTGCGAGAATCTACCGCCGAGCTCTGATACCACAATGTAACACCCCGATTTTCGAAGCCCAAAAGTAGGCATTTTTTTTTAAAACAGCAAGGACTTTGAAATAAAACATTCACGATCGAACTTAAATTAAATCAGAGTAAACCATTTTCAAAATAACGATCGGAATGCAATGCCTCTTTTATAAATCGTTTTCACAAATCAAGTTTAAGAATAAAAACCAAACGCCATGTCTAAACAAACATAACGACATCATTTATTCCAAATAAAACATCAAACTACAAGTTTGGAATACAAATGCAGGGAAGCATAAAGAAGAGTAAACAAGACTCTTAAACTACTACCCCTAAGCTGATCTTTAACTCTAACTGAAAATGACTGGGTGACAAAGACCCACAGACAGCTTCAAGCCTCGCCGCTTCTCCACGCGGTACAAATAAATCCCTAAAAATGCTCGTAGAGGGTCACGATCTAAAAATAACATATAACCAAAAATACGCAGCACAAGATATACAATACATGGCATCATATACTCATTTATCATATGAATCACACATCACAGAATTTAAGTGCACGGGTAGTCTATCAATCACACACAACAGTATTCAAATGCACAATCAGCCTATCAATGCAGACTCTATATGATTGTGATCACCCTACCCGGGACTGTTTCACATGCATGAATTCCGGAATTTAACCTCTCCGCAGAGAGTCGTAGGTCCAACCCCTACTAAAATCAATAAAATCCCGAAGGATTAGAGTGGATCCATTCCCGATAATCACACTCCGTGGTCCATTCCCGATAACCACGTATTGGACTCAATAAATCCCGCAGGATTAAGGTGGATCCATTCCCGATAATCACACCCCGTGGTCCATTCCCGATAACCACTTACTATGAATGCATGAGCATACGATTCCCCATATATGCTAATGCAACAAATACATATCTTTCAAGCATATGTAATTCTCAACCACATGCCAATACATATATTTCGCAAAATCATATGTAAGACAAATAACATCATGTACAACAAGATAATCAATCAAGTACATGCATCAACATTTCATATTACTCAATCATATGAAATTCACAACAACCACTCAAACATGTGTAGAATATAGCATGTTCTCAAACAAGTTCTCGTCACGAGAATACATCACAAAACAACCATGCTCATAATTCATATTGCATCACATCAAGCAAATACACATATACAAGCAACAATTACACATGCATAAAAAGCACTCGATATTTCGAGGTATATGAAATCGTTAGAAAGTGCCCTTACCTCGGCAAGCTTCCACTAACTTTTCTCGTGTAACTCTCCAATTCACGCAACCTAAAATATAAGCAGCGTAACATCAATAAAATACTCTCACCGTATTCTATCGAAATGAAACCAAAACCCAAAAATCTAGAGGGGTCTAAGGTACTTTCTAACACTCTCGTATAGTGATTACGAGTTCTCCCCATAGTGATTAAAAATTCACGAAGTTAAATGCACTATTTCTCGCTACGCGAAAATATTTTCGTTTCAAAACAATTTATGAAACACTTTGATTCCTAACTCCAAGGCAATCAATTACACATAATAAAAGCATTTGAAAACAACCCATGAGCTCTTCAAAAAATTTCACAAAAATAAAAGTTTACTTGCATCACAAGTTACAAGTTTTTCTTCTCAATAAAATGGCCATAACTCGCTCATCCTTTATCCAATCAAGACGAGCCATACGCCAAAATCTTCGTCTCGAAAAGACGGATCAAATGGTCAAGGTTCTAGGTCACAAAAACAATTTTAAAATGACCTAAATGTCCTTAAAGATTTCGACCAGATTTTGAAATCACACCAAAATATTATTTTCTAAAAACCAAGTATAGTTAAAATACTTAAACCATTACTAACTTCTCAAAAACAACGCAAAAGTGATCAAGCTCTTACACCAAAACCATTTCACATCAAAGCATAAAACTTTTCAAAACTTTGCAAATTAACTTGTTCACTTAAACCACAAGTTACTAATTTTTATTTCCAAATTCAACCACATTAAACATTCTTTTGAAACCATGATTCATTGCCTCCCAATTTGGACTCAAAAATTTGAAAGTCCCATGGTCACACACACACTATGTGCCACGGCCAAACAAGAAAAACAAGCTAGCTCTCAACATTTTTCATTTCAAAATCATAGAATCAATACTTTTGTCCCCAAAATCATTGAATTGATCCATCGAAATATTTTAGAAACACCAAAAAAAATTCTAAGAGTTTTCTCAAATCTCATACACAAAAATATATATTTTTTTTTCTTCTTGTCTTTGAAAACTAAACCATTCCTCATATATCCATTCTTCTAAAAAGTCTAAAAACAACTTGATTAACACAAACCTCAAACAAGTTTCCATGTTTTTGATCAATTGAAATTTTTTCTTCAAACCCTAACTAAGATTTTCATGAAATTCTCATCCAATCATGGAAATCAAAATAACTAAGCCTAAATACACTAGTTAAACCCTCATGAACAACTTCTAAGCAAAAAGAAACAATCATGAGTAATTTCTAACAAAATCACCTCATGAACATAATCCAAAAATTAATCAAACTCTAAGAGTTTGGCCAGTTAAGGGAAGGAAAGAAGGTTAGTTACCTTGGTGATGAAACTACTTGCAATTCCTATGATTCAACAAACTTGAAATGGAGTGAAATGGTGAAGGAATGAGGATTTTTGTGATGAAGGGAAAGGGGTATTGGAGTTCACGGCCAAGAGAGAAAAGTGAATGAGTTCCATTTTAATTTTTCAAGTCCTCCTAGTGTATTAAGTCTTGTTAGCTCATGACCACTAGATCAAATAGTAAAAAAGTTCTAAGATTCAATCCTAGTCCTCCATTGCTTCTCTCACAAATCATAAAATATCTAGATATTTTTATGTCTTAGCCCACTAGCTCGCTCAGTTCCCACGCTCGCGCTTAACCGAGTCATGTCTCGCGTACCGACTAAAATCGCGAAAATAGAAAACCTACGAAACAAAAGTTCGTCGTAAACCAATTCTAAAAATTATCGCTAAACTTGATTCTCCGACTGAAATTTTTATTCTAAGCTCCCAAAAATATTCTGAAACCAGATTCTAACTTGCGCCGATATACAAAGTCTCTATTTAAATTTTGACGGAAAACGGAAACCGTAAAATTTCCAACAGCGGGTACAATTTTCCACTCGTTTTTCCAAAATACGGAGAAAACCAAATTTCGAAATTCTGACGACACAGGAACGTTCTCATAGACAAATAAAGACTAAGGAACAAAAGTCTGTGTATTTCCAGCACACGAGCACAAGACAGGCTCTAACTCAGCAAAAATGTTGTTATTACACAATATTCACAAAACCGATTCACCAAAAACCCTAAAATTCTTAGTCAACACTTATGTTCCTTAGACAAACTGTACAGTGGAATTACGGGTCTTACATTACTACCCTCCAAAAAGAAGTTTCGTCCTCGAAACTAAAAGTAAGAGTAACAACTCAACTAGTTAGTACTAACACTGACACAAGAAAACCCCATCAGATTAGGTGTAGCCACACAGACGCTAACATCAGGTGATGCCACATAGATACTATCACCAACACACCGACACAACCGTGCACAAATCGCAACCCTCTACATAGTCGCACTGATTCAAAACTCTAGGCACAAGGCTAGACATCACACAACGAGTTCACCTTTCAGAATTACCCTTACTACAAAGGTTCACAACTCTAGTTCTCAAAGATCCTAGGTCAACAAATTTCCAAGGTCACCTTTTTCGCTTCCGCGACATTGCCCTTTCCAATAAGTTTACACGAAGTGATGACTGACTACCCCCCAAAAAGAAACACCGAAAACTTTCTGCGCATTACCAAAGCTAGCAAAAACTAGTCAATTACAGTCAACACGATTCCGTCTACTATTAACAAGAGATTAAGGATGATCAGTTCCTCAATTTGTCAATAGATAGCCGACAATCATGATGGTGGTTTAGACCATCTTTACCTAACTTGAATAATGCTCCCTTCCACTTGTGCTCAAGATCATCCGAGGCACAAGGGTCCACTAATTCCTTCGAGGTTTTCTACACATTTCCTCAATTCCTACTACCTCGATCTCCCCAATGAGACCCAATACTCAAAACACAACACTTAAAACCTCATGCTTCCACTCTCGAAACATCTGTTAAGTATCGCCCAACAGTAATACAGTGCTACCACGGCAAGTACCACCCAAACCATTACACTCAGAAAGAAGTTGCCATCTCATTAAAAGAACTTCACAACTTCACTAACATCCATAAGTCCTTAATTTAATAAATACACCTAATCGTATGTTCACATTCGGATCTCGTTCCAATCATGATTTTAATAATACCACCCCAACATCCGGTTGGTGATCCAAACTCCTCATTTTTCTTGGCACTTGCCAAACTATAACATCTACTTCTTTTGGACTCCCTTTATTCAAATCTCACCTTCCAAAAAAATCAATTTCTTATGCATCCACATATTTTCCAAATTAATACTTAGCTTATCCTTGTCTGCCTTAAGCATAAAACATTTCTCCTCGTTGACTGCCATCGTCGGCTTAAACCATTCCACGTCGTATTCTCATTCTATTTCTAAACTCTCTTGAGTTTCTTCCTCTTATCATTAAGTTCTCTTTTACTCAGAAGAGTTTCTCACCTTGACCATTCTTATTTGTTCCAACATCACCTCTCATGTCGAGATACCTACCTCCAGAATATACCTTAAGGTACTCCCCACATCACTATTATTCAACCGTCCATGATGATAATATCCGAAGTCCTTTACTTACTCGATACAGATTTCTATTCTGCTACGTCTGTCTTTATCGTAATTACTACAATTAATCGAAGCTCTACTAGTTTCCACCAAACTTTTCCACCAGATAGTGCTTACCCTTTTTATTTCTACATAGTACACACACCCCACCATGACATCCATTCAGGTGATGCTTTCGAATCCTTAATATACACGCACAATCATAATTTTCCAAATTATGTGTGAGGTCATCCTTTCCAGGTATCCTTAATTATCATAATCCACATTCTCATGTGCTTTTCCATCAGTTATTCTTAACATTTCTTCCCAAAGAATAATTATATCACTTCATTCCTTCCATAAATTACGCACTCAACCTCGACTTCTAAAGTCTCATGTGAAACCCTCTAACATGTTTTCCACTTACTAATTTAATCGTCCGGGTACCGACTGTAACATTTTTTTTTTCCAATTTAAAACTCTTCTCCTCATATCTATTCTTTTGTGCTTTTATCCAAATATGTCAAGTTCCACTTTCATTGGCATAAACTCCTCATGTGATTCTTAACTCAACCTTTACACCTTACGAGGTACATCGTTGTACTCCGTCTTACAATTCCTTTTAACCTTTCCAAATTAACCAATGAGGTTGTCAGCTTCCCCTTACAAGTCGTATTACCTTCTCACTTCCTTGCTAAGGTACAACGTTAACCCTTCCTTTGCGAATATCTTGTTTACGTTATAAACTCTACAAAACTCCAATTAGGTCCTCCTCAACGCTCTAGTAATTTGCAACTTCCCAGTTCAACAATTTCTTAGAGTTGGTTCCCAAACCACCATGACCAATAATTTGTTGATTCCAACAACATCTTTAATTCTTCGCACACAATCCAAATACTATCGTTCCATATAGTTTTGTATCATAACAAGCATACTCTTCTTTGTTAAACCAAAATACCTAATCATCATAACTATATAAAGTTATAAAGTATGTTCCCGCTGGGAATCAATCTCTAAATCTCAAGTTCTTGCTAACCCTACTTTTTTCATCTATACATTCATCGATTTCTCATTCACTTATAACTTTTACTAATGATCACCTCTTTACAGATAGTTATCTCTAAACTTATCATCTTACGTTTACTGTAATTCACCTACCAATCGACTCATCTTACTCATCCATCAAGCCATTAAACACCTATCTCAAATCTTAATGCTTGACTTCTCAAGACCAGCTACCAAATCACAATCCTTCACTATGATTTCATCCTTAGGACGTTCGATAACCAAATCAAACTCTTGAATCTAATTCCTCGAGAACATAAAATACCTATTATAACATCTAAATTCCTCCATTATATCTTAATAAACAATCAACTTGCATTGTCTTAGTACTCTCATTAAGGAACCCTTATCTACTCATAACATGACATTTCTAGAAAATATCCAAAAATTCTCGTCCATAATTTGAATTATTTAAAACTCGTCTATCTCAATTCCTATAATATCATAAATTCAAGGTACTACTTGATCCTTCAACCATCTTGATCGACCGACACATCGACTTAAATGTCATTCAACACAAGGTCTCTACCGAAATCTTGACTAATCCCCTCAAAATACTCAATAAGTCTCGACTAATCACTTAAGAATTACTTAATATGTTTACTTTCTCTTAGAGTTTAACTGTCAATAATTAACAATTCTAACTTACACTGTTACAATTCTCTAGGTATTTCCATACCATACACCTCTAGTATCACATATCATCGACATACAACTCACTTTCCAATGTTGAACTCCTCGTTCTTTACCTAAATATCTCTCCAAATCCATCCTTAACCAACAATCAATCACCTATAGTTTTATCTCACATCGACATCTATACTTACTATCTCCTGAACTATGTATAAATTGTCACTTATCCACGTGACATTTGGTCTCTTACCCTTAATCATCACGACATTCATCCTTAATAATCTTATTGCAGGATCTAATATATCTCAAACACTTAATCTAAATCCTTAAGGTATCCACCATTCGTAAAAACGTCACCTAAGCTCATTAGGTTCACTTACTTTTGACGCGCAACACACTTTACTTCCAATATGAGTCGCCCCAATGATTATCCAATCATCGTAAAAAAAATCCAACTGACATCTCTGCATGCTCCACCCTTCCACAGTGGCTGCATCCTCTTGACAAACGAATGAGTTCATCGAGTCTTGCCCTAACTCATCAGACGGATATCCAATATCTTCTCCAAAAGGTCATCTCAATCCGATCCTTACTCTCAATCCTTTATCAGTACGACGCCCACTCGTCCATACTCAACACATCCGAGTTACAACGACCAATGCTACTTCCAATTCATTATATTAATACCAAGAATCACTTGTAGTTCTTGTTCGCCTCAAGTCCGTCATCTTCGGACTTCCGCATCAAAGGAATTTAGAGACACTTGTCGACTAAATTCGACCAATCCTCGGGGTTTTTAACTATTCTACATATTGAAATACTATTGGGAACAATGCTTCAGTAAGAAACTATCAAGTACCTAAGCATATACCATGCTAAACTCAAGACAAACAACCACATAACTCGTAAGGACTCAAGCACTTACTCCCACTAAACCCGACTCTTGATCAACTTAGGACACACGACACAGAGCCCTTTTGCGAGAATCTACCGCCGAGCTCTGATACCACAATGTAACACCCCGATTTTCGAAGCCCAAAAGTAGGCATTTTTTTTTTTAAACAGCAAGGACTTTGAAATAAAACATTCACGATCGAACTTAAATTAAATCAGAGTAAACCATTTTCAAAATAACGATCGGAATGCAATGCCTCTTTTATAAATCGTTTTCACAAATCAAGTTTAAGAATAAAAACCAAACGCCATGTCTAAACAAACATAACGACATCATTTATTCCAAATAAAACATCAAACTACAAGTTTGGAATACAAATGCAGGGAAGCATAAAGAAGAGTAAACAAGACTCTTAAACTACTACCCCTAAGCTGATCTTTAACTCTAACTGAAAATGACTGGGTGACAAAGACCCACAGACAGCTTCAAGCCTCGCCGCTTCTCCACGCGGTACAAATAAATCCCTAAAAATGCTCGTAGAGGGTCACGATCTAAAAATAACATATAACCAAAAATACGCAGCACAAGATATACAATACATGGCATCATATACTCATTTATCATATGAATCACACATCACAGAATTTAAGTGCACGGGTAGTCTATCAATCACACACAACAGTATTCAAATGCACAATCAGCCTATCAATGCAGACTCTATATGATTGTGATCACCCTACCCGGGACTGTTTCACATGCATGAATTCCGGAATTTAACCTCTCCGCAGAGAGTCGTAGGTCCAACCCCTACTAAAATCAATAAAATCCCGAAGGATTAGAGTGGATCCATTCCCGATAATCACACTCCGTGGTCCATTCCCGATAACCACGTATTGGACTCAATAAATCCCGCAGGATTAAGGTGGATCCATTCCCGATAATCACACCCCGTGGTCCATTCCCGATAACCACTTTCTATGAATGCATGAGCATACGATTCCCCATATATGCTAATGCAACAAATACATATCTTTCAAGCATATGTAATTCTCAACCACATGCCAATACATATATTTCGCAAAATCATATGTAAGACAAATAACATCATGTACAACAAGATAATCAATCAAGTACATGCATCAACATTTCATATTACTCAATCATATGAAATTCACAACAACCACTCAAACATGTGTAGAATATAGCATGTTCTCAAACAAGTTCTCGTCACGAGAATACATCACAAAACAACCATGCTCATAATTCATATTGCATCACATCAAGCAAATACACATATACAAGCAACAATTACACATGCATAAAAAGCACTCGATATTTCGAGGTATATGAAATCGTTAGAAAGTGCCCTTACCTCGGCAAGCTTCCACTAACTTTTCTCGTGTAACTCTCCAATTCACGCAACCTAAAATATAAGCAGCGTAACATCAATAAAATACTCTCACCGTATTCTATCGAAATGAAACCAAAACCCAAAAATCTAGAGGGGTCTAAGGTACTTTCTAACACTCTCGTATAGTGATTACGAGTTCTCCCCATAGTGATTAAAAATTCACGAAGTTAAATGCACTATTTCTCGCTACGCGAAAATATTTTCGTTTCAAAACAATTTATGAAACACTTTGATTCCTAACTCCAAGGCAATCAATTACACATAATAAAAGCATTTGAAAACAACCCATGAGCTCTTCAAAAAATTTCACAAAAATAAAAGTTTACTTGCATCACAAGTTACAAGTTTTTCTTCTCAATAAAATGGCCATAACTCGCTCATCCTTTATCCAATCAAGACGAGCCATACGCCAAAATCTTCGTCTCGAAAAGACGGATCAAATGGTCAAGGTTCTAGGTCACAAAAACAATTTTAAAATGACCTAAATGTCCTTAAAGATTTCGACCAGATTTTGAAATCACACCAAAATATTATTTTCTAAAAACCAAGTATAGTTAAAATACTTAAACCATTACTAACTTCTCAAAAACAACGCAAAAGTGATCAAGCTCTTACACCAAAACCATTTCACATCAAAGCATAAAACTTTTCAAAACTTTGCAAATTAACTTGTTCACTTAAACCACAAGTTACTAATTTTTATTTCCAAATTCAACCACATTAAACATTCTTTTGAAACCATGATTCATTGCCTCCCAATTTGGACTCAAAAATTTGAAAGTCCCATGGTCACACACACACTATGTGCCACGGCCAAACAAGAAAAACAAGCTAGCTCTCAACATTTTTCATTTCAAAATCATAGAATCAATACTTTTGTCCCCAAAATCATTGAATTGATCCATCGAAATATTTTAGAAACACCAAAAAAAATTCTAAGAGTTTTCTCAAATCTCATACACAAAAATATATATTTTTTTTTCTTCTTGTCTTTGAAAACTAAACCATTCCTCATATATCCATTCTTCTAAAAAGTCTAAAAACAACTTGATTAACACAAACCTCAAACAAGTTTCCATGTTTTTGATCAATTGAAATTTTTTCTTCAAACCCTAACTAAGATTTTCATGAAATTCTCATCCAATCATGGAAATCAAAATAACTAAGCCTAAATACACTAGTTAAACCCTCATGAACAACTTCTAAGCAAAAAGAAACAATCATGAGTAATTTCTAACAAAATCACCTCATGAACATAATCCAAAAATTAATCAAACTCTAAGAGTTTGGCCAGTTAAGGGAAGGAAAGAAGGTTAGTTACCTTGGTGATGAAACTACTTGCAATTCCTATGATTCAACAAACTTGAAATGGAGTGAAATGGTGAAGGAATGAGGATTTTTGTGATGAAGGGAAAGGGGTATTGGAGTTCACGGCCAAGAGAGAAAAGTGAATGAGTTCCATTTTAATTTTTCAAGTCCTCCTAGTGTATTAAGTCTTGTTAGCTCATGACCACTAGATCAAATAGTAAAAAAGTTCTAAGATTCAATCCTAGTCCTCCATTGCTTCTCTCACAAATCATAAAATATCTAGATATTTTTATGTCTTAGCCCACTAGCTCGCTCAGTTCCCACGCTCGCGCTTAACCGAGTCATGTCTCGCGTACCGACTAAAATCGCGAAAATAGAAAACCTACGAAACAAAAGTTCGTCGTAAACCAATTCTAAAAATTATCGCTAAACTTGATTCTCCGACTGAAATTTTTATTCTAAGCTCCCAAAAATATTCTGAAACCAGATTCTAACTTGCGCCGATATACAAAGTCTCTATTTAAATTTTGACGGAAAACGGAAACCGTAAAATTTCCAACAGCGGGTACAATTTTCCACTCGTTTTTCCAAAATACGGAGAAAACCAAATTTCGAAATTCTGACGACACAGGAACGTTCTCATAGACAAATAAAGACTAAGGAACAAAAGTCTGTGTATTTCCAGCACACGAGCACAAGACAGGCTCTAACTCAGCAAAAATGTTGTTATTACACAATATTCACAAAACCGATTCACCAAAAACCCTAAAATTCTTAGTCAACACTTATGTTCCTTAGACAAACTGTACAGTGGAATTACGGGTCTTACAGTATTAATAATACTTGTTCCTTATAGTCATTAAAAAAATAAACTCTAAATTAGTATTTACATTAATATTTGTATAAATATGTATACATAATTTCTTAAAACTATTAATAATATATTTACATTAATATTATACTTATAAAAAAATTGTTTTTTTAGGTGGGGAGGGCCGTGGCCACCACAAGTCCCTCCCTGATACCGCCTCTGGATGAGACTATTATTATAATCTGTCTATATATTCGGAGTCCGATCATCAAAATTCTTTTTTTTTTTTCATTGGTTTGTCAGTCCAATTAGATGATATTGAATGGTCGGATCGATTAAATTTGAAATCTCCAATCAAAATCAATAGTTTTAGTCAAAGTTCATGACCCTTTCAATAAAACTAAGTTTCCGATGAGACTGTCATTACAATTTGTTTATCCATTCGCAGTCCGATCATCAAAATTCATTTTCTCATTTGTTTTTCAGTCCAAATAGTTGATATTGAACAACCAAATTGATTAAATTTGAAATCTCCAATCAAAATCTGTAGATTTAGTCAAAGTTCATGACCCTTTTATTAAAACTATTATTCTGATGTGACTATTATTACAATATGTCTATCCATTTGAAGTTCGATCATCAAAATACTTTTTACCATCGTTTGTCATTCCAATTAGGTGATATTGAATCGGTCAAATTGATTAAATTTGAAATCTCCAATCAAAATCGGTAGATTTAGTCAAAGTTCATGATCCTTTCATTAAAACTAGATTTTCGATGAGACTGTTATTACAATGTGTCTATACATTTGGAGTATGATTATCAAAATTCTTTTTTTCATTCGTTTTTTAGTCCAAATATGTGTTAAAGCATGTCAAATTTTAATATGAATCACTTTTTCAAATGGTCTAGGTAGACCGGTATCTAAAAAGTATTTAAAAACGTAGTACCACCTGTATCTGGGTTGGCTCACCATGTGGTTCTTGTTGTTGATGAACATGTGAGAGAAGAGAGAATATAGAGAGAGAAAGGTGAGAGAAGAAAGATAAATTTTTTTCAAAATGATGAACATGTAGTAATTTTTTAAAAAAAGAAAAATGATATGTAATGTCCACGTGTCAAAAAATATGTCACGTCAGTTAATTATCCCTGTCAGCATATGCCACGTGTAAATTTAAGTGACATGTCATGCAAAATTCCTATTCAGGGGCTTTTTTCAAAGTTTTTACAAATTGTAGGGATTAAAATCAATTTTTTTTACAGGAGCTCTTTTCAAAATAAGTGTATATTGCAGGAACCAAAAGCATATTTAAACCTTAAATTTTTAAACACATGTTTCAAAAGCATATTACCTAAAGATCCGGTTTTTTATATCACGTAGGGTACGAGGCCTATAATGATCTCCTACGGTAGTTGGAGCCTTAAAGTACCAACAACTTTTGGGACCCGAGTTAAATAATTTACAAATACATGTGAATCTCATTAATCATTATCATCATTTTTTATTCTTCTTTTGCTTTTCTTTTTCAAATGTTTTGTTTCATCAAATAAGGAATTAAGGGTGTTAAAAAGTTATTCGTGAGACCAATTTAAAATTTTTTTAGAAATATTGAGTTGGATGGATTAAATGCTTATTAGGTACTATTATTAAAAAGTTATACTTATAGTAAAAATAAATAGTTCCATTGTGAATGTTCTAATTAAAAGTATATTTTTTTGTCGAAAAGAGAAGAAGCATACTTATAGTAAAATTTCTTACCGAAATAATTACTTATAGTAAAATTTATATAATTTTTTTTAATCCTCTATACGAAACTGTGGAGATTAATCTTCATTGAATTCAAAATTAAATAGTTAAAAAGTTCAAGTATTTGTCACTAGTATATTGATTAAATTTATTTTAAAATTAAAAATAAATTAATTTAAAATTATTAGATGACATTAAACCACTAAATGATGATTCTAACTAAACTCTACACGATATCAAAATATTCATCTATACACACGCATGATATTTCTATTGACAGTTGATTTTTGGATTATTTTAGTTCTCATAACTTTTCATAAACTTTCTAGTCCTAGCAACATCTCTCACGCACTCAAAATGTTTTTCATGCCTTTTTTTAGAATGCTAGGCACCCATAAAAAAAAAAAAAAAAAAAAAAAAAAAAAAAAAAAAAAAACTCCCATAAGCCATTAACTCTATTTATTGTTTGCAATTTAAGAGATGATATTAATTAACACACGAGTACTTGATATATCTATACGAGGTGTCAGTTAGTTAAGTTGCTAACATAATTCTCTACTTAAATAGAAAATAATGTAAAATCCTAAAAATTTTAAGATTTTTCACACCCGCTATTTAAGTACATAACTGAATCAGCTACTTAAGTGGAGAATCGTATGGTGTGCCAAATTTTTCATTTTTATATCATCTATTACTTAAGTAGTGGAATAATAAAATGAAAAAGACGTAGGGCGGCTAAAATAAAACTCAAAATTAAATGTATTTTTATTGATTTGTTATGAGTCGTTATATGAATTTAGATCATCTTCAATATTTTTTCTTATACTGTTCATTCCGCCACATTCTTAACCATTCATTTATATTTTTCTCTTTCTCTTTTTTCTTTTTTACCATTGAATTAGAAAAAGAAAGGGAGAGTAAGGGCCCGTTTGACCTTACTTTTTTTAGCTTTTTATTCTCTTAAAATGAGAAGTTGGGCCAAACACATTTTTAATAAAAAGAGTTTCTAAGAGAAGAGATTGAAACCTACTTTTAGGAAAAAAGTGTTTTTATTATCTTTTTTTAAATTTATTTTTATTTCATTATTATCCGTTATTATTATCTTTTTTTAAGTTTGTTTTAATTTCAATATTATTAGATGTTATTATCTTTTTTTAAGTTTGTTATTATCTTTAGTAAATTTAGTTTAATCTAATTTGGAGCTAAAAAAAATAACAATTACCAAACAACTTTAGATTTTTTTTTGAAAGCTCTTATTTTCACTTTTAACTTTCAATTAGCTTTTAAGACCTAAAAAAGTCAGGTCCCCTTAGATTTTTTTTCGAAATCTCTTATTTTCACTTTTAACTTTCAAGTAGCTTCTATAAGACTTAAAAAAGCCAGGCCAAACGGATCCTAAAAATAAAAACAAAAAAGTAGAAGCAACATATTTTGAGTCTCTATAAAAACAAAACTAGATTTGAGATTATGGCCAAAGTACCAAACACATCTTCCACCATGACAACCAATTATCAGAAACTTCACATAGCCATGTTTCCATGGTTTGCAACAGGTCACATGACTCCATACATTCACCTCTCAAACGAATTAGCTAAAAGAGGTCACAAAATCACTTTTTTACTACCTCATAAAGCTCAACTTCAACTTCACCACCTTAATCATCACCCAGATCTTATCACATTCCACACCATCACTGTTCCTCATGTTGAAGGCCTTCCACATGGCACAGAAACAGCCTCAGAGATACCCATTTTTCTCAACGACTTACTTGCCATAGCCATGGACAAAACCCGTGAACAAGTTCAACAAACATTAAGCACAAAAAAACCAAACTTTGTTTTCTATGATAATGCTCATTGGATGCCTCAAATAGCTCAAAAACTTGGCATCAAAACCATTTGTTACAATGTTGTTTCCGCAGCTAGTTTGGCTATTGCACTTGTGCCTGCATGTAAAACTGATTCAGGCACAAGTGATATAGCCAAACTAAGCGTCCCACCAAAAGGGTACCCTTCTTCCAAAATGGTTCTTAGTGGTAATGAGACAAAGGCTCTCTCTTTCATATCACGACCATTTGGAGAAGGTGGCATTACATTCTATGACAGAATCACAACTGCTATGAAAGGAAGTGATGCAATAGGAATAAGAACTACTAAAGAGTTAGAGGGTAACTTTTGTGACTACATTGCTTCACAATATGAAAAGGAAGTGTTTTTAACAGGCCCAGTTTTGTCTCTTGAGGATTCTGGGCTTGAAGAAAAATTAGAAGCCCATTGGGCTAATTGGCTTGATGGATTTGAAACTGGGTCAGTTGTGTTTTGTGCATTTGGGTCTCAAATCAATTTAGAAAAAGCCCAATTTCAAGAAATTTTATTGGGTTTTGAGCTTTCAGGGCTTCCTTTTATTGTGGCTCTTAAAGCTCCTAATGGGTGTGAAACAGTAGAAGAAGCTTTACCAGAAGGGTTTGAAGAAAGGGTTAAAGGAAGAGGAAAAGTTTCAAGGGATTGGATTCAACAACCAATGATATTGAAACATTCATCTGTTGGGTGTTTTGTGAATCATTGTGGGTTTGGTTCAATGTGGGAGTCTTTGATGAGTGATAAACAGATTGTGTTGGTACCTTTTCTTGCTGACCAAGTTTTGAATACTAAGTTGCTTGTTCATGAATTGGAAGTTGCTGTTGAAGTTGAAAGAAGTGAAAATAATTGGGTTTCAAAAGAGAGTTTGAGTAAAGCTATTAAATTAGTGATGAATGAAGGTAGTGAGGTGGGTGTAAGAGTGAAGATTAATCATGCTAAGTGGAAGGAAAATGGAGGCACTAAGGTGCTAATCAAGGGTTACATTGATAGTTTTCTCCAAAACCTTCAACAACACCTAAATTAGTAGTAGCAAATTAGTCGTAAGTTGATATGCTTAAGCCAAATTTGTAAGGTCAGTTATGTTAGGAGGTAAGCAAATCGAGTAGTTCATGAATTAGTTTAAGTGACTCGTTTTATTGTTAGTTCCAATTTTATAATTATTGTCCATCATGTATTGAAATTATTATAATGAATGAAATGCCTTAAGTTTGTTTGTGTCAAAAAAAAATTAATGAAAAATGTTTGTTTTTTTTTTCGTAAATCAGGTATCATCTGCGCACAACTGTATAGATTAATCTTTCGAGTTTTGTGGGATTCAAATGAATGACAAATTCCGACGAGATTGAACCTTGATTACCGTGGAATAATCCCTCCGGATGGCTTGAGGGATTGTGTGGGATGTGTGGGTCAAGTGGAATCCTCTTGTCATCTCTTCTTGCATTGCCCGAAAGTCATGGTAGTGTGGTACGATATATTTAGGTGGATTGGAGTGGTAGTAGCGATGCCGGTGTCATTGGCTTCGCTCTTTGAGGTGGTGAGAGGTGCAGCGAGGAACAAGAGGTTGAGGCAAGGTTTCTTAATGATTTGGCATGCGTCAATTTGGTGTATTTGGAAGGCGAGAAATAAAACCATTTTTGCGAATGGGTATACTACTCCAAGCGAATTGGTTGATGAAATTAAGGTGATTAGTTGGAAATGGAGCCTTGCGAGGTTAAAGTTGAAGCCTTGTCTTTTTTATGAGTGGCCTTGGGATCCTGGAGATTGTATTTGCCGTTAGCCCTCGTTTTGTTGCTGCCCCGTCTGGAGTTGGTGCTTTGTTCCTGCTGTTGGCGTCTTTTTTTGTTTCCTGCAGGGGCTGTGCTGTATTGTATGGCACGTTTTTGTTTGTTTGTATGGGGTATGTTTTGGTTGGTGGGATTGGGTTGTATTTCCCTGCTTTTAGCAGTGGCTGTTTTTGGTTTCTTCCTTGCATTCCCTTTGGTTTCCTTGCAGCTCCTATACTTCTTGTTAAGGAGCTAGCTTAATAAATTTCTTTTGCTATTAAAAAAAAAAATGAATGACAAATTCGCGTTATCTCATTTAAATGCTCTTGAGTTAATAAATAATGTTTTTAATTTTGTAATAAGTATTAATTTGAAACGCCATTGTAATTGTGATGTAGTCATGTTGTTTAAGTTTTCAGGAATGTTCATGATATCTTATAAATTGCGAACAACAAATTACCATGTTGTATTGAATGAAATAAATGAATAGTTTCTAAATTAAACTCATTTTTCTTTCAACAAAAGACGTCTGACGACTGACGTCTTCCTTAATCAATCGTTGAGTTCGATTTCTGATGGGAATAATTATTGGCTAAATTTCACTTATCTTACGGTCAGTTTTTGAATTATCGAAACTCCTTTCTATAGAAATCAGAGGATTAAGGGGTGTGTATTGGATTGAGATTTCAAGGGATTATTTTGACAAAAATTTTTTTGAAGATTTTAAATGATTTTATGAGATTATATTGATTTTATGAGATTTTAACAGATTTTTTTCAAAAAACTTTTTACAATCAAAATTTTTGACACATAATTTAAATGAATTTTGAGAAATTTCTTTACAATATTTCACAATACTTTTTTACAATCTTAACTATTGATTGTTAATTGAATGGTCTCAATTTGTTACAACAAAAAATCTAAACCCACAAACAGTGACAGTACATAACAATATCATTTGTTATTGAAAAATCTCAATAATTTAAAGCTCACACATATTTTTTCTACAGAATTTTGACAAAGACCTTTCACCATTACAATAAAACCAAAAGATTATTATAATATTGACCCCTCCCTTGATGCCATGCTAATGCTATCAAAGAAAAACGTGTTGAATTTTTTTCCTTTTATTTATTTAGTAGTATGAACACTCGTGTCACACGAGTTAAAAATTCGTCTAGTTACTTTTTATGAATTTAAAAAATATTGTGTCATTTATATGTTATTAATTTATTTTAAAATTAATTTTCCTTTTATTAATTTTTTTATTAATTTATTAAGAAATAAATAAATGTTATGGTTTAATTCGCGGCTCAACCGATCAGACATTTTTTTTTTTGAAGCAACTCAACCGATCAGACTGTCTAGTATGGTTTTGATTACCTTGATATGAATCAATGTTGATCGCATGGCGGCATCGAAATTAGTTAATTATAGTATACATGTTATCATTTTTGAGTTCCTTCTCACATTTATAAATATGTGGCATGTGTATAATATACGCTCTCCACGCACAAATGTTATGTATTACTCCCTCCGGTCATATATATAAGAAACAATTGACTTTTTAGATACATTATAAAATTGATGTATTTAGACAATAATATAGTCTAGATACATCAATTTTATAATGTATCTAAAAAGTCAATTGTTTCTTATATACTCCCTCCATTCCTTTTTATAAGAAACAATTTGGAAAAAACACACAAACCAAGCAATCTTATTTTTTTGTTAAAAATTCTATAATTTTATAATCTATTCCAAAACTAACCTTGGTGTAATTAATGCATAGGGAATATATTACTGTAATTAATGCATAACATTGGAATAGATAAAGGGTAGAAATGAAATTGCTTAATTAATAAAACATAAATTTAATGATTGTTTCTTATAAAAAGGAATAAAATTTTTTTCTCAAATTGTTCCTTATAAAAAGGAACGGAGGGAGTATAAGACTAGAGGGAGTATTAAATGTTAGCAAAATTGTGATAAAAATAAGAAAGTTGTTATAGTAATGTTTTAGTTCTTTAAGTTGATTTTTCTGTACAAAAAAGTTGATTTTAGGGTTCTGTATGGGAAGACAAATAAACTAGCTTATAGCTTATATGTTAAAAACTCTGTTTGATAATAGTCTTTTTGTTATGATCTTATAGCTTATTTTTCGAACATTATTTTAAGTAGCTTATAGCTTATAATTTTTTTTTCCAATTTTACCCCTAATATTTTACTTGAAAAAAACTAGATATTAATTAAACATATCTTTTTTATGTCATTTCATACTTATTACCTAGTTAAACCGTTAATTTTATCTAACACTATAAATTCAATCAACTAGTTTATTCGCTAAGGTTAAAGCTAGCTCATAAGCTATTCGCTATAAGCTCATCCGCTATAAACCAGCTTATTAGCTATTTTTTAGCAGGATTTCACATTGATCCTATAAAAAAAAATTCCCTTATTTTGTTCTTAAGTTACAAACATTAATTGTCAAAGTAAAAAGTTGAAACAACACCTTGAAAATTATCCTACATAATCTATAGGAACATTAATCTCATATTAAGTGGCTAGCTTAAAGCATGCATGTCTATTGAATTATGGAACTCAGAAACATGCCTTCCCAATTGAAACTGGTGGATCAGAGAAGGATCCATATATGATCTTTTTAGCAATCAATTGATTTGCTCTTTGAGAATAGTGTATTCCATCCCAAATTATATGTTGAGAAGGATTTATACATGGATTTGTATTCCCAGTTCCATTTATCATTGCTTTAGTCCCACAATTTATGCGGTAACCAGTGTAACTGCCGCAACAGAAGTTCAATAGACTCGCAAAACCTGCAATAAATCAAACATGAAAGTTAAGGATCGAAATGATATGAAAAAATATTGTCAACCAATCATAAATTGTGACGTTGTTAAAAATATTGACTTTAAGTCATATCCGATGTTTTGTGATTTCTTCATATATTTACACCGACAAGACAATGTATTAAAATTGAACTTAAAAGTTAGGAGTGGACCGACTAAATTGTCGATAGTATCACTATCACCTTGGCTCCTTGCATTGCTGATTAGTTCATATTTTGCTTTATACATATCAACATATGTAAATTTGGCTAATGTGAGTTTTGTCCTTAGTTGAAACACTTGATCCTTTAACTTCTTGTTAAATTCTTGAGCAATTTTGTTCTGAGGTTTTACACAACCATTAGCATCTAGGTTACCCTTCTTAGCCTCATAAGAAAAGTAATTGAAGGGTAAGCATCCAATTGGACCTGTATTATGAATCCAAAACACTCTTGCACCTTCATTGTATAGTTGCTAAAACATAGCCATGACAAGTATTAGTTTTTGTTAGAGCAATAATCCTGGTTCAAAATACGAAAACCGAAAAAAAAAAAAAAAAAAAAAATGCAAGCGTGCTTAAGGTTACATATTAAAACTTGTGTTTAAATACTACGGCCTAGTTTGAAAGATTCTTTCCTAAAACGTATCGAACATGCGAACACGTTTAAAGTTGTTGCTTACTTTTACTGCTTGGGAGAATTGGCTCAAGATATCAGGAATTGATCTTTGAACTTGATCCTCTGAAGTATGCAGAAAACCATAGGCAAGATCATTTTGTCCAATATCGATTGTGTAAAGGGCTTTGGAGAATTCCTCAGGCCTTGGAAGACCACTTTTGAAAGGTGGTTCTGTCCCTAAAAATAATATCACATAGAATCAGTTTTCAGTACTACCATCAATCATCAGAATCACCGTTTACTCGATGTTCCATGATACTCGATGTTCTTTTGGTATATAGAGATGTTTTAAATATAGGTCTGCGACTACGATTTGAATAGAGACGTTTGATGTCTCCACAGTTGAGGTCGCATCGGTCGCATTTAATTATGATTTGTATCTTCATTATAAGGATTGTGACCTAAATTGTAGCTACTATATTTACAACTTCGGTAAAAAGTATTTATGAACATGAAAGAAAATGCAAAGACGAGGAAAAACTAACTGTTGTTAGAGAGTTGATTGAAGAGAATTTTGGTGTGCGACTTGAATAATATGAACTGAGATACTTGAAGACCAAGATGAAATGGACTATAACCACCAGGACGAATCGATGCGCCTCCAACTGCAAAGTTTGCACCATGTCTGTAATTTGATCCAACTGAGTTCAAATATGCACCGAGGTATGGTAGCTTCAATTCTTCAGCTGCATATATCCAATGACACAAAATTGAACAAAGATATAAGGTAACTTCAACTCTTCAGTTGCATATATATATATATATATATGTCCACAAACAGAAATTACATGGCTTAGAAGGCTTAATTCAACTCTTAATCTATGAAGTACGGACAAAGACACGGACACCAGAAATTACATGGACACTGACACATTGACACTAATAATGATTTGAGAAAATGCCATATGTTAGTCCCCAATGTTTTCAATCGTGCAGTTTTAGTCTTAATAATGATTTGGGTCTGAAATAATGTTTTCGATCGTGCAGTTTTAGAAGGCTTAATAATGATTTTAGTCTCCTACTTTTACGTTACACACAATCGCAATGTTTGGAAAGTAAAAGTCGAAAATCAAACTTGCACAATCATGATGGTTAGTTCGAAGGGACAAAAAGTTGATGAATCAATTTTATTTTCATGTACAAAAAATTTCTTTTATTTTTTCTTGAGACTAAATTGGGTCTGAAATTTTTCTCATGTACTAAATTCTTCTTTACTCAAAAAGCTAGCCAATAGGATCATATAAAGCAAGAACACAGACATCAGACCATGACACATCAACAACGACAATAATTTGAGAAAATGACATAATTCAATGTAATCATATGTGCTGTGTCAGATATGTCCGACACGGGAACACGTCTAATTCAAAGAGTGTCCGCGCTTCATTCAGAATGTCTCCATCATTAAAGATGAGTAAAAGAGTTGCATATTTCATTGATGCATACAAAAGAAATTTTAAAAAAGTTGCATATTTATAATATGTGGATGTGAATTATTGAAAGAGATTGTAGAGATAAGATAATGTTTCTTTAAACTTACTTAAAAAATCTATAATCAGACGGCCATCAGAAGCTCTTCCTGAGATGTTTCCAAAAAAGCTTATACCATTAGGCGGTTGAACACCTGTAAATGTTGCATATACAGTTCCAGTGTCTGAATTTGAGTCACCAAAGTTGTAAATTGCAGGGTACACACATTTCTTTGAGTCATATATTTTCTCACTTGAGATATGAATGAATCTACATGCTACATACAAATTGAAACACCAAAGTACAAGAATTAGCCTCATAAAATTCATGATTAAGGTAGCACACTATAGTCACTAGTTATATTAATTTTAGTAAGAAAATTTCTCTCAATATGTATGAATCTGAAATGGCCTTATCAGTGACCATTTCATAGAAACTTTAAATTTTCAATATCAAAGTTGTATACTTTATAATATATTATAATATATACACTGACAGTTTTGTCACAAGTTAAATAATTTATAGTTACATGTGATAAGATTTTGGCATGATTCATTATCATAATTTATTTTTCTTCTTTTTATTTCTTTTTTTAAATGTTAATTTTTATTAATAATTTTTTGTATTTCTCACTGTAAAATTTAGTAGTCAAAATACAAGGATTTGAGTTTGATGAACCCTTTGGTTTATATTATGCAAGAGAGTTGATAAGGTCCTCGTATTTTCGAGTTTGCTCTCTCACGCTGTTGCTATGAGTCTACCTAGGTAACAACTCAGAGTCGAGCACCAAAAAATTAGTTGCTGTCTAAACAGATAACCTACCTTCAGTCTTATTTGAAGGAATACCACCTACAAATATTTTCTTTGTCCTAAAATCCTTAGAGCCAACAGCTCCCGTTGGTATAGTCTGCTTAATCTCAACCTATATATAATACCAAAACCATATAAGAGGCAGCTATGTATCCATTAACTAAAAACTAAAATCAAAACAAAACGCATAAAATCCTATGCAAAGACATCATATATAAAACATGTCGTACTTATTTGGCATTGATGATATGAGAACGGAGAATCCTCAATGACTTTATCAACCACCGACAGATTAGCATAAGTAATAAACCCAAATCCACGAGGCTGCCCAGTTTTCCTGTCCTTCATGATAACGGAATCAGTAATCTCGCCATATGTACCAAAGTATAAATTGAGCTGCAAAACACGAACACGATCAAATAAGGTAAGAAATTAATACACAAAAAGCTACAATTAGCACAATTCAGAAAAGAGATTAACAACTAAGATCAAATTATAAATAAAGAGATTAACTAACCCTTACTGTTGGACATGGCATGTCTCAAATTCCGATTTGATTTCTCAGCTATACAAGCAGCAAAACTAGAAGGAAGTTTGCAGCCCTTCTTTCTTGATTGCCAATGAACTGTAAGACTTCAACAATCTGCCACATAGATATTTAAAGACTCAATAAAGATGAAAATTCAATTTATAGAATGGATATGCTATTCTATGGTCCATTGACATGGTATTCTATGGTGAATACTCATCTTTACATATTATATACATCATTAAGCACTAGCCCTGATAGAGAATAAAATCAAACATCAGCTTAAAAAAATGAAGTAAACTTAAAGAACAAGACATGTAATGTGAATGCTTGTAGTCCTAAACATTTATCATACAAGCCAAGGTGGAAAACAAATACAGCAAGTTAGTTACCCTTTAAATCCTTTCTTCCCTTTAGTATCAATGCTCTTCCCTCTCTTGATGGCGAATCTTGATTGACTGACAGATGGAACCGATTCTGATAAACAAGAAGCATGGCATGAGTTACGCAGCGGCTAAATTTCCGATAGCGAATTATCTGACTCGATGGAGGGAGGGCCCTCCAACTCAAGCACAAAATCCATGTTGAGTCAACAATCATAAATTTCTTTGATTATTTCTTGAACAATGTATCCGTCCTGAAAGCCTCCACCGCATGGAGTCATTTCGATATGATCGATTGCCACTTGATAACATTGTCAGCACTAAATTCTAAAAATCAATCTACCCCTGGACTAAAACAATTCCGCAGCCCCTTAAGCATATGGTCAGGGGTTCGAGTGTGCCCTACAGGTTCCCCAACGGCCCCATGATTCAATTTAGTATACACAACAAATCCAACAATATACACCTCAAAATATGAAGTATTTGTCTTCAATTTCAGGCTAAACCTTAAGTTACAAAATTCACATAAAAATAATATAAAAACTGGAGAGGGCACACTGCAGAGGATCCGGTTCCGAACAATTTCAACATTACTTAAAACTAAGCAAAATTAATAATAATAACTGTATATATATAGATGAGAGAAAATTACAAAGTTAATTTGCAAAAGCAATACTGTAACTAGTTTAATACGATTAACTTTTTACAGAGGATAATCTCGAAGATTAAAAATATTAACATCTGATTAACTAGATTAAAACTAAAACTGCTTAATTAATTTGGTTATAATAAGAAAGCTTCTATTATATCTTCCTTCATATTAGTATTCTCAGTTCTCTCCAGCAGCAGCACCTCCAGTGTTGTTGACAACCTTCACCTGAAGAAGAATGCGAGCAGGATTCGCCGGACCGGTGGTGGCCGGAACAGTAATGGTAGCTAGCTGTTGTCGTGCTGCTCTCTTCTTCCTCTTCTTGAACTTCAAAAGCTGCTTAAGAAGATTCAAGAATAGTGTTACAACCAACATAATAACCATTAGTATCCATAACCAAGTTGGTAATGTGATGGAGGTGGTAATGGTGGAATAATCGAATGATAACCCTAACCCTAACATTTTCTGATCCTCAATTCTGAATTCTGAAAATGAATGAAGTGTGAGTGGAAGTGAAAGCGTTTTATAACGCGTGATGCATCATAACTATTAACACTAATCATAACACTAATCAGATTATGTTCAAATGCCACCGCAATTTTAGGATTATATATATAATAACTTCAAATTAAACCATTATTCAATTAACTTTCTTTTTTGTTTAATGACAAAAAATGACCTTTTATTTTATAAGAAAAAAATGACCTTTTTTGAAAAATCACTTTCTTTTAGAAGATTTTGTTTTATAAGGAGTATTTTTATTTTATAAGTATATTCTTTTCACTCTAAGATTCATGGTATGTTTGATTTGTTAAAAATAATTATTTTTATTTACCCTTTAATTATTCTTTTAGTATTTTACGGGTATGATTTGACAATTATATCATTTGTCGATTGCTCTTACATTTTTTCAATAAAACTAATCTCTATTATATTATATACATAGCGAGATTCCCACGGAGCTTTCTCGTGCATTCTTAGGAAAAATTGCTTATGTGGCATTCAATAATAATTCAATAAGAGTTTTTGCTTAGGTGGCATTCAATTAGAATGTTTTTTTTGTATATTTTTTGTATCTTCTCAAACCCATTATTTCTTTTAAAAAAATAAAATTATTGGATATATACAATTAAATTAATTAATCGGATATATATAAGTTTATATAAAGTTGCACAACTAAATTTCCTAAGATTGAAATTTACATCTCATTATTTTTTTTAAAAAAATAAAATTATTGGATATATACAATTAAATTAATTAATCGGATATATATAGGTTTATATAAAGTTGCACAACTAAATTTCCTAAAATTCAAGTTTACATTCATTATTATTTTAAAAAAAATAAAATTATTGGATATATACAATTAAATTAATTAATCGGATATATATAGGTTTATATAAAGTTGCACAACTAAATTTCCTAAGATTCAAATTTACATCTAAGCTTATCTATTTTATTCCATATATACATAACCAAAACAAATTCCACAAATAACACTTATAGCTATATTTTATTTTCTTATATTCTGTTCCATATATGTATTTCCTTATATTATGTTTTCTCTAGCTGATATACTAAACTAATTCATTTTGCAGACTCATCACCACGTAAAAATCAAAGAGAAAAATATGCTTCAACCTCATTGCACACCATATTCTGCAACCTCTTCACAACACACATACCTTCGCAGATGAATTCACAGATGAAGACGACATCAAATTGTACCATGATCAAAGACATCACAATAAAATGTAACAATATTAGTTGTCTTCTCCAAGTTGTCAGGAAGTGGTTTGCCGTTAATCCAAAAGACTCTAAAATGGTCTTTTGTTCTACTTGATTCTCAGGTTGTATCTATATCTATATACTAATAATATTAGTTAGTATTGCTATTACTATTTAGAAATTTAGAAAAACAAATTATCATCCTCAAATGCATAAAGACACTGTCATCTAATTAGATAGTTCCATTGCAATACACATGATTAAACTCAGTATGCGTGATTACAAAATTTGTAATCGATGCATAAGTGAAAAAATTTAAAAGCAAGTGACATCCAAATAGCAGATATACAACAATTTTGAGATCGTAAATAGAGTCTTCACTTATAACAATCTAATTGATATTATTTTGCAGGGTAACAAAATTCAATCCACTATGCGGCATCATCAGTTGATCCATCTCTTTAACAATGAATTTGAAGAGGGAACAATTTAAATGTGTATCAAGTTGTACTACCTAGAGGGTTGGAACTGGCAGTTAGTTGTGTTGACGTCAAGTCAAAGATTGTTCAGATATAATTGGGCAGGTAAAAAAATTCAATTTAAAAATAATTTGTTTAAGAATCTTAAACCGCATAACTTATTGATTTGTGAATTGGCGTTCCTTTCTTCACATGATCTTATCACAATGTTTGATGAAACTGCAGTTACAGTGGAGAAGGTCAAAGATAACACTGCTATAGATGTCGTAGACTTATGCTCACATAAAGTTGATGGTGTAACAGTTAAGAGAGCTTGCCTTGATGGAGCTGATTTACCAACAACTAAATATATGAAGACCAAAATTAAAATTGAGAAAGACTAGACCATTTCACTTATATGATCGTCATACAACAAATTTTCATTGTTTATTTTTAATGCTTTATTATGCACTTCTTTCATTGAAAATTTTATTTATTTATCTCATTTAGTTCAATAGACCGGTTTTGTCACTACTCTCATCGATAGAATTAATCATATTTGTTTGGTGAAATTTTTTCAGTAATACATTTTCATTGTTTTTCAAGTTATGTCAGACATAAACTAACGAATAACCACGACTTTTAATATCGGTTAAGAGACAAATGATCTGTAGTTGGTGGTAATTGTGGTTCCCAATAGGTATAGAAAGTTATATAAGATGATTGCGAATGCATGTTAATGTTCTTTCGTGTCTTCTTGCAATCTTCTCAAAAACATAACTTCTTTAACCCATTATAAAAAAAAGGAATAATTAAAAAAATGATGGGAAAAGTGAGGGAGTTTTGGATTACTATGAAAGTAGTTTGTACTTTTAACGTGGGAATAAATCTATAATAAACATAGTAAAACTCTATAATCTTAAAGTACGGCCTCTATTATTATTAGTATTTTTTTGGTGGGATAAACAAAAAACAAGTATTTTATTTAATTACTTTTCATGGATAAGATCTAAAAATATATAGTTTGTTGAGATTTAGTGGAATAAATCTATAATAAACATAGTAAAACTTATACATTATATCCTTAAAGCAAGGGCTCTATTATTTTTATTTTTGTGGGATAAAAAACAAGTAGTTTAATTACTTTTCATGGATAAGATCTAAAGATGTATACTTCAGCAAAACACATGACGTGTCACATTCATTAAATGGTGTTAAATGAAAGATATCTAAACTTCAATGTATGAATTGAAGCAAGAGTAATAAATTGAAACCTGTATAGTAGCTCACACAACAAGTGCATGAGGAACCCAAATAGAGAAAGAGAAGACTCATTTTTCAATAGCACAAGAAATCAAAATAAATGGAATGAAAAATGAATACTTTGGCTTCTCCTACATAAGATAGTTGGAAAATCATAACTCTAAAGGAAAATCAGAACTCTCAAGTTTTACCATTTTCGCCAAACACAACACGGTCAAAATCGGAACTCTCAGGTCTCACCATCTTTTTGTTTTTATTACTTTTTGTTTTACAAGTTAAAATCAATATAATAATAATTATGAAAATTATAATGGAAATATTTATTTCAAATTACTTCAAAATATTTACATTTTATTATGACAGTTGAAAGAAATATTTAGTGTATGGTATATAGGAATTATGTCATACGGAGACAAGCCTATAAAAATTACAAAAGTAATGCATTGTTGTATTCTTTAAGATATATAACTTAAAATTTGACCTTTGAACTTAAGTTTTATTTTAACAGGTTAAATATATCTTTCGTTTTTACTTTTTGTCTAAAATCTTTTTGTTTTTTACAAAAATATTTTTTCTAAAATTTTAAAATTGTTTTATTATCTTAAACTTTTAAATAATATTTTTTTTAAGGGTTAATAGGTCTTTACCCCCCTGCTAAGTGAGCGTGTTTTGCGTTACCCCCCTGCTAATTTTTTTTTGAAGATTGCCCCCTTGCAAAGTTATTTTTTTTGGTTTCCCCCCTTTTCCTCTCTTGGATGCAAAAAATTTGAACTTTTTAAATCGGTTGAAAAAAATAACCGATTTAAAAAACATAACTTTTTAAATCGGTTGAACAAAATAACCGATGTAAAAAGTGCGCTCAAGGGGGAAAACCAAAAAAAAAATTGCAAGGGAGCAATCTTCAAAGAATTTTTAGCAGGGGGTAACGCAAAACACGCCCACTTAGCAGGAGGGTAACAACCTATTAACCCTTTTTTTAAAATAATATATAAGGTTATACTTTTACTTTTATTTAATGTCATTTATACAACGCACAATATTTTTGCTCCCATAATGTATATTTAAGCAACGCATAAGATATAATATCTCAAATTCACCGTTGAACATTACACTAAATTTTTCAAATAATATTTAAAAACAAACACTTTTTTTTTACATATTTAAAAACAAACAATTAAATAGTATTAAAGAGTAAATAGTTACTCCCCTGTAATATAGGCAAGTTTTGTTTTTTCCTCTGTAATTTTTTTTTGTTGTGATTTGCCCCTTGCAAAGTAATTTTTTTTTGTTTCCCCCCTTGAGTTCAAGGAATTTGCACCTTTTAAATCGGTTTGAACAAAATAACCGATTTAAAAAGTGCATCCAATGGGCGAGTCTAAAAAATTCAACATTACAGGAGGCGAGTAAAAAAAAAATACAGGGAAAAAACAAAACACGCCTACATTACATGGGATATAAGCCTATTTATCCAAAAGAAAAATATCCCGTGTAACATACTAGTTAATGCTATATATTTGAAAAACTAAATATTTTTTTCAAAATAATTTTTTGGGTCCATAACATATTAATTTTGTTTTTACATAATATACATATTAAATTTATTGGAAAAAGATTGCAAAAGAATAGGAATTTATTGCTGGATTAAAACGGGACTATAATAGGAAGATAAAGTAGAAAAATATATTTCCTTAATTTTGTATTATTATTCTAAAAAGACAACTAAAAAGGAACGAAGTGGTATAAATTATGTAATTATTATTTTTAAGCATAAATTCATATCACAGATTTTGGTCCAAATGATCTTGGCCCCTGTACCGTACAAAAGCATTTTGGCCCAATTACAATCAGCCCAACAAACTAAACCCAATATAATGAGATAAATACTGGATCGCCCATCGCCCGCATCCCTTCGGGTCGTCGCTCAATATCAGATCGCCTATTTGACCCATTCAACCCACTATCCCACGATCAGTGATTCCCACGTTTTTCAAAGGAGTCCCAAGGATTTTGGAGATCATGGTCTCGGTCATGGGTCTGAGATGGGAAGCAAAATAACTGTCTACTCATCCCACTATAAATAGAGGTGTGAACATAGGAGAAAGATCAATCAGTTTTGGAGAATAGAGACAAACATTGTAACTATCACTTCATATTATCATTCAGTTGAATATATACTACTCTGTTCATTAAAATCAGCCTAAGTTACGAATTGTTTACATTAATATTTGGTCCAATCCCTTTTCCCTACAAATTTAGTAGGAACATTTGGCGCCCACCGTGGGGCCCTGGTAAAACTATTCCCAGGCTAACCACGAGATTTTCCTGTAATGGGAGACATACACGACCAAAATGGAGGAAATCCAGTCCTCGAGGTGGCCATGGCAGCCATCCGAAGTTTACAGGATGAAATGGAGCAAATGAAGCAAAACAGGACTGCAGAGGTTGAAGCTGTTGTAGCCGCAGCAGTAGCAGCTACTAATGGAAACAACAAAGCAGACGAAGGTGAGTCTGAAGACGAAAACCTGGAAGAATCACAACCGTTAGCACAAGGGTTGTGGGATACGCAAGTACCACCAAACTTCAAAATTCCTCATTTGCCTACCTTTGACGGAAAAACTGACCCAAAAGAACATCTAATGACGGTCGGAACCCAAACGGCGAACATTGGAGCAGAAGAACACCTAAGATGCAAATTACTGTCAGGAACTTTCAAAGATGCAGCGTTATGCTGGTATATGAATTTGGAGAAGCATTCCATAGAGAGCTATGCTGATTTTGCTAAAAAGTTCATCCAACAATTTGCGGGGAGTAAGCACGTCCAAGTAACAGCAACTTCGCTATTTGGAATGCGCCAGGGAAGGGACGAGAACCTGAGGGGATACCTGGCTCGTTTCAGTGAAGCCACCATCAAAGTATCAAATCCAAACCAGGAAATGTTCGTAGCGGCGTTCCACAACGGTTTGAAGGCGAGGTTCTTTAATGAATCCCTAGCACAAAAGCCCGCATCTTCCATGCAAGAGGTACTAAAAAGAGCGGAGTGCTACGTTAAAGGCAAAGAAAGTAACGCTGAGAAAAGAAGCAGAGAATCTAGAGAAAAATCCTCAGGAGGAAGGTCGCCCGATCGCAGAGGAAATCCCAAAAGCAGCAGGTATACTGGAGGCGGGAATAACAACAGATCCTATCGCCCCGAAGAGGAATTCACTCGCCTAAACAGCGCCAAGGTCCATATACTAGACGAAATGATTGACACCGGTCTAGTAGTACTACCAGCAGCATCAGATCGTCAGCTTGGGCAAAACGCCCACAAATGGTGCCACTATCATAGATGTAAAGGGCATGACACCGAAAGATGCTACAGGCTGAGGGACCTCATCGAAAAACTCATTAGCAGCGGACACTTGAAGAAATTCCTGGAAGAGGCAGCAAAAGGTACGCTAGACAAAAGATCCCCAGCCAACACGCAGAAGGAAGTAGCGCAAACTGGGGAAGAAGAAGAACCTGAGAAAAGAACGTTAGTCGCCACTATCGCCGGCGGCTTTGCAGGGGGAGGTGAATCAAGAGCCGCCCGAAAGCGCTATTTGAGAAGGATTATCCACGAGACAAGTCTGGTAGGACAAGTGTCCTATCCCAAGACTCCTGAGCTATCCTTTTCACCCAAAGATGGAACTGAGATCTGTCCTCACGATGATGATCCTCTGGTCATTCAGGTACAAATCTTAAATTGTGATGTGAAAAGAGTGCTCATAGATTCTGGAAGCTCCGCAGACATAATGTTCTGGGAAGCCTTTCAAGGCATGAAGCTATCCAGTGAGCAATTAAAACCATATGGGGGAACATTAGTAGGATTCGGAGGCGATCAAGTAGAGGTAATGGGATATGTGACCCTCCTGACAACTTTTGGAGAAAGGGAAAACGCAAAGACAGTCAAAGTCAGGTACTTGGTGGTTAAAACTCCCTTCACCTTTTACAATCTCATCATTGGTCGACCGGCGTTCAACGCTTTGGGAGCAGCTCTCTCAACACTATATTTATCGATGAAGTATCCTTTAGACAACGGACGAATCGGCGTCATCAGGGGCGATCAACAGGTGGCCCGCCAGTGCTACGAGTCCAGCCTGCGGACAAAAAGAACTCGAATTTTAGACCAACAGGTATGTGTCGCCCGCATGATTTCAGACTTAGTACATATGGTTGAAACTCTGGACTTAGACCCAAGAGAGGATTTCCAAGAGAAAAGAATTAGCGCCACAGAAGAACTAGAAGTCATCCAAATAGGCGAGCTCCCATCTCAAACAACGAACCTGGGAGCCGATCTTGAGTTCGAGGAAAAAGAAAAGATTGTCGCCCTGTTGAGAAAGAACATAGACTTGTTCGCCTGGAAACCATCAGACATGCCAGGGATTGATGAAAGTGTCATCGCTCACAAGTTGGCAATCTCGCCACTCGCCAAACCAGTGTCTCAGAGAAAAAGAAAGGTGGGAGAAGAAAGGAGACAGGCGATTGATGAAGAGGTAGCCAAACTAAAAGAAGCAAGCTTCATAGAGGAAATCAAGTACCCTGAGTGGTTGGCAAACGTAGTTCTGGTCAAAAAACACAATGGTAAGTGGAGGATGTGTGTGGACTTCACTGACCTGAACAAAGCATGTCCCAAGGATCCTTATCCTTTGCCCAATATAGATAGACTAATTGATGGAGCGTCAGGATATAAGACTCTCAGCTTCATGGACGCATACTCGGGATACAATCAGATCAAGATGAGCTCGTTAGATGCCAAACATACGGCGTTCATGTCCAACACCTGCAACTACCACTACACAGTTATGCCTTTTGGATTAAAAAACGCTGGTGCTACATATCAGAGGCTAATGGATAAAGTGTTCGCCCCTCACATAGGCAGAAACCTTGAAGTTTATATTGATGATATGGTGATAAAAACTGCAGAAAAAGGCGAGCACCATCAAGATTTGGAAGACGTCTTGGCATCCGTGAGGAAATACGATATGCGCCTCAACCCAGCAAAGTGCTCATTTGGGGTACAGGCAGGAAAATTTTTAGGTTTCATGATTACCCACAGAGGTATTGAGGCCAATCCTGAGAAATGCCAAGCCATAATCAACATGCGCAGTCCAACCACGGTTAAGGAGGTTCAACAGCTCACCGGGCGAGTGGCAGCCCTGTCAAGATTCCTGTCATGTGTAGGAGAAAAAGCATGCCACTTCTTCGCCACACTCAAAAAGGGCGAGAGATTTATATGGACTGAAAAATGCGAGGAAGCTTTCATACAACTGAAGCAATTTCTGGCGTCACCTCCAATTCTGACTCGCCCACACTTAGACAAGCCTTTGCTTTTGTACTTAGCCGTATCAGAAAATACTATGAGCTCAGCATTGGTGCAAGAGATCGAAGGAGAAGAAAAGCCAGTGTACTTTGTGAGCAGGATCTTCCGAGATGCAGAAACTCGTTATCAGAAGATAGAGAAATTAGCACTAGCGGTAGTTATTACGGCGAGAAGGCTAAGGCAATATTTCCAAAGCCACCAGGTCATAGTCAAAACTGATCATCCTATCAAGCATGTACTCAGGAAACCAGACTTAGTAGGAAGAATGGTGGCATGGGCCATAGAGCTAACAGAGTACGACATCACTTATGTCCCTAGGGGAAGTATCAAATCACAAGCGTTGGCAGACTTCGTACTTGAGCTAACATCGCCCCCCGGCGATCCCAACACTGAGCCATGGATGCTGTCAGTAGACGGAGCCTCTAACCTGAGGGGAAGCGGAGCAGGCGTCGTCCTTGAAGGGCCAGACGGAGTCTTGATAGAACAATCCCTGCGTTTCGCCTTTAAAGCAAGCAACAACCAGGCGGAATACGAAGCCCTGCTAGCTGGAATGAGATTGGCAAAAGAAATGGACGTATCAGACCTCAGGGCGATGAGTGATTCCCAATTAGTCACAAACCAATTCTCAGGAGAGTTCCAAACAAAGGAACCCCAACTCATCAAATATGTGGAACAGGTAAGGCGACTAGCCGAAGGTTTTAACACTTTTGAATTGATATACGTCCCCAGAGACCAAAACACAAGAGCAGATTTGCTATCAAAGTTGGCGAGCACCAAGAAGCCTGGCAATAATAGGACAGTGATTCAAGAAACGATCACCAAACCCAGTACAGGCGAAATAGCTATCCTCGCCCAAGAAATAATGACAGTACATGACGGGAAGGATTAGAGGACTCCAATTGTCAAATATCTGCTGAAGGACGAGTTACCAACAGACAAGGAAGGGGCGATCAAGATCAAAAAAAAATCAGCGCGCTACACTATGGTAGGTACGAAACTCTATAAAAGGGGAATAGCAGTCCCAATGTTGCTATGTGTAGGGCAAGCAGAGGCAAAAAGGATTCTCAAGGAAATTCACGATGGATCTTGTGGAAGCCACATTGGAGCGAGATCACTCGCAGGAAAAGTGATAAGGGCGGGGTTCTTCTGGCCAACCCTTTTGCATGACGCCACTGAGTATGTCAGGAGCTGCAATAAATGCCAGCGGCACAGCGATCTCCATCATGCCCCTGGAGAACCGCTCAAAACGGTAATGTCACCATGGCCATTTTACAAATGGGGAGTGGACATTTTGGGACCTTTCCCGCCATCAGAAGCCCAAGCCAGGTTCTTATTGGTCGCCGTGGATTATTTCACTAAATGGATAGAGGTAGAACCTGTAGCCACTATCTCAGCTGAGAAAGTAAAAAAATTCTACTGGAGAAAGATCATATGCAGGTTCGGCCTACCTAAATTCATAGTGTCCGATAACGGAACGCAATTCGCTAGTCAATTGGTCGTCCAGTTTTGTGAAGGAAAGGGAATCCACAACACTTTTATATCAGTGGAACACCCCCAAGCAAATGGTCAAGCTGAATCTGCCAATAAAGTGATACTAAAAGCTATAAAAAGGCGGCTTGAAGGAAAAGATAAGAATTGGGTACAACATTTGGCTCCAGTCATGTGGTCATATCACACCACGCCCCACTCATCCACAGGCGAGACCCCCTACAAAATGGTGTACGGAGTCGACGCAATGATCCCAGCGGAAATTGATCCGCCAAGCTGGAGAAGAGCAACTGTGGTGACCTTAGAAAACGAGGAAGCCCTCAAAGAAAATCTGGACCTGCTAGAAGAAATAAGGGAAGATGCCGAAATCAGGGAGCTAACAGCAAAGCAAAGGGCGACCAGGAAGTACAACACAAGAGTCATCCACAGAGAGTTCGCTGAAGGCGACCTCGTGCTGAAGCGCCCAATGGGGCGAGACAAAGGAGGAAAACTAGCTCCTAGCTGGGAAGGTCCTTACCGAGTTCAAGAAGCTTTCGGGGGCGGAGCGTATAGGCTGGAAACACTGGACGGAAGAACACTTCCCAGGACTTGGAACATCGCCAATCTCAGATTCTATTATAGCTAGGCATGTTTTTATGGTCATTTACATTTTTTCGTATTTTTCCATTGCTGTATAAACAATTGAATTTCATGTTTTAATAAAGGGGCGATGGGACAATCTTTTCTCCTACAAGGGTAGGAGTTTTTATCGAGGCCCATCGTCTTTCAAAATATCTTTGGCATTCCTGTTATAGTCAGCATTGTAATAAATACTGCTCAAATAAAAAGTTGAATGTTTTCAACATGTAAAAATGAAATCATGGATGTTCTGAACCCTAACGGGCTTAACACCACTAGCCCCTAAAGGCAACGAAATCATGAATGTTTTGAACCCTAACGGGCTTAACCTCATTAGCCCCTAAAGGCAATAAAACGCGGATGCCACGAACCCTAGCAGGCTTGGCACCGCCCGCCTCCCAAGGCAATAAATATATTGGGCTCTCTGCACCCTAACGGGCGAGGTCTTACCAAAAGGAACGAAAAGGCGATCGTCACATAAATTAGACGCCACTCGCCCAACAAAACAATAAACAATGGAGACTTTTCCAAGCCTCAACAGGCAAAACACCATTAGTGGAATACCATTCATTAAAGAAATACAAAGGCAAGAACGCCAGTCTACAATTTATTCAAATATGGAAATCATGGTGGCAAGAACGCCAAGTTACAACCAAATTCAAACTTAGAAAAATCACTGAAAAGGTTCTTGAGTACGATCGGCAGTCCTAAGGAACTCACGCCAATCAGAATCCCACTCATCCGAGTCGGAAGAGGAATTACTTGCAACCTCATTGGTTTTCGCCTTATTTAAACACTTACATCCCACAGACTTAGGCTTCTTAGCTTTCAGCTTACCCTGAGAGGTGGTTACCTTCTGAGGGAGCTCTGAAGAAGAGGCTCCTCTACTACCTTAGAGGAAGGCTTAACCCCAGAAAATAAGAGAAATTCATCAAATAAAAGGCGGTGCGGTTAAAGTTTCAGTACAAAAGGCGATAGCCATACAAAGCTCGCTAAGCCATACAAAAGGCGACAGTAATAGCTAATATAAAAGGCGATCAAGCTTTTGGAGGGAAAAGGGAAACAATCTCCCCATTCTCCACCTTCTTAGACACGCCAACTTGCTTCAATTTGTCGGCATCCAGATCTGGGAAAACAACTTTAATCTGCTCCAAGCAAGAGCGGAACCCCTCCACATACTTCATCGCCATTCCCTTCTTCAAAGTGACGTTCGCCGTAGCCAACTTGGAAACGGCGCGACCATTCTTCGCCCTCTCCTTCTCCGCCTGGATTTGGCCAGCCATGTGAACGTTGCGAGATCGAACAAGCTCTCCCCTCGCCTCTTCCCAGAGCAGCTTATCAGCACTATGCCGCCGCTTCATAGCCTCCAGGTCCTTCTTAGCCTTGGCATCAACATCTCTCAAGGCATTCTGCAGACGCATTCCCTCCTTGATCCATTCATCTTTATCAGCTTTCTGCTTTCTCTCAACCTCGAGAAGGTTCTCCTTGATAGACTGAGCAGCGGCACGAGCGTGCTTCGCCTCCTCCTCCTGGCGAGTGCAGAGTAAATCAGTCAGCAACATTCCCTTCAGCTCACAACCAAGGATGGTATTCCTTCACTCAGTGCTGGACATGTAGTTGAACCTGAAGATATCATACAGCGAAGTTAGGATTAAAATGACAAAGACAGAAAAAACAATACGCTAAGTTTAGAAACTTACGAGGCGAGCTGATCCCTCATGGGCAACTGGTCAAGGAACGCCCTAGCATTGAAAGAGAAATCAGAAGCAGCCCCAGTCTTATCTCCCTGGGAGGAAGAAGCTGGGTTCTTGCCCGAAGGGGCGAGATCAATCTTGGGGACGCCCTTAACCCCCTTGGGCTTAGCCTGGTTGCCTCCTTTGGCCTTTGGCGGGGGGCTGGTAGCAGTCTTCATCCCCTTAACTTGAAGGCGATGGCGAGTGGAAACACCCTCATCTTCCTGCAACTCGCCTTCCAAGCCAAGCGCCGGATCGGATGATCCCTCTTCAACCTTCCGCAGCTTAGAAGGCTTGTCCTCCGAACCCTCGACTTTCCTTTTGGACGAGCCAGAGTCTTTGACAATCAGCTGTTGCTCGGGCGGAATTAAGGCGTCAGGATTGCCAACTTGCTCCTCGGCGAGCCCCAAGAAAGCCATCCAGTCATTATCATTAGCGGTGCTCATCTTTCCTGAAAGGTACACAAACATGGAATAACGTAAGTAATCAATGGTAAATTCAATAATTGAGAAAAGCAAAAACAAGGATCACTTACTCAAGTAAGCTGTAAGCTTTTCATTTTCGCCTTCACATTTTAGGATGTCTTTGATCCTCATTATTTTAAACTTCTCAAAAAAGGCGACTGTTTTAGCCTCAAAGGGGGTCCATTGAGACTCATTAACCCCCCGTATAGCAACAGGTTTATCCGTCCAATAAAATGGAAATAAAGGATTTCCATTGGCGTCATACATCAGCCGGTCGAAGCCAGGACCGCATCTTAATTTGAAAAAGGAACTATGGTAATCCTTGAAGTTATCCCTAAACAGTTTGAATAATCCCCTGTTGGGATGAGCACTAAGGGAAACTTTCCTACCCTTCTGAAGGGACTGGACGTGGTAGAAAGAAAAGAACACGCCAGCCCTCGGTTGTATTTTCAAACCCATGCAGGCGATCTCAAAAGCTTTAACGAACCCCCAGCTATTAGGATGAAGTTGGGTAGGGGCGACGTTTAGAAGCCTAAGAACGGTATCGTCAAAGGAGGTAAGAGGAAACCAGAGGTTAAAGATATTAATAATATCCGCATACACATAAAAATAATGAGGCGGATCATCGTTGGATTGGGTGACTACTTCCCTGTCGCCCACAGGCTCGGCGATGACATTCCCTTGATCATCGCCCTCATATAACTCGTTACTCTCCCTATAACGGCGAACATCCTCCTCAGTAGTATAGTATGACCAGTAATCCATTTCTCCCTCTAAACTCGACTTCGCACTGGGTTGGTAACAAACGATCTCCTTTCCTGTGAAAGAAGAAAGGGGAGTTATCATAAACTTCGAAAAAAACGACATCGCTATTATCATCGCTATCACTCCCACTATCACTCATGCAAGGATCGTATTGGGAAAGCTCCTGACAATAACCACTAAGGTCAAAGGAACCATCGTCCCTAGTAAAACGAAGTCGAGCCTGTTGAATCAAGTCAACAGTGAGGCGCTGAGGTTCGCCGGTGAGATCGTCTAAAACCCTAATTCTCACCATGGATCAGGAAAGGGGAAAATGATTTAGGAAGTTAAAGGAAAGAGGAACGAGAAAGTTACCTTTGTAAAAGCCCAGTTACGAAATACTTGGAAGAAAAAGTTATGGCGAAATCACTGGCAGTTTACGGAAATATGCAATGAAAGGAAATAAGCAAGGAGTTGAGATATTTATAAGAAGGGAAAAGTGCAAACGACACTCCTTATTACCCAATGGACAAATACACGTGTCAAAATTTTAAATACATGCAACGGCGATTCATAACTGAGAGGTTTAGGCGAGGCTCCCTATTATGAAACGGCGATTCATGCAAGCTCAACAAAAGGCGAGTCACAAAAAAGAGCAACGACGACAATAAAATTTTTATTCTTCATTAACTTTAGTTGAATTCAAGAAAAAGAAATAAAATACAAGAGGCGAAGTGAAAAGTAAAATTATGGAAGAAGCTCAGCCGCCCCCAGAGCATCCGCCCAAAGAGTTGTGACTTTTTCCTTGCTCTCATCTACCTCGTCCTGATTCTCCATCACTCCCTCGAGGCCATCAACAAGGGCACCATGCTCAGTTTTCAGCGAAGTAAGGGAATCTCGTTGCTCAGCTATTTTGGCGGCGAGACTTCTAATTTCTTCACTCAAGTTGCGTCGCCTGTTAAGGAGATTCGTGAGTTCAAGTTGCAAGGAATCTATCTTCATCGCCGCGAGATCATCTTCAGCAATGCAATCTGTCAAGTGATCTTCATACTTGATCATGGTATCCTTCACTGCTTCCCTTCTGCTACGAATATCTGATATAGCTTTATCATACCGGCTTTTATCCCCTTCAACGATGCGGACAAAAGGAACCTCCAAGGAGAGCCCTTCCTTTAAACGAAGTAGGTGACGGAGAAAGGTTTTTTCTTCCTCATCGAAATATATTCGATAATGACGAACTTCATCTACCAGAGATATAAAATCCTCCACACGCTCCCAAAGGGCGTCAGGGCCTCCCCTCAGCATGGAGCGTAATGCCTTAAACAAAGGTAGATATTTGGAACTTGGGGGTACAGTCCTCATAGTGGAGCCACTACAGGAAATGATCCACTGAGTCGTTTATATAGGCAGGAGAGGAACAGATAAGTTCAATCCGCAGCATCGTACTCAACAGAAAAAGCAGCAAATGAAGGAAAGAAGCGACCTAAAATCTCGGCAGGCTGGAACAAATTACCCGTTTGCAAAGGACGCACACTAAAAGATTATCAGCACTTCGCCTTACTGCTTAAGCCTTGTGCTTGGGGGGCTGTGTACCCTACAAAAGCATTTTGGCCCAATTACAATCAGCCCAACAAACTAAGCCCAATATAATGAGATAAATACTGGATCGCCCTTCGCCCGCATCCCTTCGGGTCGTCGCTCAATATCAGATCGCCTATTTGACCCATTCAACCCACTATCCCACGATCAGTGATTCCCACGTTTTTCAAAGGAGTCCCAAGGATTTCGGCCAAGAGTGGAGATCATGGTCTCGGTCATGGGTCTGAGATGGGAAGCAAAATAACTGTATACTCATCCCACTATAAATAGAGGTGTGAACATAGGAGAAAGATCAATCAGTTTTGGAGAATAGAGACAAACATTGTAACTATCACTTCATATTATCATTCAGTTGAATATATACTACTCTGTTCATTAAAATCAGCCTAAGTTACGAATTGTTTACATTAATATTTGGTCCAATCCCTTTTCCCTACAAATTTAGTAGGAACAGCCCCCTTAAGCATATGATTAGGGGTTCGATTCCTTAAAAAATTCGATTGGAAGGGAAAAATCCATTATCCCATATGTTCACCGACGACGGTGGAAACTTGGTACATATCTCATTGTAACCAAAAAAAATAAATTCATATCACGGGTTCATCTTGGCATAACAACATTTCATCGCGGCTGCTTCTTAATTTTTGTTCACTCTACGAAAACAAAAAAAAAAAACGGTAATTGACACTAAGGATACCATTTTTTCGATGTTGTTTTCGAGGTAACTAATTGTTTTTTAAAACTTTGACTGGTATTTTAGAATTTGGTGACAAAGATTTGATGAATGTTAATGTTTTTGAGAAATTTTGATATAAAGGATTTATCTAAGTTAACAGAAGTATAGTTTCACAATTGAAACTAATTAACATGCCTTCACAACTGAAACTGGTGGATCAGAGAATGATCCATAGAGGATTTGTTTAGAAACCCATTGATTTGCTGCTTGTGAATAATGTATACCATCCCAACTAATATGTTGAGAAGGATTTGTACATGGATTGCCATAAACTGTTCCATTTATTATGGCCTTCTTCCCACAATTTATATGGTAACCATAATAACTTCCACAACAAAATTCCAAAGGACTCACAAAACCTGCCAAAAATCAACTGTGAAGTTAATATTTAATACTCTTTCTGATCTAAAATAATTATCGTTTTAGTTTGCAAAACAAAAAAAGTTCTAAAATAATTGTCGTTTTGTTTTTTTCAATGGACTAGTAATTGTCGCATTTTAAAGCCTTAGCAAAAACAATGCATTTACCAATCGTTAGTTGGTCCAGTGGTGATATACGCTGAATTTGATAGGGAGGACCATAGTTCGATCCCCCGCAACTGTGATTTGGATAGGACTGTAACCACTTGATACCATAACTGACCCCGAACCAGATTAGGTAGTCCAATAGGCCGGATATTGGTGGTGAAAAAAAGTGCATTTAAATTCATTGGTGTATGCTTTTGGAGATTTGAACATTACCTAAACTCCTTGCATTGCTGATAAGTTTATATTTGGCTGTGTACACATCAACATATGTACATTTGGCTAATGGAAACTTTCTCCTTAACTGAAAAACTTGGTCCTTTAGTTGCTTATTGAATTCTTGAGCAATCTCATTGTGAGGTTTAACACAGCCATTTGCATCCAAGTTACCTTGCTTGTGTTGATAATAGATGTAATCATAGGGCAAACATCCAATTGGTCCTACATTGTGAATCCAAAACACTCTTGCACCTTCATTGTATAGTTGCTAAAACATAAAAATGACAACTATTAGCTCTATAACCAAATTTCTATTAATAAATATAACCGAGATAGTACCGGTCAGACCTTTGACTTTGAGTCAAGGTTTGATCAGTTCAACCACGGTTGAACCAGATTACGGATAAATAAATAAGAAAGTAAATACTAAAAAAATGGAAACTTGTTAAACCAATTGCGGTTCAACTTGGTTCAACTAGACTGCAATGTAACCAGAATCAAACTAACTGACAAACTGGTCGATTCTCGGTTCAATTAACTTGAATCAGAAGGTTTGGCCCGATTTTTAAAACATTGATAATAACTTGAATTGGATGGTGGTTGCTAATTACCTGAACTGCTTGGGAGAATTGGGTCAAGATATCAGGAATTGAGCTTATAACTTGGTCCTCTGAAGTGTGCTGCAAACCAATGGCAAGATCATTTTGTCCAATATCAATAGTGTAAAGAGCCTTAGAGAATTCCTCATTCCTTGGAAGACCACTTCTGAAAGGTGGTTCTGTCCCTATATATAACATAACTTAGGTTCAAATTTTCACAATCATCACTCTTAATACGACATAGACACTTTAGATTGAAGGCGTGTCCAGTGTCGGACAATGACATAAAATATAGACATCACAAACAAGAATGAGAGTGCAAATATGATGAGAAATTAACTGTTGTCAGATAGTTGATTGAAGAGAATATTGCTATGTGACTTAAACAATATGAACTGAGATACTTGAAGACCAAGGTTGATTGGACTATAACCGCCAGGACGAATTGATGCGCCTCCTACTGCAAAGTTAGCACCATGTCTGTAATTTGATCCAACTGAGTTTAAATATGCACTTAGATATGGTAGCTTCAATTCTTCAGCTGCAAAATCCACACACACACACATCAAAAATATAAAGATATAATGACATGCATTTAAAAATAAATCTAGAATCGTATAACATGGCGAACACTCTAGTACACGTCTTATTTGGATATGTATCGGTACACTGCTGAGGTGGATAATTCTGATAGGTCGAAAAATTAATAAACATTATTGTGAACCTTTCAGAATTATCCACCGGTATATATCTAAATAAGATGCGTACGAAGAATTCATCGTATAACATAGCTAACAACTAACTTCATATAGCTCAATCCTATAGGAAAAAAACTAAAAACAGAACTAAGCCAATTTGGTATATGTGGATGTGAATCTATGAAGATAAAGTTCAACTTACTGATATAATCTATGATAAGACGGCCATCAGAAGCTCTTCCAGAAAGACTTCCAAAGAAGCTTATACCATTAGGAGGTTGAACACTTGTGAATGTTGCATATACAGCTCCAGTATCTGAATTTGAGTCACCAAAGTTGTAAATTGCAGGGTACACACATTTATTTGAGTTATAAGCATTTTCACATGAGACTTGAATGAATATAAATATCACATAAAGATTGAAACAACTTAGTATATAAATTAGTTTCTTAGAATTCATTGTTGAAGAGGTTGTAGATTTCACTCAGTATATGTGTTTGTGACACAAAATTTTCTCTTATAAAAGTGGTCCTAAGGATCATGGTTTAGTGAGGTATTATTTAATAGCACATGTTTGTACTTTATGATATGATATAATATCTAAGTTATAATTTATACACCGACACGTTTGTTACATATCATATGGTTATTTACAATTACATATAAGTTTCTGACAAAAATTTATAAATTCTAGTAACATCATTTACCATATTGAAATAAACGTTAAAGAAACACACATGCCTTAGAGCATTAGGACAGGACAAGTTAAGTTGTCATTATCTTAGAATCTTTGTATAACATTCACATCACAAGTACCCAAAATTATGCATAGATCCCAATTGTGAAAATGATAATTTCAAAGAAAATCATTACATTGATCTTGTAAACATGCATATAAAATAATTAAGATGTATTTCCTACAATATTTGTGTTGTCTATACTTTCTTGCTTATATAAAGAATATTGAATTTTTTTTTTATTAAACACCACTGAAATTCACACACACAACTATAATATTTCAGATTCGAATTCGAATGAAGATATCCAACCTGATAATATAATATATTACACAAGTAAAGTACATGTGACATCTAGTTCCTATATTGACCATATATAATATTTCACTTATCTCACAGTAAACGGTCACACTTGCTTGTTTCACGCAAACTTAGAAAATACTACTTACTCACTTGTTTTTATCAAGAATATTAACATTTAATATTGTAATTTTATAAGCTTTTTTGTTGCAATTAACAGATACTACTAATCATTCAAAAGCATGCAGTTTATTGTCCTCCTCCTTTCTTTGATGATAAGGCACACCAAGTTACAACTTAAGAGTAAAGAATAAGGTTCAATGATTGGCATTGGGGGTCACACATTAATAGCCATGAATCAATAAAGCTTCTATTTAGACATTGCCCCAACAAAATGTTCTTAAGATATTCTAAATTAATACAACCGGAGTCTAACGCAAGTGGTTGGTCGTGTCTCAAGACATTGATTCTGGGATCACCAAATAGACGAAATAACCACAAATCATATAGATCAAAATATGTTCAAGAGATTCTAAGTTTATACCACAATAGACGCAAGTGGTTGGAACATTGTGTGTGTGATTCTAGAATCGCTAAATAGACCAAACAAACGCAAACCAAGCATTATGGTAACTCTTCCCGCACACTAACAAATTCTGAAATTGAAGTGATTTTTGCGGTCATTGTGATCATCTAAAACATGGATTTGACTATTCTAAAATGGGTAGTTAATAAAGTGAGAAAATCAAGGATTGATATTGTAACGACTCATAATTTGTTATGCATGTGCATATAATATCTGCCTATTGACTCGTTTGATATCACTCTTTTTATTCTCAAAAATGAATTGCTCACTTTAAAAATTTTTTGTCCCTAAGACATATCCTCCAAATCTTGGCATGAAAAGAACATTCAAAAGAATAAATTACAAAATGACTCTAGAGTTGTCTGACACCCTGAGCATCTCCACTCTGATAATGCTAGTAAACATAGATCCACCAAACTTTCTTTAGTAGGAACTTTATTCAATGCCATGAATCCTTGATATTAAAAGTGGTGTCCAAAGTTTCTGTGATTGATGCTAAATCACATAATGGCCAATATGTATCTTTAGAACACAATTGAAATGTTACCTCTGATTCATGGTACATGATTTGTTCCCCTCATGATGTCTTATCATATGTTAAATTGCTAATAATGCATTCATACAACAATGAAAAGCAACATATATAACTATATAAAGACAATGTAGACAAGTTTGATACAAACATTCAAAGTAAGGTTCTAACCATGGTTGTCAGGATCGAGATCCCACTAAAGATCGTAGGATCGTAACAAGGATCGTAAGATCCCACAAAAACTTAGATCCTAAGATCCTAACATAAAAACTTCATTAATTATTAAATATAATGAAAAACAAGTGCAATTCTGAAAGGTTGAAGTGATGAGAATAGTTCATAGAGGAGCAGAGAATTTATAGAAGAGATTGAACTAGGGAATACAAGTGAATGATTAGCAACCATTAATGAAATAGCTTAGACAGTTGATGAATTAGGGATAGGGATGCAAAACTCAATTGATTTGCACCGATTTCCTAAGTTATTTTGAAGCTCGTTAGTTTCCGATGCAGAACGATCGGTTTTCTAGGTTAAACGGTTAAAAATTGGGTCGGGGCAATGGAAATTGGATCGGGTCAAAAACATAGAACCGTGTCGGGGCAGCGCAAAACGGGTTGGAGCTTTATAACCCATTTGAAACTGACGCGTGGAAGATTGCAAATATCGTAAATCGTAAGATCTTAGGAGTTTCCTCTGCGCTTTCACTATCTCGGTCAATCTTAGGAGTTTTCAACCGCTCCGGCACGGTGGATGAAGGCAAAGATCGTAAATCGTAAGATCTTGGGAGTTAACTATAGATCTTGACAACCATGGTTCTAACAGTATTAGAGAGTTGCATCAATTGGTAAGTGCATAACAAGTATTAATAGATGAACAATTACATCTTGAGGTTTGATCACTGATACAATATTTAGAAGAGAGATCGACACAAATTAGCTACATATCTTGCTATATTGCGGAAGAGGAAACTATTATTTATAAAGTGACACGAATGGTCTTTTTACAACAATTTCCGAGGAGATTTGAATTTTGTTCCTTGAGATTACAAGATCAAACTCTTGCTACTAAGCTGATATCTCACGGACAATAATCAGTTAACTATAAGGGAGAGGCAAAACATTCTTAATACTTTATTCAATCTAATGAGTATTCCCTTCCCTTTTGGTATTTATTTGCTGGAATTCGTTTCGATTAAAGTTACCTATTAATATATGTAATTTGCAGAACTCAATGCCTTATTGATACATAGGCTGCTTCTGTAACTGTCTAGAACTCCATGTACTGTTTAAAGGTGAACTTGGAAAAATGATTGTTGGAAGTCTCTCACTTTCTTCAAGATGAGGAAAATCAACTGTGTAATGTAAACCGCGGCTCTCCTGCCTCGAAAGTGCACTGCTAACCACCAACTTAGCACAACAAAAGAGGTTTCTCATTTCACAAATCTCAGGCACCACCATTGTTGGTTTCCATCCATTCCTAAACAAGTACTCCTCCCATTTCGCCTCAAGATTACTGATTTTTGTCTCAGCTGTCTCTAACCTTACTGTTGACCTCACAATTCCAACAAAGTAAAACATGATAGTTTGCAGTTCTTTCCTCAATTCTTGGGTTGCAGATAAAATTTTGTCTTTGGCATTACTTCCAAGTGACACCGGCACAATAGGTCTTGGCCATAAATTTGATGCACTCAGGTTGAGGCTAGAGTTTTTCATTTGATCGACTGAGGGTTGGACAGCTCTTCGCGCGAAAACAAGTGCCTCGAGCAATGAGTTGCTAGCAAGTCGGTTTGCTCCATGCAAACCTGTACATGCTACCTCACCAGCTACATACAGACCTTTCACATTTGTCTCTCCTTGGAGCCCAGCGTGAACTCCTCCACACATGTAATGAGCAGCTGGAACAACGGGGATCGGATTACGGGTTATGTCCAAACCATATTGAAGACACGTCGAAGCAATGTTGGGAAAGTGTGAGAGGATTTCGTTCTTCGGCTTGTGGCTAATGTCAAGGAGCACATACTTTTCGTCGCGCTTTTTAAGTTGGTCGTCTATACTTCTTGCGACTACATCTCTTGGAGCAAGCTCTGCCCTTTCATCATATGAAGGCATAAATCTTTCCATGGCTAAATTATAAAGGATGCCACCATCACCCCTTACAGCTTCCGATATCAGAAATGCATTATCCCTAGGCTTGGTTGGTTTTATAGGAAGCCCTTCATCAGCTAAAGCAGTTGGATGGAACTGCACAAACCTGCGCGAGTCGTGATTATTTAAAAAAGGAATAAATTCAATAGGAACAGAATATGATATACTTTTTCATGAAAAAACACTACGGGACTTGACACACGTATCTTTATTCCTTCACGAATGGAAATTTATGTTTATTCAGCATGGACCGCTTTGGATTTGGGTTATTTGAACTTATCTAGTGGCATAAGTACTTGTGAGTCTGTATGATAGAGCTTATAGAAACAATTTATGACATGTCCATAAGTTTTTTTCCACCTTATTTTATAATCTCTTCGTGATAGCTTATTTAAGCGGTTTATAACTTCTATGAAAATAGTTTAACTTAATTTATCTTTTGTTATTTATAGAAATAACTGAACTCAGCTTTTATCCAGTAATCTACTTACTCCATGTTGGAAATCACAGCTTGAGCTCGGTGTGCCATTGCAATTCCATCTCCGGTGGCTACCTGTGATAGTAAAAAACTAGTCAAATTAACATCAAATAAGAATAGCAATACAATGCAAAGATATACAACATATACAAATCAACATATTAAGAATGCAACAACCAGAACAAGGTGGTTTGTTTCAGTATTGTACTATCAAGAATCTACGCAACTAAGGGAAAATTAGACCACTTGATGACTCAATGTTTTTAGCTTCAAGTAGAATGCATTGCTCATTTTTTTTATATGTACTTCAACCATTGCATTATCAAATATAGAAAAAGAGAACTACCAAAGGATTTGTAGTTTTTGGATAAATATGTCCAGCTCCTCCCGACGCAAGTAAAGTCGCCTTTGAAAGAAATCTTACCACCTAAAAAAGCTAAAAAGATTAAAGATTAGAAATTATATTCTAAGATGGAAGTGGTTTTGGTCTAAAACAATCACACATAATTGCTTTTCCCACCTCTAAGGTTACAGTATTAAGCGTGTCAACCCCAAGACAAGTTATATCTGATCCATCCTGCAACACCAGTGGCATGTTTCAGTTAGTGAATGCATCAAAATGTTCTTTGAATTTTAAACTTTCAAAAATTTCTGAGATGCCAAAGAAAACTTTATGCAAGCAACATTATGTGCTAAAAAATCTTCGGTATACCGAAAGAAAATAAAAAGAGAGAACAAACCTGACAAGTGAGAAGATCTATAGCAAAATGGTGTTCAAACACAAAAATATTAGGATTGTTGATAACTGCCTTCAATAGAGCGCGTTCAATCTCTTTTCCAGTCATATCAGCAGCGTGAACAATTCTATTATGTGAATGACCCCCCTCCCTCGCCAGATGCAAGTTACCATCTTCCCCATGATCGAACGATGCACCCATAGTAATTAGTTCTCTGACTCTCTCAGGTCCTTCGGTACAAACAACCTGAAAAAAAAGGTATTTACGTTAACGCAATGCTCAATGCAGTGTAGTACTAGTAATAGAAACTAGCAACGTTGTCAATTGTTGATAGCAGAAAATAGTGTTTTGTTAAATTTTGTTACGTTACAGTGCTGTAGTGTCACTGCGCCACAATTTGTGAACATTTTGTATATAAAATTGTGTATCGTGGAACAATAGTGGTTTGTTGAAATTTTGATTAAGTTGTTTATCGAAACTAGACCAAAGTTCTAAGAATGATTTATATGGTAAACTTAATAAGTCTAGAACATACTCGAACACTCTCCTCATCACAAAGATAAGCCCCAGCTACAATGGTGTCTTTCATGTGACTCTCCACAGAATCCGAAGGGTGTAGCACAGCGCTTACACCACCTTGAGCATAATTTGTGTTGCATTCATGAGGCTCAGCTTTTGCTATCACTGCAACAGTTCCATATTTTGCAACCTCGAGCGCATATCGGAGTCCAGCAATTCCACTCCCAATGACGGCAAAGTCAAAGTATTTTGTGGTACCGTCTTTTTTGCTTGACGAAATGACTTTGAAGAGTTTCCTATTCTTACAAAGTGGAGGTACAGAAAACTCACATCTATGTATCTGCAGCACGTTTGATACGCTTTTAGACCTAAAATCATTCACCCCAAAACAATTGAAAATCTCATTTTTAGATCAAAACTGATATTATTATATAACATAGCTACTAATATTCCTGAGTCAAAATGTTTACCATGAAAGATCTTTTTGTGAGTATTTTTTGATAGACACATCAGAAACCCATGCCGTTTTATTACAGCTTCGTCCCTTGTAGTCTGTCACTCGGTAATGCAATGTGCTCCGTCCAGCAGGTATACAGGTTCTCATTGCAATGTCTCTGCACAAATAGCAGAAAGAGACTAAATTTAAGAAAACGGTGATCTTTGCAATTCTAAATCAATCCAAACAAACAGGTTTCTCAATCAACAAATGAACATCAAAAGTTCATGTAAAATGGATTCAGCTCTTCAAAGTGGACAATTCATATAATGGAGTTAAATAATATTAACCATTGATGAGAAAATTAACAATTGATAGTCCAAAACATTCATTATTTGTCGTGAATTTACAGGTTCTACACGTAATATAAACATTTTATTTTCTCATCAACTAGGTTGGAGTTCGTTCTTATTCACTTTTGAGGAGACAAATCCATGTAAACCCATGTAGTATCAAGTATCGACACTTCATATTGAAGGTGTGTAAGGTGTCTGAGACGTATTGGTGTCTATCAGTGTTGTCAAATAGAGGCTATAACACTATAGCATAGCAGAATTTGAACAAATTGCTATTGTTCTACAATATGCTTGTCTGGACAAAATATTGTCAAATAGCTATTTTCCATAATCTGTGATTATGGAAACTATTGTCGGGTGTTAGAGACTTGTCGGTGTCTATCACTGTTGTCAAAGAGCAGCTATAGTGCTATAGCATATTGAAATTTCAACAAATTGCTATTGTTCTTCAATATGCTAGTTAGTACAAAATATTGTCAAACCACTATTTTCCGCAATCCGTGATTGATAACACTGATGTCTGTGGTGTCCGACACCAAGACCACACCGATACATATGATCACTTTTATTTTCTCAGATTATTATCAGTGTCCTGGTATCTATATCATTACTTCATAATGTAAAACACAGGAAAATTGACTCAAAAAGAGGCCAAAATCACTTCTTTTTTCATTCTTAGATGGTGGTGGTTGAAGATGAAGAGAAAATGTGACATGAAACATTACATAAACAAGAAAAATTAAATTTTTTAACATAACCAGAGTTCATAAACAACAAAAGGAAGATACAGCCACTGACCCACCAACAGAACACACAAAAAAACAATATTTAGGATTAAAAAATTGAAAAAAATGACATAATTAGAATTATTTATTGTTTATTTCCCAGCAAAATACAAACTTTGAAACAAACAATGTTAAAATACTAAAATAAGAACTACACACACCACATGCTTCTATATTTTAAGGACATGAAATTGAACCTATAGAAGAAGCTCTGAATGCACACAAAAAGAAAATTAGTGTACCTGGTTTTTCTTGTATGAAGAGTGTGAGGAAAAGAAGGACTTGGCGTTGTTTTGCATAAAATGAATCTCAACTAACCAATAGTATGTGTTCGCACCATAACCATGGACAAATATACGTGATACTCCCTCCAATCTTGCAAAAATTCTATTTTTTAGATTTATCGAATAATTTAGGGTTAAATATATTTTTAGTCCCTACATTTTTTTAATTATATTTTTAGTTCCTCATGTTTTTTCCGTTTGCATTTTTAGTCCCTACCGTCAAGTTCTGGTGATTAGGCTAACGGAAAATGCCACGTAGGACGCCACGTACATTATTGAACCTACGTGGTATTTTTTATGTTGATATATTTTTAGTCTTTACTTTTACGTGAATTTCCACTTTTAGTCCCTACATTTTTTTTATAATATTTGTAGTCTTTTACGTTTTCACCATTTGCATCTTTAGTCCCTACTGTCAAGTTTTGATGATTAGGATAACAGAATATGCCACGTAGGAGAACATATATGATACCACGTCATTTAATTAATTTATTGGCTTTTATGATAAGAATTGGACCTAATGCAAACGGGTTTACCCCGCACAAAAACAGACCCGGTCTAACTAAAACATAAATTTCAAAATTTTAAATACCTAAATTGAATTCATGATCTCTTTCTTCTTCTCAAACCCATAAATCACAGTAGTTTTTCTCATTTGAAAGTTTTTCATGATCTCTAGTATCTGTGACTAATAAACTTGCATTTAATTCTAAGTTGGTCAAACCTTGAATCAAACATATATCATAAAACTAGCTACATATCCGTGTGTACACACGGGACGGGCCTTCGGCACGTTATATATTGTGATATCGTTGTTTTGTCGGGTCGTAGAGTCGGATAGGTCGGTTGATATAGATTGAAAATGAAAAAACTAGTGAAAAAGCAATTAAAAACAAACAACTTAATTTAAATTAGTCATTATATTAGTCAAACAAATGATAACAAACTAAGTGCTAAACATTTCAAAATTACTCATAATAAACTACCAATTAAAAGATATTGAGTTATAGGTTAGAAATAGTCATAATATTACATAAACTGAGATTAAAAATGATAAAATTGTGAAAAAGCAATTAAAAACAAACAACTTAATTTAAATTAGTCATTACATAAGTCAAACAACTAATAACAACTTAAGTGATAAACATTTCAAAAGTACTCACAATAAACTAGCAATCCAAAAAGTTTGAGTTGTAGGTTAGAAGTAGGCATAATATTACATAAACTGAATTAAAACAAACAGGATTTGGATTCTCTCCAATTTTTTCCCTCCTGTTTTCTCTCCAATGGTAATCTTAGTCATTCATTCAATTTATTTCTCTCCCTTCTTAAATGTTTTTATACTCTTTATAATTTATCAACCATTAGATCAACAAAAGCAGAGAAAACATGAGAATTCCTAAACATTTAGGTATTTTTTTTCTGTCCTTTATCTTGGTGTGTGTCACAATAAGGAATTGATCTTCTTGAACTTCAAAGTTGAGGAGGTCTCCAGGATGCAATTTGTATCGCTTTAAGAATTTGGACCAACCACTCCAAATATACTTCTCATCAAAAGTTTTTTCTGTATACTTCTTTCTGATGTAATGATTGTGGCTGGGACTTCAAAATTCTTTTGGATCAATACGAAATTAATGTTAGTTATGTTTCTGAAGTGGCTTTGAACATGTTCTTTTGGAATATGCTGATTTTGAAATAGAAAGAAAAAAAAAACAGATAGAGTTTCAGTTTCAAATGAATTAGTCATGTATGACTATAAATGTATAACTTGTTACAAATGATTTTATAACAATGATTTCATGAAATTGTATGGTTGGTTTTATTTTTTATGGTTTTATAATACACATATCAAATAGAATAAGTTCATAATTAGCTAAATATGTCATTTTAGGACCAGGTAAACTCGTTTATCTTAGGTCCAATCCACATCATAAAGGTCACGTAGATTCATTAATTGACCTAGTATCCTCTGTGCCGTCCCGCGTGACATATTTTGTTATCCTAATCACCAAAACTTGACACTGGGGACTAAAGATGCAAACAGTGAAAACGTGAGGGACTAAAATTATAATAAAAAAATATAGGGAATAAAAGTGGAAACTCATGTAAAAATAGGGACTAAAACATATCCATATAAAAAATTAATGCCACGTAGATTTTTTAGTTGACGTGGCATCCTACGTGGCATTTTCCGTTTGCCTAGTCACTAGATCTTGACGGTAGGGACTAAAAATACAAACGGAAAAAATATGAGGGACTAAAAATGTAATAAAAAAATGTAGGGACTAAAAGTAAAAACTCACATAAAAGTAGGGACTAAAAACATATTTAACCCTAATTTATGTATATGGTTTAAATGTATATTGTTTTAGTCTCGATAAAAATAGGTAAATATTGTTTGTGAGTTATAATGATGTTTGTTATTTCGTCTAGAGAGTACAAACCAAGAAAATAAAAATGCAAATCAATGTTCATAAATTTTAATTTAACTGACAATATTGATATTATTATATTGGTCATCTGTGTTCGAACTAAGAATCTCAGAGCGTGTGAACTTCAGTGATATTTATTACTCCTAAAGTGATTTACATTTTGAAACGGAGGGACTACCTCGTTTATAAAAAAGGACAAACCATTATTTTGATTGTAACTCTTGTTATATTGACAGCATAATTTTGAAAATTGCAAACACATCCTTAATATCTATGTTGTCAGTAATTTTAATTAAATTAATAAAAAAAAAATACGTTTGAGAATTAAATTGATTACTTAAAGTCATATTTGAGTGTCCAAGTGTGACTAATAAAAGAGATATTAATATAACAACGAATTACATTTAGGAATCAAAATGATAATTTTTTGGCTTAATTACAGTTTTGGTCCCCCTACTTTGCTCTTTTCTCAGTTTTAGTCCTCCTATTTTAATGTTAACCAGTTTTAGTCCCTCTTACTCAATTTTGATCTTATGTGTCATATTTTTAATGACATGACAAACATAGTGATGAGGTGTTAAAATCCACATATATTAACACTTTCCATATCACTAACTACGTTTATTATTTTAATTTATAATAAAAATACAAAAATTGGACAAAAAAAAGACACAAATTAAAATAGCAATTATTATAAAACAATAAATAAGAATCAAGAAACAAATTCCCAAATCTTCCAAATCTCTCATTCTCTACCTGAAAACATCTCAGAGATCCCCAAATCGATGCCGCTCAATCAACCCTAAGAAGCAAAAATATTTGTTGCTAGAACTCGACCCATTCGAAACCGTTCTTCGTTGTTGCTAGAATAATGTTCGCGAGAGGGGGATTTGTTTCGGTACACAAATACACTAGAAATTACAAAATAAAAAAAAAAATTGCCTAAAAATTGCTAAAAAACTAATCTTCAACTTTAAATCATCATGAGCCTTGTTTGAAACACCTTTTTCTTCACATCATTCATCTTCTGTCATAGGAATTTAGTCCTTTATTTTAAATAATTCTTTAGCATCATCAGTTATCTTCTCATCAAACTAGTCAAAAAAATCACAACCCTTTCTTCCTTGTAACTGAAAAGAAGAACTTTGTACAATCAGAAATACAGGAGAGAAAAATCAAAATTCATAAGGAGGAGTAACCAAATAACAATTTTCGAGCAACAATGATTTCTTTACCAACGAAAATTGAAGAAGAAGAACAAAAAGAAGTGGAACAAGGACAACACAATTGAAGAGGAATAATAAAAAGAGGAACGAAAAAGTGGAGCAAGGAAATTTGGGGATTTGTATGATTCTTATTTCGATGGAGAGAAGTAGAGATTTGAGAAATTTGGTAATTTGTTTCTATTTTAGGGTTCTTGATTCTTATTTATTTATGGAATCAAATAATAACAATTTAATTTTCTATTTTATTTTTTTGGTTTATAATAATTGCTATTTTACTATTTTAATTTTTGTGCTTTTATTATAAATAAATTAAAATAAACATAATTAGTGACATGGAAAATATTAATATATGTGGAATTTGACACATTAACACTATGTTTGCCATGTCATTAAAAATATGACACATAAGACCAAATTTGAATAAGAGGGACTAAAACTGGTTGAAATTAAAATAGGGGGACCAAAACTGTGAAAAGAGCAAAGTAGGGGACCAAAATTGTAATTAAGCCTACTTTTTTTTTATAAAAATGTATTTTTTTTTTGTTTTTTTTCTTTTAGTCTTGAAATATATGTTGGCTTTTGAAATTAATTTATATAATATTTTTTTTCTTTTTCCTTTTTTCATAGGAATATATGTTTATCACATGAGATATTTTATTCAAGATGTATTAAGCACTAATTGTGGAAATATTAGTTCATTAAGTTATCAAAATTACCCCCTTCTACTAAACTTTTGATTTGTTAGTTTTGTATAGTACTTAATTGTTTTATTATTTTGAAAGCCTAAAAAAAGTTAAAATAACTAAAAAAAATATGTAGTACGATTCAAAAGATATTCTACTAATATATGGTATTTATCATCAATTGTTATGTCATGGTTTGTGAGTTGTGAGAACCACTCATAGAATAGCCACCAAAATTTGTTAGAAAAGTATTAGCAATTAAATGCAAAGTTCTATAGTTATGAAATTATTTTTGTACTACTACTAGTTTTGGAACACTTTCTTGGTAATGTGATAGAGACCCCCACAATAGCTTTTGAGTTTTGATGGGAAAGTGAATCTGATTCTAGGGTGGAAAAATATTGTCCCTTTTTCTCTATGGTGTCATCATATTCTCAAATCATAATGCAAGGTTTTCCGAGTACATGAAGACAAAATTGGCCACCACTTTCAGGAATTTTCATTTATTTATAGATATCATATGTTGAATATAGACAAAAAATACTACTTAAATATAAAAAATTCTTAAATAATGTCACTATATTTTTATATATTTTTATTTGAATTTTGTGATTCATATTCAAAATAAATAATGTGATAAAATCAAAATAATAGATCAGATTGAACATAATTACACCCCTCTTGCATAAGACAAAGACAAACCCATTTCCAACATTTCTTGCAGAAATTTTATTCTGATAGGTGTTGTCGGTGTCAAAACGATAATTGTCATGAGAAATGATGTGGTCGTTGGCGAGAAGACTGTGAGCATAGGAGATAACTCAAGATAAATTTGAATGGAAAACAAAAGAGACAGAAACGAAATTAAATTACACAATTATATGTCTCGTCATTCATGAGATTGTTCATGATGATAATTCTCACAATATTAAGCATTCTTCTTTAATGGAAGATAAAATTTCCAGCTTTTATTCAATTTCAATCTCTCACCTCTCATTTCATATAGTTCCAAAAAAATTACTTTAAAATCAAATACAATACAACCAAAGTTATGCTCTTATTTTTTCAGCAAATCAAACGTACTATAAAAAGAAATGGGGTCTAAACAAAACAACAAAGAGGTGTGTGGGTAGCAAGCAATAATCCATGTTAAACCAATCAGTTTAACGGCCCAAAGTAGCAAGTTCAGGAAAAAGCCCAGCCCAAATTTATAAAGCTCGCAGGAAGGGTATTTCCGTAATAACAGATCGATGTTGAAACTTTCGCGAACCGTACGAAATTGGCGCCACCGTCACCGATTCTTATCGAAACCTTCAAATTCTGTTTTCATAATTTTCAATTTCATTTCAATTTTCATTTTCATTTCAATTTCTGAAAAAATCGAAACCTAAATCGATGACGATATGGAAGTGGTTTTGGAATGAGGCGGTAGCACCACCGCCGGTGGTTCTAGTTCCGCCGCTGTTTGATTTCCCTCCGATTGCCGCGCGTAACAGAATGCTTGAATCTTCATACGACGTCGTTTTCGGGAAACTCGCTTTGAGGTGTCTTTTCAACGATTACTATCAGGAACCGAAGCATTTCATTACAAGAATCATGCTCAAACCAATCGATGATCCTCACGTCGATCTCATCGCAACAGTATCCACATTGTTCATTCATATTCTATTACTGAATCTTACATCACATGGATATGATTTTAGTCTCTTCAATTAGTTTATTGTAATTTTATGAATTGATTTTTGCTTAATTTTGTTTAGGTTTCAGGTCCTCTTGATCAAAAGCCTGATGAAAACATCACTGGAAATGCATCGTTTCGCTGGCAAAGGTATACTATACTTGTCTTATATTTGGCGTATGTTTGATTATGCAGTGAGATAAATTTATTTTGAGTGAATTGATTCCGTAAAATTGATTATAGCAAAAATTGAGTTGAAGGTAAAGTGAGTTGAACAATAAATTTGAGAGTAAAAATCAATTCGAGAATTAGAATATACAACTAGCTTCAAGTAGAATCAATTTTGGTGTATGTTTGGTTCCGTGGTGAGAAAATTTGATTTTTTTGAAACTCGGTATCCGTCCCAAAGACCAACTAATTTGAGGGGACCAATCCCACCTTCCATTTGAGTGAATTGATTCTGAATAAAATTGATTTGAAGTTAAATTAAGTTGTGTTTGGATACATTTATTTAAAATTGAGTTGAACAATAAATTTGAGTGTAAAAATCAATTCTTGTTTGCGTAATATCTAATTTTCATCCTCAACGTTGAATCCATGCTTATTATATTAGTTACTGCACAAAAGAAGCAGAAATACATGCTTATGTTAAGGACTAAACTCACCAATAGAAAATAGAGTTTAATAGGGATGTGTCCGCGGTGTAAGTTTGTTTTACGCCGTTGTCTAATTAGAACTCATTATATTGGTTGATAAGCCTGCTTAGGGACCACATTTTAAAAATAATTGTGAAATACTAGATTTTCATATAGGGTGTGAAACTAGTTTACACTAATAGTGCAGGTCCCATTTTCTCTAAAAGTAAGTAGATGACATATAGTTTGTCAAAAAAAAAAGTAGATGACATAAAGGGTGCATTCAAGTTAAATTTTTAATAACGCCCTGATTCGATAAGCAATAGTATTAACAAACTTAGAAGTCTTTCGCTAATGTAACCACCATAAATAAGCACTTATTTGATAAACACTTATATCATATAAGAGCTTATGTATTAGTTGTTTACTTTACTAGAAGCTATCTTTGGAGCATATGAAAATACGATGAAAGTAGCTTATGAGTATGTCATAATCTATTTTATAAGCTCTTCCTTATACTTACGTATCTGCTTTTGTGATAAGATTCCAAACGTTCTCCTAACTGAACACTGATTCAGAAGTTATTTTGGCAATTTTTTTAAAATAAATTGAAAACAACTTGTAAACATGTCAATTATATCAAAACAATAATAATACAAGTATTTATGTCACGAGATAAGTCTAATTAAGCTTTTCCAATCACTCTCTTATTCATGGTTATTTAGTGTATGGGACTAATATGGTAATGATGGATATTAAAGTTAAGGATGTAAATGGAGTTTGCTCTTCTTGTTTTTGTGAATGTTGAGGTTTTATTTAATTTTCTTCTGGTGGGCATGTACCGTGCAGTGACGTAAATGATCCTCATACATTCGTGGACCTTTATGTATCGACATCTGATCCGTAAGAAGCTCTGACTTGAATGAGTTGTGATAATAAAGTTGATATTTCCTCCCATCTGTTTGAATTGAAGTTGTGTGTGGTTTGTTTGCTTAGGGTTTTGCAGATGCGGTCGTGTGCTTACTATCCCAGATATGGGTTTGGGGCCTTTGGAGTGTTCCCTTTGCTGTTGAAGAAAAGGTGTGTTTTGTTTGATGATGGTGGAAGATGTGTTAGGTTCTTGTAGTTTAGCACTTCATCACAGATAGCAACATTCACTGTTGACAAAGTTCGCCAATTATACAGAGAAACCTCCCAAGATAATGGCCTGATGGGATTGAGATATGGTTCTGGAAATCTATCATTTGGAGTCTCACTTATGCCTTTTTCCAGTAAGTTACCTTGGTTGTATGCTAGTGACCTACTGTATTGAACAGATTTAGGCTGGAATCGAATAAGCTTTGATAAACAAACAGAAGTATGATATAGCTTTTCATAGACTTTGTTTCCCCCGAAAGCTAATATTTTAATTTTTGTAGACTTTCTTTCCCAGAGAAGCGCTGAAATCGCTTCTTTTATTTTTTTAAATTTTCATTTTTTTTGCAAAAAAACTTGTAATTATTATGCAAATTTTAAACAAGTTTTTTATTTTTATTTTTAAAGTTTTTTTTTTCTTTGCAAAACTTAAACTGGTCTTTTACAGAAAGACAACTAGTTTTATGACAATTGTTGATTTGGTTCATGGTTACTATTAAGTGTTTTCGAATTTATTGTTGGAGATATTTGGTGTTGTAGAGATAACTAAGAGGTATGTCTAAGATGGGCTACTGTTTTTTTGTATGTGACATATATATATATATATCTGTGTCATTAGTGATAAGTTTAAATACAAACTTGGATTATTACCTTGAACTCTACATTAAATACCTTTTGTTAGAATTGCAAGTAATTATTATTGTAAGAATAGAAGAAATGTATACTTCACCATGCACTTTGCCTTTCTGTATTTATAGTTTGAGATTATAACTTTCCTTACCAAGATTGCTAAATTTTACATTGTTGTTTTGGAATTTTTGAAGTATTGATTTATGATTTACTTGCAGAAACAATGCTTCTAAACTTACGTTATTGTCATACTTTGCAGTGAAAGATGAATTACCAAAAAGTGCATGGCTGGTGAGCAAGATAGGAAGGGTGACGGCTGGGGTGCAGTATGAGCCACACCGTAAGTACTATGCAATTTGATTCCTATTGAAATATATTAACATCTTCAGAAGAACAAGTTTAAACCAGTGCTAGGCTTTTTAAATTAATTTTTATCTTTTGGTTTTTGTCTGGTGCATGTGTTGACTTTTCTTATCCTTGATGGTTATATATTTCACGTTTGATAGACTGTGATGGAAAAGTTATATATATTTCATTTATAAAAAAATGGATGCCAATGCATCAATCGTTTTTAGTCTCTCATTCTCTGCACACTCACGTGTTCTGGTGTGCGTACATGTGTGTATTCTTAAAATTTCACATGAGTTGAGGGCTACAATATGATAAACCCACTGTTATTAATAGTGCCCTTTAGTAATTAGGGGAGAGGTGCAGCAGGGATTGGTTGTATGAGAGAGAAGTGTATAACAGAATGCACTATATAGGGGAAGCAATAACTTTAAAAGGATACGTGGAAGATAATAATTGGTTTGGGTGGTTTGGGGCTGAGTAGAAGTTGGTTCTTTCTCAGAATTGCCTTTATATTACTGTTCTGTTATTGATTTCATCGTTAAAGGAGCACAACTCCATTCCATTGACATTTGTCCTTTTGAGCTGTTTAGTTTAGTCCATTATGAAAAGCTATCTCTTATGGTTGTAAATTGTATCTTCCAATTCAATATAATTTTCCATTTCGCTTTGGGTCCAATTACAATTCGATTACAGAAAAGATAGAGTAATGAACTGTAAGAAAGCAATCTACGGAGGCTGAGAGTTGGTCAGCAGGGCACAAGGGGATTGAAGAACTTGAACTATTGCATTGTTATTTTCAAGAAGTTTCAGGAATTTTGACTTAAAAGGATAAGCCAAAATAGTCACAAACAACTAAAAATATATTACTTACTCAAAGTTCATTTGTATATACTTGTAAAACAATCATGTGCATAATACCTTGTGGTGCTTTTTTTTAGAGGCAAATGCAAAACTTTCAAATTTGATGAACTGGAGTTGTGCCTTGGGTTATGGCGTGGGATCAGGCAGCCCTTTGAGCCCATCTTTCAATTTCAGTCTTGAGCTTGTCAAAAGCTCTCAGGTATATCCTCATAATTAAATGGATTAATATTTTACATATATTCTTTGGAAAGAACGTTGGTTGGCAATATCTGCGACATACGGTTCTGATTTATGAAAAATAGGTTATATTTAGAAATTTCATTTCGCCAACCATGACATTGTAATCATATTAAATATTGTATCAACTTTCTGTATGTTATGGCAATGCACTTTAAACTACAAGCTAATTAATTGAACTTGGGCATTTTTCTTCCCTGAAAGGATGTGGTGTTATGATTAATATTTTAAGAGGGCTTTTACTGAAATTTTGAATCTTAAACAATCTGCAGTTTGTTGCCTCATTCTATCAGCATATGGTTGTTCAAAGACGGGTATGTTTCTTTGGCCCTTGTTCTTTGTAGTATTAGTCTTTTGTTTACCTTTTCAAAAACACGTTGATGTTTAAATTTATTCGATTTTAGTTGTCTCTTAAAATTAATTATTTTGACAGTTTGATAGAATTCCACCCCGGATTACTTATGCTTACCCTCATTCAATATTTTTTTGTTCGAGTTCCAGTGAACTATTTGATTTGTCGTTGAATCAGATATCACTCTAAAATACTTTAAAAGTCACATACTTGAATTGAACAGGTGAAGAACCCCCTTGAAGAGAATACTGTTGTTGGAATTACAAACTACATTGACTTTGGGTTTGAGTTACAAACAAGGTAGTCGTTTTGGCTTTAAAGATATTCAAACTTCTGTGCAGTTGAACCAATGTGGTAAATCTAATTTTCTGTGTTAAAGTGTTGATGATGCGATAGCAACAAACAGTATCTCAGACTCCACTTTTCAAATAGGTGCATCCTGGCAAGCCAATAAGAACTTCTTGCTGAAGGTAGAATATTAATGCAATGTTAGGTAGGTTTCGTTATGGATTGATTATATAGGATTTACTCAAGATATTATTTATCATATTTTCAGGCAAAAGTTGGACCTAAAAGCTCAACAATGGCTCTTGCATTCAAGTCATGGTGGAAACCTTCATTCACATTCAACGTTTCAGGTGACAATAGATGGATTTTTCTATGAACTATTACTATGTTGTTTTTTATTGGGTCTTAAACCCTCTGGTTCCTAAGGAAAAGGGGTTTCAGGGGTTTCGGTAAATCAGAGTTGGCCATAAAAAAGGATTGTTAAAGCCAATTCTTTAGTGGGACTTTTCATATCCTTTTGCATATGTGCTTGCACGCTGGGGGGGAGGGGCTAGGAGGCTAGGAAGCATTCCTAGCCCCAATGTTTGTGAAGTTTAAAATATTTCTCCGTATTATACTGCTATACCTATATTCGTTGTAGAATGTATGTTTTCTCCCTTGGCCGCACTACTAACTTACTAAGTTCTCATTTTACTACTTCCCCTGACCAAGGTTAAGTATCATCAAGTGCAATGGATAGACATGTTTTCCCCTGCAGACTGCAGAGTGTGTTTTTGGAATGAGATCTTTTTTTTTTTTTTCATGGTTAGCACCTCAGCAATATCACTTTCTTGGTGTATGATTTTTTCTACTGGTACCCCATTCAGCAAGTTCTGTGGAAGGCAGTAGATATGCAGATGATCTAAGATCTTCTATAATGTTTTATTGTTCTCAACATCTCATCCTGTGAAATTTTCTTAAAAGAAATATGATAAGTTTGCGACATTCTTCAAAGATTTAAGCAACTTTAAAATGAAATGGTGGTTCTAAAGAGTCGTTTTGGTAGTGAATGTTTGACGTGCTGAGCATGCCCTTTTTTCTTCAGCCACCAGAGACCGTGCAGATGGGAAACTGCAATATGGATTTGGCCTCCAAAGTGAAAGTCTCAGAGAAGCCAGGTTCATTCCTTTAGAAGAACTTCTATGTTTTGATTAAATAGATTATCTGTTAATATAGGATGACTCATACCCATGTTGTATTTAAAAATGAGAGTTGCTTTCAACTTTATTTTTGTTCTTTTGTTAAGCTCTGCCATGTTGACGAATAAGATCTTTGTAAAACTTGGTAATGCTCACGCCAATCTCAATGTTAATGAGAATTGTATAATTACTTTTTTGCAGCTATCAAAGAGCCGATCCCAATTTCGTAATGCTCACACCAAGCAAAGAGCACCTTGCTGAGGGCATTGTTTGGCAAACTGGAAAACGACCTATGCTAAAATCTGACATAGATGCTGGACATTTTGATGGCTTACCGAGAGAACTGAGACCTCTTGACAAAATTTTGTAATTTATTATATATATATTGACATTTCGATGGTTTACCGGTAGAGGAAAATGCTATCAAAAGATTGTAGTCTAGTAACTCTAGTTCACTGCACTTGGTCTGTATTTTTTGTTATAATCTTTGATATTATGGACCACAACACATAATATTTATATTCCCACTGTTATAGGTATATATCATATGCAAAGAAAGTCCCATTTGTGGCATTAAGTATATGGCATAACTTGAAAAGTTCAAAAATATTTACAAGACTATTACGGATTTGGATTAAAAGCAGTCACTGCTTCATGCAGTCGACTGTAGTCATCTCATCAGGACCGTCCGATATTAATCGGACGGTTTCTGTTTAAAATAGTTTTTAATTTTTATTTAATATTTAATTTTAATCATTAAATCAGAACCATTTATTTTCAATCGTACGGCTGAAATATTTTGTGATTGCACGGAACCCATATCCGACTATTACACTTTCAATGACAATGTGTCAAGTATTTTTTTTCATTAATCTAGAATCTAGAATACAGTTTGGCATGATATTTGACTAGTTACATTTAGAAGATTTTATTTTTTTCAATCGCATTTTTTAACATCCATAAAGTTCAAAAATCTTAATTTTACAATTAATTATATCTAAAACGTTAATTTAAATTTTAAATGTAAACATTCTAATGACCAATGTAGGCCATCCACGTCTGCAAACTGTTAGCACTTAGGACACATCCATGATGATGACACATGAAAACGTAATCCAACATTACAACAACAACCACAAACAACGTTTACTTTCCAACATAGACACAATCCTTAGTCCACACAAAGAATCTAAAAACACAAAAAACAATGGCCATTGCTTCTTCTTCATCCTCTTCACTCATTTCCACATTCTTCTTCCATTCTTCCTCATTCCCTCGTTCCATTATCACTAAACCCAAATCCCTTCATCTTCACAAACCAACTCACTTAATTTCTCACCCTACCCTTTTCCTACTACACCCTCCACCTAAAACACCATCAACAAAAACAACACTTTCACTTCCAAAACTTACCATACCTAAAACATGTTTTGATTCTCTTTTCATTTTATGCACTTCAATTGCACTCTCTTTCACACTCTTCATTTCAAATGTTGATTCAGCTTCTGCTTTTGTTGTAACTTCTCCTAGGAAGTTGCAATCTGATGAACTTGCTACTGTTCGTCTCTTCCAAGAAAATACTCCTTCTGTTGTTTATATAACTAACCTTGCTGTCAAGTATGTATCTTTTTCTTCTTTTGATCAATCAAAGATTCAATTTTTTTATGACCCTTTTGGTTTTTATGAAAGGTTTGATGTTTTTGATAGAAAAAGATTGGATTTTTAAATGACCCTTTTGTTTTTCTTAATGTATGTTTGGTTTGAAATTTGATTTAGTATAATTGATTTTGTCTCTAGAATTGATTATAGGTTGCATGTTTGGTTTCACCTTTGGAAGAGACAAAAGTGTTTGGCATGTGTTGGGGTTCTAGAATAGAATTGATTTTGCTTATAGCATTGATTATGCTTGAAGCTAGAATTTGTAGCTTTTGCTTTTTAACTTGATTTTTACACTTGTCCAACTAACTTTCACCTATGTTTCGTTCCACGTTTCGAGCAGTCATAATTGATTCTAGAGGTGCTAAATTGATTTTGACATGTTTTGTTGCTCTTTAGTAGAATTGATTCTAACTTAAAGCTAGGATTTGTAGCTTCTGAGTCTAAATGTGATTTTTACATTGAAATTTATTGTTTAACTCAGTTTCACGTAAATGTATCGATACATAAAACAATGTGCATTCAACTCACTCTTTTGTAAAATCAAATTTGCAAAACCAATTCATTGAAAATCGATTTTTGTCACTGTAGAACCAAACATGCAAAGTATGCAAATGTAAATCATTTTACATTGAACTTACTTTTAGTTAAAATCAATTGAATCAATTTTCGTTGCCGTAGAACTAAACACAAAAAAAATTGGAGCTTTTGTCTCTACAATTGATTTTGAGTCTCAATTTACAAAATCAATTTTTTTCACTGCTGAATCAAATATATTTATTGTGGGTATTTTGTGTTTAGGCAGGATGCGTTTACTTTGGATGTGTTAGAGGTTCCTCAAGGATCTGGCTCAGGTTTTGTTTGGGATAAGGATGGTCATATAGTCACCAATTATCACGTTATCCGGGGTGCTTCTGATCTCAGGTTGGTAGGTTTTTGCTACTTTTGATCCATTTACCTTGTGAATTTCTGAAAATTATTTACTTGTAGTGTATTCGGTAAATAACTTGATTGATTAAGATCTTATTGAATAAGGGTGTGTTTAGGTAAACAAATTAATTAAACACTTATAGCATATAAGTTGTTGTTATCATAGAAGTGTTTTTCATATAAGGTAACACTGTTTTCATTAGCTATTATGGAGAACTTATCATAATTTGTTGAAAACAACATATTATGTCATTAGTTGTGTGTGTCTATAAACTCATCCAAACACTGATAAATGCTTATGTCAATAGATAAGTTCAAATAAATCGTTCATAAGCTAATCCTAATGCAGCCTAAGTACTTGTAACTTCTAATATTAGCGCTTTTATATACTAAGTTATAGAAACGTCACAAAATATTTTTATATGGTCTTTCAAATAACAGTTTAAATACTGTCATAAGATAAGCCCAAATAAGCTGTAAATAAGCTATTATAAACGTATTGTCTCATTGTGTTGCCTTCAGTTAGAGAAAAGGACGTGTTTGGTTTTGAGTCATATGATGGCAGCAAGTCGGAACTTTTTAATTTATCTCAAATCTGTACATATCAAGATGCATAATGTGATTTTTCTAAATTTAAATGGATATTACAATTCATCTTATATACTTAAACAAAGGTTGCCCTTAAATATTAAACTTAAATGCATTGACTATGAAATCAAGAGATTATATTTTTTTTATTGGAAGTGGAGTGTGTGCCCTTTCAATGAAGAGAGCTATTTCCAACTTATGTAAAAGTTAAAAACAACAACAGCACAATAAAAGAGGACCATGTCGCATCAGAAATAAATAATGCATAGGATATTTGTTCTATCACAGGTTTTAACTCACTAATCTAGACCACGTCGCTCCCTAAATAAGGTCACATGTCTAATAAGTCGCCTTCTAAATCGCTTAAAGAATCTCTCATAAGAAAAATCTTGGCTTGACCTCTTCCTCTTTGATGGAACCTCTTGCTTATCATCAGCATCACTAGCATCATCTTTGAAATTGCTAAGCTTCACTGGTGTGGCTGCTCCATCACGAGGATTTAGCACCTGCCCAACAAAGAAGATTGTTTCGGTAAAATCTTCTCTGATCATGAAGAGGAAAGGGCGGTCAGCTACAAAGTCTATACCAGAACGACGAGTACAACACATTCCTTTCTTAATGAGGATCATTGAATTGGCCGTTGTAGCTTCGGTGCCTTCTTCATTTACCTCAATGGAAGCTTTGTGAAACATGCTTTCAACATGTTCTTTCACCTGAAGGAGACTCCACCATTTTTGTAAATCCTGCTTCCTGGGAGAAAGGCAAAATCACTCCCAACTCCTTTAGCACATTAGAAGCTTCAAGTGTAAAAGAAATCTTGAATTTCAGAATCTTGAAATTAGATACTCACATTTTTCGCCGAGGAAGCTTGCCTTTCAAGTAACCAGATTCTGAAGCCAACCTTTCAATTAAAGCTGGCCGTCCATCTTTTGCGTCTAGAAGAAAAATGTACATGGATAACCGGCGCTTTTTTATCTCTACCTTGTTTATAAGAAAGGCGGAGGACTTTGAAACCATCAAAAGTACTAATGAAATGCTCCTTCTTCTCGCTTCTCATGAAGAGAACGTCGACTATGTTGCCATTAAGGAGGGGAAAATTTTTATAGCCTGCTGGATCAAACCGGTGTTTCCACACACCTTTGAAGTGCAGTGTGTTTGCAAAGATAAGCCTGGTTAACTTGCCTACAGCCTTGGGAGGAATAAGCTTTGTGATAAGGCCATTTGTCTCTCTTTCAACCCATGAATTTGACTTCATGGCGCACTTGATTACCCTTTAAAACCGCATCAAAATCAACAATAATCTTTTTTCATAAATATTTTAATAGAAGTATTTCTTAGTCAATAAAAAAAATTAAGATGATGTTGAAAAAGTGATAGTACCTTGGTCCAAAAATCAACTGAAGCCAAGGTCACCATGTAATGAGTGGTCACAAGTTGTTTAAGAGAATGAGAAAGGGAAACTGATTTATCAGCCCACATTCCATTGACAAAAGACAGGCGGGCATCAATGTTGGAGAGCACAGCGGAGAGGCATTATCCTCACGTAGTACATAACCAAGCACCACCTGCATTGATTGTGAAATCAAGAAATTAGATTTTTTAATTGGAAAGTGCATCATTTAATGCACTGATATTTAAATATTTCACTGTTTAAATAAACACAAGTTTTATTTTTGACTCCTTAATCAATGATATTGCCTAAAACAAATGGGAGATGATAATGGTTTGGTTTTTTGTGCTTCCTTCAATATTTTGCGACTTTGCAATGTGTTGAGTTATTTATTAGATACATTGGATTCCTTTAATCGAATTCATTGGGAAGAATGTGTTGACTTAGATATTAGATATATTGCATTATGTGTATGCGAATTGAGTATTCCTGTTCAATGGTGCCGAGTTTAATTTCTACTCAAAAAAGTAAAATAAAAAATACCGTTGTTTATAGAGATGCTAGTTATGTGCAGGGTCACTCTTGCTGACCAATCAACTTACGATGCAAAAGTTGTTGGTTTTGACCAAGACAAGGATGTTGCCGTGCTGCGCGTTGATGCGCCTAAAGAGAAGCTCAGGCCTATACCTGTTGGTGTCTCTGCTGACTTGCTTGTTGGTCAGAAAGTGTACGCTATTGGAAATCCGGTGAGATTTTCATACCGATTTGATGCATATTGTATTGTAAATGTATATTCTTTTGTTTATGAATTTTTCAATCAGTAGAGATTATGGCAACCCTGCTTTAATTTATGATTACTTAGAGCTTAAAAAAAAGTTGGAACTTCTATGATTGCAGGCTTTTGGATCTTCCTGAACTGTATTATAATCATGTAGTTTGTGTAACTATACACTCATTTAATCAGCATTTCATGCTCCTTTTGTAATTCAATATTGTGTCATAAAATTTATTTACAATACATGTTTATTTAATCATCATTTGAATTTTTGTAACTGCTTTTATTGGCCTGTGTTGGTAAACAACTTAATTAAGTGTGCAAAACGCTTATCATATAAGTGCTTATGTATAATCTATTTCTATAACGAAAGATGAAAATAAAATCAAACTGTTTTCTTATAAGCCATAAGCTGTTTTTGTATGATATCCTAGATTGCTAGTGCAAATAAGCTGAAACAACCTATGCACATGTCATATACTAATATAAACTCTCACAAACAGTCTCACTAATGTTTATGCCTGCTGATAAGCTCAAATAAGTTAATCCTAAACAACCTTATGTAGATTTTAATTTGTCATGACTTGAAAAATGGTATTTGTTGTTGATTGAATGTCAACACAACTGACTATTTCATGAATGTGCCGTATGTGATTCTTGCAGTTTGGACTCGACCATACTCTTACAACCGGAGTCATCAGGTATGAAAACTGATAGCTGTAAACTTTAATATTTTAATGGAACTTAATTTCCTCAATACCTAAGAAAAGAGTTTATAATTTTTATTTGTTTTCTTCTATGAAGCACGTACACCGGACATGGCACAAACACTGACATGTCTACGCTGATGATAATTTGAGAAAATGACATAATGCAATGTAATCATGTGTCAGACACCGACACGACACCAACACATGTCCAACACGGGACACACCTAATCTGAGTAGTGTCCGTGCTTCATAGGTTTTCTTTTCCACATATTATACATTTATGCTAAGACATTTTATTTAGGTGTCTAAAAATAGCAAAAGTAGTCATCTTGTTCTCAATCACACTCTTGACTATAATTTCAAGATGATACAATACCGTATTGCGTAACATCTTCTCTTTCCTCTTTCTTTGAAACTTAATTTCATTTTGTATGGTAGATACGGTTTCTTTTTCAAATTGTGTGCCATGAACATATGATCTACTGGTACTGGATGACTTTGAAAGTTGAATATTTTCTGATTCATTTCTACGTGCGTTTAGTATTGATTTTATTTTACTGATACATATTTCTCAACAGTGGACTTCGGAGAGAAATTAGTTCGGCTGCAACTGGTCGTCCTATTCAAGATGTTATTCAGACTGATGCAGCAATTAATCCTGGCAACAGTGGAGGGCCACTACTTGATAGTTCTGGAAACCTCATTGGGATAAATACAGCTATATACTCTCCATCTGGTGCATCTTCCGGTGTTGGATTTTCTATTCCTGTCGATACTGTGAGCTCTGACTCTTGCCTCTCTTTACGCCATTCTTATAAAAACTGAACCGGACGGTACAATCAATTGAACCGTGAACCGGCATTTTGTACAGTTTGGTTATTTCAGCGGTTTAATCGTGGTTTAATCCCGTTTGAGCAGTTTAAAATAACCATGAACTTGAGGTCTCATTGGTTCAACGTCTGGTTCAGTTTTTAAGGTGACAACTACCGATAGAAACGTAGAGTGATTTTTCCATTCTCTTATATAGTTTATGTGCTTTATTTTATATATTTAGGTAAATGGCATTGTCGATCAATTGGTAAAGTTTGGGAAGGTTACTAGACCTATATTAGGGATCAAATTTGCTCCAGATCAATCTGTGGAGCAATTAGGGGTAAGTGGAGTGCTTGTCTTGGATGCTCCTGCCACTGGTCCAGCCGGGAAAGCAGTAAGTTTATTATTTATTTGTTTATTTTAATATGGAGAAATTCATTCTTATGACAGTTAGGCGGTGTTTGGATAAACTACTTAATTAAGCATTGATCATTTAAGTGTTTATGTATAAACTATTTCTACTATAACGAAAGATAAAATAAAGTCAAATTGTTTTCATATTAGCTATAAGCCGTTTTCAAAAACTTTCTTGGAGAATTTATGGAAATAAGATGAAAATAACTTATAGACATGTCATTAGCTGTTTCCATAACCTCTTCCAAATAGTCTCGCAAGTTTTTATGCCAGTAGATAAGTTCAAATATACCCTTAATCCAAATATACCCTTAATCCAAATGCAAAAAATAGTTGCATAGATTTCATTCTTATGTAAGCTTAGTTTGGTTGATGAAGCTGGTTAAATTTCTATTTCGTAGGGCTTACTATCAACAAAGCGTGATTCATACGGTAGACTTATTTTAGGAGACATCATAACATCTGTGAATGGTAAGAAGGTTACTAATGGAAGCGATTTGTACAGAATTCTTGATCAATGTGAAGTTGGTGACAAGGTATGTATGTGCAAATTCATTTGCTTTATTGCTCGTGAATCCCTTCACTATCTCTTTTGTTAATTCTGAATATAAAAATATAAGACTTAAATGCACTTCTGGTCCTTCTATCATAGTTTAATACTACTTAGCGATTGTTGATATTTCAGGTGATTGTGGAGGTGTTGCGAGGCGACCACAAAGAAAAGATCCCTGTCATTCTCGAGCCAAAGGCCGACGAATCATGATGTGCAACTCATTCTGCATCATTCATGTATATATACACATATTTCATTTGACAGGGAATGCAACTCTTTGATGTGTATTCTAAAGTTGTTTCCCAACTGTGTGTACATATGGGACTGTACTATTTGCTCCAACACAAGTTGAGATTAAAAAAGAAAGCACTTAAAGAAACATGTTATGCTCATTATTGCTGTGAAGATTCTTAGATTTGTTCACTTACATGGAAATTGATATAGTACATTGAATACACACAAGTTCAATATCGTTAAAAAATGAAAATAATAAATTTGTAAACAAATTCACATCATTTAAGTTAATAATATACAACATGAAAATGTCTACAAATAATATGATGAGATTAAAATTGAAATATTGATGCTTTTGGATTTGCAACGTTGACGTTCAAATTATTAATTGAGTCTGTAGTTTATTGAAATTGATATTTTGATATGAATCAAAGGAACATTACAACGAGATAGAAAATCAAACAATGATACACCAAGATGACAAACAACACAATACCATATTCAAACGATGAAATCATAGAGAAAAAAAAAACCACACAAAAAACTTAATCTATGCATGGTGATTTCTTAAACAAAGGAAGAATGTGAATAATACACGTTAAATCACAATATCCTATTAGGTATACTTATATGTTATACCATTTTTGCCAATCTTATAGCGGAATCAGATGCTTCAAATGTGGTTTTGGAGTTGAACAAACAACATTCTTCCCACTACGTTGTTCTATCATTAAAGATTGTCTTAATTTTAAAGTTTGCTTTCATAGTTTAAATTTTGTTCATATTAAGCATGAGGCTAATCAAGATGTCCATTGTTTAGATAAATATGTTCTTTACAAATTACAATTCAGATTATATGTGAATTGAAGATGTTATATCATTTAACATTCCATCGCCACTCTTTTATTGCTCTCCATCAAATCGAACTGGGTTCTTATATCACTGTTGGGTCGTGAGCTATGAAGCTCCGATACTTCAAAAATGGCGAAGTATCGTGTCTGATACGTGTCCGATATCGATACTCGTTCGATACTCTCCGATAGAGTATCGGACAATTAAAATTATTTTTAAAAAAAAAAATTACCGATACGTGTCGGATACTTCTCCGATACACGTATCAGAGAAGTATCGGGAAAATAATGTTTTTTTTATGATAGAAATGGAGGAGATGAAACTGATACAATTTGTGTTTCCTCTTAAATAGTGAATGTCAGAGTATGATGTTCTTTATGGGTTGACAACCATGTATTTTTTGGATGGTACCGATGATGTTTTGTTTTTTGGATAGTAATAATTATCCTTTTTGGGTGGTACTTAATTAACTTGAGATATGTAATTGTCACTTGTTTGCCCAGTTTGAATAATTTGAATGTTAATTTATTATCTTTCTCGATTTTTGTTATGTTTATATATTGTGTATTTGTATATTTAATTTTAAGTTTATTTTTTAAACAACGTATCGCGACCGTATCGTATCGGGAATTTTAAAAAATTTCCCGTATCGCCGTATCGGTATCGTGTCGTATCGGTATCGTGTCACGTATTCGGACTTCATAGGTTGTGAGGGGGTAGCCACACTGAGTTTAATCGACGCATTGGGTTAAGAGCAACTAGACAAGTGACTTTTAACACCATATTTTCACTCAAAACTTTAAGGCATTAGGTTTATAGATCCTCTCACTTATATGTTGCTTAACATCAACTCTTTCATCCAATGTGAGACTTAACTCACACTTGATAGATCTCAATATTATTTTGGTCCCTTAAAAATGTTAGATAATTTAGTCCCTTAAGTTTTTTTGTTTACATTTTGATCCCTTAATTTATGAATTTTGAATACTTTGGTCCTTTGAATTACAAATATTAAGATATTTTGGTTTCTAATAGGAGGACTAAATTGTCTAATTAAATTTTGTACCTTAAAGGACAAAGTGTTCAGCTTTTATAACTTAAGGGACTAAAATAAAACAAAAACAACTTAGGCCCTGTTTGGATTAGCTTATTTTTGAGTTTATGCAAACAGCTTATGCAATATAAATTAAGTTTTATGTTATTTTATAAATTCAAACTAGTGAAAATTGTATTTTTATAAGATATTTTATCATAAACTATCTTGACAAACATATAATAACACATAAAAATTGCATAAGATGTTTGCATAAGCTCAAAAATAAGCTAATTCAAACAAGGCCTTAAAAGATCAAAATAAACCCTAAAATTAACACAAGGAAGCTAAAAATATAATTTAGCCTATTATTTTTCCAGCTTACTTCGGTCCTTATTAAAAAAATATTCACTTATATAATAATGAAATTGTATCAAATTTTTTAGGAAAATTTCTTTTGCCACCTATCCATTTTTTCATGCGCCTTACAAATTTATCAAAATATTTCAATCTGCTACTTAGGTAGTGGATACACTCCAAAGACATTCTATCAAAAAAATTTCATAGCGTTCGCTACTTAAATAGCGAAAGGGTAAAAATGAAAACATGTAAGACGCACGAGAAATAGATTAGACGACAAAAGAAAATCTCATGCAACGTCGGTGTTGGGCCTTTTGAGTGTGTATTCAATGTACGAAGTTTTCTCTTCCCACCCACCACATATCTCTTTCACCCCTCGAATTTCCGATTTTGCCCTTGGTCAAAAAGTTCAGAACGTATTTTCCGAACTTTTTTTTGCCTTGAATATGAATTTCGGATTGTGTTTTCCGAATTTTTTGTCGAATTTACACTAGGAAAAGTTCGGAAAATACGTTCCGAACTTTTTAACAAGGACAAAATCGGAATATTAGGGGGTGAAAAAGATATAGAGGGGGTGGAAAGAGAAAGCATCTCAATGTACTTGGTATCCTTTGGCCCATCTTGTTGTATATTCATGTCTATTTAATTTTCATTGTTTGGAATTATGGTGGATTTGATAAAATTATAGTGGCAGGGCAATTTTGTTAAAGCTCTTTTGTTTAACGATAATTTTGTTAAAGTTTTAAAGTGTAATTTTTGTAAAATTACGGTGATTTTGATTTTAGTAAACTAACCGTAAATAAATCCAAAAACAATTATGTAATATTACTATTAGTGCGTATTACGAACAACATAGCAAGGCAAAAATAATGGTTGAAAGAAGATAAAATACTTTTATAGGAAAATAAGTGATAATGCCATATAGTGAAATTATGCTTCAAAAGAGGAATTCCAAACTCTTATTTAAGATGATCGATATATGATATATATAGCACATAAATAATTAATACAAGCTCATAGTTTCTCATATATATAAAATATCATATGATGAAAGTAGGTAGGCCTCTTCATTGCAGACACACGACCTCTAAGCATGAGATTATAGCTTCCAATGTAGAATCGTGGCCACATCTTTTACCTAACAAACAACAAAAATTTAGTGGTGTGAATGTGAAACACCATAAATTACACTTTGCTCTTAATAACTTTTATTTATTTATTTATACAATGAAAGTAAGTAACATTATTATTATAATTTAGAGCTTGAGTGATGGAGAATAATTTCCATCTACTACTTATTTTGAAATTTAGCTCATAATTAATTAATTAACAAGGATAATATAATTACATAGTACATTTTAGAGAGGAGAATACTTAGGTAATCAAGATGTGGTCATTGATATATGGTTGATGTTCATACGGAGAAAGTGGATGAAAGACCAAATTCAAGTCCCCAAAGCTCAAAAGATCCTTTCACAAAGTCATAGTATCCTCCTTTTAGTGCCAATGTTCCATTCACCAAACCCTCTCTCACAAATGGATAGGTTAGAAGGTTTCCAAGTGAAGCATTCACAGCTTCCTGCACATAATCATAATTTTATAACTTGTAAGATTCACTAACAAAACTGCCGTCTGCAACACACTCTCTAACACGTACTAGTTCTTACGCTCTATTATTTTTGTTGAAATTCATATCTGATGTGACCAATATAAATTTAGACAAATAAATTAACAGAGTGTTCGAAAGAAAACACTAGAGATCATTTTCGGAACTAAAATTAATACATGTCTCATTTTCTCTGTAGTGTGACCTACATGAATTTCAACAAAAAATAAAGAGTGTTGAAAAATATGTACATTCATCTGCACTTTACTGTTAGCGAAGTGCTAGCAACACAGTCTTTTCAGCACATATTTTTCTATTAGTTTAAACTCAAATGGATTCTGCGAAAGTCCTATCCATATGAATTTGAACTAATAAAAGAGTGTATTGTTAACATAAATTGTAACATTATGCTTATAGCTTGTTATTGGTTTGTACTGTTCTCTCATACCTTCTCACAATGTGTGCATAGCTCTCCAAAAGGTGCATCTCCATGCTTTGATTTCACCTTTGCCTTTGCAGGTAAACCAATTTTGACCCACTCCTCAATGAAATCACTGCACACAATAAAATAAAGGGTGGAAGATTATTAGTAGTGTTTATTTTCTCTTTTTAATTAATTTATTCTCTTTTTCTGGCCAAATTTATTTATATGTGAAAATTTTGGCATTTGAATGAAGAAACTATCCTTCCAAGTTCAAATTAAAAAAAAAAAAAAAAAAGTATAGCACTTGAAAAATAGTGTAGGTAAAATACTCAAATTATGAAATAATTTTCGTTTTGTCAAATTGACATAATGTTGAAGTATTGTAAATAATGGATGCATGCAAAAGTATATATTTTATGTAAATTAAGCACAAAAAAAAAATGACTTACGTGGAGTATGGTCCATCAAATGGAAAAGACAAAAGCCCCTTAATACCACCACAAGCACTGTGTCCAATGACCACAATGTTGGAAACCTATAGAAAAATAAACAAATTGTTGGGTTAAAATTTCTTGATATTATACTATGCATTAAATTGTGTTATGTTTATAATCAATCTATTTTGTAATATATACCTTAAGATGCAGAACTGCATACTCAATAGCAGCTCCAGTTCCAGCATATTTGGCCTGTTACATAGCATAGTAAAACAAATAAATTACCTACTAGAATAATTGTATTGATTCAAACAGTTTGTGTAGCACCGATATTTCTGATTGAAAATGTGTCTGATACTGAACATCAGAACGACATTGAGTACGTGGTTACATTCAATTGCTTCTATTTTTTAAAAATTATTATTGATTTTGTGTTTGATTAAAAAACAAACCTGGTCATATGGTGGAACCAAGTTAGCAACATTTCTGACCACAAAAGCTTCTCCTGGCTGGAAATCTAGCACATGAGATGGGCAGACTCTTGAGTCTGAGCATGCAAACACCATATACTGAAAAAATAAAAAAAATAAAAATAAAAGTTAGTCTTCAATATAATAAATTGACTAAATATAAATTCAAAATGATCTTATTCTAAGGAGTTTAATAGATATACACCAATAACATAAATAATTTTTACACTATCATCTTATCAAATTTCATGTTGACCATATGTCGTCGACTTAGATTTGATTAGACGATAATGTAAAAGTAATTTACTGTGTCAGTGTATATTGATGTAGAGATGTGATCTGACTGAGACGATTATCTAAAATTAGTTTATCTTTGTAGCCGATTTCGAGACCAATTTATATTTGAACAATAATTTTTAGTAGTAATCATTTTAATTAAATAAATAATTAGTCACAAACATACCGGGGGGCTTTGGCCTTTGGCAAGTTCACCATACAAAGCTGGATTCTTGCTGTGGAAAAAAATAATAACAAAATTGAATAAGAAAGCTTAAGCTATAAGAAATTAAAGTTGAGGTAATTAATGTGACTAACTCATATTTCTCTTTCTTGAAATGAATGAAACCAGTTTTGATCCTCTCTGAAGCTACAGATGTTGGAATGCCATCAGATGATGATGGTGTTGCAGCTTGAGCTGTTGCTGATCCAAGTTGATTTGTTATTTGTTCAACTTTTTCAGCTGCTGTGGCTTTCAAATCAGTCTTCTCCCTATATTTGAAATATTAATTATATTATCAGATATATTTCAGGAGTTTAATTTTGATATAGCGTCAATAAAATAATTATACCGTTAACAAATCATATTACTAACTCAAACATTTTTAATGAAATAATTGATAATCACGATTAATCGATAGTGTAAAAAATATTACACCGCAGGCCGCAGTATATATAAATTAAATTCATATTTTATAACATAAAGTATTATAGATGAAATATTGCACATATATATAATTCTAATAGAAGAAAGTGTTTGAGATTTACCTCAACAATTTTTCGAGTTCTTGAATTGCTTCTTCATAGCCCTTTCCCATTTCTTCTCTCTTAAAAGATTAAAAAAAGAAAATAAATATATTTTAGTTGAAACAAACAATTAGAAGTCACTCTAAAAAAAGAAATGAGACATGAAAAGTATTTTTTATTTTATTTTCTAATAAGACATATAGTGAAATTTTTGTCTTTTATAATATGGAATACTAAAGTACAAAAGTATTTTTATTATAAAAAAAATTTAGTACAACAATATTTAGAATTCAACCAATTAAATAGATAGTACTATAAAGTTTGAGAAACATCAAAAATGGAAATGATATACTTAATTTTTTGTGTGTGGGAATTAATTAAGTGCTAATTTAGCAAAACTAGTTTTGAATGGGCCTTTTCTTATAGTATAGTTTGGTTTTGCTACTTTATACAAGGCAAATGCACCTAATATATAGTAGTTATTATTTTTGTTATAATTTTTTTTCTAATAAAAAATGGTTAGTTGTATGCCACACACTTGTCCCTCAAACCAAACTAAACTTACCAATTTGATATATGCCAAAGAAAGATCAAATAGAGTTCCACGTGAAAACTATACTTTATAAATCAAAATGAAACATTATTTTCCAAGTAGTAATATCAAATTCACCTCATAAGTGAACACTATTAATTAGATTGTTAATCACATGATCTCCTAATAGCCATAATTAAAGTATAGCAACTAAAACACACATTTTGATCCAAAAGTGCAAATAGAATTTTGGGTTTACTATATACAAGAAATTAAAAAAAAAAATGAAAAAATAGAACACAACTAGAACAATAACCAAATCCTTTTCTCAATAAAGGGTGGCAAAGACAAAGAAATTGCCATTAGCGGACAAATAGCCAAAGACACTAAACCAATAGAGTCACTATTATGGTCAATAACTATTAAAAAAAAATATTTCTTTCAAAAAAAAAAAAAATTCATTATGTCACACAAAATAATAAATATATCCTTAAAAAATGTAATAGTACAAAAAAAAGGGGGGGGCAATGACATATACATGTTCTCCTTTCCATTTCACGGACTAAATGAATTAAACGTCACTATAATATACTATCACAATAATGATAGAGTTTTCTCACGATGATGCTAAACTCGGAACATTAAAAAAATTCTTATTTATAATTAACCAATTTTAACTCTCGAACGAATGAACAAAATATTTTTTAGTAGCAAAAGAAATGTAGTAACACGAGTGTATAAGAGGTGTTTCCATCCAATGCACATCATCAAAAGAATTAGTCTAACATAGTAGTAATAAAGAAGAACAACAATACAAATGTATATATCAATTCCAAAGTGCATTAAATATTTATAGTGTATATACCAAAATTGGGGTGATGATAGGAGAAGAGGAAGCAAAAACGGGTTTGTCTTGAATAAGAGAAGGGAAATTAGAAGATGAAGAGGAAGAAGAAGAAGAAGAGTTAAGAGATGCAAAAACAAAGGGCCTCAATGTATTCTTCTTGATAGAAGTTTTGGCATGTGACAAAGAAGAAAGACTAAAGCCGTTTATGGAAGAGGTAGACATTGTGGGCAATGAAGACTCAAATCACAATGCTATATAGTATAAGATATGATGTGTTCTATGACCAATTGGGGTATCCCTATTTTAATGTGACTATAGGTAGATAATGAAAACGAAAGTTGAGCTAAGGAGAGCTTCATTCCTATCTTTTTAGATGAGGTTTGAATGATGGAGATTAACTACAATAGAATGACCATAACTCTATGTCCCTTAGGATTGCCTTGTTCTTGTCATTTACCCTTTGTTCTATGTATTCTCAATTTACCTTCACAAACATATCATCTTATTTACACACACACAAAATATAAATTGTTATCCCACACAAGCAATTGATATATTAATGTACATTCGTGTTATTTGAACATTAAAATACAGACATTATGTATGATACCGTATATACACATTTCAAAAATACATAAAAATAAAACGAAAAAATATTATCGACATTAAAATTTTGATGACATTTTTTTCAATCTCATTAATGTATGGCTTGGCTTGTATCTGACATCTTAAGAGTTTCAGTTTTAGCTTTTGAGGTGTGATAAATATAATTCTTGAACTCATTGAGTTTTAGCTTTTTATTTTCCTACAAAAAGACTTAGTGTTATTTTTTCATTCTAAATTTTTTTATACTTTTTTTTTCATAAATTTTTTATACGATAGATAATCATATTTAAAACATATCAGACACGAAGTAATAAGTTTTTTTTTAGGGCATAACATACATTGTTGTACTATAGACCATACCATTGTGTTAATTAATGTGTAGATATTATCTATGAGATTCACGTTAATTCTTATGAGAAATCAGATATATGAAGAAAAATTTGTGGTAGTGAATTCCAAGGTAGTTAGAGGTTTATTGATGATGTAGGGTATAAGGTTGTCTTGTACCCTTTGAATTTGTGTGTAATGCACTCAATGCCGGTTTGCCACATAGGTGAATATACAACCAATTTTTCTCCATTTGAAAGGGACAAAACCTTTGATATATTGCAGTAAATGTTCTATATATTCTCTACTTTTGCCACAATGTTGGAGGATTAATTCCATTATAACATATTAATCTAGATTTAACTAATTATGTAATGTAACTAGTTTTGTAAAAATAAGAATCATATTTAATTGTATTACCATATTATGTGGTAGTTTTGTCGGTATATAGTTATTAAACTCGTAACGTGATGCAATTAATAACAAAAGTTTCCTTTTACTTGGTGAATAGTCAGATCGTTCTGTATTTCTTCTTTGGCTAGCGTCGATCTTGTCATTTCATATATGAAGCTTCAATATGGTTGATTCATAGAGAATGATCCAACAATTCACCAAGTAAAAGGAAATATCATGTCGTTTTCTGCATGGATGAAATTTTAATATATAAACTAAGTCGGAGAATCATTAATTTTTCTTCTTTACATTGAACTTAAACATAGAATTATTTGTTTTTGTTTCGCATATATAGATGTTTTTCGCTTGAGTTATTCTATTCGATGTATTATTGGACACTAAATGAGGACACCCTATGGAAATTTGAATCCTTAAGTCAAAATGCTAATGTCAAAATGTAACAAAAAAATGTCAAACATAATTAAGTTTACAGTTTTTTTGCACTATATAAGTTGAAGATTTAAGAATGAAATATTGAAAATAATTAAACAATATTTGTTCTATCCGTTGGTAACCAATGGTTCATGTGATGGACCATAAAAGCAATGGATGTTATTGCAGATAAAATCCTATCCTTCAAGCTTCAAATTTGTGGCTATACTTCTATTATATATCTATTTGTTGCCACATTTCTTTTTTGAGAGACAGTGCTGTGTTGGTGCTCTATATCCATTCACAAACAAGCATTTTGATGTAACCACATATTTATTTTCCTACCATATTTTTGGGTGTGCATCGGATATTTTCTGCACATAACTATAAATATTAATCTTTAAATTTGATAGAATTGCAATGTGTGGCATTACCATATTTTCGATAAAAAAAAGAAGAAGAAAATGACGATATTCAGCTAACATCACAAAATTAATTTGAGAATTGTTTTTCTCATCTTCACCGCTAACAAGTCTTCATATTTTTGGACATGCATGCATATCTGAACAACACAAATATTTTGAAAATATACATTTAGATCGCATAAATTTAAAAGAAAATTCTTTAAAATACACCGTCAGAGACTAATGTAGGAGGATGAAAAGAGCAGCGTCCAATTGATTTCCATCACATAAACTATGTTTCTTATAAAATAAATTGAGATTTATTTAAGGAATTTAACCTCAAAAAAACACATTAGTATAGTGGTGTGTTAACTAATTAATATTTATACCCTTAATATTGTGCCTATAATAAACTAGAACAGAGAGGGAGAGATAGAGAAACATACACTCTCACACAAGGTTGCACCAAAATCAGTGACCATTCACCACAAAAGAAATTATTTTTTGCCATTGTAATAATAATCAAGAAGCAAGCAATATTTGAAAGATTAGTGACTTGAATCATCTAGCTAATGGAAGATTTTGGTTTTTGAAGAGATTGGTAGAAAGATTTGAGCTAGCAAAGAAGAAAATTTTGGTGTTGATTTTTGTAATGAGTGATGAACAAATCAGGTTGTTATATTACACACACAGTTGCAAAAGTAGCATTTGATTTTGATGACAACATTCAATGTGCATAATGTTGAGCTTATGTCAACATATTTTTTGTCTTGTTTCTTGTATCTTAAAACTACTTGTGTGAGAGTACTTTTTTTGGTACAATTGTGTGAGAGTACTTAAAATTGTGTCGAAATAGGTGGTATTGCCACATATGTAATTATGTTGCCATTATTATAAGATTTCATTTTGGTCTTTAAAAAAGGAAATTTTGGCATTGTTGTAACATGTGTAAAACTCATTTTGTTGTAAAAAAAAAACGTGTAAGACTCATTTTTTTTCTTAAAAAAGAAATTCATTCATTCCAATTAAAAAAATACATAGTTCATTATAAATTTAAATATGCTAAAAATTAAAAAAGGTGAATCTGCAAATAATCTTGCAGCATCTAAGTTAATAGCATACAACGACAACATGAAAGTCTTCAACATTGACATCCAAGTAAAATTAACCGAAATATTCATACTTCCGGATCTACAATATTGACATTCAAGTCTTCATCATATTTGTAATGAATTGAAGTGAATATGCCAATTTGAATCAACGAACATCGTACTAAGACGAAAAACCAACAAACACCACACAAAACGACGAATAAACACAACGCCGCACAAGACGACAAATAATGCCGGACTAAGACAACGAAAACTTCAAAAACAATAAAGCAAACTTATGTGGATAACCACTTATTTAAATAAAAGAGAGGAAAAAAAACGGTATTGATGAGTGATTTCAGGTCAAAAATTGTCAAAAACCACCCCTGCAATGGAAGAATGAATAGAGCGAAAAGTTGAGAAAAAGGTGGCAATAAACTCTAATGGATGAATAAAATATAATATTGAAAAGAATTATTTTTATTCTTTGTAATTTTAAGTGTAAGACTCATTTTAATCTCTAAAAAAAATTGTGAGATCCAATTTCATTTTTACAAAAAGATAAAAATAACTTGCCTTTTCCAAGAAAAATGTATTGGACTGTTAATACATACACTTCTTTAAAATTCACTAGCATGTGATTATCTTTTGAAAATATATTCATATTTAAATTTTATGAAGTACCGACATATATACGGACATCGAATATAACACGGACATTGGCATATTGATCATAATTTTAAAAAATGATATAATTCAATATAATTATGAGTATTAATGTCGTGTTAGTATTCGATATTTACACGTATTCAATATTGAAACACATTTAATCCGAAGAGTGTCCATGTTTCATATACTAAATCAACACACATTAATAGTAATATGCACGCAAAAGTTCCATAACCTCTTCAACACTAATATAATTTTATAAACCCGAGCGAAAAATGTTTTCTGAACACGCAAAAATTTGGTTTGTAGAAACCGAAGTTGACTTCCAAGGGGTAAAAATGGAAACCCGGGAAAAAAATTATGGGGGGTGGGATGGGAAATTTTCCTCAAACAGATATAAGCAACCCGGTCCAATAGGCCCATATCCATAGGGTTTCTTCTTCCATTATTCTTTCTTTCACAAATCACAAAACACTGTCACTGAAAGCTTCAGTCTCGCCGCTGACGGAGCCACCGTCGTACCGTTCGTACTTCGTCACATTTTTCGTTCAAAATTTCCAGTTCTCATCGTCGTATTCGTGCTTTCTCACAGGTTAGTTTCACCATTTCTTTATCTATCATTTCGTTTTCATATCAAAATCAATTCGCGCAATTTGAAACTCTTTTTGATTATTCTAATGTTAGGTTTATCAATTGGTTATCATATCAAAATGAATTTTTCCAATTTGTTTTCATATAGTTTTTATTGATTCACATAAACATGACATTTGAGCTATTTTTTTTATTATTCTGATATTAAATTTGTTTAATTTAATCTTATATAGCTTTTATTAATTCATATCAACATTGAATCATGCAATTTGGAGCAGTTTTTGATTATTCTGATGTTATATTCGTTTAATTTCATATGAAAAATGAAATTTTGCAATATGTATTTATGCATTCGAGCTGTTTATAACTGTTTTTGATTGATAGATTTGTTTAATGAAATGTACATAGGTTTGCTTCGCCATGTTGGCGTTTTCGAGAGGCGTGGTTACTCGCCTTCGACATATCGCTGTGGTGCCGCCTCCGCCGCGATTTTTTTGTACTGATGTAGAGACTAAGACTATACGGACGATTGAAGCAAAACCTAGTGTAATGACCCCAAATTCACGACGAACTGGTGTTATAGCTGTAAAATGTGGAATGACTGCACTTTGGGATAAATGGGGTGCTAGAGTTCCAATTTCTATACTTTGGGTTGACGACAACATTGTCTCTCAGGTCAAAACACCCGAGAAGGAAGGCTTTTGTGCTGTCCAGGTGCGTTAGACTTCATTCTCAGGACCAAATTCGATGTTTATAATGAGTTATTGAACAGATTAACTCAGTTTAAAGTTATTCATGGATTAACTTGAGTAAATGTAGCGGTACCTTTTTGTTTAGTTACTCTGCTTAGTAACTCATTATAAACACTGAATTCCTACAAATAACAATCCCATCAACTTCACAAGTTTTCGATAGATATTTAAACCGTTGATACTTCAGTAAAGAACTCAAAATGATCATATAATCATTTATTAAAGAATATAAATAACGTTGACTGTTAGATTACTATTACTTAGCTACTAAATTTGGGATTTATATGAAACTATTTATACTTTATCATTAACATAATAAGGCGATAATATCCAGTTAAATTGGTGAAATTCGATGTTTATAATGAGATGAGTTATAAAGTGGAGTAATTCAGCTCAGAGTTACTCCCTGGAGTAACTTAATCGGTTTTCTATAGTTCAATGTGTATCTACTATCTAATTATAGACATGATTGATACTTTGTTTTAGTTAGATTGGTTGTGGACACAAGAAGGAGAAACACTTGACAAAGCCTGAAGTAGGTCATTTTAGGGCTCAAGGAGTTCCTATGAAGAGGAAGCTTCATGAGTTTCCAGTGACAGAGGATGCACTTCTTCCTGTTGGTACGTCGCTCAATGTTCGCCATTTTGTTCCCGGCCAGTATGTCGACATCACAGGAATCACTAGAGGAAAAGGAACTCAGGTGTTTTTCACTTACCAGATACTTCTAATCGCTTTTTTCTTTTAAATAACAATCTCTTTCTTACATTGAGTATGTAGTATGTGTCAATGTTTATTGCATTTATTTGTTCATCTTGCATGTGTCTATATAATAGTATTTGAGTTGACTTCATGTTATTGGCTTGTTCTTAGTTTTGTTTGTTTGTTGACATGATTAATTATTATTTTGTCAAAGAATTTATTAAATGCGTATTTGCAGAATACAATGAACTACCCTTAGAGGATTGCTTTTTTGTAAGAGCCAGTTGGTTACATAAGTTATATTAGGGTCTTAAGGGTTTCCATCCACGCCAGTTGGTCAATAATACTAATTTGCCACTCTCCAGAGTCCTGATGATACAATAATAAGTTGACAAATTCAAACATGTATTATATGCCATTGTTTATTTGTTAATTGTTGTTTCACAATTTATTTACTTATGGACAACCATTGGTGTTTAATAGTTTCAACTTTCATCTTGCATGTACAAGTTTAGGTAGCGGTGCAACTATATTCTTTTCTCTCTTCCCATGTTACTTGACCTCTCTGGAAATTTGAATGACGAACTGTTGATTTGCATGCTTTCTTAAGGGTGGTTTATTGTTTATTTTTTATGTTTCTTATTTTATTTATATTTCATATATGAGTGCTGATATTTCTCTGTTTCATGTATCCTTCCATTGAGTAAATCAAGCAATTACATGATACTACCATTCTTACAGATCTATGTCTTTTCAGTTACATGGGTGTTAATTTAAATTATCCTTTCTGTTTCCAGGGTGTAATAAAGAGGTGGGGCTTTAGTGGAGGTTCAGCATCCCATGGGAATTCGAAAGCACATAGAACCCCGGGTTCTACAGGAAATCTTGGTCTTGGAAGGGTTGGATAGACTCCTCTAGATTAATATTCTAAATTAATACAGCTTTCTGTATTTGTGTATATTGAAAATATGTTTGGTCGACTGTTTGTATAAGTTTATTTTCTTTACATTTATGTTTCTCACCCCAATAGTTGTTATGATAATATTTTTTTCCCCTCACTGTTCAGGTTATTAAAGGTAAAAAGATGCCTGGGAGAATGGGTGCGGACCAAAGAACAGTAAAAAATGTATGGGTCTACAAAGTCGATCCAGCTAGAAATTTGATGTGGGTGAAAGGCCAGGTATTTGTTTATATATATTTATTTATTATTCACATTAATTTATGACATTGGAGCTATGAGGAAGTTACTATCTTTTATCACCACATAAAAATCTAGTGCTTAAACTCAAGTGGTTAATGAACTTTTAGTTAAGTACAAATCAATTAGTAGTTCCTGAGTTCAAATCATGGCTGGAACAATTCTTCACCAGATTTTACTTGCCTCTGGCCAAACTCCGGATTATCGATGTTCCTTTCCTTTGATAGTATAAAAGCTTTTATGTTTATATGGACTAAGAAAATATGTGTCATGAATTCGGGAGTAGTTATATCATTAAAGATATCCATGGCGGATCAGTAACTGATCTGTATTTAATTTAGTAGCTTAACTTGGCTTCATCTCGGACTGCTGCTTATTTATCTTTGTATGATGTGCACAACACAGGTCCCAGGAGCTACAGGGAACTTTGTTTTTATAAAAGATGCAGTCTATAAAAAACCTGACGCATCTATACTTCCTTTCCCAACTTACTTTGTGCCGGAAGATGAAGACACAGATGATATGAAACCTTTGGTTGCTGAACTTGGGGAAGTCGATCCATTTATGGTTACCGATTAAAGAGATAGTTCAGAAAATGAGTTTTTTCGTGCTACTAGGATTTTTTTTGTAATCAATGATGTTCTTTTATTTGAAAAAATATAGATGGTAAAAATGAGTATTTGAGGTACCACCATCCAAGGGTGATTTTTCTGTCCTTTCACTGCTAAGTTCTAGGACTACTTGTGACATTCAACAATTCTGAATTAGGATTTGGTGAACATGTTTGTTTTGAAATCCTACAAATAAGTGTTGTTGAAACATAGTGAATGGGTGATGCTTTAATCTAATTGATTTTCCTTTTTTGGAGCCAATTTATTTGACACTGATCATGTAGTCTTAAACAAATATTATTTCATAGAAATTATCTTTTCTGTACTGATTTTGATATTTTTAAATGATTACTGTGTAGAGTAGATTTCCAAGATTTTAGATATGTTATCTGCTTAGTGTTTTTTTCTTAAAGGCAAATTGTTAGCAGTTAAGTTGTAGTAGATTAAATTCTTGAGTACCTTGCATGCTATGGTTTGATGTTTGAGCCTATTCACCAATTTTTTAGGAATTTCTGATTGTTAATTATAGCTCAATTTCAGTAATAGGAAATGTTGCAGTGCTTCTAAATTTAACATTTTGCAAATCATTTGTGTAGTAGTAATATGCCAAAGTAAAAAAATTGTAATGTTATTGAAAATGGATACAAAATAAAAAGTGGTATAACAAACTATTAGAAAATAACAAAACCGGGGAAATATGAAATTATAAAGGGTTAAATGTGTTTTTAGTCTCAATTTTTACGTGTTTCAACTTTTATTTTCTATAGTCCTCTAGTTTTAACTGGTTGTGTGTTTAGTTTCTACTGTCAAGTTTTTGTGATTAACTGATGGAAGATGCCACGTAGGACGACATAGAGCACGCCACATCAATTAATGAAGAAGTTTTCTCTCTTAGTCCCCCATGTTTCTTTTATACTTCCCAAAAATTTGATTTTGCCCTTAATAAAAATTTTGGTTTCTAGAAAGTTGTATTTCAAGGCAAAAAAGAATTTGGTTTATAGAAACCAAAGTTTTTATTGAAAGGCAAAACAGAAAACTCGAGGGGTGAAAAAGAAACGTGAGGCGCTGGAAGAGAAAACATCATTAATGAATCTATCTTACTTCTATTATATGGATTGGACCTAAACCAAATGGGTACTCGACCCAATTAATATAAATTCCAAATTTCACTATCTCCTTCTTCGTCCGTTTGCGATCTCCATCTCCTTCTTCGTGAGTGCAGCAACTTTTCTCATTTTATATTTGTTTATGAGTAATGGAGCGTAATCGAATCAACAGTTGAAGATATATGGATAGCATAAATGAAAGTTATCAATCTCAGTCTTCCAACTCAGTAGCTTCGTCGTCATGTGGTCGCCGGGGAAGAAAGTGTTTATGTTCGTACTATACTTATGAGTCATGAGTCCATGACAGCTAAAAAGGGTAATGACGCATGAAGGAAGTTCTTTGAAGTATCCATTTTGGATGGTATATACGAACACTTAGCTAGCTTCAATTTTCTGCAATTGTTAAATTGATTTCTTTTGCAATTTTACACATTTATGTTCTGGATTATTGATAAATGCTAATAACATGCAAAATGTATATTTGGGTTGATGAAGATGAGATCTTTGACACCGATGAAGTTGATGATGGCATAACTAAAATGAAAGCTGATGTTGCTAACTTTTTTAGGGGTTATTGAAGATGGAAGGAAGAAAAATAAAAAAGTTGATAAGAAATTTAATGATAAGTGAATTATATACTATAAGACTTTTTTTTACTAAATATAGGATAAGACTTGTTTTTATAGGATTTGTATGTTCTCTTCATGAATTAAACATGCAATTCACCCTTTTAAAATGATTAGATGACATTGGTAATAAATGGTGAGAAAAAAAGAATATACACCGTCATTGTAAAATAATTTTACACTCATAACTAATCACAAATATACTATTTTTGTTAAAGATAACATATTACAACTTTTCTCAAACTTATCTTAACATTAACCTTATCTCAACATGAACTCAAAAATAAAACCAAAACTTAAACTTTCATAAATTAGATAATTCATTATATAACCATCAACATTACATAACCCAACATCATACAATTAAACATAAACATCAAGTATTAAAACAAACCCTACGATTATAAAAAATAAAAATAAAAAACCTACTACGAATAATATTACATATAAACATCAAAGTCCTATACATAGTTATGTCCTAACGCTTTTTTTCTTCTTTCAACACCGGTATAATCTGATTTGGGAGTCAGTTCTTGCATCAAGTGGTTTCAGTCTTCTCTCAATCACAATTGAGAGATCAAATCGTAATCATTCCCATTAAATTCAGCGTCAATCACTACTGAAACAATTATATATTTATTTGGGAAATGTTAACTTGTGCCCTTAAGGGCACATGTTAAGAAGATAAATGTGGAAAAAATTTATTGAACTTGTGGTGTATTACATTCTCTAAGCATTAAATTCTTTCTATCATTAAATATTATACTTCTATTTTTAGGTAGCTTAACATGTGCCCTTAGGGCATAAGTTAACATAACCCTATTTATTTTATTCTAACACTTTAGATTCATTACAAACACAACATTCATTAATTAATGGAGACAAGATTAATAAAGTCAATACAATTTTGACCTTTTAATTTTTCATCTAAAATTATGAAAATTGTTGTGCTACTGAATGGTAAAACATTCTCTTTAGTATATCATCACATTCAACAATCATATGCACAAAATTGTCAAAAAAAAAAAAACAATCATATGCACAAAATTGTAGCATAAATATACTTAGAATGAAAGTTGATTCAACTATAAATATATTTTCAAAATATAAATCACATGCTAGTGAATTTTAAATTAAATTAAAAGATCCTTCACATATTATTGGCTTTAAGAAAAAGCAAATACCCTTTGACTAGAAAGTGGTCAATGATCCTTTCTCAATCCCACACACATATAATGACAAATACGTCATAATCCAAACCCTTTTCATGGATCATGATTCAATAGTTACAAAACATTATTTTAAATACTCCAAAACTGTAGTAAGTAAAAAAAAATAATACATTAAAATTAACCTATAGTCCTAATCTTATATTCCCTCCGTCCCATTTTATTTGAGCCTTTTGTAAAAAACACGCATATTAAAAAAAAAGTAGTAATGAATGAGAGATACTCTTAGTTTTACCAAATTACCCTTGTTGGGACTCCCTATGCACTTTTTAAGTGCAAGTAATAACTATTCTAAAAAGTGAAAATACAAGTATAAAGGGTATAAGTGGAAGTACATGTAAAAAATTGTAAATTGCTCAAATATTTTGGGATAATTTTTTTTTACAAAAGACTCAAATAAAATGGGACGGAGGGAGTAGTTAAATTTTGAAGTAATTAATAATTAATTAATCAAACATGAAGAGGAAAACCTCTTCCAATATTAGCATTAAAACCAACACTAAAACCAATTAATCCTTGCTTATAAGGTAAATAAGATTTTCTCCCTATATCTTTTTTTCTTAAATAAAACGCTTCAACCGCTGATACCGGCGCCGGAACTTTCTTCTCCGTCACCGGAATCTTTTTTCCGGCAACTCTCAAAATCTTTTTCTCAACATTTCCAATTTTATCGCAATTCACCTTTGAATTTTCTCTTTCTGCAAGAATTAATGATTCTTTTCCATCGCTTTTGCTTCGCCGGAGTAAACTCAGAAACTTCCATCGCTTTGAGGAAGAAGAATTCGAAGACGATCCAGTAGAATTGCTTTTCTTGCATTTGATCGGAGAAGCCATTGGAGAGTTGTTTATCGGAGAAGACATCGGAGATTTCGGTTTCCACAAGCAATACGACTCCGCCGGAATTTCATCAAGATCATTCTCCACCTCCGATGAAGAAGACGACGACGATAACGAAGGTACGTGATTCAGTTTCTTATCTCCGATTAACAATTTCCTCAAAGAAATTGAAATCTCCGCCGCGTCGGAATTCCTTCTGTAACCGACTAAATTCCGTTTCTCTTTCTCATCACTAATCAATAATTTCTTCAACGAAATCGAAATCTCCGCCGCATCGGAATTTCTCTTCTCGCCGCCGTCGCGGTTGAAGATCGGGAAAACGTCATCTTCTGATTTACTAAACGCGAAGAATTCGAAATCGTCGTTGTCGTTTTGTTCTTTAGTAACTTGTGCAGCGACGTCGTTTAAGTTATTAGTAGAATAAGTGCTGAAACTTGGACACAAAAATGTGTCCATTGAAGTTTCTTCTTGCTTTTGCATTTTTTGTTTTTGGTTTAGATTTTGTTATTTTTGTTTATGAAAATTGACTTGGTTTGTGATATTTATAGTAAGAAAATGAAAATACGAGGTTGAGTAGAAGGAAGATAGAAAGAGCAGCCAACAATTAATTAAAAAATCATCTACTATCATATCATGGATGACGGCATGACTTTTCATTTTTTATCTTTATATTTATAAAAGTTATACGAGTATTATAATTTAAAAGAAAATGTTAAATAGTGCACCCAGTGCATTAGTTAAGCAAATTTTTACGGAAATTTTTTTTTGTAAATTGTGCATTCAATGCTTTAAAACTATAAAAAATTCTTTTATCTTTATTACTTTTGTCTTTTATTTCCATTTTTAGCATGCTTAACAAGTGCACCGGACGCACTATTTAACATATATTAACTTTTTTTTACATTAAATACATTTTGTTTTGTATGAGTTGTTTTGCATTTTGATATTTAAATGATACACTTATTGATATTCATCTAAAATGAGATAATCTTTAATTGGCTAAACAATTTTATTTTTTTTAACCTTTGATAATTTTGATAAATGCTTAGGTGCTTCATTTTGCTATTATGGTAAATTTTGAATCAAGGATCCAATGAAAATGTAAACAAAAAACGATTAAGTTTATTTTAGCGGTGAAAGATTTAGATAGTACGATTTTAGATCAAATATTATTAAGTTCAAATGTTGAATGATGAAAAATAGTATACAAGGTATATAAAGAAAAGATATAAAGGAATAAAGTGTATATGTACCCAAAAAAATAGGAATAAAGTGGGTTAAAATCTAGAAGGTGGATAATGTAAAATTGGGAGTTCTTCTTATTTGGTTCACACCCATTAGCACATACCATTGTACATGTGGCAAAGTGAACCTTTAATCTTGAACCATTTGTTTTTTCTTTTGAGGGTCAATAGAAACCATTTGTGTTTAATTTGTAGCTTTTTATACATGTCGACACATTTGTGGCTTTGATTTGTATTTCTGTTTTCACTTACCAACAAACCCCTTTTTTTGTTCTACTAACAAATAGTATTTTCTTGCTTGTACTACTAATTTGGTGCAAAGTGTCTTGCACTTGAAAAAGCATAATTTTTATTTTTTTGACAAATGAAAAGGCATAATTATGAAAATTACGTTTTACTTTGTGTGGGATTTATGAAATTAAGTCGTGGTTTATAAGAGGGGAAGAAACAGTTGTTGGAAATAAATGGCTATGCCTTTTTAGGATGACGAAAGTCTCAATCAATAGGAATGTGATATAAATTTTAGATATAATTGTGTATCATGTATGTGGTGATACATATTCCAAAATATGGAAATGAAATGCTACATATATTGTTTCTAGATTTGATTTTTATGGCAAATTTAATTTATTGGATGGAAATTGGTGGGTGGGGGTACTTTAAATATCTATGATGAAAAAACTGTTAGCTAGGGTGTTTTTTTATTTGTAACACATCTACTACCATTTTTCATTATACAAAAAAAAAATTCAATAGGATCGAGTTGGATATAGAATAATACTCCGTAATAAACTAAACTATCAATCAAAAATGTTTAGATGAGATAACTTAAATATTTTTTAATTTAATCAAGATTAATCTTTGCAGTTTTATACAAAGGATAATTTGACTTACACTAAAAATTATAAAAAGAAAAAAAAAGAAACTATAAAAAAAACTATCGCAATATGATTTGATTTGTGATAAAGATTTAAATTTCTTAAATAAATGGTTTGATATTCGATTTTTGTGTATTATGAAAAAATATTCATCGAAAAAAGAATAATTTTATGTGAACTCATTGTGTGCCCTATATATATATATAAATGAGTCACCGTGCTTAGTTGCCAAAAAGAAAAAAAATTACATGTAGTGCTTTGTTGGTCACAGTCTAACTTGCTTTAAACTTTATCTAATGTGCGCAAACAAAATATCGTCATACCGTTGGGGAATTCAGAGAAAACAGTGGACCAATGCTCCAGGATTAAAAGAGAGTGAGACACCACATTTCCACCCAAAGTCTTAAGGTATCAGGTTAATGAGTAGTTTCTCTTATAAATTCAACATTCATCCCATACATAATCAATGTTAAATTTAATCACTCACACTTAAAATTCAACATTTATACCATGCACAAACGTACTTTTTACTATTAAATTAATAAATCACAAGATATCCTATTTGATATAATGGTGTATTTTATTCATTCAATCCAATAAATAATCAACTCGTAAGAATACAAAATATATCACTCGTTTCAACTTATTTTCATTACTATTTGGTAGAACCCTACTGAAATATCCATAAATATCAAAATAAATAATTTTGGTTATGAAGTGCATATTAAAATCAATTGGAATCTAACTATCCAAATTTAAAAGAAATTAGAGTGGCAAGTAGTGTAACACACATAAATTCTTTGATCACTTACATGCATGTTACCAGCACTTAATTAATTAGCACTTTAGCAGCCATGTCACTTCTAGAAAAGTTAAATCAAACAATGTGGACTGTGATTATCCAGTAAACCTCTTTTAGCTTATCTTGACTTCTTGTAATGGAATTTCTCTACTCATAAATGCGGGTTCTCTCTATTTGCCATTTTTCTCATTATTACTTTACCTATAATATCCATCATTCTTTATGGCCTTATATATCAGCAAATTTTTTTATTTTTTTTATTTTATTAAGAAAATAATGTAATTAATCTATAAAAAAAACCTTGCATAAATTAGATATATTATTTTTTAATGAATATAAAAAACTAATTTTTGCTGATATAAAATAGGAGTAGAGAGGAGGCAGTAAACAATAGAATTGGAAAATGAGTCAAACATATAATTAAGGTTTATTTAGTCAACAAAATATAATTAAGGTTTATGAAAAGTTTAAATTATTTGAGATTATTAAATAGTTTCAAAACAAAATAATTATAATCAAATATTTCAACTAATACATTTTTTATGATTAATTTTTTTCTTTCTTTTGATGAGAAAAAATTCATGATGACAGAAATGTGTTTCCAATTTAAAATAGAAAAGGAACCTCTTGAAATTCTAAATACAGTTTTTGCTCATTAGATTAAATTTTTTCCTATAATAAAAACAGGGAGAGTATTAATTAATTTGGAGGACACATTTGAAAAACATAACTGAGTTATTCAATTATAAGAAAATTGTTAAATAATAATCCCATGACGATAATAAAAAAAACAACAATAATAATATAATTTTGAAAGTAGTACATTTAATATATTTAAAATTTAAAAATAATTTTTTTTCTACTTAATTTTTTTATTTCTATTTTTATTTTCTTAACTATTGAAACACCGTTTAGCATGGTCTAATTCCGTCCTCTTATCGATATAAGGATGCTGGGTAAGAATCGCACTCCATAGTCTATACATCCAATATTTTTAAACTAGACTTAGACTCCGTTTGAATTAACTTATTTTTGAGTTTATGTAAGCAGTTTATGTAATATAAATTAGGTTTTATGCTATATAAGTTCAAACTAGTTAAAAATGTATTTTTATTAACTATTTTATCATAAACTACATTGACAAACTTATAATAACACATAAAAATTGCATAAACTATTTACATAAACTATTTACATAAATTTAAAAATAAATTAATTCAAACGTACGCCTAACCTAATCTATACATTCATGATGCTACCAAACAATACAAAAGAAAAAACAAAATTCCCATTTTTTGTGCGTTTTATGCGTGTATATATTTCTTCCATTGTAGTATTGTGTAGCACGTTCCATGATTCATGACCCACACACACCGACCCATAGTTTCGCAACACAATTCGTAGAAAACATTTTGTGTAAAATTGATTCTCTACTTAATTTTATAAGACATTCAAAATAATAATAAGAAAAATGTTATTTAGTAAGAATTTTTGTATACAAGAAAAAGAAGAATTTTATGTGCAATATTTAATTGGTTAAATTATAATCACTCTTTCATGTATTGTTATCCAAATTTTGATTGGTCAAATTCTCTACTTTTGTGAATTCTTCTTTTTCATATATAATTTTTTTTTACTAAATAGCAATGTTCTAATAGTGTTTGGGTTTCCTCCATTTATTATTTCTCCATTTGGAAAGAGATAGACACATAAAAAATTAGTGGGGTCCATAAATTAGTGGGTTCCACTTTTTAATGGGTCCCACTAATTTTTAATGTGTTTATCTCTCTCCAAATGGAGGGATAATAAATGGAGGAAACTCAAACCCGTTCTAATAATACTATGTCCGTAAACTCTAACTAGTAACTGTCAACATAGAGATTATTATGCTGAACATTTTTTTTTTCGGTTTTCACCACCAGTTGAATCTGGTTCGGGGGTCAGTTCTGGCATCAAGTGGTTCCAGCCCCCTCCCGATCGCAGTTGCGGGGGATCGAACCGTGGTCCTCCCTACCAAGTTCAGCGCCAATCACCACTGAACCAACTAACGATTGGTTATGCTGAACATTTTTGTTGTAGTTATTAAATATTTCAGCATATTAGAAATTGTATGTAGTATAACATTCATATTCTTCAATTCAAAGAGGCATTTTATAAATGACAAAATTGTGAGAATCCACATAAGACTTGTATAATATAATAATGGACAATATATCAAAAACACTATATTGTGTATTTAAACCTAAAACGTTGGTGCATCGTCGGGTAGGGATTAAACCCACACCATATCGAAGGCTAGACCCTTTAGTCCCTTAGACTTGACTAGGGTTACTCGTTTTGCTTAGAAATTGATGCAACATTTATACTTTTCAAACTAACAAAATGTCTTTGACAAAGAAAATATTGCGAAGCCTCACACAAAAATCATAATGGATAACACTTGAGAAGCGCGGTGTTATCAATGGCGGAACCTAAAATTTTATTGAATTCGAATCAAATATATTAGTCTAACAAATAATTTTATTTTTCTCTAAGTTAACTCTTAAAATTTTAAATTTATGTTGATAAAAAAAAAATTAAATTTATCTCAATTTTAAATAAAAAAAATCAATATTGACCTAAACTAACTTCTAAAAATCTCAATTTTGCCTTGAATTTTTTAACAAGAGCTTGAGCAACGTCCCAAACTTGTTGGGCTATAAATTCACCCATAGGTGCTCTTGCCTTATGGTCGGAAGTCGGAACACCATGATTCAAACTCAAATTCTTATGTTGTAACTTCTATTGATTGATGTGTGTGACTTTGTGTTCTATACCAAAAAGAAAAATAATTTTATTAGTATTTTTTATATATAAATATTTATGTACAAATTCTCCAATATTCCCGTTCATAGCAACAAAAGCATGTTGGTGACCAAGAACACCGTTAAGTCGGAAAGTAATTAAGTCAATATGATTTGGCTGAATGTAATGATGAGAAAATAAATATATGAAATTCCCACTAACTACCAATTAATCCACCAATTTTTCCTGACAGCTTCAATTAAAAAGTATTTGATTTTAAGTCTTCATTAACTCATTCTAGAATACACATCAATGATGCATATGCTTGCTTATGGCCCAAACTATGGACATTTTCTAGAAGCAGCAAAAATCCAGTTCAATGTTATATTATTGTTATTATATAGTTAAAATAAAGCGCCAGGGTTGAATGAGAGAGCAAGTGCAACTGTACAAGTATATTAGATTCTTTCTATAATTATTCAGAAGGAATGTATTAGATATAAATAATTGATTAGTTTAAGGGGTAAGAAATTTAGATCTTTATAATTATTTAGAATGAATATTTCCTCCGATTTTAATTATAAGTAAATTTTCATTTTTGAAATTTTTATGTTTAAGGTTGGATACATTAGTTATTATTTAATAAATTCAAAAAGTTAAAATTTGCTTATAATTAAAGCAAAAGAAAGTATAAATAAATAATTGATTAGTTTAAGGGATAAGAAGTTCAGACCATTTATTGCGTAAAAAAAAAGTTCAGACCAATTATAAGTAAATAATCGGAGGTTTCGATCTCTAATTTTTGGAATGAATAAAATAAACTACAATTTTTTTACAAAGACTTATCGCTAAATGACAGTAAAAACCTCGTACGTCGTAACTAATAGTTAAAAAAAAAATGTATTAAACACTAAGGATGGATAAATTATTCAAATGGTAATGAACCCTTAAACAAGTGAGGGCACATTTGACCTCTATACCTATAATACAATAACAAGAAAACAAAATGAACTATCTACCTTTTGCCCAAGAACAGCTAAATCATATAGTAGACGTATCTTATAGGTTCTTATTTATTTAGTATAGATTAATATATAGATCTCTAAAAAAAGGTTCAAAAATAAAATTTGCTTAATTAATTTTCCCCTCATTTTTGTTTGTCCAATACTTCACTATGTATCTGTTATCAGAAAAAAATAAAAAAAAATTCACTATGATTTTGATACAAACAATAAGGAATTGGACTCTAGAAAAAGACATATTTTGATTTCTCATTTCTATTTCTACTATACTTAATACATTATCTGCCTACTTTTTTAGGTATAGTGTTGCGAAATTCAGTCCTAAAATATAGTAAAACATACATAATATTCGATTAAAATTTAGGTTTGTAATAATTTAAAAAGTAAAACCGATATAATATTTTACTAAAATTTACTAAAAATTGTAAGATGATGCATCTATAGACTAGATTCATATTAGCCAGTCCATCTAACTTATTAATTTAAATTTTTTAAAGAATTTTATGGCGGGTGATGAATTCAATTCCTAGATGAAATTAATAATTTTTGAAAGATTTTATTTATCTTTCGACTGAACTCTAGATTCTCAACGATCTCTTTCTTTGAAAATTGAAGGAAAAATACAAAACAAAAGTATAAACTATTTTCAAATATTATTCTATTTTTATTTTAAATATTGTATCCATTACTTTGTAAAAAGTATGTGGACATGCATATTTTAGTAGAATTTCAAATGATTTTGTCACGATTAAGAGAATATTAACTTGATTCGAAAATGCTGGTTTCCTTGGGAAGAAAACAAACTTATAATTCAATATTGCAACTTTGCTTGGACAACAAACTTAAGAATGTGACAAAGACATGTTGATCATTTATGATATACTAACCAACTATATATTATATACACCATATATAAACTATATATTAAAATAATTTTATGTGATGACTGTGCTGATTGATTCACATAACGAGTTGCCCGTGATAAAATTTAATGCACACATATCTACTGACGACTTTCTACCTTTTTGATGTGGAATTATCAACTGAAATTTTGTTGTTTCATTTGTAATAGATGAAAAAAATAAATTGTTATCAATGTTGTGTTAAAGAAGGTAATCTCATTCACCAACGATGAATTGGTTTAAGTAGTAAGAGTCTTGATCCTTTAAGTATATAATTAAATGTTTGGTTTCTAGTTAATGCGTATGAAGAAAATTTAGTTGAGAGAGGAGAACCACCTCGTGTGTCCTATAAATTTTCTGACGAAGATTAGTTATCACTAACGACGGTAGAAACTTCATATCAATATCATGATAAAAAAAAAGAGGTCACTCTTTCAAGTCATATACATTGAGTAGTTAGAAGAAAAAAAGATAAATAGTTATATTGAATTTAAGTCATATCAATGTTTTCTCTTTGAGTTCTTTGAATTAAAATTTGTTTGAATTTTATCAATGACTTTCTTAACATTTGTAACGATTCCTTTTGATTTATCAATTATGTTAATTGTGATGCCGTCCTATCTTTTTTCATTTTCTCAATTTAATTCACTTTTTGTTTCTTTCTTTTCTATTTTCATTTGTTACTTTATTTGAAGAAATGGTTCACTTTATAAGATCATTCGTTATATGCGAAGTAACTTCATCATCACACACATAAGATTAATTATAAGATGCAACATGAGATTATTAGAATGATATAAAATTAGTTACCTTTTAAAAAAAAAAATTATTATTATTATTGTTATTTTTTTTTTGAACAAATAAAAATGAGATATATTAAAAAATGCATAAATTATTATTATTATTCAAAAACTTTGTATTTAACTTAATAACCGACTAATTTGAGAAATATCAATTTTACTATCTAGTAATAGAGTGTACAATTGAAATTATAACTTTTAACCTGAGATTTTACACTTCACAACTCATATGGGTTGAAGATTAATTACTAATTATATATTTACTCCTTTTTTTTGGTGGTGTAATTATATATATATTTACTCTAGTAAGACAAATAAGATTATATTTATATGTGATGATAAAATACCAAATGGTGGGACTCTGCACGTGCATGCAGCCATACACTAAGTAGCAAGTAATGATCACAAATTCTTATAACAAATTCTTAACTTATATTTAGTAAGTTTTATAAGAAAGAAATAAAAAATACAATAGTTTAACTTATATTTGAACAACATTTTTATAACAAATTCTTAAACATTTTATTTTAAACAAATTTTTAAATTAATATATAATGACAAACTTAAATATCTAATAAAAATAATAGATCCGTATGAATACACGACTCTCAAAACTAGTTATGTCTTTGAGAGGCATCAATTAGTGGCTTCATAACAGCACCCACCAAAGGAAAATCCAAGTAACATAGAGCTTTCTCAACTGTTAGGGAAAACGATCCAACAAAGCTTGAATACAATACCTAACGCATGAGGTTACTAGAAATTGGTCCGCAACGATGAGGAGATTGGTCAAATCCTCCTCGGTATTGTAACTCAAAACATCGGTGCGAAGAAAACTTATCAATTCAAGGAAAGGTCCCAAGGCATCTATGCGTAGAGTGACAATATCTTGGAATGATTCTCTCATCCCATTGGTGAATAGCTTAAAAAAAAACAAGTTCTTTGCCCCAAACTCAGCAATCTCCGGGGGGTTGACTTCGATTGACAACGGCACACCTATCAAAGTATTAAAAAAAAATCAATTAAATCAAATGATTATAAGCCTATCAAAGAATTAATATAGAATCAATTGCAATGATTCATGGGCTGTCTGTTATTGCAAGGACGCCTATGCCGAGACCGCTACCCTTGGATGCTAAACCTGTTGTTGATTTGGATGTTGTATTGGATGGAGCTGACTTGGGTTATTGGGATGAGGATGATATGAAATTCTAGTGATAATGTATAAGATATGAAGCACAGACTCTGATACGGACACTCTGACACCGATAATGTAAAAAACATAGGATACTGACACCGATATATATAATAAAATTTTATTTTAATATCGATTTATTACTATAAAAATTTAAAAATATTCTAATTAAAATTAATATCTTTAATTCTTCATTGATAACATTGTTTCAATACATGTTTAACTTTTTTAGAGTGTCAAAGTAAAATAAAAAATAAAAAAAAATTGGTGAAACTTGTTTAACTTTTTCGACAGGTGTCGTACGAGTGTCAGACACCGACGTGTGTCGGACACCGTGACACGAAACCTCCTAGAGGTGTCTGTGCTTCATAGTGTATAAGTATAAATTTGTTTAAATTTTATCATTGACTTCCTTACTATTGTAGTGATTCCTCTTGGTTTATCAATTATCTTGATTGTGGCCCTCTGATCTCTTTCATTTTCTCAATCTAATTCATCTTTTGTTTCTTTCTTTTCTCTTTTCAATTGTTATTTTGTTTGAAGAAATCGTTCACTTAATGAGATCCTTCGTTATATGCGCGCAAATAACTTCATCCTCATCGCACACATAAGATGAATTATAAGATGCTATATGTGATTATGAAAATGATATAAGATTAATTATCTTTTAAAAAATTATTATTATTTTCGACTCAATAACTGACTAATTCAAAACACATCAATCCTACCATTTATTAATAAAGTGTGCAATTGAAGTTATAATTTTTAACTTGAGATTTTAAGACAACTACACTTCATGGTCCATTAAACTAATACATAATGAGAATGAATCTTCTCCATTTTCTTAACTCAATTTTTTTTAATTTGACATCTCAACTCTTAATCAACTAGTCTCATTTTTTTCAATTCCAACTTCATTTTCTTTTCACAATATTGAATGGTCTAGATTACACATATTATCCTCTTAATTATTTTTTACAATAAAGAATCTGTCAAATAACCAATTATTCCAAAAGCTTAAGCTGTTAGGATTTGACACATCAATGGTTTTATATTATTTCTAACACCCCCTCACGCAAGAGTCCACTTGGACTTGAAGCGTGGATAATACATAGGCCCACCTACCATATGCTTAAATTTCACTTTTAATTAGAAAGTGAGGGGAGCGGGAATCGAACCCTAGACCACTTAGTCATAGAGGCTCTGATACCATATCAAATAACCAATTATCCCAAAAACTTAAGCTGTTAGGATTTAACACATCAATGTTTTTATATTATTTCTAACACGATACATAAGATTAATTACTAATTATGTATTCATCCTAGTAAGACAAATAAGTCTATATATGATGATAAAATACCAAATGGTGGGACTCTGCACGTGCATGCAGCCATACCACTAACTAGCAAGTAATGATCACAAAACAATGAACAATGATAATCACTAAGCAATTGTTCAACCTCAAATCTTGAAAAGGGGGACTCTTTTTTATGTACACGAGCATAATAATAAACCCTAATTTTAAATTAGTGAAATTGTGGATATGTACAATATTAATTATTAATGATTGCTAACATTAGCCACCTCGTGCTTTTCTTCTCATTATTACTCAATGCAAATTAGTGAAATTGTGGAGTATTATATTATATTATATTAATTAATAGTATATAATTAGTGTAATAAGATAAGATGGCTGGATTTGCTATAGCGGGCATATGGCAAGATTGTTTATCTCATGCAACCTTCCCCTATGTTGTTAATTTGTTGCCCTCACTAACCCACTTTCGACTCATAAAAGTTAGAAACTTCATCAGTGACACATAATCACTTATTGTGTGCGTTCTTTTAGTCTTGTTGTGTTCTTTGTAATTAATGTACTTTAGATTAACAAATTAACTTTGATTAATGACTAAATTGCTAATGAAATAGATATGGAGATATCTATATACTAATCAGTTTGATTTTGTTATATTATGTTATTAATTAATTTGGATGATATGAGTTTGTTAATTGATTCATTTTGTTTTATTTTTTAACGATGTAGAATTTATATTTGTATATTGTATACTTTACCAATTTAAATAGATTTCTTAGTAAAAAAAAAGTAATGGAATGATAAAAGGTTGACATTGATAACTAAAATTTGAGAAACAAAATTGATCATTAAATTTGACGATTTTAAAACAAAATTAGAGGCATATTTTACATTAAATCCTACCCCAGCTGATAAAAATTATCGAAATTATTAGACTGAGCGTCGTGACTCAATTATAATGTCATTGCCTCACGATAAATAGCAGTCCTCCTAAAACTATCAATAAGTAAAGATGATTTTGTAAGTAAACGAAAATGCAATCTTACCATTAGTCTCTCACTTTTTATTTTCTTTCTAGAATTGATCCTAAGCTTATTTTTTTGGTTAACTGAACAAACGAAAATGCAATCATACCATTTGAAGAAACATACCATTTAATTGGTAAATTCAAACCTGCTTTTGCATTTCTTTGATTAGTGAAAAACACGTTACAAAGCTCTAGAAACTTGGAATCATTTGGAGACCAATTTTGTCAGAAAAATTTAAACATAAATATTTTGTAACTACATCTTAGATTATAAATTTGATATGTTAGAACATAGATTTAAATTTATAATTTTTATTTCAAAAAATGCATTTTAAAATTAAATTTTTTAGATTTTGAATATGTTTGAAAAATTTTACTCTCTTTAATTTCATACATAAATAAATATTGACTTTTTAGATTTGTCGAAAAAGTAATTTATATTATAGACTATATACATTACTTTTTCAATAAATTTAAAAAAATAAATTTTTAGTTATATATGTTACCATAGGGAGTATTATTATTATTATTGCTTACAAAAATTTGCTGAAATAATCATTTTTGCCGTACTTTGTTTTTGGATTTATAGACAAAGTGACAAATATACAATTGAAATTCACATACACTACAAGATCATGGGTTTGAATCCGGGTAGAAAAAATCATGAATTCAAATCCGAGCGAATGTGTCCATTCTAATAATATTAACATTGCTTGTTGAGTTAGAACTTATCAACATCAGTTGTCACACTTTACTTACATCTCAATTAAACTTGAGATTAATTACCACAACTTTATTTTTTAAGCAATTAATTACCACAACCTTATTCCCTTGGAAATTGGAGGATAGACAAAAAGTAATACAAATCTCTCTCTCTCACACACACACACACACACACACACACAAATAATTAGCAAAATATGTACATATATATTTCCATTAAAAAAAATACACATGCTATATATGGTAAACCAATATACACAATGTTTACATAGCTAGTTAATCTACAACATATAAAAAACTAAATAAATAAAAAATGAAATCAACTCTTAAAAAAAAATAAACTATTTGCAATCCTTACTACATCAATAAACCAAATACAATTCCACTTCCAAGAATGTTAAGTTTCAAACCATATTTACATTTTACATATATTCAACCTTCCCTTTGCTTCAATCTTTCTCTCAAATTTATTAGTTTACCTTGAACTTGTTTAGGTAACTCATCAGAAATCTCAAATTCAGTTCCTTCTACTTGTTTTCTTTGTATGATATCATGATACATTGGTAAAAACCTACTTTGAAAAGCTCTATAACAAAAATATGGTATAAGAACACAAATAACAACAAAAAGGGTTATTAACCAATATGAAGCACTAGGAGCACATGCTTCCACAAATACCCTATAAGCTGTTGTAGATGTTGTTGGAGACATATAACCATAAATCAACAAGAAAACATACCAAATGACAATACTACCCCAAATGAAAAAATGTTGGATCCAAGTGAAGTAGTTGATTGAAAGTGCCATTTGACAATTTACAACCCAAATTGCACATGTATACATTATGACACCGAGTATTTCGAAATCTACCACTTGACCGTCTTTTGTGAAGGCTTGATTTAAGACGGAGTTAGTCGATAAGAAGAAGATTAGCAAGGAACTAATTACTCCATTCAACATCCATCCGATAATCCGAGTCCAGCTGAAGAGTGTGTTCTCTACTCCTTCTAGATATAGAAAGGGATACTGCATATAAAGATAGCTTGATTACCACACAGTTCCTTGGATCCCAAGTAATCACAGAATTTAATATGTAGAAATAATAGTACGATGCAACGTAACATCACGGTAAAATTTAGGTTCTTTTTTGGATAAACAGCTTAATTAAGCACTTGTACTTAGTAGTATGTACTTATGCAATTTAAAGAAATGGAAGAAATGGAAATTTAGTACCTTTTGGCATAGTTTGGCAGAAACATCCTGATCAAAAACACCTAGAGCGATTACCGGTAGTGAAGTGAAGAACACATTGTAACACGACATGTACCAATCGTTGTAAGCGGGTTGACCGGAGAATGAAGCATATGCTTCAAACCAAAATAGGGTAAATCCAAATGCAATGTTCTTATAGAAAAAGTAACATATCTGCATCAACAAATAAAACAAGTAATCACTGACCAAGTTTTTTTTTTTGGATTAAGTTTCCTAAATTATATCTATATAACATAAAAACATAAAACATAGATGATACATTCACAAATACAGTTTTTTGGATGCATGATTTTTACCATCATTGATATTCGCCTATAACACCAGTGGCCATGTACCAACAATAAACGCTCCAGAAAATGAAATTGACCGATTGCATAATCACTCGCCATTACAGCCTGTAGATAACAAATATATTTTCAAAAATAATATCCGTACTATAATGATGGCGTTTGAAACATTCAAGGAACTAAACAACTATTTAATCAAATAGCATAACCCAAATGAGTTCAAGAAAATGCATATTTAACCTGCATCCCTTCAGCTCCACTAATGCCAACTCCAATATCAGCCTCCTGAAGCATACCGACATCATTTGCACCATCACCGATAGCTAATGTTGTCTTCGCTGTTTCCAGTTTAACCAATTTTGTAACCTGCATATTTTTTCGGCTGATGCGATTATATAAAATAAATTTCCACTATTTATAGGAAGAAAAAATCAAATAGCACATCCATAATACTCACGCGAGCTTTCTGTTTTGGTGAAGACCGGCAACATATGACAGTAGCGCAGTTACTAGCCAGCTTAAAGAATGATTTCTCCAATCCGTTGCCGAGAGAATACTCCAATGATCTCCCATCAATTATCAATCCAAATGAAAAACTTTCCTTTTCTGTACCAGAACTCTCTTTTGATGACTTGACTTGCAAGATTCCTTCTTCAATTTGTTTCTCGATACTTTCACGAGAGGCCTAAGCAATCATTGTATCAAAGATCGAAAAATAATGAGAGCAAAATGAATGCGTAAAAACTTGCTAGTTTACTTGCTAGGTCATGTACCTTTACTAGAGCCTCCTTGTCCCCTTGCTTCTCCAATGATAGGATATCTGATGAATCAAGTGTGATCACTATTTGTTTCATGTCTTGTCTAAGTAAACTACACGCATACCTGTTAAAAGGGATGGGTGAAAAATTAGTGCCAACCTATTAAAATTCCACAAAATATCGCATATCGTAGGGAATAGCAGTTTGTTCAAATTCCTACTACGACAGAATACTATAGCGCTGTTGTAGCTGCTATTGGACAATACTTTGTACTCAATTGTGTATCGCAAAACAATAACAATTAATTGAAATTCCGCTGCACTATAGTGTCACTATAGCCGATATTTGAAAATATTTATTTATTAGAAACAAAAACCAAAACAAGTATCGTTGGTGTACCCTATGTTCACCGCAGTTTCCATTTTGTCCCCAGTCAATACCCATAACTTGATTCCTGCCTTAGCAAGCTTTTCAATACATTCAGGAACCTGTAATTTTAAGTAAACAAAATTAAATTTATCAACTATTAAAGCACATAATTAATAGTGTTAACTTCATATTTTTCATCATTCCGAGGTGAAAATACTCAAGAAATTTTATACTGACCCCCTTTTGAAGTCTATCCTCGACTGCAGTAGCTCCAAGAAGTATCAAATCTCTTTCCATCTTATCAGCAGCTGCATCCACCAGTGTATCTTGGTCTGCTGCTAAAGAAGTTTTGGCTTTCGAGAACTCCTTGTCCCACAGGTTATATTCTTCTTCGCCAAGTTCACGGTATGTGATTACGAGAGTTCGTAAACCTGCCTCAGAATATCTTTTGATGTGATCATTTGTTTCAGCTTCAAACTCTCTTCCATGTTGTGAGAGCCTTTCAAACATAACACTGCAAGGAAATACATGATTTGAAATCACAATGCGCAACTTACACTTGACAACTCCGTTTAGTCCCTTTAAAATTTACGATTTTTCAAGTTTAGTCCCTACAAAAATTTGTTGAGAGACTGCAGAGACTAAACATACTCTATTTTTGTAAAGATTAATAAAAATAGGGACTAAAACTGAACAAAATGTTTATAGGTATGAAACTTCAAAAGTCATAAAAAAAATATGGATTGTAATTGTAACCTGTCAGCACCCTTGCATAGGAGCAATATTTTATTTTCATCGTTCCTCACTATCACTGACATTCTTTTGCGCGAACTGCTGAACTCTAAGACATGCAGAAGCTGGTACACTCTACTCATCAAAAAATTTCAACAAAAAACTAATTAAATGCAAAATTCAGAAAGAATAAAAATGTGCCAAAAATTACATAAACGGTTTTTTAAATTAGTTTTTGTCAATATGCTAGATTATGGATCAAAAAACATGGTAAAAGGAGTTAGCCAACCTGTCAACCTTTTTTCCGCGTTCATGATTCAGTTCATGCAACGATATGTTTGTTTGTGTCCTAGAAAAAAACTCAAAACCAAGCTCCCTTGCAGCTATGACAAATGCGGCTTCATCTGGCGACTCAGCTTCATAGGAAATTTCTCCCGAAGCTTTATCTACATCAGGAATAGCTGTATGACATATAGCTAAAACTCGAAAGAATTTCTCTATGATGTCCGGATGCGGTTCATTGATCCATTGTCCATTCATTATGCGTTCATCTTTAAAGTTAAAGCCCTTAATTGCCTTCTGAGAGTCCACAACATCGCTACCCTGACTCAAGATATCAGATGAATAAGCATCGGCTTTGGATTCACCATCCTTCGCTCTCCTAGCAAGTGCCTTCTCCACTTCCGTAATACCACGACCGTACGGAATACCCCCTATGGAACATTTGACAAACTCCATAGAGTTACATGTCAAAGTACCGGTTTTATCGGACAATATGGTATCAACTTGACCAAGTTCTTCGTTCAAATTAGATGTGCGCGCGTGAGCCGGCCTATCTGATTCTTCAAAATACATTTCTTGATCTTGATTGATAAAAATAGTCTGAAGAACTTTCACAACTTCTATCGACACATAAAGTGATATAGGAATAAGATATCCATACAACATAAGGGCAGTCAAAAAATGAAGAAGTGAAGCGAGGCCTGCCCTTCTAGGATCGAAAAACACGGTCGAATCATCCGGATGAAGATACCATCTTGTGTAACTTCCATCACTGCTAATATCCTTTTGGGTATCGACACCAAAAAACAAAGAACCGATAAAGGATATCAAAATCAAGGTGCTGAAGAGAATGTAGATTATCTCGTCCATTTTTCTCTCAATTTTGCTTCTCTTCGACGGAGGATCAATGGAATTCTGCATCACTTTCGTATCTTGACCAGTGAAGATAACAACACCGTAGATATATTCGGTATTTCTCAGCTTAGAATCTCTTAAGAGGATTTGCTGCAACGAAAGAGGATATTCTTCACCCTCATATTTTAAAGTTCCGATAAATGAGTACAGATTTTCATTAGGATCCTCACATTTGACCATAGCTCTAAACTTCTGGAGAGATTTTTCATCGTTAAGACTAGTTGTCACCTCCAAGGCATGCTTTAGTTTTAGATTAGTTTCTCCATCAAGATTCATTGTCTCGACATAGCAAACACCGTCCCCGTAACTTGACGAAAGCAGAAGAAGATCGGAAGGAAAATATTCATCCTTGTACACTTTAATCACATCACCAACACGAAGTTTCTTCCATCTCGTCTCCACAAATGTATGGTTTCTACCATATACCTGAACCTTTCGGTTGTTCGCCTCTATATCCTAAAGAAACCGATTGAAAACAACATTTATCAAAAAATGGAAAATACGAAAACTATCTAGAACTAAAGATTTAATAGAAACCGATTGAAAATGGTGACTCGTAACAGGAAAATAGTCATGCATGTCCAAATCAAATCATCAACATACAAAAAAATTATTTGCACAAAAAAAATGTTAGGCATAAAGCAACACTTAATTACATCGGAGAATATTATGGAACAATAATGTTTCCTAGAATCACTTTTGAACTGTTAAGCCTAGTTTTTCAACCAAATATTCCTAGATAAAAGCTGGATTCTGCCATACAAAATAAATAACATTTCAAACTGCATAAAGCATAAATTACATCAGCAATACTACCTACTCAAAACTTTTCAACTTCAAACTTATAAGGGCATACACCAATTACGTATATAGTCCAATTTTGTAGGACATATACAAATGTAAGCCATTGCAGAAACTAGAAACTACCACTAGGAATAGGGTCAATTAAGAATATGTTTGGATTGACTTAATGTAGCTTATCTACTGGTATAAGTACTTGTAAGACTATTTCAGAGAGATTTTGAAAATAACTTAAGACATGCACAAAAGTTGTTTTCAACTTATTTCCATAGTATCTCCAGAATAACTTATGAAAACAGCTTATAGCTAATATGAAAACAGTTTGACTTTATTTTATCTTCTGATATAGAAATAGCTTATACATATACACTTGTATAAAAAGTGCTTAATTAAGATGTTTATCCAAACACGGCTTAAGTGCAAGATGAAAAGTAGCATTAAAGAAATTTTTTAAAAAAGATATTAAAACAGCTTATTTCCATAAGCTCTCTCATGAAAATAGCTTATATGAAAATAGTTTAACTCAATTTTATTTTTTGTTATAGAAGTAGCTTATACAGTTATACATAAGCACTTATATGATGACAATTTATGGTATAACCACTTAATTAAGTTGTTTATCCAAACAAGGCCTAAGTACAAGATGAAAAGTAATATTAAATAAATAAATAAAAGTGAAACAGTACCTGTTTTCTCCTTCTCCAATCTTCAACAGCTTCTTTGGCCATAGTAGCACCAATCACAGCTACCAATGGTGCAGCAATACTTGAAGCTGTATAAGGTGCTAATGGACTAAATGAAACACAAGCAACAACAAGAAAGTAGATATTTGCAACCCTTCTAAACTGTTCAAATAATGACTTTGGTATAAAATTAAAAGCTGTATATTTAGTAGTTGAAACATAATTTCCACCATAATTCAACTGAATTGCTTCAATATTATCAGGATCATTACAATAAACAACTCTTGAATACCCTTTTTGTCCAATTTGTGAATGACCATCTCTATATGAAGATTTGAAACAAGAAAATGAATATATCTTGCTAAAATGTATCCTCTTTCTTCCTCCTTCAGGCATTTTTTTTTTCTTCAAATGATCTTCTAATTCTCAATGGAAAAAAAATCAACCGAAAACGCATACAAAGAACACACGAGATTTGATCTCGCAAACTAATCTGCTTATCAGTAAACTATGAGTCATACCCAACAGAGTCGTCAGATAAATAATTCTCATAACAAAAAGATTAAATTTTTAACACCCTATATGAAAAAGCAAAAAAATTAGGCCAACCCCTTTACCTAAAAATTTGAACTTTCAATTATTAATGTGAAAAGAACAAACATCATAAGCTAAGAAAAAAAAGAACATTTGATCCCTAGTACTATAGTAGTATACTATATAGGTTGTATAAATTAAAAGTTTGAAAAGGGTATAATAGGAAAAACTTGAAGGTATAGATAATGAGAATTCTTTGCTCAAAATGAAAGGTGAAGATGTCTCTTACTTGATGGTTGATGAAGAGAATTGTGTAGAGAGAGAGAGAAGAATAAGTTGGTGTGAGTAAGTGTAGCAGTTAATAAGGTTGCCGTTTGTATAAGCAAACAAATGAAAAATGTAAATGAATGAGAGAGACATAAAAGAAAAATTGATAGATAGATAGATAGAAAGAAAGAAAGAACTACTTAAGCTGGTTACTGGAGTATACTATTTTCACTTGAGCTTAATTTTTTTTCATTCATTCATCAAAGTGAGAGAGAAAGAGACCAAAACAGGAAAAAGGTACTTTGACAGGTGAATGCAATCAATGTTATGTAATCAATAACAGTAAAAGGAAAAAGTTTCTTTGACACAATTTTGTGACATCAATATTTAATACAATATTTTTATTTTTATATGGTTTTCATATTTATTTTTTTATCTAAAAGAGAGTTTTACGGTCTATTACAGTTTTATTTGGCTTAAGTGATTAGTTTTTGCATTTTCGATATAAATAAATTAGGTGTAAGCTAAATAGATGTTAAATTGAAGAATGAAAAATCAAATTTAAAATGTATATTTTTTTATCTAGTTTATGAAAAGTTGAGATAATAAATGTTTGGTCTTAATTCGGGACCTGGATTTAATAAATTCGGCTGGAGATGCAGTCACATAGCCGATCATACGATTTTGATTGAACGGTTCAAATTTTAAGTTATTATAATTTCAATTTTTATATAGTTTTCACTTTTTCATGTGAAGGAGAGTTTTACGTTCTATTACGGTTTTATTTGTCTTGAATAATTAATCTTAACATTTGTGATATAAATAAATAAATAAAAAATTGATTAATATAGAATTCATTGGGTAATAATGTTAGTTTCTAAAAATGATAAATAATTTGAAGGAATTTTTTTTAATAGATAACACTTAATATGAAATTTAGGTAATAGGATAAAAGGGTACTTTTGTAATTTGATTTTTGCATTCACGTAGATGTTTATAAATTAGAGATGTTAGATTAGATCAAAGAAGGAAAACTCAAATTTAAATTTTTTTTTTGGTTTTCACCACCAGTTGAATCTGATTTGAGGGTCAGTTCTGGCATCAAGTGGTTCCAGCCCCCCTCCCGATCGCAGTTGCGGGGGATCGAACGGTGGTCCTCCCTACCAAGTTCAGCGTCAATCACCACTGAACCAACTAACGATTGGTAACTCAAATTTAAACTTTGTTTAATCTAGTTTATGAAAGTTGAAATATTAAATGGTTAGTTTTAATTTGATGTGCAAATTGCAAGACTCTAACCAAATTATTGTAATCAAATGGTTAATAAAGTTCAGATAAAAGATGTTAGAACTTAGAAGTAGTCCTTCATATTGTGAACATGTTAGAATTATTTCCTTTATTACTAATTAATTAGTATTATTATTTGATTGTTATTCATTAGTTTGTGTAATTTTACCCCGCTTTTGTACTTCTTTGGCTATTTTTAATATATTCTTTCTTTTCTCTAAAAATATAGTACATGCATTTTTTGGTAAAATAATATTCTATACCACAATAAATGAAATTTTCTAAAATTCTACACAAATTAAAAATAATATATATGTGTAATTTTTAAACCATCTTTATTTATAAGTATATTAATTATAGTGTATTTTTATTATTATAAATATAAGAAAAATGCTAACAAATGTTTTTAGAACACTTGTTAAGGAACTAGATATAATAAAACTATTTTAAAATTTATATAATCAACTTTTAAAAAGTGTGAAATACTGTTATTTTCGATACAAAATTTTTATTTTCTTAACTAATACTCTAAAACAAAGATTAGTTAGCTGGACCCTAAATATAAACTGAAAAAACAATAACTTAAAAATAATGCAAATTATATAATTAAAAATCAATTAAGAATTACAATAAAATTAAAAGTGACACTTTTTTAAACACCTTTTTTTTTTATAAATATTATAGTTATTATGAGAGACATAGATGAAGTAGGATATACACTTTATTTGCATGAAGTAAATCAAGAGTTGGACTATAGTATGTGAAAGTAGTTGCATCATCATCATCACTTGCACACTCCAATCCAAAAAATCAACAAACACTTTTTTGAGGTTTGCTTTGTTGTCATGTTTATGTAACACGTGTTTGTTACTCTGACTATACAGCAAAGCTTTGATTGTTACAGATATATAGATATACACATATGGATATAGAAACATCTTGGTATTAATATTATGCTTGCCACTAGATGCTTCACCCTTTTTTGGGTTTTTTTTTTTTGACAAGACCCTTTTTTGGGTTATATATATCTTTTAATTTCCACATTTTTGGAGGCATTCATCCAAAATAATAGATTGTCCCTTTTGAAACATATAACATGGTAGATTGGTGTAGTAGATAGATCCTGTCATAAAAAAAAACATGGTACGTTACCGTAGTAGATACATTATTTTTAAGTTTTATTAATTAAAGTTGATACACATAAAGTTTTATATCACAATGACATTTTAAAAATTATTGTTTTTTACATCACCAGTTGAATTTAATTCGATGGTCAGTTTTAGCATTACGTAATTTCAATCTCCTCTTGATCGTAGTTGCGGGAGATTGAACAATGATTATCTCTACTAAGTTTAGTGTCAGTCATCGTTGTATCAACTGACAATTGGTTAAAATAATTATTGTTAATTGGTCAAAGTTTTAGTTCATTTGTTAAATTGAATATTTTAATTTGAGTTTGAATATTTTAATTATATACCTTTCATTTTCAAGTTGTCTGCATAAATTTGAGGAAGGAGAAGATGTGTATTGGATTATCATTTAATTAGTCTAGATAATAATAGTTTGATTTTTTTTTTTTTTGTACATAATAATAGTTTGATTTTAATTCATTGATTATTAATAATATGAGAACTATATAATTTATTTAATTTCTATAATAAATAAATAATTTATGATTTTTAAATAATAAATAATATGATTCAACATGTTATGTGGATAGCACGTCAATTAAATTGTCCATGTAGTATGCCAAGTCATGTTTCGGTTTTGTGAGGACTAAAATTACTATTAAAATTTAATAGAAATTAAATTTAAAATATTGCTATTTTATAAGGATAAAAATAATATACAGAATCCTATATAATTGGCATGAGCTACCACTAGCTAGGATATGTAATAACTACCACCTTAAGCTAGAGAACAGGGATTATGACAGATAAGGGCCCTAGTACCTATTAAGAGAAGACATTAACCTTACACGCGTATAAAATTGTAAAAAAGAGAACATAATCGTTCGCATCCTAAGATACAAACCATATAAAAGTTTAATTCATTTTGTCCTCTTCATTATTTTTAAAGTGTAATTTGAGTTTGCTCTCTAAGTAGCGAACTATGTTTGAGTTCGCACTTTAAGAAGCGAGTATCAATGTTTTATACTCAAATTGGACGCCGGCACCCTCAATGAATGAAAAAATCATGAAAAAAAGAGTTCACTCTCTAGGGTGCAAACAGTGCTCGCTCTCTAAAATGCGAACGCTTTTTTTTTTTTCATTATTTTTTCATTGATGGAGGTGCCAGCGTTCAGTTTGAGTATAAAATATTCGCACTCGCGCGTTAGTTAGAGTGCGAAAAGTACTCGCTTTCTAGAGGGCGAGCAAGGGTATTTAAGTAATTTCAAGGGGTGTTTGAGGAACCTCGAGAGGTGCGAAAAGTAAATCTCTAGCTAGAAATTAAACCTCCTATGCAAGCATCACTTTCGACCATGATTTAATTTTGTTGTTTTTCCCAATGTTTCTCATTGTTTTTAATCTCAACTATTAAATTTAAGGCGAACGGTTTAAATTAAATATACAGTTAAATGATCTAATCTATTAATTAAAATCGAATGACTTACAATTGCAACTACGTCACATAATTTTAACAGCAAATTTATTTCCCATCACTTCCTCCACCTCAAATGCTTTCGAGAGCACTAAGTACACCAAACTAACCAAATAGACCACACTCGTGTCATGCTTCCACACCAAAGATCCTACTTGGGGAAAAACTATTATCAATATTTTTGTTCAGATATGACCTAAAGTCCACATCTCCGACAGATTGTCCGTTTTGGGGTTAACCCGTCACGGTTTTGTCCTTTGTAAAAAAGGCGCCTCTGTTGGTTAGAGGTGTATGGCATGTTGTATATAAACTACCATTAGCCTCGAGTTCCAAGCGATGTGGGACTATTTGGTGTATCCAGAACAGATGCCCCCCAGTCGAGGCTAAGGGGCTGGGTTCGAGAACGAATTTTATCGTTCCCACAGATGGCGCCACTGATCTTACCCAGATCAGAATGATGGCGGAGCAGTAGAGTTGATTCAACAAGCCCCCTGTTGAAGCGGAGAGGGGGTGTGTACCTGTTTATACTCCGACGCTCAAGTCAGTGATAGTATAGAATTATGGTATCTTAGGCAAATGTGAAAACGTACCTGGCTCCTCAGACTGAGAAGCTTATTTATACCTCAGCGCTGGGCCAATGCCCTTAATGGGCAATTAATGCCCATTAAGTGGCTGCCGGAATTCTGTCCGTTTGGCCATGATGAGCAGTAAATGCCATCATTCCGGTGGTCGGCCGTTACAGATGGTGAGCATCTGGCCGACGGGCAGGGTGCCCTTCAGGAGGGCAGAACCTTTAGCTTTAAGGGACTTAGCCTCTGAAGAGCAGTCCAGAGCAATTTTATTACAGTATTTTATAGGATCTTGTTAACAAATATTCAAAGGACACTTGTTAAGAAATTAAAGAAATAAACTAAGATTTTTGTTTTAGAAAATCAAAATAAAAATTTTTATAATATTAAATATACAACTTTTGATAAAATATTTCAATATACATATAGTTTTTATCCAAAATTTCTTTTGAAGGAAACTCCATAAAAACTTATCCAATAGGTTTACCTCAATTTGTGAGTTTACACAAAATTGTGAGTTTACTTATCCAATAGGTTTACCTCAATTTGTGAGTTTACACAAAAACTTATCCTTTCCAAAAGAAGATTAAAGACGAACTCAATTTGTGAGTTTATCCGATAGGAGTACCATTAGTCTTGAATAGAATTTGATAATCAAGAAGAATAATGAATTTTGATGTCACATTCTTAAAATATGTTATTTCGTCTTATGTGTTGTTTGTTTGTTTTATTTTAATTACGTACAATGATGACGATGAGATTTTAATTTACAACTTCATGCAAATTATGTCAACATCTCATTACAAGTTCAAAATTCGAAGGTTCACCCGTGGTTAGGATTCAATTAGTTTTATGAAAGTGGTTGTTGTGAAAAAAGATTAGTTTAATGTGTTTATTTTATGAACGATGCATGTGTTAATCTTAATTTAATTGATTGTATAGCACAATGATTTTCCTTGGTTTGGTATGATATTTTAACATATATACCATAGGTTAGTTGCCTACCTTTTTGTTGGTATGGTTTACAATTTGGTTGATTACTACTTATATTTATCTTACTCATTTAAATTATTTGATGGTTTAAAAAGAAATATTAAAATTAACAGTTTTAACAAAATTTTATAAGACGTTAATTTTTATAAATTTCATTGACATATCAAATGATTTTCGATTAATGTATAATAAAACAAAATCACCAATTTCACTTGATGTCTAAAATGTAGAAAAAATAAACAAGGCTAATGCTATAAGAAGTTAAAAGATAAAACCCACAAAGTAGGGATTAGACTAAGAAACCAAAATTCAAATACATATTTAGGAAAGAAGCAAGCGGATCCCCTTGCTTTAGGCCCCTTTTAATATTGATTTCCTCCGTTAGACTACCATTCACAAGAATAGACATATTCTCCGCAAAAATGCATGCTCGAATCCAACTCTTCCACTTCTCATCAAAACCAAATCTCTCAAGCATATATTCATCCAGCTACTATTGAAAAACTAAAATTAATGTAGTTAAAATGTAATATATTTAATCCCTCATTGATCAATAGTATTATTTCGACACATCTTTAATCGTTGTATATATGTCTGAGAAAAGTAGAAGCAAATAAAAAATATTTTTTGGACACTTACCTCGACACGTTTGTATGAGTGTCTTATAGGTGTCGGACATCGATTTAAGAAGTGTCGAAATAAAGAAAAAATGTTTTTTTATACCTCTCCAACACGTTTGTACGAGTGTCATGCGAGTATCGGACATCGACACATGCCGAACACCGCGACACCTCTACTCATAGAGGTGTCGGTGCTTCATAGGAAAGTAACAGTTACTTATCGAATGAGACAAGGATCTCTTCGATCCAAACACCCTCCACCTCCAACGCCTTTATACTATTTTGTTCACCTCTACATGCATAATATTATGAAAATAACGAGAATTTGCATCCCCCTCCCTCAACCATCTAGACCTCGATCTTTGGACCACCATTAACTCCTTGCTCTTAAGAAGATGCTAAAGCTCCGAAAAAAACTTTTTTCGACCTTCCACATCAGCAGCCGAAAGAGCTCCTTCTTCACTTTTTAAATCCTTCGATTTAATATCCTCCACCAACATCAAAATCTTCAAATCTATCACTCCATAAACCTCTTTATTCCAAATCTTCAAATGCTCCTTAAAACCTTTGAGTTTTTCCTTAAAAATAAAATTCATCTAACCGTCATGTGTTTGAAGTTTGAATTCAAAATTATATAATTAAATGTATTTAACAACTACTCTTTTTAATCTTTTAATATAACAAAAATTTTATCTTTCAAATTCATTTAAATATTGATATATACGATTTATAATATAGATTAAACTAAATCAATTTTTTAAAGAATTAAAAAAATTATTAAACACCAAAATAGATATATATTCTTTCTACTTCAAATAATAAGTAAAAAAAATCAATAAAATTAATATTTAATTTATATTATTTATATTAAATTAAGGAAAATGCTAACTAGTGCCTCTGGGGGGCACTAGTTAAGGAACCAAATGTAGTAAAATTTTCTTGAATACAAACATCACTATTCAAACATCACTATTTTCAATGTCAAAAATTTTCGTGACCTTTTAAATATTTAAACATCACTATTTTCAATGTCAAAATTTCTTGTTTTAGTATCCTTAATTAGTGCCCCGGAGGCACTAGTTAGCATGACCCTTAAATTAAATACATCAATTTTTATAAATCGGTTTTTTATTTTACGTTGGAGTGAGTATCAACTAAGCTATAACGGATGCGTTTGTTATAGATTTTTTCAAAATAGATTCTTATAGTGTAAAAAAAATTTGTGTAAAAAAATTTTACAAAGAAACTTTTTATAAAAGCTTTAAATGAAAATTTGGTTTGAATAGTTATTCTTAAAATGTCATTTTAGGTATTTCATCATTTTGTTAAAATTTTTTTTAGATATCAAAATTTCAAAAAAAATCATTTTTTTTGAAGCTATTTCAAATAGATTTTCATAAAAATTATTTTTGAAATACAATTTTTTATAAAAATTGAGATTTTAACTATATTTTGATCTTCAATAATGTACGTTTATGTTATATAATGTCAAAATTAGTATTTAAATTTTAAAAAAATAAATAAAAAAAACTTTAATATTTTAAAAAACAATTTTATAAAATCTATTTTTAAAAATACAAAGAAAAATATATTTTTTTTAAATCTAAAACAAACGCACCCAACATCAATCAACTAGTTGGATTGTGAGTGGATAATTGTTGTCGGTTGCAGCTATGTGCAATAAACGACATTGCCTATTTCATTTTTGAAAAGTAAACGACGTTGGTTGGAAGATTAGAACAGTAATTAATTAACATGATCCAATACCGTAATATGGTTTTAAAGTGGTCATGTGTGAGTGGGTCCCACTTAGACGCAGGTAACACGTAAGCATAAAATAGAGTAATGGTAATGTTACACGTGTCTAGTAAAATGTGACCACAACGTACGGTGTCATAAAACCTGTCACGGAGGTTGATATTAATGTAGGCAAGCATCTTACTTATCATCATGTATAATGAGGAGTTGAATATGCTTTTGAATTAATTTCAACAAATCAATGTTTTTTAATGAGAATGTTAAAAGTGACATGAAAAAGAGAGAAATTGAAAACTTTCAACACAGTTGAAACATAATTGAGGGATACTTGTCTTGCTCTGATTGACTTCTCTAATTTTTATTCAATTATTAATTTGAACTCAAATTTTTTGATTGCAAATTAATTTTTTTAATTATTTTTTACCAAAATTCATAATTTTTTTTCTCTATAAATAGAGACTTGGTTCATTTGATTTGGACACAGAAAAAAATCACATTTTTCACTATCTTAATCTTATAAGTGGTGGGGTAGAGTGTTGAATGAAAAACCATTGGAGAGGGTAAAAGTTGAATGAGTGTTGAATTATTAGGTGGAAGAGAGAAAAGATGGTGTGGAGTGTAAAAATAGGTGTTGAATATTGAAACAATTGTACATGGTCTTAGATTTAAAGCTCAAACAATTACCAAATGTTAGTTGGTCTAGTACTGGTTGGCGTTAGACTTGGTAGGAAGCATCACGGTTCGATTCCCCGCAACTACATTTAGGAGGGGAATGAAACCACTTGATTCTAGAACTCGACCCGAACTATGGACTACTGGGACCCTTTTCTCCTAGGAATCAGAGGGTGAAAACAAAAATAAAATAAAATAAAGCTCAAACAATTGTCGAATTTGGTAGACCGAACAACATAATCTAGGTTCGAATTTGAAATTTCATAGTTGTATGTGAGTTTAGTTTAAGTGGATTATTATTTTATCTAAGATAAAAAAAAAAATTAATCAAATTTATTTATTTTACGATTAAATTTTGATTATTAAGGGTGTTTTTTCAGAAAAAAAAAAAGTTTTTTGATTAGTCAAGCAACTCATTTAAATACATTTTTTTAAAAAATATTTAAGTTTAAATCTTCTGATTATTTTTTTTTTACCATTAATCTTCTGATTTTAATTCAACAATCTTAATATCATTGTTGTCAAAGCAAAAATCCAATTTAATATTTACAATCAAAATTCTAATGTTGATATCTAATGTCAATATATCATTTCTTATATCATGTAAATGATGTTTTAGTTTTTCATTAGAACAAAACTTAATAATATCCAAGAATGTAGAGATGAGATAGCATAAATTTCTTCTAGTTTAATCATGGTAATGAGTTCGATCAACAACTTTAGCATGCGGCACTATTAAAACTTTTAGAGAGAATATTCATTTAAATCCTCATAAGTGTTTTGAGATTAATCTTTGTAGCTGTACGTAAAAGATATTTGATTTTAAAATAAATAAACAACTTGACGTAATTTTCACATTTCTACAAATAAAAGGATGCAATTAGAACTTTCTAATGAGGTAATGAATTTGAGGTAATTTTTAGCAAATACTACTTTTTAAATGACAGTGAAAACAACTTATGACACTGAAATTTTCATGCTATGTAATCTAATAGGATTTGAATCTTTTAAAATAAATAAAATACAAAGTAAAACATATCAATAATTGTTATTTTTAACAACTTCATAATTTGTTCTGATACACCTTATAATATCTACTTTTGAGAAGCCGGATCCAATCTAATAAGCATTTCGCACCTTCCATGAATATGTCTCTTGAAAAATCCAAATGCTTCCAAAAGCTTAATCTTTGTGTCATAATTAAGTTGTAAACTAGTTGATGCATGAATGAGTCATGTGGAAATATGAGAAGTTTTGTTAGTTGGGGGAGTTAGGTTTAGCTAATTTGTTATTAGTTAGTAGTTAAGATCATTATTATATATATGTAAATGTTTGCTATAAATAAAATGAGGGGTTGAGTGGAAGGTACATTGCTATTTTGAGAGGAAAATATGAGACTTTGGAATTGAATTGGGATGTTTGACGCTCTACATTATGTTTGCTTAGAAATGCACACTAAGTAAAATATGATCTAGTGTTTAATAAGTCATAGACATTACCACTTTAAATTTTGATAGAAATAATTTTTTGTCTGATTTTACTTATTTCACAATCATATTTCTATATTATTGGTATTTTATCTTTCTAGGAATAGTGTTTAATATTTCATTTACCCTCTAGTATCATAACGGTGTTTATGATAAGTTGCGCGTATTTTGCAGTGTTACATGGTGGGAACAAGAATGGTGGCATGCATGGAGATCGTGGAGAGGCGTTGGAAGATTTGTTTGGAAGGAGAAACAAGTTGGATCAGTTTCTAGCACAAATTCCCACAATAATTGTTCAGAAGAGTCCAAATTTTATTTTTAGAAGAATCAATTTTTAATTAGACTTTACTTATTTTGTAGTAGAACTTCAGATTACCATAATTCATTTCACCTAACTGAAGGTTACACAAATTCCCATAGTATCAATGATGTAGATAATTCATTATTGTCGTATAAATCTGTAAATAACATAGCATGAAGCAAATGGAGTCCATTTATATAAGTAGGTAATTCATTCTTGCGCATCAACTTAATTTTATTTTATTTTTTTGTTTTGAAAAAACAGCTTAATTGGTTGAGAATTTTCTCTTCCCACCCCATGTTTCTTTTCTATCCCCCGTTTTTTTAATTTTTGCATTTGTATAAAAACTTCGTGAATGTGTTTTCCGAATTTTCTTTTGGCTTGGAAAAAACTTCAAAATATGTTTTTTGATTTTTTTTTAAATTTGAACTAGAAAAATATGTTCTGAAATTTTTATAAAAGGACAAAAATAAAAAAAATGAGGGGTATAAAAGAAATATGGAGGATGTGGGAAGAAAAAAATTCAATTGGTTGTGTTCATTAGTGAATGACAATGGTGGCCCGGCCTTTAGATTGGGCTTCGAATTACAAATTTATTTATTATTGATTTATTTTTAACATATGATTATTAAAACCACTCATGTTTAGATTTATCGATTCATATTGGAGAAAATTAATTATTTTGTCGGAAATTAACTAACTAAATGCGAGACAAATAATATTCTTATCTCTGTCTAAATCAGTGGGGGAGTGTTTTCTAAGAAACCAACAAGAAGTAAAAATAATTCTATAAAATTAACATTGTTAGATCTAACAATTTTACTCAACAAATTCTTTCTTTATGTTAATTTATTAGATATTTGAGTTTCACCCATTGTGAATATATTTACCCCAAATTTTGGATTTGTAATTCACCTAATTCGGTCTTAGCTCTCCCGCAAATTATTCGTTAGGTAGTCGCTCTTTTCTTATCTCTTTGTTAATTAGAATCCCCTTCAATTCCATCAAAAGATTTTTGTGCTAAAGTATTCCTTAGTGAAAAATATCTTCTGATAATATATTTTGCTTATATGAGCAACGCAATAGAAAAGAGAATGAAAAGAGCGGTTATTTTTTCCTTATTAGATTAATTTCCATCATCTTATTGGTCTAATATGACTTTGAATAAAGTAATAAACACATTTAAATAATATAAACTAAAAAAAATAAAATATTATAGAACATTAATCGTATACCCTATTTATAGAACATTCTTGTGACCCCAACCCACTATATAAGATTGAGTTTAAGTAGAACGAGAATGAGTTTACATGAATCATAAATTAGGTAAACTTAAGATTAGTCTTCTAAATAACTTGTGTTGAGTGCCAATCACCTTAAAAAGAAAAAGTAATGTTAATCATTGGTTATCATTGTACAACCTCAACCTCTTGCTTTATAACTATACAACACACCACAACATTGTTTATGTGAGAAGTATCACTTATCACACTGCTAAAATTAAAAATATGTTTTGATGATTAATCATTGGTCACTAATGGTTTGATCGTTTTAACTATTTATTCGATAGCTATCGATTTAGCGATAAATTTTAGAGACTAATTTTATAAAACTATGTTATAAACTAAATTCAACGGCCGATATAGTGAGTGAACTTTTCGTGATTTTAATAAAATTGGTAATTAATCGGTCTCTAATTTGTACCCTACTTTAAAAAAAAATACAAATCCATTTTTAATTAATGCTCCTGTCTTGTGTCTATTTTCATAGAGTAAAGAATCTATAGTCAAATTGCCAAGCATTGATCAATTGAGAAAGATCCTTAATTCAAATGGTAATATGTACAATTGGTAGAAAGCTAAAAACATTTACCCGCATTAATAAAAATTCTATAAAAAAATAATAATATGTCTTACACTAATCATGCTAAGGAAAAAAAAAGGCATGAAATATGTGAACCGTTTGTGCAACTATGAACCTAGCTACTGCCCCAAAACTACAACAAATAATCGTTTTGCTCAAAAAAAAAATTAATTCAATCATTTGGCCTTGTTCAAGCTTAGTATTTCCTAAGTTAGGTTAAACTCCACATTCTCTTTAAGTTTCAGTTCTTTTAGCATAAAGGGATGGTTTTGAGTTATTTTTTAACCTGAAATAACTTGTGTGCATTTTTGCTCTCTTCTTTAATCTAAATAAGTAGTTCTCACACGTTAAGTTTTTCTTTTGTGTATTTTTTCCGTGATTTTGCCATCTTAGTGCGGCGTTGTTTAATTTTCTGACTTGATGCGATGTTGATTTGATTTTCCGTCTTATTGCGGTGTTCGTTTGGTTTTCTATCTTGTTGTTTAGATTGATTGATAGATCAGACTAAGTCGTCAACAATGTTGATCCAAAGACTATGGTATTCTAGTTACTTTGATTTTGTCACGTTATTATTATGTTGTTTTACGCTGTATATTAACTATGATATTGTGAGTTTATTTGCAAATTCAGCTTTTCCATTTTTAACGATGTTAAATTTATATTTGTATTTGATGCAATCTACCGGTTTAAATGAATATCTCATTTTAATAAAATATAAAAGTAAAAACTATTTGGCATTAGTGGTAGCTGAATTCAATGCCTAATTAATCATAGGATAAAAAAGTACTTATCGACATGCAACATTACTAAAAATTGATTTACCCTTATGTAATGTTAAAATTCTGTCATTTTAGTCAATCAATTAAAAAGAAAAATTGACATAAAAAAAAGGGTGCCTTCTAGGGTGGGAAAGGCTTGTAGGTCTCCCATGATGGGAAACTAATATCATCCGTTGGATCATAATAGATCATAATAGACTGTTCACACTGTAGTATAATTTTTAATTATGATAGTTTTAATCTCCTTCTCTTTGCTTTTCTCTCTCCACCGTCCTCACCTTTCACCACCCACTTGTTAAGATTTTTATTTACATCTAAGTCCAGATTCAATTTCCTATCATTAATTTTTTATTGTGAAAAAAACACTATTGAAACTACTCTGGATTCCAATTTTATTTTATTTTTTGAGAAAATCGTAGAGGCAGTGATGCAATCCCTTTAAACATAGCATTGCTGTGACACATAAACATATTAGCATTTGAAATTGAGTTTGAATAAAAATCGAAAAAAAAAAATACAAATTAAGAGAAACAAAGAGGAAAATTGCCCAAATGAAAGCATGATAGGGAAAAGAGAATCAGAGCAGTTGTAATATTAAAGAATGATGAAATATTTATTTTCGTTGATATGTTTTTTGAGGATAGATACATACAGATACCCTTAACAATAATCAGATCCACAATCTTAGCCTTGAATTGAGGAAATGAGAAAGTTCATCCTATTAAGCAAATATTACAACTTAATTAGAAAATATTCAACAATTTATTGTAACCCCTCTATTAGAAATCAGATTGACCTTTATTTATTTTGACAGTGAAGCAAAAAACAAAGAAGTTTACTTCTTCTTCATGATTTTCTGGATTTTCATATGAAATAAGGTAGATGTGGTGGTGGTGGTGTGGTGTTGATAGGAATTTGAGGCAAAGAAAGAACGAAAAAAAGGAAGAAAGAAAATCTATAAAGTGTTGGTGGTGTATTATAACATCCTTGCAGCCTCACAATCGGACGATGGATAATACTCACCCACGGTGGGAGACCTAATCTACTCTCCCACCCTAGACTTTGCCAAAAAAAAGGGCATAATGAGAGCTTAAGATTCCTCATAAATGGTGATGTGACATGCTTAGTGAAGCGGGTGAATTAAAATGAGCTAACATTATAAGGGACACAATAGCGGAATCTTAAGTTGGCATATTAATCAATGAGAGACTAAAATGAATGAATCAAAATATTACAAGAGAGTAAACTGAAATTTGCTAACACTGTAGGAAAAAAATATTATTCAACCCTTAATTATATAGATGCAATTAATTTTGATTAGTCACAAAATATGGTTAACCCTAACCAGACCCATAACCAAATTATTTCCAAATTTTAAAGACCCAAATCATTTCATAAAGGCCGAAAATTTTAAAATTTGTACCCATATGACATATAAGTTAAAAATCAATTCACTAATTTCTCCTTCAACGATAAATTTCGGTTCACAATGAAACTTAATCGAAATATAATATTATTTTTTCCTTCTTTTTTGTCATCCTTGTTCATGATTAGTATTTTCGAAATACTAATTAAGAAAAATCACAATAGAAAAATTTTATATTAATTTTTTTTATAATATAATATTTTAGAAAGATAAATTTCCAAAATTATTCAACAATATTAGATTCTTTAACTAGTGGGGCACTAGTCAATATTTTCATAATTAATTAAATGTAATAAAATCCACCAAAAATGAAAGTCCATTTTCTACTGTTACTAAACCTGACTTGGGTTGGTGACTTGTTTGTTGGCTATCTGAGATTCTGAATTGTTTCTCTCTCATCTATAATATTGTATTCTATTTTTTTTCCTACCTAATATTTATGTGAATCAAAATTTTTACTTAATTTTATAAAAGAAGTTTCTTATAATATAATCCAAAAATGGTATGTAAAAATCAAACAAAAATATATGTTGATTTAACAGCATAAGTTAAAATTGTTTGCATGATATTTTGTCATGACAAGAAACAAAAACACACGCATAAATACATATTTTGGCGTGACAATATATGATTTTTTATTAAAGAATGAATATATTTTATTATTTTCAGAAGGTATATAATATTATGATGGAAACTATCATTATAATAACAGTTTAGTCTAGTGGGAGGAGTTTGAATAATTAATATGTTATTAGAGTTCATGTCCTTAGCTCCATTCTAAATAAAAAAATAATATTTTTTGAGTTTACAATAATTAGGTCTTTTAAATTTCTTAGCTAAAAAATAGTTTATTTAAGTTTTTAACTTGTTGCTTGGAAGGGTAACAATGCAATAAGTTTTTGTAATTGGTGATAATTGAAAAGTAACCGTGCAATAAGTTAGAAACAAGATCTATTTGTTACCTAAAAAATTTAAAGAATCAAATTGTAATAAAAAAAATTTAAACAACCAAACTATTACACATATGGAACTTATAAAGACTCGGTTTGCCTATAAAATATGAGCACATTTCTCAACTCAATTTTGAACTTTGATTTATGAGTCTAGTACTATTTTCCATCGTACTAAGTCTTGATGAATTGAATACACATTTTTTTATCTTAGTTAATTTTATGCTACAAATAAATACTTTAAGAACTCAAATAAAATAACCATTCATACATTACAATTTACAAAAGAAGATTAATCTAGAAGTGTTTGATCGAGATGTTTTGAGTCTCTTCTAAAATTCACTACTAACAAAATAGTTCACATCATCTCGAGTGATTAATCTCTATATTGTTATGTTGTGAGAGTCTAGCACCATCTTCCATCAACTAAGACTCAATGAATTGAATACATGTTTTTTTATCCCAGTAAATTTTATTGCACAAATAAATAATTTAAAAATTCAAATAAAATAATTATTCATACGTTATAATTTGCAAAAGAAGATCAATCTAAAAGTGTTTGACCGATCGATGTTTCGATTTTCTTCTCAAATTTACTTCTATCAAAATAGTTCACATCCTCTCAAGTGCCGATATTGTCTCGTGAGAGTCTTGCACCTTCTTTCATCTGACTAAGTCTCAATGAATTGAGTATATGTTTTTTTATCCCAATTTTGGAATTTATTTATAATATATATGTGAGATAATTACACTTGAATGAAAGATATAAGAGAAACAAGTTTCGTCGCTAACTATTTATAGATGGCAAACCAATTGTCTTATCCCAATTAATTTTAGTCTGCAAATAAAGAAGTTTTTTTTTTGACAAATAAAATAGTCATTCATTAGTTACAATATACATTATAAAAAATCAATCTAGAAGTGTTTGACCGAGATGTTTTGATTTTCTTCTAAAATTTACTTCTATCAAAATAGTTCACATTCTCTCAAGTGATTAATCACGAATATTGTCATGTTGTGAGAGTCTTAACACTATCTTCCATCAGACTAACTCTCAATGAATTGAATACGCATTTTTTTTATCTCGGTTAATTTTATTCTGCAAATAAATAATTTTAAAATTCAAATAAAATAGTCATTCATACGTTACAATTTGCAAAAGAAGATCAATATAGATATGTTTGACCGAGATGTTTCGATTCTCTTCTAAAATTTACTTCTATCAAAATAGTTCAAATCCTGTCAAGTGATTGATCTCTAATATTTTTATGTTGCGAGAGTTTAACACCTTCTTCCATCAAAATAAGTCTCAATGATTTGAATATATGTTTTTTTTATCCTAACAAATTTTATTCTGCAAATAAATAATTTAAAAGCTCAACTAAAATAACCATTTATAAGTTACAATTTACAAAAGAAGACCAATCTAGAAGTGTTTGACCGAGATGTTTCAAGTCTCTTCTAAAATTTACTTCTATCAAGATAGTTCACATCTTCTCAGTCTCAAGTGATTACTCACGAATATTGTCTTGTTGTGAGAGTCTAGCACCATCTTCCATCAGACCAAGTCTGAATGAATATATGCATTTTTTTTAATCTCACTTAATTTTATTCAGCAAATAAATAATTTAAAAACTCAAATAAAATTGCTTCAAAAAAAAAAAAACTCAAATAAAATAATCATTCATACTTTACAATTTGCAAAAAAGAAGATCAATCTATATGTGTTTGACCGAGATGTTTCGATTCTCTCCTAAAATTTACTCTATCAAAATAGTTCAAATCCTGTCAAGTGATTGATCTATGATATTTTTATATTGCGAGAGTCTAACACCTTCTTCCATCAAAATAAGTCTCAATGATTTGAATATATGTTTTTTTTATCCTAACAAATTTTATCCGGTAAATAAATATTGTAATTTAAAAGCTCAACTAAAATAACCTTTCATACATTACAATTTGCAAAAGAAGACCAATCTATAAGTGTTTGACCAAGATGTGTCAAGTCTCTTCTAAAATTTACTTCTATCAAGATAGTTCACATTCTCGTAGTCTCAAGTAATTATTCACAGATATTGTCATGTTGTGAGATTCTAACACCAGTTTTCATCGGACCAAGTCTCAATGAATTGAATACACATTTTTTATCTCAGTTAATTCCATTATGTAAATAAATAATTTAAAAACTCAATGAAAAATCATTCAGACGTTACAATTTACAAAAAAAGATCAATCTAGAAGTGTTTGATCAAGATATTTTGAATTTTTTGTAAAATTTATTTCTATAAAACATAAAATAGTTCAAATTCTCTCAGGTGATAAATCTTTGTAGATATGAACACAAAAATCAAAATCATCTCACATTAAATTGTCATAAATATTACTCCCTCCGATTTTTATTGTAAGAAAATTTTGCTTTCCAGTTTCATAGAATATTTTACGCATATAGACCATATTGTAAACTTGATACATCAAACATTATATGAATTTAGTAAACAAACTTTTTCTAATAATAAGATCGGATATGATTATATTTTTGACTAGAAATAATATTATTTCTTAGAACATCATAAAAAATAATAAATTTTCCTTTGACAAACGTAATAACACTATTATTATATTGATTAAATTATCATAAATATTAAAAAAAATACTAATTTTTAGACCATCATAAAAAATAATAAATTTTCTTTTGGACAAAGCTAATAAAAATATTATTATATTGATTAAATTATCATAAACATTAATTAAAAATAAAAAAATAATATTATTTTAAAACCAACATAAAAAATAATAAATTTTCCTTTGACAAAAGTAATAACAATACAATTTTCAAGAAAAATAGATAAAATCAATACTATATTGGTCAAATTATCCTAAACATTAAAAAACAAATCAAAAAATTAATATTAATTTTTAGACCATCATTAAAAATAATAAATTTCCCTTTGACAAAAGTAATTAAATAATTATTATATTCACTTTTTTGACTAAATATATTAATTATTCTGATTGTAATTTCTGTATATAAATATACCTTGTCTCAAAAAAAAAAAAAATCACCAAGTGTCTTAGATTCAATCAAAAAAATTTCTTTGTGGTAAAATAAGAAGAAGAAGAAGAAAAATTTTCTTCTATGATGAAAATTTTCTTTGTATTGTTGTGAGAAAATCGAAGCTTCGAAAATTTTTCGTTGTAGATTCTGATCGTAGCAACGAATTCATCGCCACTTCAATCGGTGTCGCTTTGATTTGATTCTTCACTGAATAACTGTCACTGACTTAGTCAGATTCATTTCAAGTAAGCTCAAATTCAAACCCTAGCTTCATTTGATTTGATTCATTTTGTTATTTAAATCTGTGAATTGTTTTGGTTTTGCTTCAATTATTAGCTGAATAATGATTTTGTTAATCTTATCTTATGATTATTTTATTTTTTTTTAATTTTTTGTTTTTGAATTTGTTTTGATATTGATGAGAGTGTTACTGTTCATGATTTTATGAATTTGATAATTTGATGGATTTTGTTGATCAAATTTGTGTGAAATGATTTTCAGTTTTTTTGAAGTTTGTAATAATGGTTGAGATTTTTTTTTTTTTGGGATTTATGACGATGCTGATGAAGCTAATAGATATTGTTGTTGAAATGCTGATAAAATTGGATTTATGATGATGAAGCTAATAGATATTGTTGATGAAATGGTGATAAAGTTGGATTTTTTTTTTTAAGATGCAAAGATTGGAGGGTTATTAGATATGATTGATTGATTTGGTTTGTGTATAATCTGTAATTGGATTTTGTATTCATCAAAATGATGCATTGGTCATTGATTATTCATGCATGCTGGTGTTTATTGGAAGGAAAATTTTTGCATGGAAAATGAGATGATTTATGTGGTTAGATTTAGTCTGATTTATGTGGTAGTGTTTGTTATTTTAATTAAATGATGAAAGATTTTGAATTTCTGAAGTTCATTTGTAATTATGGTTTTTTGAGATGAAGGTGCAGTTAAGATGTGTTACTAGAAATCTATGTGGTTTGTGAGAATCTAAAAGAATTGTCTTTTGAATGCTTGAGTGATATACATGCTGAAATTGCAATGCTGTTTATGCCGGAAGAAGTGTGTACCTTACGCCTTGAAAGTGGGGCATTTGATATGCTTGTAGGAAATCAGTTGCACCACATGAGAATGCCCTGGAAATCTGTACCTTATATTTCAATCATGGTTCTAAATTGCGATTGTAGTCATGTTTGCAGTTACACTGCAAACCTTGATATGACAGAAAAATGCAGCTGTAACTGTGGTTGCAATACCGCTACGGGGATCTCTCAAACCTTTATGTTGTGCTGCAATTGCAGTCCTCAATTTAGAACTATGATCTAGATTGCACATGTTTCATTAGGAAAGGCTTTATGACAAGTCATTCATTATTGATTTGAATTGCAAATGACATATTGATGGATTAAACTAATGCATTTATGTGCTTGCAAAGTGTGGTGGAGAATGAATGGATTATATAATCTATTTTACTTGCTCAATCATGAGAAATTGTCTAGACTAGGAGCTCTTAAGTTTAAGGATTTTATTTTTGAATAGAAAGAAGAATTTACCAAGTCAAGGTGAAAAAGACTCATTTGAAATAGTGGATAGGGGTTCCTTCATAACATAACTAGAGCAAATCATAGACCAACAAAGGAAAAATGTAAACATCAATGCAGCCCAATTGTCCAATCCCTTGGCAAATCTATTACAGATATCTCTTGAAAGGGATATGTACTTTTCACCTAGTAGAAGCCAAATGCTTAGTCACATCCCAAACCAACTGTTTCACCATATAACCAGCCTTAAAATTTGAGTTATTCCAACCAAAGGCACCAAATGGTAGCATAGATTTCTTGTTGCCCAAAATTTCAACCCATCCCAAGGCCTTGTGTAGAAAGTTTTTGGAGGATAGGAGTTTAGTAGAAAATCCTTATAGAAGAGTTAACAACTGTTATTTGTGGGACTTATCAATACTCCTTAACTTAAAGTTGGAGATATAGACTAGTTACTTGTTTTTTGTGCACATTATTACTTGTGCACATCTCTGTGTGTGTGTGTCTGTCTTCATATAAAATTATATGCATGCAATGGCTATTTTTCTGTGCCATTATTGCATTTAACATATGGTTATGTCTCCTATTTCTGTTTTGTGATATTCTTAAATTGGTTGTTACAATTGTTTAATTTTCTTGAGTTACTAATGAGTGCCTTTTATCCCCTTTGCTGCAGATATTGGAGATTGATATGATGTCCTCTGATTCTTATCTTTTGTTATTTTAGTTGTGTAGCATGTGATAGTGCCTGTTTGATGTGCCACACCAAGCTGGCTTAGGCGTAATTAAAAAGTTTTCCAATTTATATTTATTGAAAGAGTGCATTTGTAAATTATATTTTCATTGGAGGTTTTTTGAAACAATATTATCATTGGAGTTGAAGGGAGAAGTTTTGTTGGGAAAAATAAAACAAAAAAACATCTGAATAAAGTTGTTGGATGCACTTTCAAGTTCAATTTGAAGAAAGGGGATTGCCACCAACCTGAAAGAATTATTACATTGAACTCACATCTTCAGCACATGATCTATTCTTTTTTCAGTACAATATTTAACTATAAAGAATCTGATATAATGCTATAAGGAAAAAATGGAGCGTATTTCGGAAAAACGATTTCCACTTAGTGCAAAAGATTACAAGTTATATGAAGAGGTTGGGGAAGGTGTTAGTGCCTCGGTATACCGGGCTCTTTGCATTCCACTCAATGAGATTGTTGCCATCAAAGTTCTTGATCTCGAGAAATGCAATAATGATCTGGTATGTGGGCTAATCTTTGTAACATTATCGTTTTCAGTTTCCTCTGCATGTGCTGTATTTTATTGCATGTTGGGTTAGTATTGGTCGAGTGATCCAACACTTTCGATTTCTAAAGCTGTGAAAAATATTCTGTTTGTTTGAGTTTTCTGAGCTGCTATGCAATGGGGCTCTTTTTATGTGAGACTGTTGAATCCAATCACCCTTATTTAACCTAGCCTTGTATATAGCATCACCATGTTGGAGTGAATGGCTTAGGAACCTATAAAGGGATAGTTCCTGTCATTATTACACTATTTGATGCTAAATCATGTGTTTGTATCTGTTCTTTAATCTGGTGAGTTAATATGTGTACCTGCACAGTTGACTCCATTTGCTATAATCCAAGAATAATTTCAATCATTAGTTCATTGTCATATAAATAATTGTGCAAACATATGTGCACGCACGTCTATACATTCATAACGATATGTGCACAAATATATGCAGGATGGAATTCGGAGAGAGGTACAGACCATGAGCTTGATTGATCATCCAAATCTTTTACGGGCACATTGCTCTTTTACCGCTGGACACAGTCTTTGGGTTGTGATGCCATACATGTCCGGGGGCTCTTGCCTTCATATAATGAAATCTTCCTTTCCTGAGGGTTTTGATGAACCTGTTATTGCAACCGTATTGCGCGAGGTGCTCAAAGCTCTTGTTTATCTCCATGCTCATGGGCACATACATAGAGATGTTAAGGTATTGCACTTCATCTCTTATACCAGTTCTCTTCTTTTTTAAAAGACATCTATGTTGAGAATTTGTCAGTTAGAATTGTTAATTTAAACTAAGTGGAATAGTGAGATTGAATTATTTTAAAAGAACTCAATTTTCTGCTATTGTGCTGCTTGTAAAGCTGTATCTGAAACCCAGTAATTAATTTCTTTTTTATTTCCATGAATTTTTATCTACCTATCTCCACATGGTTGTGTTTTTTTGTCCTCTTTTAAACATTCTTAACTATGCAGGCTGGGAATATTTTGCTTGATTCTAATGGTGACGTCAAAATGGCTGACTTTGGAGTGTCTGCATGTATGTTTGATACTGGAGACCGGCAACGTTCAAGAAATACTTTTGTTGGAACACCTTGCTGGTATCATTTACTTTCTATTGATCGTCCTCTATTGTAATTTTTCATGTGAAGCATAGCTACCATTTGTATGAGCAAGACTGTTTAAGTTATATATTATGCTAATTTTACACAGGATGGCTCCCGAAGTTATGCAGCAATTGCATGGATATGATTTTAAGTAAGCGCTTTCTATTCTCTCCCTCCACCCACTGATACTTTTTTTTTTCCTTTCAAAAGGATCTTGCTCCGTGATATCTTAGTCTTTGTTGAGTTTTTATATTTTCATTTTCTCTATAAACAGAGCAGATATATGGTCATTTGGTATAACAGCACTTGAACTTGCTCATGGTCATGCCCCGTTTTCCAAGTATCCGCCGATGAAAGTAATTTACTTGTCTTGTGTCTTTTAAATTTATTTGCACGTGCCTACTGATAGCACTGCAAGCTAAGAGTTGATTTCTTTCCCTTATTTTCTGGATGTAGGTTTTGCTTATGACTTTGCAGAATGCTCCTCCAGGTCTTGATTATGAAAGAGACAAGAGATTTTCAAAGGTTTGTAGTGTTCACTCAAAACTTTGTAGCACCTGTTACTTAGAAAGGTTATTTATATATAAATTGTTCTTCCTTCCCAGTCTTTCAAAGAGTTAGTTGCCACCTGCTTAGTCAAAGACCCGAAGAAGCGTCCAAGTTCAGAAAAGCTTTTAAAGCACCACTTCTTTAAACATGCACGTCCCACCGAATATCTAAGTCGCACCATTCTCGATGGCCTTGCTCCATTAGGAGATCGTTTTAGAACACTGAAGGTTTGCTGTTTAATTCTAAATTCTTCTGTTCTGTGTAAAATTGTTTGGATATTAATATCGTTTCTCTGACTCGCTTGTGTGTTCTAGGCTAAAGAGGCAGATTTATTGATGCAGAACAAGGCTCTTTATGAGGACATGGAGCAATTATCTCAGGTAGGTTGATTATTAATCCCCTGTGATTTGTGCTTGCTTCTTGCATGGTCTACGGAAGTGGTGGTTTTTATGAGTGCAGTCTTGAATGCATGTCATTTTTCCTTTTTCCCTTTCTGTGTTGTATCAATTTAATTTTGTAATTTTCGATTAGACCTTGAGGATTTAAGAATATACTATATTTGATGATGCAACTATTTCTAATGCAGAAAGAATACATTCGAGGAATTAGTGCCTGGAATTTTAACTTGGAAGATTTAAAGAGTCAAGCTGCTCTTGTAAATATTTTCACCTTCCTATTTTGTGTGATCTATTTAATATCTATTTGAACTAGATGGGGAAGTTAGTCATTACTGGGAAATATTATCTTTTTCATTGTAAACATTTTTGTGTTGGCAACAGATTCAAGATGCAGACATGTCAAATGCAGAAGAGCCAGATACAGATAAGAAGAAAAAAGACATATCAAATGACTTGAAGGTTCCTGCAGAGGAGCCATCTGCTTCTAATCATTTAGATGGTACATCCACACAGGACAAGGAGGTACTGTTGTTGTCCTATATGATCTTATCATTTGCCTTTGGTTCTTTTTGAACTCTAAACCTTTTTTAAGAAATAACTCGACATGTCTTGATATATAGTATTTACATTACATCTAATTTCAGGATGGATTCAATAATCTTCAGGATTTGGAAAGTTCACTTGCTTCATTTCCTATTAAACCTCTTCAAGCACTCAAGTATGCTCATCTTAGTACATTTTCCCCCCATTTCCTACTTATTTAGTGCTATCTTTTCAAGTGTTGGTACTATGCTTGATTGTGACTAGTTAAAGACTGGGTTTTTTTACTTATGTTATCTAATTTTGTTATAATAGTAAAGTGCCAGTACTTGACCAAAAACTAGGTCCTTTATTTATCACTCGTATCAGTTCTTCAGTACATTTTTGTATATATATGATTTGTCCATCTTTTTCCTACCATTTGATCTATATAAATCTCATTTTTAGTTAATGCATTGTTATTTCAGACCCTTTTCTTCATTCATCTCTCAAAACATAAGATGCTATGCAATATTTTTTTTATATGTTAAATAATTAAGGATGTATCAAATGCTAAACATTTAAAATGTCAATAGATTTTGTTTTGGGAAACAAATTTTAATTCCTCTATTTTCAAGACTTATGTAATAATTTTGCAATTCAGTTTCAATGAGAAAATATTATTTCTGATATGCAATTTATGCAGAGGTTGTTTTGATGTCGGCGATGATGATGTCAATAATACTAGTCCAACAGATTTGGATCACAGTTACGGAAGAATTGATAACGAAAGTTCTGGGCCAAGTAATTTGTCGCCTCAAAATGCTTTAACTCAGCCTAAGAAGTTTTTGAGTGGCTCTTTACAACCTGATAATTCTGCCAAGAAGGCTGCCGATGCGGACAGGTAAGTTTTTCCTTTTACAGTTTTTTTTTTGTAGTTTCATCTATCTTTCCTTACTTTTATTTTGAACATGTTACTTGGACTTCTATTTGAACAATTCCAGGAAAATAATTATTTTTTTCACTACCATATGTATTTTTTGAACTTGTTGCTAGAACTTATATACATATACATACCTATTTGGAATTTGGAAATGTTACTAGAACTTGCAAACGCTTGAGATTTGCAACCATGCATGGGGTACAGCGTCTTTGTCACAATATTTTGTTGTTTGTTCTGTTTATCACTCTTTTTTGGGAATTTTATTAACATACAACGTAATTCAATTATTTCCTTATAAAGTGAAACATGATTATTGAGATTTTATGGAAATTTGGTATCTGTTTCTAGCTTTATTTTGTAAATGATCTGGGGCTGTGAGAATGGGGATAATTTAGTATTTATTTCCGTTTCCTTTACTACTGCTGCATATTCGATTGAGTTGCAATATTAGTGTATATTTATGTGTTTTCTGTATCTTGAAAGGGATTATCTACAAACAAAATATCCTTCTGAGCGGAATCACAGTGGTCCATTGCTATATCGGCAAAGGAGAGATATCAACAACAACTTTCCATCGGGTACATAGGTTTTTATGCAAATGTGATTGGTGATATTATAATCCTTTTTATTCTTTCCTCTTATCAGCTAGATTTGTAGTTTTTTATCTGAAAATGATTAGATTGGGAAATGGCTATAATTTTTTCAATGCCGCTTTCATATGCAGTTGATGACACATCAGAAGGAGCAATTGTCCAGCGTAGGGGGAGGTTTAAGGTCACATCAGCAGATCCCAGTTCAATGGTATGTATTACATGGAATATATACTTTTTTCCCTTCCCAGTACTGTTGTAACCTCAAACAAGCTTTATTTGCATGCTGAATCATCAAAGGGTGTGATCATTTATCTTTTAATCATGGTTTTTCCCATTAATATCTAATTTAAAGCTTGCAAGTCTTATTATATGCAATATTATACTATCTATTAATATTTGTATCACTTCCTCTTTCGTTCTATTGAGACTATAAAAAATTATGGTTGGATTAGACGTGCTACAATGTATGACTTCATTAACATTGAGAATGGAACTTATGTGCTTTATGTTTTAGGCAATGACTTTGTAATCATTGCCCTTTTTTTTTTTTTTTTTACTTATTCAGGGTCTTTCAAACAACACTTCTGGCCCAGTTGCTGGAAGTCCTCCTCCTAGTAGTCCCCCAAATCAGAACTCAATGGCCACTTCTATTCTCCCATTACTGCAGTCTATCTTACAACAGAACGGCTTGCAGAGGGTATGCTTCTGTTTGTATTTTTTAGATTTTTGTCAAATGTCTAATCAAAGGCATTAATTCATTTTTCCCACGGGTTTTTGACAGGAAGAAATTATTAAATTGATAAAGTATGCAGAGCAATCTTATGGTATTTCCTCTTGTCTTTCTGTGTGTGAATCTGTGTGTTTGTCAGTGTATATATTTGTGTACTGAACCGGAAAATTGTGTTTACATTATTCTAATAATTTCACTTGTTGCAGGTAAGAGTACAGAATCAATAGAGGCAGGAGCAGCTGATGTTCTGCAGGTAAATTACTTCCCATTTTACATTATCAGCTTTTAAGAACCTTTTAGCGTTATTTGATGTTTAAAAATAGAATGATTCTTCAGTCATACTTTTTCTTCAATGTTGATATGGTTATAACAAGCATTTATGCACACCAGCCAATATCTAGTTATTGTCCTTGGGTTTGGATTCAACTTCCAGAAACACTCATTTTGCCCAGACATTATTGAAGTGGTACCAACCAAGCTCCTTTGCGACTGCTTAAGCTCGCAATTGAATTTCAGCCAGTATTCTTTACCTTAACACAAGCCTGCAATTTCCCTCCTTCTCCCAGTTACCAGGTCATAGAGTAGATCAAATGAAAGGTAGTATAATAGTTAGAGATAGAGGAAGACCACCAAAACTTTAGGAAGGGTGTAAGTTTAAATGGTTTGATTTTTGACGCGATTAATGGCTGGATGTTATGAAGTTGTTTGAGCCATACAGTGGACCCCACCACCGAGTCAGAAAAGGCTTTTGTTGTTAGTTAAAGTACCCCTGCTTAGCAGTAAAACCCTTGCAATTGTGGCACAAGGCTAATGACATGGTCTAGCATTATTTGGGGTGTGAAATTAAAAATTAAGTTAAAGCTTAATGACAAAAATATTCATTAATCTTTTTTATTTATATCATTTGTCAAGGAGTTTGTTAGTATACTTGTTGCTTTGTTGAATTGGCTCATATTAGTGCAACTTTCAGGCACCTCCTGCGACACCTAGAGAGAAAGAGCTGCATTTGCAGGTGATTCAACTCCAACAGAGGTATATGCATGTAACTGAATTTCTGATGTTTTTGTATATTCAAATTCCACATACATCTAATTTTAAGCTCTTCTGTCAGCATTGGGGGCCTTGTCGAGGAACTGCAGAGACAAAAGATGAAAAATGTTCAGGTGTGTTAATCTTGGCCTGTCACACTTACCCATTTACCCTTATGGTCGGAACAATAATGCTATGTATGGTTTTCATATTATCATACTCTTGTTTCTATCATGTACAAAGGAAGATGATTTTTTTTTTTTTTTAACTTATTCTTCTTTTATGGTTACTATAAACTATGTAGTGCTTTGTTCTCACTCTTACCTTTTTTCAATAGATTCATTTACTCGTTGCCTACATGCCATAGACTCTAGATTTACTACTAAATTTTGCATGCCGTGTTTCATGAAAAGTGATTTTGTGAATCTATTTGCTTCTCTTCATTAAAATTACACATGTAGTACTAGCAGCTGTAAGATTCTTTATATTATGTCATCTAAGTTAGAATAGTTCCTTGATAATAATACTTGGATTTTTTGAAGTCATCATTTAGGGTATTATCTTACCTTTTATTTGGTTTGCAGTTAGAGAGACAGTTGAGCAGTATGGGGCTGCTCAACAAAGCTGAAAAGTGAAGAACAAGATGAGCGTTATCATGGTTTGATTAATCTTGGACAACATAACATTCAGCGACGGATTCTACATACTTGAGGGATATCTTATTACCATATGTGAACTTCTGTTTGCGGCTGGCACCAATTTTTGAGATGCTCCCCTCGAGTCATCTGTAAAATATAATTTATTTGACAAGATTATCAGATCATGTAATTATGACTCTTTCTCCCCCTTCCCCTCTCTCTCTCTCCTCTATTTCTCTCTTCCAAAATAATAATGACTCCTGAGAATTCTGGTTATGCATATATTATGCTTTTTAGCTCTTGAATGCAATTCTTTGCCGTTTATGTTTCAACTATTTCATATCGTTGGATTGTATTTCGTCATATCAACTGCCATTGAATCACTTATGCAGGTAGAAAAACACATGAAAGAGGTTAATTTTTTTAAGTGTGTGACCCATCTTACCTCTCTTAATTCTAGTTGTATGTGCAGTTTAATTCTATGGTTATCCTTCTAACTAGGTAAGTTAAAGAATAGTTGAGCTTGTTTGTCTTTACTATTTTATTAAGGAGGTACTTGCAAGAGTTTAATTAGGCATATCTTATGATATAGCAAGTGTTGGAACAATATGAATTACTATCACACACTCACAAATGACACTTGAGTGAAGAGATAGATAGATCCAGAACTTGGCTTAGTTGTGTTTTAGCCATTATTGCTTATGAAGACGAGATGTACTCATTTATCACTAAATCACAGGCCCTATGTGTACCCTTGGCACATGGCCTACTAGTAGGAAACATGAGGAACAATATGGCCACTTAGTTTAGATTGTTTAATGTAACAACCCTCAAGTTCCCCCTCACAAATTTAAACCTTTCATAACTGTTTCTCAGCCAATAACTCATCTCTGAGAAGTACCGTTCTTTGCTTCTTTTGTCCCATAGAGGAAATACCCTTTATGCGCTCTCCAGTCGGTCGAGTGGCTTTCGCTCCTCAAACTCTTCAAAAGAAGCCAAAGAGTTAGTATATCAGCTAGCTGCTACTCTAATGAGTTGTGGTTCCATCTTAAATTATCTTTGTTCACTTGACCCTTTAGAAGATAAATCTCTTTCAGTCTGTTTACTTACTCCTTCCATGTGCCTAAGGACTCTGCCAATTTTATTGTTGATTTGTTATCAATCATCATCAGTCTGCATTTGATCGGCACTTGTTAAATGCTCTGATCCGTGATGAGTTCCAATGTTTTCAACTTCATAAGATGTGAGTGCAACCACCGGTTGCTTCTTTGAGCACCATGACATTGCATCCTTTCCCACCTCGAAAACATATCTTTCTGTGATTCTTTTAATCTAGGTTGGTTTCTACTGGTGTTGCAGCTAGGTTGCAGTCATGCATTTTGAATATCTTAATATATACAATACACTCAACAACACATAATGAATTAAGTACCAACAAAAATAAAATATTCATGTTGACACATGGTTTTTATCTGGGTTTTTAATTTATCTTTTTCATGAAAACTGCTGCAAAATATTCATCCTTTATGGCCTGCAATTTCTACCATAAGCCTAATTGTTTCAATTTGAATCATATTGATCACAACAGCATTAAAAATCTAAGCCTAAAGATAATATATTCTAGAGGACTTAAAATGGGCAGTGATTTTAAAATGGTCTTAAAATCAACATTTTCATTCATCTTCATAGAGCTTCTTGTGACTTTCACATCCTTCAAGCCATGCCACCAACACTTGGTAACATAAGAACTGCAAAAGCATTTGTCCACTTTTCTTCTCCTTATCATCGTCTTATAGAAAAACTGTAGGTTTAGAGGATTAACAAAATATAGTTAGAACTTAGAAGCTTCACATAATACATTTATATTGACAAAAGGAAAACAAGGAAAAACAGTAAATTATGAAAAATTTCACAACTCGAAACACAAATTGAAATTTAAAGAATACGGGCGACAATGACACACCTCAATGAATTCTTTGCAATCCAAATAGTTACTAAAAGAAATAGTCGTCGGACAACAGCTTGAAAGTAAGATTTCTACAACACGCGGGAACGAATATTTAATATTAGAAACATAGTTTATGTTCAAGTGTTTGATTCTTGGTAGAGGGGATGAAACTTGCAAGGCTACCGAATCTAGTGCATCCTACAAAATCCAGGGAAAGTATAGACAAAATTAAATAATATACACATTAAATTAACCAATCAAATAGCTAACTCATACTCACCACATTTAACAAAACATTGACATGTAGAGATAGAGATAGTGATGTCAAAACATTGTTAGGTTTGATGTTTTGCAGGAGGAACTCCCTCAAGTTACAAAGATCCACCTGATCAACATGTATCTGAATAACGACTTCCAGTTGACTAGAAATTCTCGAAAAAGATATAGTAGGTGCTGAAGCACCGATACCCTCATATCTACATGACAATAGATTTGGAGCATCAATATTAACCTCCTTCATGTTAAAGCAATTTGATAATTTCAACACTTTAAGTCGAACACTCAAAATATCAATCTTCTCAGTCATTTTGCAATCTGATAACTCCAACACTTTAAGTCGAACACTCGAAATATCAATCCTCTCAGGCATTTTGCAATTGTTTAACATCAAACTCTCAAGAAAAGGGAATTTCGGAAACTGTTCAAGAAACCACTTGTCTGTGAAAAAAGTACTCTTAAGAGACCATATCCTTAACTCTTTCAATTTTCTGCACCTATCGAAATCAATCTTTAATGGTGCGTTGAAATTAAAAGGACAATGATAACATAAAATCTCAAGAGTCGGGGAATCAATAGAAACATCTTGTATTCCAAAAGTATCAACTCTCTTGACCTTTGGTAGACTAATGATGTTCAAAGACTTCATATAACAATTTCTTAAATTTATAGATTCAATGAATGGACAAAAAGAAATGAGATGGTTAATTGAATGTTCATCTCCGAAATGTACACCCGACAATGATAATTCCCTCAATGAGAAAAACTCAATTGAATGATTCATGAATGTTGGATCAATCTTGATATACCCCTTTAACACCAACTTCGTAAGTGATTTGGCTTCAATGACACACATTGGCAAGACATGGAAATGGTCACGCACATTGATTGGTCCTTTGTAGTGACCTACCGGTACATCTTGTGAGTACTCTATTACCTCAACACCACATTCACAAGCCAATTTCAACAAAATATCAACATCATTTGAAATGTGACAATCCACCTTGAGCTTAAATTCTTTGATGGCCAAACTTTGATCCCAAAATCTTTGGATACTTTTTTTCACATAATTACGAAATCCTGAGATCTTTCTCGTTCTCTTCTTTTCCATGAAATTACTAGTACAGAAAGACAAAATAGGAAAAATATACCATGTGTCTAACCAAGCCTTGGACAAAACACTTGTCCTAGCGGCATCTTTCTCCGGCAAATGTGACAAAATGCAATGAAGAATAATTTTTGGCAGACTCGATAATCGATCTTCCACATGCTCCTCCATTTATGTTCTAAAATCAACATCATCAGACACAAACACAAGTAGGATTTGCTAAGGAAAACAAAAAGCAAACTGAAACGCCAAGTATTAAAATAAGTTCATTGCTGTATGAATTATATATATATATATATATATATATGGCATGCACTAGCTATCATTATCAGATCAGACAGATCAAAATAATTTATTTACAAAATTATTGGAAACGATCTCAGCCATAAGATTATGATTGAATGGTCCATAACTGTTATTATTATCTATATAACAAAAAAGGACAGGAAACACGGCCGTAAAAAACAAACACACCAAAAACAACATCAGCAAGAAAATAAAAATAAAACACGGCACACCGACCATGAAAAACTGCACAAAATATATTTATATAACAACTAATTACTATCGTTAACTGTTTCAAAAAAAGAAAAATAACAAAATCTTAATTAGAAACAAATCGAGTAAATAAACAAAAAATAATCTTAAATATAGCATCGTATGTAATGTTATGAAGGAATGCTTTGAAGAAAGAAACAAACATGATGATTAAAAAGAAAGATATTGTTACCTTCAATTTGTTTTTTGAAATATTGTTACCTTCAATTTGGAATGGAAGTGAATAAAAATAAAAATATAGAAAATTGACGGGTTTTTTGTATGGTAAAATTTGGTGGAATATATCTAGAGGGAGTTGAGAAATATTTTTATAAGTGAAGAATACTCCAATTATGTTATTCTTCTTCTCATTATTATTCATATATATTTATATAGCTCTATATATATAGCTAGAAAATTTTAAATCATATTTTAAATAACAAACTAATCCTATAAATTCTAAACAGATCCTAAATCCTAAATTATAATATTATTTGAAATATAAAATATTTAAATTTAAAATCTATAATAGTTAAATTTAAAATCTTCAAAAGATATTTTGATATATTATTCTCAACAAAAATGATTGAGAAGCCAACAATGATGACGAGAATAGCTGTGGGGTGGATCATGAAATTGAAAAACCCTAACTTGTTGATCAGGTAATTATAGTTTGAAAACCCTAGAAGCTTTCTCTTCCCACCCCCTGATACGTATATTAATAAACTAATGTTATTATTTAATATATGCATATTTATTTGTAATATATATAATATAAATTATTAATTAGGTAATTATATATAGGTAGTTATTAGTAGTTTTAAGGAGTTATTAGTAGTTATTGGTAGTTTTGTGATGTTTATCTATATATATTAGTATTGTACATGTAAAGAAGAAGAAAGAAATATAATCAAAGAATTCTAGTCTTTCCCCCATTTCTATGGAGATCCGTTCCTTCTCGAATTGAAACAATTATTAGGAGACTTATTCCTTCTCGAATTGGAATACTTGTTATTGTTAATTTATCATATCCTATCATTGGTGCTTTCATTTTTGAACTCCATTTCATCCATATTAATCCATGTCTATGAATGCCCAAGAATTATCACAACTTCGGGAATCCATCGAAGCCTTCACCACATCCATTAAAACCGCCACTACATCCTTCAATGAATTTAATCTCAGAGAAGATCTCCGCCACGAATATTTTCTTCGTACTTTTCCAAATCTACAGACCTTGCACAAATCAAAATCGTCTATCACTAAAGAAGCAAAATTGATTGTCCCATGTCAACCGCATATGTTACAGGGATTCAACACCCCATAGAAGTGGTGGTGAAATCAAGTGATCTCAACGACAAATTGATTGCTCTACCAGAATTTATCGAAGTCAATTCGAAGTTGAAGGTAACTGAAACACCGGTCACAATGAAAGGAAATCAAATGTCGGTGAAAACACCACCATGTTCGACAGTGTTGTTGGCCGACATTCCATCAATACTGGAACAATTTGTTGAGAAAAAAATTATTGTAGAGGACACAATTCAACGACAACAAGATCATGGAATTATCATTCATTGTTTTGTTAAATTACTACCATCCGGCAAAATCAATCAATGGCTTGAGCAATCGATAACACCGCATGTATGGGACACAACGCCATATGATCCTAGTGGAAGTTTCATTCATTCTAATTCCAACCTTGAGGACAAGGTTGTCGTGGACGGATGGATACGTATATTAATAAACTAATGTTATTATTTAATATATGCATATTTATTTGTAATATATATAATATAAATTATTAATTAGGTAATTATATATAGGTAGTTATTAGTAGTTTTAAGGAGTTATTAGTAGTTATTGGTAGTATTGTGATGTTTATCTATATATATATTAGTATTGTACATGTAAAGAAGAAGGAAGAAAAATAATCAAAGAATTCTAATCTTTCCCCAATTTCTGTGGAAATCCGTTCCTTCTCGAATTGGAACAATTATTAGGAGTCTTATTCCTTATCGAATTGGAATACTTGTTATTGTTAATTTATCATATCCTATCACCCCCCACATATCTTTTTTCCCCTCAATATTTCGATTTTGTCTTTGGTTAAAAAGTTCGGAACGTATTTTCCGAACTTTTCCTAGTGTAAATTCGACAAAAATTTTGGAAAAACATTTCGAAGTTCATATTCAAGGCAAAAAATTTCGGAAAATACGTTTCGAACTTTTAAACCAAAGGAAAAACCGAAAATTTGGGGGGAAAAAGATATGTGGGGGGTGGGAAGAGAAAGATTCAAAACCCTAACCATGTGAACATAGTGTAATCAAGTTGGACGATCTGCTTGCCATGAGGTCAAAATTAAACACTATTAATTTTATTTTTTACCTATGGTTATGTTTGGTTTGATGAAATAAAATGAGATGAAATAAAATATATATGTTCTATTGTTTGGCTATGAAAAATAATAATGGAGTGAAATAAGATGAAATTGATTCCATCATATACCACCACTTACCATCAATTTTGTTTCCCACCAATTTGGGAGGTAAGTAATGAAATGCAAAATTTGTTACTCTCCTTTCTAAAATATCCAGACAATGAAATATTGATTTTATTTCGCTCAATTCCATTCGATTCGATCAACTTCACTCCATTCAGCTCCGCTTTATCCTATTATATTCCATTGATCCAAACAGAGTCTAACTCTCTCCGACTTTCTGAAATTTCATAAATATCCCGTTTGAATTTTAAAATTTGAAGTATATTTTTAAAATTTTGAATTTATAATACTATTTTTTGATGCTACTATTAATAATTTTTAAAAACATAAATGATAATTTTGAAGTTTTTATTAAATCTATTTTTTTTTTCAAAAATCATAGTGATGTTAATAGGAAAAACTCTGCCCCCCTTCCCCTCACATTTCTTTTCTCCCCCCAAAAATTTCATGTTTACCCTCAAATAAAAACTATCAAAATCAATCTTAAATGGTGCGTCAAAATCATTAGGACAATAACATAAATTCTTAAAACTCGGAGCATCAATAAAAACATCTTTTATTCCTAAATCATCAACACTCAAAGACTTCAACTTCTCCTTTGTGCCATCAGCAGAGCCAAACACAAAACAATACCTCAAAGTTATAGATTCTATCAGTGGACACAAATTACATCAACCTCTACTTCTACATAGTAAGCAAGTTTATCTATTGATCACAACAACATTAAAAATCGAGCCTAAAGCTAATAGTTTCTTCCAATGCAAAATCGGGCAACGATTCTAAAATGGTCTTAAAATCGACATTTTCATCCATCTTCATAGAGCTTGTAACTTTCACATCCTTCAAGCCATGCCACCAACACCTAGTATTATCAGAAGTGAAAAAGCATTCGTCCTCTTTTCTTCTCATTAAAAGATTAACAAAATCGAGTTAGAACTTACAAACATTTTAAGCATAAATGTGTTTTACATAAAAGGAAACCATGGCAAGACTGTTGAGTAAGCAATACTCTATGTTATTCTCATTCACAAGCATGCCTTTTATAGGCTAAGTACAAAGGATGATTGCCCAAGCTTAGCATACAAGCAACAGCCAAGCTAGGCCAAGAGCGCGCGCGTCTAGCTCTAGCAAGCCTGGCCCAGGCTTGGGCGCGTCTACAGGCTGCACTAAACAAAGCCTAAACTAAACCTACACTAGAATTACTTCAATTACAAGTTATTAAGCCAAATTACACCTAACATATCTTCCCCTAAACTGAGCCATCAGTTTACTAAATCAAGCTTACAAAGACCAAGCTTATCTCTAAATCTGCAAAAACTTTCGAGGCTTAGAGCTTTTGTCATAATATCAGCAATTTGTTCAAAGGATGAACAATGCTCCAGCTGAACAACACCTTCCTTGCTTAGATCTCTTAGAAAATGAAACCTAACATCAATATGCTTGCTCCTCCCATGCATAACAGGATTCTTGGATAGTTTGATGGAGGAGCTGTTGTCACAAAAAATAGTAAAGCATTTTTCTTCTTGATTGCTTATCTGAGCCAAAATCCTGGACAACCAAATACCTTGACAGGCACTGCTAGCTGCAGCTATGAACTCTGCCTCAGTGGTAGATAGAGTAACTATAGGTTGTTTCTTTGAAGACCAGGATACAACCTTAGTACCAATCATGAACACATACCCTGAGGTGCTTCTCCTATCATCCAAGTCACCAGCATAATCTGAATCTGACCAACCAACAATTTCATCACCCTTTCCTCTTTCATACCACAAGCCAAGATCACTAGAACCCTTCAGATACCTAATGATTCTTTTTACTGCTGCAACATGAATTTCTGTAGGTCTCTCCATATATCTGGCAACATAACACACAGAAAAAGCAAGATCTGGCCTAGTAGCTAGCAAATACATCAAGCTTCCCACCATTTGCTTATAGTTAGTTGAGTCAGAAGCTTTACCCTTTTCATCTTTCTGTAGCTTGCTTCCAGGTACAATAGGATTACACACACTATTACAGTCAACCATACCAAACCTTTTTATGATCTCAAGAGCATATTTTTGCTGATGAATGAAAATACCATTGTGATCCTGTTTTACTTCTATCCCAAGAAAGTATCTCATTCTTCCCAAGTCTGCCATAGCAAAATTCCTTCTCATAGATGCTTTGAAATCTTCAAACAAGCTTTGATCATTTCCTGTGAAGATCAAATCACCCACATACAAACTGACAATAATCACCCTATCCTTAGAATCATGCTTCACAAATAGGGTGTGTTCATGAGGGCACTTCTCAAATCCTTCACTGCTAAAGTAAGCTTCTATCTTACTATACCAAGCTCTGGGAGCTTGTCTCAATCCATAGAGAGATTTTTTTAACCTGTACACCAAATCCCTGTTCTTCTTTTGGTAGCCAAGTGGTTGATCCACATATACTTCTTCATTCAATTCTCCATGCAAAAATGCACTCTTGACATCTAACTGAAACACATACCAACCCTTCATAGCAGCATAAGCCAATATAGTTCTAATGGTATCCCACCTAGCAACTGGAGCAAATACCTCATTGTAGTCTATCCCATATTGTTGGGAGTATCCCTTAGCAACTAGTCTGGCCTTATACTTTTCAATTTTCCCTTGTTCATTGTACTTTGTTTTGTAGACCCATTTCACTCCAATTTTCTTAGCACCAGCAGGCAATGTAGTTAATTCCCAGGTGTCATTGCTTTCTATAGCAGATATTTCAGCATCCATAGCTTTCTTCCACACATCAAATTTGACAGCTTCATCATAGGTGTTGGGATCTTGACTTGGACTAAAAATTGCCAAATTATGTAATGCTTGAGCATTGTAATTCATCTCTTGTTCAGTTATGTAATCATCAAGGTGCCTTGGTCTTCTTGTAACTCTTTTCCCAAGGCCAAGCTCTTCATTTTCATTCTCACTTTCTTCAGAGTCAGGAACCACTTGCTCTATAATTTCTTCTTCATTGTTCTGAGAGGCTACCTCATCTGTTTCAACTTCATCTTCATCAAGTTTGCTTGTAGAACAAGCATCTGTATCTACTATGATTCTTCCACCTTCATTTTGAGATTCAATCCTTTTATTCTCCCAACTCCACTGCTTAGTTTCATCAAACCTCACATCTTTGCTGACAACAATTTTCTTCTTAATGGGATCATATAGCTTGTATGCTTTTGATTCTTCACTAATGCCCAGATAGATGCACACAGAGCTCTTGTCATCAAGTTTTTTTCTCAGAGTATCAGGAGTATGAACAAAGGCAATGGAACCAAACACTCTAAAGTGACTTACTGAGGGCTTTCTTCCACTCCAAGCTTCCTCAGGAGTGCAATCTTTGACTGAGAAAGTAGGACACCTGTTGAGAATGTGTACTGCTAGCTTGACTGCTTCTGGCCAAAATTTCTTAGGCACATTCTTCTCACTTAACATGCACCTAACCATATTCAATATGGTCCTGTTCTTCCTCTCAGATACACCATTTTGTTGTGGTGTGTAAGCTGTTGTGAGCTGTCTCCTAATGCCATGAAGATCACAAAATTCATTAAAGGGAGCAGAAGTGTATTCTCCACCTCTATCACTTCTCAAACACTGAATTTTGTGTTGAGATTCATTTTCAACTAGCTCTTTGAATTTTTGAAACATAGTTAATGCTTCTGACTTCTCACTCAAGAAATATATCCAAGTCTTTCTACTTAAATCATCAGTGAAAGTAATGAAGTACCTTTTCTTGCCATTAGATTCAGGGTTGATGGGTCCACAGATGTCACTATGTATCAGTTCAAGCTTCACACTGGCTCTCCAATTGCTCTTCTTTGGAATTACTTCTCTCTGTTGCTTCCCTTTCATGCAGTTTGTGCATTTTCCTTCTGGTTCTTTCACATTAGGTAATCCTCTCACCATTCCCTTTTGAATTAATACACTGATTCCTTTGAAACTAAGGTGACCATATCTTTGATGCCATAGCTGAGCTTCATCACTATGTGTGATTTTCAAACACTTTGGAACAATGACTGGTGCTTTGATTATATACATTCTATTCTGAGACATATGTGTATGCATGATTAACCCTTTCTCTTCATGAAACACCTTGCAGGTATCATTCTTGAATATTATGGTGAGATTCTTTTGTTGGAGTTGACCTATGCTCAGCAAATTGTTCTTCAGGCCAGGCAGATAGTACACACTTGTGAACACTTGAACATAACCTTCAATATAGAGCTTCAGATTTCCCTTACCTTCAACTTTCATTTTTGAATCATCACCAAGTTTCACTGAATCCTTAAAGCTTTCATCAAAGTCAAATAACCATTCTTTGTTGCCAATCATATGATTACTACACCCTGAGTCCAAGAACCAGATTTCTTGCCTTTCATCTACTTCTTTTACTTCTTGAGCTAGTAGCAAAATTTCTTCTTCTTCATTGAACTGTGCATAGTTAGCATTATCCTCTTCTCAGCTAGGACACTCAGATTGAAAGTGCCCTAGTTTGTGACATTTGAAGCATTCTACATTCTCTTTATTCATTCTAGAGCCTCTACCACCTCTCCCCTACCTCTGCTAGTAGTTGCAGAGCTACCACGACCTCTACCACCTCTACCAGCATGAGAAACCTTCAGAACTTGTTCTTCCTCCCTCTGAATCCTCATGCGTTGCTCATGCACAAGCAAGCTACTCTGAAGCTCATCCACAGTCATGGTAGTCACATCATTAGACTCCTCAATGGAGCATACCACATAGTTGAATCTTGATGTTAACGAACGCAAGATTTTCTCAACTATCGTGCTCTGAGTAATGGTATCTCCATGGGCACTCATCTTGTTAGCAATGGCTAACGTTCTGGCAAAGTAATCTTCTACAGATTCACCGATCTTCATGTTTAGAACCTCAAACTCTTTCTTGAGTGCTTGCAGCTGCGCCCGCTTCACCTTCGTTGATCCTTGGTATTTTTGTCGCATTGAATCCCAAATCTCCTTAGCAGTGTTTCTTGTGAGAATGGTTTCAAGAATTGTCCTGTCAATTGCTTGAAACAAGTAGTTTTTGGCTTTGAGATCTTTGAGCTTGCTCTCATTGGCCGTGGCCAATTCTGCTGCAGTTGCACCCTCGCGTGCAGTGGTAACATCGTGCTCAATAAGTGACCAATACTCCTTGGATCTCAAGAGATTTTCCATCAACATGGCCCAATGATCGTAGTGGCCATCAAACCTAGGGATAGAAGGTTGCATGAAATTGCTTGATTCAGCCATGAATCATGCAAAGCAAGAACAAGAAGGAAGAAAGAAATGAACAAGACGCGTTCTTTGTGTAACTAACTGCGGTTATTAGACAAAGATTAAGAGATCGTACTAGAGGTATACTGATACCAATTGTTGAGTAAGCAATACTCTATGTTATTCTCATTCACAAGCATGCCTTTTATAGGCTAAGTACAAAGGATGATTGCCCAAGCTTAGCATACAAGCAACAACCAAGCTAGGCCAAGAGCGCGCGCGTCTAGCTCTAGCAAGCCTGGCCTAGGCTTGGACGCGTCTACAGGCTGCACTAAACAAAGCCTAAACTAAACCTACACTAGAATTACTTCAATTACAAGTTATTAAGCCAAATTACACCTAACAAAGACATGTTTGTTTTTTCTCTTATGTCATATAGTATAGAACAATCACAATATGTTATGCAAGAATTTCACAACTTGAAGCACAAATTGAAATTTAAGGTAAGGAATATGGGAGATAATGACACACCTCAATGGGTTCTTTGTTTTCTGGAAAGGCTCTCAAAGAAATAGTTGCAGGACAACAGCTTGAAAGTAAGATGTTTAGAATAGACGATAACACATATTTATTATTAGAATCATGGAATATCGTCAAGTGTTTGATGCTTGGTGGAGAGGATGAAACTTGCAAGGCGACTGGGTCCAATGCACCCTACATAATCAAGGGAAAGTATAGACAAAAATCAATCAGTATATATAGAAATAGAATTAACCAGAGCAGATATCTTAATCTTGCTCCGTGATATCTTAATCTTTGTTGAGTTATTATATTTTCATTTTCTCTATAAACAGAGCAGATATATGGTCATTTGGTATATCAGTGATGACTTCACGTCATTACTATGCTTTTATAACAAATTCAAGGCAAAATAATATATTTTTATTATGCATTATGCAAAGAAATAAAGAGAAAAAGAATCATTACAAGACTGCTTGGAGCACAAGAAACAAAAGAAAAAGGAGAAAATATATATATATATATATATATATATATATATATATATATATATATATATATGGCGCGCGGCCCAGGCCCGGTACCCTAGTTTTATAAATTTAGATTTTTTCCTCATTCTAAAAGAGTTTTTGACGGCAAGAAAAAGACAACTTTTGGGAGAAGTCCATAGCAACTTATCTAGTATCATATCATAATTGCTTCTTCTTTCTTATTCTCTCTCAGACTTGCTTCAAAAAATGCAACATGATCCTTCGCCTTCGTCTTCTGGTGCTCCTACTACCCCCTCGGAACTAGTCAGCAGATTTCGTGATCATCTATCTCGTCTTCGTGCTCCATATGCTCGAAGGTCACCACCACCTGGTGAGTGAGTTTAACATTTATATTGTTCTGTTGTTCGTTCGTTATGTTTCATTCACTGTTCTCAATATTGTTTGTTTTGTTAATGGAAGATGATAATAACGTGTTCCACTGTAGAGAATTGGGGCTTAGGGATTTTGAGTAATTGAACAAACCCTAAGCCCCAATTCACACTTATCATCGTTGTCTAATTTCTATAACTATCATATCATAATTGCTTCTTCTTTCTTATTCTCTCTCAGACGTACGTCAAAAAATGCAACATCCTCCGAAACCCCGCAGAAGAAGCCCAGTTCTGTTACCAAGTGGTGAGTCTGTTCATTATGTTGATTCATTATTCATTCCCTGCAATTCAATGGATATATATATATATATATATATATATATTCTGTCAGCATAAGAAATTAATAATTAATATGTTCCATTGTAGCTAGCTAATTTAATCGATGATTAATTGTTCCTTTCTCTACTTTTCTATCAGATTTTAATGAGATCAAAGATCCTATCGAAAAGGATAGGATAACCAAATGTGCCACTTTGGCAATACGGGATTATAATTCACAAACTCAGAACAACTACCATTTGGTTGTTGTTCATTTGGTTACTTCGCAACTTGTTAATGGTTTCCTTTACACTATCACCTTTCAAGCCAAGAATTGTGACAAGGAATATGCAACTTTCGAAGCCAAGGCATATGCATATGGAAATAGAGAGTTCGAGTTCAGAAAGGTTCTTTTAATCAGGATGAAAGGGACCAGTACTTGGTAATTTATTTTAATCTTATCACCAGATTGTTTGTCATTTTTTCAATATGTTTCTTTGCATCTTAAATTATTTCATACATAGCAATGGTTTCCACCCCCCTTTACCATACCATATGTTTAGCCTCATTTTTTCGTAGCTTGTCATTTCGGGTTTTTAATTTGCCACGTTTAGCGTGCGTCCTGTCCTGAATATGTTCATGCTTGACATTTTGATATTTCAGAACAGCATGCCTGCGTCATGCCCCCCACTAATTTGCTTACATTGTAATTTTAGCTTTGCTTTGCTTTTTACTCGCTTGTTTCCCTTTTGTTCCCATTAATTATTTTATGATCTTTTTCATCTGTTCCTATGCAATTTGGGTTTATATTTAAAAACATTTTCAGCACATTCTTCTTATTCTTTTTGTAAACTCGTTCTCAAATTTCCCCTGTAATGTGTTTGTATATATTAAAAACGGAAAAGTTAACATCCCCCCTATCATGGGGCTTTTAGCCATATTCCCTTTTTTCTCTTGAAAAACTAGACAATCCTTGTCTATATATAAAGAAATAAATTTAATAAGTACATATTAGTCGTTTCGATCAAAGTAATTATTTTATGGCCACATAATTTATGCATTTAACCATTCCACCCCAACCTGTGCTCCACCTTCCCCACCGGCCACTGAATATTTTGGCGGCAATATTAGAGTTGCCGGAATCTTATATCGTCGATTTATACTCCCCGCCTTTCTCTGTTTCAACTCTTAGCTTTCCTCTCCATTCCACTCGTTGGTGGTATTAGAATTGCCTGTTTGTGTGGCCTTCCCCCCATCTGCAAACATTGGACCGTTTAATTGTTGTAGGTAAGTTGTTGGTAAATGAATGGTGGGGCAGGTCTGCGTGAACAAGGCTGTCCGGATAGGAGTTGTGGGGTGATGGAGATCCGCTGGACAGTGACTTTTGTCTCTTATTAATCTTTTCGGCAATGGGTGATGAACTGTACAGGCTTGATGCTTGGGCTGTGAATATATAATTCTCTGTCTTAGAAGGAATATTATGTAGTCTACCATTTTGCACTCAGCTACTTTACATTTCATGTGAAGATCAATTGAGTTTTTTGTTCAACGAAAAAAGGGATAAGGCTAGTCTGGATGTTAGCTAACTCCTAACAAAAATATCTATTTGCTTTTCTTCTTTTCATAATTTTTTTTATTTCCAGTTCTGTCAATTCAGTCTATATAACCTTTACCTTGATTCTTGGAGAGCCTTCTATATGATTTAGCATATATGCTCATTTGGTTCTTGTTTACATAATAATTATGAGTCTTTTAATTGCGCTTGTTTTGTTCAGGTACAATGGCACTCTCATGCAGCTGGTAAGTGAGGTTCTTTATACAACATTTTTCATATATATATATATATATATATATTTGTTTTTATTTTCATTTCCTATTTCCATATTGAAAATGTGTTTAGTTTAAGCATTTCTTTGAAAATTAAAAAATACTTTATAGATAAAATTATTAAAAAATATTAAAACGTACTATTTGGTATGCAATATAAGCTTAGTTTTATTATTGTATCATTTAATTTAATAAAAGTAATTTGAAACAAAATGGTGTATGCAATTTAGTGACATTATTTTGAATAAATATGTTTGTGGTTTGTCCTCTTGAGCATAGCTCAGTTGGCTAGGTCAATGCATTGTTATATGTAGAGGCTGAAGTTCAAACCCTAGACACCCCCTCTTATTCATTTTGTTCTTCCGAATTTATTTTATATATTTTTTAATTTAGGAGGATGATGCACCAATTGTGATGGACGTGGAAGATCATAAGAGAGGTGTTTATGGCCTTATTAAATCTGCTCAACAGTTCAGGATGCCAGATGTGGGATCTCTCATGAGGAAACTGCTGGAGCATTGCCTGAGTAATGATACTTGGGGGGAAGTGGTGAAATCAATTAAAAAATGGAGTCTTTTTGTTTGTGTTATAAGTTGTATGTTAACTTTCTAGATTGTATTTTAAGATAACCTTTCTGGCTCGTTTAATTGGGGTGGACTTTGGCTACTTTCCTATAAGTCTTTGGGTACGTACTTATTGTTGCCTAATAAATAAAAAAAGTTTGACTCTGTTCAAATTTGGTGGTAATTATTTCCGAATTTGATTTCCATTACAATTAAACTCTTTTTTTTTAACATATCTTCTATATAATTTGATCAAACACACTCAAAATCATGTTTTGAAACCTCATTGTAAGACCAAGCAAATTGCTACATTGATATTTCTTTTGTCTTTTGTCAAAAGCTTCAAAATAATCTCCTCATCATTTGTATCATTTGTACCATACACCAATCAATTTCTCGCTTTTTCATTTTACATGACTTATCTTCATGCTTTGTGCTTCTTTGGTTCTCCTCTCAATTTTTAAATGATTTTGGAAACTCCTAATTAATCTAAGGGATTTTTTAGTGACAAAGACGTGTAAGGTGGTGTTCTCTTGAAGATTACCAATATTATTGCCAACCGACTCAAGTTCATCATTTTTCTCACTAGAGGGACTTGATTGATTACCTGTGTAAGATGTAAATGCATAATTAGCTACACTAAGCTCCCATACTTAAAGAAACATCAGTATGAGTTACGATCTGTTGACACATAAGTCAAAAGACTTGCACAAAATCTCAACCATTGAATCTAATTAATCCAATGGTTTACAATATTCCATCTGTAAAATTAGAAAAATTTCGAGCTATATGTGACTTCTCTTAGTTTAATTCTTCTTTCTATTTGTTTATTCCAAACTGCAAAGTCAAGTGTTGTTTGTGCATGCAAGTTTCGTCACAACGCCAAACAACATGTGTTGTGCAATGTTCTACTCAGTTTTTATCCCTTTCTTCTCCGATAAGCAGCAACCATCTGCCACCCATTAAACAAAACTGACCGTTCAGATTCTCCAAGCATAAAAAATACTTAATTGATACTAGTTTGTATACCATACATTTTAAGGGTCGGTTTTGGTCAAACTCGTTATTTCATCCAATCAAATGTAATTGATCTGGATGAAAAAACCGTATTCATTATATCAAACTCGAACGAACCAAACACTAACGTAGTCTCCATTTTAAGGGTCTCCTTCAAGTATATGCTTGAGTGCTTGAGCCCACTAAGTGCGCGTTTGGCCCAATGTTTTTTTATGCTTAAAAGCTCTTGTAAAGTTAAAGTTAAAAAATAAGAGTTTTGTAAAAATAAAAAAGTTAAATTGTTTGGTAATAGCTATTTTTTGAAGTTCAAAAATAAATTTAATCTAGATTATGTTTGGTTATTATAATTTAACACCCCATATCGTTTATCTAGAATACGACACGAGATATTCATAAAGGCACTGGATTATCATTAAATTTACAAAATAGCATTGTTCAATAATTATACAACCATGGCATTAGTACAAAATTCTCGTCTTATATTACAACCAAGCTCAAAAATGACCTAGCAAAACATCACTAGCATTAACTACATGCATAAAATATTGTACAAAAGTCTTGACTTTAAATCTCTAGCCGCCTACTCCGCGACCTTCTTACCGCTGGAACCTGCACTATTTGAACAAATGAAGGGGTGAGACTACTAAGCCTCAGTGGATTTCCTGCTATCCACTAAGTGGTGTACTAACACCGATAAATAATAACAATTGATTATTCTAAACTTAAACATAACATTACATGATTAATTAATTAAAGGTGTAACACACAAATTATCTGAGTTCATTTTACTTGATTGCGGACACTTCGAGGTGAGCTGTTCTCGAAGGCCGCCATGAAGGTTTTTGACGTAATATCAATCAGAACCAGCCTGCGCTCACAATTAATCTGATCTGAGACCCACTGAACGGGGCTTAATGCCGGAATCCCTAAAGGAACTCAATCAAGCATATCTGACATGAACATTAGGAGATGGTTCAGGATCAACCATCATTAATCAACTGTATACCTGAACATAACTTAACCTCCCATCCCTAAAAACTTTATACATGAGCCCTAATTTTAAATTTAAAACATTAACATTATATCATCATTTGGAAGGGTGTTAGGTTTATCCAACGATCAAGGTCCACATTTATACGTACTAGGGTTAATTGAGCTTTTATGGGAAAATTAATAAAAGTTCATAAAACCTAATCTTCGGACTTATGGTTGCCGGAATTACTTACGAAACCCACCTAATCAAGAGATGAAGATTTGAGGAAGATTGATGAGTAAAGCTTCTCTTTTCCTAGACTTTGTCACAAACCCTAGCTCCAATCTTTTTGCCCCTTGAGCTAGTATCCAAGAAAGGTGGTTTAATCAAGCTAGTTAAGGTATAGATTTAGGTTAGATTAATGATTGAAAGTGGAAATGAAGTTTAAAGGTGAATTAATGAGGAAGAAGATGGTGAACAGTGTTCTGAGGTTTTTGGAAGAGAAATTTCGTGTAAGATGGTGGTGGAATTGTGTGGAAAAGTGATGGTGTGTCCCTATAAACAGTGTCCCTATAATCTAATCTCATATAATTTAGTCGGATATTACAATAATTTTTTTTTTTAATTTTCATTGTAATTCTTCACAATCTCCCCCTTTTTATGATGACAACCCATAACTTTTTGACAAAATTTGCTCAATGAAACTCCCCTTTTGTTTTGCAATTGGATAACCCTAAAACAATTTAAGCACAAAACACAAGCATACACTTTCTCCCTCTTTTGACATCATTAAAATAATGAAAAAAAAAGTAAAATCCAAATAAGGGAAATAATAATAATAAATTTCATGTAAAAATAATTGATCTTCTTCACATCTAAACCATGGGTGGCCAATTCCTCCAACGTCTATACTATGAGCACCAGGGGCGGAGCCCTTCATGGGTTGGGGTGGGCTACGGCCCACCCGAAAAAATTAAAAAATTAATAATTATAGGTTTATTTTTCGAGATTTTAAACAGTTTTGTGATATTTTTTTGTTTTCGGTACATCAAAATTTCAGTAAAGTGGTGTAGTGGCCAACCCAGGAAAAATAAAAAATTATAGGTCAATTTTGTGAGATTTTAAACAATTTTAGATTTCTGCGATTCCACATATCGCATACATGATTTTTGTCATGTTTATATTTTGTTGGTTATTAGAGGTTTACATACCTTCTAATTTGTGGGGTTTCAAATCTCTCTTATATTGTTTGTCAATTGAAAATTGTTCTAATTAACATTTGTACTAATTTTATTTTATTTTTGTAATTTAGTGGCCCACCCAAGCTCTTTTTTTGGCTCCGCCACTTGAGCACGACGTCGTCAAGATGATGCAAAGCCTTGAGAGCCTAGACACATCCATAAGATGATCAGTTATAATGAACTCAATTGTGTGGCGGGTAACGAGATAATTGAAGATGATAATGTGGTGATTGTTAAAAATATTGAGAAAAAAGATAATGTTGTTGATGATATAATAAGATTGAAGATGGAGAAAAAGGTTAAATATGATAGTCTTGGAATCGATGATTGTAGCACAAAGATTGGCGCGAATTGGTTCAAATGTATATCATTAAAGATCTAAAAACATTTTATGTACATGTTGATTTATATATATATTTTTTTATATAACTATATATGTTTATGTTAGCAAGCCTGCCTGTAATTATCTTACTTCTTTGGAAAATTCTTTTGATATTTTGAAGGAGTTGGAAGTTCTATATGTCGAAGAGGCTTTGGTGGCTTTTTTTTTTTTTTTAAAATGCCACGGTTTGAAAAAAAAAATTCCAAATTGCTACACTTTCAAAAATATATACCGGACTGCCACACTTTTATTTTTGTCTTTATTGTTTCCGCCACACAGTGTGGCGGTATTCACTTAAATTTTAATATTCTTTAAAGTTTTGCCACACCTGTGTGGTGGTATTCCCTTGCTTTATTTTTTTAATTTTTTGTTTAACTTTGCCACACAGTGTGGCAGAATGTTGATGCTTTTTGTCTTTTTCTTTCAAGCCACACTGTGTGGCGGAATGTTGATGGTTTTTTTTTTTATTAATTTTTTATATTTTTGTTTTTTTTTATTTACTTATTATATATAACAAAATTATTATATTTAAAATAATTAATAAACTAAATATATCTAAGTAAATAATTAATAAACTCAAATATTATTTAATTATATTTTTACAATAATAAAAAAACAAAAATAAAAATTTATTTTGCATTTAACTAAATATATCTAAGTGCTGCCACAAAATCCTAATATATTTTTCTCATTCTTTCACTATCTTCCATTGGTTGTGCTCGAGACTTTCTCTTTTTCTTCTTTTCCATGAAATTACTAGTACAGAAAGACAAAATAGGAAAAGTATATCATGTGTCTAACCAAGCCTTGGACAAAACACTTGTCCTAGCAACATGTTTGTCCGGCAACTTTTATAGAATGCAATGAAGAATTATTTTTGGCAGACTAGTTAATCGATCTTCCTCAAAATGCTCCATTTATTTTCTAAAATCAACAACATAAGAAACTGTGTTAAATAGGTCATAATTCATATCCAAATGAGAAATTGTTTAAAAGATGTTTTCAAAAGTTTAAAGTAAAACTTACAACTGTGAGACTAAATACATTAAACAAACTAATATCATACACAAACACACACAATCTCTTCTTAAATATTATATACCGATTGTTTTAAAACTCAGGTAGGATTAGCAAGCACTAATCCTATAATAAGAACACGGGTTTGCAAGCAACAAATCCGTTGAATAACTATTGGAATCCACCAAATAATGCTCTGGAATCCACCAGAAAGAGAATATCCGGAATCCACCAAATAAAATCTTGAAATAAAACTGGAATCCACCAGAGTGTATAATTTGGAATCCACCAAACTTGAGAAAATTCTCTATAAGTTTATTGAATCAAAAGGGTTGCCGTCAAGGCTACAATAGTTTAGCTTAAATAGTAAAATAAACCTAGGCCCTGTTTGGATTAGCTTAATTTTGAGCTTATTGGTTGTTCAAGAAGAGAGCAACAATCACTCTTTGGTTATTTCTGATGAATCTGGCGCTTTGCTTAATGCTTATGACGCGCGTAAGGGTAATAATCGTGGTAAAGGTCCTTATTCCAACAAGAACTCCAATCGATCTTGTACTTATTGTGGAAAGGGTGGCCACACTGTAGATTTCTGTTATGCTAAACATGGTCATCCCAATGTGCATAAAGGTAATGCTTCCACTAATGCTGAGGCTCCTCTTGCCAATGGTGTCACTGAGGTAGGTACTTCAAGCTCCAATACTGGTATAACTCAAGAAAGGTATGATCAACTGATTTCCTTGTTACAACAAGCTAATTTTGTACCCTCAGCACAACCTACCAACTCTGCACCGCAAACCAATTCAGCCAATGTTTCTTCCTAGGCAAATCCCTTGCCTCTTGGCGCACTAAGAAACAATTAACTGTCTCTCGTTCCTCGTCAGAAGCAGAATATCGCGCCCTCGCTGCAGCTACCTGCGAGCTTCAATGGCTCTTATACTTGCTTCACGATTTACAAGTTCAATGCAACAAACTTCCTGTCATTTATTGCGATAATCAAAGTGTTTTACACATTGCGGCCAATCCTGTCTTCCATGAACGTACCAAGCACCTTGAAATTGACTGCCACCTTGTCCGAGAAAAGCTTCAAGCTGGCGTGATGAAGCTTCTTCCCATCAAGTCTCAAGATCAAGTTGCCGATTTCTTCACCAAGGCATTACTACCTCAGCCATTCCACAATCTCATGTCCAAGATGAACTTATTAGACATCTACCAACGTTCATCTTGTGGGGGGATATTACAGTTCAATGCAACAAACAATGACAAGCCAATAACTTCACACACAATGCAACAAAAAAATTGTTGACGATGAATCTAAGAAAAGTAGTAAAAAAATGACAGGATTATCCCAAATTTAATGAGAAGGCATATAAAAATATTTAAATTAAGGGTCATATCAGTAAATGATACAACATCTTATTGTTTTAAATTAATAGTAGATTAGAACCTTCACTTTTTCCTCTCTGACTCAATATGGTGTTGTATGTTATCGTCTACAAATAGCAACTTACTCTTTAAGAGCTATTGATTATGAAGAAAATATGATACACAAGAAATGATTCCCTTCTGTTTACTACCCGGATGGTTTCAATTTCGCATTCATTAAGGAATTTTGGAATTTAATGAAATTTGATGTTCGCTTAATGTTTGATCAATTTCATGGTAATTCGTGTCTTCCAAAAAGCATTTGTTCTTATTTTCTTACTCTTGTTCCCAAGGTGACTTCTCCACAATCTCTTGGCGATTTTAGACCGATTGCCCTCCTTGGGTGCCTTTATAAACTTGTTGCAAAGGTGTTAGCGGCTCAATTAGCTAGGGTGATTGGGGTCTTGATTCCTAATACCCAATCGAATTTCATTAAAGGGAGGCAACTTGTTGATGGGGTGGTGGTTGTTAATGAGGTGATTGATTTTGCTAAGAAGTCGGGTAAACAATGCTTGATCCTTAAAGTCGACTTTGAGAAAGCTTATGATTCGGTGGATTGGGGTTTTTTGGAGTATATGTTGTGGAGGTTTGGGTTTGGTGATAAATGGTGTGCTTGGATGAAGGCGTGTGTTTGCTCGGGGAATATGTCGGTGTTGGTGAATGGGAGTCCTACGGAAGAGATTTGTATTAGAAAGGGGGTTGAAACAAGGGGATCCTTTAGCCCCTCTTCTTTTTATTCTTGTGGCGGATGGTTTGGGTGCATTAATGAGGGTGGCGGTAGAGAAAGGAAGATTCAAACCGTTCTTAGTTGGGAGAGGTAGATTTCCGGTGTCGATACTACAATATGCGGATGACACCCTTTGTATTGGGGAAGCATCGGTGGAGAATCTTTGGGCATTAAAAGCAATTTTGAGAGGGTTTGAGATGGCTTCCGGTCTTAAAGTTAATTTTTGGAAGAGTTGTCTCGTTGGTGTTAATGTGACAAATGATTTTCTTCTTTTGGCATCAAATTTTTTAAATTGTCGGATTGGTGGCACGCCATTTAAATACCTTGGCCATCCGGTAGGTGCCAACCCTCGGCTAGGAACTACTTGGAAGCCAATGGTGGATGCTATTAAGTGTAGGCTTAAGTCTTGGGGCAACAAGTACGTTAGCTTGGGGGGCCGGATTGTCCTCATTAATGCGGTGTTGAATTCTTTTCCGGTATTTTTCCTTTCTTTTCTAAAAATGCCGACGAAGGTGTGGAAGGAGGTCGTTAAGATTCAACGGAATTTTCTTTGGGGAGGGCTCTCGGATAGAAGGAGAATTTGTTGGGTAAAGTGGAAGGACATTTGTCGTCCGAAGAAGGAGGGTGGATTGGGAATTAGAGATTTACGGGTAATGAATTCTAGCTTGCTTGCTAAATGGAGATGGAAGCTCCTTTTAGAAGGGGATGAGGTGTGGAGGAAAGTGGTGGAGGCAAAGCATGGGAAAGAGGTGGTGGGTAAGGTAAATTTGGAGGAGACCAATTTTAGAGTTGGTGCCTCGGCGTGGTGGCGTGATGTGTGTCGATTAGATGAGGGAGTGGGTTGGTTTTCCCAAGTGGTGTCCAAAAAATTGGGGAATGGGGGGTCTATTCGGTTTTGGAAAGATGTGTGGGCTTCTAATCAAAGTTTTGAAATTCTTTTTCTGCGCCTTTTTCGGGTTTCAAATCAACAAGAAGTGATGGTGTGTGAGGTAGGTAGATGGGAGGGTGGTGTGTGAAGTTGGGATCTTAGGTGGAGGAGGAATTTTTTTGTGTGGGAGGAAAGAGTTTTACAACAATTGAACACCTTTCTAACTCAAGTTAATTTGTCGGAAGCGGATGATAGGTGGGTGTGGAATCCCGGAATTGAAGATGGATTCTCGGTAAAATCGCTTTATATTTTTCTAGAAGCATCTCTTAATAATCAAACTCCTAGAAATATTTGGGAGTCTTTTATGTTTAGCAAGATTTGGAAGAGTGGTGTGCCCTCTAAAGTTAGTGATTTTGCGTGGCAATTAATTTTGGAGAGGCTCCCGACAAGGGATCGTTTGATGCAAAGAGGGGTGATTGGGCAAGAGGCGGGTGTCTGCCCTTGTTGTGCTGAGGGTATTGAGACCGTGACACACTTGTTCTTACATTGTCATGTGGCAGCCCAGGTTTGGTACTCTGTTATTAAATGGCTTGGACAGGTTTTAATTCTTCCTCCGTCTGTGGTTTCCTCTTACGTGGTGCTTGTCGACTCAGGCTCTAATAAAACGTGTAAGAAAGGGTATTCTATTGTTTGGTTGGCGTTTGTCTGGACTTTGTGGAAGCTTAGGAATGATAAAATTTTCAACAACAAAGAGATTAGTGTGGTTGAAGCGGTTGACATGATTCAACGATCATCTTGGCAGTGGTTCATGAGTAAAGTTGCCAAAAGCCCTTGTCTTCTTTATGAATGGGTTTGGAATCCTAGGGACTGCATGTTAAGGTAATGGGGGTTGGCGGTTGGTGGCGTTTTCCGTTTGGCTGGGTTGGTGTTGTGCAGCTTCTCTGCGCGCGATTTTTCTGTTCCTGCTGGTGGGTGTAATTTGGTGAGCCGTCGGTTTTTCCTGGGAAGGGGGCTGCGTTTCTGCTCTTTCCTTTGTTTTTGCCCTCTGTTGTTTGGGTTTTTTGCTGTTCGGGGCTTTTTGACCCTTGTTGTGTATTTTGTTAGTTGCCTAGTTTATTGGTGGCAGACTGCTTGTATTTGTTTGTGTTCCATTGCAATTTTTGTACTTCTTGTACACTAATTTGCCTCTAATAAAATTAGCTGTTAAAAAAAAAAGTTTACTATTTATTCGAGAGGGAGCAGTGTTGATCAGACCATTAAAATAATCTTTGTATGATTTTTTTTTTCCAATGAAAGGCTTAAGTTAAACTAGAGAAAAACGTAATGGGAGAGAATCCACTCTCATGATACATACATATCATATAATATTTAAACTTTTCGTTTGATTTTATGAAAAGAAAGTGAAAGAAAGAAAAATTACAAAAAATTAAGCGGGATGAATTTATACTCTTATCTTTGAAACTACAAAGCTTACCTTTTACATAATTACGGCTGCTCAATAATTTTTCCAAATTCACTATAAATTCAAACATAAATTTAGTACCAAACAGAAAACAAATACCGACAATATGAATTGTCACCAAATACAACGTACATTAACATTAAGTACTTGCGCAATTGTTTGGAGGCTCAATAGATTTTTTGGTCCTGTATGTTTGCGAATTTTTTGTTTTAGTCCTTGTATCTTATTTTGTTGCAAATAAGTCTCTGAATGTACAAATTTTTTTGATTTTAGTCCCTAAAGTCAAAATCAGCAGGAAAATCTGAAGGAAAATCTCCACGAAAACTGTAGATTTTCCTATGGATTTTGACTTTAGGGACTAAAAAAAAAATACATTCAGGGACTTATTTGCAACAAAACAAGATACAGGGACTAAAACAAAAAATTCACGATCATACAGGGACCTAAAGATCTATTAAGCATTGTCCGGAAGATTTATGAAATTGGCTTTTAATATGATCACTTTAATAATGAATACTGAACGTTAGTTAAAAACTTCTTTGATAAAAAATGTTCTTTTATGTTTTTTCATTGTTTGGATGATCTTAAAGATTACTTCAACCAATTTGGTTACATCAATCATATTTATTTTTCATATTTTTCCAATTAAAGATGTTATCTGCTTTGCCATATATCAAAGAAAGGAGGGGAGAGAGAAGCATGAAATGTTAGAGAGAGTGGGAGAGGAGGAGATATTTAAATTCTTTATATACCAATTTCAGCAAAAAATAGATGCATCTATTCTTAAGATGTAATATATATCAAACTTCTAAGCAAGCAAGTTTATCTATTGATCACAACAACATTAAAAATCGAGCCTAAAGCTAATACTTTCTTGAGATGCAAAAGCGGGGCAACGATTCTAAAATGATCTTAAAATCGATATTTTCATCCATTTTCATAGAGTTTGTGACTTTCGCATCCTTCAAGTCATGCCATCAACACTTAGTATCATATGATCTGCATGCAAATGCCTATGTCCAATTTTCTTCTCATTATCGTCTCATAGAAAAACTGTAGTTTTAGACGATTGACAAAATAAGGTCAGAACTTAATTAGAAGCTCCACATAATACAATGATAAAAGGATAAACATTTTAAGCATAAATGTGTTTGACATAAAAGGAAAACATAGCAAGACAAGTTTGTTTTTTTCTTTCTTCAGTCACAATATGTTAGGCAAACATTTCATCGGAAGTACGAATTGAAATTTAAGATAAGGAATATGAGAGATAATGACACACCTCAATGAATTCTTTGCGGCACGAAAAGACTCTCAAAGAAATAGTTGCAGGAGAGCAGCATGAAAGTAAGATATTTACAATAGACGAGAACAAATATTTATTATTAGGAACAGAGAGTATGGCCAAGTGTTTGATACTCGGCGGAAGGGATGACACCTGCAAGGCACCTTGGTTCAATGCATCCTACATAATCCAAAGCAATTATAGACAAAAATCAATAAGTATATATAGAAACAGAATTCGACAATCAAATAGGTAATTCAAACTCACCATAATTGACGCAACAACGATGGATAGAGATAGCGATGTCAACACATTGTTAGGTTTGATGTTTTGGACGAATTCCCTCAAGTTACAAAGATCCACATAATCAATCTCAATCTCTATATTGACTTCCAGATGACTAGAATTTCTAAAAAATGATATAGTAGGTTTTGAAGCACCAATACCATTATAATCACATGACAATAGATTTGGAGCGTCAATATCAACCTCCTTCAAGTTAAGGCAATGTGATAACTCTAACACTTTAAGTCGAACACTTGAAATATTAGTGCTCTCGGGCATTTTGCAATTGCATAACTTCAAATTCTCAAGAAAAGGGACTTTTGGAAACAGTTCAAGAAACCACTTGCCTGTGAAAAAATTACCCGTCACATCCGACATCCATAACTCTTTCAAATTTCTGCACCTATCAAAATCAATCTTAAATGGTGCATATGGTATTCCTAAAGCATCAATTCTCTTGAGCTTTTGTAAACCACTGACGCTCAAAGACTTGATCATCTCCTCTGTACCATCATCAAAGATTAACACGTAACACGAGTGCAAACTTATAAATTCAATCAATGGACAAAAAGAAATGAGGTGGTTAATTGTATGTTCATCTCCCAAAAGTACCCACTGCAATAACAATTCCCTCAATGCGAAAAACTTGATTGAGTGATTCATGAATGTTGGATCAATCTTGATATACCCCGATAACAACAACTTCGTAAGTGATTTGGCCTCAATGACACATATTGGCATTGGCAAGATATAATATTGGTCCTCACCAACATCACCTACCGGGTATGCTTGGAGATACTCTATTACCTCAACACCACATTCTTTGATAGTCAAGCTTTTGTCACGAAACCTTAGGATACTCCTTTTTGTTAGAGTTCAAGGGTAAAGCACTCATTGTATTATGCTTGACCATAATGGGTCTTATTTATAGTTACATGGACTAACCAAAACCAAACTAACTAACTAACAAATAACTGCCTAACTGACACTAGCTGTAACAGCTCGCCATAGCGAGACAGCTAGCTTGCCTTGGCGAGGCCACCTGAATGAGCTCGCTATGGCCAGGAGTTAGCTCGCCGCGCGAGCTGTACACAACAAACTCTCCCTTAAACTGAGTTATACAGCAGAACTCAGTTTACACACCCCTAGCCTATCTTTAATCTTCACAAACGCAGGTAGGCTTAGAGCTTTAGTCATCAGATCTGCCAATTGATCCTTTGAAGCACAATGAATCAAATCTACATATCCTTCACTACTTAGATCCCTCAAGAAGTGGAACCTTATATCAATGTGCTTGCTCCTCCCATGCAGCACAGGGTTCTTACTTAGCTTGATGGTGGAACTATTGTCACATAGCACAGTCAAACATTTCTTCTGCTCCAAGCCAATGTTGTCCAGAATTCTTTTCAACCAAATACCTTGACAGACACAATGTGCAGCAGCAATGTATTTAGCCTCTGTGGTGGACAATGTCACTATGGGTTGCTTCCTTGAAGACCAAGCTATAGCACCAGATCCCAACATGAACACATAACCAGAGGTGCTTTTCCTGTCATCAATATCACCTCCAAAGTCAATATCAGAATAGGCAATTAGCTCCACTTGCTCTCCCTTCTTGTACAGAATTCCAAGTTCCATAGTGCCTCTAACATACCTCAGAATTCTCTTAGCTGCTATCAAATGAGTCTCAACTGGATGCTCCATGAATCTGGCTATCATGTTGACTGCAAACATCAAGTCAGGTCTAGTTGCAGTCAAATACATTAGACTGCCTACCATTTGCTTAAACTGAGTGGGATTGACTTCATTCCCTTTGTCATGTTTTGATAACTTGGTGCCAGTTACCATAGGACTAGACATTGCATTGCTTTCCTTCATTCCAAACCTTTCTAGGATTTCCTGTGCATATCTATGTTGACACATAAAGATGCCTTGCCTGTTTTGAATGATCTCAACCCCAAGGAAGTGTTTCATTTTACCTAGATCTGTCATATCAAAGTTCTTCATCATGGATTCTTTAAACCTTTGAAACATGCCACCATCACTTCCAGTGAATAACAAGTCATCCACATACAAACTCACAATCAACCAGTTATTCTTGTCATCACTTTCCACAAACAAAGTATGTTCATGAGGGCATTTCCTGAAACCTTCCTTGACAAAGTACTGCTCTATCTTATTGTACCAAGCCCTTGGGGCTTGTTTCAATCCATAGAGTGCCTTATGAAGTTTGTACACTTTGTTTTCTGCTCCTTCTTTCACATAACCCAGAGGTTGCTCTACATACACAGTTTCAAGCAATTCTCCATGCAAAAATGCACTCTTCACATCTAGTTGGAATACATTCCATTCTCTTAAGGCTGCAACACCCAATAGACCTCTGATTGTGTCCCATCTTGCAACAGGTGCAAACAGCTCTTTATAATCAATTCCATATTTCTGTGCATAGCCCTTTGCCACTAGCCTGGCCTTGTATTTCTCAACATTCCCTTTCTCATTCAATTTTGTCTTATAAATCCACTTTACACCAATGACTTTGCTGCCTCTAGGAAGATCAGTTAGTTCCTAGGTTTTATTTCTTTCTATAGCCAATATCTCATCATCCATTGCCCTTCTCCAAGTGTCAAACTTCACTGCTTCTTCATAGGTGACAGGATCATCAATTTGACAAGTCCCAAAGACTGCCATATTTCTCAGTTCATCATCATCATCATTAATATCATCAGTTGAAGTATCATAGATACTCAGATACCCTGGTGGTTTTCTAACTCTCCCTTCAACTGAGGTGGAGGTAGATGCACCAGCATTTGTGTTATTAGGCACTTCAGTTTCTTCTTGAACATGAGCCTGGGGTATAGCTTGAGGTTCAGTTTGATTGTCAGTTATGACTTCATCATCACTATCTTCCCAACTAGCTGAGGCACTACTCTGCTTATCTTTGTTCCAATTCCAACTTTCATTTTCAGCAAATACCACATCTCTACTAATGATTATCTTCTTTGTTACAGGATTGTACAGCCTATAGGCCTTTGATTCTTCACTAACTCCCAAGAAAATGCATTTCATGCTCTTGTCATCAAGTTTCTTCCTTTGAGCATCTGGCACATGAACATAACCAATGCACCCAAAAATTCTGAAGTGTTTCACAGAGGGTTTAGTGAAGCTCCATGCTTCTTCAGGGGTAACTTCACTCAGGGCTGCAGCAGGGCTTCTATTCAACACATAAATTGCCCAGTTAACTGCTTCAGGCCAAAAATTCTTAGGGATACCTTTACCAGCAATCATGCTTCTCACCATATCCAGCACTGTTCTATTTTTCCTTTCAGCAATCCCATTTTGTTGGGGAGTATAAGCAGCTGTGAGTTGTCTTTTGATCCCATTTTCTTCACAATAAGATTTGAATTCCTGTGAGGTGAATTCACCTCCCCTATCTGTTCGTAAACAAGCAATAACTTCACCAGTTTCTTTTTCAACCATACTTCTAAACCTTTTAAAACAGTCTAATGCACTTGACTTGTTTAGCAAGAAATATACCCAAGTCCTTCTACTGAAGTCATCTATGAAAGTGAGTATATACCTGTAATTACTATTTGAAGCAGGTGTTATAGGACCACATATATCTGAGTGAATAAGCTCTAGTCTCTTAGAGGATCTCCAGTTACTTGTCTTGGGAATACTATCCCTATGCTGCTTTCCAATCAAACATTCAGAGCAAACCTGGCCAGTTTCTTGTAGTTTTGGCAACCCCTTTACCATGTTCTTCTGTTGTAAATGCACTAATCCTTTGACATTTAAGTGACCATATCTGCAGTGCCATAGTTTTGTGATATCTTCACACTTAGATTGAAAACAGGCTAGCTTAGCCTCAGCAATAATAGGATACAACCTATTAGTTGCCATCTGAGAGTTCATCAACAAACCCTTCTCCTGATGGTACACCTTACACATATTATTTTTGAAGACAACTGTGGTATTCTTCTGCTGCAGTTGGCCTATGCTCAACAGGTTGTTCTTCAATTCAGGAATGTAGTAGACACCAGTTACAACTTGGGTCATGCCATTCATTTGAAGCTTGACATTGCCCTTTCCTACAACCTTCATTTGTGAATTATCTCCTAACCTGACTGTTTCTCTGAATTTGTCATCAAAATCATAAAACCACTCCTTAATTCCACACATGTGATTGCTGCACCCAGAGTCTAAGTACCAAATCTTACCATGTGACTGTTCTTGCTGGGATGAATCATAAGCCATTAACAACACCTCCTCACCATGGCCATAATCAGCATAATTTGCATAATCCTCAAGATCAGGACATTCATTTTGAAAGTGACCTAATTTAAGACATTTATAGCATTCTATGTGATCTTTATTAATTCTTTTACCTCTCCCTTGATTCATCCTACCACGACCTCTGCCTGCAGATTTGTCACCAATAAGAAGCTTTCAAGGCCTGGTCTTCATCTTTGACAGGCTGCAGTTTTTGTTCATGAACCAGTAAGGATCCTTGGAGTTCATCCAAAGATAATGTCTCAACATTATTGGATTCTTCAATGGCACACACAACATAATTGAATCTTGATCCCATAGACCTTAGAATCTTTTCCACCACAGTTCTTTCAACAATAACTTCTCCTTGAATCTTCATTTTATTCACATTTGCCAGCACCCTTGCAAAGTAATCAGATACAGCCTCTTCTTCCTTCATCTTCAGCATTTCAAACTCACCTCTCAATGCCTGCAGATGTGCTCTCTTCACTTTGTTTGACCCCTGATACTTCCTAGCCATTGAATCCCAGATAGCCTTGGAGCTACTCTTGTCAAGAATGGTTTCAATTATTGCTCTGTCAATAGATTGAAACAAGTAGTTCTTGGCTTTCAAATCCTTCAGTTTGCTATCTTCAACAGTTTGCCTCTGTTCTGCAGTAGCATTCTCTTCCAAAGTTGGCACTCCTTGCTCAACAATTGACCAGTATTCCTTTGATCTCAGTAGGTTTTCCATGAGCATGGACCAATGATCATAGAACCCTTCAAACTTGGGAATTGCAGGGTGACCAAACTTGCTTTCAGCCATGAAAACAACCCAAGAAAAAACTCAAGAACAAAGAAAGAATGTAGGTTGATGGTGTAGATCTTCTCACAAACACTCAAACTGTGTTTCCCACCCAAGAACGAAGAAGATTTCTCATACACTCACACTCACACAGTGTTTCCCTAGATTCAATGAATGCTTAGGCTCGATGATACCACTTGTTAGAGTTCAAGGGTAAAGCACTCATTGTATTATGCTTGACCATAATGGGTCTTATTTATAGTTACATGGACTAACCAAAACCAAACTAACTAACTAACTGCCTAACTGACACTAGCTGTAACAGCTCGCCATAGCGAGACAGCTAGCTTGCCTTGGCGAGGCCACCTGAATGAGCTCGCTATGGCCAGGAGTTAGCTCGCCGCGCGAGCTGTACACAACACTTTTCACATAATCACAAAAGCCTAATATCTTTCTCATCCATTCAGTATCTTCCCTTGGTTGTTCACTACTACAGAAAGATAAAATAGGAAAAGTATACCATGTATCTAACCAAGCCTTGGATAAAACACTTGTCCTAGCAGCATCTTTCTCTGGCAACCTTGGCAAAATGCAATGAAGAATTACATTTGGCAGACTCGATAATCGATCTTCCTTAAGTTCCTCCATTTATGTTCTAAAATAAAAAACATAAGAAACAAATGCAAGCTGTGATTAATATGAACTATTAAAAGAAGCTCATGTTTGTATGAACTATGGCATCAAGTTGTTGTCATTCAACTGCATAATGAATATGAAGAATACTTTTAAAACCCAAAATCAGATAACAGAGAGTTTAAAACCCAAAATCAATATGAAAAATTGTGGTAAATGGTAATTTTAACAGTGCAAAGCAAAGCAAAACACAGAGTATATGAAGATACAACTTAACAGTATAAACTACCATAACCTTTTAGTGGTAAAAGTAAATTGAGGTTAGTTTTGAAAAGTTGTCTAAAATAATTTTACGGTTATTATGTATAAAATCATAATCTATACGGTTATTATGTATAAAATCATAATCTATAAAAAAATTTGAAGTTAAACAAAACCAACATTACAAAACAACTTTACCTTTTTTTTTCTTTTCTAAAAGGCTTAAATATCATTTGGGTCCCTGTATGTTCGTGAATTTTTAGTTTTAGTCCCTGTATCTTTTTTTGTTCTAAATAAGTCCCTGAATGTATAATTTTTTTTTGGTTTTAGTCCCTATTATCTTCTATCGTTACAAAAACCACAAATTTCTCAAACGTTTGCACACGTGACCGCTATGATGCGTCAAGCTAAGCTGATCCGGTCATAAATGGATGACCAAAATCACATTTATGATAGAAAGAAAATACATGCTTACACCATAATTTTGTTTGAATTTTCACCAAGGTTTGATTTTGATCCTCCATTTATGACCGGACTAGCTTAACTTGACACATCATAGCGGCCATATGTGCAAACGTTTGAGAAATCTGCGTTTTTTGTAACGGTAGCAGACGACAGGGACTAAAAGCAAAAAAATTTATACATTCAGGGACTTATTTGCAACAAAAAAAGATACAGGGACTAAAACCAAAAATTCGCGAACATACAGGGACGAAAATGATATTTAAGCCTTTCTAAAATACATAAAATAAACAATTAAAGTTTGGCCTATGAAACCAAAGTTCGATAGAGAGTAAAGAAACATAGTACTCCATTTGTTTCTTTTTATTTATCGTTTGAGAAAAAAAAAACTAAATTAGAAAAGTATATTTTTGCACTTTTTTTAATCCACAAAAAATTAAAATCACCAACAAAGTTAAAGGCGGATCATAACAAAGCAGGTTTTTTTTTTCCTTTTCAAAAAAATAAAATAAAATAAAAATATTATATGAAGAAATTTAGTAAAAAAAATACAATAAAAAAATTATATGAAAAATTTAGTAGAAAAATAAAAGATACAATAAACATATTATATAAAATTAAGTCAATAAAAAAATCATGAAGATATATAATAGACAAAATATAACCTTAAATTATCGACAAATAATTTGAAACAAATTTTATTTTCTAAATCGACAAATAAAAAGAAACGGAGGAAATATCGTATATAATGTCATGAACAAAGAAAGAAACATGATGATTAAAAAGAGAAAGAACTATATTGTTACCTTCAATTTGTAATGGAAGTGAACAAAACGAAAACTATGAAACGATGGAGAGACACACAATATTGTTACCTTCAATTTGTAGAGAGAGAGATAACTATATTGTTACCTTCAATTTGTAATAGAAACGATAGAGAAACACACAATATTGTTACCTTCAATTTGTAAAGAGAGAGAGAGTGAGAAAACTATATTGTTACCTTCAATTTGTAATAGAAACGATAGAGAAACACACGATGATGATGAGATTACCTTTGGGCTGGTTATTGAAATTCAAAAACCCTAACTTTCTGGAGAAAATTCTTTTTGCTATGTTGAATGGAAAATTTAAGGGTATATTAAATTGAGATTTCAAAAAAATAAAATAAAATATATTTACAATATATTAAAAGAAACTACTACCAAAAAACCTCTTTTATACTTAGCATGTTTAATAGTATTTCACCGTTTATATCTTAAAAGTAATTTTAACTCTAAACTGGGAAAAAGATAAGTACAAAACAAAAATAACAAAAAAAAAAGTAGATAAACATAAAACAAATATATGCATAAAAAAAATACAAAAATAACATAAAAAATCTAAAAATAAGCCTAAAACAAATCTACTCATAAAAAAATTAATTTTTTTAAAAAAAAAAGAGAATAAAATAAATATACTCATAAAAATAGCAATTAGAAAACACTTCTGAAGATAAGCATAAAAAAATCTGCTCTATTTTTGTTTACTCTTATATAAAAAATACATGAGAAATGTATTATTGATGAATATATATTATAATAAATAATTACGGGGTAAATATATATTAAAGTAACACACACGGGACAATTGTTTAATAAAAAAAAATTAATCTTACACGGGACAATTGTTTTAATAAAAAAAAATTGAATAATATATTATAATAATACACGGAACAATTGTTGATGAATATATATTATAATAATACACGGGACAATTATTTTAATAAAAAAAAATTAATCTTACACGGGACAATTGCTTTAATAAAAAAAATAATTGAATAATAAATATTTGTTATTATTAATTATAATTTATTATACAAAAATCATACACAGGACAAATTGCTTTAATGAAAAAAATTACTTAATTTAATAACTTTTATAAAAAATAGCAGAATAACATCACTTATTATTTTTGTTTTTTTTGTACACGACGTCACTTATATTTTAACAATATTTTATAAATAAAAGTCAATAGAATGTAATTTTAACTCTAAACTAATAAAAAATAACAAAGATAAAAGAAATCTTCCTATAAAAATAGCATTAAAAATCACATCTCTAAACAAACAAAAAGAGAAAAAAAAAGTATAAAAGAAATATTTCCATAAAAATAGCAACGGAAACCACTTCTAAAAAAAGATAATAATCCAAATAATAACTTTTTTTTTAATAATTTTTTTTAACGAAAAAATAGTAACTCAATCTAACATATAAAAGTTTATATGAAAAAAAAAATAGAAGAACCTAATAAAAGAATATATTTATTTACGAGCTTAAAAATAAAAAAACATAAAAACAAAATAAAAAACACAATAGGCCCGTTTGGATTGACTTATTTATGATCTTATGTAAAATAACTTATGCAAAAATATAAACTTTTATGTATCGTTATAAATTTTTTAAGGTTATTTATGAAAACAATTTATAAAGTTAAATTTTTTTGTCAGTTAAATCTTATGAATTAACATGCACAAAAAACCTTATGAAATAACATAAAAGTTTATCTATAAATTATAATCATAAAGTATTTTCATAAGCTTAAAAATAAGTCAAGTTCCAATGGGCCCAATTTATTAAAGGTATTATTACTAAAAATCTTAATTTGCCCTCATCAATTCTTAGAAATATTTCAAATCTTCTATTTAGTAAAAAAATAAATTATATTTTCCAATTTAATATTTTTCTATATAATAGTTAAATTGTACTCTATATTTATTACAAAATAATCTACTCTATTTTTGTTTACTCTTATACAAAAAATATATGAGAAATATACTATTGATGAATATATATTATACTAAATATTATGGGGTAAATATATATTATAATAACACACGGGACAATTGTTTTAATAAAATAAAAGTTAATCATACACGGGACAATTGCTTTAATAAAAAAATAAATTTGTACCAAAAAAAGGAATTGAATAATATATTATAATAATACACGGAATAATTGTTATACACGGGACAATTGTTTTAATAAAACATATAATCATACATGGGACAATTGATTTAATAAAAAAAATTAAATAATAAATATTTGTTTTTATTAATTATAAGTTATTACACAAAAATCATACACCTGACAATTACTTTAATAAAAAAAATTACTTAATTTAATAAGTTTTACAAAAAAAAAAAAAACAGAATAGCGTCATTTATTATTTTTTATTTTTTTATGCACTACGTCACTTATATTTTAACAATATTATATAAATAAAAGTCGATAGACCCGTGCGAATGCACGGGTCTCAAAACTAGTTTTATAACAAAAAATAATATCGAAGATTTTCAAAAAAATTCAAGGATTATATTTACTATTAAGACTTTTTTAAATGACTTTGGGTCCGTTTGAATTCGATTTATTATTGAGTTTATGAAAATAACTTACGTAAATAAATAAACTTTAAAATTTATTAAAGCACAAAAAAAAAAATAATGTTTATTACGGTTGATCATAAATCCTCCCTACATTAATTTCATAAAATAAAATGGCAGCCTCGAAGCTAAGAAATATTCAGTTATATTCGAATATCAAACTACATCTGCTCAAAAAGAATCTTCATCCGACAGCGTCACGAAAACTCAACCTGAAACCAAAACGTAAAAACTTCTAAGCAATTTTAACGGAGAGAGATTAAACAATACACAGAAACAACCATCACTTATACTCTCATTGCATTCGTATAAATAAAATAATCATAAAGTAAAAAAAATTATAAAAATGAAAGAAAGGGAAGAATAACAATGCTTAATTTTTATGTATTTTCATTTCAATATATTGTCAAAGAAAAATGAAATAATTCATTAATTCGACACAAATTAACTTCAATTGCAAAGAATAAAATGCATTTATATATTGGTAACAAAAAAAAACATATTATCAGTTGTTAGTTGATTTAGTGGTGATTGACGTCGAACTTGATAGGAAGGACTACGGTTCGATCTCCCGCAACTGCGATTGGAAAATAACTGAAATCACTTATGTCAGAACTAACTCCCAAACCAGATTCAACTGGTAGTAACAACCAAAAACATACAAATAAAAAAAGCATATTTAGGAAGCATAGCTTTCGCAATATTCTAATTTACTCAACACATCTAATCGATTCCATTCTCGCTATACACATCCCCTTTAACTCACCACCAATCATTATCATCAAACAAATCAAACAAATAGAGTCTGAAAGATCAGAAATAAAGATTATCTTTATTTATCAAAAGAGGGAGAAGTTTCTCGGAATTGGATCCCCTCCTGCTATGTTCTCTCCTGCCTTATTATCAACTGTTGGATTGATCCAACGGATGAGAGAAAAATAATGAAAACACAGATGAAAAAAAATAATCAAACTTTCTCGCGCAGAATCTCGCCGTACTGTCTCTCACACGAATTTTCATCATCTTGACCATGCACAGAGGCGGCAACGTCGAGCAACAACGGCGAGGGTAACGTCGCGTTTGTACGATATTGACAGAAAACTCATTAACAGAGGCAGTAACGTTGGATTCGCACAACTGCGGCGATGTTGTGTTCACATGACAGAAGAGGCAATCATGGGGCATATCTTTTAGATGAAGAAATGATTGTGCTTCGCATACAACATGGATAGCTATTGTAGTTTCTACCTTGTTTAATTCTTTCTGAAAATAATTTTGTTTGTTTCAAATTAAGCTAAGATTGCTGATAAAAAGATAAATTATATGTTAAATTGCTAATCATTTAAGTTGCTCCACATCAAAGGAGTTGAATGAGAATTTGATATTTTTGAAGATGAAATTGAAAAAGAAAATTTTACAGTGGATAGAGAAGAGAAGTGCAGCGTAGATGAGGTGAAGAAACTCAACAAAGCTCCATCGGTTTCTCTCTCTTCAATTTCACCTTTTTTTTATTATTATTTTTGACATTTTGTCTCTCATCTGTTGGATTAATCCAACGGTTGACAACAGGGAAGGAGAAATAGCATGAGAGAATACAGCAGGAGAGGATCCAGATCCAAGTTTCTCATCCATCATCATTACCGAAAGCCAAACAATCACACTCCATAACACAAAACAAGTAAGAAACTTCTTCATTTATCAAAAGAAATAAAAAAATTATTAGTGCGGTTTTTGATATACAAATTATAAAAAAGTTTCATATCAATTATAAAATTGTTAGGATTTATCATTTTTTAAGATTTATGTAATATTTAATTTCAAAGTCGGATATGATTCACATTTATGTAATTGTTCCATTTCAGATTATTGTTGAAACAAACCTAATAGGGTCATTGAATGATATCGAGGAGTGTTTTCATATCATTTTTTTTTATTCATTGAAATTAAACTCACACAAATGTAAGGTTCTAGGTTCGAATCCGGATCACGACGTTCGATCTAACAATTTCGGTATTTGTCAGTTGAACTATGATTTTTAGATGTTTTCATATCATTATTAGATAAAAATAAATTCAAACTAATTAAATAAATGTTTCACAATAAGATGTTTACTTTTTTTTCTTTATAAAGGTGTTTATGATTTATTTTTATTTTTTTAAAAGACAGAGAACTCACAGGTTGCTTGATGTCAAAATGGCTAGTAGATAATTCTATATTTATTTCTACGACCTTTTGTAATTTAACTCACTTTTAAGTATTTAGAAATTTTTTATAAATAAAGTACTTCAATATTTTTGAACCAAAAAAAAAGTACTTCAATATTTTTGCATATTTCTAATTTTTTATTATCAATAACAGAGGTGTGATAAAATATCACTAAGTTTAATACACTTGGCACATAAACTACTAATATGTAGAAACGTAACCACAAGTAAAAATATGAATTATTATCAGATATTATATTATCTGAATTTCGTATTCGTATGCTATCAGAAATTATAAACTCTGTATTATCTGGATTTTCTTCATTGTGTTCGGGGACTGTATTTTCTCTAGAAACCTTTGGCATCATATTGGATTCAATGACCCTTCTTTCTTCTCGTTAATGGATGCTCGTGAGTGGCTCAAGGAAGGTTCCATGGGCTCTCAAGGTTATACATTCTCGGCTAGTGTCTGGTGGGCTTGGAGACATCGTAATTCAATGTGTTTTAATAATGAATCTTGGTCCCTTAATCGTCTATCTTTCAATATCCAGAGCATGGTAGACATTTTCACACCGTCCTTCTCCTCTACTCCTGTTGGTACCTCGGTTGACAGACTCATCAAATGGAACAATAAAAATTTCTCTTGTGTCATCCTCAACGTGGATGGAAGTTGTTTAGGCTCCCCAGTTAGAGCTGGCTACGGGGGAATCATCAGAAACAACTCAGGTTTTTACAAGGCCTCACTTTAGCCAAAGACTTGGCCGTTGAAGAGCTAGTTTGCTACTCAGACTCCTTACTTTGCATTAACCTTATCAAATGTCCTATCGTCAAGTACCATGTCCATGCCGTGCTTATTCAAGATATAAAGGAGCTAATTTCTCAAAGCAATGTTACCCTTTGTCATACTCTCGGAGTAGGAAATCAATGTGCTGATTGGAACCTCTTCAGATGTGGATTTCTTAATTCACGCCTCACCGCCAGAAGACCTTCTTGACCTCCTTAGGAGCGACTCGTGTAGAACCTTCTATCTAAGAGAATAGTTTCTTCTTTTAGTTTTTTGTTGTCGTTTTATTTTATTTTATTTTTTTTCTTTTTGCTTTGATTAGCCTTGTAACCAAAAAAATCTGCTACTCAAACATAAACCATGCACCTTCTTAAGAGACCTATTTATTACAAAAAAACAATATATATATATATATATATATATATATATATATATATATATATATATATATATATATATATATATATAATCGAACTGTTACAAACACGAAACATAACATAAAAGTCCGTGATACAAATTTTGCCAAAAAGGATGCATCTCTTCTCAAAATGTAATATCAAACTTCTAAGCAAGCATGTTTATCTATATTGATCACACAACAACATTAAAAATCTAGCCTAAAGATAATATATTCTAGAGGTGGAAAACCTAACAACGATTCTAAAATGGTCTTAAAATCAACATTTGATCCATCTTCTTAGAGCTTGTAACTTTTACATCCTTCAAGCCATGCCACCAACACTTGGTAACATAAGAACTGCAAAAGCATTTGTCCACTTTTCTTCTCCTTATTGTCTCATAGAAAAACTGTAGTTTTAGAGGATTAACAAAATCTAGTTAGAACTTAGAAGTGCCACATAATACAGTTATATTTATAAAATTATAAACATTTTAAACGTGAATGTGTTTGACATAAAAGGAAAACATCGCAAGTCTAGTGTTTTCTTCTATCATTTTAGCATTGGCCTATAATACAATCATAAATATGTTATGCAAGAATTTCACAACTCGAAGCACAAATTGAAATTTAAGGTATGGAATATGAGAGACAATGACACACCTCAATGAATTCTTTGCCACCTGACCTCAAATAAATAGTTTCCGGACAGCAACTTGAAAGTAAGATGTTTACAAGAGATGCAAACAAATCTTTATTATCGGGAACATAGAGTATGGTCAAGCATTCGATGCTTGGTGGAGGAGATGAATCCTGCATTGCAACTCGGTCCAATGCATCCTTCATAACCTAAGGCAAGTATAGAGAAAAATCAATTAGTATATATACGAACGAAATTAGCCAATCAAATAGGTAATTCAAACTCACCGCATTGAACGCATGATCGATGAATAGAGATAGTGATGTCAAAACATTTATAGGTTTGATGTTTTGCACAAATTCCCTCAAGTTGCAAAGATCCTCATAATGAACGTTAATCCTAATATTAACTTTCAGATGACTAGAATTTCTCGAAAAAAATATAGTAGGTTTTGAAGCACCATTACCTTTATAATCACATGACAATAGATTTGGAGCTTCAATAATAACCTCCTTCAAGTTAGAGCAATGTGATAACTCCAACATCTTAAGCGAAACACTTGAAATATGAATTCTCTCAGGCATTTTGAAAGAGTTTAACTTCAAACACTCAAGAAAATGGAATTTTGAAAACTGATCAAGAAACTTCTTGTCTATAAAAAAAGTGCCTATCGACACAGAAAACATGGATAACTCTTTCAAATTTCTGCATCGATCGAAATCAATATTAAAATCAATATTAAACGGTGAGATGAAATTAATAGTATAACATAAAGTCTCAAGACTCAGGGCATCAATAGAAACATTTTGTATTTCAAAAGCATCAACTCTCTTGAGCTTTTGTAGCCCATTGATGTTCAAAGACTTCATCCTCTTCTTTGTACAATTATCAAAGCTTAACACATAACAATTCCTTAAATGTATAGATTCAATCAATGGACAAAAAGAAATGAGGTGGTTAATTGCATGTTCATCTCCGAAAAGTACTCTCCACAATGACAATACCCTCAATGAGGAAAACTTGATTGAATGATTCATGAATGTTGGATCAATCTTGATAAACCCGTACAACACCAACTTCGTAAGTGATTTGGCTTCAATGACATACATTGGCAAGACATGGTATTCGTCCTGACCATCATTACCTGCCAATACTTTTCGGGTATACTCTATTACCTCAACACCACATTCACAAGCCAATTTCAACCAAATATCAATCTCCTTTGAAAAGTAGCGAAGAGCAAAAAGGTTCATGTTGAGCTTAAATTCTTTGATAGCCAACCTTTGGTCACGAAACCTTAGGATACTCTTTTTCACATAATCACAAAACCCTAAGATCTTTCTCATCCTTTCACTATTGTCCATCGGTTGTGCCAAAGACTTTCCCATGTTTGTTCTATCACAGAAAGACAACATGGGAAAAGTATACCATGTGTCTAACCAATCCTTGGACAAAACACTTGCCCTAGCGGCATCTTTCTCTGGCAACTTTGATAGAATGAGATGAAGAATTACTTTTGGCAGACTCGATAATCGATCTTCCTCAAGTTCCTCCATTTATGTTCTAAAATAAGAAACATAAGCAACAAATGCAAGCAGTGATTAATATGGTTAATATGAAATATTAAAAGAAGCTAATGGTTGTATTAACTATGACATGAAGTTGTTCTGATTCACCTACATAATCAAACATAGCTATATACATTTACTCGAAAAGTAATATTATAAAAACAAGGTAGCTAATTAGCAATAAGTGATCACAAAATATTATTTGATCCATCAAATGTGATCCAATGTTATCAAATTAAATACTATGCATCCCAACATTCATATTAACATGTACACAATTTTAGATATTTAGGAAATACAAAAAAGATATAGTCATTGGTCAAAGGGATTTGAAAAAGTGAAAATGATTGTATAATAAAATGAAAAATATATAGAAAGAATGGCAAATAATTAGATGAAAGGCTTATTCCTTGCGAAATTATAAGAATAGTACATAACAATGTGATGTAGCATTGATATAGACAACGGATACGACATCAACAAGGACATGTCGACACTAGAAAAAATTTGAAAGAAAAAAAATCATGTGATGGTTTCATGTCGGTGTCAAAAACAAAACACACATTTCATCAGAAGTGTCGGTACATATATGATACATGAAGAATACTTTAGTAGAATAGGTGCATAATGAATACGAAGAATACTTTTAAAACCCAAAATCAGATAACAGAGTTTAAAATCCAAAATCAATAAGAAAAATTGTGGTAAATGGTAATTTTAACAGTGCAAAGCAAAGTAAAACACAAAATATATGAATATAACAACTAGTTACCCTCCAAATTAGTCTTTGGATTTTTAGGGCACTATCAAATAGGCCCATGTGATTATGAATATTTTAAAAAGGTCCAAGGTTATATTGAAAGTCAATTTGATCCCTATATTTAACACTGACTATCAATAAAGTACCTAGAATAATAATTTGATAAAGAGTAAGAATCGTATATAATAATAATGTTATGAACAAAGAAATAAACATGATGATTAGAGAACGTAATTGTTACCTGAATAGAAACGATAAAGCAACACACAATGATGATGAGATTAAGGGTCCGTTTGGCTTGCCTTTTTTAGGTTTTAAAACTACTTGAAAGTTAAAAGTGAAAATAAGAGTTTTCGAAAAAAAATTTAAAGTTGTTTGGTAATTATTATTATTTTTTAGCTCCAAATTAAATTAAACTAAATTTACTAAAGATAATAACAAATTTAAAAAAAGATAATAACATCTAATAATATTAAAATTAAAACAAACTTAAAAAAAGATAATAATAACGGATAATAATGAAATAAAAATAAACTTAAAAAAAAGATAATAAAAACTACTTTTTCTCTAAAAGTAGGTTTCAACATCTTCTCTTAGGGCTCGTTTGACCTAGCTTATTTTAGAGCTTATGCAAACGGCTTATGCAATATAAATTAGATTTTATGCTATTTTATAAGTTTAAATTAGTGAAAATTAAATTTTTAGAAGCTATTTTATCATAAACTACTTAAAAAAATTTATAATAATACATAAAAATTGTATAAGTTGTTTGCATAAGCTCAAAAATAAGCTAGGCCAAACAGGCCCTTAGAAGCACTTTTTATTCAATTTTGTACATTGAAAAAAAGTTGCTTTTTATGACTAAGAGCTTTATTAAAATTATATTTGGCCCAACTTCTCATTCTAAAGAGAATAAAAAGTTAGGCCAAACGGACCCTAACTTTAGGCTGGTTCTTGAAATTGAAAACACTAACTTTCTAAAGAAATCATTTTTGCTATGTTGATCGGGAAATTTAGGGTGCATTGAATTGATATTATTTTATTGTAAGTAGAAAAATTGAAGATTTTAAAATAGTTTAGACTTTTTTAAACCACTTTGGGCCTGTTTGGATTCACCTTATTTATTATTTTATGAAAATAGCTTATGTAAATAAATAAATTTTTATATTAATTCATAAGTTTTTATTGATAAAAATAATATTTTTATATGTTGTTTTATCATAAACTAACTTGAAAATTAATCGTATAATAATTTTTATTTATTTGAATAAGTTGTTTCTCATAAACTAAAAAAAAGCACATTCAAATAGCCCCTTTATACAATTAGGATTTTCTGATTTAAAAATCTGTGTTTGAAATCCACTAAAATCCTATGTTAAGAATCTTGATTGTAGAAAGTTTTTTAAAAAAATCTTTTAAAATCTTACCAAATCAATACAATCCCACAAAATCTTTTAAATTCTTCAGGATTTTTTTTATCAAAATAGTCTTTCAAAATCTTAATCCAATACACCCCCCTAAGATTTCAAAAGATAGAGAGTGAGAATTTTTGCTGCATTTCTTGGTTGAATTGTTCACTAGTTCCATTTATGGATCCAAGGCTAGATGAACCAAATCACCCTCTTCTTCCTAGAAATCTTCAAAATAATTTGATGTAAACTTTTCTATTATAATCTTCATCCGGCTGGAAAACAAATTGATTTGCTTTTGCATGGTAGGTACATATATGATGTATTAGAAATGTATGCAGAAAGTCCCGTGAGTTTAGCTCAATTGGCAGGACAAATGCATTATATATGTAGGGGGTCGGGGTTCAAACCCCGATCATTCCACTTATCCACCTTATGGATAGAATTTCTAGCCACTATGCTACCTGACAAAAAAAAAATGTATGCAGAAAAACTAATTGAGGGTGGTGAAAATATAACACGTGACAAATAGTATCGATCAACAACAACTAACTTCTATTATTAATAATTACGTAATATTTAGTTTAATGAAAAGAAAAAAAATATCCTACAAAATAAAATACTTACAAAAAGTATCGATCAAAATCACGACATTCTTCAATTTTTTATCTGATTTTATAAAACTCTTCCATAAGTTCTTTAGTACTATTGAAAAAAAAGTTTTTCGGTGTTGATTGTTTTTGCAATATATTTATCAATATAAATAGTCAAAATATTTGTGGTTAATAACAGTATAACGAGTTAATAACATAACTCAATTTTTGTATTACAAAAAATCATCTTAAGAATTAATAACATAACTCTACATTAAAAAATACTAACATAAGAAAAAATGTTAACTCTATATCAACGTGTCTACAAATAGCAACTTACTCTTAAGAATTGATTACGAAGAAAATATGATACACTCACTCATCAGTGTGGTATCGATGATTATTTTACAATTATGTCATATAATATTTAAACTTCATCTCTTAAAATTCGTTTGGTTCTAAGAAAAGAAAGTTAGAAGAAGAAAAATTACGAAAACTGATAGATGAATTAGACTAAAACTAGTTTTAAAGTCAAACTCTTATCTTTGAGCTCACAAATGACAATATTGTAATTTAAAAATGTTATATAAAAAAAATTAGTTATTATGTATAAAATCAAAAACTTGATATTAAGATAACAAAAACTTATGGTGTTGTGTAGTTCAACTAGTTTGAGTCAAGGGTTATAGAGTAAAAAGATCCGAGTTCAAACTCTAGTAAAAGAGAAAATATTAATCTAACAACTAATTATTAATATCGGCCATTTAAAAAAAAAAAACAGTAATCCACCAAATTAATCTTCACCTTTGTAAGACACTTTCAAATAAATTTATGAAATTATGAATATTTCAAAAAGGTTCAAAACTATATTAAACTGTTCTAATCCTTATATTTAACACTTACTGTCAATTATGTTCTTATATTTTAACAACGTTTTATCAATTAAGATATGTTGAAAAGTACCCTACAAAGTCAAGGACAAATTTAGTGGTTTAACCTAAAATAAAATAACAAAATACATGAACAATAACCTTAATGTTAGGCCTTTGAAACCAAACTTCTATAAAGAAACATATATAGTATCGTATATAATGTATGAAAAAATAAATAAACACGATGATTAAAAAGAGAGAAAGATATTGTTACCTTCAATTTGTAGGTTCCGTTTAGATTAAACAGTCCATTTAGTCTTTAAACTATCACTCTCTCATTAATTTAGTTCATAAATTATTAAAATCATCTAAAACGTCCATAAATTATTGTTTATCCATCAATTTAGTCCAAAGTTAACTTTTCTGTTAACTATTGAATAAAATCCTAAAATATTATTGGGTGTTTCCCTCTTCCATATGCTTCGATAGAAACTTCTAAATTCTCACCGCTAACTACCGTGTTCGCCGTCACCACCAACCACCGTATTCATAGTCGCCGCTAAAACAGTTTTTATTTTGTTAAAACGGTTTTTTTTTCTTCTCATTTTATAAATTTGTAAGGGTTTGTGCTTGCCGCCAACCCTTACAAATTTCATTGTATAAATTTAAAAGGGATAAAACAAAATCACAAACCCTTACAAATTTATAAAATGAGAAAGAAAAAAAACTGTTTTAACAAAATAAAAATTGTTTTAGCGGTGGTTGGTGACGGCGAACACGCTGGTTGGTGGTGAGAATTTGGAAGTTTATGTAGAAGCATATGGAAGAGGGAAGCATGTAATAATATTTTAGAATTTTATTGAATAATTAACAGAAAAATTAACTTTGGACTAAATTGATGGATGAAAAATAGTTTAGGACCTTTTAAACGCTTTTAATAGTTTATGGACTAAGTTGGTGAAAAAATAATAATTTAAGGACTAAATTAACCATTTACTCTTCCGTTTAATTTGGACCAAACGAACAAAACAAATGCTATGAATAGAATCGATAGAGAAACACACAATGATTATGAGATTACCTTTGGGCTCCTTTGTGTTTGTATATAAACAGAAAAAAACATAAAATCAAATCATACTTTATATATTAAACTAATCCTAAAATTTCTTTTTTTTTTTTTTTTGAAACAAATCATAAATCTTATATTATTTTATTTTAAATATAAAATCTTCAAAAGATATTTAGATATTATTCTCTTATTCCTAACACTTTCATCCATGTTTGATGTTTGTGTACCACCACATTATTTTATAAAATCAAACAAAAAATTGGAAAAAGGAATTTTTTGTTTTTATCAAGTAGTCTAATGATAATACTCGTATATATATTTAATATGGAGAAACGTGGAATTCGAGATCTAATTTGAACTATGACCACTCCAATAATATTCCTAGTAGCTACCATTTGAACTACACTTATGAGATCAGATGAATTTTCTTTTAAATAAATTAGTAAAAGTACGGACCATGAGATTTTGATTGAACCATGTTTTTTGCGGGTATAAAGTAACAGAATTTCACATAATTATGTGGAGGAGCTAAAATAAAATTTTATATATATATATATATATATATATATGTTTTGTTTTCCTTTTAATTCTAAATATTTAAATTCTAATTCTAAATCTTTTGTTTTTAATAAATCTATCTCTTGTTTCATGAGCGAGATTTCATTTTGTAAATCTTTAATAGTTATTGGGGGAGTAATAATAGGTTTAAACCTATTCATGATTTCTTTAAAGTCTATTTTTTGGACTGTATTTCTATTCTTTTCTTCACGTTCTAGCATATTTTTAATTTGTAACATGAATTCTTCTTTTTGCGAAGATTCAGGCATATCTTTTAATATAGCAATTAAGGTAGTCGCCTGATCACTAGTGATTACATTTATACCTTTAATACAATTATCACAAGTACATAATTCAGCTCCTAAACAACAATCTTCTTCAGAACTAATTTCTGATTCGGAACTAGTTAATATTTGATTAAGGTCATCTTCTTCATAAGAAGACTCTTCAGAACTAATGGATGAAGTATCATTTAACATAATATCTTTTAATACATTAATAAGATTTTCTTTTAATTGATCACTGATGTCTAATTTATGAATTTCGTTAATTTTTTGTTTAACACGACAAGTTTTTGCATAATGCCCAAAACGACCACACTTGAAGCATTTAATATCAGATTTATTATTTTGAAATTTCTTCTTCTTTCCTTTAAGTTTTTTATAATTTTTATCTTCAGAGAGTTCTCTATTTTTCTTGTAATGATTTTTTCGTTTTTTGTAAGGTTTATAATTACTAGAAGGTTTAGTATAATTTTTTCTAATCTTTTTACTAGGGGCTCTAATGGGTTCTATTCCAAATTGTTCACAGAATGAACCTAATTCTTTTTTACTTTGAGTTACCTCAGATTTAATTTTATTTTGTATTTTAAAATCGGTACAAATTCCTATTCCTGTTTCTATAATTTGGCTAGATATTTGACCAAAGGTTAGTACGGAGTAAGGAATTACCCCATTGCTCTTAGCCTTAATGGTCATTCTAACTTTTTCTGCTAATAATCTAGGTAATCCTGCTATAAATCGTTCTTTCCAATAATCGGCTCCACCATCAGGTCGATTACATAATTTTGATAAAAACATATCTTTATACCAACGATAATCACTCATTGTAGGACAGTAAAGATTTGCTAATTGATCTGCAGCCCTATCCTGTATTTGAGCTGGATCTCCTACAAAGTGTTTAGTAATTGTATATAATAAAGTGTTTACAGCATCTTCATCTCCTAAGACGCCTGTTGCTGGATCTAGTTTTTTAGCTTCTAAAATAGCATGTTTTTCTTCGGGACTAATTATATTATCCCACCATCCTTTTAACTGTCCAGTAAACCCAGTAATTATTATTATAGCAGCCTTTTTATTAGTATTTTCACCCATGGTTTTAAAAGCCGTGGCTGCCATGGTCATCTCTTGAATAGTATTTAATATATTTTGCTCGCTATGTCCGTCTATATTCCATTCTATAATCGGACAACATTAATATTTCCGATTATAGAATGGAATATTATTAATGTTGTCCGATTATAGAATGGAATATAGACGGACATAGCGAGCAAAATATATTAAATACTATTCAAGAGATGACCATGGCAGCCACGGCTTTTAAAACCATGGGTGAAAATACTGATAAAAAGGCTGCTATAATAATAATTATTGGGTTTACTGGACAGTTAAAAGGATGGTGGGATAATATAATTAGTCCCGAAGAAAAACATGCTATTTTAGAAGCTAAAAAACTAGATCCAGCAACAGGCGTCTTAGGAGATGAAGATGCTGTAAACACTTTATTATATACAATTACTAAACACTTTGTAGGAGATCCAGCTCAAATACAGGATAGGGCTGCAGATCAATTAGCAAATCTTTACTGTCCTACAATGAGTGATTATCGTTGGTATAAAGATATGTTTTTATCAAAATTATGTAATCGACCTGATGGTGGAGCCGATTATTGGAAAGAACGATTTATAGCAGGATTACCTAGATTATTAGCAGAAAAAGTTAGAATGACCATTAAGGCTAAGAGCAATGGGGTAATTCCTTACTCCGTACTAACCTTTGGTCAAATATCTAGCCAAATTATAGAAACAGGAATAGGAATTTGTACCGATTTTAAAATACAAAATAAAATTAAATCTGAGGTAACTCAAAGTAAAAAAGAATTAGGTTCATTCTGTGAACAATTTGGAATAGAACCCATTAGAGCCCCTAGTAAAAAGATTAGAAAAAATTATACTAAACCTTCTAGTAATTATAAACCTTACAAAAAACGAAAAAATCATTACAAGAAAAATAGAGAACTCTCTGAAGATAAAAATTATAAAAAACTTAAAGGAAAGAAGAAGAAATTTCAAAATAATAAATCTGATATTAAATGCTTCAAGTGTGGTCGTTTTGGGCATTATGCAAAAACTTGTCGTGTTAAACAAAAAATTAACGAAATTCATAAATTAGACATCAGTGATCAATTAAAAGAAAATCTTATTAATGTATTAAAAGATATTATGTTAAATGATACTTCATCCATTAGTTCTGAAGAGTCTTCTTATGAAGAAGATGACCTTAATCAAATATTAACTAGTTCCGAATCAGAAATTAGTTCTGAAGAAGATTGTTGTTTAGGAGCTGAATTATGTACTTGTGATAATTGTATTAAAGGTATAAATGTAATCACTAGTGATCAGGCGACTACCTTAATTGCTATATTAAAAGATATGCCTGAATCTTCGCAAAAAGAAGAATTCATGTTACAAATTAAAAATATGCTAGAACGTGAAGAAAAGAATAGAAATACAGTCCAAAAAATAGACTTTAAAGAAATCATGAATAGGTTTAAACCTATTATTACTCCCCCAATAACTATTAAAGATTTACAAAATGAAATCTCGCTCATGAAACAAGAGATAGATTTATTAAAAACAAAAGATTTAGAATTAGAATTTAAATATTTAGAATTAAAAGGAAAACAAATTATAACTAGAGAAGCATATAGTGAAGAAGGAACATCAAATATTAGACATAATACAGATGATCCTCCATATATTGCTACTCTAAATAGAATGATTACACATAAATGGCTTTGTCCAATTACATTACTTGTTAAAGATCAACGATTTGATCTTATAGCATTAATAGATTCTGGTGCAGACATGAATTGTATTCAAGAAGGATTAATACCTACAAAATTTTATGAAAAAACTTTACAAGGATTAAGTGGCGCAGGAGGCCACAAGTTACAAGTCCAATATAAATTAACAGATGCTAAGATCTGTAAAGATCATGTTTGTTATAAAACTCATTTTTTATTAGTAAAAAATATACATCAACATATTATCTTAGGAACCCCTTTTCTTTCATTATTATACCCTTTTACAGTCTCTCATGAGGCTATCACTTCAAACGCCCTGGGAAGGGAAGTTATATTTAGATTTTTTGAAGCACCAAGAACTAAAGATCTAAATACTGTTCAGAACCTTTCCACATCTACAATTAATTTGATTCAGGAAAGGTTTTAATCCTACTATCTCTTAATACTAATAGTATTGGAGTATTTAATCCTAGTTTATGTGGTAATCTTTGTTTTAATATTCCTCCAAACCCTACATCAGAGGAATCAGTTTCTACTATAAGAAAAGCTTGGGGATCTGGGATTCCTAAGCAGGGTAGCCTTTTAATTAGTTGCTTAATTTGTCTAATGCTTTGACTCATGGTTTCATCCCATGGGGGAGGATTCTTCTTAAGTCTTTTGAACAAGGGTAAACAGATGACCCTAATGTTAGGAATAAAGTCAGCTACATAATTTACACATCCTAAGAATCTTTGTAATTGAGTTTTATCTCTTAATTCATCAGGGAATTTATCTCCAAATTCTATAGCTCTACTAATGGGAGTAATGGTTCCTTGATATATATTAAATCCTAAAAATCTTACATTAACTTGGAATAATTTCATTTTTCTGGCTGATAGGACTAATCCATTGTTTTTAATAATTTCAAAGAATTTTTCTAAATGTTAAAAATGTTCATATAGCGATTTTGAAAATACTAATATATCATCTAGATAGACAATAGTAAACTCTTGGTAATCATTTAATATATCATTCATAATGTGCTGGAATTCACTAGGAGCATTTTTTAATCCTAGGGGCATTATATTCCATTCATAATGACCGAAAGGAACTACAAAAGCAGTTTTATATTTATCCTTCTCTTCTAATTGAATTTGATAATATCCTGACTTTAAATCAAATTTAGAAAATATAATTGAATTAGATAATCGTCCTATTAAATCTTTTTTATTAGAGATAGGATATCTAATCCATTGAAGTACTTTATTTAATGGTTTATAATTAATAACTAATCTGGGAGCACCCCTCTCTAATTCTCCTGGATTATTAACATAAAATCCTGTACAACTCCAGGGGGATTTACTTGGTCTGATTAATTTTTTATCTAAATAATCTTTAATTTCTTTTTTACAATATTCTAAATATTGCTGATTCATTTGGATTGGTCTTGCCTTGGTAGGTATAGACCTTTCATTAAAATTAGGTTCATAAGGTAATGATACGATATGCTTCTTTCTATCCCAAAAGGCATTGGGATGTTCCGAGCATATTTCCTTTTCAAACTGTTGTTGTAACAAAATAATTCTATCTTTTATGTTTTTTGATTCTAATTGGTTTTCTATTCTTTTATATTGAATTTCTTTATTTAACATACCAATATGTTTTTTCTTTTGAGAAATCAAATTAATTGTAGATGTGTCGGGTACAAGATTCATAAAAAAATATGGATGGAAAAACAAGTTATTCTTTACTTTCGTATTCCTTAGAATTTTCGTGGGTTATAGACTACGAATTTTGTGATTTTTTCAAAACTCGGTGAAAAAAAATAAAATGTCATTCAGTTGTCGCCTAAATTGATCTAAAGACATACTAGAGGTTTTTGGTACAAGATTCATCAAAAAATATGGATGGAAAAACAAGTTATTCTTTACTTTCGTATTTTTAGAATTTTCGTGGGTTATAGACTACGAATTTTGTGATTTTTTCGAAACTCGGTGAAATAAATAAAATGTCATTCAATTGTCTCCTAAATGGATCTACAGACATACTAGAGGTGTCGGGTACAAGATTCATAAAAAAATATGGATGGAAAAACAAGTTATTCTTTACTTTCGTATTTCTTACAATTTTCGTGGGTTATAGACTACGAATTTTGTGATTTTTTCGAAACTCGGTGAAAAAAATAATATGTCATTCAATTGTCGCCTAAATAGATCTAAAAACATACTAGAGGTGTTGGGTACAAGATTCATAAAAAAATATGGATAGAAAAACAAGTTATTCTTTACTTTCATATTTTTTACAATTTTCGTGGGTTATAGACTACGAATTTTGTGATTTTTTCGGAACTCGGTGAAAAAAATATAATGTCGTTCAATTCTCACCAAAATGGATCTAAAGGAATAATAGAGGTGTTGGGAACAAGATTCATAAAAAAAATTGATGGAAAAACAAACAATTCTTTACGATCGTATTTTTTACAATTTTCGTGGGTTATAAACTACGAATTTTGTGATTTTTTTGAAACTCGGTGAAAAAAAAAAAATTTAATTCAATTCTCGCCAAAATGGATCTAAAGGAATAATAGAGGTGTTGGGAACAAGATTCATAAAAAAATATGGATGGAAAAACAAGTTATTCTTTACGATCGTATTTTTTACAATTTCCGTGGGTTATAGACTACGAATTTTGTGATTTTTTCGAAACTCGGTGAAAAATATTAAAATGCCATTCAATTCTCGCGAAAATGGATCTAAATGCATACTAGAGGTGTTGGGAACAAGATTCATGAAAAAGTATGGATGTAAAAATAAATTATTCTTTACGATCGTATTTTTTACAATTTTTGTGGGTTACAGACTACAAATTTTGTGATTTTTTCGAAACTTGTTGAAAAAAATAAAATGTCATTCAATTCTCGCCAAAATGGATCTAAAGGCCTAATAGACGTGTTGGGAACAAGATTCATAAAAAAATAAGGATGGAAAAACAAGTTATTCTTTACGATCGTATTTTTTACAATTTTCGTGGGTTATATATTTTGACTACGGATTTTGTGATTTTTTCGAAACTCAGTGAAAAAAATAAAATGTCATTCAATTCTCGCGAAAATGGATCTAAAGATATACTAGAAGTGTTGGGAACAAGATTCATGAAAAAGTATGGATGTAAAAACAAGTTATTTTTTACGATCGTATTTTTTACAATTTTTGTGGGTTATTAGACTACGAATTTTGTGATTTTTTCGAAACTCGGTGAAAAAAATAAAATGTCATTCAATTATCGCAAAAATGGATCTAAAGGAATAATATAGTTGTTGGGAACAAGATTCATAAAAAAAATGGATGGAAAAACAAGTTATTCTTTACGATAGTATTTTTTACAATTTACGTGGGTTTAGACTACGCATTTTATGATTTTTTCGAAACTCGGTGAAAAAAAATAAAATGTTATTGAATTGTCACCAAAATGGATTTAAATACATACAAGAGGTGTTCGGTACAAGATTCATCAAAAACTATGGATGGAAAAACAAGTTATTCTTTACTTTCTTATTTTTTACAATTTTCGTCGGTTATAGACTACGAATTTTGTGATTTTTCGAAACTCGGTGAAAAAAATTAAATGTCATTCAATTGTCGCCTAAATGGATCTAAATACCTACTAGAGGTGTTTGGTACAAGATTCATCAAAAAATATGGATGGAAAAACAATTTGTTCTTTACATTCGTATTCCTTAGAATTCTCGTGGGTTATAGACTAAGAATTTTGTGATTTTTTCAAAACTCGATGAAAAAAAATAAAATGTCATTCAATTGTCGCCTAAATTGATCTAAAGACATACTAGAGGTTTTTGGTACAAGATTCATCAAAAAATAAAGATGGAAAAACAAGTTATTCTTTACGATCGTATTTTTTACAATTTTCGTGGGTTATATATATAGACTACGGATTTTGTGATATTTTCGAAACTCAGTGAAAAAAATAAAATATCATTCAATTCTCGCGAAAATGGATCTAAAGATATACTAGAAGTGTTGGGAACAAGATTCATGAAAAAGTATGGATGTAAAAACAAGTTATTCTTTACGATCTTATTTTTTACAATTTTTGTGGGTTATTAGACTACGAATTTTGTGATTATTTCGAAAATCGGTGAAAAAAATAACATGTTATTGAATTGTCACCAAAATGGATTTAAATACATACAAGAGGTGTTCGGTACAAGATTCATCAAAAACAATGGATGGAAAAACAAGTTATTCTTTACTTTCTTATTTTTTACAATTTTCGTCGGTTATCGACTACGAATTTTGTGATTTTTAGAAACTCGGTGAAAAAAATTAAATGTCATTCAATTGTCGCCTAAATGGATCTAAATACCTACTAGAGGTGTTTGGTACAAGATTCATAAAAAAATATGGATGGAAAAACAATTTATTCTTTACTTTCGTATTCCTTAGAATTTTCGTGGGTTATAGACTACGAATTTTGTGATTTTTTCAAAACTCGGTGAAAAAAAATAAAATGTCATTCAGTTGTCACCTAAATTGATCTAAAGACATACTAGAGGTTTTTGGTACAAGATTCATCAAAAAATATGGATGGAAAAACAAGTTATTCTTTACTTTCGTATTTTTAGAATTTTCGTGGGTTATAGACTACGAATTTTGTGATTTTTTCGAAACTCGGTGAAATAAATAAAATGTCATTCAATTGTCTCCTAAATTGATCTACAGACATACTAGAGGTGTCGGGTACAAGATTCATAAAAAAATATGGATGGAAAAACAAGTTATTCTTTACTTTCGTATTTCTTACAATTTTCGTGAGTTATAGACTACGAATTTTGTGATTTTTTCGAAACTCGGTGAAAAAAATAATATGTCATTCAATTGTCGCCTAAATAGATCTAAAAACATACTAGAGGTGTTGGGTACAAGATTCATAAAAAAATATGGATAGAAAAACAAGTTATTCTTTACTTTCATATTTTTTACAATTTTCGTGGGTTATAGACTACGAATTTTGTGATTTTTTCGGAACTCGGTGAAAAAAATATAATGTCGTTCAATTCTCACCAAAATGGATCTAAAGGAATAATAGAGGTGTTGGGAACAAGATTCATAAAAAAAATTGATGGAAAAACAAACAATTCTTTACGATCGTATTTTTTACAATTTTCGTGGGTTATAAACTACGAATTTTGTGATTTTTTTGAAACTCGGTGAAAAAAAAAAAATTTAATTCAATTCTCGCCAAAATGGATCTAAAGGAATAATAGAGGTGTTGGGAACAAGATTCATAAAAAAATATGGATGGAAAAACAAGTTATTCTTTACGATCGTATTTTTTACAATTTCCGTGGGTTATAGACTACGAATTTTGTGATTTTTTCGAAACTCGGTGAAAAATATTAAAATGCCATTCAATTCTCGCGAAAATGGATCTAAATGCATACTAGAGGTGTTGGGAACAAGATTCATGAAAAAGTATGGATGTAAAAATAAATTATTCTTTACGATCGTATTTTTTACAATTTTTGTGGGTTACAGACTACAAATTTTGTGATTTTTTCGAAACTTGTTGAAAAAAATAAAATGTCATTCAATTCTCGCCAAAATGGATCTAAAGGCCTAATAGACGTGTTGGGAACAAGATTCATAAAAAAATAAGGATGGAAAAACAAGTTATTCTTTACGATCGTATTTTTTACAATTTTCGTGGGTTATATATTTTGACTACGGATTTTGTGATTTTTTCGAAACTCAGTGAAAAAAATAAAATGTCATTCAATTCTCGCGAAAATGGATCTAAAGATATACTAGAAGTGTTGGGAACAAGATTCATGAAAAAGTATGGATGTAAAAACAAGTTATTTTTTACGATCGTATTTTTTACAATTTTTGTGGGTTATTAGACTACGAATTTTGTGATTTTTTCGAAACTCGGTGAAAAAAATAAAATGTCATTCAATTATCGCAAAAATGGATCTAAAGGAATAATATAGTTGTTGGGAACAAGATTCATAAAAAAAATGGATGGAAAAACAAGTTATTCTTTACGATAGTATTTTTTACAATTTACGTGGGTTTAGACTACGCATTTTATGATTTTTTCGAAACTCGGTGAAAAAAAATAAAATGTTATTGAATTGTCACCAAAATGGATTTAAATACATACAAGAGGTGTTCGGTACAAGATTCATCAAAAACTATGGATGGAAAAACAAGTTATTCTTTACTTTCTTATTTTTTACAATTTTCGTCGGTTATAGACTACGAATTTTGTGATTTTTCGAAACTCGGTGAAAAAAATTAAATGTCATTCAATTGTCGCCTAAATGGATCTAAATACCTACTAGAGGTGTTTGGTACAAGATTCATCAAAAAATATGGATGGAAAAACAATTTGTTCTTTACATTCGTATTCCTTAGAATTCTCGTGGGTTATAGACTAAGAATTTTGTGATTTTTTCAAAACTCGATGAAAAAAAATAAAATGTCATTCAATTGTCGCCTAAATTGATCTAAAGACATACTAGAGGTTTTTGGTACAAGATTCATCAAAAAATAAAGATGGAAAAACAAGTTATTCTTTACGATCGTATTTTTTACAATTTTCGTGGGTTATATATATAGACTACGGATTTTGTGATATTTTCGAAACTCAGTGAAAAAAATAAAATATCATTCAATTCTCGCGAAAATGGATCTAAAGATATACTAGAAGTGTTGGGAACAAGATTCATGAAAAAGTATGGATGTAAAAACAAGTTATTCTTTACGATCTTATTTTTTACAATTTTTGTGGGTTATTAGACTACGAATTTTGTGATTATTTCGAAAATCGGTGAAAAAAATAACATGTTATTGAATTGTCACCAAAATGGATTTAAATACATACAAGAGGTGTTCGGTACAAGATTCATCAAAAACAATGGATGGAAAAACAAGTTATTCTTTACTTTCTTATTTTTTACAATTTTCGTCGGTTATCGACTACGAATTTTGTGATTTTTAGAAACTCGGTGAAAAAAATTAAATGTCATTCAATTGTCGCCTAAATGGATCTAAATACCTACTAGAGGTGTTTGGTACAAGATTCATAAAAAAATATGGATGGAAAAACAATTTATTCTTTACTTTCGTATTCCTTAGAATTTTCGTGGGTTATAGACTACGAATTTTGTGATTTTTTCAAAACTCGGTGAAAAAAAATAAAATGTCATTCAGTTGTCGCCTAAATTGATCTAAAGACATACTAGAGGTTTTTGGTACAAGATTCATCAAAAAATATGGATGGAAAAACAAGTTATTCTTTACTTTCGTATTTTTAGAATTTTCGTGGGTTATAGACTACGAATTTTGTGATTTTTTCGAAACTCGGTGAAATAAATAAAATGTCATTCAATTGTCTCCTAAATTGATCTACAGACATACTAGAGGTGTCGGGTACAAGATTCATAAAAAAATATGGATGGAAAAACAAGTTATTCTTTACTTTCGTATTTCTTACAATTTTCGTGGGTTATAGACTACGAATTTTGTGATTTTTTCGAAACTCGGTGAAAAAAATAATATGTCATTCAATTGTCGCCTAAATAGATCTAAAAACATACTAGAGGTGTTGGGTACAAGATTCATAAAAAAATATGGATAGAAAAACAAGTTATTCTTTACTTTCATATTTTTTACAATTTTCGTGGGTTATAGACTACGAATTTTCTGATTTTTTCGGAACTCGGTGAAAAAAATATAATGTCGTTCAATTCTCACCAAAATGGATCTAAAGGAATAATAGAGGTGTTGGGAACAAGATTCATAAAAAAAATTGATGGAAAAACAAACAATTCTTTACGATCGTATTTTTTACAATTTTCGTGGGTTATAAACTACGAATTTTGTGATTTTTTTGAAACTCGGTGAAAAAAATAAAATTTAATTCAATTCTCGCCAAAATGGATCTAAAGGAATAATAGAGGTGTTGGGAACAAGATTCATAAAAAAATATGGATGGAAAAAGAAGTTATTCTTTACGATCGTATTTTTTACAATTTCCGTGGGTTATAGACTACGAATTTTGTGATTTTTTCGAAACTCGGTGAAAAAAATTAAAATGCCATTCAATTCTCGCGAAAATGGATCTAAATGCATACTAGAGGTGTTGGGAACAAGATTCATGAAAAAGTATGGATGTAAAAATAAATTATTCTTTACGATCGTATTTTTTACAATTTTTGTGGGTTACAGACTACAAATTTTGTGATTTTTTCGAAACTTGTTGAAAAAAATAAAATGTCATTCAATTCTCGCCAAAATGGATCTAAAGGCCTAATTGACGTGTTGGGAAGAAGATTCATAAAAAAAAAAGGATGGAAAAACAAGTTATTCTTTACGATCGTATTTTTTACAATTTTTGTGGGTTATATATTTTGACTACGGATTTTGTGATTTTTTCGAAACTCAGTGAAAAAAATAAAATGTCATTCAATTCTCGCGAAAATGGATCTAAAGATATACTAGAAGTGTTGGGAACAAGATTCATGAAAAAGTATGGATGTAAAAATAAATTATTCTTTACGATCGTATTTTTTACAATTTTTGTGGGTTACAGACTACAAATTTTGTGATTTTTTCGAAACTTGTTGAAAAAAATAAAATGTCATTCAATTCTCGCCAAAATGGATCTAAAGGCCTAATTGACGTGTTGGGAAGAAGATTCATAAAAAAATAAGGATGGAAAAACAAGTTATTCTTTACGATCGTATTTTTTACAATTTTCGTGGGTTATATATTAGACTACGAATTTTGTGATTTTTTCGAAACTCGGTGAAAAAAATAATATGTCATTCAATTGTCGCCTAAATAGATCTAAAAACATACTAGAGGTGTTGGGTACAAGATTCATAAAAAAATATGGATACAAAAACAAGTTATTCTTTACTTTCATATTTTTTACAATTTTCGTGGGTTATAGACTACGAATTTTGTGATCTTTTCGGAACTCGGTGAAAAAAATTAAAATGCCATTCAATTCTCGCGAAAATGGATCTAAAGGCATACTAGAGGTGTTGGGAACAAGATTCATGAAAAAGTATGGATGTAAAAATAAATTATTCTTTACGATCGTATTTTTTACAATTTTTGTGGGTTATAGACTACAAATTTTGTGATTTTTTCGAAACTTGGTGAAAAAAAAAATATTATTGAATTGTCACCAAAATGGATTTAAATAGATACAAGAGGTGTTCGGTACAAGATTCATCAAAAACTATGGATGGAAAAACAAGTTATTCTTTACTTTCTTATTTTTTACAATTTTCGTCGGTTATAGACTACGAATTTTGTGATTTTTCGAAACTCGGTGAAAAAAATTAAATGTCATTCAATTGTCGCCTAAATGGATCTAAATACCTACTAGAGGTGTTTGGTACAAGATTCATCAAAAAATATGGATGGAAAAACAATTTATTCTTTACTTTCGTATTTTTATAATTTTCGTGGGTTATAGACTACGAATTTTGTGATTTTTACGAAACTCGGTGAAATAAATAAAATGTCATTCAGTTGCGCCTAAATGGATCTACAGACATACTAGAGGTGTTGGGTACAAGATTCATCAAAAAATATGGATGGAAAAACAAGTTATTCTTTACTTTCGTATTTTTTACAATTTTCGTGGGTTATAGACTACAAATTTTGTGATTTTTTCGAAACTCGGTGAAAAAAATAAAATGTCATTCAATTCTCGCCAAAATGGATCTAAAGGCATAATAAAGGTGTTGGGAACAAGATTTATAAAACAATATGGATGGAAAAACAAATTATTCTTTACTTTCTTATTTTTTACAATTTTCGTGTGTTATAGACTACGTATTTTGTGATTTTTTCGAAACTCGGTGAAAAAAATAAAATGGCATTCAATTGTCGCCTAAATGGATCTAAATACATACTAGATGTGTTGGGAACATGGTTATACTAGATGTGTTAGGGATATATATATATATATATATATATATATATATATATATATATATATTGTGGGTTATATAGACTACGAATTTTGTGATTTTTTCGAAACTCGGTGAAAAAAATAAAATATCATTAAATTCTCTCCAAAATGGATCTAATGGAATAATAGAGGTGTTGGGAACAAGGTTAATAAAAAAATGTGGATGGAAAAACAAGTTATTCTTTACGATCGTTACAAGATTCATCAAAAAATATGGATGGAAAAACAAGTTATTCTTTACTTTCGTATTTTTTACAATTTTCGTGGGTTATAGACTAGAATTTTTTTATTTTTTCGAAACCCGGTGAAAAAAAATAAAATGTCATTCAATTCTCGCCAAAATGGATCTAAAGGCATAATAGAGGTGTTGGGAACAAGATTTATCAAAAAATATGGATGGAAAAACAACATATTCTTTACGATCGAATTTCTTACAATTTTCGTGGGTTATAGACTACGAATTTTGTGATTTTTTGAAACTCAGTGAAAAAAATAAAATGTCATTTAATTTTCGCCTAAATGGATCTAAAGGCATAATAGACGTGTTGAGTACAAGATTCATAAAAAAATATGGATGGAAAAACAAGTTATTCTTAACTTTTGTATTTTTTACAATTTTCGTGTGTTATAGACTACGTATTTTGTGATTTTTTCGAAACTCGTTGAAAAAAATTAAATGTCATTCAATTGTTTTCTAAATGGATCTAAAGACATACTAGAGGTGTTGGGTACAAGATTCATCAAAAAATATGGATGGAAAAACAAGTTATTCTTTACTTTCGTATTTTTTACAATTTTAGTAGGTTATAGACTAGAATTTTGTGATTTTTTTGAAACTCGATTAAAAACATAAAATGGCATTCAATTGTCGCCAAAATGGATCTAAAGGCATAATAGAGGTGTTGGGAACAATATTTATCAAAAAAATATGGATGGAAAAACAACATATTCTTTATGATCGTATTTCTTACAATTTTTGTGGGTTATAGACCACGAATTTTGTGATTTTTTCGAAACTCGGTGAAAAAATTAAAATGTCATTCAATTTTCGCCTAAATGGATCTAAAGACATACTAGAGGTGTTGGGTAAAATATTCATAAAAAAATATGGATAGAAAAACAAGTTATTCTTTACTTTCGTATTTTTTACAATTTTCGTGGGTTATAGACTACGAATTTTCTGATTTTTTCGAAACTCGGTGAAAAAAATAAAATGTCGTTCAATTCTCGCCAAAATGGTTCTAATGGAATAATAGAGGTTTTGAGAACAAGATTCATAAAAAAATTTTGATGGAAAATCAAGTTATTCTTTACGATCGTATTTTTTACAATTTTCATGGGTTATAGACTACGAATTTTGTGATTTTTTCGAAACTCGATAAAAAAATAAAATGTCATTCAATTCACGCCAAAATGGATCTAAAGGAATAATAGAGGTGTTGGGAACAAGATTCATAAAAAAATATGGATGGAAAAACAAGTTATTCTTTACGATCGTATTTTTTACAATTTTCGTGGGTTATAGACTACGAATTTTGTGATTTTTTCGAAACTCGGTGAAAAATATAAAATGTTATTGAATTATCACCAAAATGGATCTAAATACATACAAGAGGTGTTCGGTACAAGATTCATCAAAAAATATAGATGGAAATGGATCTAAATACATACAAGAGGTGTTCGGTACAAGATTCATCAAAAAATATAGATGGAAAAACAAGTTATTCTTTACTTTCCTATTTTTTACAATTTCGTGAGTTATAGACTACGAATTTTGTGATTTTTTCGAAACTCGGTGGAAAAAAAAATGTCGTTCAATTCTCGCCAAAATGGATCTAAACGAATAATAGAGGTGTTGGGAACAAGATTCATAAAAAAATATGGATGAAAAAAAAAGTAATTCTTTACTTTCGTATTTTTTACAATTTTTGTGGGTTATGACGACGAATTTTGTGATTTTTTCAAAACTCGGTGAAAAAAAATAAAATGTCATTCAATTCACGCCAAAATGGATCTAAAGGAATAATAGAGGTGTTGGGAACAAGATTCATAAAAAAATATGGATGGAAAAACAAGTTATTCTTTACTTTCGTATTTTTTACAATTTTCGTGGGTTATAGACTACGAATTTTGTGATTTTTTCGAAACTCGGTGAAAAAAAATAAAATGTCACTCAATTCTCGTCAAAATGGATCAAAAGGCATAATAGACGTGTTTCGGAACAAGATTCATAAAAAAATAAGGATGGAAAAACAAGTTATTCTTTACGATCGTATTTTTTACAATTTTCGTGGGTATGGACTACGAATTTTGTGATTTTTTCGAAACTTGGTGAAAAAAATAAAATGTCATTCAATTCACGCCAAAATGGATCTAAAGGAATAATAGAGGTGTTGGGAACAAGATTCATAAAAAAATATGGATGGAAAAACAAGTTATTCTTTACGATCGTATTTTTTACAATTTTCGTGGGTTATAGACTACGAATTTTGTGATTTTTTCGAAACTCGGTGAAAAATATAAAATGTTATTGAATTATCACCAAAATGGATCTAAATACATACAAGAGGTGTTCGGTACAAGATTCATAAAAAAATAAGGATGGAAAAACAAGTTATTCTTTACGATCGTATTTTTTACAATTTTCGTGGGTATGGACTACGAATTTTGTGATTTTTTCGAAACTCGGTAAAAAAATAAAATGTCATTAAATTCTCATTTAAATGGATCTAAAGACATACTAGAGGTGTTGGGAACAACATTTATTAAATAATATGGTTGGAAAAACAAGTTATTCTTTACTTTCGTATTTTTTACAATTTTCGTGGGTTATAGACTACAAATTTTGTGATTTTTTCGAAACTCGGTGAAAAAAAATAAAATGTCATTCAATTCTCGTCAAAATGGATCAAAAGGCATAATAGACGTGTTTCGGAACAAGATTCATAAAAAAATAAGGATGGAAAAACAAGTTATTCTTTACGATCGTATTTTTTACAATTTTCGTGGGTATGGACTACGAATTTTGTGATTTTTTCGAAACTTGGTGAAAAAAATAAAATGTCATTCAATTCTCGCCAAAATGGATCTAAAGGCATAATAGACGTGTTGGGAACAAGATTCATAAAAAAATAAGGAAGGAAAAACAAGTTATTCTTTACGATCGTATTTTTTACAATTTTCGTGGGTTATAGACTACGAATTTTGTGATTTTTTCGAAACTCGGTGAAAAAAAAATGTCATTCAATTCTCGCGAAAATGGATCTAAAGGCATACTAAAGGTGTTTGAAAATGCTAACTAGTGCCCCCTGTAACACCCTAATCGATATATATTCAATTATAATTAATAACAAACAATCATACATCAATTTAGGCATTACATGTTAAAACATTTTCCATATAAAACGAACATGCATACATTCATTTAACATAGCAACGGAAGCATCATAATTAAATATAAGCCCTTACTTAAGGTACTTAATAAAATCCAAGCATCAAGTTTAAAAACACATTACAAATTAGAATAGGTCCCTCTACCACAAGGCCTATCCTCATAATCCAAAACATCTTCCTCAATATTCAAATCATAACATAATCCAAAACATTAGCAAGGTCATACAAGCCTCAAACAAACGAACCAAACACTATTTCTAGCAAGGTTACAAGTATCAGAGCAAATCCTAGACCTCTAAGGTTCCTAGAATTTCTACTCTTCATCCTTACCACGCTAAGCTAGTCTCACAAGCTAAACCTCCAAGCAACGGGATCACTCCTCAAGAGAAGAATCTGGACCCAAACCATTCAAATACACAAAATAGAGAGTTAGTTATAATTCAAGTTCACAATAATAAGTATAGCATATACTCATATCATGCACAATAATAATAACATTATAATTGACGCATAGTCGTCTCATTTCATAGAGATTACATTCATGGCAAAACCATAGCATAATTACAACAACTCACAAGGTATCAAATAAGGTTATATTATCACAATCATAACGAATATCATTGGCACTTATCAATTATCAAGTAAGATGCCCATTTACTCCTAATGCAACTAATGCCATCAATTAATATGTCTCAACCTAGACACATCTAAATGCATGTGGTACCCGCATCGAGTTTCGAATACATTAAGTATTCTCGCATCAAATCTAGTTTTAAGTCATGGTGGACCAACGCTCAAGTCTAGTTTTAAGTCATGGTGGACCATCGCTCGAGTTGACACATGCATGCATGAATGAACACATACCAATCATGATGATAACCCTACACAACTACATATGAATATAGGACGCTCTTCCTCATATTCCGTCTCACTTCACATCCAATCTCATCATCATATCATCATACAAGGTATTCATTCAAGCAAACATGGTACTAATTAACTACATCACATTTCACAAATCATAATCACATAATTCAATCCATATGTGCACAAGAACATGACATACTCATTTAAGCTCTAGATTCCATTAATCTAACATACATCGCGTTATAAGATCATATCCCTATCATATAGCAAGCATAGGATTCATTTCAATTTCAAAAATTACTGTTCATACTGCACTAACTCGCCTAGCGAAGTGAATGGTGAGCTCGAGACAAGCTCAAATCAGAAGCTACTGGAACAGCTCGCCACCAACTCGCCTCCAACTCGCCATGGCGAGCTCCTACTCGCCAGCCAGCTCGCTACGACTCGCCATGGCGAGCTCACGCATTTCTGGAAATCCAGAATCATGAATACTCACCATAGCGAGTAATATACTCGCCCCAGCGAGTTCAAGCGGGAGGAAAAACTCTGCTTTCGGTTTTGAACTCAAATCCATCAAAAATCCCATTTTTCAACATACAAATCTTAAAAGCTATTAACTTTAGGTCTATCTAACATGTATAAGCTTAGAAGTACAAACTTTAGCATCATCAAACACCATTTCATGATAAAAGTAATGATTTTTCCCAAATTTCACCAAAAACCCATTTTTAAACATCAATCACATAAATTATTCAATTAACACGAATTTGTTCATAGGAACTTCGAAATGGAAACATATAGCAACATGTTAACAACATTTAATAACATTTAAAGCTATAAACACATTCCCTTGATTCCCATTTCCCACCCAAAAGAGATGAGAGGGTTTGGGTGTGGAGAGTAGACTTCTCCCCCCTCTTTGATCATCTCACATGAATTAAAACTACTCTCTAACCTTTGATTGCAGCTCTAATCTTCAAGCTCTATCTTGAATTCCCTTCTACTCTCTTCAAGCTTTGGTTCTCTCTTTCTACCTCTTTCTCAAGTTGTAAGTTATGAGCTCTCTCTCTCACTCTCCTCACTCTATTCAAACCTAAAATATCAAAATACTAAATTGCCCCTTCTTATCTTAAGTTAATTCAATTAACTCCACCTATTACCTTAAAATGTCTATACTCATAATCCTATTTTCCCTTATCCTCTAACCTTTCCTCTTTTAGCCAAATTCTAATTAAATTACCTAACACTAGCCCACATAATTCTAATAATGCTAATTAACATCTAATCAAACAAATATTCTAATTAAATGCAATTAAATAAATACGGGTGTTACACCCCCGGGGCACTAGTTAAGGATACTTAAAATAGTAAAAATGTATCGAAATGTGTGCAGTCAATGTTTGAAAAAGTAGAAAAATGATGTTTTCAATGTAAAAATTACTTCTTTTGTACTCTTAACTAGTGCCCGGGGTACTAGTTAGCATGACCCAATATATAATTAGAGTTTTTGTTTTGTCACTTTATGTAACTGAATTTTTCAAACGTGTTGGTGTTTATTCAACATATATTTATTATTAATTATTATATAAATGTTCATATATTATATTTTTTATTAAAAGTTATATTATTATTATTATTGAAAAAATAGTTATATTATTCAATAGTAGTAATTTTATTTTATTTTTGATAAATCAATAGTAGTAAATTTTGTTCGGTAAATAGGTAAGGATACAATACTTGTTATATACGTTAAGTATCTTTTCACATCATTATATATTTAGTTGTGTTTTTTTTTTTGTTTGACAAGAATTTAGTTGTGTTAATTATTCTAATTATTGTAAAAAATTATCATAAAATTTGTAATAACAATTTATAATGAGGCAGCTCTAAGTTCCAATAAAAACAGTCGCATTTGGGCTTAGGCCCTCATGAATTAAAAAAAAAAAATCACATTTTTAACTTCTTTTTTTGAAGCATTCACATTTATAACTTGTATGGACATTTTTTTAATGATATTTTCACTTTTATTTGTAATATATATGGAGTCGGTAATTAAATTTTTGATCATTTATTAAAGAGATTTAAAAATTTTATCACTTGAATCGTTAACATTTATTTGATACATAAATAAAATGGTAAGTCATTAAAAACATATAAAACAAAATTAAAAAAATTGAAGTTAAAATTCAATTATAATGTACAATCTAATAATTTTACCATTATTAATGAGATCAGATGTCACCGTCCAAAAATATTACAAAATATGGACTATATGTTTATGCTTGAAAAAATCACGTGATACATAGGACCGTGTGATTCACACAATTGTGTCATCTATAGCCATAACATAAGATAAGATGAATATTCAAAAGGGACTTCGTGTTTCCTCATTATCATTATAGTAATAATTTTATAACATGAGAAAAAAGAAAAGAAGTCTTGTGGTAATAATTAATTTTGATAAAATTGATTCTGTAAAATTGATTTTTGTCAAAATTGATTTTAAGTTAAAGTAATTTATATTTAGATATATTAATTTAAAAGTGAGTTTAACGAAAAATTTAAATACAAAAATCAATTCTAGAATCAGAAGCTACGATTTATATCTTCAAATAAAATTAATTCTAGAGGCAGAATCAATTCTACTTTTGAAAAAACAAACAAATCAAAATCAATTCTACACGTCCGGAATCAATTCTGACTACTTCAGAATTCAAACCAAACATACACTAAGTCTTTCTTTTTAGTCTTTTAATTATATATCTATTTTAAATTTTCTTAACAGACAAAAAAGAATATATATATATATATATATATATATATATATATATATATAGAGGAGGGATCCGTTGACTCCAGGAGTAAATCTCTATTGACTTACTCCGCTTAATAACTCGATATCGGCATTATATTTTTTCAATCCGACCGTTGAATTCAAATATCTCATTGAGTAGATCAACTCTACAAATTTTTATAAAAATTAAAAAAATGTAGTTATATATTCGGACTATTGAAATTCAACGGTTTTTTAAAAAGTTTGTCGTACGTTCAATTGAAGTTATCAGAAAAAGTATTAAACGGTTTTGAAATTTTATCAAAATTTATAGAGTTGATCTACTTGATGAGATATTTGAATTCAATGGTCGGATTGAAGAAATATAACGTCGATATCGAGTTATTAAGCGGAGTAAGTCGATGAAGACTTACTCCTAGAGTCAACGGATCCCTCCTCATATATATATATATATATATATATATATATATATATATATATATATATATATATATATATATATAAATGCCAAAAATCGAATAATCTTCTTAGTGTATGGTGTATCAAAATAGACTACGAGAGTTTACAAAATAAATAGTAAAATAAACACCATAAATAACAAAATTAATTGATATCCAAACAAAACAACAGATTCAGCCACAAAGTTGTTCTGAATGCATAAATACAGAAAGAAAAATAAAATTTGACTGCATGAATCTAATTTGAAAAATTAAAACGCATTTTGAGTATTTTTGACAAGATTAATAAACTAATCTAATTTATAGCTTATAAATTTTATTATAAATTAAGAATATTTCTTTTTATTAAAAAAAATCTCCTCTATTATTTTACATTTATCAATTAATTAAATTGTTAATTATATCAAACTTTCAATTAGCTACTACTATAACTGCTCGTCCTGTGGTAGAGTGGTAGCTTGCTTGTCATTTGCACGTGAACTCTCCTAACCTCAGTACCTCACTATCAAACAAACAACTATGCCTATATGTATGTGTCCCAAGGAAAGAGATATTGACAACTACACTACACATTCTAAAGGAAACAAATTAAAATCAGAAAACATGACCAAAAATTAAAATTAAAATTAAATTAAAATCACAAATTTAATTAGATAATTGAAACTCCACACAAAATTAAGGTTTTCTCTATACTACTCCATCATAATTTGATTTCTTAAAAAAATATGAATTTCGTCTTCTTACATCTACTATATTTTAAATCTAATTAATTCAATTAAATATAAGAATGAAAAGCTACAATAAATTGGTTAAAGTGGTGAAAGTTTTAACCCCTTAACCAGATAGTTAATGGTTCAATTTCTCGCTCACACGTTTGAAAAAAAATCGGATGAAATGAAAGAATTCACCTTATATATTTTATAAGTTTTCCGACAAAAATTAATCAACAACGGTTAAAAAATTATATCTATATCATAGTAAACAAAATGCATGAATGTAAAATAAAAAATAAATGCATGAAAGCAATCATCAATGGATTCAAATTTTGTGTAGCCAACATTTGTTGGATTTGGACCCAATTAAGCAAGCATCAATTAAAACAAAATTATCCGGTCTTAAATATAAGTAAAAATTAAAATGTATTTAGTCCAAATGTATGCCAAATACATTTTGAGGTTGTTAATGCCATTTTAAAAAATGATTTAATAAAAGCATGCAATGCAACAAAGGATACAATTTACAAAAGATGTAATGGAAAGTAGACAGACTAGATCAATTCAAACGTTAAGTAGAATTAAACCATTAAAGATCAAGTTGATAAAAGACTTAGTCAACGGGCTTTGTCAAAAAAAAAAAAAGTTACTCCTAACTCCTAAGTCCTAATTACTACCTAATGTTGTAATTTAATTTGAGACGGTAATTTAAATTTTTTAAACAGTAATTTAAAATATTTTAGCTAATATAAGGTGAAAATTGACTATTTTCAACGAGTAATCTATTATATTTTTTTGGCTTCATTTTTAACCAAATATATCAATTTACACATTTATTAAAAAGTTACTTTTTTTATTTTAATTTTATGTGAAGTTTCTATTACAATTTTAAATTTTATTATTGATTTTTACTTATAAACAAAATCGAAAAGAGTATAAAATACTACTATATATCATGGTGAGCAAGTGAAGTGAGCATAACTTTCAACACTATGAATTTGAGAGGATATCCTTGTGAGTGTGTGTTCAACAAAAGTTGAAAACCGGTTGAACCAACACTAAGAAAAAGTGAGCATTACTATAGTTATAGCCCTAGTTCCTAACCCAATAGCTAAGCGAGAGGAAGAGTTCAAAGTTTAATTTTTTTTTATTCTTCTTCTTCTTCTTCTAAGAATGCCTACTTACCTTGGTAACTCGTTTGAATATTTAAACTTTAAAAAAAATTGAATTAAATTGTTATTATTTTTATTATGATGTTATAGGTACATTCAAGTTTCCATAAATTTGTCGGAGAATTTGTGCGCACATAAAGTGAAATTCTCTTCTTTCAGTCAAATTATTTTTGTACACAAGAATCAAAAATCGAACACGTGGCCACTTACTTAAGAAATTCAAATCCGTGTTATCCATAAGTTTAGACCAAAATTCAACAAGTAGGATACCGGAGGACCAAATAATTCAATTTTTTTAAAAGAAAAGTTTTAATTTTGTGAGTATATGATATAATAAAAAGTAAGGATTGCATTGACACAAAACCAAATAAAATATATTTTGCCATACACACACAAATTCAAAAAAAAATTAAAAAAATATAATCACATGAATCAATGTCATTTTATTTGTGTATGTGTGCCTATAAAATATTTTCCTATAATAGAAGACTAATTTGTACAATTAAGTCTTTCATCCAATCTAATATGACTTATAGTCTAATCAACACATAATTGTCCCATTATTAGCAGTAAAAAGTGCCAAACATGTCAAAATGGTCCGTGGCATAACATTTGCCGTTGGATTGCCAACTCCTTTTGTTTTTCAAATTTTTATTTCACTAATGAGATTATAAAAATATTTTTTTTAAAGAGGTTGAAGAACACTTCAAATACCCTTGCACCACAAGGTGCATGTTTTATTTAAGAATTAAAAAACTTAAAAGTTACATTCAATCAATTCAAACTAAACTATCATTAAAAAAAAAATTCAAACTAAGCTATCATTAATAAATTACTAGATTTTGTTTTGTGTTTAAAGTTGCAAACTAAACGAACTCTTGGTAGGTTACCACATTACACAGCATGATTCGTGATTTCATATGAAAAACACGTCATATGCATATATTGGTAAAACAATATTATTATTTTTTAACAAAATAATATTGTACCGGACAAAATCCAAGAGGCCCAATAACGTAACAACCCAACAAATGGCCCAAGCAAATCAAATAAATAACTTAGCGGGAAAGGCAAGGTGCGGGCAAGACAGAAGACTAGGGGTGACGCCCCCAGGTTATGTTCACGTCGCCCAAAAGGAGTTAATCACCACCTAAACACGGAGGAGAAGAAAAACCGCTCATAACTACCCCTGTAACACGGTGGATACGGCGGAAACCACCCACGACCTCCATAGAGAGGAGTGGGACGGTTTATAGATATTTTCCGACTGTAATCCTCCTCTATAAATAGAGGGAAAAAGCTCATTGTATTGTAAAGGGTTCGATTTTTTTGTAAAGATTAGATCCTTGTATCATTATTATGCATTAATATACTTGGACTCACCCCCTATACTTTTTTACCAGAACATTTTGGCGCCCACCGTGGGGCTGCGGTAAAACGATTCTCAGCCTACCACTAAAACCAGACGACTTACGAAATCCTCCTCAGAAATGGCAGGAGGAACACCCGCAAACCAAAACCAAAACCACCTAACCTTGACAGATGCAGTGGCGGAATTACGACGCCTGCAGGCCAAGGTTAACGAGATAGAAGACTCGAGGTGACGCCCCCAGGTTATGTTCCCGTCGCCCAAAAGGAATTAACCACCCACTAGCACCACCTAGGCACGGAGGAGAAGGAAAACCGCCCACAACCACCCCTGTAACACGGTGGATACGGCGGAAACCACCCACGACCTCCATAGAGAGGAGTGGGGCGGTTTATAGATATTTTTGACTGTAATCCTCCTCTATAAATAGAGGAGAAAAGCTCATTGTAAAAGGTTCGACTTTTTTGGTAAAGATTAGATCCTTGTATCATTATTATGTATTAATATACTTGGACTCGCCCCCAATACTTTTTTACCAGAACAAATACTATCTTATTTGAACATCAAGATAAATGTTTTACATTCAAACATCATTTTTCTTAGTAAAATACAATCTAACATCAAATTGAAAAGGCTCGCTTCATCACTTTTCCGAGTTATTGTAATATTATACACTTTAGACTTACTGTAATCGTTTGCAGTTTATCGTTCGTAAAATATTATTCGATGGATAGATAAAATGGGTGTTTATATATATACCTGTTAGAAATAATATAAAATCATTGATACGGCCTATTATAAAAATTTAAGCTGATAGGATAAAACCACATTAATGATTTTATATTATTTCTAATAATACCCTTAGTCTCGACTTCTAAAAAATACATGTAAGATAAACTAATTAAAGTCAACCCTCGCGCATGATGTAGGTTTAACTCTCTCTATCTGATGAATTAGTATTTCAACCTCAAGTCTACTATACCATTTCTCAAGTATTGTTCACTTTAAATATTATAAAGAAAAATATTAAACATTGCGTTCGGGACACTTGCTAAACATATAAAAATGGAAATATGACCCTATTTATATAAACATTGCTTATTGTCTGTAATTGTCTTATATTCAAGTGTAATTATCTTACATATATATCGATTAAATTATAGGGCTCTTATATTTTATAAACTAATATTTTAAGTTGAACTCTTCATGTATTAAAACCAGATCGTGTATTAAAAATCTCATCATGCATATGTCTTTCGAGTAGATAAAAATGTTCAATATAATCAATCAAACTTATCGTTTCATGCTTAATAAATTAATCTTTTGAGTTGAACTCTTCTCCTAATTTTAAATTCGATAGTCAAATTCTACCTAAGATAAAAGGCGTGACTCGTGAGTTTGTCAAATACTCGATAAGCTGCTACATTAGCGACGTCAAGTAGTCGAACCGGCGGGCCGCTGCCATATGGCTCTTCCTATTAAAAGCTACCGGCCATAACTATCAATAAACCTTTTTTATTTTTTATTTTTTATTTTGTACACATCAATATACCTTTTTCAATCGTGTAAGTTACTATCCACGTTATCTTTTTCCACTTTTCAATTATATAACCCGCCAAGCTGGACTTTGACACAAATGAATAGTATAATTCACTTGACCCATATTGAAATTAATTAGGTACACAACAACACACTCACTCATATCTATCTATATATTGCTTCCACAACTCCCATTCAACCTTCACACATAACCATAATAATATAAACATACACAAACCAAGTACACCAATTTGGAGAAAGAAAAAAAATATCATTATTTTCTTACTCCTAACTATATATCATATCATATACATAAATTATTCTCAATTTTGTTCATAAAAAAATTATTCTCAATTTTGTTCATAGAAAAATGGGTGTTGTGGGCACATATGAATTTAGGAGATCGGAGCTTGAGGCCATTCGCCGGAATCTAGTGGCTACCGCCGGCATACACCGGAGAAAAGACGATGAAGGATTAAGAAAAAGCAACCCTTTTGATTCTTCTTTAGATTATGATGATGACAAAGAAACAACCTTGGTTTGTGTCACTAGTGGTGTTTCATATTTGGGTCTTGCTTTGGTCAACCATCTTTTGGTCTTAGGTTATTCTGTTAGAATAACTGTTGATAACCCAGGTTGGTTTTTCTTAATTTCTTCAAAATTTTATTTTTCTTAATCTATGGAAAAAACAAGTTCTGGGTTTTAATTTTTCTTAAATATTGCTTAATATTGCTTAAGGTTCATAATTATCACTATGTTCTTCCTAGTTCATGTTTTTTTAACAAAAAAAAAAAATTATTCATTGGGTGTTGAGTAAAATATGATTTTTTTTTCTCATAGTAGGTGTGAACAAGAATCTTTAGAATAATAATGTGGAAGGCATGTAAAAGGAATATAAAACTTAAAAATTTGTAAGTTGGTGGCAAATGGCAAATAGTAAAGTAGTAATTTTTATGATCAAACTCAAATGATTAATAAACTTTAAGTTAAGAACGAATTGTTTAGATGAATTTTAATTTTGAAATTTTTACTAGATTTTATTTATCTTTTGATTAAACTCTGAAACTTTAGGCTCGTTACCTGAAAATGAGAGTTAAGAAAAAAAAAATGGCAATGTTAGTTTATGATGTTGAAATATAGTTTTTTTTTTTTTTTTAATGTTAAATTTTGGTGATTAGGTATATGATAGAAAAAGGAAACAGGGGAGGGAAGAGGAAATTCAGCAAAATATGAGCCATAAATTCCAACAACCCTTTGGAGATTTTCATTGTCAACTATAGAATTAAAATTAGTGGCCCCAAATGTCATTTTTTTTCTAATTTACTTTATAGATTGTGTGGATGTGTGTGTGAATATATATACTTGTAGCTTGATACCATTATCTTTTTGCTACATCATTGCAAGAAGGATACAAAACATTGATAAATTTTTACGTTAACATATACAATTATAAATTTTAGTTACATAAACTAAAATATTGTATTTTGTATATGTTGAGATTAAGAATGAAATATGATTATTCACAATAAAAAAATAAGTAATATGAGTGCGATGGATGCTATTTTGGTTACAAACTCTCATCGTTGGTGGTCGAGCCCTTTGTTTTGTTTGGTTAAAAAATAAGTAATATAAGTACTTTGTGTTTTTTCTTGTAAACTTTGGTAGTCTACTCCAGTACATCTTGTGCTGAGGGGATTACCAGGTTCTTCGCTTTTCATATATATATATATATATATATATATATATATATATATATATATATATATATATATATCATTTTTGTCTCTTAAAAAAAATGATTAAGTATTGATTTTTAATTATAATGCACTCAAGATGTAAAAACAACGAGTGAGAGTCATAGACAAAGAAATATGATGTATGTGTAAAATCTTTTTTAAACAGCTTAAGCATATAATTATTCTTTTAAGTAAAATTTATTTTTTTCATTAAACATTTTTTACTAATTAAACTTGCTTTGTGTCATTGTCTTCAATGTAATTTATGAAGTCAACTAAATAAAATATAATTTTTGAAATCTGATTAGGTAAATTTTAATATATTTATTAAAGGTCAAATGAATATTTTGCTCTTTCAAAAAACAAAACCGAATATTATGCGGCACCTCATGTGAGTGTAGTAGGAATTTTTCTTACTTAAATATATACATATACATAGCAATTTGCAAATTATAATATGAAAAAAAAAATGTTACTACGTACGTACTAGCTTTGTTTTTATTTATGAGGATTTATTATGATATATGTAAGACTTGACCATATTGGTTATTCAACTTTTAAATTTTGAATAAGAATCGGTCTCTTTTTGTCAAAGTTTTTCATAAAAATAGCCGACTTATATTATTTTTTTTTATAAATAATAGCCGGCTTATATTATATATTCACATAATCTATATGTTTATGATTTTATGGTTTATTTAATCATACACTATCTTTTTATTTGTAATTTAGTGTATGTTCACAAACACCCAAAGATTGCTTCTGCACGAAACTGCATGTAATCCGTAAATTAAGAGATTTTTTTATTGTAGTGATGTTTTTCAAGTTTTTTATTTTGAAACATTAATTTGTGTAATATTTAATATACTATATATAGTATATTATTATAGTGTAAAAAACTATTAGTATTAGCTCACATCACATGTGGTGCGGTGTAGTCTTCAGAAAAAGAAAAATGCTTACATGTGGATGTGGGCCCACCTATGTTGAAATCTTTATTTCTTTACTATTTAAATCTCTATAATTACTAACTAAATGTTTATTTTTATTTATTTATACACCCCTCAAATAAATTTTCAAATTATGTTAAAGGGTCTTTAGAACATATTAAAGGGTTTAACGAGAAAATGTTAATAATCATAACTTAAGTTTGAGATAGTGGTACTCTACTAAACTCAACACTAAAATAGAATTGAGTGTAAAACAAAGATAACATTAACATTTGTTCTTGCTTTCATTTGTGGTAAACATTGTATATGAAAATTGAAAACCAAACTAATTAACTACTATACAAAAGAAGCATCTATGCAATTAAATTAATTTGCACTTAAAGTGTTACTAATATTGTAATATATAAGAAAGTGTTGCTAATTGTGTACACATAGGTGTTTTATTTTGTTATTTGTTACGTGTACGGCATATTGTAATAGATATGATATTTTTTGATATAGTTGGTTGTGATTAATTAATGCAGAGGACATAGAAAAATTAAGGGAAATGGAAAGATATGGAGAAATGAGAAATAATTTGGAAATAATAATTGCAAAGCTAAGTGATGTTGATAGTTTGGAGAAAGCATTTGAAGGATGTCGTGGCGTTTTTCATACCTCTGCATTTACTGACCCTGCTGGTCTATCTGGATACACTGTAAGTCTCTTTCTTTGTTTGTGTTTGATTATTTGATATTTTGATTAATAATTGTCTACTTTTATTTTTCTTCATTTGTTTGCAAGTTGTTTGAGTTTTAAAAATTGACTTGGTGATCAAGTTGATCTAAGGATATAGGAGTACTAGGTGATTAGTCAAACTATTGAATTATTGGTTGAACCGTGTGAAAGATTGTACTTAATAATTTTGTCATATAAATCGATTTTTATAATAAAATATAAAGTATTTTTCTTCATTTCATTGTAGATCGGTGTTTAAAATTTATTAAAATATTAATTAATATTGATTTTTGCGACTCTTTATAAGTAGAAATGTATAATTCCTTTCACAACTGAGACGGTAGCCACTGAGAATGACAATTGTAGGGTATTATAGTCTTCATTCTCATACCCGCAGTTTGAAAAAAATACTCGTACCGATCCCCATGTCCGCGTGGGTGACAATTTTTGTCCCCGTACTCATGTCCTATACCTAAGTATCCATATTTGTACCTATTACCTGCATTTTTATTAAAATAAATTGATCAATTATAAAATATAATATCATTTTAATAGAATTTAAAAAAATTCAAAGATTTTAACGTTGATTTATGAAAATTATAAACAAAATTATTAGTAAAATCATACTAAAGTTCATTTTTCTATTGACATATTTACACTATGTTATAAATAAATATTTTTTTTATTCAAAATGTATAATAGTATAATAATATTATATTTTTTGAAAATAATTACATATATTATTATATAATAATATAATTAAAATCTTCTTCAAAAAAATAATATAATTAAAATAAATACATACTATATGGGTATATATATGGGGTGGGTACTAAGGTATCCGTATCCGCATCGATACCCGCTCAATTTTGTGGGTAATTATCCATACCCATGCTCATACCTAAAATGCGGGTTTTTACACTAACCATCATGAATATTTTTTATGGATAAATTGCCATATGCCATCCCTAAATAGCCACCGAGTTCTTTTCACAATTATAAATTAAGTTTTATTTTATTTTTTGTCAAATTACAATGGTCAGATTTAAATATTATAACAAATAAATCGTGAACTTTTACTTTTAAAAATTGATGTTAATTATAATAAAAAATTTCGAATAATTTTCAAAGTATCGATACTTGATAGATCACAAAAACTTTCATCGTTTGCAATGTGTACACCCTTCCAAAAAAAATGTTTACCATGACAATTATATGTTGCCTTTGGAATTTATTTATTTATTTATTTTTTACAATAGAATTTACCCTACCACATACCCTCTATGAGTTTTCAATTTATGTTTTGGAAGATGCATTTGATGAGTTTGGATTTTCTCTATTTATTATCTCTCTATTTATTCCTCATTTGGAGAGAGATAGACACATTAAAAATTAATGGGGTTTACAAATTAGTAGGACCTACTTTTTAATGGATCCCACTAATTTTTAATGTGTCTATTTCTCTTCAAATAGAGAATAAATAGAGAAATAATAAATGGAACAAACCTAATGTAAAGTGCTTAAAAGTGACAATGCCAAGTGACTAGTAACCAACCAAAATTTAACAAGTATTTAATTATTGTTAGTACTTTAAACTTAGTCATTTGAAATATAATACCTTACACCATGTAATATCTAACAATAAATTATTTTTGTATGAAATATAGAAATCAATGGCTGAGATTGAAGTAAATGTAGCAGAAAATGTGATGGAAGCATGTGATAGAACACCTTCAGTTAAAAGATGTGTATTCACATCATCACTAGCTGCTTGTATTTGGCAAGACAATGTAAATTCAGAGCTTACTCCTATTATTAATCATGCCTCTTGGAGCAGTGAATCACTCTGCAAAGACAAAAAGGTAAATTTCCTCAACATTTATTTGCACATCATTTATTTTATTTTGTATATTTTTTAAACATGTTTATGTAGTATAATAAAATATTTTATGACCATATTCTTCGAATCAATGTTTTAAAACCTCGACCGAACTATCTGGTTCATTTGGTTGAGTTGAACCAGTTGAGTCGCAATTGAACCCTTTTTGGTTCAACCGGTTTTTAATTTTTTGCATTATTTATTTATTCATCATTTGATTCAACTATAGATGAATTAATTGAACGATTCAACCTTAGTTGAATCGACTGAACCAATTGAACTATGATCTGGAAGGTCGCACCAATCCGATATACGATATGATTTTGAAAATATTGTTTTTAATTTTATGGCAGCTATGGTATGCATTAGGCAAGATAAGGGCAGAGAAAGCTGCTTGGAGAATAGCCAATGAAAGAGGTTTAAAACTCACTACCATTTGTCCAGCACTTATCACTGGTCCTGAATTTTGTCATAGAAATCCAACAGCAACAATTGCTTATCTCAAAGGTACAAAAAACTTTTGTTTAGATTATATTTTACCATCTTGTTACAACATAAAATTTCTTCTTATAATTAACAATTAAAAATGCAAATGCAGGAGCACAAAAAATGTATTCTAATGGTTTGTTAGCAACAATTGATGTAAAGAAAGTTGTTGAAGCTCATGTATGTGTGTTCAAGGAAATGAATGGAAATGCTTATGGTAGATACATTTGTTATGATAATGTAATTGATGCTCAAAGTGAAGCAGAGAAGCTAGCAAAGGAGATTGGAATGCCTAAAGAAAAATTATGTGGAGATAATTCTTTGCAAAAATTTGAGTTATCAAATAATAAGTTGTGGAGACTCATGTCTAGGCCAATTAGGTGTTTTAGTGAATATTAGATGAAATCATGTTACCTTAATGTCCTAAGATTTGTGGCATTTCTTTGTCTTAGCTAGTGGTTGCTAGAAAATAGATGAGATATGCTTTGTTTGGACATGCTTGTATTCATTTATCATAAATTTTTATATATATCTTTATTCAATTTTGCTAAAAATAATATTAAATGTGTATTAGTAAATAGTTTAACAAATGATTGGGATAAAACAATTAACAAATTTAGTTTCGGTTAAAATCAAATCAATTGAGAGTATATGTTCGAGTTTGATCTTTAAACCTCCAAATAAGACAGTCATATTTACGGATGCAAATTAGCATTTCTATCTAAAAGAGACTGCATAGATTTTGCTGAGACTCGAAACACACTTACACTGCAAGCATAGATGACAGCAATTTGCAAGTCAGAAAGACGGAACGTACATGTTTAAAGACAAAAATGCTATGGAGCACAGATGGAGACAACACCAATATTTAACTATTGACTATACTAGTAAGGAGAAAAATGCTATGGAGTACTACAAAACTTGAATTTTTGAAGAAGATGGGAGCTTATTTAACTATTGATTATACTAGTAAGGAGAATTATGAAGAACTTTCAGAAAAATTTGATGTAGTGTATGATGCAATAGGTAAGACATTTGTACTTAATTTGAATCTATATGTTTTGTCTGTTGATGAAGCTGTAAACACCATGTGAAAGTCATACACACAATTGATTTTGAGTTTGAACCCGAGTGAAAATGCTATGCTTAACATATCGAAATTACCAGTTGAACTAAGCCTTACATACAATTTGAATCTATATTGTTATGCTTATTGTGAATATTTTGTATTCCACAAATAGGTGATAGTAAGAGGGCACTAAAGGCTGTTAAAGAAGGAGGAAAAGTTGTGACAATACTGCCACCCAGAACTCCGCCGGCTATACAAATGAAAACCACATTATAACCATCTATCTCATGGTTCAAAATATATTCATAGAGCACATTTTGATGATACAGAAACAAAATTAGTTTGCAAATAGAAATAAAGTAAACAAGGTAATTAATATCCCAACAATTAATTACTTACTTTATTCCTTCAATTGGAAGAATGCCATCCTTGTATATTATCATCCACAGCCTAGTATAAGGCTCTTGTTTGTAACCAAGCTCCCGAATCATTTGGGTACTTAAATCAAGCCAAACTAGTTCTTCATCTTTTCTTATGAAGAATATTTCTCCTTTTGTCCCAACTATGATCGGAGGCTCAACGTCAAAGCAATGCAATGGTCCAAATTCACTCAAAATTGATATGCGACAAGTAGTCGTTTCTGTATGATATGAGATCAATGCAAGGGACTCATTTAACACTGCCAAGTTGGATCAATCTATTAGATAATAATACTATATCTCAATCATTAGATTAATCCAACGGAACACTGAACAAGTCTATCGCAATCCAAGAGGATTTAAACATGAAGACAGGTTGTGGAAGTGAAGGTCTACAATACTATAGACAGTTCAGCCAGTAATCACACTTAAGAGCACTAGGCATATACTGCTAATACATCTCATTAACTATAGCAGTCTGAGTTCTGTTTTAGTGTGCTTGAGCAGACTATATTGCTTCTATTCTCAGCAGACTATTATTTCCGTTTTTCAATGCTCCCACCATCACAGCTCCAGTCTGAGTTCTGAATGCAGCGAAGCACTATTTTCGCCTCAGACTGCAAGTATGTGAATTTTGTGAGTCTTCCATCATTATTTGATTGTCCGTCTCAGTCTCAGTGCCGGTATACCAAATTTGTTCCTAAAATTAAACTAAATAACATGTATCCACTGTACATTTCTGTTAAAGTACAGCTAATAGAGAGAAAAATGATAGAATGAATTCATTATCGTTCACTTAATAATCAAAATCTGTTACATCATAAGCTAGCTATATAAAGCACACACGCAAGCTTTACCTAAGGCAGTTACAAACAGTTACAATGGCCAGAAATAACAGAAAATCAAAACTAACACTATAGCTTGTTGAACAAGTTACAAAATAAGCTTCTTCCACGCTTAACAATTTATAGAGGAAGTAGTCTTGCATCATAAGCTAGCTATACAAGCACATACGCTAGCTTTACCTAAGGCGGTTACACACAGTCAGTTACAATGGCCGGAAATAACAGAAAATGAAAACTAACACTATAACTTGTTGACCAAGTTTCAAAATAAGCTTCTTCCATGCTTTCAGCTAAGTATCTTAACTATTTCCACAATCATTTAGCACCTTAATACAGAGAAAATGCACTCACACTTGGACTATCATTGTGAACAACAATATAGAGGAATTACAACAAAACATAAAAAAATGACATGTAAATTAAAGTAACGGCGTCTTAGTTTCAAATGACATTCCACCTACTTCACAGTATCACAAGATTTTGAGTCACTAACTTAAATATCTACCCAATTCAGATTGTGAGGATGTCCTTACTTGGGTTTCTGGAGATTGAGTACCACCTTAATATTAAGATTACTGAACTGCTAATGTTTTCAACTCCATAAAGATGGAAGTACCAAAGCTCAAGGTGACACTTACAAGTTACCTAAAATCAATTTGTACCAATTAAAAATAACATTAAAATCACTTTTACATGAATGTAACAAAACATAAATCACTCAAAATCAATTCTGCTGATCACCATAAAACATACGCTCAGTATAGAAATTAGAACTCATAAAACATAGCATCCTTTGAAATAAAAACTGAACAGTCTACCATGAGAAGAAAAACACTTATAGTCGTAGCCATGAAACACACAATCAAATTTACACTTATTATATGACGTTATCAGACCCAAGAAAAAACTCGTTGGAAGGTAGGTTAGGTGGCTGATTGAAAAGAACGGTACATCGGATAACAGAATTGAGTGACGAAGGAACTACATTGAGAGACTTAAGAAGTAAATTGGGAAATTCATAGAGACCATCCGGTCCAAACCCACATGAACCGTGATATTTGACAAGACAAAAATCATAATGGAATTCAAAATAAAGGCGGCATGAAGAAGAATAGTTTGTTTGAACTAAGCCATCAAGCTTCAACAAGCCCATAATACTAATCTGGACTTAGAATGCAAAAGAAAATAAAAAGCAGAAACCAGAATATTAAACATAAGGGCAAAATGTCATTCATTTCATTGATACAAAAACCAAATTACTACTGAAATAGCTACAGATCTTGGTGAAAAAGAAAAAAAATTAATCACTTATTCCTTCAATTGGAAGACTGCTTTCCTTGTATACTATTATCCGAGTAAGATCAAATCCTCCTTTGTAACCAAGCTCCGCAACTATTTGGGTACTTAAATCAAGCCAAACTAGTTTTTTATCTTTTCTTATGAAGACTATTTCTCCTTTCATCCCCACTCCAATAGGACGCTCAACACAAGACAATGGTCCAACAATTAAGAGTTTAGTCCACGATTCCTCCAAACCGAATTCACCCAAAATTGATATGTGAAAAGTAGTTGTCTTTTTATGATATGAGATCAATGTAATGGACCCATTTAACACCGCCAATTTTATCCATGTGTATCCATCAACAAAACAATCATCTACATCTGAGGGTATCAATGTTACAAAGAACTCCTCATTGCTCAAGTAAAATGATACCAAACATGGTCCAACGTTGCTATCATTTTTTTCACACAACCAATGACACACTCCATCCGCATAGACTTGGGTGCCGTCAAAACATATCAATGAATACGGCATGTCAACATGAAGTTTCCTCCACGAGTTACTTCTTAGACTATATATCTCCCAAAAGGGGTCAAGACCTGTGTAACTCAACGGGTCTAAAGTTACCATGTCGTCGTCAGTGTCGTCATCGGATTGAGCTGATCATTCTAAATGAATATTTACGTACCGAATGACCTTATAGTCATTTATAACAGGGTCATAACCAAATCCGTGTTCTAAAAAATTAACAGCACAATAAGGATAACCCAGAGCCTCATCTGGGATAGGACCCTCGATCAAATTGGCCTCACTGTCAGGAAGGAGTTTGATTGTTTGGGTAGCTGGGTTCCACAATACAATGTCATCATTACCCCCATAGAGACAAAGTGTGCCATTAACACTACCAAAACCAAAAAAAACTAGTATGAACAGGGTTTTCACATGAACTTGACCAATCTAATTGAACCTTATTCTGAAACCTCTCACCAGAAAAAGAAAAGAAAACTTCTTTACCGTTTTCAACAACCCTTAGGACGAGAGATGCTGGATCATTATAAGATAAGAACTTGTTGACAAACATGTTGATGAAATGGTGATTTTGAAATAAGAGAGACCATGATTTATGAACACATTCAAATCGTTTCAATGATTTAAGAGGCAATTTTGATAGAATTGAGTAAGTAATTTCATCAGGTATGTAATTGCTCACCATTTCGTTTGCAGCAGCCATTTAGCAGACACTACAAATTCAATCAATTAGCTTATTCACTATAAGCTCATCTATAGTATAAGTTAGTTTATCTCATCCAACATAGATATAAAATAAAATCCTCAACAAAGTTTTCCTCATCCAAAATAGGATCAATCAATGACGAGGTTCTTATCGAGACATGATATACATGATTTAAAATGTACTCATAGCAGCAAAAAATTAAGAATGTCACAAAGGAATAGTTTTCATGGCAGGCTCAAAATGGCATTCTTCATGATGAATTGATGATATCATTTTGTCATGATGATTTTCTAACGATCCAGAAAGATCCTATTAGAGAGAACAATGCTAATATGCATTAGTATGTAATAATACTTGTAAGTTTATAGCTATGATTCTATGAATGCCACATAACCATCTATCTCGTGGTTCAAAATATATTCAAACACATAAGCTACCGAGCTGACTCAAGAAAGCCGGAAAAAAAGGGCCTCAAGACAGCTTCGACAACAGAAAGCCGAGTTGAGGAATACGAAAGAGAAGCGGATTCAACTCAATTTTAGCCTAAGAACAGTTCAGAGAAGAGAAGCAAAATATTTCAATAGATCCTATTTTACTTCAAAAGATTTTAGCACAAATAACACATAATTCATAGATTCAAACACATAGCACACTTAAAACACAAGCCCATAATCTGAATGAATGTTGTCAAATATTGATTCCTAGTCATCAATTTCTAGAATTTAACAGAAAATGAAAACTAACACGATAACTTGTCGAACAAGTTACAAAAAAGCTTCTTTCCATGCTTTCAGATAAGTATCTTAACTATTTCCACAATCATTCAGCACCTTAACACAGCGAAAATGCAATCACGCATTTTATCCATCTAAGTTTTTCAATAAAACAATCATCTAATTCCGGTATCGATGTTACAATGAACTCCTCCTTAGTCAAGTAAAACGATACCAAACATGGTCCACTGTTGCTATTGTTTTCTTCACACAACCAATGACACACTCCATTCATGTAGATGCGGGTACCCTCACCATAAATCAATGAATACGGCATGTCAACATAAAGTTCCCTCCACGAGTTACTTCTCAGACTATACATCTCCCAAAAGGGGTGAAAACCTGTGTAACTCGACCGATCTAAAGTTATAATTTCTCCATCGTCGTCATTAGATTCAGGCAATGTTTCTAAATAAACATTTATAAACCGAATGACCTTATAGTCATCTATAGCCGGGTCATAACCAAATCCGTGAGGATGATAATCAACACACCAATGAACAGAACCCAGAGACTCATCTGGGATGAAAAACTCAATCAACTGTGCCTCACTGTCAGGAAGGGGCTTGATTGTTTGGGTAGCTGGGTTCCACAATACAATGTCATCATTACCCCCATAGAGACAAAGTGTGCCAAAAACACTACCAAAACCAAGAATACTAGTAGTATGAAAACGGTCTCTATATGAATTTGACCAATCTAATTTAACCTTATTCTCAAATTTCTCACCAGAAAAAGAAAAGAAAACTTCATCATCATAGTCAAAAAAAGCCCTTAGGATGAAAGATGGTGGGTCATTATAAGGTAAGAATTTGTTAAGGAACATGTTCTTAGATAAGAACTTGTTGAGGAACATGTTCATGAAGTGTTGATTTTGAAATAAGAGAGACCATGATTTATGAACACATTCAAATCGTTTCAATGATTTAAGAGGCAATTTTGATAGAATTGAGTAAGAAATTTCATCAGGTATGTAATTGTTCACCTTTTCTTTTGCAGCAGCCATTGATTTGTTCTCCATCGTTTCCAAATTGCAATGCTAAACCCTAATTTTGAATGTGTTAAGGTTTTACTCAGTTAATAAAGTAATTGAAGTGTTTTGGTAAATCTAGCTCATAAAGTTCCCGTTTTTAAGAAGATCACAAATGTCTTTTGAGGGAGATACATGAGTCAAGAAGCTGATATTTAAGGAAGCTTTAAATTTAGCAAAGAAATCGACACACTGATGCTCCTCTTTAAGAGTCTGATAAAGAGAAATATTGATTTGAGAGAGTAGCTCTTTTATATTTGGGATCAATATAATATGAATATGATATTTAACTTGAGGGTCTTTGATGAGATTGACATAGTGTAAAGAATCAGAGTAGCATACCCGTTCATCGATCTTCATGTCTTTGGCCAGCAGAAGGCCATTGTAGATAGTATACAATTCAGGAAGCAAAATGTCAGATGATCCTTAAATAAAATCTGAGAAACCTACAAGATAGTGGCCGAATGTGTTTCTAATAATGCTACCAAATTCAGATCGAATGAGAGAACCAAGACATCTGCCATCTACATTAAAAATGGCAGAATGAGTTCTTAATTTATAAAAACAATTGTGTCAATTTTTTTTTTATAAAAACAATAATATTAAATAAATATTTAAAACACTTAAAATTTGGTAATTTAAACTTATTAATTTAATAGATCTTTTATATCTTATTAGGAAATTACTTTTTATTCATTGAAATTTCATTTTTTAATTTAATTTAATTTATTTTTATTTCAATTTTTATAATTTATAAAAAAAATAATTAAAATGTAGCAATAAAATGTATTCAACACAATAAAAAAAGTTAAATATGTTCATTTTTTATTTATTAATTTAGACTATGAAATTACTATGGTTGGTGTTATGCTTCTCTGGATTAAATTTATTTTGGTCTATTTTAATTTGGAACAAAAGAAGCAAAATACTACTCATAGTAATTGGTGGAGCCAGAAGCTATCCTCAAACCAAATTAAATTGGTGATGAAAAAAAATAAAAATGAAATCTCACACCTTTACATTCCTCAAGAATGTAGTACACATTTAACTCGGAAACTCAAAGATCATCATCAATCCATGCACCATTCACCATTCACCAACAACCTCACACCACATATCACAAGACTGCAACCAAGTTTAATGCTTCTACCACCACAGTTCCAGTCTCCATGAATGCAGCTAGCAGCGAAGCAATATTTTCGCCTCAGACTGCAAGGATGTGAAGCTAAACTAAATAACATCAAGTAAAGCTAATATGGTGAAATCAAAATCCATTACATCAAGCATTTTGTAGTGGAATTGAAGTAGCTAGTCTGTATCATAAGATAGCTATACAAACTTTACCTAAGGCAGGGCAGTTACAAACAGTTAAAATGGCTGGAAATAACCGAAAATGAAAACTAACACAATAACTTGTCGAACAAGTTTCAAAATAAGATTCTTACATGCTTTCAGCTAAGTAAGTATCTTAACAATTTGCACAATCATTCAGCACCTTAGCACAGCGAAAATGCTTGGACTATCGTTGTGAACAACAATCTAGAGGAGTTAGAACAAAACAGAAATTGCTAATGTTTTCAATTCCATGAAGATAGAAGCACCAAAGCTCAAAGTGACACTTACAAGTTACCTAAAATCAATCTGTACCAAAACCACTCAAATAACATTAAAACATAAATCACTCAAAATCACTTTTACATGAATGTATCAAAACATAAATCACTTAAAATCAACTCTGCTCACCACAAAAACAAACATACGCTCATAAAAATGACATTCTTTGACATCCTTAAAAACTGAAGAGTCTACCATGAAAAGAAAAACACTTATAGCCTTTCAAAGACGTGGAATAGCCAAGAAAAATCCAATCGAATTTACGCGTAATTTATGACATTATCAGACACATTGCATACATGTATGGCTGGCAGAATGTAATAAAAGTTAAAATGTAGATTTGTTGTTCATTAGATATTCTCAAGTTTTTCATATAGAAGTTGTTTAAACATACCATATTAGTTAGTAGATAGAAATAGAGTAAAGTAAAGTAAACAAGGTAAAATCTTAATAATTACCGAAATAGAGTAAACTAGAAGTCTTGGTGAAAACAAGAAAAACAACTAATCACTTATTCCTTCAATTGGAAGAATGCTTTGCTTGTATATTATTATCCGACTGCAACTATTCGCTCTTTTGTAACCAAGCTCCGCAATACCGAATGATATTTTTTTTAAGAAAATAGAAGATGTACTTAATTTTTGTGCTTTGGACTTGGACCGGCCCTTTAAAAAGATAGACCGAAGATCCCAATTTACTGAGAAAATCAAACTATCTGCAACTGCAATGTCAATTGAAATTCAACACATTAAATATTTTCACTTTTCTTAATTTGATAAAATTACATGAGGTTTATCAATTCTTAACATCACATATTATCAATGATCACTAATCATAAAGGTTCAACTAAGATAGGGTAGGCAATCATTGCGTGAGCTATATCAATAATTAAATCTTTGCAATTTAGTTTTAGATTTAGAATGTACGATAAAACTTCAAAATTACGTTGATTGTCGCATAATGATAAAATCATGTACTCCTTCCGTAACATTTTATAAACAAAAATGTACTTTTTAAAATTCATTGTATATTTAATGTATATAGTCTATAATATAGATCAAATATATTCAATATATAATAAACTTAAAAAGTACATTTTTACTTATAAAGTGGTACGGAAGAAGTATATATCATTCTAAAGCCAACTGATATTGCTATGAAAACAAAAAATCATACACACATTTCCACCCCCTTTAGTTTTAATAAACTCTAAAATAATACTTATAAAAAAAAAAGACTAAAATAATTATGCATGTGAGTCTGTCCTATAAATTCAATATTAAGAATTGAAAACTTAAAAAAATGGTCATAAACTATTTTTATAAGTTTTGTCGAACAGTCTCATAAAAATTATGTCAATCGATAAACTCAAATAAGTCAATCAATCTCCAATAATTAACAAGAGTAATATTTTCATACCTGATTAGTAATAATTAGTAATTATTTGTTTTCTCCGTTGATTTGGTTAAACCTTTATTAAATGTGCTTCAATTTTGGTCAGGTGCCTAATTAAATTCATAATGGTTGCATAAAACTAGGATTTAACGTTGACATTAGTGGAGGGTGATCCAATTGCTTACAAAATTAACGATCAGTAAGAGGGAAAGCAAAAAATACATACTTCTTGTAACCAAAAAGCAACTATACTATTAATATTAATAATATGAAATATTAAGCTTTCCTTAAAAATTCAAAAAAGTAATTTTTCGAAATTTTGTTAATTTATGTGCGGTTCTAGCAAGAAGTGGTTGGCGTATCCTAACTAAATTGAGAGCCACCAATCTCCAAAATATCTAACAGCCAATAAGAGAGAAAAAGAAAAATATCAAGAAGAGAAAGCAAAAAGAAAATTAGTATCCCTGAAAAAAAACATGTCGACTATGACATCACTTTGTAATTGTTACCCACTTATAGTTATTTAAGTGTCTTGATATTTTATTTGGTCAAAAGAAAAATTATGTCTTGATATTTTTATGAGAGGAATCAGGTACTTAAGAAGTTTTTTTTGACAAATTAAGAAGCATATTATTATTATTTTGTCAAAAAAAGAAGCATATTATTATGTGGCTAAGCTTAAAGAAAATGACTTTTTTTTAATGGTGTGTCCAATTAAATAGGAATCACTAGTGATCCTTTATTCATCACTGTTGGTTTTTTATTTGATACTAGACTAGATAAATTATGAGCAATGACATAATATTTCTATATAATACTTAAATCTCCATAGAAAGATAAACAAATATGTTATTGAAAAAGACTGGAATTAAATCTCAATTGAAAAATATATAGTCTGATATTTTTTCCTAAATAAATAATAATAGAATTCCTCCCTCATATAAAATAAAAAATAAAATAAAATACAAAACTAATAAAGTTGACAAGGAAGATTAAAAAACAAAAATTAAGGGTCATAAATAAAACATAATAAGGTATCAATTGGAGTAATTGATAGGAATTTCTTCAATCAAGTTCAACGATAAATTTTTTGTAGTAACGACTTGCTCTTTACTTTTCATTGCTTCAGACATCTCTTTACTCTCATAATTTTTAGGTTTAAATATGCAATTGGTCCCTGCACTTAGGGGTCGTTTGAGTTTTAGTCCCTACAATTGAAAAACCTTTCAAACAGGGACTACACTTTCAGTCAACTTTTAAAAAGGTCCCTGGACTAACTTTTTTGATGATGTGTCATTATTTTTTACAGGTGGCACTGATGACTGACCTTAGAGTACGCCGACGAAATTGCATTTGTAGAATCAGCAAAAGAAGCATCACAAAATGCTCTATTCAATCCTACTAACTTACATATATCTGGTGGATCCAAATACATCAACACCAATGCCACACAACTCTCAGGTATATCCCCAAGCCTTGGCCTCATAGAACCAGAATCCCCATCATCATATACACATGATGAAAAATTAGCACCCATAACACACTACACCAAATCACTTATACACTCACACACCCAGAATATGAATTCAACTAAAAACTTGATCTTGAACTTCAATTAGTTAAATTCATCACCAAACACCAAATCAAACTACTTAAACCCTAAAATGTAAAAATCTAAAATTTCACAGACCCAGAATCTGAATTCAACTAAAAACTTGTTCTTGAACCATAATTTGTCAACTTCATCAAATACCAAATCAAACTACTTTAACCCTAAAATGTAAAACAGTAAAATTTCACAGACCCAGAATCTGAATTGAACTAAAAAATTGAACTTGGGTCTGGATTTGTGAAATTGATCGCACAATGGACCAACTGTATACCTCCAAATGTTGAAAGCAAACCTGAAAACCTAGTTGTGATGAAATTGAAATTAGAGATGGAAACGACACGTATGGAGCATATTCTCATGGTCATTAGATATAATCTACAAATAAAGAGGCATATTTCATTAAATTTCCACAATTTCACAAATCTGGGTTAGATAATTTTTTTACTGTTTTGGGTTTGATGAATTTTTTAGCGATTTGGGTTTAAGGATGTTTTGTTGAATTCTACTGGGTGAAACAAGATAAAGTTTGAGTTGAAAAATGAACTTGGTAGTTGAGACTTAGAGTGTAGAAGATGAAAGTGTGGAAGATAAAGTTGGGTGGTTGAAACTGTAAGAAGTTTTTGATTTTCTGGGTTAACATGAATATAGGATTCAACATGAAGGATGAAGAATGTTGATTCTTTGTGGGAAAAAATAAGGAAGAAGGGCAATTTCGTCATTTCAACATGTTTTTTAGTGAGTCAGCGTCCTCTAAGCTCAGTCATCAGTGCCACCTGTAAAAAATAACGACACATCATCAAAAAAGTCAGCTCAGAGACCTTTTTAAAAGTTGACTGAAAGTGTAGTCCCTGTTTAAAAGGTTTTTCAATTGTAGGGACTAAAACTCAAACGACCCCTAAGTACAGTGACCAATTGCATATTTAAGTCTAATTCTTATCGTAGATTATCTGTTTTTTACGGCATTGCTCACTGCAGTAACAATTGCTCCTGTAAATAAAAATTAATTTAAAATAAATATTCCAATAGAATGACGTCTTAAATATTTGGAGTTTTTAATAGAAAGAAAGTGTAATTTACCATCAAAAAAAAAGAAAGAAAGTTTTGTAAAAAAAAAAAAAAAAGTGTAATTGAACTCTAATTATTTAACAATATTATATTTTTAGCAAATGAAACATTGAAACACCAAAAAAAAACAAAATTAATCTTAAAAGTTGGTCCTTAATAAAAAGAAAGTGCAATTGAACTTTCTTTTTATTAAGGACCAAATATTTAAATTAAAAACTTAATCAAGCACCAAATATTCAAAACTTAATCCTGAAATTTTAACTAAATTAAATCTTGTGTTGTTCAGTTGTTTTCACATCATTGTAAACTAAGAATTTAACTTTAACCACAGGATAATGTAATCATTAAATTGAAAAGATGCTGATCGGAAGTAAAATTCTAATATTGACCACTATTATAAGAGGAACAAATAACAATTGTAATCAACTAATAAATCACTCAAATAATAATAATAATAATAATTCTAACTAAATAAAAATCAATTACTAGATCGTACCTGTACATATAGATGGTTTTATCGACTGAGAAATTCTTAGGTGAGTCCTCACCTAAGCATTAATTATTAGGCACAACCAATTAATTCATGACAACTCATTAATATATTAAATAATTATAAATAATTAATATAATAATGAAAACCAAATAAGGACAAAATCTAAAAAATAAGGAAATAAAAAAACTCATGGGCTAATTTGTCATGAACAATTGTATTCCCTCTAAATTTTTACTTTAATGTGTCGTGACAACCAAAGCAAGGAAAAGGCTGGTATGTACCCTCACCTCAAGGCTGGGTTGTTTTCCATAGCATCAAAAATTTAAATGACATTTGACATAATTTTTGTTAGCATTTACATTTAGTTATTCTAATTATAAGTTATAATTAGATGAAGACAATTTTATTTTGCACTATTCCTATATATTTTAAGTTTAACTGATTGGGGGATATTTTAATTTATTGTACTAACTACAATTTTATTGTTTTACTGTTTGTTAAATACATCGATCGAGTTTTATTAATTTTATGTTGATTTTAAGTTGTGATTATAGTTTGATACGTATTTCTATAGACTCTATTTCACAATGCTCAATTTTGAGTTTATAGTTTATAACTTATAAGTTAATATAATATGACTTGTTTGGTAACATTTGAGCATATAATTTTTTTAATAGGTATGTTAATGTATTTTGATAAGCTAATTCAATTTACATATAGTTTATTATCATTTCTTCTCCCAAATTCTTACTTGAAAAAAAATTAAATATTTTTTTTACGTCATTTCATATTTATAAAGTAATTCAACCATTAATTTTACTAAAACACTACAAATTGAATCAACCAGCTTATAGATGTGTATATATTATACGGTATTCTCTATAAGTTCATCCGTTATAACCTAAATTATCAAAATTATCCGCTATTATTTTTTTTATCTACTTGAATCATAATTGTTTGAATGTTTGAATAATCACTTAATTTCCGAGAAATATAAGACTAAAAAAATTATAGCTTTTCTTAAAAGAAATATAAATGTTTGAAATAAATTTTTTTAATTACTTATTTTATTTTTTGTTCTTATGTGATGGGCACAACACATACAAATTAGGAGGGAAGCATAGTTAATAAGTACATGATTTTTTTGTTTCTACCTTTTTTTTAGATTTGGTTTAGATTTGATTTTATTAATACTCTATTAATTATTTATAAGTATTTAATATATTAATGAGTTGTCATGAATTGATTGGTTGTGCTTAATAATTAATGCTTAGGTGAGGACTCACCTAATAATTTCTCCGACTATGTTTCTATTACATAAGAAGCAAACACTTAAATCATGTATAGTCACATTCAAACTATATCTCATGTTCAATTTAGCTCTTGGTCTCTTCCCTAACATTTTAAGTTTTTTGAAAACAAGAATTCTATGTTGTTTTGTCTGCCTCTACTCAATTGTCTTGCCATATATATATATATATATATATAAATTTTTGACAAACGTCTTGCGCCATGTTTAGAAGTTAAATATTGTGAAAAGATTGTGTTAAAATATATTCATATATATCTAATAATAGAAGTAATTTATTTTATAAAAAATCAGGAAAATATTTTTCAAATATTTTATTCAACCATAAAGACAAAGAAAATATTTCCATAATTATTTTTTTTTTTTGTGAGAATAGGATGTATAAAAACAAATTGTGAAAAGGAAAATATTGCCTCTAATTAATTGTCTTGCCATATATAAAAAATATTGTCAAAAAAAAAGGAGTGTATAAAAAAAATCAGATTTTGTGAGTTATTTGATTTAAAAATAATCCGGATTAAATATCTTTGCAACACTACCTCAAAGACAAGAAATTCTTACCGTTCCCAAAAAAAAAAAAATCACAGTTAAATGCGTGTATTGCATTCCTATCCAAACTTACAAATAAGTCAATGAATTCTAGGAGATAATTTAGTGTTTTTTTTTTTGGATAAATCAAGATTTTCCTTTTTGGTTACAAAGAGATTTTTATTTTTATTTTTTTTACCATAACCTTTCTCTATTGAAATGTGATTTTTAAGATTCGTTCTTTAAGTAAAAATATGATTTGAAAATATATTACACTGTAAGAAAAATATTTGTCTGATTAAATAAAAAAAAATTGTAGTATAATTTTTATTTATTTGTTTGCATAATTAAAAAATATATATTTGTTTGCATAGTAAAAATATGTTGTAAAGTGTAATTTGTGTGTATTTTTTAAATATGTGTAAAGCGTAGAAGATAAAAAGTAAGAGAGAGATAGAAATAAACATATAAATGTCAGATATATTGTTTAATCTGTCTCGACGAGTATTTTTAATATATAAATTTTTTAAAATTTTTATAACGAATAATTAAATATATTAGTGATCAAATTTGTGCATTTGACATATCACATATGTGCAGTGATTTAAAACGACACTTAAAGAGGAAAAGGGGAGTATATATATAACAACAAAAAAGACATTATAATCAAAGAATTATATTTGATGCAAAGATTAAAATGACATGGTGATTGAGTTTGTGAATAACTTCATTGAACATGTAATAGTTTTGACCTTAGGTTCTCATACCACAATGATTTTGAGGCATCCAGAATTGCAGCAACTGCCAGTACTAAAAAACTTGAATTTTTTAAGAAATTGGGAGCAGATTTGGCAATTGATTATACTAAGGAGAATTATGAACAACTTTTAGAAAAATTTGATGTAGTATATGATGCACTAGGTAAGACATTGGTACTTAATTTGAATCTATAAGTTTTGTCTGTTGATGACATGGTAAACACCACGTGAAAGTCGTCATACACACAACTTTTACGTTTTGAGTTTGAACCTGAGTGAAAATGTTAAGCCTAACATATATTGTCATGCTTTATTGTGAGTACATTTTTTACGTATAAATACAATATTGTTGAAAACATTAAAAAAGGAACAATGACGAGGTTCTTATCGAGACATGACTTGAATCATTAAAAAAGGCATTGTACATGATAACAATGATTGAAAATGGACTCATATAGCAGCAAAACAGGCTCAATGTGTGGTACTTTACACAGGTTAGGTTGCTGTAAAAGGGTCCCAATAGAATCCTCTATTACAAAGACGCCAAAAGAATGCGCCGTCTCTACCAGAAGGGGAACACTTAGGAGTCTACAGATCAATCCCTTGTGTCCTACAGGTTTAGGTGGAAGAGACCATTGAATCTCTAGGCCTACCCCCACCCCCCATCACGCCGAAAAGCACCAACGTGTCAGTGTCGTGGCCGTGTCAGTAGGAAGAAAAAGCAGAAGTATAACCAGCTCATTAGTATTAATCAATTGCTGTTTGATAAATTATAAAACTGTATATAATGATACAGCTACAAATATGCTTAGGCATTTAATCGATACGAGTATTATTTCTCATCGCTAGAAGGATTTACAGAAATTGTCAAAAACACTTAACTGGGTGATTGCTAATGCTCATAATAAAGAATTAAGCAATATGAATACAAGAGTACATAAATATTACAGAGAACAATACAAATATGCATTAATGTAATAATAATACTCATAAGTTTATACCAATGAAAACCACATTATAACCATCTATCTCATGGTTCAAAATATATTCATACAACACATTTTAATGATACAGAAACCAAATTAGTTTGCAAATAGAAATAAAGTAAACAAGGTAATTAATATCCCAACAATTAATTACTTACTTATTCCTTCAATTGGAAGAATGCCATCCTTGTATATTATTATCCACAGCCTAGTATAAGGCTCTTGTTTGTAACCAAGCTCCCGAATCATTTGGTTCGTTAAATCAAGCCAAACTAGTTCTTCATCTTTTCTTATGAAGAATATTTCTCCTTTTGTCCCAACTATGATAGGAGGCTCAACGCAATGCAATGGTCCAACAATAAAGAGTTTAGTCCATGATTCCTTCGTACCAAATTCACTCAAAATTGATATGTGACAAGTAGTCGTTTCTGTATGATATGAGATCAATGCAAGGGACTCATTTAACACCGCCAAGTTTAACCACGATGACGATACTTTAACATCATCTACATCTGAGGGTATCGGTGTTACGAAGAACTCCTCATTGCTCAAGTAAAACGATACCAAACATGGTTCAACGTAATAATGTTCAGACAACCAATGACACACTCCATCTATATAGACTTGGACGTCACCATAACATTGCAATGAATATGGCATGTCAATATAAAGTTTCCTCCACGAGTCACTTCTTAGGCTATATATCTCCCATAAGTGATCACAATCAAGGTCTTCCAACCGGTCTTCACCCTCAGGGTATGAATCTACAGAAATACCAACATACCGAATGACCTTATAGTCATCTATAACATGGTCATAACCAAATCCTTGAACATGATATATAAAAGAAACATCAGCCTCATCTGGGATAAACAATTTAAATGACTCAGTCACACTATCAGGAAGGAGCTTGCGTGTTTTGGTAGCTGGTGTCCACAATACAATGTGTGAATCATGCACAGATCCATGGAGACAAAATGTGCCATTAATACTACGAGATCCAAAAATATAGTTTTCACATGAATTTGACCAATCTAATTTAACCATATTCTCAAACCTCTCACCAGAAAACGAGTAGAAAAGCTCTTGCCGGTTTTTAAAAACCCTTAGGATGAGAGATGATGGATCATTCTTATAAGATAAGAAATTGTTACGGAACATGTTCATGAAGTGTTGATTTTCAAATAAGAGAGACCATGATTTTTTAACACATTGAAATCGCTTCAAAGATTTAAGAGGTAACTTTGATAGAATAGAGTAAGAAATTTCATCAGGTATGTAGTTGCTCACCTTTTCGTTTGTAGCAGCCATTGATTTCTTCTCCATTGAGACTGAACTGGTTTTTTCCTGTGTTTTGTTTCGTTGACTTTTGAACTCTTAAAGGTGGCATTTATTTAGGATTTCAGATCAACTCTATTTGCTTGTTTCATTGACTTTTATTTCATATTTAGATGTTTGCCATGTGGGAATGAAAGTTTTTAATGGCCTAGATTTAATCTTTAAAAAAATCATGTTTTTTTATTAAGAAAATAAAGTCATGTTCCATGCCAGACATTAATGGAATTTGAAAAGAGTTTAATTGATATGCACTGATTGTGTAAAATAATTTTACACGATCATCCAATAAAAAATCACCAATCTTTTATATCATATCAAGAAAGTGAAAATGGACCTTGACTTTGGCCCAAGACTAAGGTGTGGAAAGGAAGAGGGAAAAGAATAAAAGAATGAAGTGCATGAGGACTTATTCTACTATATAAACAGTAATGAAGAGAAGAAATAAATTAACTAGAATTTCTGTTAGAATTAGAGGGATCACTTATAGTGATTTGAGGCACTTAGTGCTTTGGGGCTAGTAGACTTTATCTCTGCTAGTTTGTTATTTTTCAGTTTTCCTTAACCTTTTCTTGTAATTGTCCACAATTTCATCAATACAATTACATTTTACCATTATTAAAGCTTCATTTTCTGTTAATCAAATCTGAGTTCCATCAAAAATTGTTAAATACACTGCCTAAATTTGTAAGACGTCTATCAAATACCCCTCCTCAGTTTACTCCGTCTATATTATGATTACATGACTGCTATGAAAAGTCATACAATGTCTCTTATCGTAGACATCTATAAGTGATGCTGTGTTGAAATTAAGCTACTTATCAAATAACATTCTTGAAGGTTAAATGGCAATGATTCTTTAAACTTGGAAGTAGAAAACAACTAAAAACATTTGTTGATAGAATATTGGGTTAGTGGCGCAACTTGTTGCCCGTTTGCCATTAAAGTGTAATTATTATATATATATGATTTAAGTAAAAAGTAAAACTTCCGGTGAAATTGACATGCTCCACAACACTTTTCTTTGTTTGGAGATATAGCAAAAGGCAAAAACAGTACTAAGCGATTTCGGCACATTATTTGGTTGATAACTACGTGGAGTATTTGGCGTATGCGTAATAACATTTATTTAGAGGAGATTATATTAATGTATCTTTTTTTATTGAACCAAATTATTTATATTTCTTGGTGTTGGTTTATAGGCCGCATAGGGAGTAAAGCTAGTGTAGTTTTTTCTGGTGTAATAAATCCTTAGATTGTTTCTCTCGCATCTAAGATGATTTTCTTTGAATTGTAAGGGTTGAGTATTCCTTGTACTCTTTATAATTCAAATATTTGCTTATAAAAGGTCAATATTTTTTTATACTACTACTACATCGTCTCTAATTATTTTTTTGAACAAGCAAAATGAAATATATAATATAACCACGAAAACAGGTTGCATCCTCAGCATAAGGTGTGCCGAGGAGAACTACAAAAGTTTACAAGAGAGTTCAAGTGAAACAACAAGATAATACAATACTCGGTTGATACCCAAACTTAGCAAGTGGCTCGACCACCAACAATGAAAATTAGAAACTAAAGTAACATCTGTCGTTCTCAACCACCGATATGAAAACATATTGACTTTGTCCATAAGCTAATGCACGGAGTTCTCTGAATTTTTGAATACTCAAAGGTTTCTTTCATTCCAGATAACCCAGACACAAGCAAGCTAAACAAGTTGCAGAAAGGATCGCCGAGCACGAAGACCACCAGCTGAATGAATGAACTGAACAAAATGATCTGAGAGGCTGTGAGCATCCGCTGTCGAAAAACCAATCCAAGCACGAACTAGAAACCAAAGAAATCCAATGGTGCCACATGAGAGGAACAAGTGGTGGGAGACTTCGTGCCGCCACAACCTGTCACACAAAGGGTGAGATTTGGAGAAAGAATGCCTCGTCTCTAATTATAAGACCTTTTGAAATTTTTCTTTGTTCCTTTTTATAAGACTTCTTTCAAATTTCTAAGGGCATTAAATATTTCTTTACCACAACATATATCCCTAATTAAAGTGCATTTTTTCTAATCTCTAATAAATACACTACAAAATATTAACTAATTCTTTCTCTTAAATGATAAAATTGTAAAAGTAATAAAAAAATATTTAATACAACAAATTTTGAATCCTTGTGCTCCTTATAATTCAAATATTTGCTTATGAAGAAATTTAATACAACAAATTTAATACCCCTTTGTGGCCTTATAATTCAAATATTTGCTTATAAAGAAAAAAAAAATCAATATTTTTTTATATTACCTCCATCCCTAATTATAAGACTTTTTGAAATTTTTCTTTGTTCCTTTTTATAATATCTCTTTTAAATTTCTTAGGGCATTAAATATTTCCTTACCACTACATACCCTTAATTAAAGTACATTTTTTTCTACAATCTCTAATAAATACACTATAAAACATTAACTAATTCTCTCTTAAAAGATAAAATTGTAAAAGCAATACTAATTAATTATAAACAAATTTAATACAACAAATTTTGAACCCTAGAGGTTTGTTTGGAGGCATATGCACTCTCATGCTATTTGTCATCTCAAGCACATATGACCAAACCATATTCTAAAGTGTTTAAATGAATAAGGACAAAGGAGATGATACATTTGTTTGCATAATTTAATGCTACTTCTGTGATATGCATGTGCTTCCGTGAAATGTTACAAATTATTTCTTCTGCTAGTAACTTCAACTTTTTTTTATAAATATAAATTTGAAAATAAGTCAATTTACTGAAAGATCAATTTGAATGATAGATCCGTGAATACATTATTTAAATAAATTATTTCTTCTACTAGTACCTTCAACTTCAACTAATCCTTATAAATTTGAAAATAAACCAATTTAGTGAAAGATCAATAGACACACAATATGCATGTATGCTTCCAAGGCATTAACCAATTTATAAGGAAAACTAATATGCATGCTTCCCTAACTCCTGCCTTGGAATGAGTTCCATTTTTTGTGTGTCTAGGGATATATTAAACATTAAAGAATATTAAATTATTTTTAATTTGGTATAAAATAATTAAAATATAATATATATTTAAAACATTGAATTTGAGTACATGACTCACCTAATTTGCTAACTCATTTATAAATTGGTGAAAAGAAAACGAAAAGTAGGTGGGAAAAGTAGGTGAGTCAAGTTATTTCTTTGATAAATTGGTATGGAACAAGTTATTTGTTTTCACCTATATTACGTACCAAGATTATATTACCAATCTTGACTCAAGTTAGTTCTTTTCACCTATAATTGAGTAGGTGAGTTAAGTTATTTCTCAATTATATTACTAAGTTATTTCTTTGATAACTTGTTCCCCATTCAATTACCAATCTTGTTCCATAAAAGGAATTAGGTGAGTCAAGTTATTTCTTCCAAGACATGTGAAGAATCCCCGCTCTTCACATGTCTTGCCAATCTTTGAGATGAGTTCTTGTTGATTACTTTCTGAGAGGTCGATGATTGGGTTTTCATCTACATTGAAAAAATTATTAGATAATTTCGGACGGTTTTTTTTAGATAGTATGTAAGCATAATCAAAGTCTTCCATGTTTTGAATTTTTTGGCTTTTCATCGACCTCTCGGAAAGTAGTCAACAAAACCAATCTCAAAGATTGGCAAGGCATGTGAAGAGTGGGCCGAGGATTCTTTCAAGTAATCAATCATGGAGTTCCATCTGATGTTATCATAAAGGTTACAAGAAATTTTTTTGAGCCAGGCTTGGAGGAGAAGAAGAAAGTGAAAAGAGATGAAGTTAGTGAAAAGAGAAGAAGAAAGTTGGATGAAATAAGAACACACTCCACAAATTCTAAGATACGGAAGCAGATGCAGCGCGCGAATTATAAGATTTGTTAGTACAGGTTGGTCCAAACCGTAATTATTTTGAGTTGAGTATCCAACAATTTGAAACTGCCTCTTTCCAATGTAGCTGCGTAACTTTTTTGCAATGCAATCTCAAAACTTAACCATTAAACTTTTCTCCAACCATTTCAAAAATAGTTTTTGAAGTTGAAGAAATTGTTGGGTTATCCCTCCTATTTGGAGTGACCCATATCAATGTGAAAAATAAATAAAATAAGAAAAGGGGGTGTTTAAAGTAAATGGGCTTAAGTTGTTAATTGTTGTGGCCCATGGTTCCATGTGTTGCTCACGTGATGGAACAAAAAGGAAGGGATATGAAATCCCTAGCTTCAACACAACACAATATCAGTAACACAACATTAAGTAACAGTAGCGCAGACCAAGTGAGAAGAAACAGTGCTCGTGGCTGCATCATTGGAGAAGAGATTTTGGGTTCTAAGTGATAATGGGTGTGTAGCAAAGTTGCTTGTTTTGAGCTACAACTTGAGTATGTATTTTCTATCACTTAGTTAATCTTTCTTAGTTGTTTAAATCTCTCTCTAGGTTGTGTTAGTTTACCCATTTATGTGGAAGTTGAGTTGTTGTTAGATTCCACCATTGGTGATGATTATCGTTGTTCCTAGTGTTTACTAGATGACTGATTGTGTACCCATTATTTATTCATAGTGGAAGATTTATCTGGCTTGGTCCCGTGGTTTTTTATTCTCTCACATTGGGAGGATTTTCCACGTTAAATATTGGTGTCTCGTATTTTATTTTGCCGTTGTTATTATTCTGCTTGGATTAGATTTTCTGGTTGTCTACTTAATTGCACAGGTGATTGGGAGAAATAATTCCGCATTTTAAAGAGACTATTAAGTCTAGTTTTTCCCCAACAAGTGGTATCTAGAGCCGTGGTTTGAGTTGTGCAATGATGGAGACGAACACATCTAGAATGGTTAGTTTGAATGGATCCAACTATAATGTTTGGAAAGGCAAGATGGAAGATTTGCTTTATGTTAAAGGCTTTCACTTACCGGTTTTCTCTAATGAAAAACCCGATGGAAAAAGTGATGAAGAATGGACTTTGTTGCATAGACAAGTTTGTGGTTACATTCGTCAATGGGTGGATGATAATGTTTTGAATCATGTGAGCTCGGTGACGCATGCTCGCTCTCTTTGGATCAAACTTGAGGAGTTGTATGCAAGAAAGACGGGGAACAATAAGTTGTTCTTGTTCAAGCAATTGATGTCATTGAGGTATAGTGATGGTTCGCCAATGACCGATCACTTGAACACTTTTCAAGGGATTCTAAATCAATTGTCGGAGATGAAGCTTATTTTTGATGACGAAATCCAAGGTTTATGGCTTCTTGGTACTTTGCCTAATTCTTGGGAGACTTTTAGAACATCCTTGTCTAACTCCGCTCCGAATGGTATCATCTCGATGGACTTGGCTAAAAGTAGTGTGTTGAATGAGGAGTTGAGGCGTAAGTCACAAGGTTCTTCCTCACATTCCGAGGTGTTGGTTACCGAATCAAGGGGGAGACAACAAAGTAGAGGTCCAAGTAATCGTGGGACATCACGTGGTAAATCACAAGGAGGCTCTAATAGATTCGCTAATATTGAGTGTCACCATTGCAAAGAAAAGGGACACATAAAAAGGTTTTGCCGAAAGTTGAAAAGAGAAAACAAGAAAAAGGGCTACAACAACGACAAGAAAGAAGGTAACAATAATGAAGATGTTGCTATTGTTGATGATGACTTCTTTATTGTTTGTGATAGTTGTGTAGAGAATGTCAATCTATCATGTGATGAGATGGATTGGGTGGTTGATAGTGGTGCTTCTACTCATGCAACCTCAAGACGTGATCTTTTTTCAACTTACGAGACCGGTGATTTTGGGGTTGTTCGTATGGGAAATGATGGACAAGCTAATGTTATCGGAATAGGAGATGTTTGTGTTGAAACTAGCAATGGAACTACTCTAGTTCTCAAAGGCGTGAAACACATTCCGGAACTTCGATTCAATCTTTTGTCCGTTGGAAAGTTGGATAATGAAGGATATGATAATTCTTTTTCGGGCAATGAATGGAAGTTAAAGAAAGGCTCAATGGTGGTTGCTAAAGGAAAAAGAAATTCGAACTTGTATGTCGTCCAACTTGGAGTTTCGAAGTGCTACATCAACACTTGTGATAATGATAGCTCATCCGAATTATGGCATAAGCGTTTGGGTCATATGAGTGAAAAAGGTTTGAGCATTTTGGCAAAGAAGAATGTGTTGCATGGTGTTTCCGATACAAAGTTGAGAAAATGCTCACATTGTTTGGCGAGTAAGCAAAGAAGAGTTTCCTTTATGTCATCCGAACCAAAGAGGAAATCGGAAGTGTTGGAGTTAGTACATTCCGATGTGTGTGGTCCGATGAAGACACGGTCACTTGGTGGTGCATATTACTTTGTTACTTTCATTGATGATTTTTCTCGAAAAATTTGGGCTTATACTTTGAAGACGAAAGATCAAGTGCTAGATACCTTCAAGTCGTTTCAAGCATCGGTTGAAAGAGAAACGGGGAAAAAGCTCAAGTGTATCCGAACCGATAACGGGGGAGAGTATGTTGGTCCTTTCGACAAGTATTGTCAAGAGCAAGGTATACGTCACCAAAAGTCTCCTCCAAAGACTCCACAATTGAATGGGTTAGCCGAAAGAATGAATAGAACTTTGGTTGAAAGGATGAGGTGTTTACTTTCTCAATCAAAGTTGCCGAAATACTTTTGGGGAGAAGCATTGAACACGGTTGTTCATCTCTTAAACATCACTCCATGTGTTCCGTTGAAGTTTGATGTTCCAAATCATGTTTGGAGTGGTAAAGAAGTTTCCTATGACCATCTTCGGGTGTTTGGGTGCATGGCTTATGTGCATATTCCGAAGGATGAGAGATCGAAATTGGATGAGAAGTCAAAGAAATGTGTGTTTGTTGGGTATGGACTTGATGAGTTTGGGTATCGATTCTTTGATCCGTTTAAACGGAAACTTATTCGTAGTCGTGATGTTGTATTCATGGAGGATTATACCATTGAAGACATCGACAAAGTTGAGAATAAAGATCCAATTTTTGAAGATGAAGAAATAATTGATACGGACTCAACTACTATTGCTCCTACCCCTATCACTTTTGAAGATGCTCCAATTGAAAATCAAGGTATGGATTTAAATGTTGATAATGTTTTAAATCCTAATGATGTTGTTGATGTAGGTGATACGGAAGATGTTGTTGAAAATGATGTTGATCAAGAGATTGAAAATGTTGAGCAACCGGTTGCCTCTAATGAATTGAGGCGCTCTACTCGTGATAAAAGGCCTTCCGTTCGATATCCCTCAAATGAGTATGTTTTTCTTACCGATGGTGGAGAACCCGAAAGCTTTAAAGAAGTTTTGGAGGATGAGAACAAAAAGGAGTGGATGGATGCCATGGAGGATGAAATGCAATCACTTCGTGAGAATAATACTTTTAAGTTAGTGAAGTTGCCAAAGGGTAAGAGAGCATTGAAGAATAGATGGGTTTATCGGATTAAACAAGATGAGTGTACTTCTCAAAGAAGATACAAGGCTCGTTTGGTTGTAAAAGGTTTTAAACAACGGGAAGGTATTGACTTTGGCGAGATTTTTGCTCCGGTTGTGAAGATGCAATCTATTCGATTGGTTCTTGGACTAGCCGCTAGTCTTGATTTGGAAGTAGAACAAATGGATGTGAAGACGGCTTTCCTTCACGGTGATCTACATGAAGAAATTTACATGGAACAACCGGATGGGTTTGTTGAGAAGGGTAAAGAAGACTATGTTTGCAAGTTGGTAAAAATTCTTTATGGTTTGAAACAAGCACCTCGCCAATGGTATCAAAAGTTCAACTCGGTGATGATTGAACATGGGTACAAGATGACTAAGGCCGATCATTGTGTATTTTTCCGGAATTTTTCCGAAGGTGATTTCATTATTCTCTTACTTTATGTGGATGATATGCTAATTGTTGGAAAGAATATTTCAAGAATTAAAGAGTTGAAAAACACTTTGAGTGAATCTTTTGCTATGAAGGATTTAGGAGAGGCTCGGAAAATTCTTGGTATTGAAATTATTCGAGATCGAAATGAGAAGAAGTTGTATTTGTCACAAGAAAAATATGTGGAGAAAGTCCTTCGGCGTTTTAGTATGGATAAGGCTAAAGCGGTGAGCATTCCACTTGCTTCTCATTTCAAGCTTAGTCATAATCTATGTCCAACTACAAGTGAAGAAAAGTTGAGTATGAAGAACATTCCATACTCATCGGCCGTTGGTAGTTTGATGTATGCTATGGTTTGTACAAGGCCCGATATTGCTCATGCCGTGGGAGTGGTGAGTCGTTATCTCTCAAATCCGGGAAAAGATCATTGGGAGGCCGTGAAGTGGGTGATGAGATATTTGCGTGGCACTTCGAATTTGAGACTAACTTTGGGATGCAAGAAGCCTATGTTGGTTGGTTATACGGATTCGGATCTTGCCGGAAGCTTGGATGATCGAAAATCTACTTCGGGATATATGGTGACTTTTGCCGGGGGAGCCGTGGCTTGGCAATCAAAGTTGCAAAAGTGTGTTGCACTCTCTACTACCGAAGCCGAGTTCATAGCAATTGTTGAAGCGTCAAAAGAGTTGTTATGGTTGAGAAAACTTGCAAGGGAACTTGGTGTGAAACAAGAAAAATATGTCTTGTTTTGTGATAATCAAAGTGCTATTCACTTGTCGAAGAATTCTTCCTTTCACTCGAGGTCGAAGCATATTGATGTTCGTTATCATTGGATTCGTGATGCGTTAGATTCCAAGTTGATGGAGCTTGAGAAGATTCACACCGATGACAACGGTTCGGATATGTTGACGAAGGTGTTGCCTAGAGGAAAGTTTGAGTTTTGTCGTATGGAAACCGGTTTGGTGTTGCCCTCCAACTAGTCGGTCGGGGGAGTTTGTTGGGTTATCCCTCCTATTTGGAGTGACCCATATCAATGTGAAAAATAAATAAAATAAGAAAAGGGGGTGTTTAAAGTAAATGGGCTTAAGTTGTTAATTGTTGTGGCCCATGGTTCCATGTGTTGCTCACGTGATGGAACAAAAAGGAAGGGATATGAAATCCCTAGCTTCAACACAACACAATATCAGTAACACAACATTAAGTAACAGTAGCGCAGACCAAGTGAGAAGAAACAGTGCTCGTGGCTGCATCATTGGAGAAGAGATTTTGGGTTCTAAGTGATAATGGGTGTGTAGCAAAGTTGCTTGTTTTGAGCTACAACTTGAGTATGTATTTTCTATCACTTAGTTAATCTTTCTTAGTTGTTTAAATCTCTCTCTAGGTTGTGTTAGTTTACCCATTTATGTGGAAGTTGAGTTGTTGTTAGATTCCACCATTGGTGATGATTATCGTTGTTCCTAGTGTTTACTAGATGACTGATTGTGTACCCATTATTTATTCATAGTGGAAGATTTATCTGGCTTGGTCCCGTGGTTTTTTATTCTCTCACATTGGGAGGATTTTCCACGTTAAATATTGGTGTCTCGTATTTTATTTTGCCGTTGTTATTATTCTGCTTGGATTAGATTTTCTGGTTGTCTACTTAATTGCACAGGTGATTGGGAGAAATAATTCCGCATTTTAAAGAGACTATTAAGTCTAGTTTTTCCCCAACAAAAATTGGGATGCAGGTATTATAGTGATGAATGTAAAAACCTATTTTTACATTGAGTCATGCGGTCTCTCCTTAGTTTAGTTTTGCGGTAGTAAGAATTGACTTTAATATAATTAATTCTATAAAATTGATTCTGATCAAAATTGATTTTAAGTTAAAATAATTTATTTTTGAATATATTCATGCAAAAGTGAATTTCACGAAAAATTTAAATGTAAAAATCAATTTTAAAATCAGAAGCTACGATTTCTAGCTTCAAATTGAATCAATTTTACTTTTGAGAAATCAAACAAGTCAGAATCAATTCTACACGTCTAAAATTAATTTTGACTACTCCAAAATTGAAACCAAACATACACTAAACTTTTTATATAATTTGGTATTATGTTTCATCAATCAATCTTATGGTACAACACAAATCAGTAAAAATGAATGAAAAGCAATATCAGCATTATGTAAACCCTAAGTTTACTGGCTCAGAAGACACTTTCACAAGGATTAATCAATCTACTACCAAACAAGTAAATGGCAGCCGTAAGACCGGCCTTTTTATCATCACTGCCAGTAAAACAAAAATAAATAATAAGAAATGAAAATTACAATTCCAGTGCCCATAGTTATTTTATTGGTGATATTGTTCAACACATAATAAATAGGTGAAAATTACAATTCCAATGCCCCAAAATCAATCAAAAAAACATTTTAAAATAATTAAAATTAAAAAATATGAATATGATGTTGTCAGAAGTAGCTGGTTGTAATCTCATGTATGAAAATATCAATGGGAATCCGATTGATTTTTTATCATCACTCAACATCATATAAATCATAAAAAATAGTTGAAAATATCATAAGTGTATCAAAAACAAAAATAATATAAATCATCATAAAATTAGAAGAAATACACATCAATAGATTAAGAAATAACATGATATATAATAAAAGTCACTAGATAAATATTAAAAACTACATGAACAATTGAAAAGGTTAAAAAGTAATTGTTGAAGTATGAAAAATTAAACTGCATAATTGTTTTTCTATGGCATATAGCCATATTGTTTGTTAATGAGCCTCGTATATTTTTGTGCATTAGCAATGGTATGGTCTTTTGGAAATGCTATTAACACTACTCGATTTGATACCATTTCTTATAACAATTGAGCAGTGTTAATAGCATTTAAATGTTTTGTAACAAAATATATAAGAAAATTGATATGATACACATAGTGAATATTTCAATGTTTCTGGATGAGAAAGTGACGTCTTCATCTCTTATAGTCTTAGAGCATTAACATGTTACTCATGACACTTTGTAAAACCTTAGGCAGAGCATTAAGTTTCTCCCAACGCTTTCCCAAACTCCCTAAAACCTTAGGCATTCATACAAAGGAAAGAAATGTATTCTTTCCTCACCACCATTATCACATGGATTTCTTAATATTTTTATTGGATTACTCTATTTTAATAATATTTGTGAATCGAAAGATTCAACTTTTGTAATTTCTTTGAAACTGGAAATATATTCTTTTATAAATCATACACATTCTTGTACAAAACAAAAATCATACATATTCATTAAACTACCTTAAGACTCTATAATAATAATAAGCAACATCAATTCACTGAAGCATTTCTAATTCTAATTACCCATTTAGAGTTTCTACATCAACGTTTATGTAATTACTCATGTAATCTAACAAGCTATTAAGTGAAGGGTTTTCCATCACACAAATACGAGGGCAATTGGATTCAAGCCTTAACTAGAGTAACCAAGATACAAAAAAGCACAAAACATCAAATGGGGCAGCAGGGTGTTTCTGCCCGGCAAGCATGGGCGCGCGCGCACACACGCATTGTAATGACATCAATATCACTATGAAACTGAACAAAGATGTCATATCAAAGTTCCAAAACAATCTCAACTCAACAACATAATAACTTATCAATATTCATTAAACAGAAAATACATTTCTCATTATAACATAAATCTAACTTATAACATTAACATTATGCAAACTAGACAACTATACCTAACATAAATATATGAACAATGGTTAGATAATCATATCCAACATTGCCGCAAAAAATCTAAAACCAGATGCAGCAACATAGCAGATCCAGCAGGAATGTGAGTGTAGCATTTTTAATCTCTAGAGATATCCCGGTAGAATCATCCCAACATAGTTTGTCGACCTCATTGGGATGAATCCTACCGAGACATCACTAGAAATTAAAGTAGTTTAGATTGGTTCCAACCAAGGCTGGTTGCCAAGATATCACCAGAAATTAAAAAGTAGTTTAGATTGGTTTTTTTATTTCTAAAGTCATTCAATCTAAATTACAACAACCAAAGACAAGACAATTAAGAATACAATCTCCAAATACAAACCAAAAAGAAAAACATCAAATGTAGTTTTTTTTATGAAAAGAATAAATTCAGTCCCTTAGATGTTCAATAATGATTGCGATCATACCCGCAAGTCAATACAGGTCTGTAGGCTCATCACAATAATACTCTCAAAAATCAATTGAATTGGCAAAACAAAAACAGAAAAAAAATGAAAATGGTATGAACACAACAAAATACAAATAAATAAATGGGGCCTCAGAGATCTTGGTGGATAAAAATCATCAAGTGGGTATTTTTCCCATCAAGAGTAGCAAATATTTAAATGCATCACCAGCCCCAAAATTAATCAAAATTTAAAACAAAATTAACAACAATAAGTAAAAAAAAAAAAAATGAATATGATGTTGTCAGAAGTAGCTGGTTGTAATCTCATATATGAAAATATCAATGGGAATCCGATTGATTTTTATCATCACTCAACATCATTTATATCATAAATATGTAAAACAAGAATCAAATAAAGTAGTGAAAAATATTAAGAGAAATAGTTATAGTAATAGTAATGGTAATGGAGTAGAAAATATGTAGAAAATAACTGATCTATATGATAATAAAATTGAAAGAATCAAGCTTAATAAAAAGACATAGTAAAGGAAAAAAGAAAAGCTTTTGCTGCGCTAGGGTTTATGGAGTTTGCAAAAACATAGAGAAGTTATATATAGCCACAGTTTCGCTTAATAGGCTTTTGCCCATGGGCTTTGCTCACTAAGCCCATTAAAATGAGATGATAATTTATTTATTTTATTTTTGGAAAACTATTAGAGCACAAAAATATTTGAAGGAAACTAAAATATTAGTGTGTTACCTTTGGATTTGACTTATTTTTAAGTTTATGTAAATAGATAAAATTTTAGTTTGATTTATAAGTTTTCACTGATAAAAATTGTATTTTTATAAATTACTTATCGTAAACTACTTTAAAAAGTTTATAATAATACATGACAACTTATTTATTTGCGTAAATTATTTCAAATAAGCTCAAAAATAAATCAATTCATCTTCAAATATATAGTTCAATTGGAAGCTATGAGAAATATGTATTATTAGAGTTTAAGCTCTAAACTCTCCAATTTTTTCATATTTAAAATGTGTGAATTTTGCTTTAAAAAAAGTGTGAATTTAGTTATTAGACAACTTCGCAAAAAATATATTAATTTTTAAATAACTTTGAGAATTTGGTTTAGTAGTAAAAGATATACTTCGGAGTTCGGATTTGAGATTCCGAATTTAAGCTCCGCTAGTATTTTTAAAGGAATTATAATTTATTTTTTTTATAAAATGTTTTTAAAGAAGTATAAATATAAATGTATTTCCATTACTTGCATCGAATGGGACATCATCTCCTCACTTTAATTAGAGATATATAGACCATAACTGGTCTTGTTCCTCAATTGATGGAATCCATCATCAACATTACATTTCATCACTCCCCGACATGTAGTCCATCTCGTATTGTTTCTCCTATCCTATAAGGTGCTATTTCTGTCACGGCTGAGCTGCACCGTCGACAGCCACTTCATCTGTGCAGCCATACTGATATGGTGCGAGGCAACTTGGTGCTGGTTCCAAATCCAATCGTTTCGGTTGTGCCACAGTCCCTGTAGCAACATCATAAACCGAGTAACAACTGCTTCAGATTCCCCGCACTAGAATACATCCAATATTAAGGCCGCTGCTGCACCAGAATGCTGCATTCTATCACAAATAACAGCGCATAAACCAGCCTGCTGCCATGACTGAACACCGGTCTCGCATTGTTAAAAAATATGACAATCACTTTCCACCAGATCTCCACACAACCCACAGCTACGAGGACAAGGAACATGGCATTCATTCAACCTTTGTCGCATCGGCAAACAATCCCTAGGGACAAGGAGTATAGGGTACTATTATTCAAGAAAAGTTGCACCTGGACTATCCCTAAAACCGTTCAAAAGAGAAGTTTAAGCACGTGCTCAATTCGAGAAGTTTTACTCAAAATCAATTTTTCTCAAATTATGCACATTTGGTTAAGGCACCTAATATTAATTCCAAAATAAAATCAATCAAATAAAAGGTAGCAAAACGTGACACTCCTAAGACCAATCTATGTTCCATAGTTTCATTCACATTCTCACAATCCATTCATTATCATGGCCATGATTTCATTAATCTAACTATCCTCACATCACATATTGCTGCTAAGATACAACAGTTCAAAATCATTGAAGGTGCAAGATTAACTCCTAAGCATGGTTTAACAACTCCAAATTATTGAAGAATCACATAAGCATAGTCCATCACTAAAATATAAATGAGAACATGAAGGTGCAAGATTAATTGAAGGTGCAATGTCTCTATTTATCCAAAAAATTCTCTTGATGTTCCCTAAAACAGTAATGAGTAACATAAACATGACATTATAACAATTGGACAAGAATACGAAAAATACAATCAAAATAACAATGTGTAACAAATGAACCACCTTACCTAGTTTCAATCTTACGGTAGACCTCTTGCGATAATTTCACGTAGAAGTTTCTCTGCCTTATCATGTGAAATTCTCCTTGATTTGCACAAACCAATAATAAGGGAATTGTAAGTTACGATATTCGGAATAATGTTTCTACAACGCATTTCTTTGAAGAGATTTAAGGCTTCATCCACCATTTTAACCTTACAAAATCCCTTAATCATAATACTATAGCTATGAACATTTGGAGTCACTCCACACTGGGCCATGGTGTTGAATATACCCTTGGCCTTATTCATTTCTTTAAGTAAGCAATATCCATCCATTAAAGAGCTATAAGTAACAACACTAGGTTTAACACCTTTTCTCATCATCATAGCAAATACATTATTAGCTTCTTTCACTTTTCCTTGCTTACAAAATGCATCAATCAATATATTAAACGTATACACATCTGGCTTTGTTTTTTCCAATCTCATTTCATTAAACAAATCAATCGCTGCTTCCAATTTATCAACAATACAAAAGCCATTAATTAAAGTATTATAAGTGACAACATCAGGAGAAATTTTCTTAGCAACCATTTCATAATATAAATCAAAAGCATCATCAACAAGTTTATTTTTGCACATACGGTCAATAATCGCACCGTACATTACCACATCAGGTCGAACCAATTTTCCATCAACTCGTCTCAGCAATTGTAGCACTGCTCTTGTTTCTCCAACTTTACATAACCCATTGATCAAAATCCCATAACTAACTTGGGTCAACTGAAATCCCTGGGCTACCACCTTGTCATGAAATTGCAATGCTTTAAGCATATTACCTTCGAGACAATAACCCTTAATGAGTGTAGTAAAAACTATGGCATTTGGCTCATAACCTTTTTTGAGAATGTTGGCAAATACAGAAAAGGAAAGAGAGTTAAAACCCATTTGACAAAGGCAATTCATCAAGATGTTGGAAGTGACTAAGTTTGAAACAATTCCATTTAATTCGATTTGACGATGAAGTGAAACAACAGTGTAGTAATGCTTGGATTTAACAAGGGACTAAATTAACTAACCCAAATTGGCACAGATGAGAATCGAATCTGAGATCTAAAAGCATTTTCCTATTAATAAAGGATTAAATTACACTTTTAATCCCTTTTTTTTTAATATTTTGGACACGGAATAGACCACCACACGCAGTGAATTTGGTGTCGCTAAAACAGACCCGTTCGTATTTGCCTTCATCCAATCTATTAACGGAGTCTTCCAAATGACCATTGTAATTTTTAGAGGCATTCCGTAGGAGCGGTTGTAGCTGGAGGCCGAGCAGAATTTGATTTTCAAGGCTGTTCGTGAAGCCGGGAATAGACGGTGCACTAGTGTGCATTGCGGTAATAATCTTGGCCTTGGCAGCATGTAACTTTATCGTCGAACTGTTGAAGCGAATACCATTCCTTGCCATCCAAATGGTATGAAACACATGAGTGAACGCAGCAAATGACATATTTCGGAGACGAGAATTTGTTTAAATTAATCATTTCTTTCAAAAAAAAAAGTAGTACAATGTGATTTGATACTGACATTCCTTGTTTATTTTTTTATTAACCCTCTGGTGCTGTTTCTGCTGTCTATGTGGTGTTATTTCTGTCGCGGCTGAGCTTCACCATCGACCATTCCAGCCACTTCATCTCTGCTGCTAGCCATATAGATATGGTGGGAAGTAACTTGGTGCTGGTTCCAAATACAATCATTTCGGTTGTGCCACAGTTCCCATAGCATCATCATAAAGCGAGTAACAACCCATAAACCAGCCTGCATAAAAAATGCCGCATTCTATCGCAAATAATAACCCATAAACAAGCCTGCTGCCATGACCGAACACTGGTCTCGCATTGGAAAAAAAGTATGTCAATCGTTTTCGACAGCTACTAGGACAGGGAACATGGCATTCGGTCAACCTTAGTCGCATCGGCAAGTGAAATAATGTAAAACAAAATTACTCAAATTATGGGATGACGTAAGAACAAACAGAAACATAGTTCATGTGTAGACTATGTGAAAATCAAAATTTCTCAAATTATACACATTTGGTTAAGGCACTAATATTCAATCAACTTGACACTCCTAAGACTAATCTATGTTCCATAGTTTCATTCACATTCTCACAATCCATTCATTATCATGGCCATGATTTCATTACAGTACAGCAATATAACCAAATATACATATCCAAATATGATAAAAAAAGCAACATAGCAGATAGATTCAGCAGGGTGTTAAACACTTAAGCCAGATTGGACTCTAAAGCAAATCATTAATGAGTGAGCAATTAAGAAATTGCTTGACTTTAGATGTAGCATTTTCTATTGTTTGAGTGTCCTCAAACCAAACTACTCTGCATCCACGTTTATATCCATTAACAGTGTCCTCAAGCCAAATTTGTATAGTCGAATGAACCTCGTCATCATTGTCGTCCTTTCTCACCATGTCAACCATTTCAGTTAATTTGAGGCTAATACATGGAGATGGACCTGCAGCCCTTGAGGCTTATATTTCTTCTGCCAAAGGCTCCTGCTTGAGCGGAATAGTTTCAGTTAAACTATGCATGCTTTATTTATTCTTTTGGTGAACTCCGAGTTCGTGCTCCTTTCTTTAGTTTATTTGGCTCTTCTGTGCATGAATTATATGGGACGAAAGAAATCATCACTTATTTAGAAATCACAAGGTCTCTCCTAGTTCATAGACTCAATGAATATAAAGACATTCTTATGACTTGAAATCAACATTGATCACAGCAAATATAATTATATGAACAATTCACATAAAACAGATTAAGACAGCTATTAGAGCATGAGATTAATCAAGAGAAGGACAATGCTTCTACTTGTCAAAATAGCGATACCTTGCCTCTTAAGCAATCTAGTTAGTTAGTTTTACTACATTGTTTTCCTGTATGCTAGTGCACTATTAGTTAGTATACACTACATTTCTTGTATATAATCACTCTTTCTAATCAAGGAACATCAGTATTTGAAAACCAAGTGCAGCAATAAAACTGTAAATCAAGTGATGCAATAACCAAATATACATATCCAAATATGATAAAAAAAAAGCAACATGGCAGATAGATCCAGCAGGAGTGTTAAACCAGATTGGACTCTAAAGAAAATCATTAATGAGTGAGCAATTAAGAAATTGCTTGACTTTAGATGTAGCATTTTCTATTATTCGAGATATTTCGATAGACTTAGCCTGACTTCTACCTAATTTCCCTTTCCAATCAACCTCCTTTTTACATATTTCTTTGAAGTTCTTCGATGCCTCCATCTTCTTGATTTCAAATGCTTTCAATGTGCTCTCAGCAATTTCAACAGACTCCCTATTGCTGTCGAATCTATCTTTCATCGGGCCAAGTTGCTTAAGAATCTGTCTTGCTTCATGTATTTTTTGAATGTTCCCCTTGCATTACCATCATTCATCTGCACATCAAATTTTGGCAACCACTTCCATTCACGGAGCATGCATGCCTTCCATGATTCTTAATTGGAACTCGGGTTTCCCATTGAATTTGCCACCATTCTTATTTGGAAGTCAGGTTTACTACAATGACAACAGTGAAAGATGACTCTTCTGACTTTTTAGAGAGTGATGACTGGCTAGAATCAACATCTTTGACATTGATGAAGGGGGTTAGGTTTAAAATGAAGCATATCTTGAAAGATTGTGATGTGAAACTATTACATTATATAGCCTAAGAGATGCGGTATTAGCAATGAAGCACATACAAGGATACAGGTATCTGGTATGCCTAATGTTGTATTTTGACATTTTATTTTGTTCTATTTTTGCCGGAATTCTTTTAATGCAAATTCAGTTCTTTGGTTGATTGAAAAAAATATAAGACTTGTGTAATATAATCTTACGGAGTCAACAACAATCCGGCTGCACCCATCCGGAAAGTGCTTGAATAAAGCCTCAAATTGAGTCCTATATACAGCAGCCATAACTGGTCTTGTTCCTCGATTGATGGAATCAAGCGTCAACATTACATTTCATCACTCCCCGACATGGAGTCTTCCATCTCATACCGTTTCTTCTGTCCTAAAAGGTGCTATTTCCGTCACAGCTGAGCTGCACCGCCTACCATTCCAGCCACTTCATCTGTGCAGCCGTACTGATATGGTGCGAGGCAACTTGGTGCTGGTTCCAAATCCAATTGTTTCGGTTGTGCCACAGTCCCTGTAGCAACATCATAAACCGAGTAACAACTGCTTCAGATTCCCCGCACTAGAATACATCCAATATTAAGGCTGCTGCTGCACCAGAATGCTGCATTCTATCACAAATAACAGCGCATAAACCAGCCTGCTGCCATGACTGAACACCGGTCTCGCATTGTTAAAAAATATGACAATCATTTTCCACCAGATCTCCACACAACCCACAGCTACGAGGACAAGGAACATGGCATTCATTCAACCTTTGTCGCGTTGGCGAGTATCACAGATGAGTCAGGCCAAGGCGAGTCTCGTCTTGCCGGCAAGAAGGTGAAGCTACCACTATTCGACGGAGACGATCCTGTTGCGTGGATCACACGAGCTGAGATCTACTTTGATGTTCAGAACACCGTTGATGATATGCGCGTCAAGTTGGCGCGTTTGAGCATGGAGGGGGCAACGATTCATTGGTTCAATCTTCTTTTGGAAACAGAGGATGATCTGTCATGGGGGAAGTTGAAGAAGGCTTTGATCGCGCGCTATGGAGGACGGCGATTAGAAAACCCTTTTGAAGAACTATCGACGCTTCGTCAATCTGGTAGTGTCGAAGAGTTTGTTGAGGCTTTTGAGTTGTTATCGTCCCAAGTCGGAAGGTTACCGGAGGAGCATGAGTGGGTTGAAACCGGCGATTCGTCGGCGGGTGAGAACACTTAATCCTCAAACTCGTATGCAAATGATGCGTATGGCAAAGGATGTAGAGGACGAACTCAAGGAGGAAGACGACGAAGGTGATCGTATTGTGGGAAAGAAACCGTTGGGCCGGACTGAAGGAAGTGGGCTTGGATCTAAATTTCGAAACGGGTTTCCTTTGACCCATAGAGATTTGACCCGGTCCAGTCATTCGGGTTGGAATAACCCACCAAAGAAAACGGGCTCCTCAAGCCCTAGTACCAATTCCAGCTCACACTCCAACTCTAACTCATCACTTAACTCATCGGGACGGAAACCTGAGGGAGACCGACAGCGATGGAGAGGGATGCGAATCGAAGAGATGGAAGAACGCCGAGCTAAAGGGTTATGTTACAAGTGTGGTTTGAAATTTCACCCGACGCTGCATAAATGCCCAGAAGCTTCTCTGCGTATTTTGATTTTGGGAGCAGGGGAAGCCATTAACGACGATGGTGAGATTGTTTCCTTGGAGGCGGATGATGATGAAGAGGAGGAAGAGGAACCTGGAGCGGAGTGTAAGGCGATTGGCGTGTTGGGTAGTATGGGGGAGTACCGCACCATGAAGGTTGGAGGCAAACTAGAGAATATTGATGTGGTGGTGTTGATAGACAGTGGTGCTAGTCATAATTTCATCTCTCCAAAGCTAGCCACTGCTCTAGGATTGCAGGTGAAACAAATTGCAGAGAGGAAGATCAAACTGGGTGATGGTCACAAAATTGTCAGTAAAGGGGTCTGTGAAAATTTATCCCTTTGTCTTGGTAGTATGGAGGTTGTTGTTGATGCTTTAGTGCTGGATTTGGGTGGGTTGGATGTTGTGTTGGGAGTCTCGTGGTTGTGTACTTTGGGGAAGGTCTTGATGGATTGGAAGGCTCTCACTATGCAGTTCTGGCACCAAGGCAAGTCAGTCACTCTACAGGGCCAAGGTGAGAATAAAGAGCAGCACTGTTACTTAAATTCATTTCTGGACAATAGGCATGGGGACAGCAATGGGTGGATTCAATATTTACATCAGGAAGCAAGCAATGACAATGGAGTACTTGTGGAGTTTCAACCATTATTGGAGAAGTTTGCTAGGGTGTTTCAGGACACTATTCAGTTACCACCAATGAGGTCTAAGGCACATCAGATCAAGCTTGTTCCAAATCATGGGGCTGTTAATGTACGACCATATAGATACCCCCACCATCAGAAGGAGGAGATTGAGAAGCAAATTGATGAGCTGCTGCAAGCTGGAGTTATCAGGTCAAGTATGAGTGATTTTTCTAGTCCTGTGATTTTGGTCAAAAAGAAAGATAGTAGTTGGAGGATGTGTGTAGACTATAGAGCCCTCAACAAAGCCACAGTGCCTGACAAGTATCCAATTCCTATTGTTGATGAATTGTTGGATGAATTGTTTGGAGCTACCATTTTTTCTAAGATAGACCTCAAGTCGGGATACCATCAGATACGAGTACGTGAGGAAGACATCCATAAAACGGCTTTTAGAACACATAATGGTCATTTTGAATATTTGGTGATGCCGTTTGGGTTGATGAATGCGCCTGCAACATTTCAGGCCATTATGAATGATTTATTTCGGCCATTTCTAAGGAAGTTTGTTTTGGTTTTTTTTGATGATATATTGGTTTATAGCAAATCTGTCTCTGACCACCTAGTTCACTTGGAACAAGTTTTGAAAATGCTGCTGGACAACACTTTTGTTGCCAATCAAAAGAAGTGTAGATTTGGTTGTGATCATGTTGATTATTTGGGTCATATTATTTCAGCCCAAGGAGTGGCAGTGGATCCAGACAAAGTAAGGTGTGTAATGGAATGGCCTGTTCCTCGTAATGTTAAAGGCGTGAGAGGATTTTTGGGACTCACCGGTTACTACCGAAAATTCATTAAGGATTATGGCAAGATCGCCAAACCCTTGACAGAGTTAACTAAGAAGGACAGCTTCAAATGGGGACCAGAGGCAGCAGCTGCGTTCCATCAACTGAAACAAATCATGACCACTGCTCCTGTGCTTACTCTACCTAATTTTGCTATTCCGTTTGAAGTAGAATGTGATGCTGCAGGAAGGGGTATTGGGGCTGTATTGATGCAGCAGAAACAGCCGGTAGCTTACTTCAGCAAGGCTTTATCTGCAGGTAACTTGGCCAAGTCGGTTTATGAAAAGGAGCTGATGGCTTTGGTTTTATCAATTCAACATTGGCGCCATTACTTATTGGGCAAATCCTTTGTGGTTTACACCGACCACAAAAGTCTGAAGCATTTTCTACACCAACGAATTACTTCTCCAGACCAACAGTGTTGGCTTGCCAAGCTATTGGGCTATCAATTTGAGGTGGTATATAAACCAGGCCCTGAGAATAAGGCTGCTGATGCTTTATCTAGGTGTCATGGTGATATGGATTTGACAGTTTTGTTGTCATCTTCTCCTCGGCTGGTAGGGCAGGAGCCATGGGAAAAGGTGCAGCAAGATGCTGATTTGGATTTGAGCATGATTGTGTCGTCTCCTCAATGGCTGGAAGGGCAGAAGCTGTTGCAGGAGGCTTCCCAAGACGCACAAATTCAAAAGTTGATCTCTGAGTTGACTGACAAACCTGATAGCAAACCAGGCTTTGCAGTCCAGCAGGGAATTTTGTTCTATCAGGGCAGGTTGGTGATTCCTGCCACTTCTCCTTCTATTCCGGTGTTATTAGCAGAATTTCACAACACTCCTATGGGCGGCCACTCTGGTTTTCTACGTACTTATAGGAGGATTGCTGCTAACCTTTATTGGATTGGGATGCAAAAGACAATTAGGGATTATATCCGTGCTTGTGATATTTGCCAACGTCACAAATATGCCGCTACAACTCCCGGAGGATTGCTCCAACCTCTTCTTATCCCTAATGCCATTTGGGAGGATTTGTCTATTGATTTCATCACGGGATTGCCTAAATCCAAAGGCTTTGAAGCTGTGCTGGTTGTGGTGGATCGGTTGTCTAAATACAGCCACTTTATTTTGTTGAAACACCCTTATACTGCGAAGTCTGTGGCTGAGTTGTTTGTTAGAGAGGTGGTTAGACTACATGGTGTCCCTTCAACCATTGTTAGTGACAGAGACCCTCTGTTTATCAGTCATTTTTGGAGAGAATTATTCAAATTGCAGGGAACACAGCTCACCATGAGCTCGGCTTATCATCCGGAGACGGATGGTCAAACTGAGGTGATTAATAGGTGTTTGGAAGGTTATTTGCGTTGCTTTGCTTCAGATCAACCCAAGTCTTGGGCTTGTTGGATCCCTTGGGCTGAATATTGGTATAACACCACTTATCATGTGTCCATTGATAAGTCTCCCTTTGAAGTAGTGTATGGTAGGTCCCCTCCTACGTTGTTGAAGTTTTTGAGCAATGAAACTAAAGTAGCTGCTGTAGCTTTGGATTTGGCCGAGAGAGATGAAGCTATTACTCAACTCAAAGCTCATTTGTTGAAAGCCCAACAACAGATGAAACAATATGCAGATAAGAAGCGTCGTGATCTGCAGTTTGCTGTGGGTGAATGGGTGTTTTTAAAGCTGCGACCTCACAGACAGCAGTCGGTTATCAAACGAATTCATCAAAAATTGGCTGCTCGTTTTTATGGTCCATTTCAAATCATTGAGAGGATTGGGGCAGTAGCTTATAAGCTCCAATTACCTGCTGACTCTAAGATTCACCCAGTGTTCCATGTTTCTTTATTGAAGAAAGCGGTGGGGGATTATCCAATTCATGGGGAGCTTCCTAAAGAATTGCAGATTTCGGTGGATGAGGATGTTTATCCTGAGAAGATTTTGGGGTCTCGTATTAATTGGCAGGGTGGTACTGCTGTGCCTCAGAGTTTGATTAAATGGAAACATAAGTCTTTAGATGATGTTATGTGGGAAGATGATGTTTTCATTACTGGTCAATTTCCAGATTTTAGCCTTGAGGACAAGGCTCTTTTTGAGACAGGTGGTATTGATAGAGAGGTGACTCTTCCTAATAATGTGGGGCCAAAAGAATTGAAAGTTTATGCAAGGAAACGTGGGAGTAAGCATTAACATGTGCACAGCAGGTGACAGTTGCACTATATAAGGAATAATGAGTAGTAGATCACTTTAGCCTTGATTTTTGTACTTATTCGGTGGGACCACTTTTAGCTAAGTGGTATTGGGGAGTCTGCATACTCTTTGGGGAATGATAGTGACTCTATCATTCTGTTAGCATATCTCATCTATATTCCATAGTACTTTCACAGTTATACCACTTTATTACTTTATCGTCAATAATATACAATATTCAGTTATATCCATTTTCATACATTCATACAATATTCCTCTATACTTTATACTTTACAGATTCATTACTCCATCACAATCCCTAGGGACAAGGAGTATAGGGTACTATTATTCAAGAAAAGTTGCAGTTGGACTATCCCTAAAACCGTTCAAAAGAGAAGTTTAAGACACGTGTTCAATTAGAGAAGTTTAACTCAAAATCAATTTTTCTCAAATTATGCACATTTGGGTAAGGCATTAATATTAATTCCAAAATAAAATCAATCAAATAAAAGGTAGCAAAACGTGACACTCCTAAGACCAATCTATGTTCCATAGTTTCATTCACATTCTCACAATCCATTCATTATCATGGCCATTAATCTACTATCCTCACATCACATATTGTGCTGCTAAGATACAACAGTTCAAAATATGTGGATGTAAAAATGGGAAACACTCATAAAAATTTACACCAAAACATCTACATATCACTCTATTTGAAGATGAATGAAAAACAATTCCAGCACAATACGCCGCAACAGAAACTGAGAATCAAATGCAGCAAAATAAACAAATATACATATCCAAATATGATAAAAATCAACATAGCAGATAGATTCAGCAGGAGTGTTAAACCAGATTGCACTCTAAAGCAAATCATTAATGAGTGAGCATTTAAAAAATTGCTTGACTTTAGACGTGGCATTTTCTATCGTTTGAGATATCTCGATAGACTTATCCTGACTTCTAGCTAATTTCTCTTTCCAATCAGCCTCCTTTTTACATATTTCTTCGAAGTTCTTTGATGCTTCCTTCATCTTCTCTGATGCTTCCATCTACTTGTCTTCGAATGCTTTCAATGTGCTCTCAGCAATTTCAATAGAGACTCCCTATTGTTGTCAAATCTATCTTTCATCTTGCCAAGTTGCTTAAGAATCTGTCTTGCCTCACGTATCTCGGTTAGCCTAGTCTGAAACCACTTAACCTCATGCTTGTCAATAATTTTACTTAATATCGGCATAAATTCTGCATCCACTTTATATCCATTAATAGTGTCCTCAAGCAAACTTTGTATAGTCGAATCAACCTCATCATCATCGTCTTCGTTTCTCACCATGTTAACCATTTCAGTTAATTTGAGGCTAATAGATGGAGTCGAACATCCACCCCTTGAGGATTGTATTTCTTCTGCCAAAGGCTCCTGCACGAGCGGAACAGTTTCTGCGTCAAACATATTTTGTACATTGTTTTGAGTAGAAATTTCAGCCTCACCTAATTCCCCCGCCTTCTCTGGTATGCCTAATGTGGAATTTTCAACATGCATTTCCCCTACTTGTTCATCAGGGATAGCTTCAGTTTGAAGCCTTCTAGAGGATCTCAATCTCAATGAGAGGGGAGCGGCGGGGACCAGAAATATTCGCGGAGTTCGGAATTAAATTCCTTCTGTTAGATGTAGCACATTTCTGAGACTTGGACTGAACATATACAAAAAGGCAACAAAGTTGAAAGTTAGATTAAACCAATCACCATACAAAACTATTTATTTATTATAAGACAAAATTATGATATCAACTTTGGTAAAAAAATCATCATATCACACAAATTTATGAGAAGGAGAAACTGATTATGCTTCCAAGTTCCTTTTTTTTCAATCTCATTTCAATAAAAATGCCTCCTTTTAACATAATGTCTACTACTTTTTTGTAAGGAAAAATCATCATGGGCCTGTTAAAATTAACATACTTTGTGAAATTTTGCAAAACAGTATATTGTGACACAATTATCTAATTTGTCTTTCAGAAAGATCTAGTACTTGAATGATAGATAAGAAACACAAGAAAGATATTTTGTATTTAATTTATGAAAACAGCTTAATATGATGTATAGTATAGACATACCATTATACAATCTCCACCTACTTAGAAGAAATTTTGGTTAGACTTAAATCAACACAAAATTATGTTGGAGAAATTTGATTATGAAAATAAAATGGTAAAATTTTACTATTGAACATGAGTACACACGAGTAAGGTATTTTAATATTCATTTTTTTATTTTTTTTTATAATCAATACTCATTTACTTTAGTCACAAGTAACCATTATGAAATCTGCACAAGAATTTGGGCCTTCCGGCTCGTACTGTTTCTGCTGTCCTATGCGGGGTTATTTCTGTGGCAGCTGAGCTGCACTGTCGACCATTCCAGCCACTTCATCTGCGCAGCCGTACTGATATGCTGCGAGGTAACTTGATGCTGCATTACATCACTCCCTGTGAGAATACATTCAATATTAAGGCCGCTAAGACGACACCAAAATGTTGCATTCTATCGCAAATAACAGCACATAAACCAGCCTGCTGCCATGCTGCATTTATTGTCATGTATAAATCATCATTTTATACAGCAACATTGACTTGAATTTAAAGACATAGACTCGCAATAAATGCAGACTATAAAATGTTAGACACCGGCGCAAATACAACTAACAGTGAGTGTTCATACTTCATATAATCTAACCTTCAATGCAAGTTTTATTTCTTTGGAATAGATCAATGCAATTCAAGCATCGACAATCAAAGTAGTACTCTACTGCAGTGTTAATCAGTTAGTGTTACACATTTGTTTCATTTCATTCAAAATGTGGTGAAGTTGATGGTGAGGCGGGTAGTTGAGAACTAGAAGTTGGTGTGGTGGTGGTGGTGAGAATTGAAAAAAGAGTGAAAAAGAAGAAAAACTTTGAGAAGAACATCTCTATGTCTCTTTGGTTTAGCCAAAGTTTCTTGATTTCAAAATCAATACACAAACTACTCCTTTAAGATTCTGAAGAAACCATATTAGAAATAGAGAAGCTTGTTTTTTAAGATTCTGAAGAAGGAAAGAGATGTAAGTGGGAGAAATCTTCATGGAGTATAAAAATATCAGTAAATAACCACATATTATGACTGGCCTTGTAATCCTGGAAATTTTCTCTTCCCACCCCCATGACTCTTTTTAACCCTCCAATATTCCAATTTTATCCCTGTACAAAAACTTCGGAACGTGTTTTCCGAAGTTTTTCTAGTTCAAATTCATCAAAATTTCGGAAAATACATTCCGAAATTCGTATTCTAGGCAAAAAAAAACTTTGGAAAACGCGTTCCGAAATTTAAAATTAAGGGCAAAAATGGAAATCCGAGGGGGGAAAAAGAGTCAGGGAGTGGGAAGAGAACCAATCGTAATCCTGTGATATGCTTGCGGCGGCGGCTGTGAGATATACAGTTAGAAAGGGGCAACAATATAAAAGAGATGTTGAATTATTAGGGGTTGGGTGGGTCCGCATCAATTTTTCAAATGTGGGTTGGGTGGTTTTTTTTCTTAAACATTTTAGAACTAAGTAAATAAATTAAAACTGGTTAGCTACTCGTATTAACTCTAATGTTTATATATGTAACGTTTCATATGAACCATGTTGTTTGTTTCTTATTTAAAAAAAAAAAAAAAAATTTAAGTTAGCAAAACACTAAGATAGAGTTATTCTATTACTATTACTTTACTAAGTATATATTTCTCTATCTTTAAATATAAGTAAGTAAAAAATGTCAACAAAAATTAATTTATTTAGTGTAAAATTTAGTCTTAGATACATTAATTTTTATTGACCTATTTTTACTTATATTTTTAGACAGAGATAATATATTTTAAAAAACAACAAGAGTGATGTAAAATATCAATGTCTTTCAATGTATTGTTTAAATGAACTTAGGAAAAGTTTGATTTAAAGTCACAAACTAATTATATTTAAGATAAGTGAAATTTTCAGTCCACTTACAGCTACAATAATTTAACAAGTTTCTTTAAGTTGTTTATGAAAAATGAAAGTTGTTTATGAAAAATGAAATTTGTTCACACCGTCTGTAAAAACAAATCTTAAATGTTCCATCACTCTTTTTTCAAGCTCTCAATTTTGCCCAAGCTCAATAAAAACCGCCACTGGTTGTGTATATAAAGCTGGAGGAATGGTAACGTTGTCTTAAAAAGGAATGCACCAATGAAGAAATTGCATTGGCCATGTGTTTATAAATTATGTAAACTCTTAATTGAATAATTCATTAGAAAGTACAATTGAAGATAAACATGAATACAATTCAAACTTCAAAGTCCGCAAGTGCAGAAAATAATCACATCTTACATTATGGGAAAAACCATTAGTTAATTAATCAGAAAAGAACAACATAGTGAATAACAAATATATAAAGAGCCTCAGAGATCTTGGTGGATAAAAAATCATCAAATGGGAAAAACCCATCAAGAGTAGAAATATTTTCATACATCATAGGCCAAATTTTCATATATAACACATAACAAAATATATTCCTCTATTCAACAAAAAAAAAAATACAGTAAAAAAGTGAAACTAAGAATTAAAATAATATGATGTTGTCAGAAGTAGCTGGTTGTAATCTCAAATATGAAAATATCAATGGGAATCCGATTGATTTTTTATCATCACTCAACATCATATAAATTACAAGAACTGAATTAATAAAAAGCAGAAATAAATCACATATATAATATGAAAAAATACATGTTTTGTTTTGCAGAATAAAAAAAATTAAAAACAGAATAAAAAAGAGAGAGCTAGGCTGCGGTTAAGAAATTGGGGTTTATGACCTTGAAATTACATAGAGAGCTATTTATATGGCCATGTTGTTTTTTGTTAATGGGCTTTACTCAATTTTGGGCAATGGGCTTTGTTTATAAGCACTTTTGATGTTTGGACATAAAAATGAGAAGACAAAAGTCACCCTATTAGTTTCTCACGTGTCCGACGCGTTTTTATTTTTACTCTTTCGCTATTTAAATAGTTGACTTTATAAAAATGAAAACAAAATTGTAAATATCATCTGCTATTTAAGTAGTTGACGTTATAAAAATATAATCTGGTATGGTGGTTTTAGGTGTATTCGATACCTAAATGACAGACAATTATATTTTTATAAATTTATAGGACCCATGAGATAAAGGGTAAAATAGAAAAAGAAATTCTCAAAATAATTGGAGGTAAGGCTTTTTTTTTCTAACACACGAACACCATTAAAAACTTGTTTTTTGAAAGTTTATTTCTTTGTGAAGATTCCTATAAAAAAATTATTTATATACATTTATTTCGTTTGTAAGTTAGTTTTTAAGAAACTACTAGATTTTAGACAATATTAAAAAATAACATTTTGATCGGAAAGTTGAGTTTGAACTCTGCTAGTTTATTGGGATTGAAAGGTGTTGGTTCACCACACTTATCACGAATTGAATCAATGCGCAGGTGCTATCTATTTTGTTCAATCTCATAATCAATTTTAAAATTAAACAAAGTACAATAAAAATTATTCAGACCAAACTTTTATTTTTAGCTGATGAAATACACTCTTAATGTTTGATAAATTATCTTATCTACAAGTTATCATGGTGCAAGCTAGAAAAAGGTGTGGGTAATTCAAGATATGTATTATTTGTGCATAATAGTATATACGGTTTGAAAGAGATAACATTAAAATTAAAAAGTAACAATTCTAAGATAAAATGCAAATGAACCTTAGGAATATCAAATTTTGAAGAAGAGTGCTCCAAATCCAAACATCCTCCTTTTCTCTGAAAAACTTGTTAGTGTCGTAAAGTGTACCACTTTATGCTAATAAAGGTTTTGAACATTAACTTTCAAACCGTCCAAATCTCTCTTTTGAATAAAATAAATCAATCTCTTATCCTAATCTGTTCCTAATTTATTTACTTCCCCTCACCCTCACATGTATTCTTGTAAACAAAAATATGCATATGTATTATAAACACCCTCCTTTTTTTTTTTTGAAGCAATATAAACACCCTCTTCTTAGAGTTTAGAGAAATTTCTAATTTGACATTAGTTAGAATCTATTTTTTTATTTAAATAGAAACATCTATTTCTTTCAAAAAATAATACAATCATAACTTATCTCGGATGTTAAACATCTCTAGTATAACTTTTTTAGGTTACTTCCACCCCTTTGACACATACGTCCGTTGATCATTGACACCTACACCAAAATTTTAAATTGTGGTGGTGATTGCATTGTGATTTTTTATTTTGCATATAAACACAACTAAATGTGTGGTTAATTATGAAGCACATATACAGATTTCAAACTAGGGATGGCAACGGGTGCCCGCGGGTGCGGGTTTTACACCACCTAAACTCGCACCCGAACCCAAAGCCTATTCGGGTGATAAATTAACACACACGTCCATACCCATTAGATTCGGGTTTTTTCACCAAAATCCGAACCCGTAGCAAAAAAAAGAAAAAATAAAAATAAAAAAATACAAAAACATTGAAATTTCATCAAGGTCTCTTAATTAAATTAAAATTAAGGTCTACAACAACAATGAAAATACAACAACATAGTCTTCAAGACTTTTAAAACATTAAACTACAATTAAAAATAAGAGCTTCCAAGGTTATTCAAACAAAATAGGGATACTTATATAATTTAATTTTTAAGTGGGTGTGTTTTCGGGTTTCGGGTGCGGGTTTAAGTGAACCCAAACCCGCACCCAAAATTTCGGTTGTGGGTGGGCCCCGCGGGTTTGGGTCTGCTTGCCATTCCTATTTCAAACACAATAAGCATATCGACGCATCAATACTTATATATGTCAGTGTTGTGTTAGTGTCGCTGTCGACACTAACGTGTGTCTAATGCCAAAGACACGTTTATTTCAAAAAGTATTTGTATTTCATAGATGGTTAATGAATTCGAAAGTGCATGTAGTTCAAGTGGTTGAATTAAAATTCGTGTTTACTTGGCGATCCTTGATTAATAGAATTCTCACTAGAGAAAATCTCTTCAACAAGAGTATTTTAGCTAATGATGCCTAATCTTGCTTGTTTGATTGTGCTGTTGTGGTGTCATTGAATTGCTATCCCATCTTTTCTTTGCTTGTGACGGTGCCCATACAGTTTTACTAAAAAAAATTATAATGAAGCTGATCATCGAGCTCATGATCTCTAACATACTATTTAAATTTCTCATCATTTGATAAAATCTATCTTAATATCAATTTTACTAATTCAAGATTGTGCTAATCTAGAGCGTAGCTTAATATAATCGGTTCTTTGGGGCGAAGTCTAGGGTGCATGACCTTCACAGGTCTCGTACCATACATGAGTTATATGATCTTCTTTTCCTTTTTTTTCACCAAGGTGTAGGGCTGATAATTCACCGAACCAACTCGAAAAAAGTTTAAGACTCGAATCGACAATTAATTCGTTGAACTTGGTTCATAAATTAAATGAGCCGAACTTGAGTTAAATATTAAATTCATTAATTAAATAAACTAAACTTGAACTATAGCATATAATTTGGCTTGTTTGGTTCACGAATTGACTCGGTTAAATATATAATACTTCAAAATATATTATTAAATAACACTTCATATTATGATCAGTTCAAAACACGGACTTGATTTAGTTCTTAATTGTAAGATATTACCATCTTCTGTTATATATGATCTCTTTAAATATTTGAATTAAACATTTTATAAATATAATTACGATGTGAGACTAAGGTTATGGTTCATTATATTTTACACGCGCTTAATTTAATTCTTCATAACTTAAGAAATTACACTCTTCTACTTACAATGTTAATTTAGTTTTTCTCCTTTCAAGGACTTGAATTTGAACCCTAGACCTCCAACTACTTAACTTTTAGATCAATTAGTTTAATCAATTGAGCTCCCCCCCCCCCCACTTTTTTTTTTTTTCACAAAGTGGTAGAGTTGATAATGAACTAAACAAACTCGAAAAAAATTTGAAACTCGATTCGACAATTGATTCGTTGAATTTGGTTCATGAACTGAACTTGAGCTAAATATTAAGTTCGTTAATTAAATTAAATGAACTTGAGCTATATATAATTTGGCTTGAGTTGGCTCGTTAAATATATAACACTTCAAAATATATTTTTAAATAACACTTTAAAAATAATTTAAAATTTATAGATGTTTGATTTTATAAATTTATATGTTGAATTCTCTTTTCCAGATATATATTTGATTTTATACATTTAGATAATTGACAATATATGCAATACTTTAAAAAAATTAAGACAAACACTTAACAATAATATGATAAAATTAGTAATAACATTAAAATTTATAGACAACGTCATGCACAACGATGTGTTTTAATTACGAATTTGAAAAATAAATAGTCTCACATCAGAGTGTATATGCAATAATGGAGAGTAAAATAGAAAAAAATATTATGTCGAACTATTGAGTTGAGTTTCAAGTTTAAAACGAACTGAACCTAATTAGTCGAACCGAACTGCTCGTGAACTCTAAACTAGAGGAACTCGAGCTGAAAAAAAAAAAAGAGTTTATATTGAACTCAAGCCGAGTTTCGGGCCGAACCAATTCTTATCGAGTCGAACTTAGACAGGTTCGACTCGACTCAGCTCAGACTTAGGTGATCTATTAGAAGAGTGTAATTTCAAGTTATGAAGAATTAAATTAAGCAAGTGGAAAATGTAATGAACCATAACCTTAGGGTCACATCATAATTATATTTATAAAATGTTTAATTAAAATATTCAAAGAAATCGTGTACCAAAAAAAAATATTCAAAGAGGTATAACAGAAGAGGATAATATCTTACAACGTTAAGAACTAAATCAAGCCCGTGTTTTGAACTGATCATAATATCAAGTGTTATTTAAAAATATATATTGAGTGTTATTTAAAAATATATTTTGAAGTGTTATATATTTAACCGAGTCAACTCGTAAATCAAACAAGTCAAACTATATATAACTCAAGTTTAATTCATTTAATTAACGAACTTAAATATTTAGCTCAAATTCGACTCATTTAGTTCATGAACCAAGTTCAACAAATTAATTATCGATTTAAGTCTCAAACTTTTTTCGAATTTATTCGGTCTGTTATGAGCTCTACACCTTGGTAAGAAAAAAAGAAAGAAAAAAAAAGAGGATAACCCTTGTGAAAAAAAAATAAAAAAAATCATACAACTCATGTATGGTACGAGACCTGTGAAGGTCATGCGCCCTAGACTTCGCCGTTCTTTGGTTGATTAAAAAAAAGGTTGAATTAGAAACATTTGACTTGAGTCTCTTTTTTGCTTTAAAGAAATATGTATAGGACAATGTGGATGCACGTGCCCTCTGGCTCTCACGTGCCTGAATATTGTTCAGTTTAGGTTTAATTAACAAAATCAAACATATGATATTTGGTCAGACTAAGTAGAAAAAAGAGTTAAAGAAAGAAAACAGTAACATTTTCCAATATTCCCTCTCATTGGAACTCTTCACCATCTTGCTTGCTAGCTTGTGATGAGTTGTGATCTATCTCTCTCAGACAGATTTTCTACACTACTGTATTTATTTACTATAATATATTGTTCGTTAATGTTATCATTGGTCATCGTTCGATTGAAATCAGACGATATAAAAATAAGTTTATTATATTTATTTTAAAAATAAATAAATTAAAACAACGAATTTAAAATTTGAACCATTAAATCTTGATTCAACGATTATCGGTATATATATTGACCAGATGAAATTTATAAAGGAAGCAATTTCAAATCCACCATAGTATCTAGTATAGGTTCAAGGAAATAGTCCAATTAGATTAGTATTATGATGAGTCATTATTTATCTAGAATGTTCTAGATAAGTCTTTAGGATATGAAGGAATCATGCTAGGGAATATGCTCACTTCTATCTTATATATAGAGTAGAGTTGAATGTAACAATTATCAAATGAATGAATGAAGAATTTAGTTTAGTAACTTAGTGTAGTTTTAGTCATTTTAGATATTATCTCTTCAATTTATGAATAACTAAAAAGTTGTTCATAATATATTGATTTGAATTTTAGGCAGTTACAAATTTCCAGCACTTATGCGGTCAATACATTGCTAACTATTAGACTAGGACTACTGATTTGAAATTTGTAAAGGAAGAGAAATTTCAAATCGTATTGATTTAAATTTGACGTACGTAGTTACAAATTCACGCATTTATGTGGTCAATACATTACTAACTATTAGATCAAGATCGAACAATGTAAAATACAAGTATATATATATATATATATATTTTTTATCTAAAATAACAAACCTAAAATATAGACTATATGATCTTGATTCAACAATCATCAATGTATTAATTGCGTGAATGCGTAAAATTTGTTGTCACAACAAATTCATATACTGGTATATATAATATAATGTAGTACTGTTCCCTAAGCTTTTAGGATTATAATATATGATTTGGCTTTTAATTAATAAAGTTTTACAAACTATGATAAAAATAAACTATAAAGCATGCAGAGAGAGAGAGAGAGAGGAAGAGAGATTCCTCAAATGGGTTTTTATTATATATCAGATCAAGTTTGTGCTTGCAATACCAATAACACTACAATTACCAAGAAAGATCAATCTTATAATCAGAAACAAATTTTCTTTGGAGTTTAACTTAAGAGTTCACTCTTGTTCTAATTTTGAAGCTTCATTCTTGCTCTCAAGTTTCAGGTAATTAACAACTCTCTCTCAAACTCTTCTTTTCTATTATTGATTAATTAAGTTATATACTTTGGTCATGTAGCTTAATTTGAGCTTCAAATTGATAATATGAATATAATGCATGTACTTTATGTTTATGAAATCTATATTCACTAGTAATAAACTTTGAAAGTGGATCTTGATTGCATTTTGGATCTTCATGAATATTTCTCTCTTTGATGCATTTACATAAACTACTATTTACTATCCTTAAACCTTAACAATGTTGTTTTTTGCTGATTAATTGGATCATTAATTTAGTTATGTTTAATAAATTTGCTTGTTTAGAGCAATGGATTAGTCAAAATGTTTGACTTCAAGATGTTAGAAGTGAAGCTTCAACATTCACTATAGCACATTTAATTTGCATAAAACTTAAAAATGATGGTAAATATATATTAACCGCTAACATTTGTCTATAAAATTATCATAAAGATAATGAAAATATACGTAAATTTGAAACAGAAACGAGGATCATAAATCAATTTCCTCTGTTACTAACATTTTTGCCTCCTCCTCTAACAATATATATTAACCGCTAATATTTGTCTATAAAAAAAATTAAGAAATATAAAATTACATTACCTTTAGGATTGGTGGAGAAAATTACATTGTCAAAATGCATCTCAATTTGTAGAATAGCTAGGTTGTAGAATTTGGGCCACCATATATACTATTATTTTCCCTTAGAAATAAAAATTACTTTTTGTATTGGTGGAAACATGATATCTTTTTCTTTATAGTAAAGCTAGCTGGTAGATAGATACTCACACATCACACAGTAAAACATTAAAAGAAAGTTTCGTACATGTTAAAAGAAAGTTCTTAATCTGAAAAACTATATATATAGATTTAGTTTGACATCCCTTGCAAAAGAAATAATGCATTATATTGTATGACATACATAATTAATTTCTTTTTACATAATTTATAAAAATAAAACAAAAATTGGTCATAGTATGATCAATTGAGCTAGGACTTTTAGATGAAATTTTACTAAATTATCATAATATAATCAATTGTTAATTGGTTCAATTGTGATTAATGCTAGACTTTATAAAAAAAAATCATTGTTTCGATCCTCTGCAACTGTGATCGAGAAGGAAAAAACAAAAAAATAAATTATCATAGTATATACTCTATGTTAGTATCATAGTAGATCTGTTTTCTCTTTCTTCACTATTTTTTTCTTCACTTTTATTAACAGATCTCTCTTGGAGAACGAGTCCTCACTTTAATTTCTTAATGAAAATAGTTTATTTGAGTAATATATAATTTATTTGAAAAATTATTTGAGTAATAATAACAAGAAAATTTTATTATTTATCTTTTTTTGTTTTGTCTTTGGAGAAAACATGTGGAGCAGCCCAATTATAGTGTTTTATCATGTGAAAAAAATTAGTTTTTAACTACAAAATCTCACATATTCCAAGTAATTTTTTAGAATATACATTTTATTTAATTATTATTTTTATTTCATAATAACCACTTGGTTAGATTTTTTTTTTCCAATGGAATCATTTGTACTATGTACAATTCATTTCATACCATATATATGTGGGGCATCACTTTTCCATTGCCACTGAGATTCCCATTTCAAAGTAAATATAGTGATTGACTGGTGTGGACTGTGGTGTGTGATGTTTCAAGAATTTGGCCATTGATGGGATTTTACCTTTTTTCTGCCATTTCCAATTCCATTCACATTCAATTTCTATTGGACATGAATAATCATTTTATCCTTTTGATATTTGGTTTTTTAGATTTTTTATTTTTTAGTTTATGATAGTTCCATTCATATTGTGTTTTAATATTTGTTCTAACTTGTATTTACAAAATGGATTTATTAGCTAAGATATGTCACTTTTTATAAAAAAATAATAATAATTTATGACATACTCATATTAGCTAAGATATGTTAAATGTGTGTACTTATTTTTTAAGTAGAATGGAGTCGAACTCCAAAAATTTAAAAAGACACGCTTTAAAATTGCCTAAAAACTAACAACTATTTTTTAAAAGAACAAATTGAACTCATTTCATTAATCAAATAACTATTAATATAAGGAGCAATTGATTCAAAAGTGCAGCGACTAAGTCTAGAATATATCGCCCTTGCTAAGGTATGAGTGATAATATTCGTTTGATGTTTTACAAACTTTACCTTAATGTTGGACACTAAAGATAACAAAGATTGAATATTATAAATTAAAAGACTAAAAGTAGAATATCCTTATTGTCTAGATAAGATGTCGACATCAATAAGGATTTGTGAGTCACTTTAAAATAGTCATCAGTAGAAGTTTTTTACGTCAATAAAGAAAAAAATCAATGTGTCAAAAAAAAGAAAAAATCAATGTGTCAAAAAAACGAGAAAAGAATCGATAGTACTAGTAGATGAGTATGCATGTTTGTTGAGATAGTTCGACACTTTTTTTTTGTACAATTTAAATTTTTTTAACAAAGAATAATTTTTCATTGCAATGTTTGATTATAATTTATTTTTCCAATTCTAAGTGAAAGCATGCATCTTACCAAAAGAAAAAGCTTAATTTCTTTATTTTGCTACATAAAATAATGGTCATGGTCAAGTAGTTTAATGATTAGAAATTTCACCTTTAAAATGAATAAGTGGAATGACCATAGTTCAAACTCAGTCTCCCTAATCAAAATATAAAATATAACATAAAAAATTATATAATACTTATACCACACAAACAATTATAATACCGTATTAGAATAAATTGGTCAAATGTTCCGTGAATTTAACTCAATTGATAGGACAATGCATTATATATGCAGGGTGCCGAAGTTCGAACATCGATCATCCCACTTATCCATCTTAAAGGTGAAATTTCAAGCCATTAAGCTAATTGACTAAAAAAAAAAGAATAAATTGGTCAAATAACACAAAAACAATCCTTTTATGTAATGATTGTGATTGTTTATATAATCATTTTATCATATCATATTATACCAAATACCTCTAGGCTCTCATTAAAAAAAAAAAACCTACATAAGGTGGGAGGAACATAAGAATTGAAGGGGCAAAAGGAGGTCATGGATTCAACCCTACCTCTAACCAAAATAATTACATAGATAACATCTAATATTGATTTTATTTTTTTTTAAATAACAACATCGAATGATTTATATATTTTTATTATTTAAATATACTGTCAAAATTCGTAAGACCTAATTCAACTGACAATGTCGATATTGTTAGACCGAACATCTTCACTCGGTCCAAACAGAGACCTTACGGTTTTAAGTGGTACTTGCAACTTTTATCTTTTTTGTCTATAGATTAAAAAAATTCAGTCAAAATATTATTTAAAACCATTATATATAAAATTTAAATTCAATGTATTGCAATGGTAAGTTTGACTATTAAACTAGTTAATTAATTTTATGCAGCTCTTGTGGGTTAATTGTTGAATGACATAATAAGTAGTTTTGCTCTAAATGTTGATACTACACATTTGCAGAAACATAAAAAAACAAGAGATCAATCACATGGATGAGAATTCAAATGAAGTTTCACATAGTAAAACTACAACTCATAAGTGTAGCAAAGGAAAGGTATCCACCAACAAGAGGTTTGCCACCATAGACGACGGCGAAACGGATTTGATAGAATGTTCCGGCAAGTATTGCAAATCATGCACAACAGGATTAATAGCTGATTGTGTTGCATTATGTTGTTGTCCTTGTGTTGTGTTACATTGTTTTGCATTGGCATTTATAAAGGCACCATGGATTATGGGAAGGAAATGTTTGGGATTAGGGAATAAAAACAAGAATAAGAACAAAAATGTTTGTTGTCATAAGAGAAAATGTATTAAGGAGGGACATCAAAATGTTGATGTTGTGTTGGAAGGGAATAAAGAAGTTGATTTGAAGATAACATCATCAATGGATAATGTTAATGTTGGATTTGAAGCTGAAAAAGTTTGGCATGAGTTGTACCAAATTGGTCATTTAGATTTTGGAAGAGTTTCTTTCTCAGGTGAATAATTTTATTTTATTTTTACTCAATTTTTGTTGTTTGTGTAAATTAGGATTGATAGTAAGTTTGATCGAGTTATAATGAGTCAATGTAATTTTAGCAAAAATTATATTTTAGAGATGGAAATTTTAACGATTCATTTTTTGACCGAATAGAGACGGTAATTTGGAGAGGATGACAAAAATTTAATATATTAGAATGCTAGAAAGGAAGGGTAGTAGTTTTTCTTTAAATAGGGTAAATTTAATTTATTTATTTTTTGTATTAGATGGTTTTATTCGACAAGTTGATTATAAATTTAGCTTAATATGAATGTTCATGAAATTTTTCTATAATTTTTCATGGTATTGGATTCTTTAAGACACTCAACTTAGAATTGTATTTAGGCAAAATTATATTAGAAGTTCATTATTATTTATTTGTAATAAATTGATCATTTTTATTTTTCTCTTCATATATGTCTCCTTTATCTCTATAAATGTTTATGAGTTTGTCATTTTATTATTAAAAAAAATGAAATGACGGCCACATAGAATATTTTTATTTTTTATTTGAAAATAAATAAAACCCGAAATTATGAAGAATATTCATCTTCATTATGTTCATCACCTCTTTCATTAAACTATAACAAAATCCACTTAAAAATTAAATGAATTTATGTGTTTATTTACATCAATCTTATTCTAAATTCTAAAATCAAAAATCTCAATTTTTGTTAAACCCTAAATAAATAAAATTTGTTACTCCCTCCGTTACAAAATATAAGCAAAAGTTGATCAACAAAAGTGAATGTATTTAGTCTAAATTTTGAACCAAATACATCAAATTTATTTGACTCATTTTTGCTTATATTTTGTAAAGGAGGGAGTATTGCTTAACTATAACTACTCACTCCAGTCAATAATTGTTATTACTTAACTCGTGGTTTTATAATAATTTCCAAGAACTTTATATAAATTATATAGTAAATGTGGTAAAAAAGAAGCTCAATATTTAACAATTTGTAAAAAATATATAACAAGATTCATTATTTGGTGAAAACGGGCAGTCATATTATGGAATCAGTAGTCCAGTGAGCCTAGAAATTATAATTATTACGATATTTATTTTTTTTCATCTATCAACTTTGTTTTTTTTTTTACTCTTCTGCCGGTATTTAAGTAGTAAATATTATAAAAATAAAAATTTCGGCACGCTCTACACTGCTCTAGAGAACTATAGTACTTGACTAGCTAAAAGTAGCACCTTAGATTGATAGATTAAGTACTATATTCATGTATATTACTTAATTTCATCTCTCAAATTGCACAATGATAAATAGAATTAAATGAGTTTTATAACCGAGTAACTAACATTATTCTTTACTTAAGTAGAAAACTGAATCGGCTATTTAAGTAGAACTATAAGACGTGTCAAATTTCTCATTATAATAGTAAACAACTTAAATAATGGAAGGGTTAAATTGGAAAAATTTAATTTAGGCATTATACTTATGGCCACGGTGGACCACCTTCACTACTAATCCATCATGGACAAATGATCAATACTACTATAATGAATGCGAATTTTACAAAATCGACCGTTTGATTAAAAATTCATACCATATAAATCATTCATTTGAAAATCATTTGATATTTTATTGAGACCCATAAAAATTAACGGTTTATCATATAATTTTCAATTTTTCTAATTTTTTTATGAATAATCTATATGATATAAATTTTCAATCTAAAAGTCGATTTTATAAAATTCGTATTCGTCATCATCAACCGCTTGAGGAACCATTACATATTAGAATTTGGCTATACGTATTCAATAAGTGTACTATCATACTGCACACTTTATTAGGGATGTCAACGGGGCGGGGAATGTGCAGAGGAAGCATTCCCGTTCCCCACCCCGAAATATCCGCGGGAGAATTTTTGCCTCCATTCCCATCCCCACAGTACCTGCGGGGATCCACGTAGATTGATTATTAGAAAATTTCTATATTTTACCGACAAAATTATGACGTTATTTTTTCCTTTTTTATTAATAAATAAATAAATATTTCGCATCTTTCTTTTTTAATGATCAAAACAACACGTAATGCATTTCATAACAAAAAAACAATGCATAATCATACAAAAATTTATAACCAAAATATATCATAATTCATAGCAAAATAGAAACCTAGAACTATCAAATATAAATAAACCTAGAATAATAATAGTAGTAAAAATATATATTTAAGTATATATAGACGGATTCGGGGAATCCGCGGGGACGGATGCTTAATCCCCAATCCCCGCCCCAAACTGCCTCCGGAAAAAGTTTTGCCTCCATCCCCATCCACATGGAGAAAAAATCTCCATTTTCGAATCTCCGAACGAGGCAATTCCCACTGGGATCCGCTCTAACGGATGTAAATTCACATCCTACACTTTATATCATCTTCAATAAAGTGTACTACTTTCATACTGCACACTATATTTATTTTATTTTTTTTGGAATGCACACTATATTTTTTTTTTTTTTTTGTAATGCACACTATATACTCCGTATCATCTACTACTAAATTTATGTTAAGATACATAATGACATCAACTTGTTTTCTGTCTATGCATGTCATCTTAGTTCACATGTAATTTGTACGATTGTACTTGAACTTGAACTCATCTAACATACACTTATATTTTAATTGAGTTCATGTAAGATCTAAAAATTTAAAATAAAATTGTACTTTGATTGAGTTTACTGTTTACATAACTATGAATTTCACTTAAAAAAAAATTTGTTACAAATTATCTTTTAACACGCACATGAAAACATAAATCACAAAAAATTAGTGAAACGACACGTGGTTAAACTATTGGCCTTTAGAATTTTTCGTGGCATAAAAGAAGAAGTCTCCCGCCGTTTTAGTAGAAAACGACACCTCATTTAGGGGTCACGGTCCCGTGTGCTACACTTTAACAAACCGTTGAGATTAGAACTTCAATTTTTATGTTTATTTTTCTTTGTAAAAAATTGGACAGGAGATGTGTTTGGTAAGAGAGAAAAAGAAAAAGAAAAATATGAAAAACGATATATATACTTGGACTAACATTAATTAAATATTGTACATGATTTTATTTCTATTTTCTATTTTTCTCTCCTATCAAATAAAAGTTAAAAGAAAAGAAACTACAACGTTAAACGGACATTCCTAGGCATGCAACTCTCAAAGATATCGTCAAAAAGAAGACTCTAAAACTTCCTAGACGGAGACTCGAGAAAATGAACGTTGAAAGAACTTAAGGTGTAACTGAAATTAGTTGGTCAATTAGCGTTTTGATTTCCTTCACGCCAAATGTGAGACAAATGAACTTGCCAATTCAACTTCAAGAGTTGTTTGATACGACGCACTAAAATGAATATGTTTCGATTGAAGTTATTGTTCTTTGTCAACATATTAATCAGAACTTTAGATTCACTTTTAACATAAAGTTTTCTAATTTCCTGTCGGTAGGGTTGGGAATAGGTCAGGCGGCCTCTAGGGGCATGCGGCATGGCATGACTTAGGCCATGTCAGGCTTGTTTATTAAAAATGTCAGGCTCAGGCTTTAAAAAAAGTATATTTACATAAATAGGCCAGGTGTAGGCTTTTACAAAGCCTATTAGGCCGGCCTATTTATATTTAATAATTATTATTTATATAATATTATTATAATTATTTGTATCATCTTATATAAAAAATAAATATTATTTATATAAATACAAAATATTTATTTGTCGTAATTATATTTGTTATTTTATTAGTTTTTAATTATTGTGCTAATCATTTTATTAGTTTTTTTTTTAATGTTGAAGAAATTATGAAAATTTAAATGTGAAATAGACTTCAAGTCCTATTTAATTAGCCTACTTAAAAAGATTATATAGACACCTATATTTAACACAGACTTTTAAACAGGCTACAAGGCCAGGCCAGACTATAAATAGACCCAGGCCAGACCGAAAAAATAACATTTAATAGGTCATAGGCCAGACTTAGACTTAAAGAAAAATCATAGGTCAAGCTCAGGCCTGTCAAAGCATGACATGGCATGGCCTATTCCCAAACCTACATGTCGGTGACCAAGGTCCAATCCCAAGTACAATCTTCACATCTCCACATGAAGAGCATCACAATTTCTAAGTTTTTATGAATAACAACCCACTTGGGTTGGTCTTATGATATTGGCTTGGAACCTGGGAGTGTGATCATCTTAAGGTCTAAGATTCGATTATCTCTAGTGTCAATTTGGATGAACTAATTTAACTTCTTAAATTTTTTTTTTTTTTTTATAAATAACTGTTTCGCCAACTGCCATCTGAGTCCCTTAACAAACCATCACAGCAAGCAAAACATAATCATATTATTATTATTTGGAGATCCGTCAAAATTAAGCTTCATCCACCCCGCTGGAGGTTAAACTTTTTTTTTACTTGCGAGATTAAACTCAGATGTTTAATGGTTACTTTAAAGATCAATTGTTTAACAAAATCTACATTTGATTCGTATTTAGAGTTGCTAACACGATTAAAAATAAAAATTTGTTGAGTCAATAATTATTTTTATGTTTTTTTGGGTTCTTATTTTAAGATCAAATGACTAATAAAATAATAAATATTAAATTTGCGAACGAGTGAGTCTAGGTTAAATTAATAATAACATTGGAGATTAAATTAAATTGATGTATCATTATAGTCAAACTGCTATTTTAATTTTTATGCATATTAAAAATATTATTCACTGTGTTAGAGATAAAAATTACTTTATGTATATTGTTAATTTATTGAATTGGGAGAATCCATCTTATATATATAAAGAAATAATTCAGAATGTGTTTTTCATAAATTTCTCTACAAAAATTATTTACCGTTAAATATTGATAAAAAAATTTATTCTTATAACATGATGATTAAAAAGAAAAAAAATTTACCGTAATAATTAACATGTTAACTTTATGTATGATCATTATTAAACGAGATTGTTATTTAGTATAAAATATTTACACAAGAAATAAAAACTTACTGACCATACATCTAGAGAGAATAATCATAATTTATATAAGTATAAGTATTAATTAATTTTATTACATAAAAATTTCTTACTAATTTATCTCTTATAAATGCATAAAAAATATTTAAAAAGTATTCATAATTAAAAATTAGACTAATTATTCTATTTATTTACGCTAATGGATAAAATTTAGATTAGTCTATTATTATAAATACGCAAATGGATATACGCAAATGGAAAAACACAAAACTCAAAGAAATTGAAATCGTTGAGAGAAAGAAAAGAAGGGAACGAGTTGACTCAGTGAATCAAGAATGGGAGAAGAAGTGACTCGGATAATGATTGGAGTGAACGAGTCAAGCTTGAAGGGTTATCCAAATCCTTCAATCAGTAGCAAAGGTGCTTTCGAATGGACGATTAACAAAATCGTTCGTAACAATGTTTCTGCTTTCAATCTTCTTTTTCTTCATGTTCAAGTTCCTGATGAAGATGGTGAGTCAATTCCTCTTTTTTATTTTTCATCTTTTTTTTTTTTTTTTTGTTTAATTTCTTGCATTTCATGCTTGAATTAATTAATTTTGATGTTGTTTTATGAATTCTTGAAAAATTATATATATGCAATTAATTTTGATGTTAATCTTAGGGCGTGTTTGGATTAGTTGTTATTTGAGGTTATAATAGTGATATAAGCACTTTTGAGACTGATTGTGAGAGCTTAAGAAAACAACTTATGAGTTATGACATGTTAGTAAGCTATTTTTGACTTATTTTTATAAGCTCTTCAAGAATCAAGATAGTTTATGAAAAAACTTATAATTGTGATGAAAGAGAATTCTATATTTCTATATATGATTTGTGATCTTTGTAAGTGTTTGGATTGACTTATTTGAGTTTATATATTGTCATAAACAGTTATAAGATTTTTTGGGAGAGTTTATGGAAACGGCTTATTTTCATGAGCTCTTTAGAATAGGTTATGAAAATAGTTTATAGCTTATATGAAAACTATTTGACTTTATTTTATCTTTTGTTATATTAACAACTTATACATAAATAACTATATGAAAAGTGAAGTTATGGCATGCTCTTAATTAAGCTATTTATGCAAACAATGTTTGGTTTTGTTACATAAGAAGTGTTTGTGGAAGAACTGATTTAGAGTTTATTTTAAACTAAATTTGTGTTTGAAAACAACTTATGATATGTTTTTGAACTATTTTAAGTTTATTTCAGTAAACCTCTATAAAATGCTTATAAACAAACATTGGTGAAGAACAACTTATTGGAGATTATCTATTGACAGGAATACTTGTGTGAGTGTTTGGGAGAATTATAGAAATAGCTTATGATATGTAGATAAGTTGTTTTCGGCTTAGTGCAATAAGATCATTAGGATAACCAATGAAAACATGTTATAGTTTATATGTTAATGATGTAACCACATTTTTTGCTCGAGTTCGGTAACGTTTTCTTTAATGCATTCTTGCCATAGTTTTTTGCATTTTCCTCCCTGTTTTGTGATTTGTTAACCCTTTACTTTGAAAAAAAATAAATAAATAAAATAAAGGGAACTGTAATCTAATGGCTGTGCATGTGTTTCATTTCTTGTAGGTTATGAAGATATGGACAGTATCTATGCATCAAATGAAGACTTTAAGAACATGAAACAGAAAGAAAGGGTTAGAGGGACTCATCTGCTGGAATACTTTGTCAATAGGTGTAATGAAATTGGGGTAATACTTTTATCTTCTCTACTTGTATAATGTTAAAAGAAATATGGTAAAAGAAATATTTAAAGAAGCTGACATTAGCTTTTGTATCTTAATTTCTTGAGTTTAACTTCTTAGAAGGACTTACATTCTTTACTGTCAAGAAAAACATGTAGTCAAGGAAACTTGACCGTTGGATGAAAATCGGACAACTCGTATTCTCGACCGTTAAGGAATATGAGCCGGTTGATCTTACTTGATGGTTGAGATTTATGACCGCTTGACTACATGACTGTAAGGAATCTAAATCCTTCATAAATGAGGTGAAATCATAGTGTTTTTAATTAAGCTATAGTAAATTAGAAGCTAATCCAAACTGCGCCTCCTTGCAAGCTAATATTTATACATTTGTAGGTCCCCTGTCAAGCATGGATAAAGGAGGGTGATCCCAAAGAAGTGATATTGAATGAGGTGAAACGGATCCGTCCAGATTTACTAGTTGTGGGATGCAGAGGTCTTGGACCTTTCCAAAAGTAAGTGCACGGTATCTTTTTTCCATTGTCTGATTTGTCTGATTTTTTATAAAATTTCAAGAGTGCATCATAGCTCCTAGAATTCAATCTATTCTGAAATATCTTATTAAGGATGTAATGAACATAGTTAATTGTTATAAATGATGTGTTAACTTATATTAAAGCTATGATGAGGATATTATAAATAAAATTGTGAATGTCTATTGAAGTTTGGTATGAAGTTTTAAATATGGAATGAGCATGTTATGGATTTCTTGAAGTTTTGAATATATTGGTTCGATATGTTCAACTAGTGAGTGATTCATTGGTTCGACGAGTAACTTACGGTCAATAACCGGTTTGAGTTGTGATGTTTTCTGCAGGGTTTTTGTTGGCACTGTTAGTGAATTTTGCTGGAAGCATGCTGAATGCCCTGTCATGACTATCAAGCGCAATGCGGATGAAGCTCCAAGGGACCCTGTTGATGACTAGTAGTTTGACATTGGAGCTAGATTACCTGTGATGGTGGAGCTGAAAAAATTTAAAACAAAATATTGAACATAAGTAAGATTAGTGTATGAAGTTGTTCAGTGTAGGAACATGAGCATGGTCTCGAACTTTTCGAGCTTTCTTGCCCGTGTTCCTAATCTCCTTTATCTGTATGTTTCAGCTGTTGTTGATTTCTTTGAATGTATAAAGACATTTGTTTGTGTGGTTTGTACTCTGTATTGCTTGCAATACAATTGTGTAATAGACTAATAGTATTGAACTATTGATAGTATGATTGTCTTTGCATGAATTGAAATTTTGGCATGCCAAAATCTTTGGTAGAGGCAAGATCCTACATGGGTGATTATTCTTTTCTCAGTTAATTTGATTTATTTTTTTAGTGTTTTAGGTGCCCACACTATCAACTCAATTCCAAAAGAATAAACCGTCAATCTCTAACCTTAGAAATTTAATAATTAGTCCTTAAACTATTATTAGTGTATCAAGTTAGTTCTTAATTCTTTTAAAAGTAGGAAACGATGATTGTTTAGAAACTATTTTGATGGATTAAAAATAGTTTGGACTATTTAACATATATATATATATATATATATATATATATATATATAGTTAAAAGACTAAAAATAAAGAGTGATAACTTAGAACTAAATTGAGGTTTATTTCGGAAACATATGCATCCAAACTTCAAGGTATGCAATATGGAAAGAGGATACACACGTACGTGTTCACCTTCAATGTGGAAGTATACAATGTGCTCTCATAAGTCATAATCATTGGTTATTTAGTGCTCGTTAGGATACAACTTATTTTTGAATTTATGAAAATAATTTATGTAAATAAATAAAATTTTATATTAATTTATAAGTTTTCATTAAAAAAATTGTATTTTTATAAGGTATTTTTTTTCATAAACTACCTTGAAAAGTTTATAATAATGCATAAAATCTTATTTATTTGCATAATGTATTTATATATAAGCTCAAAAATAAGTCAATCCAAACGGACCCTTGGTGTCGATCATTGTCTAAAATTGCTTAACAATGATTAATATTTGTCTAATATTTTTAAATCACACGAAGCCTATATAATCTTTTAACAATGTTGTTTTTTCACGCACAAGAGTCAAACTTTGTACTCCTAAAATCCTAAATTAAAATTTAGTACACAATTTTTAAAGAAGAGATAATTAAACAATAGTAATTGATCAATGCTCCAATTAACTGAATATATCTTCATTCTTTTCTTTATTCAAGAGCTTGCACACTCAATAACAGTAGCACTAATGAAACCTAGAAAATCATAAAATCAAATTTATTACTGTGACTATGGTATAAAAGCTTACACCAAAATATAGAAACTCCTCAATCACCTTGGTTCATGAATCATCATGGCCAGTGGTCAAGGGAGAAAAAGAATGTTAAACTTGATAGCTACCAAAACCTGGATCACGTGTTACATATAGTGATGAATCAATATTGAATAGTGATTATCAGCCAGCCTTAAATAAGATTTCACTATAATTTAATTCCAAAATCTTCCCATCAATTAGGAATAAACAATGAATAAAAGCATGCTCATAAATAAGCCCTACATTATAAGATTGATGACAGAATCTCTCTCTCTCTCTCTCTCTCTCTCTCTCTCTCTATGAACATATATCCTCATGCACTAACTAGGTTTGTCAGAAGCTGCCAATTTTATTCTCTGTTGATGCTCGGCAACTTTATAATCTACTACTTCACGGAACAAGCTTGCATCAAGGACACAATGATCGCTTCCATACACCGCAGCTTGGACACTTGCCATCAGTTTTGCTATTTCCCTTCCGGAAAATCCATCGGTTTTAGCTGCGGCTTCCTTTATGATATCATCGGTCACTCCTTTAATCTCTATCTTTTGTGGGTTTGCTTTGAACAGTGAAAACCCAGATTTTCTTGATCCAGCTTGAGCTATGTACTTGTCTAGGTAGAGCTTAAGTAGTTTAAAACGCTCTTCTTCTCCGGGCAAGGGAAATTCCAGGACCTCATCAATACGGTCTGCCACAGCTGAATCAAGGTCACCAGGACGGTTGGTTGCAAGGGCAAGGACTATGTCTTTAGATTGATCACCCGTACGGAAGAGAAGGGCATTTAGTGCACTTCTTTGTGCTTCACTCATATAGGTCTTGTTCCTCCTGCAAAATTCATCCAATTCACTCAAGACAGTTCTCAAAAAAAAAATTTTTTTTTTTGACAAAGACAGTTCTCAAAATGTTAAATTCATTAACATTGCAACAATTGCTCGCTCTTTGGAACTTCGTATAAAAAAAGTAACGAAATATGCTCCCAAGTCATGCGTCATTGGCATCTAATATAAGAAAAATATGGAATGGAAGAAGCATTGCTTACTCGCATAAAAATGCATCAGCTTCATCAATGAAAAGCAGTAATCCCCTATTTGACTTCTTTGCCCAATCAAACAACTCGTGTATCTTTGTTACAGCCTGCGATCCCAGTGGAGCAACATCTCCTCCAGTCATCAATGCGTAATCCAATCCCTGAATTAAATTGAAAACAAAAATCAGGCAAAATAACTATTTCTCTAAAAGGAAAGAATACCATTTACAAAAATTATGAGCACGTAAGGTCAAATGTTCAGAATATACTTTATTAATTCATAAAACAGCAATAACCAGAAGCAATGAAGCATGAACCGAATATCCATTTGTAGCTAGTGACTACAACACTCCACGGAGAAAAAAAAAACTTGGAATTGAGTTTTGAAAAAAATTGGAAACAAAATTTACAGAGCCTCTAAGAAAGCAATTTTAGACTCATTAATTTGTAGACACTTTACTGTCAGTATGAAAAAAAGGAAAATAGAAAAAATCTGAAAAATGAGGATACACTTTTACTAATATGTTGATGGGTTCCACTTGATATAGCATAGCATAAAATAAAAAATTCTCTGTGAAATAGTTGAAACCAAATTTTTTAACATTGCACACAGCCAATTGCCTACTTATTTGACACAAGAACCAAAACAAGGTAGATAGCACGGAACAATTGAAAACCATTAAATCAGAACAAGATTAATAGATAAGTACAAAATCATACTGATTTACGAGCCAACTCTCTGGCAGCCATTGTCTTTCCTGTTCCTGGAGAACCATAAAAAAGCATGTTTCTGAACGGTGCCTGATGTAATTTTGTGTTTGCAGTTGCAGATGCCAGCTGCTCAATTCTTTTATGAAGAGAAGGATGCAAAATTACATCGCCAAAACCCTTTCCATTCTTTGAACCGGATTCTGGACCAGCACGTCGAGAAAGTGTGCTCTTGGCTCGAGAAAACATGCCAGACCAGGGGTATTTCCCTCTGGAGGACTCTCGGATCAATGATGGTTGTCCCAATATTCTATCAACATATCCCCAAATAACCCGTGCACCTTCCCTACATTAAGTCCAATGTAAATTATGCATTGCATGCAAATAACAAGGTACAATTTCACTAAAAGATAAGAAATAGTCTGATAAATAGAGGTAAAAAACTTATAGTTGTATATTCTCTAAAAATGGGCTAGGCCAAGCAAAAAAGTAACATCCAATTACGTTTTTGCTTTCCTTCCTCATTTTTAGTAGCTCATTCCAAACTTTCTGTATAATTTATACCTTGTTGTGTAGACCCCTGCTGCCAGAGCAGTCACTCCACCAACTGCTACGACCAACTTATTTTGATCTGTTAGAATGGCTTTAAAGCCCCCTGCAAAAGATAGCCCGAGTTTTCAAATTTGGAGATTGGTGTGGCAATAAGTAACGAGGACAACAGTAAAAAATAATACAGCCAACATACTTGATTAATGATTAAACAACAAAATGAAAGTAAAATTGATAAGATAGCATTACCACAAAAGTCCAGGCGAAAATTCATTTCAAAAGTAAAAGCATGTATTAAAAATGATTTAGTCCATGCATTCAAATCCACAAATACTAATTGCATATTACATAGTTGCATCTGGTAAAAAATGTACCTCCAATATGTTCGAAGGTAGTATTTATGATAGAAATCCATTTTTCTCGCTCTGCATCACCACGTTCAAGTAGTAATCGTCTGTTAATCTCTTCGGATAACCTTGCTTCGTGCGCTCTCGCTTCTGCTCCCGCCATTTCACTTATTCTGATTGTTTCTCGTTCAATCTCAGCCTTCTCCTTTTCAGTTTGCCTTCGTTGTTCTTGAATTCTTTCTTCTGTTGCACGTCGAGCTTGCTCCAGTCTGATATTTGATTCTTCTTGCAATTTTACAAGCTCTTGGTTCCTTACTCTATGGAGCTCATTTTCTGCCTGACAATAATAACGCAAGAATGAGAAAAGACTCGTAAAAATGCAAAAACAAAAATCCCAAGTTTCAAAAGGTTTAATGAAATACCTGCATCCTCTTCCTTTTCAACTCATCCTCATATTTAGCCATCTGGGATTTTATTTGTGCATTATTCTGGGCCAGTTTTTTTTCTTCATCGTATATAATCCTTTGTTTTTCCTGCCAGCAAACCAAATGATAAGCCAGATAAACAAAACACAAGATACATACTTGCAAGAACAGGGTTTAATTTTCACACATATACTTGACTGTTTAAGGCCATACTTGCAAAAAATATGAACTCATTTCATCATGAAGCTATAACTTACATGGAAACAGATATGATTTATTAAAGTGAGATAACTTAAACTTACAATGTTCTAGTGTCTTTGAGTTGGAGTTAGTTAGTCTTCTGTTACTACTAGTACTTTTAAGCTGTTAGCAGTTAGCGAGCTAGAGAGTAATTATAAATGTTGCTTACAAATACTTGTATTTCTGCTACTGATTCAATTAATACAGGATAGACAACTTCATCTCCTATGAAGCATATACACATAAAGTATAAACAGAGACATAGCACAGACCCCCAGTAATGTCAAAACATAGGACATGCAATACAAATATATTATGATATGTAATTAGATAAAAATAAATGAGAAACATCATTTGGTTAAAATTGAATTGAACATCACATTTTATATATTCATTATCATCAGAAAAGAACTTGCCAAGTATTATTACATTCCCCCGTGATAATGAGTCTCCTGTAGAAGTACTGAGAGACAATATTTCACCTTTAACAAGATGATGAGTTTCTTAACCAAAAACAAAATCTAAAACAAGATGAGTTTCTTAACAAAAAAAAAAAATCTAAAACAAGACGTGAACTATTAAAACTCTTTCAAGTTCCATCTGTCCAATATAAAAAATCTAAAAAAATTATCAAATCAATTTTAGCCCTGTCGTCAACATGCTGAGCCAAAAATACAAAAGATATTTTACATTTTTCAAAAAGGGAATGAAGTGCCGAATGCAATGTAGCCCCATCACTTCATATTGAAGGCATGTCTAATGTTAGACACCAGTATGCAATGACAATGTGGTTACATTTAATGACTTTTATCTTCTCAAATTCTATCTTCTCTAAAGCAAACTTAATTATTGTTAGGAAAAAAACTTGATTAAAAATGAGCATTCCCATGCAAAATGTGTAATGATAATAACGAACACCAAGAGCCTGTTTGGATTGCCTTATTCAAATCTACCTATTGACATAATTTTGTCAGACTGTTTGGGAGAACTTATAACAACAGCTTATGACAATTTTCATAAGCTTTTTTCAACTTATTTGCATAAGTTCTCCAATATAACTTATGAAAATAGCTCGTACCATATATATAAAAAGAAAAAAAAAGTATCTTTATCTTATCTTTTACTATAAAAATAGCTTATGTAAGCTTCTACACAGGCGCTTATTATGACAAACGCTTGTGCTATAAGCTGCAGATAAGTTGTTTATTCATATGTCAAATATCTATGTGATTTCTCTCACTATCGCTAGTAAGTGTGATTTTACTCGCACCCCCATAATATCGAATATCAATGCCATTTTTTACCATATGAATTCTACTTATGAAACTAACAACATGCAATTTTACATTTTTACGCAGAAACAAATAGATAAACAAAACTTACAGTCTCTAGTTGTGCTTTCATTTGTTGAAACTCAGCAATCTTCTTCTTAAATTCAGCTTGTTTAGTCTCCTCTTCTTTCTTCAATATCTCAAACACCTTCAAAAAAATTGAACCAGATTAAAAAACCTAAACATGAACCAAAATCATAATCATAATAAAATACAACATATAATACAAATTAGAAACGAAATGAACCTTCTTAGCGTGTGATGAAGCAGAAATTTGTTTAAGAGCTTCAGCACCTTTTTCATAAGGTTCAGGATCAAATCCAGAAGCTGTAGTCCTTGGATTATCATTTCGAACTTTCGTAGATGATGAAGGAATGGCGGCATCGGAGAAAGTTGTTTGTGGTAAACGAGATGCGGCGGTTGCGGTGGCGGCGGCGGTTATAGCCGAGAATAAACCGGCGGCGTAAGTTTTCGCCATTGAAGTTAAGGCTTGTTGAAGATGAAGAAGAAGAGTTTATGGCTCAAAAGAAGGTTCAGGGTTTTGGTAGGGTTCCGAACACGAAATGGTTATTCTATTCGGAGCTCCATTTGAAACCCAAATCACTTTTTCAACAAGTTACTACTATTACTAGATTTTTATTTTATTTGAGTTTAATTGAGATGTTTTAGTCTTGTAAATTATTTTTACACCAGCATTCAATAAAAAATAAATTATTTTTTCAACTCATATCATTAAAATTAAAATGAAGTATAGTAGTAAAATTATTTGACAAAATATATCATTGTTGTGCGTAAAAAATATATTACTTTCCATTTTTAAATATAAGATTCTTTTCTTGTTGTGCGTAAATATTTTTTAATTTTTTTTTAGGGTGAGGGTTCTATCAAGTTCCTCACTGGTGAGACATATCGTTAGATCAAATGAGTGATTCAGATCTTTTAAAATAGAAAAGGAGAACATTTATAAATGTCCACATTCAATTTTGTCCTCATACTACTCAAACTTTCCATTCCTTTGGACATGACTAGATATGATGATTGCTAGTTGATATACTTGCCATTCATTCAAGCTGTTTATTAATATGTTTGAGGTGTCTCAAGCTCAATTTTACTACTTGTCATTGTCAATAATATCCTAAATGTTGATGTTGCATGATTATGCTATTTAATTTTGTGTCTGCATATACTTTCACAGTTGAGGGAAATTAAGGAGAAATTTTATGTTGTTTGTTAATCAAGCTAAACTAGATTTTATGTGGAGAATAAGCTAAACTACAAATATGTCATTGGCTAGTTCATATTTAGGCACCTAAAATATATATAAGCAACAAATACTCCCTCCGAAAGAATCACTGAATCGTATGAAGTTGAAAGTCTTGTTCCTGGTTTTTTGTCCTGTGTACTTATGTTTTAATTGTCGTATGTTCAAAAACATTCGTCGTTTAACAGAAAAAAAACGCCGAGAACCTGAAAATGAGGAGAAAGGACTAAACATGATGCAGCAACTATCCTTTATGGCTTGCAATTTCTACCTACCATAAGCCTAATGGTTTCAATTTGAATTACATGTGCAAATGCAAACACATCAAAATAATCACTTTTATATCCTTTAGAATGCAAACACATATATTAGAGCAAAATGATAGTACTAGCTCTTCAACAAAAAAAAAAAGATATATCTCTTCCCAAGAGGCAATACAAAACTTGTAAGTAAACATGTTAATCTATTGATCACAACAGCATTAAAATTCTAGCCTAAAGATAATACTTTCTTGAGGTGTAGAAGTGGCCAACGATTTTAAAATGTTCTTAAAATCAACATTTTCATTCATCTTCATAGAGCTTCTTGTGACTTTCACTTTCTTCAAGCCATGCCACCAACACTTAGTATCATAAGAAGTGCAAAAGCATTTGTCCACTTTTCTTCTCCTTATCATCTTCTTGTAGAAAAACTGTAGGTTTAGAGGATTAACAAAATCTAGTTAGAACTTAGAAGCTCTACATAATACATTTTAAACATAAACGTGTTTGACAAAAGGAAAACATGGAAAAACAAGTTTTTTTTTTTCTTTTTATGTCATATAGTATAGTATAATCACAGTATATTATGAAAAAATTTCACAACTGGAAGCACAAATTGAAATTTAAAGAATATGGGAGACAAGGACACACCTCAATGAATTCTTTGCAATCCAAATAGTTACTAAAAGAAATAGTCGTCGGACAACAGCTTGAAAGTAAGATTTTTACAACACGCGAGAACAAATATTTAATATTAGTAAGATTTTTACAGTTTATGTTCAAGTGTTTGATTCTTGGTAGAGGGGATGAAGCTTGTAAGGCTACCCGATCCGCTGCATCCTACAAAATCCATGGAAAGAATAGACAAAAATAAATAATATACAAACAAAATTAACCAATCAAATAGATAATTCATACTCACCACTTTAAAATCAATATCGACATCTAGAGATAGAGATAGTGATGTCAAAACATTGTTAGGTTTGATGTTTTGCAGGAGGAATTTCCTCAAGTTAAAAAGACCCACTCGATCAGCATGTATCAGAATATTGACTTCCAGTTGACTAGAAATTCTCTTATTCTCAAAAGATATAGTAGGTGCTGAAGATTTAAGTCGAACACCCTCATATCCACATGACAATAGATTTGGAGCATTAATTTTAACCTCCTTCATGTTAAAGCAATTTGATAACTTCAACACTTTAAGTTGAACACTTGAACTCGAAATATAGATCCACTCAGTCATTTTGCAATCTGATAACTCCAACACTTTAAGTCGAACACTTGAAATATAAATCCTCTTAGGAGTTTTGCAATTGTTTAACTTCAAACTCTCAAGAAAAGGGAATTTTGAAGATACTTTAAATAACCACAAGTCTGTGAAAAAAGCACCCTTCACAGACCACACCCACAACTCTTTCAAATTTCTGCACCTATCAAAATCAATCTTAAATGGTGAATTGAAATCATCAGGACAATGATACCATAAAGTCTCAATAGTCGGGGAATCAACAGAAATATTTTGTATTCCAAAAGCATAAACTCTCTTGAGCTTTTGTAGACTACTGACGTTCATTTGTAGATTCCTTAAATTCCTTAAATTCCTTAAATTTATAGATTCAATCAATGGACAAAGAGAAATGAGGTGGTTCATTGCATGTTCATCTCCGACACATACAGACTCCAATGACAATACCCTCAATGAGGGAAACTCGATTGAATGATTCATGAATATCGGATCAATCTTGATATATCCCTTTAACACCAACTTCGTAATTGATTTGGCTTCAATGACACACATTGGCAAGACATGGTATCGGTCCTGACCTAGTGGTACATCTTGGGAATACTCTATCACCTCAACACCACATTCACAAGCCAATTTCAACCAAATATCAACATCCTTTGAAATGTAATCACAATCCAACTTGAGCTTAAATTCTTTGATAGTCAAGCCTTGGTCACGAAATTTTAGGATACGCCTTTTCACATAACCACTAAATCCTAAGATCTTTCTCGTTCTCTTATTTTTCATGAATTTACTAGTACAGAAAGACAAAATAGGAAAAGTATCTAACCAAGCCTTGGACAAAACACATGTCCTAGCAGCATCTTTCTCTGGCAACTTTGACATAATGCAATGAAGAATTACATTTGGCAGACTCGATAACCGATCTTCCTCAAGCTTCTCCATTTTCGCTCTAAAATCAAAGACACATGAAACAAATGCAAGTCAAAAGTAGCAAAAGCAAGCAATGATTGACACAATCACGCACTCTTCTTAATAGTTATAAACCAATTGTTTTAAAACTCAAGTAGGAATTGCAAAGGAAAACAAAAAGAAAACCAAAACGTGACTCAAGTATTAAAAGAAGTTCATTGCAGTATGAACTATGGCATGCAGTTTGTTGAAGATTGATTTGAAAATCAGGAAAGTAAAGGTTATATTTGTTTAAATATTTTTGAATGCTTTTATTATTATTACTTATCCGCTTGATTTAGTTGCTGTTATTTTACTTCACACATCAAATATTTATTGGTGTGATTTCTAGACAATTTCACAACGCATTTGCTATCATTATATTTACATTTACTCCAGTGATAAGTAATTTTAAAAGAACAGTATGTCATCTCCAAGTATATATATGAATGAAGATACAACAAAACATTATGAAAAAAGGACTCGAAAAAAACAAACACACCAAAAATAACACCGGTAAGAAAATAAATACTTCCCGTGTCCCAATATATAAGACCTACTTTAACTAAATGTATAAGATCATGATTGATTTGTTTTGATGAATATTTTCAAAATATCAAATTTTTATTAATAGACAATTAAAGATATTGGTAATCAAAATTGTTCATAATAGTGGTCAACTAGGTCTTATGATGTAGGGCACGCCGCCGATCATGAAAAACAGCAGAAAATTAATATATTTATACAACTAACCGTTTCAAAAAAAGAAAAAATAACAAAATCTTAATTAGAAACAAATTGAGCAAACAAACCAAAACTAACCTTAAAGTTAAGACTCTCAAACCAATGTTCTATAGAGTAAGAAATATAGCATCGTATATAATGTTATGAAGGAATGCTTTGAACAAAGAAAGAAACATGATCGATGATTAAAAAGAGAGAAAGATATTGTTACCTTCAATATGGAATGGAAGTGAATAAAAATAAGAATAGGTAAAATTGACGGGTTTTTTGTATTGTTACCTTCAATATTTATAAGAGAAGTATACTTATAAGAAGTTGAGAAATATTTTTAAATAATATCTTTAAATAACAAACAAATCCTATAAATTCTAAACAAATCCTAAATCATAATATTATTTGATTTGAAATAAAAAAAAAAGTTTAAATTTAAAATCTTTAAAAGATATTTTGAAATGTAATTTTCAACAAAAATTATCGAGTATAATGAATACAAGCCACAAACAAAAGATTGTGAATAGTTGTCGGGTGGGGTGGATCATGAAATTGAAAAACTCGTTGAGCAGATAATTATTATAGTTGAAAAACCCTAAGCTGGCCATAAGGTCAAAATTAAGCTCAACCCAAACATGATTACAAATTTATTTGGGCTTGTGCCCATAGTAGAATTTCTCATCATATATAAGTGTTTTTTGTCATTTCTTTTACTAGTATTAAGTTCATCAAAAATCAAATTGTCTTGTTTATTGACGAATTGGCATCCAATCAATTTTTTTATTTTTAAGTTCTAACGATAGATTTACTATATAATTTGCAAATTTTTTTAAAAAATAATATTTCCAACAACGCATAACATAAAGTAACTCTGAAATAAAAATAACAAACATAAATTATGTAGTATATAATAATAATAATAATAATAATAATAATAATAATAATAATAATAATAATAATAATAATAATAATTCATCAATTCTCCACTTCTTAGGATGGTGAAACAGGAAAGGGTGAATTGAAGGAGAGAGTGGTGGTGGTCTCCAGTCTCCACTGCTTTTCTCTTCTCTTCTCTTCCACCTGCCCAACGTGAATTTTATTAAAGTTTATTTTATTTTATATGTTTGACAAAAGTGAATTTCATTACTATTGAAACTAGTGATGTGGAATAAATTAATTTAGGTGTCATGTTTTAATTGACGAACAGTAAAAGTAAGATTTTCTTTTATAATAATGAGGGCTTAAGCTCAAAAAGAAGAAATTACACCAGAAATTTCAATTCTGCTCCATTTCATTTCACTCTATTCAGTTCCGCTTCATTCCATTAATCCAAACAGAGCCTAAGCTTCTCCGACTTCCTGAAATTTCATAAATATCTCGTTCGAATTTTAAAATGTGAAGTATATTTTTTATTTATTTTGAATTTACAATACTATTTTTTGAACCATAGTATTAATAATTTATAAAACAAATGATAATTTTCCTTTTGCCATATATATCAAAGAAAGGAGGGAGAGAGAAGCAAGAAATGCAGATGAAGAGATAATTTCTTTTTATACATGCACATATAAAATATAAACCGGTTGTAGTACAAATTAGAGCAACCATAATTATAGAAGAAATTTGAACTTCCATTATTTTTTATATATAAGTTTTGGAACAAATACTTGGGAGTTAGAGCAAAATTCTAAGTAAGCATGTTTATCTATTGACCACAATAACATTAAAAATCTAGCCTAAAGCTAATTCTTTCATCCATCTTTATAGGGCTTGTGACTTTCAAATCCTTCAAGTCATGCCACCAACACTTAGTATCATAAACACTGCAAAAGCATTCAAAACTACAAATTAGCAGCTATAATATACCCTGCAATCAAATAAGAGAATTCCTCCTCACTTCTTAACTCCACCAAACCATATCAACACCTATCACAACTCATGCTATTCTCCATCTATCATGAAATAACTTCCACACAAAGGCTCCCACTGTATATCCTCCTGTTGAAACAACCATCCATATCCATGAATATGCGACCATACGATTAGGAGAGATACCCTCTAGCAGTTGTAAGCTTAGATTCTTTGATAGCCACATTCACATTCACAAGCCAATTTCAACCAAATATCAATGATTTTAATGTGGCGAAGCCTAAACCTGTCCAGTGTAAGCTTAGATTCTTTGATAGCCAACCTTTGGTCACGAAACCTTGACAGATGAAGAATTGTTTTTGGCAGACTCGATAATCGATCTTCCTCAAGATCCTCCATTTACATTCTAAAGGTCACAACTATTATGAACTGAATGTTTTAACAGGCCAGAAGTAGCAAATGCAAGCAGCGATCCATATGGTTAATCTGAACTGCTATGAAGCGCAGGCACTCCTCGGATTAGGACACAGACAAACATTGTTAGATTTTCTCGGAGAAAATAATCCCTTATTGAGAGAATATATGTTAGCAACACAGACAAACATTGTTATCAAAATCGCGAGTAGAATTGTAAAATCGATGGATTTTGCTTGCCCTAAACAATCTAAATCCAACAATGATGAGAAGAAAATAGTGAAAAAGAAAGCTATGAAAGAAAAGATTGTGAAGGCAACAATAACAATGATGAGAAGTGAGTGATATTGCTTGTTGCCTGCAATCTGAGCTGGAACGAGAAACCCTAACTTTCCTTCTCTGTGTGGTGTGATTCAGAAGAGAAGAGAAGGATCCAAATGCTGTGATCAGATACACACTTGGATAACTATGGGCTGAGAAAGTGATACATTAACCTTGTTAGAAAGAAAACTTGCTGGTTACTTTCTCAACTGAAACAATTGAACCAGATATTAAAGGCTGTTACAATTGAACCAGCTGAGTTACTTTCTCAACTGAAACAAATTGCTGAAATGGTTGATGTTGCTAGTATTCTTGAGCTGGAGATATTAAAGGCTCGACTTTCGGCTTTTTATCTCTTGAGAGGAGGATATAAGCTACCTTGTTATGAGGATCCCAAACGGGTTCTTGGACTTGAAGATAAAGATGATGTAGAAAATGCAGTTGAAGCACCGTTTCAAGGGCCGTTTGACGAGGACTATTCGAATCTGACATTGAGTCCAAAATCGGGTGAACCGCGTCATTCTCCAGGGCTTTTAGGAAGTATATTGAACCCTCAAAGAAAGCAGAAAAGCATTGCTGACATTATGGGGGAGGATAAAGATGATGCAAGTGATGAAGTTCTTGACACAATTAGGTCAAGAAGTAGAAAGAAGAGAAAAGATAGCGACGGTGCAGCAGCATCTAAACCAGTTCGGAAGAGAAAAGAGTTGGTTATAGATACTGATGGAAAGTTTGTAAGAGCTGGAAAAGAAAGCAGTGAGGGGGAGGAAAACAGTGACAAGGGCAAATCACTGCGTTCGAATGAGAAAAAAGAAGAAGCTTCTGCCAATGAGAACATCAGTAGTGAGGGGAGCGAAAAGGAAAACGAAGAAGGGAAGTCGAAAGAACAAAATGAGAATGGTTTTTCGCCAAGAGAAAGAAAGAAAAGCAAGTACTTGTCGCCACCTTTCACTACTTCAATCAGGGAGCTTGTGAAGGGAAGAGTAAAACAAGATGCCGACAAGCTTTCTCCTCGAGTTTCAAAGCGTAACAGTGAGGCATCTCAAGAGTTGGCACTTGCTGATAGCTCAAATCACCAAACACAAGATGATGAGAAAAAGACTATTGATCCAGAGAAAGTCAAGGTTCCTTCGGATGAAATTCTGTCCAATATCCGCGATGCAGCTGTCAGTCCTCAAATTTCTAGGGAGGGCACTTCTGATAGATTGGTAGACTTTGTTTCTGTCATGAGAAGTTCATTATATCGCGAAGGATCGTTACACAAAGAATACAAGAAAACTCGACCTGGAAGTGGAAGGAAGAGAAAGAAGCTGGATTCTGAACTTGATCATTCCGATCCCATATCACCTAATGAAGGTGGAAAGAGGAAAAAGAAGACGGAGTCTGAACTTGATCAATCTAATCAAGTAGCACCTAATGAAGATTCTGAACCTGCCAAGAAAAGAAAGGAAACAGGTTCAATCATGTCAAAAGGGAAGAAGAGAGCTCGTGAAACCGAGACTAGCGGTAAGAAGGGGACCAACGAAAAATCTGCACCAGCTGTGCTTTTGGTGTCGTTTTGGCCAGGATCATCCACTCTGCCTTCAAAATCTGATCTTATCACAATGTATGGTAAGTTTGGAGCTCTGAACGAAGAAGAAACCAATATGTTCTGTGCTAACTACACTGCTCGAGTTTCCTTCTTAAGAAGTCGTGATGCTGAAAAGGCGTTGAAGCATTCCCAAGAGAAAAACCCGTTTGAGCCTTCTGAAGTAACTTTTCAGCTCCAGTATGCTGAAACTGGAACCAAGTCTGGAGGAGAACACAAGGAAAGATCAAAGAAATCCAAACCTTCACAAGGCAAGAAGAAAGATAAGACTCTAACACTAACCACACCATCACTCTCACAGGGTAGCGAGACATCTAATTTGAACTTCATAAAAGATAAACTTCAAGGTCTGCTGTCAATGATAGAATCATCCGACGAAAACTCACTTGATTTCAAGACAAAGGTAGAGAGCGAGGTGAAAGGTCTTTTGGAGGACGTGAACAACATGGTTGTATCTACTTCATCGTGAAAAGCACATCGGTACTGGTAATTGTGTAGTTAATGAGTAATGATCAAGGTAGGTTTATCAGAGTCTTTTAATATTGCCATATACTATATCAGGTTATGTTATTCAAACATGGAACCTTTTGCATGATTAGTCTTTATAGAGAGATTAATATCATTTTAGATTAGTTGCTATCTTATTTGTAGTGATATGAAACAGCTTTTAAGAATTTCAGAAATGTTGGTTTAAATAGTCTTGTGTTTAATTCTCGGTTATTAGACGAATGTGCTTGTTTGGTTTCTTATATTATCACACCGCGTCCAATCTGAAGCTCGGACTATTAGCTTCTATCTCGTTGTGCGTGACTGGAAATTAACTTGTGACGGTCATCCGTCATTGCATAGAGCCTTAAACAGTTATATACCTGCAGTTTTTCAAAACAAAACATATATGGCATGATATTTGTATTTGGCTATATATGATGAATTTGCTTTAGTAATTATGAAATATATGATGAATTTTCCATGGTCTGATACACATTATGGTTTATGGACTGTTTGGCTGAAATCACAAAAAGTTGTAATGTTATGACTTATGAGGATCTTGATCTTCAATAGTGGAAATTTAATTTCATATGGCAATATTAGCATGTTATTTTATTAATGAAATTCTGTTTTTATCATTTAACCAAAACTAGGTACAATGCTATTAGTGCTAAGACGTTCTCATCATTTTTTTTTTGAAATGGCAAAATTTATTAATAACCAAATCTCTGCACAAGACGAACAGAGACCGGTACATAAGGACTACATATTATAGGTGCCGTATATATGCGGAACACCCAAAGGAAAAAACTCCTAAACAAACACCAACTAATTAAAATCAACTCCTAATAATCCCAAGCACAGAAAGGCACCCCACAGATTCAATACTACAAGAGCAGTCACCAACCTCGCTTAAAATGTTACCACGACTGGACTCTGACTCCCGAACTCGAATCAAAAGCGCTCGGCCCATCGGAATCCAGAAACAGCTCCATCAGGCGGACTGCTGACTAGACAAAAGTAGAACAAAAATCCAGGCAGACAAGTCCCGACAACAACAGAGGTGCCACCATGAGACCGGTAGTGGCGAAATAAACACCAAAGAACCAAAGCACCACTCGAGGATAAACAGACGACGCGGAATAGGTAGCCCAGATACATAGAGACCTGCAAATGTGTTCTTAGTCATTTACTAATTTATTTGGGCTTGTGCCCATAGTAGAATTTCTCATCATATATAAGTGTTTTTTGTCATTTCTTTTACTAGTATTAAGTTCATCAAAAATCAAGTTGTCTTGTTTATTGACGAGTTGGCATCCAATCAATTTTTTTATTTTTAAGTTCTAACGATAGATTTACTATATAATTTGCAAATTTTTTTAAAAAATAATATTTCCAACAACGCATAACATAAAGTAACTCTGAAATAAAAATAACAAACATAAATTATGTAGTATATAATAATAATAATAATAATAATAATAATAATAATAATAATAATAATAATTCATCAATTCTCCACTTCTTAGGATGGTGAAACAGGAAAGGGTGAATTGAAGGAGAGAGTGGTGGTGGTCTCCAGTCTCCACTGCTTTTCTCTTCTCTTCTCTTCCACCTGCCCAACGTGAATTTTATTAAAGTTTATTTTATTTTATATGTTTGACAAAAGTGAATTTCATTACTATTGAAACTAGTGATGTGGAATAAATTAATTTAGGTGTCATGTTTTAATTGACGAACAGTAAAAGTAAGATTTTTTTTTATAATAATGAGGGCTTAAGCTCAAAAAGAAGAAATTACACCGCAATCAAATGTGGGGTCGTTATTGTTAGAGCTGTAAAAACCAGCTGCCTGATGCAATTTTGGGCCGGCCCATGTGGACTTTAGACTACATTGGCTTGGGATAAAAAGCTCGGATAAAAACGGGCCTGAAAAGTATGGCCCGAGCTTGGCCCGGCCCTATATGGGCTTTTGGACTAGCCCTCATTTTTTTTAAATTTTTTTCTTAAAAAAATGAAAATGGCAAAAAAATAATTTTTGTTTTAAATTCTATTGTTTAGCAAGATTTTTGAGAAAAAAACATACATTTATACTATACATATACATATATCCAAATTAGACCCAAATAAACATATATATCTAAATTGAAAATGGGAGCATTTGTTTTCACAAATTATACTCAAATCTACAGTTGCATTTTCAGCAAAGTAAAGTATAACACATTTAGTTATCAATCATCCAAAATAACACAAATTAAATCTAGGCATCATATATCAAGCAACAAAACAGAAAAAGACAATGCCCCCTTAACTAATAATAAAAGAGTTTCTTTTGCCGCCCTACGAATTTCTCGCACTCTCTAGGATCCGAAATTAGTTAATTTCGGAATGTAAGTTTCGAAGTGAGATTTTTTAGTTTTATTCATTTGCGTCGTGCTGTTGCTCTTCTTCTCCGTCATTATATTCTCCTTATTTTGGAACCTAAGTTCCAAATTGCTAAATTTCGAAAGTTATATTTCAAAAAAATTTTTTGAAATAAAAGCCTAAAAGAAACTATAATATTAGAATTCATTCAATGTTGAAGGTGAGATGAATACCGAAAGCATATTGTTTTGTCTTCCAATGTTGGTATGGAGGTGAGATGACCTTCCAAAAATGTTTTTTTTTCCCACTCTTCCTTTTCCGGTTCCTACAAAAATGTCAAAAACAAGATTCTCAATTTCACTCATAATGATTCTCATTTTTTTATTTTTTGGGAATAATCCACAAGGTTTCAAAGAAAAGAGGCTCGATAATTCAAAGTTAGACAGCAAAATTAGTTACTTGCTAGTTTTCAAATTTTAATATATTTTACCGGGTTGAATCATCATCACCAATCTATTTTATTTGGTTGTGCTTTGTTGCAAGATGGAACGGAGAAATCATTTACATGGTTGTCGGACAACAGCTTGAATGAATTCTTTGCAAGGACACACCTCAATGAATTCTTTGCAATCCAAATAGTTACTAAAAGAAATAGTTGTCGGACAACAGCTTGAAAGTAAGATTTTTACAACATACGAGAACAAATATTTAATATTAGTAAGATTTTTACAGTTTATGTTCAAGTGTTTGATTCTTGGTAGAGGGGATGAAGCTTGTAAGGCTACCCGATCCACTGCATCCTACAAAATCCATGGAAAGAATAGACAAAAATAAATAATATACAAACAAAATTAACCAATCAAATAGATAATTCATACTCACCACTTTAAAATCAATATCGACATCTAGAGATAGAGATAGTGATGTCAAAACATTGTTAGGTTTGATGTTTTGCAGGAGGAATTTCCTCAAGTTAAAAAGACCCACTCGATCAGCATGTATCAGAATATTGACTTCCAGTTGACTAGAAATTCTCTTATTCTCAAAAGATATAGTAGGTGCTGAAGATATAAGTCGAACACCCTCATATCCACATGACAATAGATTTGGAGCATTAATATTAACCACCTTCATGTTAAAGCAATTTGATAACTTCAACACTTTAAGTTGAACACACGAAATATAAATCCTCTCAGTCATTTTGCAATCTGATAACTCCAACACTTTAAGTCGAACACTCGAAATATCAATCCTCTCAGGCATTTTGCAATTGTTTAACATCAAACTCTCAAGAAAAGGGAATTTTGGAAACTGTTCAAGAAACCACTTGTCTGTGAAAAAAGCACCCTTCACAGACCACATCTCCAACTCTTTCAAATTTCTGCACCTATCAAAATCAATCTTAAATGGTGAATTGAAATCATTAGGACAATGATAACATAAAGTCTCAACAGTCGGGGAATCAACAGAAACATTTTGTATTTCAAAAGCATCAACCCTCTTGAGCTTTTGTAGACTACTGACGTTCATTTGTAGATTCCTTAAATTCCTTAAATTTATAGATTCAATCAATGGACAAAGAGAAATAAGGTGGTCCATTGCATGTTCATCTCCGACACATACAGACTCCAATGACAATACCCTCAATGAGGGAAACTCGATTGAATGATTCATGAATATTGGATCAATCTTGATATACCCCTTTAACACCAACTTCGTAATTGATTTGGCTTCAATGACACACATTGGCAAGACATGGTATCGGTCCTGACCTACTGGTACATCTTGGGAATACTCTATCACCTCAACACCACATTCACAAGCCAATTTCAACCAAATATCAACATCCTTTGAAATGTAATTACAATCCAATTTGAGCTTAAATTCTTTGATAGTCAAGCTTTGGTCATGAAATCTTAGGATACGCCTTTTCACATAACCAGGAAATCCTAAGATCTTTCTCGCTCTCTTATTTTTCATGAATTTACTAGTACAGAAAGACAAAATAGGAAAAGTATACCATGTGTCTAACCAAGTCTTAGACAAAACACTTGTCCTAGTGGCATCTTTCTCTGACAACCTTGACAGAATGCAATGAAGAATTACATTTGGCAGACTCGATAACCGATCTTCCTCAAACTTCTCCATCTTCGCTCTAAAATCAAAGACACATGAAACAAATGCAAGTCAAAAGTAGCAAAAGCAAGCAATGATTGACACAATCACTCACTCTTCTTAATAGTTATAAACCAATTGTTTTAAAACTCCAGTAGGACAAGAAACATTATATTTACATTTACTCCAGTGATAAGTAATTTTAAAAGAACAGTATGTCATCTCAAAGTATATATATGAAGATACAACAAAACATTATGACCTACTTGTTCCAATATATAAGACCTACTTTAACTAAATGTACTGTTCATTTACTTTGTTATGACTGTATTTTAAAAATATATAACATCTTGTTTGATTTGTTTTGATGAATATTTTCAAAATATAATTTTTTTATTAATAGACAATTAAAGATATTGGTAATCAAAATTGTTCATATAGCTGTACCGTGTACGTATATTGGTCAACTAGGTCTTATATTTAGGGACAGACGCATCATGAAAAACAGCAGAAAATTAATATATTTATATAACTAAATCTTAATTAGAAACAAATTGAACAAACAAACCAAAACTAACCTTAAAGTTAAGACTCTCAAACCAATGTTCTATAGAGTAAGAAATATAGCATCGTATATAATGTTATAAAGGAATGCTTTGAACAAAGAAAGAAACATGATCGATGATTAAAAAGAGAGAAAAATATTGTTACCTTCAATATGGAATGGAAGTGAATACAAAATAAGAATAGGAAAAATTGACGGGTTTTTTTTATTGTTACCTTTAATATTTATAAGAGAAGTATACTTATAAGAAGTTGAGAAATATTTTTAAATAATATCGTTAAATAACAAATAAATCCTATAAATTCTAAACAAATCCTAAATCATAAGGAGAATATAATGACGGAGAAGAGGAGCAACAACACGAAGCAAATGAATAAAACTAAAAAATCTCACTTCGAAACTTACATTCCGAAATTAACTAATTTCGGATCCTATATTCCAAAAGTACCTTGTGGTAATTTTGTCAGTTTGACAGGTCTGGGGAGCAACAGAGAGGACCTAAAGAGCAATTTTTTTAATTTTTGGGTGAAACTAATTAAGGGACCCGTGCGAAGTCGCACGAGTCTATTGATTTTTATTCAATATTTAAGTTCGTTGTTATTTATTTACAATATATTAAAATAAACTACTATTAAAAAACTTTTTTTGTCCGTATAACGTTTAATAATATTTCACCGTTTATGCCCTTAAATGTAATTTTAACTTTAAACCAAAAAAAATACAAATATAACAAAAAAAAGAGAAGATAAACATAAAACAAACCTACTCATGAAAATTAAAAAAGATGCAAAAAAAAAATAGGCATAAATGTTAAAACAAATCTACTCATAAAAAAAATACAAAATAAAAACAAAAAATAAATAAAATAGATTTAAGAAAAGAGAATATATAAAACAAATTTATATATAAAAATAGCAAAGAAACCACATCTAAAGATAAACAAAAAATCACCTAATAGTTTTTTTAATCAAGACAGTTAATTCTTATCGATAAATATAAAAAATCGAACAAATATTTTTCACTCATATATAAAAAATTTGGATAGATATTTATCATCGATAATTATCATTTTTTATTAAAATATACAGGGACAATAACTTTAATTAAACAAATTTAGTCATTAAAATATACAGGCGCAATTTATATTTAAAAAATAGTTTATCACATATTTCTAAATATTTTATTTTCAATAAATTTTATACTTTAGTATAACATCAATCTTAAATATCAAGAAAAAAAAAATCAATGGATATGAACGTTTCAAAAATAGTTTTTTTAAAACAACAAAAGATTCAACGATAATAAAATTATAAAAAAAACACATGACAAAATATTTATCACCAGACACGACAAAATAATTATCACTGATACATAAAATAAATTGAATAAATTGTAAAATCATACACAGGACTGTAACTTTAATAATAATTTTTTCAATTTAATTAGTTTTACAAGAAAGACCACAACGATTTCACTTATATTTTTTAAAAAAATTATAACAAAATTTTAAATATTATATTGTAAATAAATTTTATTACTTATTATAACGACAAACATAAATATTGAAAAGAAGTCAATGGATCTGTATACTTTATTATTACAATATACATGGGACAACAACTTTAATAAAATAAATTTATTCTTTTAATAAATTTTACATTAAACTACACGGGACAATAGCTTTAATAAAATACTTTATTTCTTCTAAATAAATATTCTACTTTATTATATAATATCAAACTTAAAAATCAAGAAAAAGTCATTGAGCATGTGCATTCACAAATAGTTTTTATAAGCAACAGAAGAATTAGTTCTCATTGATAATTATAATTTATTACAAAAAATCATGCACGGGACATATGTTTATCATAAATCAATAAGCTAAAATTTTTAGTTTTTTAACAGCTTCTAAATAAAAATTCAAATAATTAGAACATATTAAATATAATTTATTTAAAAAATATCACGGGACAATAATTTTAATTAAGCAAATTCATACATTAAAAAACATATTTAGTAATTTAATAAGTTTAACACGAAATAGCACAATAATTTAAGTTATACGTATTTTAACAACATTTTCTATTTTTAAATGATATAATAACACTTTCTTTTTTTTTGACGGAATAACAAACTTAAATATCGAATAAAAATAATAGATCCGTGCGAATGCACGGGTCTCAAAACTAGTATTAACATAAAAATTTATTTATAATAAAATTTTAAAAAATTCTTATAAAATTTTGGTAAACTTATTAAATTAATAAATTTTAATTTGCAAACTGTGTTTCATTTCAAATTGTTTTATATGGGAGATGAAAGAAGAGTGAAGAAGACAAAAGAAAAATTAATTTTTAGGATTGGAACTCTTGTTTCCTTGTTTTCTCATTTTAACATGCTGACATCCCATTCACGTAAAAGATAGGGTGGTGTGAAAAGAATGACTCAATAAGTATGTATAAAGTAATCTTATGCTAATCAAGTTTCTTAAACTCATCCCATCCCATTCAATTAAAATACAAACACCATTGAATTTAAGACTTATTTCGATGACTGTTGTATTTTTAGATCTATTTAATATATTTTTTGACAAAAGATCTATTTAATATTATTGAACTTTTGTTGGTGTTAAATTTTATTTTGAAACTTGTTTAATATCGTTAGATTTTATTGTTTTTTAGGACGAAGTTTATTTTTACTAGTCATATAATTTTTAGCTGATGTATTGGCGATAACTAGAGTTGTCAAAAATGGATAGTCTAAATGGGCCGGTCTGCCAAGCCCAAATTTTATCTAGACTTGGGCCTAATAATTTTAGCCTGAATTTTTTTCGGGCTTTTTAGCATGGCCCGATTAAAATATTGGCTAACCCGAATGAGTCATGAGTAGTCTGAACTCGAACAAATTATAATTATTTGTTTTTTAAAAAATAATAAATACGAATAACTTGTTTTGGATTATTTGAACTTAATTTGTATTTTGAGAGTTTCTTTTGCCGCCCTATGAGTTTTCCAAACGTCATCCGCTACTTAAGTGGCGGATGATGTTTTTTTTCCTCAAATTTATCATTTTTACTCATCCACAAAGCGGGTGAGTAAAAATAGTGCGTGCGAGAAATTCGTAGGGCGGCAAAAGAAACTCTTTTATTATTAGTTAAGGGGCATTGTCTTTTTCTGTTTTGTTGCTTGATATATGATGCCTAGATTTAATTTGTGTTATTTTGGATGACTGATAACTAAATGTGCTGTAATTCACTTTGCTGAAAATACAACGTCGATTCATTGACAACTCTAGACTACTTTTGATTCTTCCAGATTTAGGGAGTCTGACATCATCCTTTTGTCTTCCTTTGGTTTGTGATTTTACTGGATCTCTAATAGTTAATTCAGCCTCTTCGTTTGCTTGCTCAGGGAATAACATATCTGGACAACTTGTCTCAGCAAGAAGTTCATCCTTATTAGTTTGCATTTCAGAATTCATCTTTACAGCTTCTTTGTATAATTGTTCCAACCCTGATGATATAAAATTGTAAACGCTGACTGATTTTGCAGCAAGATCGGGAAACACACTTACTTGATTATGTACGTGCATACTTCGCAATGTTGCTGAATCACCATTATCACATACTGAATTTGTTTCACGAACACTAAATCCTAAGCTCATATTAGCATCCTTTGTCCAACGGTGTAAAATATACTTACTTGGAATTTCGACAATATTTTTTGCTTGAAAAATTACCAAGATATGCCTACATAATATCCCCATAAATTCAAAAAGTTGACAATCACATTTGGCATCCCTTGTATCTAGATCCACACTTACAATGAATGATTCTTGAGTATTGTAACAATTAGATACCTTATATGTATATTGAGACTCACTTCTCTCAACTTTCTCCTTTGTGAACCGACAAACCTTTGCTAGTTCATCTTGAAATTTGTTAAAGATGGCTCTAGTATAAAAAGTTGCAGCATGCTCTTCAATTTTTGATCCAACACTTAACATTCGTTCTCGATGTCTCGACTCAAAATCTTCTTTTTTCTCTTTCTCGTAGCGACTATTGACAGGTTTGTCAAACTTCACTACAAAATCTTTCAATGTGGTTGAAGAATCTACAAAAGAATAAAAAAAAGCATTGATGCTCTCACTCCTTTGTGTAGTATTCATCCAGCAAAAAAAGTATTTCTATTATAAACTGGAATCCATGATTCTCTTATATTGTATAAGCCTTGAAGCCATTCGTTTTTCACCAAATCATACTCGACCATTATACGATGCCAATCTTCTTCAAAGTCTTTTATACATGATGAATCACATATACACCTTTTTAGATCACGCTTAAAAGTTGGGCTTTTATGGTAAATGTGTGAAAGCTTCTCGGGAAACTTCTTCCTAATGTGCCATAGACATAACCGATGCCGAGTTTGTGGAAATACCTTGGATATTGCGGCTCTCATTGCCAAATCTTGATCAGTAATTATTGATACATGACTCTTTCCACCCATTGCTTTAAGCCAATTCTCAAACAACCATGTAAATGATTTCTCCGTTTCATCTTGCAACAAAGCACAACCAAATAAAATAGACTGGTGATGATGATTCAACCCGGTAAAATATATTAAAATTTGAAAACTAGCAAGTAACTAATTTTGCTGTCTAACTTTGAATTATCGAGCATCTTTTCTTTGAAACCTTGAGGATTATTCCCAAAAAATAAAAAAATGAGAATCATTATGAGTGAAATTGAGAATCATGTTTTTGACATTTTTGTAGGAACCGGAAAAGGAAGAGTGGAAAAAAAAAACATTTTTGGAAGGTCATCTCACCTCCATACCAACATTGGAAGACAAAACAATATGCTTTCTGTAACGCCCCAACTAAATTATCTAGAATATTTAGTCGAAACATTAATAACTGGAATCTGAGTACATTAAATTAAAAGAATTATAACTGAAAATGCAATATCATTAAAATAATATTACAAAGTTCCGTACAACAGCGGGAAGGGTTGATAATGAAATAACAAGCTAAGCAAAAACAGAGAAGAAGACTAAGTCTTCTAAGCTGACAATCCCAAGCATCAGCTCCGATCGTCATGTCCATCCTGGTCCCTGCTCCGAATTAACCTGTCTTACCTAAAAAAAATAAAATGGAGTGGGGTGAGACTACTAAGTCTCAGTGGGTCCTACTACCCACCTAATGGCTACTAAGCCGGGGCTCCTAATCAGTCATGTCATAATCATTATTCGTAACATATAATTCATAAGCAATAATAAAAGTGTATCACAGAATTAGTCTTGTTCGTTTTAAACCGCAAACCCTCTAAGGTGAGCACGTCTCAGGGGTTCGCCTTATCCGCGAGCAGAAAGCACTCCGGCATAAAGCTCACAATAGTTTTCTAAATGGAACATCTAAAACGAAGTCCATACTGATAACATATTCATATATTCATTCGACTGATCGCTAATTCATTAACATACTACCAATAATTCCCAAAACCCGGGGAGCATACATAATTCTAAATTCCCTAAGTTATCACCTAATAGTCCGACTGTATTGACCTCCTTTTCATATCGTATAAATTATAAGGCTGCAAAATAACTATTTCAGATGAAGGTATAAAACGAGTGATCAGGAGTTTTTAGAAATAGGAAAAATGAGTACATTCTGGGTTAGCTCGCTACGGCGAGTTACTAAGCTCGCCATGGCGAACTTACAGGTCTTGGCCTAAACAACTCGCTAGGCGAGCCAGAGCTCGCCATGGCGAAGTTCTTCAGCCCAGGACCTTCAGCTCGCCATGAAGGCTCGCTAGCTACTCGCTATGGCGAGTTAATACAGAATTTACCCTGTTTTACAGAAATTAATATTTTTCCAAAGATTCACCTACCACCTTCATTTGAAACATTGCAGAAATATAAAGTAATTAAATATGAACAGAATAGAAGGGAATTTGGGATTAATTCCACACATACAGCTATACCTATTTGTTTCCTAAGTTCACATGCAATTCATAATTTTCAGGAATCTAAACTACCTAGCCTAAAGAACCCACCTGATATTAGAAGCTTTAAACTTTGCCTCCTAAGCTCTACTCAGCTGCAGCAACTCCCCAGCAACGCCCACGAACCCAGAAACAGCACGAACGGAGAGAAATGTGCAGCACTAGCTGCTGAACTCGCCATAGCGAGGACTCTAGCTCGCCTAGGCGAGCTTGACAGGTTGAGGAGACGAATTCTGCCAATTTTTATCGATTCCCACTTTTCCTTGTTGGCTAAAGCGTACCCAGTGGTCATGGATTCGTGGTTTTATGAAAATAGCATGCATGCAGTATATACTAGAAGTGTGAGGGTAGAATTTTTGAGTGATTGACTTAGAGGGGAAGAGTTTAGGAGTTCATGGAACTTGGGTCTCTTTATGAATTTAGAAAAGGGACAAATGAAAGGATTTCAACTGAATATTTCATTTAGATTTGCATGCAAAGCTTTTCTGCAGAAAAGGATTTTGGATGAGAGGTTTGTAGGAAGTGGTAACATGAGTGTTGGATTTTTGAATGGGAGATAGAGTTTGATGTTGTTGTTGTGAATGAGAGAAAAATGAGAGCATTGGATTCATTTTCTGAAATGAGTAATGAGAATAGTGAGAGTAGCTTGCATGAGTTTTGAGTAGCTTAGCTTGGGTGGAAGTGTGACTCACTCTTTAAGTGAGGTGTCGATGAATTAAGATAGGTGAGTCACAAAGTGATAATGAGGTGTTGGTTTATGAGGAAAATTGAGAGTGGGTGGACTATGAGTCACAAATGAGAGAAGAGCATTGGAGGGAAATTGGTTCTTAGAGTCATTTTAATTTACAAGTGGAAAAATAATTATACTAATGTGTAGTTTAGGTCTAATTAAAGTTTCTAATTTAACACATAATACTCTTAATTTCCAAACTCAATTAATTAATTACCTCTAATTAATCCTTGAATTATTAGAAAAGCTCTAATTAAATTTAATTAGATAATTGAAAGAGCGGGATGTTACAATCTACCCCCCTTAAAGAAATTTCGTCCTCGAAATTCAGAAATTTACCCTTAGGAAAGGTAGAAATAACTTTTCTCACGACAGTTTTCCGTTCCTGTGTGAGTTAGAAATCATGAGACTGAGCCCATCCGACTTTGATTATTGGAATTTTCTTGCTCCGTAGGATCTTAACTTCACAATCAACTATATGAATTGGACTTGGCTGATCAGTTTAGACTGACTGGAGATCAATCTCTTGAGGATGATAAGGATCGGGAGTGAAATTCCGAAGTTGAGACACATGAACACGTCGTGTAACCCTGACATGGATAGACGTAGAATTAACTTGTAGGTTACAGGACCGATGTGTTGAAGGATCTGATAAAGTCTTATATACTTCGGATAGAATTTCTTCGTTTGAAAACACCTTGTAATTCCAACTTTGGTGTTATTCTCAAGGACTCTTGTTCAACTTTTATTGCTTGGAATAAAACTTTCCTCTCTCAAAGAGTTATTCGTCCAAATTTGATCGTCTAATTATATGTTCGTCTACTCCCGTACTGCGCACTCTGATCCGACTACTCGTTGTTATCCTTTTATCTGCGTCATCACTGTCTTATCCTCCGGTTATCTAAACACGGTGACACGTCATCTCTTCTTTTCCAATTTAACTTCTACCTTACTACGTCTTCCATTGGCTAAACTCACAAGGTAATACTTGTTTTACTTTGTGAAAGCAGGTATGTGATAGTATTCCCAATACTCTACTACAGTCCAACATGTATGCGACACCTAAACAATACCATACTTATATTGTCTCGCGCTACACTTCCATAGGTCGGTATCTGGCCTGGTTGTTGCTATGTAAATAGCTGAAAGGTGATAAGTTTGGGTATTTGATACTAACAACCCAAAATCTTTCTCTTCATGGTTTTCTCAATTCCGAATGCTGCAGCTCGCGACACGTCGCACGTACCACTGTCCCATTCATGTCATTAACATACTCCAGAATAGATCGAAATATAAAATGAGCGAAGAACGATTAGGCACTATAGATCCTTTCGCCAATGAGTTAAACTCATCTGCAACCGAGTCCATAGTACTTCAGAATTCTCCACCTACCATTTCAATCCATCCTAGTACAACACTAAGGTCAAGTAGTACATTTAACATATCAAGAACTGAGGTTCAAATCTTTCTTCAAGGATACAGTTAGTTGGCTAGATAATTCACTGATAGGCTGACATGGAAGAATCTGGCTAAGGCGATTGGATTATAATGACGATTAACTGAATACGGAAGGTTTGCACATTTAACACATAGAATGGCTTTAAATCCCACATTCACCATAGTCAATGTGTTAGCGTATGTGTTGGGTTCGCAATAAGGAACTCTTATACTCTCTAAGGAATTTGATTGATGATCTATACCTATCGTTGTTAATGTACAGGGAGAGACTGAACCAGTTGATAGAAATTGAAATGGTTCAACTCGAATTCAGAGAATAGTTTTGATGCGATATCTAGGTACTAACACTTCTACTAGGTCTTAGTTCTACGTAACTGGAAGATCTGAAACCTAATTGAGAAAATTAGCTGATAAGGATCCGAGAGGTTTAACAACACGGTTGAGTCACTGATGAGTCGTTCAGTTGTATGAAGACCTATACGATTAACTGATACTGACACAGAACAGAATAGTTCGGCGGATAATTGACTAATGATACTTATTAAAAGGTCCACACGATGAGTGAGAGTTCGAACTGAACTTACACGTGTTGTCTCCAGATAGACTGGATTCCACGAATTATATTTAGTTACTACAGCGTAACTGAAGGGTCGAAAAGATTGAACAGGATTGCTTGCAAGTAAGGTCTCGCAATGTCAGCTTAACTGACCGATGTCGAAGAATTTGGAAAATTCACTTTCAACTACTCCAAGTGATAACTACAACTAACAGATGTTAGAGCACGAGAAGGAATTGTCTGTCCGAGACAAAATCGAGCAAGTTAGGGAATGAACCCGTTCCATGTTTCCATGTCTAATGGATACCCAATCCAAAATATTTGGTTCGACGAACTTAGCTTAACGAAGGTCCGAAAGAATGGTCATGAATTTCAAATATTGACTTCTATTGATTTCGGCTCAAACAAAAATATTAAGGGCACTCTTAAAGGAAATCTGGCTAACTCTAATGGATTCCTAACTCGAAGGTTTGAATAAACAAGAATGACAAATGGCTGATAAAGAATAAATCCAACTTAGTTATTTTCAATACGGGATAACTATCATAGGTACTCTTACGATTGATCTAGATGATTGAAGATGTCTAGGATAACTCTGAGTTACTAATCCTATTGAGGCTTGAATGCTAGTGTAACGATGCTAAGGTTGATTCCAAGAGACTTACTGCTTATAGCAACGAGTTCCTATTTGATAATGTACTAATTGACAAGATAGCAGGCTGGCGTCTAAGTAATTTACTAGTACGAGTGGTTCGACTTAATTCTCTCACAATGTATCTATCTAAGCTACAACACTAAGCTGCTAGTGTAGGTGATGCGTGATAGTGCTAAGTAAATTATCTGGCAACTAAGTTTTGGTCAAGAAATATTTTTACTTGTCACTCCGGGTGAAGGTTATGTTCCAACTGATTTGTTGTGATTTCTAATGTAACGTGTTAGGTTGAATTTATCTTTCTAGGCCTATAATAATTTCCTAGATGGTAACATGACCGACCGGTAAGAAAGGGTTGAATCAAAGTGATCTAGTTTGACTATTTTCCTATATACTTGATTTGGTAATTTATGGCACTAAGTTACAAATTCGGGGTAATTGAATGACTATACCTAACAAGTCTATATAGGTAATCAAGTCTATAAGGTGCAATCCCTAATTAGTTTATCTGTTAATGTTTACTTCTAGCGGTAAGGTATAAATATTGGTTGCTACCTAGAGAAGCTAACTCCGTACAAATCTGATTTCTACTACTCAAGGTTGGTGTCTCTCAAAATAACTTAGGTATCTAAATGGTGTTTGTGAAAATGATTCCCAATCATTGCACTAATCAAGATTGGTCCTAAAGGTTTGCTGAATTAACTGACCTAAACTGATATCGATGAAGAAAATACTATTTGTTATGTTAACCAGATCATGGCTCCTATTGGTAAGGTAGGAGTACGAGTTACGACGCTGAAAAGCTAAGTTATTCCTAGGGAGGCATTAAGAGTTGGCTTCCTATAGATTAGTCTATTTGGGAAGTTCTAAGATAAATGTTATTATGGGTGAATATTCCAACTTGGTTTCTCTAATCATGGCATTGAATAGATCTAACAACGCTGGTAAATTTCGCGGCTGAAAGACAAGAATAGGTATTCAGGAAGAGTCTTGATTTACTGAGGGTTGAGCTTAACTTGGCTCACATGTTCCTTGTAAACATGTTCACCGGAAGTTATAGTTACTTTCAAGTCCGGGGATTTTACCTAACACACGATGCCAGCTGGATACTAAATTGACCTACACACTTAAGTTCTTTTATGAACAATTAGTACTTCCATCACACTGTTCTTACTCTTTCAGTCCTAACTACTTCAGCTCTAACATCCGGTTAGAGAGGATTCTCGCCAACAATTGCTTTTGAACCGTAGCTCCACTACGATCTTCTTACTTAACCATCATGGTCCACTTCGGTTCTCAACCGTAATACCCTGCCTACCATGCACAATACTGAGTTGATCAGACTCAGCACGCGATGGTTTCAGCGTAAACAGTCCAGACTCCAAAGGGTCCGTACTACTAAGGAAGGGATTGAAATGACTCATGGCACGGTCTGATACTGGATCGACCTGCTCTGATACCAATTGTAACGCCCCAACTAAATTATCTAGAATATTTAGTCGAAACATTAATAACTGGAATCTGAGTACATTAAATTAAAAGAATTATAACTGAAAATGCAATATCATTAAAATAATATTACAAAGTTCCGTACAACAGCGGGAAGGGTTGATAATGAAATAACAAGCTAAGCAAAAACAGAGAAGAAGACTAAGTCTTCTAAGCTGACAATCCCAAGCATCAGCTCCGATCGTCATGTCCATCCTGGTCCCTGCTCCGAATTAACCTGTCTTACCTAAAAAAAATAAAATGGAGTGGGGTGAGACTACTAAGTCTCAGTGGGTCCTACTACCCACCTAATGGCTACTAAGCCGGGGCTCCTAATCAGTCATGTCATAATCATTATTCGTAACATATAATTCATAAGCAATAATAAAAGTGTATCACAGAATTAGTCTTGTTCGTTTTAAACCGCAAACCCTCTAAGGTGAGCACGTCTCAGGGGTTCGCCTTATCCGCGAGCAGAAAGCACTCCGGCATAAAGCTCACAATAGTTTTCTAAATGGAACATCTAAAACGAAGTCCATACTGATAACATATTCATATATTCATTCGACTGATCGCTAATTCATTAACATACTACCAATAATTCCCAAAACCCGGGGAGCATACATAATTCTAAATTCCCTAAGTTATCACCTAATAGTCCGACTGTATTGACCTCCTTTTCATATCGTATAAATTATAAGGCTGCAAAATAACTATTTCAGATGAAGGTATAAAACGAGTGATCAGGAGTTTTTAGAAATAGGAAAAATGAGTACATTCTGGGTTAGCTCGCTACGGCGAGTTACTAAGCTCGCCATGGCGAACTTACAGGTCTTGGCCTAAACAACTCGCTAGGCGAGCCAGAGCTCGCCATGGCGAAGTTCTTCAGCCCAGGACCTTCAGCTCGCCATGAAGGCTCGCTAGCTACTCGCTATGGCGAGTTAATACAGAATTTACCCTGTTTTACAGAAATTAATATTTTTCCAAAGATTCACCTACCACCTTCATTTGAAACATTGCAGAAATATAAAGTAATTAAATATGAACAGAATAGAAGGGAATTTGGGATTAATTCCACACATACAGCTATACCTGTTTGTTTCCTAAGTTCACATGCAATTCATAATTTTCGGGAATCTAAACTACCTAGCCTAAAGAACCCACCTGATATTAGAAGCTTTAAACTTTGCCTCCTAAGCTCTACTCAGCTGCAGCAACTCCCCAGCAACGCCCACGAACCCAGAAACAGCACGAACGGAGAGAAATGTGCAGCACTAGCTGCTGAACTCGCCATAGCGAGTACTCTAGCTCGCCTAGGCGAGCTTGACAGGTTGAGGAGACGAATTCTGCCAATTTTTATCGATTCCCACTTTTCCTTGTTGGCTAAAGCGTACCCAGTGGTCATGGATTCGTGGTTTTATGAAAATAGCATGCATGCAGTATATACTAGAAGTGTGAGGGTAGAATTTTTGAGTGATTGACTTAGAGGGGAAGAGTTTAGGAGTTCATGGAACTTGGGTCTCTTTATGAATTTAGAAAAGGGACAAATGAAAGGATTTCAACTGAATATTTCATTTAGATTTGCATGCAAAGCTTTTCTGCAGAAAAGGATTTTGGATGAGAGGTTTGTAGGAAGTGGTAACATGAGTGTTGGATTTTTGAATGGGAGATAGAGTTTGATGTTGTTGTTGTGAATGAGAGAAAAATGAGAGCATTGGATTCATTTTCTGAAATGAGTAATGAGAATAGTGAGAGTAGCTTGCATGAGTTTTGAGTAGCTTAGCTTGGGTGGAAGTGTGACTCACTCTTTAAGTGAGGTGTCGATGAATTAAGATAGGTGAGTCACAAAGTGATAATGAGGTGTTGGTTTATGAGGAAAATTGAGAGTGGGTGGACTATGAGTCACAAATGAGAGAAGAGCATTGGAGGGAAATTGGTTCTTAGAGTCAATTTAATTTACAAGTGGAAAAATAATTATACTAATGTGTAGTTTAGGTCTAATTAAAGTTCCTAATTTAACACATAATACTCTTAATTTCCAAACTCAATTAATTAATTACCTCTAATTAATCCTTGAATTATTAGACAAGCTCTAATTAAATTTAATTAGATAATTGAAAGAGCGGGATGTTACACTTTCGGTATTCATCTCACCTTCAACATTGAATGAATTCTAATATTATAGTTTCTTTTAGGCTTTTATTTCAAAAAAAAAATTTGAAATATAACTTTCGAAATTTAGCAATTTGGAACTTAGGTTCCAAAATAAGGAGAATATAATGACGGAGAAGAGGAGCAACAGCACGACGCAAATGTAGTCTAAAGTCCACATGGGCCGGCCCAAAATTGCATCAGGCTGCTGGTTTTTACAGCTCTAACAATAACGACCCCACATTTGATTCCGGTGTAATTTCTTCTTTTTGAGCTTAAGCCCTCATTATTATAAAAGAAAATCTTACTTTTACTGTTCCTCAATTAAAACATGACACCTAAATTAATTTATTCCACATCACTAGTTTCAATAGTAATGAAATTCACTTTTGTCAAACATATAAAATAAAATAAACTTTAATAAAATTCACGTTGGGCAGGTGGAAGAGAAGAGAAGAGAAAAGCAGTGGAGACTGGAGACCACCACCACTCTCTCCTTCAATTCACCCTTTCCTGTTTCACCATCCTAAGAAGTGGAGAATTGATGAATTATTATTATTATTATTATTATTATTATTATTATTATTATTATTATTATTATTATTATTATTATTATTATATACTACATAATTTATGTTTGTTATTTTTATTTCAGAGTTACTTTATGTTATGCGTTGTTGGAAATATTATTTTTTAAAAAAATTTGCAAATTATATAGTAAATCTATCGTTAGAACTGAAAAATAAAAAAATTGATTGGATGCCAACTCGTCAATAAACAAGACAACTTGATTTTTGATGAACTTAATACTAGTAAAAGAAATGACAAAAAACACTTATATATGATGAGAAATTCTACTATGGGCACAAGCCCAAATAAATTTGTAATCATGTTTGGGTTGAGCTTAATTTTGACCTTATGGCCAGCTTAGGGTTTTTCAACTATAATAATTATCTGCTCAACGAGTTTTTCAATTTCATGATCCACCCCACCCGACAACTATTCACAATCTTTTGTTTGTGGCTTGTATTCATTATACTCGATAATTTTTGTTGAAAATAACATTTCAAAATATCTTTTAAAGATTTTAAATTTAAACTTATTTATTTTTTTTATTTCAAATCATATAATATTATGATTTAGGATTTGTTTAGAATTTATAGGATTTGTTTGTTATTTAAAGATATTATTTAAAAATATTTCTCAACTTCTTATAAGTATACTTCTCTTATAAATATTGAAGGTAACAATACAAAAAACCCGTCAATTTTACCTATTCTTATTTTTATTCACTTCCATTCCATATTGAAGGTAACAATATCTTTCTCTCTTTTTAATCATCGATCATGTTTCTTTCTTTGTTCAAAGCATTCCTTCATAACATTATATACGATGCTATATTTCTTACTCTATAGAACATTGGTTTGAGAGTCTTAACTTTAAGGTTAGTTTTGGTTTGTTTGCTCAATTTGTTTCTAATTAAGATTTTGTTATTTTTTCTTTTTTTGAAACGGTTAGTTGTATAAATATATTAATTTTCTGCTGTTTTTCATGATCGGCGGCGTGCCCTACATCATAAGACCTAGTTGACCACTATTATGAACAATTTTGATTACCAATATCTTTAATTGTCTATTAATAAAAATTTGATATTTTGAAAATATTCATCAAAACAAATCAATCATGATCTTATACATTTAGTTAAAGTAGGTCTTATATATTGGGACACGGGAAGTATTTATTTTCTTACCGGTGTTATTTTTGGTGTGTTTGTTTTTTTGAGTCCTTTTTTCATAATGTTTTGTTGTATCTTCATTCATATATATACTTGGAGATGACATACTGTTCTTTTAAAATTACTTATCACTGGAGTAAATGTAAATATAATGATAGCAAATGCGTTGTGAAATTTTCTAGAAATCACACCAATAAATATTTGATGTGTGAAGTAAAATAACAGCAACTAAATCAAGCGGATAAGTAATAATAATAAAAGCATTCAAAAATATTTAAACAAATATAACCTTTACTTTCCTGATTTTCAAATCAATCTTCAACAAACTGCATGCCATAGTTCATACTGCAATGAACTTCTTTTAATACTTGAGTCACGTTTTGGTTTTCTTTTTGTTTTCCTTTGCAATTCCTACTTGAGTTTTAAAACAATTGGTTTATAACTGTTAAGAAGAGTGCGTGATTGTGTCAATCATTGCTTGCTTTTGCTACTTTTGACTTGCATTTGTTTCACGTGTCTTTGATTTTAGAGCGAAAATGGAGAAGCTTGAGGAAGATCGGTTATCGAGTCTGCCAAATGTAATTCTTCATTGCATTATGTCAAAGTTGCCAGAGAAAGATGCTGCTAGGACATGTGTTTTGTCCAAGGCTTGGTTAGATACTTTTCCTATTTTGTCTTTCTGTACTAGTAAATTCATGAAAAATAAGAGAACGAGAAAGATCTTAGGATTTAGTGGTTATGTGAAAAGGCGTATCCTAAAATTTCGTGACCAAGGCTTGACTATCAAAGAATTTAAGCTCAAGTTGGATTGTGATTACATTTCAAAGGATGTTGATATTTGGTTGAAATTGGCTTGTGAATGTGGTGTTGAGGTGATAGAGTATTCCCAAGATGTACCACTAGGTCAGGACCGATACCATGTCTTGCCAATGTGTGTCATTGAAGCCAAATCAATTACGAAGTTGGTGTTAAAGGGATATATCAAGATTGATCCGATATTCATGAATCATTCAATCGAGTTTCCCTCATTGAGGGTATTGTCATTGGAGTCTGTATGTGTCGGAGATGAACATGCAATGAACCACCTCATTTCTCTTTGTCCATTGATTGAATCTATAAATTTAAGGAATTTAAGGAATTTAAGGAATCTACAAATGAACGTCAGTAGTCTACAAAAGCTCAAGAGAGTTTATGCTTTTGGAATACAAAATATTTCTGTTGATTCCCCGACTATTGAGACTTTATGGTATCATTGTCCTGATGATTTCAATTCACCATTTAAGATTGATTTTGATAGGTGCAGAAATTTGAAAGAGTTGTGGGTGTGGTCTGTGAAGGGTGCTTTTTTCACAGAAATGTGGTTATTTAGAGTATCTTCAAAATTCCCTTTTCTTGAGAGTTTGAAGTTAAACAATTGCAAAACTCCTAAGAGGATTTATTTTTCAAGTGTTCGACTTAAAGTGTTGGAGTTATCAGATTGCAAAATGACTGAGTGGATTTATATTTCGAGTTCAAGTGTTCAACTTAGAGTGTTGAAGTTATCAAATTGCTTTAACATGAAGGAGGTTAAAATTAATGCTCCAAATCTATTGTCATGTGGATATGAGGGTGTTCGACTTAAATCTTCAGCACCTACTATATCTTTTGAGAATAAGAGAATTTCTAGTCAACTGGAAGTCAATATTCTGATACATGCTGATCGAGTGGGTCTTTTTAACTTGAGGAAATTCCTCCTGCAAAACATCAAACCTAACAATGTTTTGACATCACTATCTCTATCTCTAGATGTCGATATTGATTTTAAAGTGGTGAGTATGAATTATCTATTTGATTGGTTAATTTTGTTTGTATATTATTTATTTTTGTCTATTCTTTCCATGGATTTTGTAGGATGCAGCGGATCGGGTAGCCTTACAAGCTTCATCCCCTCTACCAAGAATCAAACACTTGAACATAAACTGTAAAAATCTTACTAATATTAAATATTTGTTCTCGCGTGTTGTAAAAATCTTACTTTCAAGCTGTTGTCCGACGACTATTTCTTTTAGTAACTATTTGGATTGCAAAGAATTCATTGAGGTGTGTCCTTGTCTCCCATATTCTTTAAATTTCAATTTGTGCTTCCAGTTGTGAAATTTTTTCATAATATACTGTGATTATACTATACTATATGACATAAAAAGAAAAAAAAAAAAAAACTTGTTTTTCCATGTTTTCCTTTTGTCAAACACGTTTATGTTTAAAATGTATTATGTAGAGCTTCTAAGTTCTAACTAGATTTTGTTAATCCTCTAAACCTACAGTTTTTCTACAAGAAGATGATAAGGAGAAGAAAAGTGGACAAATGCTTTTGCACTTCTTATGATACTAAGTGTTGGTGGCATGGCTTGAAGAAAGTGAAAGTCACAAGAAGCTCTATGAAGATGAATGAAAATGTTGATTTTAAGAACATTTTAAAATCGTTGGCCACTTCTACACCTCAAGAAAGTATTATCTTTAGGCTAGAATTTTAATGCTGTTGTGATCAATAGATTAACATGTTTACTTACAAGTTTTGTATTGCCTCTTGGGAAGAGATATATCTTTTTTTTTTTTGTTGAAGAGCTAGTACTATCATTTTGCTCTAATATATGCTGTTGATTATTTTGATGTGTTTGCATTTGCACATGTGATTCAAATTGAAACCATTAGGCTTATGGTAGAAATTGCAAGCCATAAAGGATAGTTGCTGCATCAACTTAATACCTTCATGAGTACATGCATATCTAACTTCCTGTGTTGTAGTATTTGAAGTCTAGTACCCTCCAACATTCTTTCCATGCATAGTCGATGTGGAACTTAATTATCACACTTGAAACCCAACGTTCTTTGGCACTGTTTGTGCTTAGAACATTTGCCTTATTATCTTAATAAAATTTTGCTTATTTTGAAAGAAAAAAAACACATTAATTCATATATATTTTTTTGACTCTCTGATTTCTAAGAGAAGAGTGTTTTGGTAATCTAAAGTTCGACCTCGAGATAAGTAAACTTTGATTTGAAATTATTCTCATAAAAAATTGAATTAAAATCTTTTAAACAATTCGTCTTAAGAAAAACTCATTAACCACTTGAAATTTATATTTTGATTAATCCAAAAAATATACTACATACTCACTAGCACATTAATCAACAAGTCGGTCTTTACAAGGTAACAATAAATGACAAAGTTGTCTGACTAATTTAAAATCAAGGTCAATTTTATCTATTTACAAATTACAAATTTTAAGAGGATAAATGTTAAACTCCAATTTTAAGGGTGAAATTTGTGCTTGATTCTAGAGTAACAAGAATTAGTTAAGAATTTTACTAACACAAGTGTTTTAGGGGTGACACTTGTTAAGCAACCAAAAAGGAAAAATAAAAGAACAATTTTGTCTTAAAATAAAATTTAAACTTTTGAAGTGTTGAACAACTTTTATATGAGAATATATTTACAATGAGTTTTATATTTAAGTGCTCCTTACTAAAGGAAGAGAGAAGTTTTTGTGACTTAATATGCTCTCTTTTAAAATATTAAAATTTTCATAACATATAGATTAGATTAAAAGGGCCAGACATACATATACTGGGCCGTACTAGCCCAAATTAATCACATTAAAAACAAGCTGCTAAACATAAATATAAATATTGTACATTGTAAAAATATATATATATATATATAAATAATTCGACAATGGGACAATTACTATACTTTTACCAATTACAATGATTGAGACATGATCTGAAGTTTCAAAGCCTTTATCTATGTATGAAGAGCATGAGTTTAATGTTAAGAATGCTGAAATGAGGTTTCTAGAGGCCAAAAAGATGGAAGAAGCTGCAAGGGCACCAGAAGCTATTGCGCTTGCTGAAATCATGGCTCTGTCCGGCACTGAGAGATCATATGAATTCACTCTGGTAGAACCTCAGAAAGTCACTTTTGCTTTAGCGGAAAACATTCCTCTAAACCCCAACCCAAGGCTATGATGATGCCTGAGAAGCCTACCTTGAAGAAAGTAACTGATTCAAAGTTTCAATTTGATGAAACAAATATTTCTAAACTGACTATTCTGAAACAAGTTGGAGGAGGCTTCAGAAGAAATTCTACACAGCAAACAAGTCATAACTGATGCCTTAAACAGAATTGAAACATGCTGCTAAGGAAGCTATGCGGAAATGGATACCGGAGGTTGATCTAAAAGAGAAAACAATGTATAACTCTCTTAATTTTAACAAGTTTAATCAAGCTGGATTTCTTCAAGATTGTTCTCAACCAAATGTAACCAGGTCAACAATAGCAAAGCCTGTTTCGAGGCCAACAAATTCAATGACAGATGTATTTAAAAGCATACGTAAAATAACCCAAACTGGGAAGTCAATTATGATTATACAAGGGGACAATCGATATGGATACAAGGGGGCAATCAATATGGATAAAAGCAACGAAATCATCAAAAACTTCACTAAATAAACTTAGAGTTTAAACCACATTGAATAAAATAGAGTCCAGTGTGTTTTGTCAAAGCACTCAGACATGAAGACTGCCTTTTCACACTTGTACTCTCAGCTTTCTCTTCGGAAGTATATTTGTCAATAGAAAATGCCAAGTCATACAATTCACCAAGTGAATGACGGTAGAGAAGACGAAGTTTAGAAGTTTTGCACTCACAAGTAAGAGTGAACTGAATTCAGTCTATAAAACGAAAAACATTTGTAAGGGAACAAACTAAGACTATTCAAATCCTACAAATATTAATCTGTCCAAATACTTCCAGACTATATAATATCAACATTTCAAATACTTCTGTCAAAATACCACTGTGCAGTATATTTCCTTGTACTGATGGGATTAAACCACATCATTAAGAGACTAGATTGACAGACTTATTTTGTATTTTTTGTAGGAACCACTGACCATAATTGTAGAAATTGACAAGGGGCAGTAGTTTCATTTTCTAGATTATTCTGTATATTATTTTAGATCACACACTCTTCTAATGAAACTAATTGGGAATTATAACCATACTTGCGTGCTTGTGAAGCCAAATTAAGAACTACAAGGTTCCTAATTATGCAAATCCAGACAATAATAGGGTTCCTCACATCTGTCATTCAATAAATTTTCCCTGCTTAGCACCAGTTCAATAACCCCAACCAAGCATTTCCGTGCTAGGTGGCGTCGACCGTCGACTATATTAACCAACTGACTCCATGAATTCCTATAATGTATTATTCCTAATCAGCACTAGTACCAAATTTATAATACAACCAAAACCTCTTTCCTTGGTAGAGATCAGTTTTATGATATATTCACACTGCACGTAAGGCAGAATATTAAAGAGAGAGAACACTGCAGTTGATCACCCTCATATAAGTGCTTAAATATCTACTTCCTTCCTCCAATGATGAGTTGAAACTACTAACACGAATGCTTAAGATAAAAAATGTATATAAAACTTTTTTCTAAAATCCTGGCACTGATGGCGAGGGAGGAAGATGATTGCTTCATAGCAATCAAACACAATATCAATAACCTCAATCACATTCATTTACCTCCAGACACACAAAAGATGATGGCCGGCAACTGCATACAACTGCAGAGAGATAGAGATATTGCTGGCAAATAATGCATGCTGGATGGATCCTATAAAAGACACAAGTAAATAAGATCAGAAAGACCAAAATAATGAACTATCATTGTGTGTTATGATAGGTTAAAAACAAACAGCACCTCTTCAGTTCCTACGTATTAAGGACATTTCCGACGAGCTAAACGAGAAGATTTAACTATTCCATTTTTCCAAAGTTTCTCCCTCCAGGATTTTTCTCTATCAATTATTGTCAACAATTCCGCTTTCAAATAAGATGACCCTCTGCTATCAACATCACCATACTGAACATTGAAAATCAACAAGTAAGAGAGTCTGCAACATTGATCAACAACTAAAATATATTAAAAAATAATAATACATCCACACCAGTCGAGGCCCCCTCCTCTTTAACAACGTTTACACAAAAACATGCACAGCACCGATTGCAGTGATTGGTCACAATTATTCTTTTGCATGTGTAAAAAAGACATTCAAAACACCTATGTTGAAGTAGTTTAGTTTGCGAATATGATTTCATTATAATTATATATATCATATACATGGTACCAGGTTTTCTGCATTGTAGAAGGAAATGGTGAAAACTAAAACTTCACAAAATACTGGACAAAAGAAAGAGAACGATAGCAGGATGGCATTTTAGTGATCACAATGAACACATACATACTGCAGACCATCTCAGTTTTTTAAATTTCATCAAAATATTATCATTTCAACAAATGCAACATACTCAAATCAAGTGCAAACCTGGGCTACTACACAAAGAAGCTCCTCATGAGACAAGACAGCTGTTTTGTGAAACCGCTTATAGAGATCAGCTCCAAATGTACCGTGTGGTAGCCAGTCAGCTGAAGCAAAATTGACTGCCTCTGCACAATTCAGACCTGAGAACACAAACAAAGAATACAGATGACATACTTTAGCTTGCATTTAAGTTGGTAATTTTTGGATGGAGACAGAATGTAGTCTCATACCAAGATTGAAACCACCATGGTAAGATCTGGGGAAAGTAATAACAAAATTGCCAGGCTCCTGGTGAACATTAACAATTAAAAAATACGTGCCAAAGAATTAATACATACAAAGAGAAGACAATGATAGACAAAAGCAGTATAGATTTCCTGGAAAACATGCAACAAGGTACAGTAAAAAGGAGCTATCATAAGTTTGGACTGCAGATGAACGTGTATTTAAACTCGTAGCGTCTGTTTTAGTTGCAATTACAATGCATTATAACTACGATAGCAACCCACAAATTAAATTACACACGTCCACTGGCTGTGGAGTGCTTATTATATAATATATAATATAATACTGCGTCAAAAAAAATTCCTGAGAAATAAAAGACCAAATGACCATGGTAATTGCCCCCCGCCCCCAATGAATTGCTAAGAGTCCCCCCAACCACCGGAAGATATCTTCCGGTAGTGTATTTTTCTGTGTGAGCAATGTGGGGGTGGGGGGAGAGCAATCACCAATGACCATGAGAAAGGAAGAGTATTTAAAGGAGTTGATATTAAATGTTTTCCCAAAAACATCCAGTGCTTATCAAATGCATCCACTTACGCAAGAAATAATTGAATTTCTAGTTAACATAACAAAGGGAATAAAAGGAATTCCAACAATTAATACACTAGAAAATTTGTCTATGCTTCTTATAAATAGGACCTAGAAATAGCTATATGAAACCTGAAGTGTGCTGAAGACAGGAACTCCATTTTCTTGCAAGACAGATGGGTTTAACATGGTAACAAGCTGAAAACGCAGATCAGGTTGTGCATCGAAAAGGTCGGGAAGGCTGCTTCTCATCACCTACAAAGAAATGGATTATTTTATGACATGATCAAGATCAACAAATTTTTGTCCACTCAAACAGGTACATACATTAACTATCAAAATATCCTTAAAATTGAAAATTCAAGCCCTGTTTGGTTTCAAAAAATGTTTTCTGCTTTTATTTTCTGTTTTCACTTGTAATTTAATTAGAAAACTGACACACACCTTTCACATTATTTTCTGCTTTAAACTTTTATAGAACAGAAAAAACAAAAATTGTTTCACTCAGGAAACATAATGAAAACAAGGTCATAGATTTGTAATTAAAAGTGTAAACAGGAAATGGAAAGCGGAAATGTTTTCTCAAATCAAACAGACACCAGTATATGAGCATCATACAGTTATAATTTACAAATATAGTCCACAATTTTTTTTTCCAGATTTTGGATTTTAAACTGGGAGATAAAATATATAACATGCAACGAAGGAACAAGTACACATAAATAAAATGTGTGCAGTACTACCAAAAAATTAAATCAACATAAAATTATGACGGCCTTGTAATTTTGAGCAATGATAATCAAAATATTCATCAATAGGAAAACCTTGTTTTCTATAAACATATAAGGTAAAATAGTTTCACATTTAGCATAACTACATTTTATTTTACAGAACAGATTAGATAGAAATAATTTCTGGCAAAATGTAGCTGTCCAAATTTAAACAATTTAAACAATTGTAATTCTAATATCATTGTAAAATTATGTAAGATTGAATGATGTATCAGCAAGGGATGGCAGATTATGGTGGCCGACCGAAACTCTGCCATATAAATATGGTGTTGCAACGTATGGCGGATAGAATAGGTGTTATAGCCTGCGGGGGATGGCAAGAATCTGCCAAACCCTAATGTCATGGGGGAAATTGACACACTTTTGATCCTCACCTTAATACAATTATCGGGAAGAAAAAAAAACTCTACAATGTATGACTACTTACCATACTATTATTTGGAAAAAGGTGGCCAACCATGTCATGGTTATTCCATTTCTTGTTTTGTTCTTCTAAATAAAATGGTTTCAATGGATGAGTGGAATCCATTTGATAATATTACCTTTCTATCTTAATTAATTCATTTCCTTTCCTTGTCATCCACAAGCCTCATGTGCACCCACGGCTACTGAGTGAATACATATATGTCCATGCAAAAAGACACTAGCCGGGGTTCTATATAAAAATAAATTTGGAGGGTTACTACATAAATCTTAATCCAATCAAGTGAAAATTACATGCTTTTGGGTAGAAAAATATCAGCAGAAGTATTGGTGTATAGATTGAACAAGAACCCAAGACCTACCTTCTCAAATGCCTTGGCATGACTACTAGGAACACTGTACCAGCACTTTGGCTCTCCCCTAAAACAAAATATATTAGAATCAACATTACAAGGCAGATAAAATGAAGCGGCAAGAGCAATCTAGAATCCAAGTATATTTTATAAAAATCCTAATGAGAAAAACATGTTGCAAACACTAGCAGTTGATTTCCACATTATGTCTCCAGGATAAGCAAATCCAACAAAAAGCAGAGCAAACAAAACAATATCATGAAAAGATGTACAAAAAAATGTTGTGACTTGTGAGCCACATATAAGCCTTGGGTAAATTGATTTCCCAAGTTGAGTCTCAAGAAAATGTTGAGCTTTCCAAAAGAAAAGAAAATCAAATCAAATGTGCATAGTATAATAGTCTCTTTGTTTAAAGCATGCCCTTGGAAAAGTAAATTTTCCCATTTGCGGATGCCAAAATCTTAACCAAATAGTCATTAAATTAAATAATTAGAATTTCCCATCAGAATGTAGCACATTAGAAGCAATACAACATTAAACCGCAATAGTATATTTCTGAGGGAGGAGAAAACCTTCCAAGTTCCAACACAGAATTTGAAATTCAAGGGGATATAAGGATGTCATAGTAAGTCAATTGCTTCTTTCTTTCTATTTTGCCAACTTAGAAAATAGACATCAATGTAACTTCAATATAAGATCATTTGATGATTAGACGAATGACTTTATAGTTGCTATATAACTGGCAGATTGTATTTTCCTTATGTATTGGGCTATGCTTCATAACCAATAATGATTGGAAGGAGTTCAGGTAAAAAAAATTGGAGGACTGCTACTGCCTTTTCAATTTCATAGAAGACATCAAATGCTAACGGTACTTATTGGATCCCATGTTTTGCAAATTAAGATTCAGTCTTCATAAATGGGGAGTATTTCATAGATATTTTAGAGTTCATGCTTCATTGACTAAAATTTATGCTAGTTTATTGTACTACACTACTACCCGTCAATTCCTCAGGGAAAAGGGGCACAGATTAATTTTAGGTACGTCGGAAGGTAAGTAAAGTCTTAACAAGAATTTAATTTGGGGTTTGGATGGAAGGTAAGTAAAGTCTTAACAAGAATTTAATTTAGGGTTCAATCGGAAGGTAAGTAAAGTCTTGACAAGAATTTATACTATTGAGTCAACAAGTTCATGTGGTACATCAGAAGTACACAACGATGAAAAACTTTAACACAATTAAATTTTTGCAGGTACAGCCAAAGCCGAATCTAACTCCTATGATCATGTTATATTAATTGAACATGTCCGCTTCATAACTTGTGGGATTCCACCAAAACACCACTTTAATTTTCCCTATTTACATACAATGATAACAGGTACATAATAGCAGACGAAAAAGGTTTTAATAAAACAAAAACAATGGTGTTCATAGTTAATATACATTGCAGAAATTACAGTAAAAATAATTCATTTAAAAATTGAAAACGGGGGTAAAATCAAATTAGAGCATACCAATGTAGATAATTCATTGAATAAAAGCAGTGATCCTCAAAATGCCAGCAAAAGGATGAGAATAACATTCCAATATACAGCCACGGTACCATAACACCAGTGATATTGTGATGAACAGCTCGAAGCATTGAGCCTTTCGACTTAGGCAAGTTATTCAGATTCCATGGGTTAGTAGAGTATTCTTACCATAACTTGTCATCAATAGATTGTGATTTCTGATTAGTTTCATTTGGGAAACCACTCCCATAGAGAGATGTATCCAAGTCATTTCCATACATAACCTTGACCTCGCGAACCGACCCCTCCACAATCTCCCAGAATTTTTTCTCTATTTGCATCCTTGAAACAGGTCCCTGTCCAAACCACTCTTCCTTGACCTATCCGCAGTGCGTTTAAAACTTTCCAATGAATACTTATTTTCTTCCCAGGTACAAAACCAAAGCTCTCCCTATCAGAACTCAAACAGTTGAAACAATACCAGTTTCCCAGTGGAATTTGCTTCAACGGCGGTGAAAGACAATAAATATGCCATCCTTTATCACACAAAATCTGATCACGGTTTTCTTCCTTCACTTTCCGATCCATCAACCTTATCATACCCTCCAAACCGTTTCACGGCATTAAACAACTTACACAAATCGAAATCATCACCTTCAAACACAATCTTCTTCTTAAGCTTCTTACTACAATGATCCTTCAAAAACCTAGAATACTCCAACTCAAAAGTTTTGGAATCAGAAGCAGCAGGACGATGAAACACTAAGATTTGGACCTACTACACCTTTTTCAACAGCCCTAGGTTTACCCTTTCCCATCACAATTTTGACTATTCTAATACAAATTCATGGATATGATAGAGAAATGATAAAGTACCATGTATGGAAGTAAATAGCGCAGAGGGAGATTGGAGAGATTTTGTTAGTTACCTTTGTTCCATAAGAAGAAGAAGAAGAAGAAGAAAGAGTCGATGAGGGTGGAAATTGAAAAAGTAATATGTTTCTTTTGAAATTCATATATCTTCTTTTTATCATTACTATATTCAATGCTAATTAATGTAGTATATAAAAATAAATAGGCAAAATTACATTTTTATCCTTTATATTATTTTTTTTGTCAAGTAGCCTAGTGGCTAGAATTTCACCCCTAAAGGTGAATAAATTGGCGTACCCGGGTTCGAACCCTGGTCCCTCCACATAACGTGCGATGTCCTTACCAACTGAGCTAAGCTCACGAGGACATTTTTTTTAGTAAACCACCAAATTAGTCCCTAACTTTGCAATGCACTCTTAAATATGTCCCTGACTCTATTAGATTTTGCTCATATTAGTCCTTCAAAAAATATTGAAAGGACTAAATTGAGAATAAATGGATTAACTTAAGGATCAAATTGATAGTAAGTTATAAAATATAAAAACTTAATTAATAGTAATTGATTAAACATAGGAATCATGTTGATAGTTTAATAAGGTCAGGGACCTTTTTGAAATATTTGTAAAGTCTGGGACCTATTTGAAAGTCTCTTACAGAGTCAGGGACTAATCTGGTGGTTTGCTCCATTTGTTTTAACACTTTGTTCATTTATCTTTTATTTGTAACGTTTTGGTCATTTAACTTATTTATTTATAACACTTTAGTCCTTTATCATTTATTTGTAACAATTTGGTCATTTATCTTTTATAACATTTCACATATAAACCATTTTTCTCATATCTTGTAATTAAAAAATGTTGAATTTTATTTTTTAAATTACATTTTTATTAAAATTAAATAAAACTCGTAATTCTGATCAATATGTTCATCATCTTCATCAATTATTTCATATTTTCATCTTCTTTAAAGGACCAAAGTGTTACAAATAAAAGATAAAGGACCAAATTATTACAAATAAAAGATAAAGGACAAAAATATTAAAAAAAAGATAAAGGACCAAAATTGTAATTTTTCCAAATAAATATTATTAGTATATAAGATACTTAAGTTGTGTCCATGCACGATGGTTTATAACTCAAACTAGTCGCGGGCCCGTGCGATGCACGGGTTCGGCGGAACGACATATTAATACCAATCATGATCGCTGCCAATCATGGTCGTTGTTTGAGATTAGGGATACGATATAAAGAGCGGACAGAAAATGTAATTTATATTAAACAAACACAACAATAGAAGTCATAACTAATCACAAACTTGAAATACAAACGAAAACATGCCATATAAATTAGTCACAATGAAATTCATAACATAAAGTGTTGGACTGACTGATAGAAAGCTTTGTGCCCCCCAGACGAAATAGGTGCAATCAAGGTAGTGCGAACGCCAATAAAAGGAGCAATCTTGAAATGAATAACCTTATTGTTAGATGCTTCTGTAACACCAAATTTAATTGTTATCCCTTCCACCAATCGATGGGTTTTGCATATAGCTGGCCATTGTCCATATATTTGGCAAGATCTTTGAGAACCATCTTCAAGATGAAAGAAACAGTCCCACGAATATCCCAACCAATCTATGAGTGTTAGCTCGGTGTCCTTGTTAGGAAGTGCATTCTCACATAAACCACTCTCGGCGGAACGACATATGTATGTCAATCATGATTGTTGCTTTATATTAGCGGTATGATATAAGGTAATTATAGAAATGTTTGATGTGAGTTCAAAGACTAAATCATACAAAGGGATTAACCAAATTAAATCAATGAATACAATCTCTATCCAACTAACGATGGCCCGTAGTATTGCACGGCTTTTGTGGAAAGTCATAACAAAGCGAATCAAGTGAAGCATCACACCAAATTTTATAGTGGATTTTTCAAGGCCCGTGTCATGTATAAAATTAATTTTTGCCTAAGAGTATACTTAATATAATCATCATTGATAATGAGATAATACAATACAAAAGTGAACCACTCTATTGTTGGATGGTTCAGTCGTATCGAATTTCATAGTTGAGCATTCAAAAACCCATGACATGTATAAAATTTAATTTTATCCTTTTTTTGTGCAATTAATATGGTTCTAAAGGACAACTATCAGTTGATCAAAAAGAAAACTTCATTAAGACTTCAAACAAAATAGTTGACATCAAGGACCAAATCAAGTAAAGATAACTACATACATTGGAACTAATCATGCGCCACAAAGTAGTGTTGGCGCATACAAAAAAATAATATTTGATAATGTCAATTATTTGAATGCTCGATTAGGATGAAGTGATTTAGTTGCAAGCATTAAATAATTTAGAGATAGTATCAAGTTACGATTACAAAGTCTAAATTCATAAAAAAGAAAAATATATAGCATAAAAAGGATACATGCTTGTATTAAACAATGAACAAATGATTTTGATCGAGAAAGAGGCAAAGTAGATGAACCAACCCCCACAATCAAGACCACTCCTATGCAATAAATGTCTCTTGGGAGGATTAGAGATATGATACTTGACATAGTGCGCAAAAAATTTAAAACTTTATGTAAATGGGGCGCATAAATTACAAATCTATTTATAAGTAGCACATAAAAGTTAGTTAATTAAATTCGAAACATTAACATATTTAATTAAGAGTTGAATCACCCGTTATAAATATTTATTTAGAAGAGTCATTAAATGCTATAGAAAAGTTTACGATACATCTTTATAGATTAAAATTATACATTCTTAGTTCAAGAGAAGTAGTAGTGTTTTGTTAAGTACACTACAAATCTCTATGCAGACCCATCAATTTTTATTAAGTTAGTAAACTTGTACAGCATAAAATTGACCATGTTATAGTGGTAATTGAACACTCTTAACTTAATAGATTCTTTTAAGTTGCGAGGTAGAAGAGATTCTTAATAGATTCTTTTAATTGAACATCTCTCTTTGGATTGTTATTGATGTGAACCTAAATCAGGCATTAGTAAATAATAGACAAAAACATATCAATATAAAGAATTTTATCCAATCATTCAATACTAAACATAAAGTCTAAAGAGACATTTGGAATATTGTCTCTAGCAACACAACCATATGGACTTAACCAAACATAAACATCACTATAAAATTTCTCTTAAAACTTTTAGACATTAATTTCAATGTAATCAATCATAGAATTCCATTTAATGGGAAGTGTAAAAAACAAATAGGGTTTTAATGTTTTTGTTAAGGATAAAATTGTAATTTTCAAAAATATTGAGACAAAACTGTAATTTTTAAAAATAGAAGCAAATTTGAAATTTTTAAACTCAATCATAAAATTCCATTTAATGGGAAGTGTAAAAAACAAATAGGGTTTTAATGTTTTTGTTAAGGGTAAAATTGTAATTTTCAAAAATATTGAGACAAAACTGTAATTTTTAAAAATAGAAGCAAATTTGAAATTTTTAAAAAAAATCAGGATTCAAAATGCAATTTATAAAAGTACAGGGGTCAAAACGGAAATAATAAAAATGTGGTGTGTAAATGTAAATATATATAAGATACAGGGACAAAATTGTAATTTTATAGACTGATGATGATGTGGCTGGAGTGACGTGGCGGATGATGTGGATGTTGAGGTGTAAAAGGTGACGTGGCAAGATGGTACATGTGGCAAACAATAAATGGATGATATGGATTAAATGATGTCATGATGACATCATTGATGACATATGGTTGTAGGGTTTTCACCAAGTCCTTAGGGTTAACCCTTAAGAACCTTTACTATATTGTAGGATATTAGAAGCAGCCGCAGCCCTCTCCTCCCCTCAATCCTAGTTTATTCTTTGGTTCATCCATCAAGGACGGATGGTTTTAAGGTCAATTTTTGACCTAAAATCATCCCTCTAAATTTTTTTACTTTCATTTTCATTTAAATAAGTGATTATTCACATAAATTTGCTTCTTCATTTTTTGTTTATTAAGTTTGTCGTCGTCTTGTGCGGCGTTCGTTGGTTTTTCGTTTTAGTATGGTATCTCGTTGATTCAAATTGACATATCTAACTCAACTCGTTACAGATTCGATGAACACTTTGACGTCAACGTTGCAGATCCGAAAGTATGAAGATTCCGGTTACTTTTATTTTGTCTTATTTGTAGGCACTTTCATGATGCCGTTGTATGCTATTAACCTAGGTGCTCCAATATTGTTTGTAGATTCACATTTTTTAGTTTTTAGCAATCTTGAATTTGTAATGATCTATATATGTTTCAATTTGAATGAATGAATGAATTTTTATTTTTGTCAAAAAAAAGTCCATGTGTTATGAATAATAAGATTAGTGGATGTCCATAACCATTCCCTTCCCTATAACTCCCACTAAGTAGTGGAGCTTTATTGTCTTTGCCGTTTCACTACTTACTTTGTGTCCTATAAATAGGACCTTTGTTATGATATTATACACACATATGATTAGAGTATTACATTGTTCTTATCTCCTCTATCTCTACTCTCTAGCAATCTTAGCTTATTTCTAACACAATGCATATTTTTAAAATATAAACTTTTCAACAAATAAAAAAATATAAACTCTTTAAAATTGTGTATTAACATGTGTGAAGTGGGAGCATCTATGAAGCCTAGATACGTCACGACTCACGATATTAGTACGATATCGATATGACAATATGATAAAATTTCAAAATTCTCCATACGATACGGCCGCGATACGTTATTTAAAAAATAAAATTTAAAATAAAATATATAAATGCACAATATATAACATAACTAAAATCAGTAATGATAATAAATTAACATTCAAATTACTAAAAATAAACAAACAAATGACAATTAGTAATAACATATCTTTAAGTTAAGTACTATCTAAAAAGGACATAATTAGTAGTATTATCCAAAAAAATATCTTAGTACTATCCAAAAAGATATAGTTGATTATCCATAAAGAACACCATACTTTATCATTCACTACTTAAGAGGAAACACGAATTGTATCAGTCACATCTCCTTCATTTTCATCGTCAAAGAACATTACTTGTCCGATACTTCTTTGATACATGTATGGAAGAAGTATCTGACACGTATCAGCCATTTATTTTTTAAAAAATAATATTAATTGTCTGATACTTCTTCGATACGGGTACCGAAATGTATCGGCAAATATCAGTATAAGATACGTATCAGCGTATCAGATACGATACTTGGTCATTTTTGGAGTATCGGAGTTTCATATATTCTCTCCATTAGGATTTTGTTTTTGAGAAAATAATGTGTTTATCTAAACCATGTGATGATATTTTAATTTAAAAAAAAATGAAGAAAGGAGAAAGTAATACACGATACTCTGCGGAATACTCCGAGACACTTATAACTTAAAACTTCACACTAAATAGTACTCCGCGGTACTTATTAAATATACTAAAAAATAAAATTAAAGATAAAATTAATACTACAAAATAATTTTTTATATTTTTAAGATATTAAATACATAAATTTTAAGATAAACCTTTTTTTATTAATATATTTAACTAATGTTCCGAGACACTGTTTAATATTTTTTTAACTTTAATTGTGCTATCTCTTATTTCTTTATAAAAATCAGTTAATTTTGAAATTTTATTGAATAATTAATATATTTAATCTACAATAGAAATTAAATATGTCAATTATTTAAAATTTTTTAAAAATGAGTTGTTTCTTATGAAAAAAAAAAAAAAGAAAGTATTTCTTTTGTCTTAAAATATGACACAAATAGAAGGAAAAAAAATTCATAGCCATGAATAGTCTCTAACTGGCGGGAAAACGATTCACTCATAAAAGTGTGAAAACCATTCTCTCTCTCACTCGCTCACCGCAACTGAAATAGAAACCAACACTCTCTTTCTCACTCGTTGATCACTCACCGCAACGAAAAGTAACTAACTCTCTCTCTCTCTTCTTCATTGCTTTCATATATTATAATTCAACTTTCAATTTCTTATCCAAATTTCTTTATGCAATATATATATATATATATATATATATATATATATATATATATATATATAATATATGAAATTCAAGAAATTTGAATAACAGAAAACTCATTAATTATAAATCCAAAATATGAAATTCAAACTCATCCATAACGACGTATACACTACTTGAATTCTTGACGTAGATATATATTACTAGTTGGTTCTTATCCTTCAGAGACTACGGATTCGGGACCCTGACTCAGGAGGTGCAAATTTTTTAATTTCAAATAATAATAATAATAATAATAATAATAATTATTATTATTATTATTATTATATATATATATATATATATATATATATATATATATATATATATATATATATATATATATATATATATATATATATATATATCAAACATAAACTTGGTCAAAAAGTTGTTAGAAAAACATAGTAAAAAATCACTACCAAAAAAAAAAAACATAGTAAAAAATTTAAAAAATTAAAACATAATTATTTAAAGGATATTTTTTTGGTAGAGAAATGATTTAATTTGTATATATTAATAAGTGTAAAATATTTTTATATGCGTGCAATGAATTCACTCTATGACGCCCCTTTTTATTTATAGTTCTTAATATATCTCTGCAAATATTAGTCTAGCATAATTTAATTGAATACACGTGTAAAAAAAATTACAAGGTCCTTTGGTGTACATCTTATTTGAATATGTATCAGACTATTGGCACACCCTGAAGTGAATAATTTTGGTAAGTTCATAAAAGTGTTTATTAATTTTTGCATCTATCATAATTTTCCATCTCAGCAATGTACTAATATATATTCACATAAGATGTGTACCGAAGAATTAATAAAAAAAATTGCATTTTTTTGTTTAAAAAATCGCACATTTAACTAAATCATATGAGGATTTGGGGTATTGTATGCCTAGTTGTGTGGAATGAAAGAAATCTCATAATCTTCAGAAATTCGGTTAATACACTTCAGCTCCTCGATATATAAAGTCAAATTGTATGTCTATCGGTGGTTGAGGGTGAAGGAGGTTTCTTTAGCTACATATTTTCATTATTGAGGGTCGAACCCTTTTTTATGTTTTTGCATTGACTAGTTGTTGTTTTATATTATTACTCATGTGGACTTTGTTGTAATTTGTGGTAGTCCCCCCGATACACCTTGTGCTGAGCGGGCTACTTAATTATCTGTTTTATTTTATATATATGTATCTCATTTTTGCCTCTTAAAAAATGACATTTGGTCACACTCACAAAAACTCTTATATCATTTAATAATTTTAAAAATAAATATTATTTAATTATTATTTCTCTTTTAAATAAATTTAATTATTTTTTAGTTATTTATTTTACTTTTTGTGAGTATGTGAACATTTAAAAATATATCCTCACCCACCAGAACCCCTAAAACCAACTGGAAAAGCTGACGTTGCTCACATTGGGTCCACTCTAACAAACTAACTTCACGAATCACCTAAACCAAGATCCCCTGCAACACTAAACAAACAAGCTGCTACCCTGCAGTGCACTCTCGTGTAGTGGATCAATTACATTTGTTCACCCCTATTTAACCATAAATAAAAATAAGGTTGAAGTAAATTAATTAAATAATTTATGGACAAGCAAGTACATTTTATATTTTGGCTCTAAACATACACATCTTAATTTAAATAAACTATTATTTACAGTTTACTACATACATTAGCATAATAGAAAACATAAATCAGACAAACGGGCACGAAAAATAACAAAATAAAAAAGACGGACTGACGAGCTGCTAGTAAGTCAAGCATCAATGCATATTTAAAATTGCGTCAATGCATATTTTTAAAATATAAACTTTTCAACAAATAAAAAAATATAAACTATTTAAAATTGTGTATTAAGATGTGTGAAGTGGGAGCATCTATGAAGCCTAGATACGTCACGATACTTGGCCATTTTTGCAGTATCGGAGTTTCATAGATTCTCTCCATTATAATATTTTTTTGAGAAAATAATGTGTTTATCTAAACCATTGGATCAAAAACATATGATAATATTTTAATTAGAAAAAAATGAAGAAAGAAGAAAGTAATAAGCGATACTCCGCGGAATACTCCGAGACACTTATAACTTAAAACTTCACGCTAAATAGTATTCCGCGGTACTTATTAAATATACTAAAAAATAAAATTAAAGATAAAATTAATACTACAAAATAATTTTTTATATTTTTAAGATATTAAATACATAAATTTTAAGATATACCTTTTTTTTATTAATATATTCAATTAATGTTTGAAGACACTATTTAATATTTTTTTTAACTTTAATTATGCTCTCTCTACTTTCTTTATTAAAATCAGTTAATGTTTGAAGTTTTTTTTTAAAGGAATTTGAAAACAAGTTGTTTCTTATAAATTTTAAAAAAGGAAAAGGTATTTCTTTTGTCGCACTCTGTGGCGGATCCAGGACTTTTCTTTGGTGGGGGCTAAAATATATTTTCTTTGTTTTTTATTTTTTTCTTTGTTTTTTATTTTGGAACCTTTATAAAAAATTATGGATTTTAAGAAAATCATGTTGGATTAGTAAATTTGTCTAAAATATGTGACTATTGTAAAAAAAAATTATTTCTCGTATATATATTCGGTGTTAAATTTTTATATTTTAATTCAAAATAGTGATATTAATAAGAGACATATTTGAAAAAAGAGTAATAAAAACATCCGAAAATTTATAGAGGATCTTATATTTAAGGGGGAAAAATTGTAATTAAGGACATTACAACAAATTAAAACACATTTTTCTTTAGATGATAGTACGTTTGTACTTTTAAAAAATTGATTACATGATTTTCGAGAGAAAATTATTATATGTAGTTCCTTAACATGTGTCTTTAGATCACATATTAATATTTTTCTAAATTTTATGGAGGCCTGAAAAAATTTATAGTAATATTTTTTTTTTAGATTAATTTCCTCTCTCTTTTTAGATTAAAGTAATATTTTCTTCACAATAAAATTATACAATAGTATTATTATGGAAGATTTTTGTTTTCTTGTGATAGCCTTACATCCGCCCCTAAGTGAATGAAAAAAAAGGCGGGAACGTAACCGTTCTCACTTTTTCACTTTTTCTCTCCTATATAAACACACACGCATTCCTTATTCACTTTTCATAATTCAAATATCTCTCTCCGCGTATTCAAATTTTCCTTTCACAACTACGATGAGTTCAAGTCTCAAGTTAGTAACAGAAATTTTCCATTCCTTATTCTTCTCCGTTTCACAATTTCAACTCTGTTTCGCTTTTTCTTTTCAGGTCCGAAGAATTCCACGGTCAGTTCCAGGAGCAGGATCCAATCCTCCCCTACCGTAATTTCTTTAATTTACATTCACTTTTCTAGAATTATATAATCATAGAAGTGCTAGTTTCATCCCGATATGTATCTTCACAGTGACATCGCAAGGAATTGCCGGTGAAGATTTACAGAAGCTTGAGGACAAAGAGATTTTAAGCTACAATGACTTGATGATGCACAAGAAGGTTTAAGTTTAAACACTTCTCTGATTTGAAGATCTAAGGATTTTGAATTACTCTGAACTTCAATTTTCACTTGCGTAATGTTGTTATTGTTTTTTCTGCTGCAGAACTTCACCGGAATCAAAGGTCTATCTGAGGATAAGTTCAAGGAGATCTGTGAAGCTGCTGAAAAGCTTGTGGTTAGTGATTGTATAATTTAATCATTTTTCAACTATTTATAATACGTTTTTAATTTAATTTCTGCATCGCCGCAGAAATCGACGGGAATCGAAGGTCGATCTGACGCAGTGATTTCGCCGCAAGGAATTGATGCTGTGGAGAAGCTTAAGGACGCAGGGACTGAATCCAGCGGTCAGCATGTAGCCATCGTCGGAGAGCGTAATTTATTTCAACTCTGTTAATTTTTTTCGTTTTTCTTTTTGTTTTTCGCTCGGATTTACGAAAATTTCGACTAAGATATGCATCTTCGCAGTGATTTCGCCGCAAGGAATTGATGCTGTGGAGAAGCTTAAGGACGCAGGGACTGAATCCAGCGGTCATGTAGCCATCGGAGAGCGTAATTTATTTCAACTCTGTTAATTTTTTCGTTTTTCTTTTTGTTTTTCGCTCGGATTTACGAAAATTTCGACTAAGATATGCATCTTCGCAGTGATTTCGCCGCAAGGAATTGATGCTGTGGAGAAGCTTAAGGACGCAGGGACTGAATCCAGCGGTCAGCATGTAGCCATCGTCGGAGAGCGTAATTTATTTCAACTCTGTTAATTTTTTCGTTTTTCTTTTTGTTTTTCGCTCGGATTTACGAAAATTTCGACTAAGATATGCATCTTCGCAGTGATTTCGCCGCAAGGAATTGATGCTGTGGAGAAGCTTAAGGACGCAGGGACTGAATCCAGCGGTCAGCATGTAGCCATCGTCGGAGAGCGTAATTTATTTCAACTCTGTTAATTTTTTCGTTTTTCTTTTTGTTTTTCGCTCGGATTTACGAAAATTTCGACTAAGATATGCATCTTCGCAGTGATTTCGCCGCAAGGAATTGATGCTGTGGAGAAGCTTAAGGACGCAGGGACTGAATCCAGCGGTCATGTAGCCATCGGAGAGCGTAATTTATTTCAACTCTGTTAATTTTTTCGTTTTTCGCTCCGATTTACGAAAATTTCGACTAAGATATGCATCTTCGCAGTGATTTCGCCGCAAGGAATTGATGCTGCTGATGTGGAGAAGCTTAAGGACGCAGGGACTGAATCCAGCGGTCAGCATGTAGCCATCGGAGAGTGTAATTTATTTCAACTCTGTTAATTTTTTCGTTTTTGTTTTTCGCTCAAATTTACGAAAATTTCGACTACGATATGCATCTTCGCAGTGATTTCACAAGGTTTTGACGTTGGAGATGTGGAGATGCTTAGGGACGCAGGGATTGTTACCTGCAATTACTTGATGTACATAAATAAGGTTTAACTCTAAATAATTTGAAGATCTAAGGATTTTGAATTACTCTGGATTTTGAATGTGGAGATGCGTAATGTTGTTGTTAATTTTCTGCAGAACTTGAGTAAAATCGTAGCTGCTGAGAAGCCTAAGGAGGATGGTGAAGCTGCTGAGAAGCCTGTGGTTAGTGTATTTAGAATAATTTTTCAAGTGTTTATAATTTGATGTCTAATTTAATTTCTGCTTCTGCAGAAGACCATAGGTCTATCTATGGATAAGTTCTATGAGATTTGTGAAGCTGCTGAGAAGCTTGTGGTTAGTGATTGTACCATCTACTTTAGAATAATTATTTTCCAACTCTTTAGAATAGGTTTCTAATTTTGATAATAAAGCTGCTGAGAATCTTGTGGTTAGTGATTGTATAAGTTACTTTAGAATAACTTTTCAAGTCTATAATATGTTTAAATTACTCTGAATTTGAATAATCACTTCTCTGACCGATGGTTTAACTTTTAAACACTTCTCTGATTTGAAGATCTAAGGATTTTGAATTACTCTGAATTTAAGTTCTGCTTCCTGAAATCTGATTTCTGCAGAACCAAGGTCTGTCTGGGGCTAAGGGCGATAATATCTCTAAAGCTGATAAGAAGCTTATGGTCAGTGATTGTTACACCTGAAATCTAAGTGACTTTAGAATAATTTTTCAGTTCACTAATTTTTTTGCTATTATTCTGTTTTTTTTCAGACAGTGGAAGGTGAAATCCTCATCACACTCAATTATCAGAATTACAAGGCATCTATCTCTGATGCTGTAAAAGAGGCAGACAACAATTACTCAATTTGGTTTAGCTTAAATGATGAAATAGTAAAGCCTACTCAAATCAAAGCCATTCAAAGTGAGATAGATAAAAGCAACAAGGAATTTAAAAGAGATGATCAGTTCAGTTTGAAAGACTTCGTGAAACATGAAGATAAAAAAGGGAAAAACAAGGAGAAAATTCGTGATATTATTCTGTATTGAGAACTGGAATGGTCTTCAAGTTGTTTGCTCACCAGGCTTAGAATTTATAACTTGAGGTGCTTGGTTTAGGAAAATATGTTTTTTATCAATATCAAAGTAGGCTAGTATGCTATCTTGTTGCTTCTGTTTGGTTCAAGAATTAATAAGTTTCTAAAAATAGTATATGTGATAAGATCAATATAAAATTGTGATTAGGTGATAAAAGATTGAATAGCAAGTGAAGTGAGTCAAAATTAACGGTTTATTCGCCTTTTTGTTGTCTATTGCAGTTATATTCAAAGCATACAAAGTATGCATCACATAATATTAAAAGGCAAAATGAACTGTGTACAAGATGTACAACAAGGTCTATAGGACACAAACACCAGTTCCAGAAAATATAGCTTTAAAGCATAACACCATTACATTGAAAACACACTAGATAATAGCTAAGTACACCACACCAGTACTATTACACAGTTAACATTTCAGCAACATATAAACACCACTTAGCCATGATTGAAAAATGAAGAACAACAAGCAGCTCCAAGATAGAAGGTCTAAATCAGAACACACAGTGAACCAAACTACTATGTAGTGCAGTGGGATCCCTTTTCGTGTCACAAACAACTCAAGGCACAAGGAGCTATCACTAGCATCCAGTCTGAGAAAACCGAACGCGGCCTTGTTAGATACAACCAGCTCTGCAAAAAAGACTTGAACACTGCACAAGGAGCTAACTGACAGAATCTGATGCACCCAGTTACGCGCAACCTGCAACAACTGATACCAAGCCAAGAGCAATGCTTTTGATACAAACAAATGCTTTTGCTACTTAAATGATGAACACTTTCAACTGCATAACAATTCACATATTCATGATCGATCCAAACTTTACCTGCAACTATAAATTTTAAAACCAAATAAACTTTACCTGCCACTAAAATTAGAGGTAAAAGTATTAAAGTGTTTTTGCTAGATGTGTGTGATAACTATAAATTTAAGTGGATGGGTTAGTGTCGTACCCCATTTTTTGACCCAAATTTTTATTTTTCGCATTTATCAGTCATAGTTTTTTATTCAAAATAACTGTTACTTTTTCGAGAAAATTCGACAGAGAGGTATTTTAAAATACCTCGTTTTTTTGTGTTTGTGTTTTCTTTGTTTTATTATTATTATTATTATTATTATTACTTTTATTATTATTATTATTATTACTTTTTATATATTTTCTGATTTTTATTTTTTTATATTATTATTATTATTATTTTATTTTTAATTTTTAAGAAAAAAGAAAAAGTTCAAAAATTAGAGTACTGAAATATTTTCTAAGTACAAATCTTCATGATCATCTACCCAACTTTACAAGACAAGTTTGAGTAATCTACAAATCCATTTGAGATACTTGATGATTTCTTTGAAAGAGGGCATTTGATATTACAATTGGATAAAAAAATTTAGGCCAAAAGCTTTCTAGAAGTGGAAGAAATCACAATGAAAATTCAAGGTCTCATTACTTTTGAAATTCTCAAACACTTAAATTGTTTCTAAGAGGTTTTGACCTCACCAAGTGCATGAATTTATGGACAATTTGTGATCAATTCTAGCAACCATTATTCATGATGGAGGGATGTATTTGAAGTTGACATGGCATACTTCATTATTGAGGATATACTAAACCAAAAGAGCTTGGGAATTGGAAGATGCAAAGCTCCAAAGTTGAGGTTTCAGAGTTTTTGAAATTGGCCAGAAACTTAAGAATTTTTTCCAAGTATTTTTCAGTGATGATTTGGATTTTTCACGGCCAGTTTTCTACTTGATCAAGGATGCTTCAGATCAAGTGATAAACATTAAAGTTGTAGTATGCCATGCCCTCTTTCCACGGATACCAAGATCATGAATTTATGCTTCGTGAGAACCAAGTTTCGAAGAGATGAAGTTACCATGGTGAAACTGCTAAGTGTTTTTCAGTGACAATTTGGATATATTATGGTCAGTTTTCTACTTGATCAAGGGTGATTCAGCTCAAGTATTCAACATAAAAGTTCTATTATGTCATGTCCTCTTTCCATTGGTACCAATATCATGACTTTCCATTTCTTTAGTAGTGAGTTTCGAAGAGGATAAGTAGGCATGATGGAGCAGATTTATGGATCAGAAAAGTTTCAGTATTTTTATCTGTGACAAATTTCAATTTTGATGGCCAGTTTTCTATATGATAAAGTTTTATTCAGCTCAAGTGTTCAACATCAAAATTGTAGTACGCCATTCCCTATTTCCATTGGTACCAAGATCATGGCTTTTTGTTACTTGATCAGGAAGTTACAAATTTTCAAAGAGGCCACAATAGGGTTGATTTTAAGGTCAGATTACAAGCCATTTTTCTTGATCCAAACAAAGATGACCTTAAAATCCAACCTTCACACCTTTTATTCTCAAGTATTCTCTGATGTTTAGCATGTTTAACTTGGCTTAACACATGAAACAAACCATTATCCAAGGATTATGCCATAAGTGTAAAAAGTGTTTTTACCAAAAATGCTTAAAGTTGCTTTTCCAAATCACTTCACATTGAGCCTTGTGAATGTTTATGGTTCTGAACACACTCCATGAACCACCAAACATGTCATATTGCCATTGAATTCAAAGAGGAACCAAAGACATTTTTGAACAAAATCTCAAATGCAAGCAAAGTAGCCTCAATTTATGCTTCAAACACACTCCATGTCTGATCCTCAGATCATCCCAAATGCCTATAAAAACCCTCAAGGTCTCAGAACTGATCATCCACAAAATTCACTCATAAACTCCATTTTTGCACTTTCAAGAACCTTAAACTTGAAACTTGCAATTCCATCGTGCATCCTTCAATATTTCATTACAAAAACCATCCATACATCCATTATGAATTAAACAACATCATTTCACACGACTGTAACATCCCAAACACGAATTTCTCTCAAAAACTTCATTTTTGCAACTTGAAAACCTTAAACTCGAATCTCTCAATTTCTTCAAATTTTTCCCAAACTTTCCATTGAAACATCATCAATAGGACATAAAAGAACTACTGTATGCAATAGTTTGTGACTGTAACATCTTCATCACCATCTCCCAACTTCCATTTTTTGTCACTTTCAACTTGAATTGGGTAGAACGTTTCAGAAGGTTTCAAGCCAAGATAATCATTCCATTACGTTCTTGGGGACTCAAGGAAACTAAAGCTATCATTTTTTCATCCTAAAATACCTTGAGAAGAAGCATTGGACTTTCTCCAATAGGTAAGTTTCTTGCAAATTTCGAAATCCATCATTTGAGCATCATTTTAATTCATTCTTGTTTCATTAATGTTTATTTCAATGTAAGGAATAATAGCCCTAAGTTATTGGGCATTTATTGTTCATGTATAAAATTTAATTTCAAATTTAAAGATTAGGGTTCTTATGGTTTTTGGTTAATTATGCATTATATAGTTTATTAAAGTTAATTTAAAAATCATGGTTGGATTCCTCATGAAATTCTGAGAAAAATGGTATATTCACATGTCTGATTCAGTGAAAAATGAGAAAACACAATTTCAGCCATGGAGTTGTTTTCACGTTTGGCCGAAGGAGGAAGAAGACCTCCTGGCGCGTTTTTATTTTTTTTAAATGTCGTTTTTAAGAGTTATAATATTTTCGTGTGTCTACATATCAACCAGCGCCACTGGCACAATTGATTTGGAGTGTTTTTGGTTCACCTTGAGGCCTTGGGTTCAATACCCAGACAGCTCATTTTTTTCAACTTTTTTTGTTTTATATTATTTTATTTGTCTTTACACATGATTCAAAATCCTAAAAATATATTTCTTTGCTTTCTTTTTTTTTTATATATGATACAAATATGAAAATACCTTTTATTTATTTGTCATGTTAAAAAAATACAAAAATATGCACTCATGTTTATTTCTTTATGTCAAGAAAAAAGGAAAAATATGTAATGTCTTTATTTATTTATTTACTTAGTTGTGCAATGCCTTTTATTTATTTATTTCTCATAAACAAAAAATATAAAAATATGCAATGTTTTTTTACTTTGTTTTAAATGTCAAAAAATATATATGTTGTTTTATTATTATTATTATTATTATTATTATTATTATTATTATTATTATTATTATTATTATTATTATTATTATTATTTATTCTTCATATGTTAAATAAATGCAAAATGTGTATATATATGTTAAGTAATTGCAAAATGTGTATGTGCTAAGTTGAATTCTTGTTTGTTAAGTCCAAGGGAACAAAACGACAATCGTATTAACTTCGCGTTATGTTATTTATTTTTATCTCGTATATTTACCCGTTGGTTATTTAATCGCCGTTAAGAAATAAAAATATTTTAATTTTCTATGTAATAAAACGAATGAAAAAGGAGTGGTCTGACGGATGGCTTTCCACTCCTCGGTTATTTGGACTCCTGCTGGATTGCTCGCAGTTCAAATAATCGTCATTCTCTAAAAACTTAAAAAAAAATATATTTAAAATAAAATATCTTCAAAAAAATTAAACTTTTACAAAAATAATCTTTTTTAATAAACCTCGATTCTCGTCGAGAAAATTTTTCAAAACTGTTTTTCTTAATAACTGCTTTAATACACTTAAGCATATTTAAATATTTTTCTAAACACTAAAAAATACAAAAACAAATTTAAACAATTTTGCCGCTTGACTTTTCAAATTTAAAACCTTTTTCTCAAAAAGATTAGACGTGAGTCATCTTTAGTCGAGAATTTCAATATTCCCCATAACATATGGCAGAAAAGGAAGTTAACTTTTCAGTATGTTTGTGGCGGATAAAAGGAGTTTAAACTTAAGATGACGACTCGTCTCTTCTCCTAAAATCAATCAATCAACTTTTTTTTAATTTTTACCCGAACTACGAGATTTTGATCCCTCGGGTACGTAGTGCAAAAGACCTTGTGTCTTCCCAAATCAAAATTAATAAAAATATTGTTTCTCTTTTATTTCAAATATTCAAAAAAAATAATAAAACTTTTCTTCTCCTTTTTATATATTTAAAATTAATAAAAATATTTTCTTTTTCTTATCTCAACAATATCTTACAAGCAAATAATTTACAAGCAAGCAAACCTTTTAGCACAAAAATAAATATTTACAAAAGGATCTCGTAGAGTACTACGAATACTTAGGGTGCTAATACCTTCCCTTCGTATAACCAACCCCCGAACCTTAAATCTCTTAATTTAATTGGGTTATTTCGATCTTTTTCCCTTCCCTTGGATAAATTAAAGCTCGGTGGTGAATTCATATTTTTGCGAGTCAAAGCTAATCCATAGCTTGATGTCCGAAAATCACCGCGACTGTTAGCTTCTTCCTCGCTTGTTTTTAGCTTGCAACTTCTTCGATTATGACCAGGTTCTCCACATAATGTACAATTGCGTCTTTGTTCTGGGGGTCGATTCATTGACAACTCTAGACTACTTTTGATTCTTCCAGATTTAGGGAGTCTGACATCATCCTTTTGTCTTCCTTTGGTTTGTGATTTTACTGGATCTCTAATAGTTAATTCAGCCTCTTCGTTTGCTTGCTCATGGAATAACATATCTGGACAACTTGTCTCAGCAAGAAGTTCATCCTTATTAGTTTGCATTTCAGAATTCATCTTTACAGCTTCTTTGTATAATTGTTCCAACCCTGATGATATAAAATTGTAAACTCTGACTGATTTTGCAGCAAGATCGGGAAACACACTTACTTGATTATGTACGTGCATACTTCGCAATGTTGCTGAATCACCATTATCACATACCAAATTTGTTTCACGAACACTAAATCCTAAGCTCATATTAGCATCCTTTGTCCAACGGTGTAAAATATACTTACTTGGAATTTCGACAATATTTTTTGCTTGAAAAATTACCAAGATATGCCTACATAATATCCCCATAAATTCAAAAAGTTGACAACCACATTTGGCATCCCTTGTATCTAGATGCACACTTACAATGAATGATTCTTGAGTATTGTAACAATTAGATACCTTATATGTATATTGAGACCCACTTCTCTCAACTTTCTCCTTTGTGAACCGACAAACCTTTGCTAGTTCATCTTGAAATTTGTTAAAGATGGCTCTAGTATAGAAAGTTGCAGCATGCTCTTCAATTTTTGATCCAACACTTAACATTCGTTCTCGATGTCTCGACTCAAAATCTTCTTTTTTCTCTTTCTCGTAGCGACTATTGACAGGTTTGTCAAACTTCACTACAAAATCTTTCAATGTGGTTGAAGAATCTACAAAAGAATCAAAAAAAGCAATGATGCTCTCACTCCTTTGTGTAGTATTCATCCAGCAAAAAAAGTATTTCTATTATAAACTGGAATCCATGATTCTCTTATATTGTATAAACCTTGAAGCCATTCGTTTTTCACCAAATCATACTCGACCATTATACGATGCCAATCTTCTTCAAAGTCTTTTATACATGATGAATCACATATACACCTTTTTAGATCACGCTTAAAAGTTGGGCTTTTATGGTAAATGTGTGAAAGCTTCTCGGGAAACTTCTTCCTAATGTGCCATAGACATAACCGATGCCGAGTTTGTGGAAATACCTTGGATATTGCGGCTCTCATTGCCAAATCTTGATCAGTAATTATTGATACATGACTCTTTCCACCCATTGCTTTAAGCCAATTCTCAAACAACCATGTAAATGATTTCTCCGTTTCATCTTGCAACAAAGCACAACCAAATAAAATAGACTGGTGATGATGATTCAACCCGGTAAAATATATTAAAATTTGAAAACTAGCAAGTAACTAATTTTGCTGTCTAACTTTGAATTATCGAACCTCTTTTCTTTGAAACCTTGAGGATTATTCCCAAAAAATAAAAAAATGAGAATCATTATGAGTGAAATTGAGAATCTTGTTTTTGACATTTTTGTAGGAACCGGAAAAGGAAGAGTGGGAAAAAAAAAACATTTTTGGAAGGTCATCTCACCTCCATACCAACATTGGAAGACAAAACAATATGCTTTCGGTATTCATCTCACCTTCAACATTGAATGAATTCTAATATTATAGTTTCTTTTAGGCTTTTATTTCAAATTTTTTTTTTTGAAATATAACTTTCGAAATTTAGCAATTTGGAACTTAGGTTCCAAAATAAGGAGAATATAATGACGGAGAAGAGGAGCAACAGCACGACGCAAATGAATAAAACTAAAAAATCTCACTTCGAAACTTACATTCCGAAATTAACTAATTTCGGATCCTAGAGAGTGTGAGAAATTCGTAGGGCGGCAAAAGAAACTCTTTTATTATTAGTTAAGGGGGCATTGTCTTTTTCTGTTTTGTTGCTTGATATATGATGCCTAGATTTAATTTGTGTTATTTTGGATGATTGATAACTAAATGTGTTATACTTTACTTTGCTGAAAATGCAACTGTAGATTTGAGTATAATTTGTGAAAACAAATGCTCCCATTTTCTATTTAGATATATATGTTTATTTGGGTCTAATTTGGATATATGTACATGCATAGTATAAATGTATGTTTTTTTCCCAAAAATCTTGCTAAACAATAGAATTTAAAACAAAAATTAATTTTTTGCCATTTTCATTTTTTTAAGAAAAAAAATTTAAAAAAATGAGGGCTAGTCCGAAAGCCCATATAGGGCCGGGCCAAGCTCGGGCCATACTTTTCAGGCCCGTTTTTATCCGAGCTTTTTATCCCAAGCCAATGTAGTCTAAAGTCCACATGGGCCGGCCCAAAATTGCATCAGGCAGCTGGTTTTTACAGCTCTAACAATAACGACCCCACATTTGATTTCGGTGTAATTTCTTCTTTTTGAGCTTAAGCCCTCATTATTATAAAAGAAAATCTTACTTTTACTGTTCGTCAATTAAAACATTACACCTAAATTAATTTATTCCACATCACTAGTTTCAATAGTAATGAAATTCACTTTTGTCAAACATATAAAATAAAATAAACTTTAATAAAATTCACGTTGGGCAGGTGGAAGAGAAGAGAAGAGAAAAGCAGTGGAGACTGGAGACCACCACCACTCTCTCCTTCAATTCACCCTTTCCTGTTTCACCATCCTAAGAAGTGGAGAATTGATGAATTATTATTATTATTATTATTATTATTATATACTACATAATTTATGTTTGTTATTTTTATTTCAGAGTTACTTTATGTTATGCGTTGTTGGAAATATTATTTTTTAAAAAAATTTGCAAATTATATAGTAAATCTATCGTTAGAACTTAAAAATAAAAAAATTGATTGGATGCCAACTCGTCAATAAACAAGACAACTTGATTTTTGATGAACTTAATACTAGTAAAAGAAATGACAAAAAACACTTATATATGATGAGAAATTCTACTATGGGCACAAGCCCAAATAAATTAGTAAATGACTAAGAACACATTTGCAGGTCTCTATGTATCTGGACTACCTATTCCGCGTCGTCTGTTTATCCTCGAGTGGTGCTTTGGTTCTTTGGTGTTTATTTCGCCACTACCGGTCTCATGGTGGCACCTCTGTTGTTGTCGGGACTTGTCTGCCTGGATTTTTGTTCTACTTTTGTCTGGTCAGCAGTCCGCCTGATGGAGCTGTTTCTGGATTCCGATGGGCCGAGCGCTTTTGATTCGAGTTCGGGAGTCAGAGTCCAGTCGTGGTAACATTTTAAGCGGGGTTGGTGACTGCTCTTGTAGTATTGAATCTGTGGGGTGCCTTTCTGTGCTTGGGATTATTAGGAGTTGATTTTAATTAGTTGGTATTTGTTTAGGAGTTTTTTCCTTTGGGTGTTCCGCATATATACGGCACCTATAATATGTAGTCCTTATGTACCGGTCTCTGTTCGTCTTGTGCAAAGATTTGGTTATTAATAAATTTTGCCATTTCAAAAAAAAAAATGATGAGAACGTCTTAGCACTAATAGCATTGTACCTAGTTTTGGTTAAATGATAAAAACAGAATTTCATTAATAAAATAACATGCTAATATTGCCATATGAAATTAAATTTCCACTATTGAAGATCAAGATCCTCATAAGTCATAACATTACAACTTTTTGTGATTTCAGCCAAACAGTCCATAAACCGTAATGTGTATCAGACCATGGAAAATTCATCATATATTTCATAATTACTAAAGCAAATTCATCGTATATAGCCAAATACAGATATCATGCCATATATGTTTTGTTTTGAAAAACTGCAGGTATATAACTCTTTGCAATGAAGGATGACCGTCACAAGTTAATTTCTAGTCCGAGCTTCAGATTGGACGCGGTGTGATAATATAAGAAACCAAACAAGCACATTCGTCTAATAACCGATAATTTAACACGAGACTATTTAAACCAACATTTCTGAAATTCTTAAAAGCTGTTTCATATCACTACAAATAAGATAGCAACTAATCTAAAATGATATTAATCTCTCTATAAAGACTAATCATGCAAAAGGTTCCATGTTTGAATAACATAGCCTGATATAGTATATGGCAATAGTAAAAAGACTCTGATAAACCTACCTTGATCATTACTCATTAACTACACAATTACCAGTACCGATGTGCTTTTCACGATGAAGTAGATACAACCATGTTGTTCACGTCCTCCAAAAGACCTTTCACCTCGCTCTCTACCTTTGTCTTGAAATCAAGTGAGTTTTCGTCGGATGATTCTATCATTGACAGCAGACCTTGAAGTTTATCTTTTATGAAGTTCAAATTAGATGTCTCGCTACCCTGTGAGAGTGATGGAGCGGTTGGTGTTGGAGTCTTTTCTTTCTTCTTGTCTTGTGAAGGTTTGGATTTCTTTGATCTTTCCTTGTGTTCTCCTCCAGACTTGGCTCCAGTTTCAGCATACTGGAGCTGAAAAGTTACTTCAGAAGGCTCAAACGGGTTTTTCTCTTGGGAATGCTTCAACGCCTTTTCAGCATCACGACTTCTTAAGAAGGAAACTCGAGCAGTGTAGTTAGCACAGAACATATTGGTTTCTTCTTCGTTCAGAGCTCCAAACTTACCATACATTGTGATAAGATCAGATTTTGAAGGCAGAGTGGATGATCCTGGCCAAAACGACACCAAAAGCACAGCTGGTGCAGATTTTTCGTTGGTCCCCTTCTTACCGCTAGTCTCGGTTTCACGAGCTCTCTTCTTCCCTTTTGACATGATTGAACCTGTTTCCTTTCTTTTCTTGGCAGGTTCAGAATCTTCATTAGGTGCTACTTGATTAGATTGATCAAGTTCAGACTCCGTCTTCTTTTTCCTCTTTCCACCTTCATTAGGTGATATGGGATCGGAATGATCAAGTTCAGAATCCAGCTTCTTTCTCTTCCTTCCACTTCCAGGTCGAGTTTTCTTGTATTCTTTGTGTAACGATCCTTCGCGATATAATGAACTTCTCATGACAGAAACAAAGTCTACCAATCTATCAGAAGTGCCCTCCCTAGAAATTTGAGGACTGACAGCTGCATCGCGGATATTGGACAGAATTTCATCCGAAGGAACCTTGACTTTCTCTGGATCAATAGTCTTTTTCTCATCATCTTGTGTTTGGTGATTTGAGCTATCAGCAAGTGCCAACTCTTGAGATGCCTCACTGTTACGCTTTGAAACTCGAGGAGAAAGCTTGTCGGCATCTTGTTTTACTCTTCCCTTCACAAGCTCCCTGATTGAAGTAGTGAAAGGTGGCGACAAGTACTTGCTTTTCTTTCTTTCTCTTGGCGAAAAACCATTCTCATTTTGTTCTTTCAACTTCCCTTCATCGTTTTCCTTTTCGCTGCCCTCGCTACTGGTGTTCTCATTGACAGAAGCTTCTTTTTTCTCATTTGAATGCAGCAATTTTCCCTTGTCACTGTTTTCCTCTCCCTCACTGCTTTCTTTTCCAGCTCTTACAAACTTTCCATCAGTATCTATAACCAACTCTTTCCTCTTCCGAACTGGTTTAGATGCTGCAGCATCGTCGCTATCTTTTCTCTTCTTTCTACTTCTTGACCTAATTGTGTCAAGAACTTCATCACTTGCATCATCTTTATCCTCCCCCATAATGTCAGCAATGCTTTTCTGCTTTCTTTGAGGGTTCAATCTACTTCCTAAAAGCCCTGGATAATGACACGGTTCACCCGATTTTGGACTCAATGTCAGATTCGAATAGTCCTCATCAAACGGCCCTTGGAACGGTGCTTCAACTGCATTTTCTACATCATCTTTATCTTCAAGTCCGAGAACCCGTTTGGGATCCTCATAACAAGGTAGCTTATATCCTCCTCTCGAGAGATAAAAAGCAGAGAGCTGAGCCTTTAATATCTCCAGCTCAAGAATACTAGCAACATCAACCATTTCAGCAATTTGTTTCAGTTGAGAAAGTAACTCAGCTGGTTCAATTGTAACAGCCGAAATTTTCTCTATGCCACTTTCAGGCACAAAAACTCCTTCCTTGATCCCCGCATTTTTTGCCAACACCGGTGCAAAATCAGACTCAGTTTCCCCCGCGGCAACAAACGGACGACTCAGCTTCATAAGCAGAACCCTTCCAACCTCATTCACAGCTTCTTGTACAGCATTTGTAAAACCTTTAGAGCTCTGTCTCGCCATATCATCAAAATTGTCCTTAAAAGGTTTCAACTGAGACGGATGGCACCAAGCAAATGTTCCATCGCCAAAGTAAGCCACTAGAAGCCGATTCTTTTGTTTCAGCTTCAAAGCATAATCCGAAGCATCAGAAGGATCATAAACTCTGCCTGGCCACCAAGGATGACTCTTTATTTTCCCCCAAACAAAATCACCTACCGAAAAATCAGACCTTTCATCCATCAAATCATCGACATCAACACTCTCGCTTGTTTCCACTACCAGAACCTCACTCACAACATCGTCTTTTTTTCCTTCCTCACTCTCATTCCCAATCACTTCAACATCGATACTTTCACCTATCTCCAGTATTGGCACTTCAGTCACAACTTCGTTGTTTTTTCCTTCCTCACTCTCCATCCCATTCACTTCAACATCAACGGTCTCACTTATCTCCACAGTTCGAACCTCAACAGTATCAATTTTTCCATCGACATTTTCATCTTTCCCCCCCTCATTTTCCTTCACATTCTCATCTTTTCTCTCTTCGCCGTCAGCACTCAACACAACACCTTTTACCACCTTCCCCTCAGAATCCACCTTCTCGCAAACAACGCTTCCATTATTCACCTCAGAATCAGCCACAACCTGAGAATCATTTTCCTTCAAAACCGAAACAACCTCAGTCTCGAAAACACTACTCTTAACAACTTCAACTACAACACCATTCTCATTCTTATCTTGCTCTGAACCATCAACCATAACATTTTCTGCTAAACTAGAAGAAACCCCTAATGGTTCCTTGGATTCAGTTTCAAACATACCCATCAAAAAAGAACAAATCTTTCCTCAAAAAATCAACCTAATATCAAAAAACACAAACAAAAAAAACAAAAACACATGTTAAAAATCAATACTTTATTCAACAAATTTCTAGGGCTTTTTGTAACATAAAATGTAAGAACTAAGAACAACATAAAAATGAAATTTTGAACATTACCCAGTAAAGGAAATTTTTTAATAAATCAAACCCATATACAAAATCTACAAAATATCAAGATTTTATTATGTGCATAATTTTTTAACTCAAAACATTAAATAAAAAACAAAAATAATACTGTAATAAAAATGAAAAATAAAAAAAAGGTACCTGAAAGATGAAAACCAGAACAAGAACTAGCTATGAAGATTTGAATGTTTGGTTAATGTTGTGAAGATGAAAGGGTTCAAAATTTTCTTTTGCTGAGAATATGATAGTAAGAAAAAAGTTGAACGAAAGAATGTGATTCTGGGGTTATAAATATATTGTTTTTTTGTTTTTTTAATATTTATGTTATTTTTTGAATTTAAATAAATGTAATTAAATAAAGTACAGTGAGAGAGTGATGAAATAGAATGAGGGCTTTGAAAATCTCACGAGATGATAAGTTTGGTTTCATTTTCTCGGCATTTAACCTAGGAAGTGTCTTACTCTTACCGTTGTCGACCGTCCGATTAGAAAATAATAGGCTTAATTAGTTCGTAAGTCCCTTAAAGATATTTTTTGTTTCACTTTGGTCCCTTAAAGAAAAAACGTTTCATTTTGGTCCTTAATGATATGACCGTCAACAATATGGTGCTTTCTGTCCATTTTTTTCAGAAACCGTTAACTACCTCTAATAAATGGATGAGTTGGAAATAAATCTACTGCATCAATACAACTTAATCAACAACTTCATTAGCCAAAAATATAGACGAAAAGGACCATATTAATTGACGGACATATGAATAAGGGACCAAAGTGAAACGTTTTTTCTTTAAGGGACCAAAGTGAAACAAAAAATATCTTTAAGGGACTTGAAGACTAATTAAACCAAAATAATATTACTAGTCGAGATTGTAAACAATTGATTTTATTATTATGTAATTTCAATCGTTCAATTCTTATTTATCGATTAAAATTAAAAAATGCTTTTTTTTTTTGCGCTACGATTAATTTAGATCTCATTTTCTCTTGATATTTCTTCCTTAAAACAATATTTTCTTTTTTAAAATAGTCAATTGTTTTTACTAGTATTGTTAGTTTTTGTTAATTTTGTTGAGAGCGAGAATCGAATGTCCGACCTTTTATCACTCGACTATTAAACCTTTTTTTTTAACAAGGACTATTAAACCTTTTAAAACAATGTTAACGACGAAAATCAAATATATTGAATATAGAATGAGAAATGAAGAATTATATATTTTAACTTACACTCTAGCATATAAATTTTTTCATTTAAGTCATGTACTAAATCTTAGATGAAGATGTATAATTTTTTTGGTTTTTTTAATAAGTGTGATTTTTTTTTCTTCTATTATGGATGAAGGAAATACTATTTAAAATACAGTTTTGTATAATTTTACTATAAATAGAAGTAAGTAATTACAATTATTCTCCTAAATAACTAGTCAAATATTCTTTAAATATTAGTCAAACATACTTAATTTGGTAATACTCATAAAGAAATATATTTAAAGTGTCTTCCATAAAGAGTTACCATATCATAAAAATATAAAATTTATTAAAATTAATTTTTAAATAAATAAAAAATTTATAAATAAAAATAGCAGAATTCCATTTATGTATAGAAAATTTAATTATTTGATTGGCAAAAACAAAATTTGACAAAAATTAAGTAAATAATTGCAGAATTTGACAATAAAATAAAAATTAAGAATTACATAATTTAAAACTAAGTAGATTTAAATATATTTTTAATTTAACCTCTCTAAAATCTACTCAACCAAAAATATCTCCATAAAATTTATAATTTTTCCAGTTAGTTATAAATTAAAATTAAAAGAATTTTTTTTTTTGACAGAAAAAGAAATTTCTTGACTAAAAAAAGAAATTTAGAAGAAATTAAAAATTCTACACTAACTTTTGGTATTCCGTATAGTTAATTATTGCAATGTAGCGGTGGAATAGGCGACGAGACGAGTTATTCACGTTTTATTGTTCTGTTGAGAAGCACCAATTGATGCCACTTTTTCATTGCACCATTTTTTATTAAATAAATTATTAATTTCCATTTTTGTCAATTTTTTTACCTTTTATTTGAACTTATCCTCTTATGCATTTGTCTTTACTACCAATATTATTCCGTCCTAATATAGTCTCATTTTATATGTTTTTCTTTTGAATTTTTATAAGTTTCTTCAATTAAGTAATCGAGTCCAACATTAGATATACTTTTTATTTTATATGTTGTTTTACATAAAATATTAATGATTATTTTTTCTTATCTTTTTTTTAAGCAATTAAAACGATCAATATATTAATTACAAGCATAGTTTAGCACAATATACAGCAAAAAAATCTATGAAGCATGGACTCTGACACGGACACCGCGACACGACACGATACGGACACTCCGACACCGCTAATGTAAAAAATATACGACACCGACACCGCTACATATTTATAAAAAGTATAAGTTTAGAATTAAAAATACATACATATGCATCTAAGTTGAACAAATTTTTCAATAAAAAAAGTTTTAAAAGAATATATCATAGTACATTGACATTTACTCATTCAACTATTATCGAAAAACTAGAAATAATGTAATCAAAATGCAATATCTTTAATCCCTCATTGATCAATATTATTATTTCGATACATCTTTAATCGTTGTATATATGTCTGACAAAAATATAACCAAATAAATAAAATAAAATTTGGACACTTACCCCGACACATTTGTAGGAGTGTCTTATAGGTGTCGGGCACCGATTTAAGGAGTGTCGGAATAAACAAAATATTATTTTTTTGGACACCTCTCCGACACGTTTGTAGGAGTGTCGTACGAGTGTCATACAAATGTCGGACACCGCGACACGTCTAATCATAGAGGTGTCGGTGCTTCATACTAAAATCACCCTCAACCCTAAACAGACCAAAAGATTTAAGTATCACAATGGTAAGGCACACTCGAAAGCATTAACTTTCACTTTAAACCACCACCAAATGCCGACATTTATTTGATCAAGCACAACGTCGCTCAAAAACGATTTATTATTAAACAAGAAATTATTACAAGCTTTTCAAATCTTCGAATGTATTGCCAACCAAATAACATAAAAACTATATTTAATATTCAAATAACGAACTTGTAAGTCTGTCCTTTTTCTTTTAAGTAAAAAAAAAAAAAAAAGAAGTCTTTCCTATTTCTTATTATTCTCTATTTTTTCATTTCTTTTAAAAGAAATTCATACCATTAATTGGTATATCACATGTCGTGATGTTGTTTTTAATTTATTTTATTTAGTATTGCACAAGCACATATCACTGATGATGCTTTGATATTGATGTTTTTTTTAAGATTACAATTTAAGTTTTATTTTATTTACTAGGATAGATTTCTTCATATGTTAATTTTTAGAGTTAATTCAATTTAACGATTAATTTTAAATATTTTCTAATAAAAGAGAGTATCGTCCGAAATAAAATAACTAAAATCGAGAGTCATAAATTTTTATGACTTTTTTGTCTTATCTCACTCATAGGGTGTGCTTATACATGGATTTGGAATAAGATTCATAAATGTGACAAATGAATTAAATGAATATGCTTTTATTTGATGTTGACATCTTGTAAATGAGGTAGTTGAGATGAATGAGGTGGTAAGTGGTTCACATGGTTAAGAGAAGATAGTTAGTAGTATTAGAATTATTATTATGTGATTTTTAAGGTTAATTTCAAAAAAGGGCAACTTAGTTAGTTAGGGATTCATTGATTATATGATGGAATATTTAGTTTTTGTTTTAACATGTAGAGAGCTTTGATATATCATATAAAGCCAACTAATCCCTCTGAAGAAGTCAATAATACCCCAATATGTAAAGGGCTTTGTTCCAGATTGAGCCTAGAATTGACTAGCAGGTCTAATCTACTAGAGTGTTGAAGACAACCCAATGTCGAGCAGGTTTTCCTTCTGCTCGACACCACAGTTCAAGCATATCCAGTTTCATGTTGTCGAGCACATCCATGCTCGCCACCAATTCCGCATCTGTCAAACGTGCTCCACAAGCCACGTTTTTCTCCCAAGCTTATCCGTCTCCCGCAGAATACGGGCTAAGCTTGACTAGGGGGAGAGTCTAACGACTTCTCCAGCTTACCACGCTATCCCTAGCAGTTATCCTCTTTGGGCTTGCTCTACGCGGCCCAATAGCGATAATCGTTGGCCCCGCGCTGAGGGCTTATAAATACTCCTCATCATTGAGGAGTCAGATATTCAATTCTCACTCTCTACCTCTTCTCTTGTACTTGTGCTGACTTAAGCATCAGAGTGTCTGCAGGTACAACCCCCCTCCGTTTTCAAAGCAACTATCAACACCGCACGTGACTAGCAGCTGGCCATCGATCGAACGTCTGTTTCAGGTACAATCAGGCTTGAAGCAAGTAATATGGTGGTCGAGAGTTTTGGAAGTGTTGGAAAATGTTTAGAGGATACTAGATAGAAAATTCAAGTAGTTTTTGTCTCCAAAATGTTGGTGATACCTAAGTTATGGAGGAACCTAAAAATTTGGAAAATGATTGTGAAGACAATTTTAAGGCAGTTTGAATTCGCTTTTTGTTCGAGGGTTAACTTCTCAAAGAAGGACTTCCTTTTGGAGCTTAATGTAGATATATGTTTCCTTCCATTGACAAAAGGTTATCTAAATTGTAAAATCCGAAACATTTTTTTTTAAATATATTTGACTTCTATTGATGCTAACAATGAATGTTCTTCACTTTAGATTGAGTTCATAATAATATTGATTAATTTAGTGTTTAAAATTCTACAACCTCCTACGTCATTGAGTTCATAATTACTTTATTGATTAATCTTTGCTTTCGTATATTCAATTTTTGCTTATTTTGAATAATTACTTTGAGGTTAAGTATGTTAGGCGACAAGCGAACAAGGTTGCTCACTCTTTAGCTAGAGCGGTCTTTTCTATGTCTAGTCGCCGTGTTTTTGATTCGGCCCCTCGTTGTATTGATACTTTATCGATTAAAGAAATGTGTTAAATTTGTTATTGTCAAAAGAAATTTCTACAACCTCCTCAATGAGGGAGATGTTATACATCACTAGATTACAAAGAAAATCTTCCTCAAATACCAATATCTTCTATCGTGACACTCATTTCAACCTATATCATCATACTTATTCTCCAAATCAAAATTGATATCCATCAATCATTTTTCCCACCTATCTTATAATATCACATGGAGTAAATAAACTCTTGGGCAGCAATGAATTTATTTTGGATGAAAAAACATTTTCATTGAAGAAGATAAAGCTCGTTAGGAATTCTGACGGAAAGTGGCTTGGTAGTTTTTTTTTTTAGAAATTTGGATCGGTGTAATGCTTATCTTGCGGAGCTTTAGCGAGTCCTTGATGATTTTAGGCTTGCTGCTTGCTCATGAGAGGGATTTTCAAAGGTGGAGTTACATGTTAATTCTAGTGTTATAGGATGGGAATGTTGTTGGTTGGCTACTCATTCAATAAATTATTTCGGTTGCTTGCTTTGGATTGAAAAATCAAGAATTCAAGATGTGTCACTTCTATTGCGAGTCTAATTTTTGTGCTAATGCTCTTCTTAATATGGAATGTAACCATTGTTCTAGGTTGTGAGTGTATGAACAGTGCCGTGCCCTCCTAAGCTGAGTTCAATGTCGCAAGCATATGTTATGAGGATCACTACCCTTAGAGTCATTTCGGTTTAGTTGTTTCTCTTTTTTGGCTTACGCTGCTTTTTTATCCAAAAAGAAAAAAGATTATACCCAACAGGGTCCAAATATAAAAGATACATGAAAAAATAAGATTTCTTCTATCCAAATCCCTCTATATTGTAAAGTACATGTTTTGCTAAAGAAGGGCTATCCTATTACCCATTCTCTTATCTCTCAATATGAACAAAAGACAAACAACTAAAACATAAGCTTTGAGCAAACAATGATAATACCACAGCTTTGTGTATTTGAAACAAAGTTTCATTGAATTGGCCTAAGATACAATGTCAATTTTGTTTCATCCTTAGAAATGGATATAATTATTATAACTCAACTCAATTTTCTAATTTAATTCATAGAAACAACTAACCAACCAAGTTGTGATGCAATGCAATCATACCAATTTCAAGTGTAAATTCTCAACCCATCCATCCCTCAATCCCAAATCTTATCCAAATAAAGGGTAAGACTATGGTTATAACTATTGTGATAGAAATCAAGATAAGATATATTTTGAAACAAAGTTCTTCAATATAGTAAGAAAAAAAGTTGATTTTTCTCTAATTTTTCGTCACTTTATATTCTCATTTTCCAAATTTAGTAAGCATGAATAAGCTCGACAACAAAATTTTCTGCAATAGTACAATCACACAGTTGCACGCAGCTGACAGTTTCATACGACTATGCTCAAATGAGCTTACCCTTCGTTTGGTTTGGCAGCAACATTGCACGAAAAGCTCAATGCCCCAAATTGTAGCTTCACAAATTCTACGACAAAAGCGCATTGTGACACAATAATTTGAACGTGACATAGTTTCAGCGTGAAACCACACATATTCATAAACTACATTGCACAACATTAATCGGTTCAAACTTAAACTACATCGCACACATTAGACAATCTCACCCGCTACATTAAACTATCATTTACATTTCCATCATTCTACATCGCACGCATTACACAATCACAGCCATTAGATTAAACTATCATTTACATTTCAAACTCAAACTGCATCGCACGCGATAAACAATCTCAGGCATTAGATTAAAGTCATTAAACTATTATCTACATCAAATAAACAAAACAAAAATATTTTCTTTCCAATCATCCAAACACTAACATTTCAATCATTTCAAAAATATCCAAAAAAATGTCTTCTTGCATCCAAACAAGCCTAAAAGGATTAGCACATATAAAATACAAAAAACAAATTCAACTAAAACACATTAAATAAAATTAATTAATACATTTGTTTTTAATTTAGGTTTATAATAATAATAATATAACAAGAACTAACTCAATTTTCAACACTACAACATGATAATAACAATTTTGAAATTACAAGAAGAAAAATTGAAAATTTGGGGAAAAATTGAAAATTGAAACCCTAAACAATTGTAACTTTAGCACCTGCAGTTTCAAGTTGTTTCTTAACATCATCAGCTTCATCTTTAGAAACAGCTTCTTTGATTTTCTTCGGTAAACCTTCAATCAATTCCTTGGCTTCTTTCAAACCTAAACTAGTCAAAGCTCTAACCGCTTTAATAGCTGCAATTCTCGAACTAGTAGGAACTTCTTCAATAACAACATCGAATTCAGTTTTTTCTTCAACGACGGCAACTTCAGCGGCGGCAGGAGCAGCAACAGCGGCGGCGGGAGCAAATGAAGCGGCGGTTACGCCGAGTTTGTCTTGGAGATAGTCGACTAGGTTTTTGGCTTGTTCGAGTGTGAGAGATGAGATTTCGTTGCCGAGTTTTTCGACTTCGGCGGAGACGGCGGTGATTGGACGGAGACGAGTGGTGCGATGGATGAGAGAGGTTGGAGATGAGAAATGGAGGGTTGTGATTGGTTTTGGGGTGGGGGTGGGAAAAGAAAGTTTGAGGGGTGAGATTGTTGTTGTTAAAGCGGTTGTTAGTGCCATCGTTGTTGTTTTTGTTGTTAGAGAGAAAATTGAAAATTGAAGTGAAGAAGAGAATGAAAGAGTGAAATGAAGAAAAGAAGATAAGGGAATGGATATAATGGGTGAAATGAAATGAGAGGCTTAAGAAGATGGATAAAAAGAATATAATAAAAAAATAAAATGAAATTTAATGTTGTAATAATGTGACAAAAATGATATATTATAAAGTTTGAAAATTTAAAATGTGAAAAAAAGGATATATTATAAGATTGGGAAAAAAGGGGCATTCGGAGAATCGAACTCCGGACCTCTCGCACCCAAAGCGAGAATCATACCACTAGACCAAATGCCCGGTTGCTATTATCTTTTGAGCGTAACTTTATATAATTGTTAGTAGTTTATGATATGATATGATTACATGACATATTTACTATCATGGTACTACATTTCATGGAAAATTCTAATAAGAAAGTCGAAGTTCGCGTCATGAAACAATATTTAAAATTTGAACGACGACATACATTGTTATTAGTTGATGGCCATCTTTTACAGTTGAAATAATGATTTAGTTAATATATCCTTTTGACTAAAACAATGAAAAATAAAACAAAATATAATTCGTATAAAATTAACGTTAATAGTGTTATTTTTTTAATTGTAAAGATTATGAGGGTCGTGATTTTTTACTTTTAAAAAATATTGTTGAAAGTTGTTAAAACCTCTAATAATTTTATAAATATAGTAGCATTAGCCATTTTTGACGGTGTGGCTTCTACTAGGTGAGGGTTTACTTAAGTTAATCATTGGTTTACTATCTCATGTGACTATTAGATTAAATAGGTGAATAAGATGTAAATAGTCATTACCACATAGGAACTTATATAATTTTTTTGTATTTTTTTTAGCTATCTCACGGTAGTTACACGATGACTATGTTGAAGTTTCAACTTGCTTGTTTCGCTAAAAAAGAAGATACATTTACCACATATCAAGCTTGCAAAACAATTTATGCTACCAACAGATTCAACTTTCAAATTCCAGATCTACATACCTCTATATAACTACTAATTTTGTATTATGAGGTCGTTTTTATTTTCACAAATTCACATGCAATTGTTGTGTCCTCCTCAACAAATTCCTTTACAATAGATCCCAAATGACTTGCATTAAATAGTTTACAGTCGGAATTTTTTTTCTTTCATTTCTCCATTTTATTTATGAATTGAAGTTTTCAAAAAACTTATGTTTTCTTTTTTATTACTATATACTATTTGTATTCTCTTTGCAATTTTAGATTCATGTTTACCATTTAATATAAATTAGAATTATATATTAATAAATAAGTAATCACATATAAATTAAGATTTAGTTTGTTTTGGGTCTAGCTAGAATCTTGTGTTGGGCTCATCTTAGGCGCACTTGTTTGAGGCTTGATTGACAGGTTTTAGGCCTAGCTTGGGCACGAGCGCAATATTGTGCCTATAGCTAAGTTAGCTTTGGTTCCTCTTACATACTTGGCTATAGAAGGGTACTTGATCTTAATGTAATGCAATGAGTTTTAGGAAGTTTTTTTAGTTTAAAAAAAATCGGAAAATATGTTTCGAAATTCTTTTTGAAGGCAAAAAATAATCGAAGAAACGCGTTAAGAAATATTTATTCAAGGGCAAAAAAGGAAGATTGAGGAGTAGAAAAGAAACATGATAGATGAGAAGAAAAATTTTCGTGCTATTAAATCTTTGGGCCTACGTAGATGAATCACAATGTTTTGGGCCTACTTAGTTAGATCTTTAGGCCCCTTAATATCTAGACAATGTGATGCAGTACATTATAGGAGAGGTTCAAATAGCTAGTGGGAACACCTACTTAATCAACTGAGCTATGAAATAAGCCAAACGAGAGTTATTGCACGACAACTAGGAGTGGTTTTCATTAGGGGTGGGTATGGTTTGGTTTTGGAGGAAAACCAAATCGAACCAAACCGTCTTTAAAATTTATAATAATCGAAACGAACTGTTTATCTTTTGAATCGAATTGTTAAAATGGTTTGGTTTTAAGGTTTTAAACTAAATTATAATTTATTTTTTACTAAAGCGAACTGAACCATTAAAGTTAATCGAACCGAACCAAACTGTTAATCATGAATTAAACTGTTTCAGTTTGATTTTTAAATTGTTAGTTATAGTTCAATTTTTTTGGTTCGTTCGGTTTTTTAGTATTTTTGCCCACCCCTAGTTAGAATTATATTTTTAAGACGAATAAATATGAGTAATTTACCTTTTTAGTCAAAATGATATCGAATAAAAAATTAGATGTAAACAAATACAGGACCGATAATCCAACATATTTTAAGACATAACAAAGAATCTTCTCAATTGTTACGTCTTAATTCTTAACCATTGACTAATTATTATTTTTTATTTTTATTTTTTTCTAATTAAAATACTATTTTCTTAATTTTTTCCCCAAGGAACCATTATCCTTTTATAGCTTGAAATTTCCACCACAAGCCTTATGGTTTAAAGTCGAGTCACATGTGCAAACACATATAATAATGCACCAAGTTCACTGGTTCCATTTATGGATACAAGGCTAGGTGAACCAAATCACCTTTAATTTTGAAAATATCAAACATATATTTCTGAATTTTTCCTAATTACGAACAGCCACATTATTTTATAAAAAAAAATAAAAACTAGAAAGAGGAATTTTCTTTTAATATTGGTGTTCTTTTCAAAATAAATTAATAACAGTACGGACCATATTACAACCGGTTCAAGTGAGATCTTAATTGAACCATATTCTTTGAGGTTATATATAGTGATAGAATTTCACATAATTATGTCGAAGAGCTAAAAAAAATGAATATAATAAACTCTTTATATACAATATTTGATGTAATCAAAATTGATTAAGTGGTTAACATTATTGTTTTCTCTAGTATGCATCCTTCACACACTTTGTTGGAACAGGAACACAGTTACGTGTGAATTGAAAATAAAATTTGAGTTCCACATTGGATATCAGAGCATACTAGCATGTGTAACATACTATTGCTATTTTTTAGGAAAGGGGTTAATAGAATAGTTAGAAAAAAAAACCTAGCGGCTAAGTGAAAGAAAAAAACACAAGAAAAACAAACCACCACAGACCATATGCCATCCTTTATTCACCACGTTACAAATTGGTTGATAAACTGAAGCAACAACTTGTGCAATCAAACTATAGTACAAGAGAATAATAATAAAATAAGATGATCATAGTAAGAAGTCAATCAGGAGATGTGTTGTTCACGTCCTTGTTGTGCGAGGTTAAAGAGTATTGTTTCTTTAAAAGAAATTAGAGACCTTTAATAAAGAGATATTCATAGGTATGTTGATGTATTATTATGAATATTTTACAAGATTTTCTATACTGTATCATTATTATAGAAATTGTGTTGTGGTTTTATATGTTGAATGCTAATGAGTCCACCCATAATTTTTCCAAATTCAATTTCAATTGAGTAGAAAATAATGATATTAATGTAGATTTGTGCTTTGTTAAAATTGTTTGATGAACGAGCACATTGATCAATCTTTTTATAATTTGGTTATGTAAATTAGAAAGATGTATATTAGACAGTCCCATTCCTGACATTTTATGGGCCTTAGGCTAAACATAAAAAAAAAAGCAAAATTACATAATTGGTCCTTTATCTTTTTTTTGTAACATTTTAGTCCTTTATTTTTTATTTGTAACATTTTAGTCCTTTATCTTATATATTTTTAACACTTTGGTCCTTTATCTTTTATTTCTAACACTTTAGTCCTTTATCTTTTATAACATTCACATATAAATCCTTTTTTTCATATTTTTTTTTATTAAAAAAATTCTGAATTTTATTTGTTAAGATATTTTTTATTAAAATTAAATAAAAATAATAATTTTGATAAAAATGTTCATCATCTTCATCAATTTTTTCATATTTTTATGTTTTTTAAATGACCAAAATGTTACAAATAAAAGATAAAGGACCAAAGTGTTACAAAAAGATAAGATAAATGACCAAAATATTACAAACGAAAGATAAAGGACCAAAATGTTACAAAAAAATAAGATAAAGGACCAAATATGTAATTTTGCCAAAAAAAAACTTCTTTCATTCAATATATATATATAGCAATAATACATAATAAGTTTTACAAAATATTAAAAAAAAAATGACTCAAAAATTCATAAGAAGTTATTTCTTCGAGTATTTTGAATTGCAAAATCATTGATAAACCCATCAACATCAATACCTCTTTTCAACTAGAATATTCTTGGATTTGTTATCAAGATTCTCCAATTTTTTTGGATCATAAATATCAAAATGAGAACTTTCTTGTTCATAATCGCCACCAAGATTATCAATATTAGTTACATTACGCACATCATTAGGAACAATTGAATTATCATCAACTTCAACATTTTCATGATCCAAATTTTCAATTGAATTATCATCAATTCAACATTTTCATGATTCAAATTTTCATGGCTGCTATTAACCAAATATTCTTGGGTATCTATTATTTTGAAAACAAATTTTTCAAGAGCTTTTTGTTGTGATTTTATTAGTTCTTCAGTTCGTTTTCTTTTTTTTTTTTCGTTTTTCATCATCGGATAAATGTTTCTTAGACAACATCTTCTAAGTTTCAAATAAAAATAAAAAAAATAACTCAAGTAGAAAACAATAGCACTTGTAAAGTAGAATACCGATTTCACATACGAATAGAGAATTTCATTGTATGCCAAAAATAACGTATTAACAATTGTAAACAATAAATTAAATATATAACTTGTTAATAAAATTAAGAACACAAAACCCTAAACAAAAAAAACTATTAAAATCATACAAGTATAACACCAAAATTTAAACAAGAAAAAGCCATAGCATTAGCATCCATATACCTTACAAGAAAAAGCCAAATGTGACTATCTTAGAAAAGCAGAACAAATTATATTAAGGATAGTGGTGCGTAATTCGTTTTTCACTGTTTTAATAATCCTATTAATTATACCTAATCATATTTTCTATTAATTGGGCCCCTTAATGATATTTTCTTTAATAATTTTATACATATTTTCTTGGTCTAATCATATTTTTTTTCTTTTAAGCATACTTAATTTTATTATTTTATATTAGTAGGTAGGTATAAAAAATAAATTTGGGCCCCTTAAAATAATGGGCCTCAGGCCGTCGCACTCATTGCCTACCCTCAGGGCCGAGACTGATATTAGATTTTGTTTCTGATTGTTTGGCTATGGGTTGTGTGATACTAATATGAATATTAGTATTAATTTTATTTTGTTTTAAGAGTGATTAAGTATAACTAGTTCCTTCAAATAAAGAATGGTTTTAGCACCATAATTCCTTGGATTTAAGATTGGTCTTAGTATCATATTAGAATGACCTCTGTGCCATTATATTGATTGGTATTGTAGTATCACATATGGTATCGTAGTACCAGTGTTTCATAGATTGATGTCTTAGCATCAATTTGATTGGTATTGTAGCACCACTGAATCATCGATGAATCGTAGATTGATGTGGTAACATCAATTCGGGTGGTATTGTAGTACCATTCAAGAAGGTGTATTTTTTGACCGATTACTACAAGTGCAGTAGCAATTCGGTATACAGTTGTAACTGAGCTGTTTTATCCTGGGGACTTCGTAGTTGATAGCCTGCTGGCACAATTTTGGATAGTGCTGCGAAACGTCTTAAAAGAGCGACCTAGTCCGCGACTCAACCCAATAATTTCTTTAGTGGCTTATTTTTGAACGGTATTTTAAAACCGAGACACTTTTATTCTAATTCTAAGTTCTAACATTTCTTGAAAATCACAAATAAATTTCATTATATAATGGACACTTTTTGGGTTCATGTTAGTTCCATATAAATTTAACTCGTAGAAGGAATTGTGTTGTAAAATATGCAACAAAAAATTGATATTAATTAAAATAAAAAATTTAAAATAATTTTCAAATTACCAATAGTCGATCAGATGACAAAAACTTTCATCTTTTGCAATGTGTACACCCTACCAACAAAAAAAAAATGGTTACCATGACAATGACAAATTGACAATTATATGCTGCCTTAATTAGTGCATTTGGAATTTATTTATTTTTTGAAATAAATTATTTTACCCTACCATATACCTTTATATAAATTATTATTGCTTTTGTGTCTTAATGAAAGTATAGTAAGGATCTAAGCACCATGAAGTTTATTTTCAGTCCTAGAACTGGTGTACTGTTTTATTCATTGATTGTACTCTAACATAGCACTACTTGTGCTTTGTTTACTTTTAATGAAATTTATTTTGCTGTTCCACTTCTTTAATTTATTTTGTTTAATTAATGCAATATTTGAATTCGCATCGACAAGATCATCCACAACTTTAGGTGTAATTAATGTCTGACTTCCGTATCAACGGAAGAATTATGAAAAGCATCAATATCCAAAGATTATAAACAACTTAAGGAAACAAAGAGATGCAAACGTTTGATGCTTGGTGGAGGAGATGAAACCAGCATTGCAACTCGGTCCAATGCATCCTTAAGGCAAGTATAGACAAAAATCAATAAGTATATATACAAATAGAATTAGCAAATCAAATAAGTAGTTCAGAATCACCGCATAGACGCATCATTGATGTATAAAGATAGTGATGACAAAACATTTTTAGGTTTGGTGTTTTGCACGAATCCTCAAGTTGCAAAGATCCTCATAATCAACGTCAATCCTAATCTATGTTGCCTAGATGCGGGTACAGGATGTACGATATTTTTAGAAAAACTAGGATATGGGTACGTCTGTATATATATATATATTTTTTTAATATTATTATATAAATAAAATAATTGGAACTATATTAATTGTTAAAACAAATAAATAAACATAAAAAATACTACATAAGTAATTCAAAAGCAATTAGGTAAACAAATTTAAATTGTTTCCCTCTCAATCATCATTAAAAAGAGCGGCGTCTGGTTCAAATTGTTCGCGAGAAAAACTTACAACATCAAGAATACCAGCTATATCAAATATATTTCATTTATCTATACCAATATCGCATATTTTTGTTGCTCCTTCATTATAAGTATTAATATTTTTCATTATCGAGAGCAAATAAATATTTGTATGGATAATATTAGATTGAGCCTATTCTTTTTTAATGAATGAGTGAATTAATTCAGCTACTACTTTTTTATTGCTATTAGTAGAGATGATACTTTTATATTATAAACAAATAAGAAACACAAATCTTTCTATAAATAAAAAACCGAATAAAAAAAAGGAAAAAAATTGCATTTTTTTGGATTCGTGTACCACAGGAGTACCACACGTGTACCCGTTGCAAAATAAAAAAAAAAAAAAAAATACGCCATCGGTGCATACCCAAGAAGTACCATACGCGTACCGGTACCCGATACGTATCCAGTACCGGTACTCTCCCTAAAATAGAGTACCCGTGCTTCATAGATCCTAATATTGACTTTAAGTTGACTAGAATTTTTTAAAAAAGATATAGTAGGTTTACCTTTATACTATTGTATTGATATTGATCAAATTGAAACTTGGAAGATTATTAAAGGTAATGGTCTCTTATTATTAAAGCTAATATTGACCAAATTAAATCCCTTATTGTATTCGAGATATATAAATGGGAAAAAACTATTAAAGGAAAAAACAAAGACTAAATAAATGAAAATTCCTATTTTTTTTGAAATATATCGGGGAAGAATAAATTACCATGTGACTATATTTATATTTTTTAATTTTGACCGTAGATTTATATTTAATGGTTATTAACGATTGTTCTCATTTCTTACAATAAGAAGATGTTCTCATCTCTCTAAACCTAAAATCTTGGTGTTTATGCTATGCATGCACAGTTATGGCCGATCTTGAAGAAGTAGATTCTTTCATTCCTCAACCTTCTTCTCAGGTAAATACAACATAAACTGTATATAACCGTAGCACCAAAAACCGTATTTAATGGTTATATACAGTTTTTACTTTTTTGATGCTACGGTTTTTTTTTGTAACAAAAAAAAACCGTAGCATCAAAAAAGTAAAAACTGTATATAACCGTTGCTTAAACTGTATATGATTTTTGTTTAACTATGATTAAGATACTAGCTTAGGATTTTTATTTTAGTTTTAATAGCTATGACAATTGAAAATTGAGTTTCAATTTTAACAAATTCTGCTGATTTTGTTGAGCAGGAGAAAGTGTTTCCTTCAACAAATGATATAATAGAAAAAGGTTTTGGAAGATTTGGTTGGTTAGAATTTGTGCAGTGTGTTCTTATTTCATTTGCATCGTTTTTTGATTCACAACAATCGTTCATAACGATATACACCGATGAATACCCAACATGGCATTGCACAAATTCATCAACATTATGCAACTCAGATTCTAATATATGCAATATTCCTAAATCTTCATGGTCATGGGATGGACCCTCACACAAAACAGTGATATCTCAATGGAATCTTGAATGTGCTAGTAGCTTCGTAACAGGTTTACCGCAATCTTCCTTCTTCATTGGTTGTCTTTTGGGTTCGTTTCTTCTCTCAACTTTAGCCGATACTTCACTTGGAAGAAAGAACACAATTGTTATGTCCTGTTTTTCAATGTCTATAGTTTCAATTCTCATAGTTTTCTCCACCAATATTTGGATTTACTCTGCTTTTAAATTCGTCATTGGCTTTTTGAGTTCGTCAATAGGAACTTGTGTTTTGGTTTTGCTTGCGGAGAAAGTTAGTACTGAATGGAGGTTTACTGTTGAGATTTTGGAATACTTCTGCTTCACATTAGGGTATATGTCACTGCCTGGTATAGCTTATTTCAATAGATTTAATTCGTGGAGATTGGTGTACGTCTGCACCTCGGTTCCTGCCATTTGCTACTCAGTTCTCGCTTATATCTTTGTTACCGAGTCTCCAAGGTGGCTTCTAACGCAAGGAAGACATCAAGAAGCTATGGCAATGCTCACAGGAGGAGTTTCTTCATTAGAGAATGTTAATGATTTGACAGTAATTGAAACTCCGGTGAATAAACAAAAGGCTTCTGTTTTCCAACTCTTCTCATCGATGGCCGAGTTGTTTAGGAGACGTTGGGCTTTAAAGAGAATGGTGGCTACAATGGTGCTCGGTGTTGGAATTGGAATGGTGTATTATGGTATGCCATTAGCAGTTGGGAACTTAGGATTTAACATTTACTTGGCTGTTGTATTCAATGCCTTGGCGGAAATACCTGCTTATGTGGCTACCTATTTTTTGGAGAATTGCCGAAGAAAACCATCAGTTCTTGTATTCTCAATAGCTAGTGGCGTATGTTGTATAATGTGTGTTGTTGTTGGATCAGGATTACAAGAAATTCGAGTAGGATTAGCGATGGCATCGTTTTTCAGTGCTTGCACAGCTTTCAATGTGTTTTTCGTTTACATTTTAGAGCTATTTCCAACAAGTGTGAGGAACACTGCAACATCATTGGTGGGACAAGCTACTGTTTTTGGCAATATTTTCACCCCCTTTCTGATATCTGCTGGGAGGAAAAACGACATTTTCTCTTACGGCGTGTTTGGACTAGTTATCATGTTGTCTTGTTTTATGCTGCTTGGTTTGCCAGAGACAAGAGGATTAGCTCTTTCTGATACAATGGATCAACAAGAGAAGAAAGACGACATGTCATCATTAGACGACATAGACAATATGTCATTATAAATAAATTGGTAACATTGTCGGTATAAGTTTTTTAATTTTCATGTTGGATTATAGTATTTGTTAGTTGATAAGTAACATAAAAGATTTTTCTTTGACATTTCTTTGAAGCTTAATTATGTTCTGATAATTTTAAAGCTTATGTGAAAGATGATTCTATTATTTTCCCCTTTATCACTGTGTTAACTATTATTTTCTATTGTTCAATCCTTTATCTCACAACTTAATGCCACCTCTGCCTTAAATCCACACTTCTTTATGTTACCTACATGTTTATTGTGATGTTGATTGTGGCACTGATCTTGATATCAGAAGATCAACATCTATCTTTTCAGTTTGGTTTGGTTCCAATCTTATTTTGTGGCAGTGACACATTCTAGTATTTGTAGCTAATATACTTCAATACATGAGATCTGCTTTGTTGTATTTTCATCATACATGGATATGTATATTTGGTTATGTTGCTACATTTGATTCTTAGTTTTTTTATTTTGCGGCAATGGTTAATGTATAGTTGTCTAGTTTGCATATTGCCGAGTCTATAAACTAAGGAGAGACTTTGATTTCAAAATGACAATAAATATTGTTATAGGGACTGAACTTGGAATTAGATGTAAATATGTTGAAGTATTATTGGTATAAGTTAGATTTATGTTCTGAATGAGAAATGTAGTTTAATTTCTGTTTAATGAATATTGATAAGTTATTATGTTGTTGAGTTGAGACTGTTTTGGAACTTGAAATTACATCTTTGTTCAGTTTCATAGTGATATTGATGTAATTACATGCAATGTATGTGTGCGCACGCCCGCACGCGCCCACGAGACTTGAAGGGTAGAAATACCCTGCTGCCCCATTTGATGTTTTGTGCTTTTCAGTATCTTGGTGACTCTAGTTAAGGCTTGAATCCAATTACCTTCATATTAGTGTGATGGTAACCCTTCACTTAATATTGTATAGGCTTGGAGATTACATGAGTAGTTACATAAACCTTGAAATAGAAACTCTAAGGCTTTGTTTGCGAGTTTGGAGGAGAGGGAAGGGGAGGGCTTTGGAGGGAGGGAAATAGAGAGAAAATTAGAGAAATCTTTTACATTTTTGAGAAAGTATTTTTTATAGAGAATGACAAATAAATATTTATGATTAATATATTATGAATTTAAGAATATTATAACAACATTAATTAAAATTGAAGAATTCATATAAACCCTTCAAACCCCCTCCAAACCCCCCTTCAATACAATTTTTGAGTTCCCCCAAATTGGGGGGTTTTTGTGTTATGAAGAAAAAATAACCCTCCAAACTCTTTCCCTCCCAAACTTCTTTACTTCTTTCACTTGTTTCTTTCTTTTTAAGCCTTTCCTTTCCTTCCCCTCCAAACTCGCAAACAAAGCCTAACTGGGTAATTAGAATTAGAAATACTTGTGAGTGAATTGAAGTTGATTATAAAGTGAGTCTTAAGGTAGTCCAATGTGTATGTTTATAAATATCAATGAGTTTTAAGAATATTTCCAATGTCAAAGAAATTATTAATTCACAAATATTATGAAAATAGAGTATTTCAATTAAATAAAATAAAGAAATCCATGTGATAAGGGTGTGATGAGGAAGGAGTACCTTTCTCTCCTTTGTCTTAATGCCTAAGGTTTTAGGGAGTTTAGGAAAGTGTTGGAACTCGGAAGTAACATGTTAATGTTCTAGGATTTTAAGAGATTAAGACGTCACATTCTCATAAAAAAACATAAAAATATTCAGTATGTATTTTGTTAATTTGTCGATGTTGTAGACACCCCCCCTCCCTCCTTTTTTTCCTTCTTCGGACAAACCACATCTTTTCAGAAATTTTTATTTTTAACTGCAAAATTTATCTTCAAATAGAATCAATTCTACTTTTAAAAAAATAAACAAGTCAGAATCAATTTTATACTTCTAGAATCAATTTTGACTACTTCAGAATCGAAACTAAAGACATACTAAATGCAAGAAAGGGGAAAGTAATAGCTTTTCAATCACCTCTTAGACGCTGCCGAGTGCCAACCTTCACCTTCATTAAGAGCTTTTTGAAGAAGTTAAAATTAAAACCATTTGTATTCGGACTTTTGTTTGTGAAATCACCTCTTAGACGCTGCCGAGTGCCAACCTTCACCTTCATTAAGAGCTTTTTGAAGAAGTTAAAATTAAAACCATTTGTATTCGGACTTTTGTTTGCTTCACATTTTATAATAAGTTAATAACCATCTTTAGTAAAAAAAAAAACTTATCAAGATTAAGGATGTTAACGGGGCGGAGATTGAGCGAATGATACAATATTATCGTTCAACAAAACAGAGCATAAGTTAACTAGTCAAAATTTTCATAACGGAGCGGAAAACAAAAATATATGTGAAGATGATGATTATATAATTCTATTTGATTTTTTTTATGTAGAACAGTGAATGTAACAGCAACAATTAAGAGATCGAGATCTAGAAAAACGAAAATCACAAACTAACAACAGAGTTAAAGAAATTACGATCGAAGATGATTACATACTGACCGCTTAGCTTATGTAACAGAGATAAACACAAAGTCTATATGGTGAGACTCAAGTGTGGTGGCATCATTGTTATTTTTTGTGTGCTTGTTTGTTCCTAAAGGAATCTGATTGTTGTAGTTGATTTTTTAAGTGTTGATATATTTTTATGTCTCATTACAATTTGGTAATTAGGTGCTGATTTGAAGTGCTGTGAACCACTCAGTTTTGTATGATTTTGATATGTGATGGAAAGCTTTCAAATTTGATATATCTTTTAACAGAAGTGGAAAAAACAATGAATTGTTAACTTTTGTTTATATCACAGGATAAACAAAAGTGAACTTCTTTACTGATCCGTTGGAGGGGAGATCTACTTTTAGGCCAGCTGATATCTTAGTGTATGGGTGGGTAGGAGGAAGTCATGCTTGTGTGGACTTGACTGGAGTTTCACCACTTGTGGGGTTGACGACTGAAACTTTTACGGTAGGACAAGCGGCTCTCAAAACTGCATCAAGTAAAGTGGTCAAATATGAGAGAGCAAGTTCAGACAATCAACATGTCTTTATACCTTTTTCTTTTGATACTTTTGGGTTTATAGTCCCAGAGGCTGTAGATATTTTGAAAAGAGTGCAAAAAGTCATGCATAGCAATGTGGTGTCTCCTATGTCCCTAGATGTAATGTTTAAAAGGATTTGTTTTGCCATCCAAAAAGGATTAACGGCGCAACTTGTTGCCCGTTTGCCTATATATATAAGGAGGATTATAAGGAAACAATTTATTCAAAAAGTGAAACATTTCAATTATCAATATGTTGACTTCACATATTTTCACAAAAAATTCACAAAAACTTACTATTTAATATACTTAAAGAACATGAACAATTAAGGAGAATGAATTCTTTATTGTGACATGATTGGGGATATTTTTTGTGATTAAAATGCATGATTTCAAGAGTCATATTTGATGCATGAGAATAAGGGGATTCAGTTGTGTATGATTTGTTATACTTCATAATATTGGTGGTCTCATAAGTTGGTTGGTGGCGGTTTACTTGATGATTTATATGTTTTGATTCTAAGTAATATGAAAAAGAGAAAATAAATTATGTATTATTTAACTGATATGCAAATTTAATTTTTCTTTTTTAAATTTCCGAATTATAAATGAAATTCTCAATTCTAGATTAAGTTCAAAAATTAAATTCTCAATCAAAAGATATCTATAACTTATCAACATTTGATTATCCATCAAGTTTCAAACTATATATCCCTATGATATAGAAGGTTAAATTCTATCAAACAGTTTAGTTTGAAAGTCAAAATTAGATTTTGGTAGATCTTCGCCAATTAGATACATGGTATGTGTCACTTGTGTATATAAACATTCATCGTAATAATCACTTCAATAATATAAATTTTATAGTATATAAAATAATCTAATTATATAAACTTCCATATGGAAGAGTTTTTTTTTTTTTTTTTTTTTTTTTTTTTTTTTTTTGCAATAAAAAAGGGGCCTAGACCCAAAAATAAAAATTACACGAAGATAACGCGAGGAGTAGAAACTCCTATGGCATCAGCTGAGCACAATTGCTCAAGATTAAAAGATGGTTCTTCTAAGACATTATACTCCTCCAATGTGCATCCCAACGTAGCTAAAGCATCGGCAACGCGATTAGCTTCCCTGTCGACTTACGCGAACATATTTTTTAATACCGTTGAAAGAAAAAAACTATTAGATTAATCAAAAACCTAAATTTTAATAATTTTAGAGACCAAAAACATTTAATCCTAAATAAAATGAGCTTAGTCACAAATCACTGGAATGCTCAATTCAACGGGCGATTTGCACATCATATTGTATTACTTTAAAATACAAGTGGGTATATATATATATATAAAAAGTGATAATCCACTGAAATTAAATTCACACATAACTGTGAGGTCCCGGGTTCGAACCCGGGTCATGATGTCCGGCCTAGCAATTTTGGCATTTGCCAGTTGAGCTAGGAATTCTAGACCTCTCCAAGTCAATATCTAGTCTCCTCGTTATATGATGATGGGGATAGATTGAAATTTGTTGGTTCGGTTTTCACATTTAATTTAGCTCATTCAACGCATTTGCATGGAAGATATTTACAATGATAATTTCCTTATAATCCTCCTTTGAAATAGTTAAGATACTTAGCTGAAAGCATGGAAGAAGCTTATTTTGAAACTTGGTCAACAAGTTATAGTGTTAGTTTTCATTTTCTGTTATTTCCGGCCATTGTAACTGACTGTATATAACTGCCTTAGGTAAAGCTAGCGTATGTGCTTGTATAGCTAGCTTATGATGCAAGACTACTTCCTCTATAAATTGTTAAGCGTGGAAGAAGCTTATTTTGTAACTTGTTCAACAAGCTATAGTGTTAGTTTTGATTTTCTGTTATTTCTGGCCATTGTAACTGTTTGTAACTGCCTTAGGTAAAGCTTGCGTGTGTGCTTTGTATAGCTAGCTTATGATGTAACAGATTTTGATTATTAAGTGAACAATAATGAATTCATTCTATCATTTTTCTCTCTATTAGCTGTACTTTAACAGAAATATACAGTGGATACATGTTATTTAGTTTAATTTTAGGAACAAATTTGGTATACCGGCACTGAGACTGAGACTGAGACGGACAATCAAATAATGATGGAAGACTCACAGAATTCACATACTTGCATTCTGAGGCGAAAATAGTGCTTCGCTGCTAGCTGCATTCAGAACTCAGACTGGAGCTGTGATGGTGGGAGCATTGAAAAACGGAAATAATAGTCTGCTGAGAATAGAAGCAATATAGTCTGCTCAAGCACACTAAAACAGAACTCAGACAGCTATGATTCCAGGAATGTGATGTCTCAACTCATCTCTCATGGTTAATGAGATGTATTTGCAGTATATGCCTAGTGCTCTTAAGTGTTATTAGTTCATAGCATTTTGCTATAGTGTTATTAGTATAATCAATAGTTAAATATTGGTGTTGTGTCTCCGTCTGTGCTCCATAGCATTTTTGTCTTTAAACATGTATGACTTAAATGTTAGGCTTAGCATTTTCACTCGGGTTCAAACTCAAAATCTAACAATTGTGTGTATGACTTTCACATGGTGTTTACAGCTTCATCAACAGACAAAATATATAGATTCAAATTAAGTACAAATGTCTTACCTACTGCATCATACACTACATCAAATTTTTCTGAAAATTCTTCATAATTCTCCTTACTAGTATAATCAATAGTTAAATAAGCTCCCATCTTCTTCAAAAATTCAAGTTTTGTAGTACTCCATAGCATTTTTCTCCTTACTAGTATAATCAATAGTTAAATATTGGTGTTGTGTCTCCGTCTGTGCTCCATAGCATTTTTGTCTTTAAACATGTACGTTCCGTCTTTCTGACTTGCAAATTGTTGTCATCTATGCTTGCAGTGTAAGTGTGTTTCGAGTCTCGGCAGAATCTATGTAGTCTCTTTTAGATAGAAATGCTAATTTGCATCCGTAAATATGACTGTCTTATTTGGAGGTTTAAAGATCAAACTCGAACATATGCTCTCAATTGATTTGATTTTAATCGAAACTAAATTTGTTAATTGTTTTATCCCAATCACTTGTTAAACTCTTTACTAATACACATTTAATATTATTTTTAACAAAATTGAATAAAGATATATATAAAAATTTATGATAAATGAATACAAGCATGGCCAAACAAAGCATGTCTCATCTATTTTCTAGCAACCACTAGCTAAGACAAAGAAATGCCACAAATCTTAGGACATTAAGGTAACATGAGTCTCCACAACTCAAATTTTTGCAAAGAATTATTTGATGCATCTCCACATAATTTTTGCATGAGCTTCAACAACTTTCTTTACATCAATTGTTGCTAACAAACCATTAGAATACATTTTTTGTGCTCCAAGCAGGTAGTGAGTTTCAAATCTCTTTCATTGGCTATTCTCCAAGCAGCTTTCTCTGCCCTCATCTTGCCTAATGCATACCATAGCTACCATAAAATTAAAAGCAATATTTTAAAAATCAGATCGAATATCAAATTGGCGAGACCTTCTAGATTATAGTTTAATTGGTTTGATCGATTCAACCACAATTTAACTATGGTTGAATCGTTCAATTGATTCTACTATAGTTGAATATATCAAATGGCAAATAAATAAATAATGCAAAAAATTAAGAAGCAGTTGAACCCACAACGGTTCAAGTGCGACTCAACTGGTTCAACCCAATTGAATTTCGGTTCAACTAGAATAAGGTATAAGCAAAATCAAACCAACTGACGAACTAGTTTCCAACCCGATCATATAAACCAGATAGTTCGGTCTAGGTTTTAAAACATTGATTTGAAGAGTATGGTCATAAAATATTTCATTCTACTACATAAACATGTTGTAAAGGAAGAAAAGAAAATACAAAATAAAATAAATGACGTGCAAATAAATAAATGTTGAGGAAATTTACCTTTTTGTCTATGCAGAGTGATTCACTGCTCCAAGAGGCATGGTTAATAATAGGAGTAAGTTCTGAATTTACATTGTCTTGCCAAATACAAGCAGCTAGTGATGATGTGAATACACATCTTTTAATTGAAGGTGTTCTTGCACATGCTTCCATCACATTTTCTGCTACATTTACTTCAATCTCAGCCATTGATTTCTATATTTCATACATAAATAATTTATTGTTAGATATTACATGGTGTAAGGTATTATATTTCAAATGACAAAGTTTAAAGTACTAACAAGTAATTAAATACTTGTTAAATTTGGGTTGGTTACTAGTTTTTGTACAAGTTACTATACTATTTGATGATGGTGTAAGTAGAACACCAATGCTACAAGGAGCCAATTTTATACATCTAGAATCAATTTTGACTATTTTAAAATTGAAACTAAACCCATACTAAATGCAAGAAAGGGGAAAGTAATACCTATGGGCTTTGGCGGAAATTTTTCAATCGCCTCTTAGACGTTGCCGAGTGCCAACCTTCACCTTCATTAAGAGTTTTTTGAAGAAGTTAAAATTAAAACCATTTCTATTTGGACTTTTGTTTACTACACATTTTATAATAAGTTAATAACCATCTTTAGTAAAAAAAAACTTATCAAGATTAAGGATGTCAACAGGGCGGAAATTGAGCGAATGATACTTTACCATTATTTGCCCCACCATCTAGAATATTCCCCATCCTTGTTTCCATTCTCTGCTTCAGAAAGTATTCTTTCTCCATCTTCATCTGCGCGGATCCCCACAGTACCCGCGGAGAGCCATCAACCTTAAGAAAAGTATAAAATTTTTATTATTTTCAATAAAACTAGTTGAAAAAAAATAGTAAAGTTTAATTATAAAACAAATTAAAATATTAAAATATTATTGTGAGTCTTATGACGGTAATAAACATCATACATAAACAAATGTATGCACATTGTGTGAAAATATAATCAAAACAATTTATAAAATACTTAAATATACATTTATAAATGTTATTTTCATAAAGTTTTCACTTTTCAGGGACGAAGTCTCCGCGGGGCGGGGGACAAAATACCATCCCCATCCCCAAACCTCTTTTGGGGAAACTTTCTCCTGCATCAAACCTCGTTCGGGGGAACTTTCTCCTCCATCCTCATCCCTGCGGGGGGGGGGGGGGGGGGGGGGGGGGGAGGATTCTCCATCTTCGAATCCCCAAACGGGACAATCCTCGCAGGGATCTCCATTTACAAATAAATTTGATATCCCTAATTAAATTTTTTTACAACAATATCAAACAACTCTATGATGACATTTTGATCTACTAATTTGACATCCCAACAATATTTTTGAAATTGAAATCTTAGAAGTGAAGTTAAAAGTCTAGGTACTAATTCAAATGTTCATCTACTAATTTATTTATTTTAAAAAATTAGCACCTAAACTTTTAAATTCACTTCTAAGATTTCTTTACTTCTCTTCGATGACATTTGAATTTTCAATCAATTGCGAAAAATTATGACAACAGCACCGTAATTTTATCAAACTTTTACAAATATCAAACAAATACGTAATTCATTAATAACATATATACCCCAAAACATAGGGAGCTTCTACCATACATTCCTATTTTGGAATGTTTTAAAACATTCTCAATATTAGCCAATAAGAACCAAGCTTTTCTTTGTCCCAACCATATTGCCATTATTTAAAGATTTGAATCTATTATATGGTGTGTGTTTCTTATTATTATATTTGGTACACCTTCATAGATTAAGGGTGTATATTTAATCCTTTCTATCCTAAGATCGAGGTTTGGCTCTGATACTAGAGTTTTCGCGACAGAGTTTCGCGCGTTAGCTGTAAGATAAATGTTGGAGTTCATTCTTCGTGTATTGTACTAAAAGTCTATAATTAGACAGTAGATTTTTTCTTTGTATGAGTCTTGCCTCTATTCTTGGATTAACATAAGACATATCCATATATAGTAAGTTTCTTAAACATTTATATTCGAATTCTAATTTTTGAATTCTTTTCCTATATTTTTTTAGATTTTTTCTTTCTTCAGCTAAGTTCATTACTAGCGCAAGTAGTATGAATAACGGAGTGCGGAAGTTAATTAGATTCTTTTATCTAATTTTTCGAGTTGTAAGGACAACTCTGCTACTGAGTTTTGTAGCTTATGTAATTCTTTTAGTTCTGAGATTTCAAAATCTCTTTTTGGGGGTGCTACCCTAAGGCTTTGGCTTCTAATTAATGGTTTTTCTTCTGTTTCTTCAAACAGATTTTTGTCATCTTCTATTAATGAACAACTCTTCCTTGCCAAGATTTTGAATATAGGTGACTCTAACGTCACTATAGGGGTGAATAATTCATCAATATGAATTATATCTTTTCCTGTAAATTCTATGCTATGATGTGAATTACTTAAAGCATAATTAATTCTATAACATATTGTAAAAGGATGATTTCATTTTTTCATAAATTTTGAATCTTCTAATTTATAATTAAAGATTATGGATCTGTCTAGATCTTTATCCCTTAAGGATAATCCTATTTGTAAGTTTATGTCAAACTTAATTTTTCCATATTTTAAATTGCATTTTCCTTGTGCAATTATAGATTGTTTATCATTTGTAATTCTAGAGTCTCTTAGAATTATGTTTAGAGGTGTATCAATACCTTTCATGAAAGTACTTTTAATTAAAACTTGAATGGTTGATATGTGAATATAACCAATTTTATTTCTTTCTTTTTCAGAAAGACTTGAAATTCTTTTTTGAATTTGTGTTCTATCTATGGTAGATACGAATATATTTCCAGATGTAGAATCAATCGGAACTGCTTCTTCTCCCATCATTATTCCAAATTTCAAAATATTTTTCCTAGAGAAAAGTTCTTTGAATTTTTTAGTCTTTCTTTTAAAGTTTTCTTCAGCAGTTAGAGATAAATCTGCTTCTTCTATTTTGTGATCTAGTATGCTATCAGCAAAATAACTAGATGGTTCTTCAAAAAAGTGAGATTTCAGACATAGTTTTCAAAAATCTTCTGAATTTTCACTAATATTATCGGGCAGAGTATTTAAAGTTTTTATTAGACTATAAAATCGAGAGTTTTTTAGTCTATAATGTACACTTGCGAAGTCTCCATAGAACTGTCCTTGAAAACATTCTATGTATTTAGAATTTATAGTAAACTTGTTTAACTCATGAACTAAGCATTTTAATTCATGTTCTTCGAAGTCTCCTTCGATAGTTTCTTGAAGTTTTTTGAGAAAAACCTTTTCTTGATAATGATTAAATTTGAATTTGTCTAAAATTATCTTAGCCAAATTTGGTTCAGGAATCTTTTCTAGCAAATAAGTTACCTTTTTATCATAGTCTTCCATCAAGACTAATTCTAAGTATATATGACCAGAACTCGGTTCTATGTATTCAATTTCAAAAAAATTTGAAAATAGTCTTTGGGTTCTAAAGTTTGAACTTTCCATTTATTATGCAAATAACATAATATAATAAATAAGTGATGTAATAATAACAATCATACCTGATATGATTTTCTTTGTTTTTGGTTTTGATGAATTCTTCGATCCGAAGATGTTTGTGTTGTTTGGGATATAATCTGTTTGATTATATTGTCTTATGTGGTTGATCCCTCCAGAGTATTACCTCAAGGATCTAGCTCCTTTAGAGTATTACCTCAAGAGCTACTTCTTAGATATAAATCTAAGGACAGAATAATTCTTCAGAAAACTAGTTAATAGTTTCATATATCATTCAACTGTGATTTACATTGAGCCGAATGCTCTTATTTATAGTGGAGAAGGGCTCACATTAGGTAAACGTCCCTTTCCATGACATTGTACATGCACTCAGAAAAGCAACACGCACTCACACAATAGTGACATGCACTCAGAAAAAGTGATGCGCACTTAAAAAAGAAAAACGCACTAAGAAAAAACGACAAATAGTATTTTACATTATTTAGCACTAAGTGGTCCCCATCTGACTCAGATGTGATAAGGTACCACTGTACAATTCTGTCCTACATTGTGGCCAGTTGTTTTGTGCTGTCCATCTTCTTGTCCTCTTGTGCCGACGATTTTTGACAGTTTTTACAGTTATGATTTTTGTAATACTGTAAAAAGTATCTGCAGCATTCTTCTTGAATTACCCTTGGTAATTTTTCATGATCATCTTTCAGTTGGTCAATTCTTTCTTCAAGTTCTTTAATTGCCTTGATATCTTTTTCTTTTGCTGGTTTTCTGGAATCGCTATACACGATCATTGATGAGTCTTCGTAGATCATTCTGTAGTTTGTCTGGGATGACAATCTTGAAATCTTCCGACGAAAATTCTTCATTTGATTGACGTACATAGCTGGATGCCACTCTGTGCTTTCCTTATTCATGACTGGATATTCTTTGTTGGATATCCCAATCTTGATTAAATATATTGGTTTTGTTACCAGTTCCAAGGTATTTTCATCATACCAAGGATATGTTGAATCGATCTCTAGAAAGATCTCTTTTCCTTGTATGCTCCATAAAGTGCCCGTTCAGCTTCCTTCATGGTTTTGTATCCTTTGTGACGCACATTTTTGCCAATGATGTGTTGTTTAGCTATTGCCCATTTTCTATAGATCCCTTTCATTGGACCATAAAAAATAACATAAGCTTCAAACTTTCCCATCTCATTGTCTACGGGATCGCTTGCTTGAATTGTTGTTAATGAACCATTTTTTCTGGCTTCTTCTTCTTCTTCGACCTTGTCAGCCCAAGACTTCTTGCTGTCTGAAGTTGTTTCTGAAGATTCTGCTTCTTGTTCTATATTCCAACCACTGAGAGCTATTGTTTTAGTAGGAATTTTTGAACTTTCTGGGGTAGTATACTTTACATAGTAGTCATACTTTCCAGAAGGTTGTCCTAGCAAGTCCCAATTTTCTTCGTTCTTTAGAATTTCATTTGGGTCTTTTGTTGAAGATTGATTTTCGTTTGTTGTCATTTTTTGTAAACCTTTGAGTGTTGTAATCATCTCCCTCCTCTCGGCAGAGATTTTTGCTCTTTTGATATCTATGGCGACAAGTTGCTCGTCTTTTTGCTTGATGTTGTTTTGAAGTAGCTTTATGGCTTGCTCCATTCTCTCGTCAGTGTATCTGCAAAACTGTTTTGTTCAGATTTTATATATTGAAGATATGGCTCGTATCGTTGTAATTCCATCTGCCATCTTATTAGTCTGCCTTGTTTATGGTCAACACTAATTTTATATCTCCAAAATCCTGTAAGATATTTAGAGTCTGTTCGAAGAAGGAATCTTGACGGTAGTAAGTCAATTTTCCATTTTTTTAATACTTTTACACATGCCAGAGTTTCTAGTTCTTGAATATGATATCTAGATTCTGTATCTGTAAATGTACCAGAAATATATTTACATAACTGTAAATTTTCAGTATCCTTTATCAGGATTTTAGAAGCACTGTAATCAATGCTTTTTGATTGAAGATCCTTAGATTCTTCAATTTTACATCCTTTCTCGTTAAGAGAAAGTTTTGCTTTACCATCTGGTAAGGCTCTCATACAACCTGCCCAGGTTGTTTGTGTTGCATCCGTTTCTACAATCAAAAAATCTTTTATTGTTAGATTGTAAAGTTCGGGCAAAATTTGAATTTTTTCTTTAATGGTTTTAACATTATTAGAATCAGTTTTAGTCCAGGACCAAGGAACTTTTTCTGAAATTTTCTTTTGCAAATGCTTCCTTTCTTTTGCTAAGTCTTTTAAAAATCCTTCATTAGCAATATAATTTAAACATCCAATAAATCTTTGAATTTGTTTTCTATCAGAAAGTTCATTTGGAAAAGCTTGTATTTTTTCTTGGGTATGAGGTGCTAAACTCAGTTCCCCATTTTCTTTTAAAATTTAACTGAGGTATTCTATTTCTTTTTGTAAAATCTTTGATTTCTTTTTCGAAATTATAATACCCTTTTCTTTAATTCTTAAAAGAACAATTTCTAAATCTCGAAGATGTTGTCTTTCATCTTCTTTTGTAAAAATGAGTATGTCATCTATATATGCTAAACATATATGATCCAAACCTTCAAGAGATTTGTCCATAAATCTTTGATATATTGATGGCGCTTGTTTTAATCCAAAAGGCAAAACAATCCATTCGTAATGTTTTTGAGGTGGACATGAAAAAGCTGTTAATGGTTTTGTTTCTTCTGCTAGTCTTAGTTAATAATAACCCGACTTTGCATCTAAGGAAAAAAAACCAGTTACATCCTTTTATTTTTTCTAAAATAAAATCTTTTCTTGGTAATTTATGAGAATCCCCAACTGTTGCCAGATTGAGTTTCTTATAATTAATTACCATTCTTCTTTTTCCTCTCTTTATTTCGTTATGGTTTTCGACATAAAAAGCTGGTGCAGAATGTGGGCTTGATGAAGGTCTAATAAGGTCTTTATCAAGTAATTCTTTACATTCTTGTTGAAATTCTTTAACATCTCTAATAGAATATGGAATTCTATTTGGGACATTTATCTCGTCATTAGGATTTTTTAACTTAATGACTATGAGTTCATGATTAGTGTTTTTAAGGCTGTCTAGAGGGTTATCTGAACAGACTTCGTCTAATCTATCTTCTATATTAATATGGAAACTTCTTTCTTCCCATATAGTTCTTAATTCCCTAAGATTTCCCTTAATAAGGTTTAAGATTTCATTTCTAGTAACTATTTTGGTGGTTATTATTTTTCTATTTTTAGGATTTCCCAAATCCTTCCATTGAAGTGATATAGTATCCTTTCTTTGAGTAAACGGTTCGTATAACTTTAAAAAGTTATTTCCTATGATTAGATCCAATCTTGAATCATGAAGGTAGATTGTTGGAATAAAAAACTTATATCCTTCAATTTCTATAGATACATCTCTAAGATTAAACTATATCTGATGTTTTGATTTGTCTGCAACTATTATTTCTTTTGGTTTGGTTAATCTTTCCCAATTTCTAGAGATAGATTTTTTCCCAAAACAAAGAGTTGCACCTGTGTCTACATAGGCTAAGAAGTTTTTATTTTTTAAAACTATTTTAATAAATGTAGCACTTGGATTTCCTTTACCAAGTATCTTCTTCGACATCTGAATCTGTTTCTGTGCAGTATTCATAAATGTCTTCATCGGATTCTATGTCTGATTCTATAGGTTCATATCTCATTGCATATATTGCATGTAAGACATTCTTCTTAGGATTTTCTTTCTTAGGGCACTCATTTACATAGTGACCTTCTTCATGACATAACCAACATGTACATGATCTTTTGCCTTGTGGGCATGTTTTCTTCCTAGGGTAAGGTTGTTTTTTTCCTAAAGAATTTTTTGTTTCCTTTCTTGAATTTTCTAAAAGGGACTTTCCTAAATTTCTTTTTCTTATAAGGTTTTTGCAATCTTGTTTTTCTGGATTTCTTTCTAGAGTTGCAACCATAGCTTCCTACTTTGTCTTGTAGTTTATTACAGCAGAGGAATACTTGAGCTTCTCTTTTGGCTATTTTTTGACTACACATTTCTTGGAGCCAAATTTTTAAGGTGGTTATTCTTCCTCCTAGAGTATCATCCACTTTTCCTTCTGCTAATGCTGAAGTAAAGAATGTTTTAACTTGAGCTGATACTCTTTCTGGTAACTTGTCATAGAATAGTTCTATCAAGTTTCTAGAAATTCTAGTACTATTATCTATGTTGTAATAATAGTCCTGAAATTCACAAATGAAATTATCCACGTAGCACATATTGCAGATTTTTAGGTTAGTTATTTTCCAAAGATTTTGGTCGGAAAATGCTATCTTAGATTGAATGGAGTCCTTCCATCCTTTAAATTCTGTTACAAACTTACAAGTAACATATGAACCCAGTCTGCTACTAAAGTTCCTGTTAGGGGTATTGTTCCCATAACTTCTGGTGGTAAGGTAGAAATGTATTTGTAAGCATTTCCTCTAGTTTTATATTGTAGAAAATTGAAAATTTCAATTGGACCTAAATTTTTAAGGTCTTCATTTAACTGGACTAATACACTATTTGTATTGTACCAATCTCTAAGATCTTTAGCTGTATCGAAACTACAGTCTATGTCTAAAATTCCTTGCCCTTGAAATGGATTTTGTGTAGGTACATAATAATGGGGTACCTTTTGGAATTTTGTTTGGTAAATTCTCTTTCGAATTCTGCAGATCTTTTTACACCAGATGTCTCTGCTGGTTCGAATTTTACGAAGTGAGGATTTTCACTTTCTTCCTCTACTTCTTCTTCAGAGATAAAATCATAAATGATTTGGTTTTTCTCTTTTGGTTCTTCGTCAACTACTTGATTCTTTCCTGATATATCTAAAGAGACCATAAGTCTTTCTAGATTTTCTAATTGCCTATTAAGGGCTTCTTCTGTATCGTCCATTCTTAAAAGAATTTAGATGGTGGTTTAATTTTTAATTGTGTGGAAACAGGAGTTTCTTCGAGCTCAGGAAGCTCAGGAATATTTTCTATTTCTAGTTCTTTTCCTTTCTCTTCCCCCCTCGAGAGAATTGAAGAGTTTTGTCTTCTAAGAGTTTTATCACATATGCTATCATACAGGATATATTATTTAATTGTGGATTTGTTGTATGAAAAAGGTGAGGAAATCTATGAGTTTCATCTTCTTCATAACAATCAAGGTTTATTCCACTATGAAATTTCCACGTTTCATATGGTTTATATCTTTCTTCTTCAGACTGTAAAGTCTCTAAATATGATGTTTGTTTTTCTATCCTATCTTGTAAATCAGAGAAGTTATCTAAAACTTTCTGTAATTTACTTGTTAGACTTTCTTCAGTCATCTTGCAATATCCTGAAGTTTTTTCTGAAGACTTTTAGCTAGTTCCTTATATTCTTTAGCTAGATAAAAGTTTCCTGAGTTTCTAAACCAATAATATGATTTTTCAAACCATCTGATTTGAATTTTGTATAGTGCAAGATCAGCCAGGTTAGGTTTAAAGCCGATTGTTTGATAAATTAATTTTCCACATGGACTTCTTAGGAATTTATTCCCGTATCGTTCTACTATTATAGCATCATTCATTAGACTAGGATTTATTTGCTATAAATTAGCTACCAAATTTTTGCTACTAAATTTGTGCTAATAGGTTGCTTGCTTTCTAGCCATTAGATTTGAGATTTGCACATAGGAAATTTTGTGCCTTAGCTACACTAAATCTAGAATGTACCAATACATTCCTTTTGATGGACTGTACCATAGATTTTCCTCAAAACATAAAGTGTACTAGGATTAGACATTTCGTACCATGGAAAATTACAAATACATCTTCAACCCTCTCTCTAATGAGTAATGATAATAGCATTCAAGTCATAGTTGATTTTCGATAAAGATTAATCATCATTAACTAATAATAAATATTTTATATACCCATAACGAACATAAACAAAACACTACTCCTATTCAAGTCTCAATGAAATTTTACTATCCACATTTTCATTCCGCAAAATTTCATGATCTTTAGTTCTGTGTTTAGGTATACACAAAACATTTTCCTTAAACATACTTTATCCAAAATACATTAGCATAACCTAAAATATTGCATTCACATAATCAACACCATAAGAAAGGTCTTTGGATCCAAAAAGATACTTAAAATTTTATTTGACAATTCAAAAACAGAGCAAAGACAAAGACAAACTTCACAATAAAGAACTAACCAAGAGAATAATACCTCCAAAAGAAAAGATACTTACTCTTTTGTATCAAAAGAAAAAAAGAAGAAGAAAAAGAATCCTACTCTTTGAAGATTCCAATATGCTCTTCAATATAGCATTATGAATGGCCTACAATATATTACGTGACCCTTTGAATTAAATCCAATTTGCATTCCTAAAAAATTGCAAATTTGCAATCTTAAAAGTTAACATTCCAATCAAGTGACTCTTATAAAGTTAACATTCCAAAATGAAAAAAGTTTAAAACTTCTTAGTTATAAAAAGTTATTCGTTTGTTTGCACCAATAAGAAAAATATCATTAGCACATTTTAAAACAGAACTTAGGTTGTTTTTCATATTTTTATACTATTTAATTTTAACACAAGAGTATTTAATATCTTAGCAAATCCTTTGAGTATCCCTTACCCAAAAAAATCCTTTGAGTATCCCAAAACTTTGCACACTAATTAAGCTTATTAGTTTTTCTTAAAATATCATCCGCACACAACTATATTAATAATTTTAAAGATCTAAAGCACATAAATGAAAAAATTACTTCTTTTGTATTTTTAACTAGTATTTCGGGGATGCTAGTTAGCATGACCCAAAATTTAAAATAGTAAAAATGCATTGAAATGTGTGTAGTTAATGTTTAAAAAAGTAGAAAAGTAATGTTTTTAATATAAAAATGACTTCTTTTGTATTTTTAACTAGTGCCCCCGATGACCCTAAACTTATTACCATTGGCTTAAGACATCTGAATTGCTTACCACTAAGACCACACTAGATCGGTATGTATATAGTGATATATTGAAATAGTAAATATATGTAATTTGTGCAAACAAAATTATTGAATGGGAAGAATTACGGTTTAATTTTCCACAACTGCAAGTAGGAGGAGGTTGAAACCACTTGATGTCAGAACCCCCAAACCATATTAAACTGATAGTGAAGCAAAAAAAAAGTTATTGAATCTAAGTGACTAATAAATTAAACTTAAAATGGGGTCATTCATGAAAATCTAAATTTGAATTCTTCACATAAAACTCCAAGACTAATCTCTTCGAAATAATTGACATCTTTTTATAAAATTAACCTCTCTAGTCTCTACAAATTTATTTCCATACATATCAACTAAGGATCAAATTCAAAACTGTCCGAATATCAACTTATTGACCAAACTTTATTTAGCTTGTTATTAAAACTTCATATTGTCATGATCCTTCCCCTAAAACCTGGAGGTTTAATGCGGAGAAAGAATTATTTATTTCATGAATTGAGAAAACCAAATTGTTTTTGTCTATAGACAAAATCAAAGTAAAAATAACAACTAAAAAACTTATACACTTAATTGTGAGGTTTCGAATTTGAATGATTGTTAATCGACCATAATTATAACATAGTTTTTTTTTTAAGAAATAAAATTAGTCCACTCAAATTGGTACAAAAGAGAAACAAATTTGTAATTATAACATTGTTGATTCAACTAAAATTACAAATATTAACTATCATTAATTTGTTTTACCATGATTGATCGAGTACTTCTCATACTTTTTTTCTTATTATATGTAAAATATTTCGCCGTTAAAAAATAAAATTAACTATCATTAATTTGTCTCATCTTTAAAAATAGCTATAGGTGCGTTTCGTTATTGTAGTGGCCGACCCCCAACGTGAATGATGCTTATCCATCACATGCTATTTTCCCTCTAAATTTGAAAAATAAATAAATAAATAAAATATCAAAGTATTTTGCACACAAAACATGTGATTGAATTGAGTGTGGAATGGCCATAGATTGATGGTGTAAGAAAGAAAACTCTTTCTTTTGAAGATACGAAGAAATAGGCATGCGGTTAAAAAAGTCATAAGTTATTGTCCTCATTTCCTTTATAAGATACAACACAACACAAGACAAGGTTCAAGTGACCCTCTCATCCCTTTGTCTTAAAATGCATTGCAAACTAAAGTTGAAATTCGGTACACTATCAATGCTACTCCTATATATGTCGTCATTGGCCTAACTTTGTGCTCACAAAATGACAATCCTTTCAATTAATTGGATTTACATTTCCAACCGTCGATAGGGATTTTACGTATTCACGCATTTGGTATATCAATCACCGTTCAATTAAAATTGACCGGTCGAAAACATACAAATTTTGATTTTAATTTTATAACTCAAATTATCGAATTTGAATTTTGATTGTCTGATCTTAATTGAACGAGTATCAATATCTTAAATGTATAAAGACGAAGAATCTACAATCGCAGGGAATCTGAATTCCAATTGATTGCATCCCTTGCCTTAATAATATAACAATAGTAATAATCTCTTCTAATTCACCACAAGAATAATCATTACATGAATCATTATAAATTAGTATTAGCCTAGAAAACTAGAGCTCTCTCAAATTATATATTAAATAAAACAACTATATCTCAAGTAGTTTAGTGACAATAAATTCACCCTTTAAAGTAGATAATCTTGAATTCGAATTGTAGCGCATACATATATAATGTGATGTTCATATCAGCCGAGTTATATTCACAAAGACAATTAAGAATAACTCTTTAATACCCTATAGGGTTTTCTTGGATACGTATATGCATGTACGACAAAATTAATTCACCTCAAAATAGTTAAATATAAAAATAATAATATGACATTAAATTAATTAATTTTGGTACAATACCTAAAAAAACTCTAGAATATCAAATCGTCCATGTTTAATTTATATTGTACTCTCTATATTACTATTGACATATAATATTTTAGTTATATTTTTTTTTTATTGATTTCCCTAAGGATCCCATAATACATTGATAAGGTTATATTATGTGAAGGAAGTGACTACATATGGATTGTTTAACATTGTAGAACTATATAGTGTGGACATTAAGAGGGCCATGTGATCAAGATTTGAACTAAACACTCATCCCCAAGAAAATTAGGTTTACGTCGGGGTCCAATATGTTGCATGGCCATGCACCAAAGTGGGTGATAAGGAAAAGTAGAATTGAGTTTTTGCCAAAAATAGCCATATAATGTGTTGATATTTCACAGCCACGTGTCAATTTTCTAGTGGTTTAAGTTAGGCAGTGTGTAGGCAATTTCTTTTTCCAAATTTGAATGCAAGTTGATGCCCATACTCGCATAGTTGTTTTTCCATTTATATTCATATAAGATAAGCTTGAGACTTTACTATACAATAATATAATATATCTCATCATCACTCATATCTTACATAATCTCCTTACCTAATCTATAATGATTAAAAAAAATCAAATGGATATCATAAGAGAAAAGTAACTAACTTATAATGATTAAAAACTTGTGTTTATATATAACTTTTTGACATAATTAACTTTTGTACTAATTTCTTAATTTAACTAATTAAAAGTCTTTATATAGTATGTACGAATAAATCTATATGCTTTATAGATTATGTAAGGACAACTAATCATTAGCTTGACATTGAGAGTCAAAGATTCAATAATCAAACCTTAACATGATATAAGCTACAATTTTATATACAATTTGAGACAAAAGCAAAGATTGAGACAATAATTTAGGATTTTACTAAAATAATATGCTTCAACGTTTGCGGTTTCTCAAACACATATCTCACATATAGAATCTACCACCTACTAATTAACTCATTTAATTTACTATATTATAAAAATTTATAAAGAAAAAAGCATGCAGATATACTTATAATAGTATATATATGCACCTATATTACAATCCATAACTAATTTAGTTCTTAATTAACATCAAACTCAAATTTAAAAACTACTTATATATATGAACATACTTAATTATATATGTATGTTTTTAAGCTAGATATATAGTACTCTAGCATATTATAAGTGGCAAATAATTGCACTTATGAAAATATATATTATTATTAATTATATTATTAATTATTTAGAGATCATATAATTAATTAACCATTGATTAATTTAATCTCCATTGAGTAATTGCATTGACCAGATGTCCTCCATGCTCCAATAATTGTTGTTATTGTTGTCATTTGTACAACAATTTGAGGGATGATCATTGATTATTGGAAATTGAGTTGGAAACGGTTCCAAAGTTCCTTGTTGGTATGAAGTTGGAGAGTAAGTTTCCATTGGCTCTACAATGTTTGAAACTTGGCTACTACTTGAATGATGATGATCATTTATCTCTAAACTCATTTGTGGTTGATAATTTTGTTGATGAGGATTATCAACTTGTTTAATGTGCTTTTGTATCCTTGTCCTCCAAAAATTCTTAATTTCATTGTCAGTTCTTCCAGGAAGATGCTTTGCAATTTTGGACCACCTACAATGGTGAATTATTTGTATAAAAAGACAATGACATATAACCGAAAAAGTAATTGTTCTTGCTTGGCTATATATATATATTGATACATTATTCAACCTAGGCTTTTCAAATGATCAATTAGTTAGTTAATTAATTAGTAGTGTAATACAAATTTAACATTGTTTTAAAAGAGTTTTGATTATCACGAGCAGAGTGTTTTAAGAAATATTTTATAATATTGGATTATAACTGACCGCCTCTAAATCAAAAAATGGGCTAGAAGCAATGTTGTGTCACTCGTTTGCTTGTTGACCAATAGTACTAGAGAGCTTCTAGTATGAGATATCAAAGATCGCGATGCAATTTTTAATCCAATACTAAAAAAAACATAAATAGAAAGTGAAATTTAGAGAGGGAAGACATGAAATCTCTGTCTTATTGCGTCACTAAATTTTGTGACGAGGGAAATAGAAAGGGATTCAATTTTTTTTCGTCACTATTTTCTATTGTAATTTTTTAAAGTATCGATCGTTACTATACGAGTACTCCTAACTTAAGACCTTTGCATCAAATGTTTAGTTTTATTAAGTATATTAATGAGACTAAGAAATGAAAATGAATGCAAGTCAATTAAAATGAACATGGTATGTTGAAAGCCATATGTAAAATGAGAATATAGAAGGTTATAGAAAATTGTGCATGTGTGAAAAAGAGAAGAGGACTCAAATATATACATTAAGTTTCTTGAAAAAGAAAGGCACAAAGTAGATATTAATAAAAAGCTGTCAAATAGTGTCACATTTTATTGATAAGCAAAAAGTAGCAACAAAAAAATTTAATAGGTATCATGTGTCCAAGTAAGACCATGTTCTTTGGTTGAGAATAAAAGTGATATGCATGTTAGACTTCACATATAAAAAGACTATTGTTATAAGATGCTGAAGGTCCCTTTGATGATACAATGGAAAAATGATGCCTTTGCTCCAAGATCACCAAAATCACATTTCTCACTTACATATGCCTCAGGTAGTAGAAAGTATCATTCAATTCAAACATCTCAAAAATCTCTCTTTCATTTCATATACATTCCTCTTCATGTTATTTTCCTCTCCAATTTCAATTTTTTTTTTCAAGAAGTTTTTTTCAAACTTTAAATTTTTCTTCTTTTCTTTTATATGACTATCTTAAACTTCAAATACTTTCTAGCTCTTTGTTCAAGAAAATGCCACGTGTACCAATTACATAGAAAATTTTACTATCCCTATAGCTAGTTATAAAACTTGGCAACTTTATATATACTATGTAAATAAGAGGTAATATTTGAAAACTTATTTGAATAAAAACAATTATTTGTATTTTTAGTGTTGTACTTGTTTTCTTGGTTGGGAAGAAGTTGGAAGATTGGGAAGGTACACTACATAGAGCGTGGAGCTATATCTATAATAGTTTATGTGTGCATTATATGTGAGTCTATATCATGAAGGAGACTCTCAATTTTATTAAAATTGCACTCTCATCCTTTGTAGAGGAGCCAAAAATTGCATGGCATTGGTTTGAATCTATTTTTACTAAACTTCTTGAAATTTCTTTGTCATGTGACTAGAGTGCTATTTTAATGTGTCCCACTTTCCATGAGCTCAACCTAAAATAGAAGCTAACCTTGTCCAAGCTATTTGTTTCTCAATCATTATTATAGAGATAGCCAATTGTAAAATGAATGGCTACATAGGAAAATGCATGGCATCATTATCATATATACTATAAATAATATTATTATTGAGCCACACCACCTATCCTAGCTCACAATTTTTTTAATTTAAGTAATATAACTATTTTCTATATACACATTATTTATTTTAACAGTCTCTATCCTTTATGGAATTGAATTTTCCACAACAATATTTCTTTTGCTCCCCAACATTTTATTGAATTTATATTTCTCTAAATTTCTTTCTACTAATATTTTTCCCCTTTTTTCATTTTTCATTCCTTCTTTCCCCACATTCATTTTTCCTTGTAGGAGAGAGATGCATGCCGGAGAGAATGCTAGTTTGTTTCTTACTATATAAAAGCATGTCATCTAGTGGGAGTCCTATGTAGGGAGTTCTCTCAAGCTCTCTCCATCCTCTCCGTCCATTCATCATCATCATCTCACTTATTTCGTATCCTCTTTCATCCGTAGGAGATCTTCTACTTTTCTTTATCTCGATACTTTTGTCTTTTTTTGTCAAAAATAATGCAATTCTCTCAAGCTCTCTCCATCCACTAGATACCGTTCCCAATTTCCCCATCTCACTCTCATATAACTTCTTCCGATTATGTCTTACCGCTTTTCTTCTACTTTCTCTTATCTTTTTATTACTTAGAGGCAATAGAAGTCTCGATACCTTTTTCACCTTTTACAAAGTAAATTCAATATCATATACATCCAACTTCTTTCTGCCGCCTTTTCATCTATTGATCTCTCTCAATAGAGGTCTTAGTACCTTTTCACCTTCTACGTAAACATCTAGATCATGTACGTCTATCTAGTCTCTCTCTACAACCTCGATATCTTTCTCTACATGTCTCTTTCATAGATTCATAATCTATTTCTCTTGTTTCGCTTTTTTTTTCTTCACATTTCTCCTTCTCTCTTTTTCCCAATTTCGCAAAGGATGTAGATGTGGTGCATAGGGATTCAATTTGCTACGAGTTGATTAACATTTTATTTCCATATTTTTTTAAAAAAAAAAAATACAAACAAGTTAATACTTTTTTAATTCAACAAATTTTTTTTTAATTAGAAAATAACCTATTATTGATAAGTACAAGATATCTTCAACTCTTTTTGACATATAGTACATAAGTATTCATAAATCATATTAAAGTTATTTTTTTAATAAGCAAAAAACATTTATTAAAAAGTTTCTTTTTGAATGGCAAATATATATTTATTAATAAGATTGAAACCTATGTAAGGTGTACAAAGCTAAAATTTAAATTAAAGATATATATTTATAATATTTCTCTAGCTAATAACCAATTAACCTTGACCCATCTTTCACAACATAGATAATAAAACCTTAGAAGTCGTTTAAAAAAAAGAAATAAATTATAGAAAAGAAAGGGAAAAAAATTGTACTCAATGAATTCATGATATTTTTTAAAGAAGGGCATGAGAAATAAAAGGAAAGAGGAAGATAATATATAATTGATATATGTACCTCTCTTTTCCTTATGCTCTAAAGTGAGATCAAAATCTCCAAAACTTCCATGCAAATATTTATAGGTTCACAGCATAACTACTTAAGCTCGATCTTCATTATAGTATATATCTCAAGGAAAAATTTGTGTGAGAGAGAGAGGATGGAAAGGGAGAGGGAGGGGGAGAGAGAGAGATTGAATTAAGAAAAAAGGAAAACATATAACATGTACCTTTAAAGGAAAACTCTCCAACTCTCCCATATGGATATAAAACCATAAAACAAAGCATTTTGAAGCCTTTAAAAACATAGAAACTTATTTCGCACGCATAGGCAATATTTTTCAGCCATAGGTTTTACAAACTCCCATGTGTTGAAGTCTTTCCTCTTGGCAAGATTTCTCTCAAGCACAAAAGTTCTCTCCCATAGTCTTCCATGACAATACTAATGCTTCCTTATAGTACTTTTCTCATGGTATGCTTACTTATATAAGGAGAGACAGCCAATAATTCCTTTCATCTTTGTAAGACAAAGGTTAAAAGTTAATTTGATCAAAAGTAATAATTAAAATATACCAATTCTTCACAAAACAATTAAGATCTATAACTAGGTAGAGCACATGCACCCTTTTTTAAATAAATAAATAAATAAATAAATAAATAAAATTACAATAACATATAAATATTCACCTATTTCCCCACTTTGCATGAAGTTCCATGATCAAAAGTTGTTCCTCAGGTGTAATATTCCCTCTTCTAACATCAGGACGAAGGTAGTTTAACCATCGAAGTCTGCAACTCTTTCCTGTACGTTTAAGACCTAGAAGAAGAAAAAATATATGAAGTTAATTATTTAGTATCACCCTAGCCATCAATAAATTCATTTTTACAAACAAAAGTATTACCCTAGCTAGGGTTTATAGAGAAAAATTGTGAGGAATTAAAATAATGGAAATAATACTTTAACATATGTAATTAACTAATATATAAATATTATTTATTTTTTATAAAATTACCAGCAGATTTGGCTAAGGAATTCCAAACACCTTCACCATGATTTGCAATATAATTGATTAAAATCAAGTCTTCTTCCATAGTCCATGGCCCCTTTCTCACTTCAGGATCTTGAGATGAGCTACACGGTTTTTTGTCCATTATTTTTTGCATGTATATGAGAGAGAATAAAAGAGGAAGAAGGAGAGAGTGTGTGTGTGTGTGTGTGAGTGAAAGGAGAAGTAGAGAGATGGAAATCATAATAGGTGTTGGAGGGCTTAAATAGAAGGAAAATTATATGATGTGTTACTTGTAATAAAGTACTTCTGTTAGTGATATCAAAAGGTTTTTACGTACCTAACTATGTTAATCATATTAATTAACATCTATGCATGAATACAAAAACTATAATATGTATTTGCATGCATCACTATTTTAATTTTTTTTTCTTTGGCAAAATATTGTTTACAAACTATATTTTCCTCCTTAATTATGAAGGCACATGCATATGATCAAAGAAGTATTATATTTAATTTATTTTTTTTTGGAACAACATTTAATTTTTTTATTGTGAATTCAAAAATGGAAAAGTGGAAGAAATAACAAAGATAAAGAGAGTAGAGGGACAAATACACCAAGATTATTTATCCTAATGACTCATGTTTAGGAAGAGAGTGACTCTATGATTCATATCAATGAGTTTTTACGAATTATAAAAGAGTTACAAAAAATTAGCTTTAATAGTTCAACAAGAGCAAACTCTATTTTCTACAATATCTCTTTCTCACAAGAGTGTTACAAAAGTAAGAAAAATTATATATTCTCAACTGGTCACCAAGAACAATCCTTAGTTTCTCTCATTTCCTTTGTTAATATCCCCTCAATTATTATCATTTTTGTTAATGAATCTCAGAAATCTTTAATTTGTTCACTCTGCACTCTTTTTTTCTTCACTAAAATTTTATCCCATTGAAATTTTCTATTAAGGTTTAAATTTTTAACGAGACAGATGTTATTTATACCCTTGACTATATTTACGTCGGGTTTTGCCTAGTCCCACCAATATTTGTAAATTATATTATTTTTTAAACTTATTAAGTTTAGAAGGAATCTTTGCCCTTTACTTAAAAAAACTAAAAAATAAACCGTAATGATTTTCACTCACTGACTCAAGAACTCCCTGAGAAAGTATAAGTACTTTTTCTAATAATTCCTAACTACTAAAATATTTAAAATGTGTTTTTCAATTCTAAATCCCCATCTAAAAGCCCCAAACACTCAAACCCTAACAATACAAAAAAACTTGTATTTGTGCTAGCCGACAAAAACAGCAAAAAATGATAAAAAGAGCACATCGAAAGTTTGCAGCCAACAAAAATTATAGCATATCTAATCAGAAATATTGTGACTGTCAAAACAACCACAAATGTTTTTAACTTTTTTTAAGACATCTGTGATTGTTTTGACAACCACAAATTTATGCCATTGTGTCGGTTTAAATGCAACAAAAAAGTCCATTAGAAAAACAATTTGTGACCTGAACAAACACGAATTATCTAGAAAAAAAATAGTTACCTTTTTGTGGTAGAAAACCATCACAAAATATCTCAAATTTGAAAAACAGTTGTTGGAGTTAAAATTGAAACATTATAAATTTTTTTGTGCACAATTGTAGTAATCGAGAAAGAATTTGATACTGCATGTCCAAGGCACATTGACCGAATCCATGACCTTGATAAAATTAGATGGAATCTGCGACATCTTATTTTAGTACTCTTGTGTTAAATTTAAAATATATTATTATGGTTAAATTTTGAAAATATGCTCGACTAAAATTAATAGTTATTGGTAGTTAAATTTATGAAGGTTAAATTAGTTATTTAGCCTATAAATATTATACTTTTGATTTTAGTCTCTTTAAAAAAAATAAATGTTTGCATTCTTATAAAAAAAAAATTAACATCCTTGCTAAATTTTTTTACCTATTAATTCTTGATTGATGTTTTTGTAGACATGTTTAAATATTATAAAAACTTTTCAACGAAATAGAAGCTCAAAATTTTGTTAATTCCATATATATTAAAAAATATTCTAAAGAAAACTACATAAAATATTCTAAAATTAAATTTCTCAATGATAATTATATAAAATCATATTTACGATGGACTAAAACTGCATAAGTAAATGTTTATAGAAACACAAACATTTTATTTTATTTTATTGTATTGAAGTTAACATCAAAATACTCGATATATTTTTTTTGAATGGCAAATATATATATAAATAAGAAAGAACTAGTACATCCAAAATAGTTCACAAATGGAAGTACAAGAAGCATCGAGTCCAAAATAAACAGAAAATACAAAGAACTCATAGATAGACAACTCCTAAACATCCGACGATCAAGAAGAGAAAAAGAAAAACTCAAGAAGAGAAAACAAAAAGAAAGCCGACACCTGTCCAAGATCACCAAGCACAGGAGCACCATCACACATGACTCTAGTGGTTCCAACACAAGATAGGTTCAACCTCCCACTCATAAAGAGAGCAAGGGTTGGCAGGGTTTTTGACTAGATACCACTTCCAAGAAAGAAATTTCATCCTATCAACCAGGTATTCAATAGATGAAGATCCCTCAGCAAAGATTGAAGTCAGACACACTATATGTGTTGGAATATAAGTCTTTACAAAAAATAGACTCGAAAAGTAATTTATTGTTTTCGATAGTTTTTTAACAATTTTCGTGGGTTATAGACTACGAATTATACAATTTTTACGATCTCGTAGAAAAAAAATTATTTATATGAGTATTCACCTATATTGATTCACAGACAAGTATATGTGTAGGAATAGAAGGTTCTACAAAAGCTAGATTCGAGAAGCAATTGATTCATTTTGATAGTTTTTGAACGATTTTCATGGGTTATAGACTACGAATTATAAGATTTTTCCTATCTCGGTGAAAAAGATTTATTTGTTTGATTATTAACCTATATTTTTCCATAGACACACTATATGTGTTGGAATATAAGTCTCTACAAAAAATAGACTCGAAAAACAATTTATTCTTTTCGATAGTTTTTTAACGATTTTCGTGTGTTATAGACTCCGAATTTTGAGCTTTTTCCAATCTCGGTGAATTTTTTTATTAGTTTGATTGTTCACCTAACTATATCCACAGACACAAGATAAGTGTAGGAATAGAAGTTTATACAAAAAATAGACTCGAAAAACAATTTATTCATTTCGATAGTTTTTTAACGATTTTCGTGGGTTATATAGACTACGAATTAAACAATTTTTACAATCTAAGTGAAAAAATTTATTAGTATGATTCTTCACCTATATTGATTCACAGACACAATATATGTGTTGGAATAGAAGTTTTTACGAAAAAAAATATTCGAGAAGCAATTAATTCATTTTGATAGTTTTTGAACGATTTTCGTGTGTTATAGACTACGAATTATGAGATTTTTTCAATCTCGGAGAAAAAAAATTATTTGTTTGATTATTACCCTATATTGATCCACAGACACACTATATGTGTTGGATTATGTGTCTCTACAAAAAATAGACTCGGAAAACAATTTATTATTTTCGATAGTTTTTTAACGATTTTTGTAGGTTATAGACTACGAATTTTGAGATTTTTCCAATCTCGGTCAATTTTCTTTTATTAGTTTGATTCATCACATAACTATATGCACAGACACACTATATGTGTTGGAATAGAAATTTCTCCAAAAAGTAGACTCGAAAAGCAATTTATTCATTTCGATAGTTTTTTAACGATTTTCGTGGGTTATAGACTTCGAATTATACAATTTTTACAATCTCGCTGAATAAAATTTATTTGTATGATTCTTCACCTATATTGATTCATGGACACACTATATGTGTTGGATTAAAAGTTTCTACAAAAAATAGATTCGAGAAGCAATTTATTCATTTCGATAGTGTTTTGACGATTTTCGTGGGTTATATAGACTACGAATTATACAATTTTTACAATCTCGGTGAAAAAAAATTATTTGCATGATTCTTCACCTATATTGATTCACAGACACAGTATATGTGTTGGAATAGAAGTTTCTACAAAAACTAGATTTGAGAAGCAATTGATTCATTTCGATAGTTTTTGAACGATTTTTGTGGGTTATAGACTACGGATTATAAGATTTTTCCAATCTCGGTGAAAAAAAATCATTTGTTTGATTCTTAACCTATATTAATCTATAGACACACTATATATGTTTGAATATAAGTCTCTACAAAAAAATAGAGTCGAAAAGCAATTTATTCTTTTCGATAGTTTTTTAACGATTTTTGTGGGTTATATAGACTACGAATTTTGAGATTTTTTCAATCTCGGTCAATTTTTTTTATTAGTTTGATTCTTCACCTAACTATATCCACAGACACACTATATGTGTTGGAATAGAAATTTCTACAAAAAATAGACTCGAAAAGAAATTTATTTATTTCGATAGTTTTCGAACGATTTTCAAATCTCGGTGAAAAAAATTTATTTGTATGATTCTTCACCTATATTGATTCACAGACACAATATATATGTTAGAATAGAAGTTTCTACAAAAAATAGATTCGAGAAGCAATTTATTCATTTCGATAGTTTTTTAATGATTTTCGTCGGTTATAGACTACGAATTATACATTTGTTACAATCTCGGTGAAAAAAATTTATTTGTATTATTCTTCACCTATATTGATTGATTCACAGACATAGTATATATGTTGGAATAGAAATTTCTACAAAAATTAGATTGGAGAAGCAATTTATTCATTTTGATAGTTTTTGAATGATTTTCGTGGGTTATAAACTTCGAATTATAAGATTTTTTCAATCTCGGTGAAAAAAATTTATTTGTTTTTTTCTTAACCTATATTGATCAACAGACAAACTATATGTGTAGGAATAGAAGTTTTTACAAAAAATAGACTTGAAAAGCAATTTATTCTTTTTTATAGTTTATTAACGATTTTCGTGGGTTATAGACTACGAATTTTGAGATTTTTTCCAATCTCGGTGAAATTTTTTATTAGTTTGATTCTTCACCTAACTATATCCACAGACACACTATATGTTTTGGAATATAAGTTTCTTCCAAAAATAGATTCGAGAAGCAATTTATTCATTTTGACAGTTTTTGAACGATTTTCGTGTGTTATAAACTACGAATTATGAGATTTTTCCAATCTCAGAGAAAAAAAATTATTTGTTTGATTCTTCACCTATATTGATCCACAGACACACTATATGTGTTGGAATATAAATTTCTCCAAAAAATAGAGTCGAAAAGAAATTTATTCATTTCGATAGTTTTTTAACGATTTTCGTGGGTGATAGACTTCGAATTATACAATTTTTACAATCTCGGTGAAAAAAATTTATTTGTTTGTTTCTTCACCAATATTGATCCACAGACACAATATATGTGTTGGAATATAAGTCTCTACAAAAAATAGACTCGAAAAGCAATTTATTCTTTTCGATAGTTTTTTAACGATTTTCGTGTGTTATAGACTCCGAATTTTGAGCTTTTTCCAATCTCGGTGAAATTTTTTATTAGTTTGATTGTTCACCTAACTATATCCACAGACACAATAAAAGTGTTGGAATAGAAGTTTCTACAAAAAAGAGACTCGAAAAACAATTTATTCATTTCGATAGTTTTTTAACGATTTTCGTGGGTTACAGACTACGAATTATACAATTTTTACAATCTCAGTGAAAAAATTTATTTGTATGATTCTTCACCTATATTGATTCACAGACACAATATATGTGTTGGAATAAAAGTTTTTATGAAAAAAGATTCGAGAAGCAATTTATTCATTTCGATAGTTTTTGAACGATTTTCGTGTGTTATAGACTACGAATTATGAGATTTTTCAAATCTCGGAGAAAAAAAATTATTTGTTTGATTCTTCACTTTTATTGATCCACAGACACACTATATGTGTTGGAATAGATGTCTCTACAAAAAATAGACTCGAAAAGCAATTTGTTTTTTGCAATAGTTTTTTAACGATTTTCGTGGGTTATATAGACTACGAATTTTGAGATTTTTCCAATTTCGGTCAATTTTTTTTTATTAGTTTCATTCTTCACATAACTATATGCACAGACACACTATATGTGTTGGAATAGAAATTTCTCCAAAAAATAGACTCGAAAAGCAATTTATTAATTTCGATAGTTTTTTAACGATTTTTGTGGGTTATAGACTTTGAATTATACAATTTTTACAATCTCGGTGAAAAAAATTTATTTGTATGATTCTTCACCTATATTGATTCATGGACACACTATATGTGTTGGATTAGAAGTTTGTACAAAAAATAGATTCGAGAAGCAATTTATTCATTTCGACAGTTTTTTGACGATTTTCATGGGTTATAGACTACGAATTATACAATTTTTACAATCTCGGTGAAAAAATTTTATTTGTATGATTCTTCACCTATATTGATTCACAGACACAGTATATGTGTTGTAATAGAAGTTTCTACAAAAACTAGATTTGAGAAGCAAATGATTCATTTCAATAGTTTTTGAACGATTTTTGTAGGTTATAAACTACGAATTATAAGATTTTTCCAATCTCGGTGAAAAAAAGTTATTTGTTTGATTCTTAACCTATATTGATCTATAGACACACTATATGTGTTTGAATATAAGTCTCTACAAAAAAATAGATTCGAAAGACAATTTATTCTTTTCGATAATTTTTTAACGATTTTCGTGGGTTATAGACTACGAATTTTGAGATTTTTTCAATCTCGGTCAATTTTTTTTATTAGTTTGATTCTTCACCTAACTATATCCACAGACACAATATATGTGTTGGAATAGAAATTTTTACAAAAAATGGACTCGAAAAGAAATTTATTCATTTCGATAGTTTTCGAACGATTTTCATGGGTTATAAACTACGAATTATAAGATTTTTCCAATCTCGGTGAAAAAAATTATTTGTTTGATTCTTAATCTATATTAATCCACAAACTTTTTTTTTTTGAACGGCTAAATTTTATTAAAAGACAATTCCTCCACAAGAAGTGAAAGGAATTGTCGAGAAAAACATACAAACAAACGGTAACGTGATATAACACAATTACCAACACCAAACCAAACACCCCAACCCCAAACACCAATACACCAATAAAGATTCGCTAAAACCCCCAGAGAAAAACCCTACCCAACCCTAGAAGACATTACTTGGCTCTATTTTCCGAACTCGAATTAAAATTACTCGGCCCATCAGATCCAAAGAGTAGCCCCAGAAGTCAGGAAAGGGGACTCCGATAGTCAGAGAATCGACAGTCAACACCTTATGCGAAAGAATTCAACCAGATACCAGTGACCTGCAAGTCTCAATAGACTTGAACACCCCTCAGCGACTACAAGAGTCCTGCAAATCTCAGCAGATTTGAAAATGGTCAGAGACTCTTATATCTGATAAAATCCACTCACACTCAGCCTTAACCATCCAACACCACTCCCACACCCAATCGTCCTGGAGGTACGATAAAACAACAACATCCGTCAACACGGAGTGTCTACGCACCTTGCCCTTTCGAGCGCGCCAAGACTAAACACCAAGGCCAGAAAACAGCCCAAACAACCCCCAGGCTCCGTCCTCCCCACCAATCCACCTCACCTCCGGCCACTCACCCTAGCACAAGGCTCACCAATCCACAATTTCGCTCCAACACAAACACCAAAATTAACACCGAGAACGGACCGGATATAAGACGAAATGACAGAGAACGAACGGAGACACCCATTTCCAATCACCACCTCATCCAAACAGCACCCATATCAACACCTCCAAAACATAAGCAGTAAAACACCAAACACTGAAAAAACTCAATACCAGAACCCAACACCTCCACAACCAAAACACCTCTACCAAAACTCAACACCAAGTTCCCAACCCCTGCCACCACTTTTCACAATCCCCACCACGCCATTAAAGAGTCAGAGCAGCCCCACCTCCAAACACCAACACTGCCTTCGCAAAAACTGACCGACACCACCACCCAAGCACTCCTCCAAACAGACCCCATATCAACACCTCCAAAACAGAAGCAACAAAACACCAAACACTGAAACATCAAGCCCCAATCACAGGGAGGCAGGCAGCGGCAGCCAAGACGGAAAACGCAACCAGCAGGTCGGCGAGGAAACTGGCACTCACCACGACAACAACCAAGACGGCGACGGCAGGGAACGGAATCGCGACCGGCAGGGGAAAAGAGCACCCAAAACGCAGCAGAAAACAGAGAAAAACAAGGCCAGAGAAAAATCCCGATCTGCCACACCAAAACCCGGCGCAGCCTCCACCTCTGGGAGAAAGCGAAACCGGTGCCTGAAACACCTCAAACCCCAACGCCCAAACCACCCAGTCTAAACGCGGCGCACAACCGAGGAAACGGAGGTACGACGGAGGTGAGTCGGAGAAGAACACGGCCAGACGAGGGAGGAGCAAGGATCCAGACGAGGTGAGCAGGAACCGAGACCTGGTGGTACGGAGCCAGACGAGCTCGTCGTACCACCGTGACCTGAGGCTACATCTTGCCGGAAACGCTTGGATATGAGGGAGCAAAGAGCAGCGGCGGCGGCGGCTAGGGTTTTGAAGAGAGAAGTGAGAGCGTTTTTGATGAGAGAGAAAGCGTTAGGAGTACTGAAGTTAATCCACAGACAAACTATATGTGTAGGAATAGAATTTTTTACAAAAAATAGACTTGAAAAGCAATTTATTCTTTTTTATAGTTTTTTAACGATTTTCGTGGGTTATAGATTACGAATTTTGAGATTTTTTTTCAATATCGGTGAAATTTTTTATTAGCTTGATTCTTCACCTAACTATATCCACAGTCACACTATAGGTTTTGGAATAGAAGTTTCTTCCAAAAATAGATTCGAGAAGCAATTTATTCATTTCGATAGTTTTTGAACGATTTTCGTGTGTTATAGACTACGAATTATGAGATTTTTTCAATCTCGAAGAAAAAAAAATTATTTTTTTTATTCTTCACGTATATTGATCCACAGACACACTATATGTGTTGGAATATATGTCTCTACAAAAAATAGACTCGAAAAACAATTTATTATTTTCGATAGTTTTTTAAAGATTTTCATGGGTTATAGACTACGAATTTTGAGATTTTCCAATCTCGGACAATTTTTTTTATTAGTTTGATTCTTCACATAACTATATGCACAGACACACTATACGCGTTGGAATAGAAATTTCTCCAAGAAATAGACTTGAAAAGCAATTTATTCATTTCGATAGTTTTTTAACGATTTTCGTGGGTTATAGACATCGAATTATACAATTTTTACAATCTCGGTGAAAAAAAAATTATTTGTATGATTCTTCACCTATATTGATTCATGGACACACTATATGTGTTGGATTAGAAGTTTCTACAAAAAATAGATTCGAAAAGCAATTTATCCATTTCGACAGTTTGTTGACGATTTTCGTGGGTTATAGACTACGAATTATACAATTTTTACAATCTCGGTGAAAAAATTTTATTTGTATGATTCTTCACCTATATTGATTCACAGACACAGTATATGTGTTGGAATAGAAGTTTCTACAAAAACTAGATTTGAGAAGCAATTGATTCATTTCGATAGTTTTTGAACGATTTTTGTGGGTTATATACTACAAATTATAAGATTTTTTCAATCTCGGTGAAAAAAATTTATTTGTTTGATTCTTAATCTATATTGATCTATAGACACACTATATGTGTTTGAATATAAATCTCTACAAAAAAATAGACTCGAAAAGAAATTTATTCTTTTCGATAGCTTTTTAACGATTTTCGTGGGTAGATTACGAATTTTGAGATTTTTTCAATCTCGGTCAATTTTTTTTATTAGTTTGATTCTTCACCTAACTATATCCACAGACACACGATATGTGTTGGAATAGAAATTTCTACAAAAAATAGACTCGAAAAGAAATTTACTCATTTCGATAGTTTTCGAACGATTTTCATGGGTTAGAAGTTATAAGATTCTTCAAATCTCGGTGAAAAATAATTATTTGTATGATTCTTCACCTATATTGATTCACAAACACAATATATATGTTGGAATAGAAGTTTCTACAAAAAATAGATTCGAGAAGCAATTTATTCATTTCGATAGTTTTTTAATGATTTTCGTGGGTTATACGCTACGAATTATACAATTGTTACAATCTCGGTGAAAAAAATTTATTTGTATTATTCTTCACCTATATTGATTCACAGACACAATATCTAAGTTGGAATAGAAATTTCTACAAAAATTAGATTCAAGAAGCAATTTATTCATTTCGATAGTTTTTGAATGTTTTTCGTGGGCTATAGACTACGAATTATAAGATTTTTCCAATCTCGGTGGAAAAAAATTATTTGTTTTATTCTTAACCTATATTGATCCACAGACAAACTATATGTGTAGGAATAGAATTTTTACAAAAAATAGACTGGAAAAGCAATTTATACTTTTTTAATAGTTTTTTAACGATTTTAGACTACGAATTTTGAGATTTTTTTCAATCCCGGTGAAATTTTTTATTAGTTTGATTCTTCACCTAACTATATCCACAGACACAGTATATGTGTTGGAATAGAAGTTTCTACCAAAAATAGATTCGAGAAGCAATTTATTCATTTCGATAGTTTTGAACGATTTTCGTGGGTTATAGACTACCAATTATAAAAAATTTCCAATCTGGTTGAAAAATATTTACTTGTTAGATTATTCATCAATATTGATCGACAGACACACTATATGTGTTGGAATATAAGTCTCTACAAAAAATAGACTCGAAAAGCAATTTATTGTTTTCGATAGTTTTTTAAAGATTTTCGTGGGTTATATAGACTACGAATTTTGAGATTTTTCCAATGTTGGTCAAATTTTTTTATTAGTTTGATTCTTCACTTAACTATATCCACAGATACACTATATGTGTTGAAATAGAAATTCCTACAAAAAATAGACTCGAAAAGCAATTTATTCATTTCGATAGTTTTTTAACCATTTTTGTGGGTTATAGATTACGAATTATAAGATTTTTTCAATCTCGGTGAAAAAAAATTATTTGTTTGATTCTTAACTTATATTGATCTACAGACACACTATATGTTTTACAAAAAATAGACTTGAAAAGCAATTTATTCTTTTCGATAGTCTTTTTAACAATTTTCGTGGGTTATAGACTACGAATTATGATATTTTTCCAATCTCGGTCAAATTTTTTTTATTAGTTTGATTCTTTACCAAACTATATCCACAAACACACTATATGTGTTGGAATAGAAATTTGTACAAAAAATAAACTCGAAAAGCAATTTATTCATTTCAATAGTTTTTTAACGATTTTCGTGGGTTATACGAATTATACAATTTTTACAATCTCGGTGAAAAAAATTTATTTGTATGATTCTTCATCTATATTGATTCACAGACACACTATATGTGTAGGAATAGAAGTTTCTACAAAAATTAGATTCGAGAAGCAATTTATTTATTTCGATAGTTTTTGAACGATTTTTGTGGATTATAGACTACGAATTATAAGATTTTTCCAATCTCGGTGAAAAAAAATTATTTGTTTGATTCTTCACTTATTTTGATCCACTGACACATTATATGTGTTGAAATATAAGCTTTGAAGCCCCGATACTCAAAAAATGGTGATCTATCTTGTCCGATACGTACTCGATATCGATAATCTTCCGATATATCCCGATACTCGTATCGGTAAAGTATCGGTTAAATCATTATTTTTAAATAAAAAATAATACACGATACTCTTCTGATATGTCTCGATACTCGTATCGGAATAGTATCGGTTAAATCATTATTTTTAAATAAAAAAGTAATACCCGATTCTTGTCTGATACGTCTCAATACCCGATGCTTGTTTGTATCTTTAGCACTTCTTGTGATTTTTCTTTGTCAATATAATTTTTTACTTTTCAAAAGAAAAACTATGGTGTCTTACTATATAACAAGTTGTTAAACATTTTAGCTTTTCCCAAAATTCTAATATAAGATTAGATATTTTTTACTTTTAAATAACGTATCGCGGCAGTATCGAATCGAGAATTTTAAAAAAATTTACGTATCAGCGTATCGGTATCATATCGTATCGTGTCCCGTATCAGGGCTTCATAGAATATAAGTCTCTACAAAAAATAGACTCGAAAAGCAAGTTATTGTTTTCTATAGTTTTTTAACGATTTTTGTGGGTTATAGACTACGAATTATACATTTTTTACAATCGCGGTGAAAAAATTTTATTTGTATGATTCTTCACCTATATTGATTCACAGACACAGTGTATATGTGTTTGAATAGAAGTTTCTACAAAAACTAAATTCGAGAAGCAATTTATTCATTTCGATAGTTTTTGAACGATTTTCGTAGATTATAGATTACGAATTATAAGATTTTTCCAATCTTGATAAAAAAAATTTATTTATTTGATTCTTCAAAGTATAAAGGAGTGCGTATCAAAAAGACTCTCTGGCTCTGCCAACATCTAACAGGGGTATTTTAGCTATTAAGCTACTAATTAATAGAAATATATTATTAAACTTAGTTTATTTTTACGAGATTCATGTTAAATGCAATCGACAGCCTGATAATTTAAGAGAGAAATGTAAGAGGCGTAGCGATATTTTTTATGATAAAATGTAAAAAATTATAATAATGTCGATGATAAATAATAAAATGATAGTTTCCCTTTTTTTAAAGGGAAAGACTTTTTGTTAAGAAAATTTAAAGAAAAGAATTACAAAAAAAAATATTCACCCTTGTTTGCATCAATTATTCCTCATGATTTCCACAAAATTAAAAAGGAGATTAAAGTGACATCATCTCCACTCTTATTTACATTCATTATCCCTCATGATCATCACCCTTATTTATAGAAATTTCTCTAGCAAAAAGGGTTACTTATTTTTAAAATAGATGAATTAAATATTTTTGAATTTTTATAGTGTTTTCGTTGTAAACTTTTTGAATTTTTTCCACGGTTATGTTTGATACATTATAGACATCGTTGTTATAATAAGTTATTTTTATTTATATAGAGATGTATTAAATATTTTTTATAAATAACTAATATACGCTATTGTTATAATAAGTTATTTTTATTTATACATAGTTAGAAAACTCAATTTATAACAGTTGAAACTCCCCAAAATAATTATACCGATCTATAAAATATTAATTTAAATGCAATTTAAATCCCCTATTTTTATCTACTCACAAGTTTGTCCCTACATCTTCAATCCCTCAATTTTTGTCACTTGTTCAAAATTTTATACTAAAAAATGATAATGGTGACATATTTTAATTAATTTTTCCATCTTAAATGTAGTCTTTAGTTTCGTTCAAATTGACAGATCAATTTTAACTCATTATAGATTCAATTTATAACTTGCGCATCAACGCTATAAATTTGAAGACATAAATACTTCGGTCACTTTTGTAAATTCATCATTTTTAATATTCACAATTTAAAATTTATGCCGGATACAATGTAATCTACTAAATATCAACAGGAAAAATTTCCTTAAAAAATTAAGGGTAAATAGATCTTTATCCGTAGACGAGTTTTGTGTTATTTCTGCAATTTTAAACATTGCACGAGATATTTTTATTTAAAAAAAATTACATAAGGTAACACAAAATTCATCTATACTTTACAAAAGATAAAGACCTTTTTACTCAAAAATTATTAATAATGAAATTTTATTCCATGCTCTATTAATAATATCGTTATCATACGCACTTCATTGTGCCGTTATTCCAATTGTAATGCTACAGTTCTTTCACATTAGGACTAATACGATTTATCTTTTGAGGCAAGGAATAATATATGAAGTTTTAAACTCAAAGTTCTGAGTTTAAGTCTTCTTAGAACATCTTCAATAATCTTTCTTATAAAATTCACTTTGAGTTTTATACTATCGTATATTTGAAACTTATACACATTTTATTTCGATGGTTAAAAAAATAAAATATCTTGTATTAATGACATAAAATAATTTAGTGCAATTAAATATTAATGATAATATTGTATCTTATTTAAGCTATTTTTGCAAATTTTATGATATCTCAATTGTCACGTCAAGTTCTTCCAATGAAAAAAAAAGTAACAGAATCATCATACCCTTATTAAAAATGCTGTTAATATTTTTAAGGATGTTATAAATATAAATTCATTTGTTCATAAACATAATGGATATTATATATATATAAGAATAAACATTTGATAAAACGGAACACAAGTCTGAATACGTAATTGCTTATTTTTTATTCCCTTTTTCCAAAATATAAATAAAAATGAGTTAACAAAATTTGATATATTTAGTTAAATATTTGAACCAAATATATTTATTTTAATTGAACAATTTTTGTTTATATTTTAAAACGGATAGAATATATATCTACACCTAATGTGCATGAGAGTCGAGTGCATGTAACTAAGTATAAGAGGTATTAATCCACTAAAACAAAGATCCCAAAATTACTCAACTATCCAAGTATTAATTAAAGTAGATAATTATGCTATTTGTAATATAAAGGTGTCTTTGATTCGCAAAACAGAACGTATTGGACAGAACAAGATAGTATAGAATATGACAAAATTGTATCGGAGGGATATAGAGCGATAATATTTTTATATTCAAAATAAAAATAGGTATTTTTATATTTTTTTTATAGTTATACTGTGGACAAAAAATTATATCGTGGTTCTATAAGGGAAAAAAATTCTTGTTTTTGTTCTATTCCTTACTAGTTATTTTGTCCAGTCTCATAACCAGTTTCTAAATTAAACATAATACAACAAAAATTCTATTTGGTGTATCATTTTTTATTTTTTATATATAATTATATTTGCCATTAAAAGAGAATACAAAAAAAGTTGTTCAATTCAATCTTCTATTTTATAACAAATCAAACGAACCATAAACATGTCTCACAAGGACCCATTTTCATGAAGTACACTTAATTGAATTCACCACATCCTCCACATTAGGCTCCTTGGATGAGATTATGAGAAGATGAAGTTACTTCTTGTCCTCTAATTTGTCCAAGAGACTGAATGTCAAATTAGTGAAAGATCCCTCTCCTCCCTTTTATTTTTTCACCATAAGTATATCCAGTTCACTAGACCGTTTAATTTGATTCGAATATCAGTTCATTAAATGTTTCTAACCTCTTTTTATTGCAGTTGCGGATGATCGAATTGTGGTTCTCCCTTTTTTTTCAGGGAGAAATAAATCATTGCATTGATATAATAAATAATTGGCTAGATAAAATTGTTTCAATTCCCAACTAACTTAAGATTTCATTCCATATGACCCCTACAATACGACATTTAAAAATTAAATGCTCATCCGATTGAATTCAACCCCCCTTGCCTCTCAAAATCATACACTTAGCCGTACATAAACAAAGTGAATTAGCCGTACGTAAACATGCATGTTCGATTAATTTTGTAAAAAAAATAATGCATGTTAGATTAATTATGATAGGTTCAAATAAATATCTATCTCCTCCCAAGTGAAAATGCTTTACTCATTAATAGTGACCATACCCAAACACCGTCCATCCATGAACCAACATAGCAAATAACCTGAAAAAAAGACTTCTCGAAGTGGCAGCATATACCAACTTAGATTTCAACTCATATGTTGATTTTTTTTTTTATATGCATAAATAATGAATGAGTTGTTATGTTAGTTTTTGGCTTTCTAACACCAGAGTCCGTGAGTCTTTTGAAAGCGGTTATATAATAAAGGCAAAAGGGTTAATTGTATTGTATGTATGTACTATTATGAGTTGTGTGTTAAACTTTTAAGATCATATGCAAAGGGGTTGGTGTTCAATATGCTTTTGTGGCATTGGTGGGTCATTAAATGATTAATGTTTTGGGTTTTTTGTATTTAGGTTGAGGATGTGTGTGTATTCTTAGGCTTTGTTTGTGAGTTGGGTTTTGGAGGGGAAGGGAGAGGAAGACTTATTTTTCTTTTCTAAATTAATAACATTATAAAATGCTTTTAAAAATAATTTTAAGTGTGATGGAATTATTATGTGATAACTTATCTTTCTTCTTTCAATTATTATTTTAAAATAGTAACTATAGACCTACAATTTAGAAAAGAAAAATAAGTTTTCCCCTCCAAAACCCAACTCACAAACAAAGCCTTAGTCTTACAATATCTTGGATCATGAGAGAGTAGTTAAAAGAATCAACCACATTTTTATAAGAAAATTTAAGGCATTAAGCCATAAATCTTTTTTTTTGTGGTAATTACTTATATATTGTGAAGGAGTCTCCAAGCAACATTTAGATGGTACTGTGAGGAATAAATGGGAATTAATTAAGTAAATTTAGAATTGAAACTGGGATAAGGGAATGGGAGGAATTAACGAGGTTTAATTTTGATTGGTAAAAGAAAACTCTAAGGCTCGTTAATAAAGAAAAAAAATACAATATTTAATAATAAAACCAAAATAAGATAAATCATTAGAGGCATATGGCGAAAAAATGACATTATCTGAAAACTTCATGTCTTTTGAATTTTTTTTATATTCTCTCGTTAACTACTAGTTGGTTTGCTCCGTTTAACCCACTAAAAAATAGGGCATGATAGGAGCAAGTCTACTCGTTTATTGTAAACAGTTAAAGCCAAAATAAGATAAGTCAGCTAGTTTATAAGTTTAAATTAGTGAAAATTGAATTTTTAGAAGTTATTTTATCATAAACTACCTTTAAAAACTTATAATAATGCATAAAAATTGCATAAGCCGTTTGCATAAGTTCAAAAATAAGTTAGGCCAAACGGGCCCTAAGTGTGGAAGGATACCACAAAGTCAACTAGAATATCTAAAAAAAGAAAAAAAAAATGTTGTGGCAATTTAGAGATGAATCAAGAATTTTGAATGAATAAAATAAAAATACAACAATTTCGTGAATTTAGTTCAGTTGGCAGAACATTACATTATATATGTAATAAGTCAAAATTTGAACTCCGATCATCTCACTTATCCACTTTAAGATCGAATTTTTAACCTTTAGACTATCTTAAAAAAAAAAAGTACAACAACATTATCATAAGAAAAAGTACATCAATATTATTCGTGGCCCTAAACAAGAGGAAGGATATCACTTTGAGTTTATACTAAAAATAAATGATTCAATTAGTTAAAGAGACTATTTCCTAACTTCAACTAAGTGTTAGCCACTCATTATATTATCAAATCAATATGTGTCTTCTTACTTAATTTTCTTACCCATAAGCTAAGCAAGTTTGAGTTGAGACACTAATTAAAGTTACATAAAAGCATTACTACTTTTGGAAATCCATGTTATGGGTTTTGATATGTTGAATGATGTGCACCCCTTGACATGATTCTTCAACCCACTACTGTGTGGGCTTAATCTGTCTACATGTATCTTAGTTTTTTTTTTTTTTTTTGTTAACTTTCTGCTTCTTTTTGAAGATGAATTTAATAACTCATAATTTATCCTAAATAGGGAAGTAAAATCTAATAAAAAATTATTTATCTAAGTATTAAATTTAGGTTGTTAAATAATTATCTCATCTAAAGTTTTATTTGGTTAAAAATAATGGATATAGCATATGCGTTTATAAGTTAGTTTATAGCGAATAAACTAACTGAATAACTATGCAAAGATATAAAAATTATATATTTAATTAATATTTAATTTTTTAAAAATAAGATGACAAGAGTAAAATTGAAAGAAAAAATGATAAGTTATACTAAGTTATATGTTCATAAGCTACTTGAAATATCATTTGAAAAATAAGATATAAACTAATAAAATAAATTATATACTTTTTTGAAAAATATTTTCCATATCTTTTCCTTCAAATTATTGGAAGTAAAGGTCAAATATTTTTCAAAAGAGGGTATATATTTACGAATTATAAAATAACTTACTTCTTAATTAAATATAATAATTTGATAAATAATTTTAAGACTCCTTTCTGGATTTAGGTTTACTACGGAATAGTAATTGTGACACTTCATATACAAAAGCAAAAATGGAGTATCCTTCACCAATTGACTCATTTTCTATCTTAAAAAAGAAACGATCTTTGATTTGAACACAAAAATGCAAATATGACACAATCGTAGTATATATAGTCAACACATGCCATTTAATTTTTTAAAATATTCAATTTCAACCTCATTTTTTTTAATACTTTATCTATTTTTTTCGTGTTAAAATAGCAGCCCTAATCTTAAAATTGTTTGAATAAATCACTTTTTTTATCTACTTTGTTAGTCTATTGTAAATTTGTAATTGATCGATTGTTCCTTAATACATGAAATCATTTTTTTTTAAAACCCAAATTTGTTATACTCGAGTCTAAATAGCAGATATATATATATATATATATATATATATATATATATATATATATATATATATATGTTATGATGTTACTATTGCATTAGATTCATCGAATGTGTCATCCATTAGATGTATAATTTTTATTACCAATTTTTGCAAACTACAAAAATTCTAAAAATGGAGTTGCTTTTCCATTGGTCCATACATAGAGTTAGTTGTCACAATAAATAATTTTTAATTTTATGGATTATGATTCTTATCCATTGATATGCATAATAATCAAAGTCCAGCAAAGCAACACTATTTAGTAGAAACCATTAACTCAATTTCTTTACATAGAAATGTATATTGTTTACTTTCTAATGCTTAAAGTGAAAGCATAAGATAACATGGGATTAGTGGCTAAAAATACTACTTTGATTGAAAACCTTAATTAGAAGTTCACAATTGCATGTGATGTGAACATAACTAATTAGAGATTACACTCATTAAGGGATACAATCCTTAAATAGGAGGGTTTTAGTCCCTACCATATAACATCATTTGTGTTTAACAGGTTGTCGTATTTTGTCACCAATAATATTAATACGTGTCGAATGGATATAGTGTAACAACAATTGTCATTGATTCGTTGTGTTTTTGGATTTATTTATTTTGTCTAGGTTGGAAAAGGATTGATTGATTTTTATTTATTTTAAATTTTGGAATTATTATATTATTTTTGTTAAATATATAGTACGAATGTGTACTTGCAATATTAAAGTTGAAAATGAAATTGAACCAATTCTATCTAGAATGTAGGGAGTTAGTCATGGTAATTAAATAACATAGGATGATCATTGAATAACATAGGGTTATATTATTATTTTTTTACGGTAACATAGGGTTATATTGTGATATTTAGAATAGCGTAATTCTACCAAACGTTAGTTAATTCAGTAGTGATTAGTATTGTACTTGGTAGGAAGTATCACGGTTTGATTCTCCGCAACTGTGATCAGAAGATAATTGAAATCATTTAATGTCGAAACTGATCTCCGAATTAGATTCAACGGTTCAATGAGTCGGACATTGACGGTAAAAAAAATAAGGTAATTTTATCTAGATTAAAATGTAGGGAATTAGTCATGGTAATTAAATAACATAGGGATATATTGTGACATTAAATTTGGATTTAATATAACCCTTTAGAAGGAGAAGCATTAGCCATTTTGGAAGCAATGAAGGAGATGATACATAGAGGCTTTTCTCATGTTATTTTCGAAAGTGACTCAAAGCTAGTGGTGGATGTCATTTCTTCTAATCAAGTCGGCATCTCTGAATTTAGTATTTTGGTTTCTCATATTCAATCTTTGATTCGTATGAATAATTACTTTGAGGTTAAGTATGTTAGGCGACAAGCGAATAAGGTTGCCCACTCCTTAGCTAGAGCGGCCTTTTCTATGTCTAGTCGCCGTATCTTTGATGCGGTCTCTCGTTGTATTACTACTCTTTTGAATAATGAAATGCGTTAATTTTGTTGTGGTAAAAAAAATATAACCCTTAAAATCTATGTTATTTTAAAACGAAAAAATAATGATTTTTAGAGTTAAATTACGAGGAACATTTTTGTCAAAAAAGAGTTAAATTATATTTGTGTGAGTATGGTATGCATTTTTCCAAAAAGATCGAAAAAGGTATGTAGTGTACATATAGGTAGGTAACGTGTTTGTACACCAAGTTAGTGTTATGGAGTAAGACTTAAGACTAGTGTTAAAGTGATTTTATAGTCATTGTTTATAAAATTGTTAATTATTAAAATGTTCTTAATCAACAAATTTTCTAATTATATTAATTATTGCTAACGAGTTTTACTAATTTTATTGATGATTGGGACTTAAGTAAATATTTAATCATCAAGAGTGTGTTACTCAAATGTTATACGTGTCTTTTATTGATGATGTAGAATATTATATGTGAGTTAAGAGTGTGTTAGTGTGTGAATATTTAATCATACACGATGCATTCTGTTAAGATTATTCAATTTGAGTGGATAAAATGGATGCACGTATTAAAGTTTCACCAAATTGCTTAATTTGTTCAATTCCGAGAGATAACACATTGTCAAACTATAATTATGAGCCAAAGCAAATAGAAGCATGATGGTTGCATAATAAGGTTTGGAAGGTTTTCTAAACCTAGTAGTAATTTAAGGTTTTTTAGTACTAATTTCATGTGGTTGTTAAGATCATTCAATTTAAGTGGATAAAATGAATGCACGTATTAAGGTTTCATCAGATTGCTTAATTTGTTTGATTCTGAGAGATAACACATTGTCAAACTATAACTATGAGGCAAAGCAAATAGAAGCATGATGGTTGCATAACAAGGTTTTGAAGGTTTTCTAAACCTAGAAGTAATTTAAGGTTTTCTAATTCTTATGTTAATTGTTTGAATTGGATATTATGAAAATATGTGAGCACCTTCATCATACAAAATGGTCATATGGTGAATTATTAGACGTGCCAACTATGTTCGAAATATATTAAATAAGTATGAAATATAATTTTATCAACAATTTCATTTCTCATAAAAAAAAAATCGGAATAAAATATTAACAAAATGATTTATAAAATCAAATAAAGAAAAATTATTTAAAAACCTAAATTTTTTTTTCACATCATTTTACTTATATTTTGTTGCAAAGGAAACTCTAATTATAATTGGATTTTTATTGTCAAAATACTCTAAAAAAGATTAGGTTGAGAGTTGAATAAAGGCTTGTTTGGTAATCAAATGGTCCATACTCACACTTTGGACTTTTGGATTTTGTTGTGGTGACACTTCTTTTTCTCCAATTGCAAAAGATGAACTCCACAACAATAATAAATGTATTCCTATGTATTACTTATATGACATATGAGATTTATGCAACTACCTTGATTTGTTGTTTCAAGAGAGCCACGTGGCTTTGTTAGTAGATAGCATAAAAACTTTTGGATCTATCTGATAATACTAAATTTTGAATTATAGCTTTTGATTTATAGTTTACAAGCTCATATAAAAAAAAAAATCAATAAATCCTTTTTTTAATGGATTTATAGTTTATTTTTACTATATGTAATAATTTATTGTTTTTCTCTCAATTTTATTCATGTGGGTTTATATCAAAATAATTTAAATATTATACTTAAATTTTAATCTCTTCTCTATATTTTCTTCCTTTGTTATTTTACTTTCTTCCTATTTACTCAACCTAATCCTATTTTTGTATAAAAAATCCCAACCCTATTTATATTCAAATAAAAGATAACTAGATTGTTTTGTTTGTTCAAAATATATAAGAAACATGTTCACATTTTAAAATATTAATTATCGAAATTTCTTTTTTCGATGAGTTATTTTTTTGTTGTTCATATCACCGAGGGCTTAAAGCTCAATAAAATGAAAATATTACAAACTAACTTTTAATCTATTATGCATGTGCAAAGTTTCACTAAAATCAACCTTGAGCTATATCCAAATTATATAATGTAGACGAGTCTTTTAAACTAAAGTAGTTTTTATTTTCTAAAATTTATTTGATTTTAGTGAATTTGTTTTAAATTGTTCATGCTATACAAACAAATTTCAAAATCAATATTTAAACCAAAACTTTTTGTTTTTATTTTATTTGATTGTGGAGGCTCACAACCAAAGGATGTTGTCTTGATAGGTCACTGTCATTCCAAAATGTTCTTTGCACTATCAAAGAAAGTTCATCTTGATACTTGTTGTGTGTGTGGTTATTGGTTACTCCACTAAAAATCGTTTAATGTCGTCATTAGTAAAATTGCTTCATCTTGAATAAAGTTCAATATTCTTTTTTTTTTTTTTTCTCTTTTGTGGAGCCAAGTCATGGATTTGTTTTGAGGTTTGAAATTCTCTTTGCATAATATTTCACTTTTCAATATTTAGTATGTGTGAATTTTATTGTTGGGTCCTTTCAAATGAAGAAATGTTTTCATATGAAAAGAAAATATATGAATAAAAGAAATAATAATTTTAACAAATTAAATTTATCAAATGTTACTATATTCAATATTAAGGAAAGACAAGATCCATCAACCCGCCAGAAAACAAGATAAACCCAAGTGTATGAAAACATAAAGTAACACTTAAAACTCCCCCAAAAAAAAAAGTAACACTTAAAAGAAAGTGAGTTGAACTCTTTTTAATTTTTTGATTAATGAGTTGAACTCATAACCACTTTAGGTGATTATTTCTCAACTTTTTATATAATTTGAGAGTATTTATCTTTAAACTAATAAGAACAAGCTACGTAAGTAATTTTATATGTGGTCTCCACAACTAATTGTAACAAACTTATGGGGACCACATACAAATACTTTATTCTCATTGGTTAAAGGGTAAATGCCCTTAAATTATAAAAGGGAAAATTAAAATTCCCCTTTGTTTAATGGTAGTGATATTTTGTTTAAAAAACAACTATGATTAATATCTATAGGCTTTATTTGGCTTTATACATAATTTTTTGGACATTTTTGCTTGTTTATCTTTCACGGTCTCACACTCTCACCTTAGTCAAAGATATAGATGTTGATAGAGGAACTGTTTCTGTCGAATCTTTGGTGGATAAGGTGAAACTTTTATCGTGGAAGTGGTATCTGGCTAAAAACCCTGGTAAAGCCTGCTCCTTCTATGAGTGGGAGGTTCATCCGACCTTGTGTTGGAGCCGATAGCGGTAGATGATATGCTGGTTGTGGGTCCTGTTGTTTCTTGGTGGTGTTAGGCCTATTCTTTGCCGGTCTTATCTTCTTCCTTTTTTTTCCTTTGTGAGGTGTCTTGTCTCAGGTGTTTGTAGTCTTTGCTTTTTAGTTTTAGGGAGTGTATTTCTAGTACACTCTCTTGTTTTTTCCGGTTGTTATTTCTCTTACTTGTACTGCAATCTTTGCATATTTTATTTATATCTATATATTTATTATTAGAGATATAGTTAGTTGCTCTAGTGACTAGTTAGTTAGTCTAATTAGTTAGACTATAAATAAGCTTTACACTAGTCATTTGTACATAACTTTCTCATTATTGTATTTTCACTCATCACCTTCAATAAGAGTTTTTCTACTATTCTCTTTAGTTTTCCATGGATGCCATGTTTCCTAACATGGTATCAGAGCAAATATGGTATCCACCTTGAAGATATTTTTCCGCTGCACTTTCTAGAGAAAATTAAATTTTCTCATTCCTCAGGTTTTTTTTTATCCTTTTTCATTCATTTTCTTTCTTGGCATTTTCTCGAGAAAATCATTTTCTCATTTCTTTCTTATTTTCTTGAGAAAATCAAACTTTCTCACTATTCTCCAGATTTACATTTCGATTCAGTTTCTCAATTTGAATATTGTTGTCATTCGATTTAGGTTCTGATCTATGCTTGATTAAGTTCCAATTTCGTTCTTAGCTTGTTTCCGATCTTCTATATTCGATTCTCTGAATTTTCCTTCTAATTCGATTTGATTTTGTCTCCTTTTTTTGCCGCTTCCGATCAATTCATTTCCATGCATCTGATCGATTCAATCTCTTTGGTCCACTTCCTATTTCGTTCATTTTGCGATTTCGTTTTCATCGCGATTTTGTTCTCACCTGTTTCCCCAAATTCTAGGGTTTCTGATTTCAATTCTTGATTCATATTGGTGGTCGTTGTGAATTTTATGAGATTTGTTGTTGTTGAAGTGGTTTGCTGCGTGCATCCTGTGGTATCTTTGTTCGCCGAAGGTAGTGACTCATAGCCACAAACGACGTCGTTGCTTTTTTTGGTTTGTTGCCACCGAGCTTTATCCTTCATTGGAGCCTATTGATATGTGCTGACTTCTTGGATGATTCAAGATTCTCTACGAATTTTTGTTGGAACCGTGAAACTCGTCGGCATCGATTTCACCGCCGCTGTATTGACTTATGGTAACACATACAAGTTTTTTTTGCTTCACTGGTTTACCTCATTCATCTTACATGTTTTGTTGTTGAAGGATTTTCTTCTGTATCGCCGTTATTGGAAAGTGGCAACACCAATTGTCAAGTAAACTTGGTTGAAATTACTACTTTTGAATGTTACTTGCATGAAGATTGATGAGGAAATTTGGTTTCATGATTGATTTGCTATTATAGATATAGTGCTTGATGATTTTGTGTAGTGATTTTATCATCTTTACACCAACATTGTTGAAGTTGCTCAGATGTATTATTGCAAGACTTGTGCTTCATCTCCCTTTGGTGAAATTGGTTCTTCTTGACAAATTTATTAGTTGCAGAGATGGTTATTCCGGGGTTGAGATTCATTTGAGTTGGTGTTGTGCTTTCCTACTTTTTGATCTGGTTTCATGGATTTGGATGTTTTGTTGATACTATCTTGCTGAAAATTATAGTTGTTCATGTCAAAACCTGTAAAGGAGTTGATTCAAGTGTTGGGAATTACTCATGTTCCACATTAGATTCTGCTATGGTGACTGCTCATTTTCGGTTTGTTTACGATCAATGATTGAAGAAATGTTTGGGTTGCATGACTATCAGTTGGAGTATCTCTATGTTGGTGGCTGATTGACATATTTGAGGCTCATGGTTTGAAGAAATTGAAGCATTTGGTTATAGCTCACTATATGAGTATTATTCAAGCCATTTTATAGGCTTTGCTACAAGATTATGATCTATTTGTAGTATATGGTTTTCTACACCAAAATTTGGTTCTCTACTTCTTTGTTATTAGCCTTATTGGCTAGGTTGGTTTTTTGATTGATTAGTTGGTTTTTGATGTGCTATCTCATCTTGAGCACAACATTGGTATTGATGCTTCACTCTCTAGCCATCAACCATACTACTTGATCTTTCTCGTTGATTTGTTGGTCCTTTGATGTGCTAATTACATTTAGCACAACTTGAGTATTGTTGCTTCACTTCGTAACCATCAAACCTTCCGACATTCCTTGTTTTGCTTCTATCTTGAGTGATTGGATGCTCTTGATGGTTAAGCTTTGTGCCTTAATTGGCTTTGTTGATTTGCTTCTGCCTATGGTGGTTAAGCGTTGATTTGTTGCTTCCTCCGAGTAGTTTAGCCTTGAGTTGTGGTTTCTACTTGATGGTTAAGCATTTGCCGTTAGTTGACTTTGATGGGTTGTGTCTCTTCCTTATGATGGTTAAGCACAACTAATTGTCTTTAAGTTGTCCTTTATAGCCGATGTATTCTGGCAAATCGATCACATTGTATTTTCCTTTATTTTGATGTACTTTTGTATTAGTTATCCCAAGCTGGAAGTGTTGTGACCACGTTCCAGCTTGCGGGAGGCTATTAGAGATATAGTTAGTTGCTCTAGTGACTAGTTAGTTAGTCTAATTAGTTAGACTATAAATAAGTTTTACACTAGTCATTTGTACATAACTTTCTCATTATTGTATTTTCACTCATCACCTTCAATAAGAGTTTTTCTACTATTCTCTTTAGTTTTCCATGGATGCCATGTTTCCTAACATTTATCTTTGCCATTCAAAAAAAAATGTTGATACACTAATCTGTTACTCCGACTTCCTCCACTATTTCATGTGCATGCTGTCTTGATTCAAGATATTAAGGGGTTGCTTTCTCACTGTAATGTTACGATTTGTCACACTCTTTGAGATTGAAATTAATGCGTAAATTTCCTAACTTGACGCTTCTTTAAACGACAATCTCTCAATTCACTATTCTCCTTCATAAATAATTCTTTTAGCTGTGCTTTCCTTTATTTTCCTTTTTGTTATTTTAGCCTTCGAAAAAAATTCTATTTTTTCACATGGCCCACCTTTTTTAATATTATAAATTAAAATCTAATAATATAAGATTATTGATAATAAATAATATAAAATTAATAAAAATAATAGATCGACCGTTTATTAAATAATATTATTACAAATTTATAAATAAATAAATAATATGTACACTTGAACGAGAATGGATCCTCTCATTTTATTTTATTTTTCAATTTTTCCTCAATTTTCACATCTCAATCATCAATCATTTTTTCTCCATTTTTTTTAGAATTAAATATTATTTTATCTTTATAATTCAATGGTCAATTGTACAACATTATTCCCTCAAATTTTTTTTCTACTTAACACTGTGTTTGGTTCAAGAGAAATAGAGAAGAGAGAATGAGAGCAGAGAGAGCAACTTTCTCTTGTTTGGAACTCAGTGAAATAGAGAAGAGTGACTGAAAAATTGTGGGACCCATGGCTTTTTTATTTCTCCTCAAAATAGCGAAGAAACGAGAGAGAGAACACTGTTACCTCTTTTGTTCCATTTTTACCCTTGAAATCTAATATCTCAAGGTTTAAGCATGTTGCAACAATGGCTTTTGAGAACAAAAGCTATCACTGGTAGATGAACTCGGGTAAAAAAGAGAACAATTGGAGTAAAGGCAACACTTTTTAAATTTGGAGGAGACTCATATATATACTGAAGGATGCTTCAATTTTTTATTTAATCAACAAAGAACAAAGAAGTAGGCAATTTCAGGTGGAGGAACAACGAGGGAGGGAGGTGGAAGACAAAGAATTCGGATAATTATATTTATTTTTTTTATATTTATCATTTCGGACTCGTATTTATCCTTTGTTTTGTTTTTGTTACTGTAATTAAAAAATAACCGTTTTTTTTTTAGTTTGTTTTTTTAAGAATGTAAATTAACTATTTATATAATTGAAAAATGTTAAAACGTTAATCCAGTTCAATAAATTAATTGAAAATTAAATAAGTTACTAATTTTAACTGAAGATTTTACAATTAAGGGTATTTTGATTCTTTTCAAAATAATCAATTTTTCTCTCTTCTCTATTTCTTTTATCTTTCTCTTCTATCAATTAATACATCAAATCAACTCTATTTCTCATATATTTCTCTCTTCTCAAATTCTCTCTTATCTTTTTCTCTCTTCTCAATTTCTCTTTACAACCAAACACACCATAAGAGAATCCACTCTCCATTTGAACCTACTTCAAGTTTCTGCATGCTATGTGTTATCTTTATCACTGAATTGATTCATCTTGATTTGACTTGTTTGTTAGTAGTAGTACCCACTTACATTACATCAGCATTCTGCATGATCTAAAAAATAAGTGAAATGATTGGTTTGTAACTTTATGATATCAAGGGCCCATACATTATACATGATCATCCTGCAAAGATTAGAATTAGAGTATACTATAGTCTATATTCCCTCACTTTCAAAATATAAATAAAAATTGATCAACAAAAGTTCATGCATTTAGACAAAATTTTATATCAAATATATTAATTTTTATTGATCATATTTTACTTATATTTTGGGATGATGGAAATATATATTTTTAAAAACTTTTCTCTTCGATAAAAGAATAGTCTTTTTTATGGTGTATATATGATCATCCAACAAAGACCAGAATATATGTCATTTTTTTTACTTTTCTCTTCCATAAAAGAATAGTTTAAAAAAATTGGATTGTTTATTATGGTGTTTTTTTTAATAAATGAAATGACAAAGTTATTATAAACTCACACATATAAGTGAATGAGACGAGTTTCGAACCCCGATCATGACTTTTGACCTAACTATTATGGTTTCAAAATTTATTTGGCTGCTTTGTTTACATCCGCCATGGAAATTCCATCATTTATGGAAGGTTACAATAAAAAATCATTTGTTAATAATAGGGAAGTTATGGGGGATTTAATGGAACTATTTCTCTGTGTCTGGCATGGTCGAATTCATAACCGTCCCAACATAGTTAGAGGCTTAAAATAAATTTTATTGTTACGCCTTATAATAAAAAAATTTAATTACATGAAAAATCAATAATATATATATATTATTTTCACACTTTCCACTTAAATACTTTACTTCATTTTCGATTAATTTCTAATTATTTTTTGCTATACTCAATTTTTTATTTAAAAATATGTCATACAATTTTAATTTTTATTTAATATTAGATACATAACACATAATTGGTTTTCTCTCATTTTTTTCTATAAATATGATTCTTGAAGTCATATATATTAATCATAAAAAAATAACACCAACTAATTACATGCATGACACCGTCAACCAATTGTGAAGTTTAAATTAAAAAATTATTTTTTTATTATTAAATCATACACAATTCATTTATTCTCATGCATTAAATATGACTCTTAAAGTCGTGAGTATCAATCACAAAAAATACCCACAATCATTTATTACATGCATAAGACCATAAATATATTAGAAATCATTTTCCTTTTCATTTTTAATGTAATACTACGTGCATTATTATTTTTTTATCACTTCTTTATTTTAATATATATCTCTATTTTCTTTCATCTTTTTTGCATACATTAATAAATATCAAATATAATTTAAAAAATTAACAGAGTAGATTGCTACTAGAAAAACAAATATATATATATATATATATATATATATATATATCCTCTTACTATTTATAATACTATTAAAATAAATTTATGTTCAACTAATATTTACCTAAGTTGTTCATCTTGAACTGTGCACAAGACCCACTGTTATTTACTTTATAAATTTATTTTACTTTTACCTATCCATTCAACTATTTGTCTTGTGCCTATGCTGAATCTTATCCATGGTCATGGCTACCGTGTCTGAATTTTTTGTTATCCCTAAATTATATATATATGCAAAATTACATATTTGGTACTTTATCTTTTTTTTTTTTGTAACATTTTGGTCCTTTATTTTATCATTTTGTAACACTTTGGTCCTTTATCTTTTATTTGTAACATTTTGATCCCTTAAAGAACATGAAAATATAAAAGAATTGATGAAGATGATGAACATTTTTATCAAAATTATGAGTTTTATTTAATTTTAATAAAAATGTATTTTAACAAATAAAATTCAACATTTTTTTGAATAAAAAAAATATGAGAAGAATGATTTATATGTGAATGTTATAAAAAATAAAGAACTAAAGTGTTACAAATAAAAGATAAAGGATGAAAGTGTTACAAATATATAAGATAAAGGATCAAAATGCTACAAATAAAAGATAAAGGACCAAAATGTTAAAAAAAAAAAGATAAAGGACAAAATGTATAATTTTACATATACCTTACAAAGCAAAATCTATCATTTTATTTGTTCTAAACATTCCAAACAATTATAAGAGGTCTTTTTTAGCCAAACAATTTGGGGGCCTAAAGTCCTTGATTTGGTTGCTTGGCCCTTTGACCGGCCCTGGTCGTATTCTTTCACCACTTAGCTTGTGTTAATTTGAAGTATATCTAAAGAATTTCTTCTTTTCTTTGCAAAAATTGTTAATTTTAAGTATAAAAAAGATTATAATTATAAGCAAATTATCATTGATGGTGTGAAAAATGCATAACAGAATTGCAAACTTGTTTTTTATTTACCTAATAGGACAATCCTCAAACATGGCAGCCTCAAAGTAGTATCTGTTGAGATTAAGAAGAGCAACAAAGTTCATCATAGAGTTGACGAGGATCTACCGACCATACAAGGATCTTTAAAGAAAGATTTGATCAACAACATCTATTATGGTTTCAAAATTTATTTGGCTGCTTTGTTTACATCCGTCATGGAAAATCATTTTTTTTTTTTGTGTCTGCATGGTCGTATTCTTTCACCGAAGTATATCAAAAGAATTTATTCTTTTTATTTGCAAAAATTGTTAGTATAAAGAAGATTTCATTCTTGTTAATTTGAAATATATCTAATCATATTGTATTATTATACGTATTTCTGTTTGAGATACCTTTTGTAGATAATGTAGATTGATTTCTCTTAATGTTTTTGAGCATATGACATTGTATATAAATTTAATTTGTAGTACTTTTATTCCAATTTTGTCTACCATGCGTAGGTGGAGCTACGATCAACAACTAATGAAAGAACTTAGTAACTGAACAAAATGAAAAATAAAAAAGACAATTTAATGCATGTATTTTTGGTACATTGTAACACTCAATTTATATTTTTATATTAAATTTGTCTCCAAATTCACAACAAATTGATAAATATATAAGATTATATCTGCAATAAAAGTTTCAAGAGATGGTGAAATTAAAGGTTAAATGAATAAAAAATATGACACGTACGTAGAGCAACAAGTGTATAATTCAGTGATCAACAGAAATCCAATTTTCTTGCTAAACAGTACAGCACACCTCTATATGTGTGGTTTGAAATTGAAACATATTAGTCATATTAACATGGTGCTAACATTGACATCTTTTTTGGTGCTACAATGACCTATAATGTATTTGGTGTGTATATTATAGAGTTTTTTCCAACTTGTGTGAGGAACACAACTACTTCACTTGTAAGAGGTTCATCACATGTATGATCTAACCTCGCTTCAACCTGCTTACATCTTGCTCACTTTGACATCATAATATATTTGCAAAACCTAGTTTACTTCCTAACTCAATCTGAACGCAAAAGAGCATACGACCAAAAACATGGAGATCGTGCTTTATACAAAAAACATTGGACCCATATTGAGATGTAAGTCGGACAAAACACTTAAAATCATCGATACACCCTCTGAAATTGTAAGGTCGAGCATTTACACCATTTGAAATTTGAAAGTAGACAAACAAGACATCAATTTTGAATTATGTGAAGCAACTTGATCCTTGAACTTTCCTGGCAAAATAGTTTCTTAATTGTATTGCTTATTAGTAAGTTCCTAAATTATATCACTTACTAACAAATTGTCGATGAAACAAGCAAGAAGAATACTATGAAAAACAAAAATTGTTGAGTGAACTCATCGCTCTATTTCTTCTTCCTCTTATTTCTGTTTCTGTAAGACCCCCTTTTATGTTCTGAAGTACTTGCTGGTTATATGAAGACACTATTCATCATATATAACAAAAACAACTATGATATTACATTTTTGTATTCTGCTTCACCAATCACTAGACAAAATTATTACTGGTAATATTCCAAGAACAGAAACCACGGAAATATTCAACCGATAATCAAACTAATAGAATAAACATGTAGCCACACCAAAACAGATTGCAGGAGTTCGAATTATAGCTAAAAGTATTAGCTCATTTAAGCAATCATACAAACCCAACTAACACTGAAGATGAGAATATTTCTAACAATCATTCCTCGATTACAATATTCACTTGAAAGGAAAAGCATCCTTCTTCAAGAATCACCAGACTCGCAGGAAATGATCAGATCACACCCAAAAACTTTCAAATGTTTCTTTATGCCTGAGAAAACATAAGGGTAGGTTAGTCACCTTATATACACAAATAATACACATCATGTTATAAACTTTAACTAGATTTTTCAGTCTAAAACCATTCAAACTTCAAAGACAAAGTGAACAATGATACAAATCATGCAACAGTTGTCACCCACACAACACAATTAACATTTTTACTGTAATTGGAGCCACACACTCCTATAGCATTATGACTTACCTTGCTAGCAATGTTGTTAGAAAGCCAGTCCAAACCCTCGTAAAGACCCTCTCCAGAAGTTGCACAAGTGCTCTGAATATACCTGAAATAAATCAAATCATTGCATTAAAAATGGTTGTTCACCTATGCATGTAACTTGGTCATTAGCTAATGTGGTTACAGAACTCAGAAAGCTCAATCCTACACGGCACACATATAATTGCAAGAAAACAACACCATCAATTTGAGGCAACTAGTTGAGCTAAGTCAAGATTTACACAATTGGGAATTTATTTCAATGCAAGGGATCAGATCTTCATACCAGTGGCGTTGGCGGAGTGAATGAAGTCCAAGTTTGTCAGTTATTTCTGCAGCATTCATTGCATTGGGAAGATCTTGTTTGTTGGCAAAAACAAGCAAAACAGCATCTCTAAGTTCATCCTGAAACAAAATTAGCATCCAGGTTCACACACCAACATTATATATTTACAATATACTTAAGACTATCACTTAATTTTAACAGTCTTTAATGAAATATATAATGGGTAAACCAATGTTAGCAAAGGATAGGGTGCAGCGGTGCAAACCAATATAGTATAAAACTATGCATAAACAACACAAGAACAACTCATTAACAAAACAAAAAACAAACCTATAATATATCCCTGGTTAATGATTCAGTGGCACAAAGCATTCCAATTACGTTCAATAAGGCTACAAAGTTTCTATCACGGTCTTGAATGATAATTGTGAAATCCCCAAAGCATTGCACAAAAATTATTTGAGCTAAAAAATTATTTTTGCTAGATTCTTGGGAGAGCTTCTGAAAAATATTGTACCCAAAAAAGGTATTCCCAAGCATCCACATGATAAACTTAGCAAGAAGAAAACCCTCCCAAAAAATCAAAATATTAGATCTCTAGAGGACTTGTACTACATGCAAAAGTCAATTACAAAGGACGTGATATACTAAAATAATACAAGATACTAAATAACAAAGGATGCATCGCTACAAAAATCATTTACCTCATTCAACATCCTGTGCAACTCATCCCTTGCCTCAACCACTCGGTCTCTATCATTGCTATCAACCACAAAAATAAGACCCTGGGTGTTCTGGAAGTAGTGCCTCCACAATGGGCGGATCTGTGGATAGAAACTAAGTTAATCGAAATAGCATAATACCTTATTATATTAACAAAGAATAAAAGACCCAAAAAAACATCATGATGGAATACATAACATGGATCAGTAAGCAAAATTACACACCAATACAACATAAGACTTGCTGAAAAGATGTGTATTCAAACATCAACCAAATAAGAAAGGTTCACAAAGTGATACCAAAAACGATACGATTTAGCAATGGTTCATCAACTTGATCAACTGATATGCATTAGAGAAAAACCATGCATAAAACTATAGCAAGAACACCCTATATACAACAACTCACTCCTCTACTCCTTTTTACCTTCCTCTCTTATTCTTCACTCTGACACTTAATAATAGTGAAACAATCACATAACACACCACATGCAGGTGCAACGATCCCTCATTTGAATAGAGTCATGACAATGACAACGAAAACTGTTTAAGATTGTGAACCATAGCTATGCATGACCTCTACTAGCTCTCAGTCACCACTCACACTCACCAGGAACAAAAAAGCCTAAATAGACACAGAAGAGCAGCTGTACCTTGTCCTGACCCCCGACATCCCACACGGTGAAGCTGATGTTCTTGTACTCCACGGTTTCAACATTAAATCCTGTAGATAAAAAATGACTCGAATTATTTTATTTTATAGATATACATACAGCCATAAGATGCCATGAGTACATTAAGAAACACATCGTGTGGGCCTCATTAGTTAGTTAACAGTACAAAATACTGTTTTATCAAAACCACTTCACAAGTGCCCAAAATGCAAACATAACACAGCTGCATAAAATAAATAAATTGGTATTTGTGCAATCATTGCAGTCAGAAAATCACAGTTGTTAGATAAAGCTCGTACAACAAACATTCCTGAGTTTGTGTCTTGACTTTTAAATATATTTTGGTTCATTTGATATTTATCTACAAGATGCATTCATGCAATTTACTTACAGCAGAAACTCAGCAAGTTTTTCAGCCGTGGTAAATACAATTTGTATAAAAATGGCCATTTATTAATATGTATTCATTAGTAATAAGTAATAACTATTTATTAAACTTTCTTGCAATGATTGCATTTGTTTATTCATTCATTTATTTGAAAAAATTAACTAAACAAAGTACTTCTTCCTCCCCTAAAACACAAAACCCTCTTGAAAAATGGAAGAAAAAAAAACTTGTTCGTTTTCAAAGGACCCCTCAAATTTTCAACTTCATTAATTCTTTCTTTATCAAATTCTCCCTAATTATTTTGCGACTTTTCTTGTAACTAGCAGTAAAATATTATGATGGAGAAAACAAATTAATCCTCTCTCTTGAATGGCAAACTTGTTAAAACAATACAAATTTCATACAAGAACCAATTTTCTTAATTCTCATGATATATATTTTTTATATTTTATCGTTTCCCATAAGTTCTCTCAAGCCGAGTCAGAAACTAAACATGATATCTCGCCCATTGGTTCTAGCCGGTTTCACTAAACTCAACATCCTATGAAAGAAGTAGTATTATGTTAATCTTGATGATAAATTTTAGTGGTGTAATCATTGATCTACATAATTATAACACAAAGTATTAATACTATAACAAAAATTAACTTTACTATTAAATAATGAAAAATTAAAAAATTAGTATGAAGAAAGGAAATTGAACTAACCAATGGTTGGAATAGTAGTGACAATTTCTCCAAGCTTGAGTTTATACAAAATAGTAGTCTTACCAGCAGCATCAAGACCAACCATCAAAATTCTCATTTCCTTCTTCGCGAATAACCTACTGAACAGCTTCGTGAACGTTAACCCCATCTTCACCAACACAAATCGCTGATCCAATTACTAAATCAAAGATCCACAATCACACAATCCAAAAACTCAATCAGATCCATAAACAATTCAACAATTCAAAAATTCAATCACAAAAATTCAAAATCAAACCAAAATTAACAATTCGTACATCAATTGAACAGAAATTTAAAACAGATCGAAGAAAATTAAATTGAAATTGAATTGAATTTGAAAATTTACCTCTTCTTCTCGATCTAGATTTTTGCGAAGAGAAGAGCGAATCGCGATTTGTAGAAGAAGAACGTTGTTTACGATTGCTACGTTTATTTAATAGTGAAGGAGAATGAATCTTTATGATACGGTGTCGTATTGAGGATTTGGGTTGAAACGCAGTCGTTTAAGTTTTTCTTTTCTTTCTTCTTTTTGAGAGAGTGAGATAGGTTGATTTTATTTTTTTTGTGAGTTTGTGAATTCTTTTGGTGAAGAAAAGAGATAAGTTTGTGAGTAATTTTTGATTGATCAATGATTATGGTAAAAATGCATGGTTATTCTTGTCTCTCGGAGTTTTTTACACTATTTTTTAGTTTACTAAATTTAATTTTTGTATTTTTTTATTAATTAATAAGGGAAAAAAAGAATGAGGACTTCTATTAACGTATGTCATTTTATCAAAAAAAAAAATATTAATGTATCTTTTTAGAGTACATATTAAAAAGACAAGATGAATATAATTTTTTTTTAATTTGTGCATTTAATTATTTGAGAATATTTTTTATATTATTTAATACACATTTATTATTTTTAAATAGTTTTTTTTTTTACACAATTTTTTAAATAGCTTTACAAGGTATTATCAACAAAAAATAAAAGTAGCTTAACAGGATAATATGATCCAAAAAATAATACAATAACATAGAGAACTTTTTTACAAAAAAAAAATATTTAAAGAACTACTCTATAATATAAAGAACAATGGGCATAATTGTTTTTTTATAAAGACTAAAAAAGTGCAATGATGTTTAACAGACTTTGTAATATTTAAAGAACTAATTGGCTTAATTGATTGGATTTATTTTTACTACTATGTGCTAGTTGTAACTGATATTTAATCTGAATTAAATCTTATATGGATATCGTCAAAGAATTACGATAGGGCAATTTAAAATTTGAAAAAATCAATATTTTTGAGATTAGATTTTTCCCATAAAATTATCCCCCTTAATTTTATAGGCAATAATCATCAAATCTTTTGTATTTTTTAATGAAGATCAAATCTTTTGTATAAGATAATATCATCAATCTTTAAAAAATAAAAAAAATATAATATCAAGATTTACTTTTAGTTTTAAATCTAGGTTAACACTCTTCTATAAATTCTCACTCACTTGACAAGTCTCAACATATTATTCACAAAGAAGAAAAAAAGGTATTTGTTACAAAATATGGAAGCCATGAATGAAAAGCAACGTATGATCGAGATCAAAACAATGCTGCAAAATATGGAAGCCACTATGGAAAAGAAACGCAATACCACATCTTTCAACCCTTTACCTCATTTCACTTTGCACAAAGTGTTATCTCAAGAAGCTCCACAATTTTATACCGAACAAGAGTTAGCAAAAATAGAAGAAATCGGTCAAAGTTATTTCCAAGTGAATAACAAAAAAAGGGGGCACTCAAGTGATGAAGGCAGTATGTCTCGCAAAAAAATAAGAGTGAAACCAAAGTCCGCGAAGAAGAGGGAACTTAAAAAGAAGGACAAGAAAATTGGATCACCACCGCCACCAAAATTGTCAATTCTTGTCAAGAACAAGATCAAAGAGTTGAATGGTCATGATATCAGATATGTCATGCATAAGGAATTGTACGTGTCAGATCTCGACGAAGATTTACGTCGTCTTTCACTTCCAGTCGAACTCAATTATCTCAATGAGATAGAAAAGATTGAATTAGAAAAAAGGAACGACAAAGGTAAACTAGTTGGTTTAGATGTGGTTGTGTTGGATCCTTGTTTTAGAGAGTTCTCAATGTCATTGAGGAAGTGGGACATGCGCAACGGTATTGTTTACAATCTTGTTAAAGATTGGAAACTTGTTTTGTCGAAAAACAAATTTAAAAAGAACCAAAAACTTAACATTTGGTCATTTAGGGACATCAATGACAAGTTGTACTTTGTACTCGACGACAAAGTAAATTCTCAAGAATGCGAAGAGCTCAACAATTCAGATGACAAAAATGTAAATTCTGAAGAAAGTGAAAAATCGAACAATTCAACTAATATCCCTGAAACGAGGAAAGCAAAAAGTTACTAATATTAATCTACGTATGTATGTAAGCTTACTATTTCTCCTTGGCATCTATCAATAAAACAGTAACCATTTAACTTAATAGTTGGTATTAATTATCATTCAAAGTTTTTAATTCCTATATGAATTAAATGTGTTTCTTTTCTTTTATGTTTTAATATAAAAAAATTTGGTTGTTATTATTGTTTCTTTTGTCAAGTTACGTTTTCATAAATTCTATGTATGAATTTTATTAGTGTGTTATAAATTTTTCCTAATGTTGGGCACAAGCTTACTTGGGCATTTTAGTGTATGATTGTAGTGATATTGCACAAAGTTTCGTTGGCGTTCAAAAATTGAATAACAACATCGAACATAATTATTGATTTTTCAGTGCATTATTTCATTTAAATTTTGAATTTAATAAAACCAAATACTTGTTTTCATAAATAAATAAAAGTGTAAATTTTTTAAAAAATTTTATTGCCACATCAATTAAAAAAAAAAATTATTTTAAAAATCTATCTATTTTACAGGAAGTAAAAATTTATTCATCCCAAATTTAATTGAACCGTTAAAAAATTCTGAAGTATCAAAATAAATCTTTACGCGTTCAAAAATTAGTGCACTTGTTTACCACTTATAACACCTTCTTACCCTAACAATTGCCTATCACATATATTGTGGTCTATTAAAGTGGAGGAGGCATTCTCATCATGGTTTGAGTTTGGTCACTTGTGATGTAGGATTATAATTTTGTGGTAACTTATTCTTAAAATGAAAAAGGAAGAATGTAGTAATAAAATCATAAGTTTTACAAAAATTTAAAATTGTTTGATATTTTATCATGTCCATTCTAACTTTGCAAAAGATAGAAAGAAAAAAAAATTATATTTTACATTATTTATATCCAAATAGAAGTAATAATAGAATAAAACTTTTAGTTTGGTACACACTTAACTATCTCACTCAACATTACATTATACACAAACTAATTTAGAAATCAAACTAACAACTTCCTATATATATATATATGTATAATTTTAATTTCCCTAACACTAATTTTTCAAGAGTATACTTTACGAAACTTGAGATTAACATTGAAACGTCGACACTAATAATATTTGAGAAAATGAAATGATATAATATAACAATAATATAATTTTGTATCAAATACTAACATCAAACACACTTTTAATCTGAAATGTCGGTCGTAATTAAATTTAGCAAGAACTTTTTTTACTAGAAATGATTCCACCACCCAATTGTTTCCCTCTTTGAAGACAATCAACAGGAGGGACAATTCGAGTTTTCAACTCACCAAATGCTTTCCAACAAAAAGGATCATTAGAGCTTTGACTTGATTCTAGGTTTATTGTATCAAATGTCATACCTTTACAAGGTAAACTATCACTACATGCAAAATACGTAGGCTCTTTAGTGTATGTTCCTTTTACATTTGCATAATGTATGCTTGATACTGCCACTGCTGATGTTTCATTATGGCATCTTCCACTATCACAATATTGTTATTGGAGTTTCAACTTCTAAAACTTGAATGTTTGAGAACATGATGTTTTTGACTGAGTCAGAGCCTCCCTGAAAAATATACAAACACAACCAATTTTAAAAAATGTGAGATATGTTGAAAGTTATTATTTTGGCACAGGCAAATGCTATTGAGTTTTAACAAAGTTGTTTAACAAGTTTAAAAGAATAATGTTTTATGAAAAATAATGTGCTTATGACATATGTTAGCAAACTTATTTAACTTAAATACTATGAATTATCATTAAAAAAAGTTATCATTATTGTGGTGATCTAGATATTTGAAGAAGTCACATTGGACTACAAACAATTTGAGTCGATTTAGATACACTTAAATGAGGGGACAAAGCTCTTCTAACACCTATCCAAATACAATTTCTTAATTTTTCAAGTCACTTATCACTTAGACCTACATGCCTTAATGAAAACTCAAGAGACATATTTTAAAATCTCGGTGATTTCAGAGAAATCACAGTAATCCATCGTAATTTTGATAAGAATTATACTTAAAAAATTTAACAAAATTAACAAGCCACCGTAACTTCGTAAAACACACAGAAACTTAATTGATTATTATGAAAACAATTGGAAAATAAATAAATCTCACAAGTGTATTTTGCTCTAAACTTTACCTGTCATGTTTTGATTCTCACAACAGTCAGTATTGTGTAGTGTAGTATCACGAACAATGACATTTGAAACACAAGTTCTAGTGTTCTCTTTTCCAAGACTTCCGATGCTAATTCCATGACCAGGTCCACAGTTTACATGGTATGGTGCACTAATATATTGGAACATCCGGTTTGTATAGATACACAATCATCTCTTACTTTATTTTTATTAAATTTATTTTAATAAAATAAGATAATTATGCTTTAAATTATTATATTTTATTTTTTTATAAGTGGACAAGAAAGTTCGTTATAATTTGAAACTGATGAATTATTATATTTTCCTCCTATACCACGTTTTGGGTAATCACTAGGCACATATAAAATTAAAAGGTAAACAAATTCTTATTCTTATAAATCTAATTCTTATAAAATTATCTTTTTAATGAAATAATTCTCATAAAATTATTACTATAAGAATTCTTAAAAAAAGTTTGCCACCAGCTGTAAATGTCATCCTAGGATAAGGATTAACTATACAATAAAATAATAGAATATAAGTTTAAAGAGAAGTTGATATATCCTATAAATTCATAATTTTTAATTAAAACCAGAGAGGATAAGAATATGCATATATACATTATGGGATGATGCAAAGAGTAACATAATTAAAATATAAAACGTAATTATCGGAACGGGACTGGAACCACTTGATGCTAGAACTGACTCCCGAATCAGATTTAATTGGTGGTGAAAAAAAAAAATATAAAACGTAATTAAAAAGAAAAGAGCTAAAATAAATGATATTTTATTACTTGACGTTTATCCTTATATTTAAAAAGAAAAGAGCTAAAATAAATTGTGAGATATATGTACTTATCAATTTTTAAAAAAGAACTTCATCGTTTGTTTCAAAATTCAAGATCACTATACTTGAATGTATTTTTAAAAAAGAACTTCTCATGGTTTGTTTGAAAATAATTTTATAATTATTCATGGTTTGTTATATATTTTTCATTTACTAAAATAAATTTATGTCTTCGGATCTGCACCGTTGACAAATTTAATTACTATGTAAATCAATAATTGATTGAAGTTGATCTGCAAATTCAATCAAACAAACATCGCAATAAGATGGGAAACAAACACAACATCAAGACGGTAAATCAAATGAATACCATATAAAGATAAAAAATAAAAAACATTGCATTGATACAATGAATTTTTTTTTAAAAATAAACACAAGAAAATTATAATCTATATAAAACCACTTATTGAGAAACAAATAAAAAAGATTTATATTAATGTCATTTGCCCTTTTTTCATTTGTACAAAAATTGTGAAAATTGTCTTTGTTGTGGACACAACCAATTCTCTTTTGGAAGAGTACTCTTTGTACTCAGGATAGGAAGAATATAGAGCATAACCTCAACCTCTTACACGAGAGCATAACCTCAGAGTCTATGTTGAGCACCAACGCATCATATTTATATTTGATAACACACTTATATGAAAGTTAAAAAATTAAATAAAAAATATGAAAGTAATATTGATTGATGTGACTATTTTCTTTTTTTTTAAATTCTTTTTATTTGTGAATATGTGCCTAAATATGATAAGTTAGGGTTGTGCCCAACCAAGACTTTCTCATAACCGATTGCCTCTTACCATGGAGTGTAAGACTCTGGTAAAAAATAGCAAATAGTTAATAAGTTAACTTATAGTGGATAGTTTATAAGTTAGCTTTTAGCTTATAGCGAATAAGCTAGCTGATTGAATTTGTAGTGTTTGATAAAATTAACTGTTAAATTGGCTTATAAGTATGAAATGACATAAAAAAATATATGTTTAATTAATATTATATTTTTTTCAAGTAAGATGATTGAGGTAAAATTGGAAGAAAAAATAATAAGCTATAAACTAGTAAAATAAGTTATAAGCTTTTTATAAAAAATAGTTATCAAACAGAGTTTTTAGTTTATAAACTAAAAGCTATAAACTAGCTTATTTGATTTCCCAAACAAAGCCTAAAGAGGTGCAATGCTTGCATTCTAATTTCTTCCACATAACCCAGGTAAGAATATCAACTAATAACGTCGGTTCAACACTTATTCTTATGATTTTGTTTTTTTAAGATGAGGTTTTTCAAAATCAATAATTTTATTTCAACAAATTTTGGGTTTAAAAAACATTTTTCATGTTTTAAAATAAAAGTTTATTTTATTAATTTATTGTAATAAATTTCGTTTCATGTTAAAAGAGAAATAACTTCACAAAATTTGAGTTATTTTTAAGATTATACAAAATAATTTATTTAAATAAATAAACTTTTATATAATATTATAAGTTTTTCAAAATAGTTTATAAAAAGAATATCTTTTAAATATTCAATTTTCCGTCAAAACCAATAATTTAATATCATTTCAATAAATTTAATAGATTTTGGGTTTAAATAATATTTTTCAAGTTTAAAAATAAAAGTTTATTTGCTATCAAAAAGATAAAAATTTATTTATTAAATTAAGGGATAAATATGTTTCTGGTCCTTATAAATATTTCAAGTTTTGTTTTTAGTCCCTCTAAAATTTTTCTTCTACTTTTAGTCCCTAAAAAATTTTAAATTAACATTTTTAGTCCCTACTTTTAAATCAACTCATGTGTAGACTTCATATTTTTGAATAAATTTTTTTATGAATGTTTAAAATATTATAAGAATTTCTCCCAATTTTTTTTTTGAATTTTTTAACAAACCATAAATTAAATATAAATTTTTATGTTTTTGGTGCTTAAAAAAATCATATTTAATTCATGTTTTGTTAAAAAAATCAAATTTTTTTTGTGCGTGATTATTAAAATATTCTAAACTTTTCTGGAAAATTTCATTAAAAAATATGAAGTCTATATATGACTTAATTTAAAAGTAGGGACCAAAAGTATTAATTGAAAATTTTAGAGGGACCAAAAGTCGAAAAAAAATTTTAGAGGGACTAAAAACAAAACTTAAGATATTTATAGGGATCAGGAACGTATTTATCCCTTAAATTAATGTACTCCTAAATTTTGTTTCATATTAAAACAGAAATAGCTTCATAATTATTGATTTGATGCCTACCTAGGTCTGCTCCTCTAGTATCTTTGTTCAAAGGGATTTGATGTCCTTTCGTCTTTCTTTGCTGACAAAATCACAACCTGTATTTACTTTTTTCTTATTTTACTACTATTAATACTATTACAATTACAACTTAAAAAATAATAAATAATGTCATCGGAACATTAGTTAAGAAAGCTAAATATAATATTATTTTTTTAAAAATTTATGTAGTCAACTTTTAAAAATATAAAATATGATATTTTCAATGTAAAACTTTCTTTTTTTAGTTCCTTATTTTCAATGTCTTAGCCTCTGGATTGCAAGCTTTAACCATTGGATTATATAGAAGAATGTGCATTTAGGGATGTCAATTTCATCCGTAAATGGGAATCCCCGCGGAGATTGTCCCGTTTGGAGATTTGAAGTTGGGAAATTTTTCCTCGTGGGATGAGGATGGAGGTGATGAAAGTCCTCCGAAAGAGTTTTGGAGATGGGGACGGTGTTTCATCCTCCGCCCCGCAGAGATTCCGTCCTCGAAAAACTAGTAAAATAACATTTATAAATTTATATTTTAGTGTTTTATAAATTATTTTTAACTATATTTTCACACAATATGTGTATACATTTGTTTATATATGATGCTTATAACTGTCACAAGACTCACAGTAATATTTAATTTTTTTTGTTTTAAAATTAAACATGAATATTTTTTTACAACTAGTTATATTGAAAATAATATAAATTTCATACTTTTTTTTAAAGTTGGTGGATATCCGCGATAATTATGGAGATCCGCGGGTATAAGGATGAAGGAAGAATTCTCCTCGAAGCGGGGAATGAGGACAAAATGAATAATATTTTAGATGGGGGGAAACGGTGGTAAAGTATATCCGGTCAATCCCCGCCCCGTTGACATCCATATGTGCATTATAGTTCCAACATTGGTACTCCCTCCCTTCCAAAATGTAATAAAAATAAAATTTTGTGGACTGAGAGAGTATAATGCGAGAATGAATCTTCTCAATTTTTATTAATTTTCACATATCAACTTCTTTCAATTTCTTTTAAATTTAAATATAATATTATATTTATAATCTAATGATTTATAGTCCATATTATTTCTTCAATATATTTCCCACTTGAGAGAATTCATTCTCATATATTGCATGAAAAAAACATGAGTCTATGTCACCACTAACACTTACTCCCTCCATCTCAAATAAATGACACAGTTGATTGTTTCACGTATGTCGATACATAACTTTGACAATTAATATTTTAAATTGTACTTCGTATATTATAGTAAAAATTATAAAAATTTGATATTTTGAAAATATTCATCAAGACAAATTCAACATTTTATATGCTAATATTTCTTTTTATTTATTAATAGAAAATTATGGTCAAAACAATACATGTGAATAATGCAATATATTTAACTATGTCACTTAATTTGGGATAGAGTATTATTAATTAAATTAATTAAGTATATTAGTTCTCTTAAATTAATTGAGAATGGTTGTACATGTTACCTTAGTATAGGATTAATTATACTTATAACAATTATTAATTAAATTAATTAAGACGTTGAAATTAAGTGATTAATGAGTTCTCCTAAAGTTAATTATTTGAGAAAACTTAAGTTTAATTTATAGTGAAATTTAATTTTAGTCAATTTTTATTTATTTCGCGTCGTACTATGAATTATATGGTGACTCTTTCCTTAAAAACAAAATTAATACCTAAAAAATATTTATCAATTAAATTTTAAATTTTTACACCCTTAAACCAAGGTAATATTTATTATTTTAAATTTAATATAAAAAATGTGTATTGTAGTGTATCTCCTTTCTCTTTTCCAAAGTTTTTCGCTACAATCTCTCTTTTTCGCTCCAATCTCTCTCTTTCTCATGGCGCCAAACAACTCCAAACTGGATTCTTTGCTCGCTTTTTCGTTTGCGCATGTTCTTTTCCTCGACTTCAATTTTACTGTTCACAATAAGAAGGATGCCGATCTTTTGCGTGAAGAGATTATTCTCGACCTCTGTTTCTTTGTTATCGAATTACTTTTTAGTTTTGGTTTAGTTTTTGAATCGCCCGATCCAAAAGAAGAAGTTTCTTTGACGTTCACCTTTCTCATGATCGGAAACACTATATTGTCCGTCGGAATGCCTCGTGGAATGAATGAATTCTCGTGCAACGTTGCGGATTGTTTATGGCTAACTCTATGTTTTTATATCCTATCCTCAACTGTGAGCGACGTTAAGCGTGAGCTCGTTGCCGCAATCGATAAAACTGCTTTCGCATATGGTTCTTCTAGAGCTACTCTTCGTACTTCTACATCGCTCATCACTATGCCACCAACACAATCGGCAACACCTTTCTTGGCCGCAGGGCCGGTCAAAGGGCCAAGCAACCAAAACAAGGGCTTTAGGCCCCAAATTGTTTGGCTAAAAAAAGACCTCTTATAATTGTTTAGAATGTTTAAAACGAATAAAATGAGTAGATTTTGTTTTGTAAGGTAAAAGTGAGTATATATAAGCATATACTAGATTATTTCATTTTATATATATATATAGGCAAAATTATACATTTGGTCCTTTATCTTATTTTTATGTAACATTTTGGTTCTTTATCTTTTATTTGTAACACTTTGGTCTTTTATCTTATATATTTGTAACACTTTGATCCTTTATCTTTTATTTGTAACACTTTAGTCCTTTATCTTTTATAACATTCACATATAAATTCTTTTTCTCATATTTTTTTTATTCAAAAAAATGTTGAATTTTATTTGTTAAAATACATTTTTATTAAAATTAAATAAAACTCATAATTTTTATAAAAATGTTCATCATCTTCATCAATTCTTTTATATTTTCATGTTCTTTAAGGGATCAAAATGTAACAAATAAAATATAAAGGATCAAAGTGTTACAAAAAGATAAAATAAAGGACCAAAATGTTACAAATGAAAGATATATGAGCAAAATGTTACAAAAAAAATAAGATAAAGGACCAAATATGTAATTTTGCATATATATGTAATTTAGGGATAACAAAAAATTCATAGACACGGTAGCCATGACCATGGATATGATTCAGCATAGGCACAAGACAAATAGGTGAATGGATAGGTAAAGATAAAATAAATTTATAAAGTAAATAACAGTGGGTTCTGTGCACAGTTCAAGATGAACAACTTAGGTAAATATTAGATGAACATAAATTTATTTTAATAGTATTATAAATAGTAAGAGGATAATATATATATATATTGTTTTTCTAGTAGCAATCTACTCTATTAATTTTTTAAATTATATTTGATATTTATTAATGTTTGCAAAAATGATGAAAGAAAAGAGAAATATATTAAAATAAAGAAGTGATAAAAAAATAATAATGCACGTAGTATTACATTAAAAATGAAAAGGAAAATGATTTCTAATATATTTATGGTCTTATGCATGTAATAAATGATTGAAAGTATTTTTTGTGATTGATACTCATGACTTTAAGAGTCATATTCAATGCATGAGAATAAATGAATTGTGTATGATTTAATAATAAAAAAAAATTAATTTTTTAATTTAAACTTCACAATTGATTGACGGTGTCATGCATGTAATTAGTTGGTGTTATTTTTTTATGATTAATATATATGACTTCAAGAGTCATATTTATAGAAGAAAATGAGAGAAAACCAATTATGTGTTATGTATCTAATATTAAATTAAAAATTGTATGACATATTATTAAATCAAAAATTGAGTATAGCAAAAAATAATTAGAAATTAATCGAAAATGAAGTAAAGTATTTAAGTGGAAAGTGTAAAAATAATATATATATACGATCAAAATCAAGAGAAGGTGCAGGAAGGAATATGATTTCTAAGAATCATACAAAGAAGATTGTGAGTTTGGAATCAAAATCAAACATGGGTCACAAAACAATCTTCTGTTCTTGAAAGAACATAGATCTACCCTGACAAAGGAAGATAAGCAAGAAGAACAGAAGAGATTGTCCCAGAATCCAATCTGGAAGCTTCTGCTTGAAAGGTTGAGAAGACTAGTCAGATTCTGATACCATGTAAAATGTAGTGTAAATCTACCATTATCATGATGAGAACAAACTCTAGAAGAAAACAAAGGAAGAAGAAGAAGAATTATGATAGCTTGTAAGAGAAGAAATTTATTTCACAAACTCAAATAAATCAATGTACATAGTTGTTCTTATATACAAGGTGTAAAAGCTAAGCTAAAGTGTGTAACCATAAACATGTAGTTACATCACACTAACTAACTTTTAGAGTTCTAACTAACAAAAACGGTTAATCAACTAATCCTAACAAAATAACTATGCTAACATGCAGTTACTTGGTGAACAAGTAACTGCCTCATGTGTTCATTCCTTCACAATCAACATAACTTATTCATAAAATGAAAAAGGAAAAATGTAGTAACAAAATGTGAGTGCAAATAGCAATTCAAGCCCATGAGCTCAGACTCAAATTCATGGGATTCAACGGTCTCCTTAGAGCCCAGCTCAAGATCCGTGATTCAAAACAAAAATTCAATACAACTTCATATAATGTAAAAATATTTAAAATAATATTTTTATTAGTAACGAATATATATATATATATATATATATATATATATATATATATATATATGGTGAGGGTTTAAATAACGCTTTAACGAATATAAATTTTACAAAAATTATTGTTTAATTGAAAGTTTATATAATATAAATTGTTTATGTTAAGTTTTACAAAAATTTAAAATCGTTTTATATGTTATCATGTACGACCTTGCAAAAAATAGAAAGAAAAAAAAAACCTTTATTTTACATTATTTATATCCAAATAGAACTAATAATATAATGAAACTTTTAATTTGGTACACATTTTAACTATCTCACTCAACATTACATTATACACAAACTAATTTAGAAATCAAACTAACAACTTCCTTTATATATGTATAATTTTAATTTCCCTAACACACTAATTTTTTAAGAGTATACTCTACGAAACTTGAAACTAACATTTTACACGTCGACACTAATAATATTCGAGGAAATAAAATGATTTAATGTAACAATAATATGTGTCTATGTCAGACACCAACATAAAACACACTTTTAATCTGAAGTGTCGATCATAATTAAATTCAGCAGGAACTTTCTTTACTAGAAATTATTCCACCACCCGATTGTTTCCCTCTTTGAAGACAATCAACAGGAGGGACAATTTCAGTTTTCAACTCACCAAATGCTTTCCAACAAAACGGATCATTAGATCTTTGACTTGATTCTAGGTTTATTGTATCAAGTGTTATACCTTTACAAGGTAAACTATCACTGCATGCAAAATGCATAGGCTCTTTAGTGTAAGTTCCTTTAATATTTGCATAATGTATGCTTGATACTGCCACTGCTGATGTTTCATTATGACATCTTCCACCATCACAATAGTATTGATCAATTGTTATTGGAGTTTTAACATCTGAAACTTGAATGTTTGAGAACATGATGTTTTGAACTGAGCCAGAACCTCCCTGAAAAATATACAAACACAAGAAATTTTTAAAAAATTGAGATAGTTTTCTTTTTGAAAAAATTGAAATGTTGAAAGTTATTATTTTGATATAGGCAAATACTGCTCTGAAAATGATTTTAATGAATTTGATTAACAGTCTAAAAGAATAATATTTTATGAAAAATAATATGTTTATGACATTTGTTAGCAAAATTATTTAACTTCAAATATGAATTATCATTTCAAAAATTTATCATTACTGTGGTCTAGATATTTGAAGAAGTTACATATTGAACGACCAACAATTTAAGTCGATTTAGATACATTGAAATAAGAGGACAAAACTCTTCTAACACCTATCCAAATTAATTTTTTTAGTCACTTCTCACTTGAACCCACATGTCTTAGTGAAAACTCAAGACATGTTTTAGAAACTCAGTAATTTCAAAGGAATCGCGGCAAGTCATCGTGATTTTGATAAAAGTTACACTTCAAAATTTTAATAAAATAACCGAGTCACCGTAACTTCGTAAAATTCACTGGAACTTGATTGATTATTATGAAAACAATTGGACAAAAAAAAATCTCACAAGTGTAAGATAAAAAAAAAGTTATCTAAGCTAATTTCGCTCTAAACTTTACCTGCCATGTTTTGATTCTTACACCGGTTAAAGTGTCGTGAAAAGTAGTATCACGAACGGTGACATTTGAAACACAAGCTCTAGTGTTCTCTTTTCCAAGACTTCCAATACTAATTCCATGACCAGGTCCACAATCGACATTGTGCACCAATATGTTGGAACATCCGGTTTGTATAGACACACAATCATCTCCTACATTATCAACAAGTGTGATACATATGAGATTCATTCAAATTCAATCATTCTTTAATTTTTTTTTCATTATCATGTCTAAGTTATAAAATTTCTATCGACATTTAGTGGTGACTAATAATCTTTATAATGGAACGCGTGGAATACACAAAATAAGCTTTTTTCTCTCAACGATTAGTTTTTATATGCAGGAGTTAGAGATCGAATCTCTGACCACTTGTTTAAGAGACTCAAACCTTTATCATATGCAGGAGTCGGAGATCAAACTTCGGACCACCTAAGATTATTTTTCTATTAACTTCTTTTTGAAACTTTTTTTAAAAAAAGAAAAGCATATATTTTTATTATAATTTGAGTTTTTCAAAAATTCTAAAAAGTTCTAAATTTGAAAAATACTTTTTTGGTTTAAAAAATCATTCATTTTGAATGAGTATTTAAATATAATGAACACCAACAATTTTTTCTCATTTTTATCCACTAATCCATCTTCTTCTTCTTCTCTTTTTTTTTTTGAAGGATTTCAAATCCATCTTGTTATATTTAATTTCACACTTTATCATATATACATGCATAGTTTAATTTTGTGGACTATTCTTACCACAAGCAAGTGTGCTACTATAGATAACCACATCTTGAGAATTTTGTAGGTGAATTCCATCAGTGTTAGGACTATCACCAGGTGATGAAATTGTTATACCAAAAACTTGAACATTTGTGGATGAATCAAACTTGAGATGGGTCTGTTGACTATTTTGAATGGTTATACCAGTCACTGTTACACCATTACTTCCATAGAATCTTAGTGCCTACATAAAGCAAAAATATCAAAATCACATAAGATAATCATATAGTTTCAATAGATTATGTAAAGTCAAACATTTTAACAATCCAAAGATTATGATATATAGATTCACTTCTTTTTTCTTTTCTTTTTGTACAAAAAGAGGGGCAAAAGCCCCTGATATATATATTCACTTCTGACAATTTGATAATTCTTTTTTTTTACACAGACTAATAATTGGATACTTAGTGATTAATTTAGTGACCGAACGAGTTATTTTGTAGCAATTGTGATTGATTTAACATTAAATGAGTTTGTAACCAATTTAGAGACTGATTAGTGAATTGTCTCTATTGTAAGCGATCTTTTTTGTGACCAATTTAACAATTGTTTATAGTTATTTTGAATGTGAATTTTAAAACAGATATGATTTTTTTTTAGCAGATCAAACGCACTGTGAAAGTTAAATGTGTATAATGATCAACAATTATGATTAATTGACCGTGTAGAATAATTTACATTGCGAGTATGTATCAACTAAATCCATAATTTCAATGAGAAAGAGAGTTCAATGTAAGGATTATTCTTACCGTGGGTTTGGTTTTTGGCAGTCCCCCATTGCCATTCCACCAAACAGAGCCTTGACCATCAATAACACCTTTTCCTTTAATTGTAATCTTATTTAGCTTAGTGAACTCAATCCATTTCAAGGTACCTGAACCCCAAGCTGAAGAGCTTGTAGGAGCAATGATTTTTCCATCTAACTGCATGTGTTTTATAAACACAATAAATAATAATAGGTTAAATATTGAGTTTAATTTTAATGCAATGTGAAAAAATATTTTGTGTGTAACTTTTAAGTGATCATAAATAAAATCAAAATATCAAATATATTTAATAATCTAACAGTTATAATTAGTAGAGCTGACCCAAAATATATTTGAAGTCTAAAGTGAACCATGACTTCATGTCTTTTTATGCTAATAATATTATTTTAATAAAATATTTTTTATTTTTAGATTTTTATGCAAATGAGTTTAGCACAATTAAATAGTACTATAGTTTTTATTGTTTGATTAAAGAGTAGAGTTATATTAGTTTAAAGAGACCCGGGTATTTTTTCACAAATATTAAGTCCCATCGAGTATAAAATATGAGAATACATTGTAAAATATGTCTTTATGAATTTAGCTCAGTTGATAGGAATATCGCATTTTATGTATAATGGCCGGAATTTGAACTCACTCGTCCAGATCGATTTATATTTCATGAACAGGAGAAAACACTATTTTGTCCAAATATACTCAGCGGAAAGCAAGAAAAGACAATAATATTTCTCCATTAATTGGCAAGGGATGGGTTTCAAACTTTGAACACCGTAAAATATGTCATGCTTAACTCAGTTGAAAAAAACATCACATTTTATAAGTATGGGTTGGATTTCGAAATTTGAACACCCCACTTATTCACTTTAATCCTTCACAATTCTTAAAAATCACACTCGTCCATATTTGATGGACAAGAGAAAACACAATTTTGTCCAAATATACTCGGCGGAAAGCGAGAAAAAACATAAATATTTCTACATTAATTGGCAGAAAAACTAAAGAGTGGTTTTTTTAAGAATCATAAAAGTAGCTCTCAAATATATTTTTTAGGCTCAAAACCATTTGTCTTACTTGCTTGGCATAGGGCCGGCCATTATAATTAGTTTATAAAATGTAGTAAAGAGTTTATGAACTATATTCTAAAACATTTAAATATTCTAGTGCACATATATTGCATGAATATGTAGGAAAAGTGAATAGACTAGTACTAACTATAATTCACCTGAAAAACAATGTTTGGTTGACAATTAGGACCAGAGAATGAAATTGGTTTTACTAGAAAAACAGAACCAGATGGAACAATCATTGTTGATGCTTCAATCTTACAAGCAGCTGCCCATGCATTTTCAAAAGCCTGTCATTTTGTAACCAAAAAATAATATTACTAAGTAGATAGTTAAAAATTAAGCTTGACCATATAACCATGCATACATAAAAATAAAATTATTGTGACAAAAGTTTAATTTTCCATTACATGTTCCAAAAGATTACTTTTATGAAAATTTTTGGAAAAATAAATTTACTTTTAATTAAGGTGTCTTTGATGGTCTTTTTACAACTGTCTACGAATTTTTTTGAATATTTGACATTTAGACGATAAAGTCAAAATCTAAAATTTTTAGACAGACAGCTAGAAAAAGACTAATAAACCAGTTTAAATCACCTTTGTATCGTCAGCACGTCCATCACCTTTAGCTCCAAAATCTAATACATTGAAAGTACTAGAGGAAGCTTTGAGTTTCCTCCAACGGTTGCCTCTTATGGCACTACAGTTTTCAAAACTTGAAAACATGACCAAAAAGGCAATGGTAATGATCAATGTAATAGTGTTTATGTTAATAGTCTTCATTTTAAAAGAGAGGTATATAAAAAATGTAAGTTGGAAGAAGTTTAAGAGAAGTGATTTTCTTTAATTGACTTATATAAGAAAGGAAATTGAAGCTCTATTTATAGGGAAGGAAACACTATGCACACATGAGCCAAACAGTATGAAATAATTTGCATTTTTTTACAAGTAACTAAAGATGCATGCATTTGATGTTATTCACATGAGCATATTTATTTTTATATTTTGATTTGACTCACCTGATAATCACATGAGTGGTTCATTTCATTTGTATTTTTTACTTGCAATTTCATCTTGTTCCAATATTGTTTGAATTGAAAAAATTGCTCTTTATATTTCTGCGGTGAGATATTTTTTTAAAAAATCAACCGATAATGTCAATATTATTAAGTTATTAAACACTTTTATTTAATGTTGAATGCGAGACTTCGCCGTTGTGTATGAATTTTGAGATGGTGTTTTTCACCTCATAAAAAGAACTATATCATAAATTTATATTAGTCAACCAAATTATTTGGATTAAAACAAACCTAAATAGTACAAAGACTTTTAACCTAAAGTGGCTAGTGTAAGTTTTGAAGTAGCACGGGCCAAAAATTATCAAGAAAATTAAAACTCTTCCATGACAAATGATGAGGAGCTTGATTTGCTACTCATCGAACATGAAAAAAGACTAGATTATCAAAATTTGGAAGAAAAAACTTCTGAAGTCTTTTGCTATTACCCTCAAGTAAGAGCCTTCGGATTAGAGTCATTTTGATAGTAGTGATGATGTTTGAGGAATCGGATAGAGTCCATCAAATTACAAATTCCGGCATTGGAGTACATGTGTGTTTCTTTGTTACAAGGAGACAGAGTAAAAATAAAAATAATAAAACAATTTTTAAAACAAACAAACTCTTCATTAATTTTATAATTAAGGTTTTGTATTGAAGTTGGAGACTTGTAGTGAAAAAAATAGATAAAGAGAGCTTTGTTTCCTTATTCATCGGATTCATTGGCTTGGATATCATTGTCTTGATCAAAGGGAGTTTACAATATACCTTTAGGATTTAATTGGTATCATAATCTTTAAATTATGCAGAAACCCAACTTTAACCATAATATATTGAAAGATACAAATAAAAGGATTTCTACTTAGGTGAAAATAAAGAATTTTACACCAAAATATAATGGAACATCTATAGCGAGTCTCATCTAAGCCATATCTATCTATTTTGTGTTTTTTTTGTTAAGGAAAAGCATTTTATTTATCAATAAATATTCAATAGAATGTGGTATATATGTCAATCTAAATTTAGAGATTAGCTACTATGAGGCTGCCTTAATTAAACTATGAGCAATTTTATTTGTTTATCGTATAATGAACTCAACGTACTAGAATTAACGTAGAAGAGAAAAGTCATGACTAATTCTATCCATATTTAATAATATGTTTGGTCCGTATATTCATCCTAGGTTCGAAGTAAATCTTCCATGTTTAAAAAATTTTAAATTGATCTTTTACGTTATTATGTCATCATAAATTAGTCATTTTCGTCAAATTTTATGTTATTTACACATACAACTCTACTAGCTACATGAAAGATTTAAGCTTGACTAAAATGACTAAGGGTCCGTTTGGCCTAGCTTATTTTTGAGCTTATGAAAACAACTTATGCAATATAAATTAAGTTTTATGTTATTTTATAGGTTTAAACTAGTAAAAATTGAATTTTTATAAGCTATTTTATCATAAAACTACATTGACAAATTTATAATAATACATAAAAATAGCATAAGTTGTTTGTATAAGTTCAAAAATAAGTTAGTGCAAGACGAAGCCTAATTATGATAATATTATTAACTTAAGAGACCAACTTTACTAAACATACAATTAAATATTTCATCTACATAACATTAACTTGAGAAATATTTAAAACATCTGATTGTTGTTTTATTGTGATCATCAACTCAATGTTGGTACTCATATCATTGTCCTTGTGTATGATTGAGAATTCGTTGAGATTATATTATATGGCTAATGTCACGGTAAGTGGTCCACCGTGGACAAGTGATATACCGAATATGAATTTTACAAAATTTATTGTTAGATTGAAAGTTTATATCGTATAGATCATCCATAAATTTTTTAAATTTTTTTGAAAATAATTTGATATGTTATTGAGAGCCATCAATATTTATTTTATTTAACAACCGTTAATCTTGATGTGTCTCAATAACATATCAAATTATTTTTAATTTTTCTAAATTTTTCTATAGATGATCTATATGATATAAACTTTCAATCCAACGGTGAATTTTGTAAAATTTGTATTCGTTATAATATTATTTGTGATTGGTCCACCATGAACCACTTAATGAAGTGGTCCATATTAGAATTTACCTATATTATATATCATTTATATTTGAAAAATTGCACATCCTTAAGAAAGATACTATGGGTGCTACATGGTATGTAGCTAGGATACCATTGAACCCGGCAACCATAACGGCAATGATTTTGACAAATATATAATTTTAATATATTTTTGAAAATGACTTGTATATAATTTTTTTTAAAAAAAATTAACAACATGCTATACTATGCTTTGCGTGAAATATACAGTAATTGTTGAAATTTCATTAGCCAAATTAAGGGGAAAAAAAGAGGTGTGTTATTTGAACATCCAAAAAAGTTGTCCTATGTAGACAATCAATTTTTTTTTCTATGCACGTAAATTGAAGCAGGCCAAAAATAATAAAAAATAGCAAAAAGGTGGCGGATTCCATGTTATGTGGTTGTTTGACAACTATTTGATTGTCAAAATAACATTAAAATAACTTTGAAAGTGACACACATGTGAATGTTGAACATATTAGGCTAATGTTGCACGTGCTGCGGCTATAGCCTATAGCATACAGAAAATACTTTTAATTTATTTGTTTTTTTACAATAAAAATACTTTTAATTTCATTTGTTTAATTAATTGTTACTATTTAGCTAATTAAATTTTTATTTTACAGTTATTTTTTTTTTGGAAATAATTAATTTTTTATGACATCGTGCTTGTTTATTTTTATTTTATTGCATAATATCGGATATTAATATTGTTGCACGTCCAAGCTATGTGACAAACTCTCCATAAGATATTTAACACTACTACATATGAATTATTCGTACTACAAAACAGAAATCAAACTCAGAATCTTAATTAAGTTGGAAGAGATTTCGCATCATCACATCTCTAAATGTTCTTGGGTGATATAGTTGCTTGTAATGTAGTACAAAATATTTTCTCAAATGTTCTAAGCCATTCAAATAAATTAAATAGATCACATGCAGAAAGTCAATATTATATTAGGAATTAGGAATATTGAATATTCGTTGGTGATCATTTGAACTCATATTGAATAGTATTCAACTCAATTATTTAGCTTTTAACATGGATGATGTATATGTTCAATCTGTAATCTGTGAAGCTCTAGACATCCAAAGAAGTTTTTATATCAATTCTAACCGAAATTGTCTACATTTTATAATTTCATATTTATGTTGTAATAATTAACTCTATAATCTCTATTTCTTATAACAGATATTCATTATGTGAAAGTCTCATATTTGACTGCTCCAATCCAATCACATGAAATTATGTCACATTATTTAGATCTATGTTAATTTGAGTTTAAGTCATGCTCATGCATCAATTAAGCATTCGAGTGTGTTTGTTTCAACAAAATATTTGATAGACACCATTTTTCTCATACATCTGCATGTGACTAATTAGAATAAAAATAGACAATAGTATGGCACCGGAGAAAGTCTTGGATAGGCACAAGTATTTGAGTACAAAAATTAGGCACACATATTAAAAAGATTAAAAGAAAAATAAAATGATCACATCAAATAATATAATTTTAATTATTTTTTATTTATTTTTTTTAGTTTAATGTGAGTGTGCCTAAAATTGAAGTGTTGTATTTGTGCCTATAGTAGACTTTCTCATTTCACCGACCATTATCACTTAATTATGAATAAGATAGATCAACACATAATAAAGTTTGTGAAATTTGATTAAATTTGTAAAATTAGTATTTTGTGAATTTTTTTTCCTTATCATTTCAAAGACGATATGATTAAATTTATGAAATTTTTAATAGAAAAACTTAAATGAATTTTTGTATATAAATAATATTGACTAAAAGTTAATCCAAGTATACAGTTCTATTAAAACTTGATAAAATTACGGATTAAATATGTTTTTAGTTCTTACATTCTGCTTTATAGTTAAGAATAGTTCATACATTTTTTTACAGTTTAAAAAAATCCTACAATTTTTTCCATAATCAAAATTTGTCTCCGCCGTTAATTTTTTTAACAATTTACTGATGAGGCGCAATTAGCCAATAACATGATGACATATGTTTTTTACCATGGCTTTAGTTTGGGTTACTGTTGTGGTTTTGGTTGAGTTTGTGGTGATGAAGATGATGTTGTGTTGGAGGAAGAAAGGTATAAATAAGTATTTGGTGTGGAAAGTTGCACAATAAATATGATGAAAAAAGACACATGTCACCATGTTATAGACTAATTATGCCACGTCAGCATTCTGTTAAAAAAAATTAACAGTGGGGAACAATTTTGATTACAAAAAAATTGTAGAATTCTTTTAAATCATAAAAAATATAAGAACTATTCTTGACTATAAGACAAATGTATGGACTAAAAACATATCTAACCCTAAAAATATTTGCAATTAAATCATTCTATTAAATAGGTACTACTGTACATGGTTCAGTGAGCTCGTATCGCAAACAAAAAACAATTGTTAGCTCTGAAGTCTTGATACTCAAAAAAGGTGACGTATCGTGTCCAATATGTACCCGATACCGATACGTTCTGATACTCGTATCGGTAAAGTATCAGTTAAATTATTATTTTTAATTAAAAAAATAATATCCGATAATCTTTCGATACGTTTCGATACTCGTATTGGAAAAATATCAGTTAAATCATTATTTTTAAATAAAAAAGTAATACCCGATACATATCTGATACGTCCCGATACCCAATGTTTGTTTGTATCTTTAGCACTTCTTGTGGTTTTTCTTTGTCAATATAATTTTTTACTTTTCAAAGAAAAACTATGGTATCCTACTATATAATAAGTTGTTAAATATTTGAGCTTTTCCCAAAATTCTGATATAAGACTAGATATTTTTTGCTTTTAATTATTAATATTGTTGATTTTAGTCATGTTTATATATTTGTATTTATATATTTAATTTTTAAATTACGTATCACGGCAGTATCGAATTGGAAATTTTAAAAAAATTTACATATCGACATATCAGTATCGACTTAGGGATGGCAAAATGGACCAAGCCGTCGGGTCGGCCCGTTTAACCGGCCATTTTTGGCGGGGTGGATTGAGATTTTCAATCCGCAAAAAAAGCGGGGCCCGTCCCGCCTAACCCACAAAAACACGGGACAACGACGGGGCGGGGCGGGTTGGCCCGTTGGGTCTAACCAATTTTTTATTTTTAAAAAAATCTTAGCCCATTTTAATGAGTTCTCTTTTTTTTACCCATATTAAAAAATAGAAACTCAACTCAATTAACCTAATAGGGTTAATATATATATTGATGATGAGGATGATGGAAATGAAGCTTCACCGTCAACATCGAAGCAAGCATCAATCAATGACGTTGTTAATTTGGATTGAAGATTAATTATTTTTTATTGCTTATTTTTGTTGGTGTGGATTTAAACATTGAATCCAAGTTTTGTTTGTGTTGATGGACTACTAAACCTTAGCATTTTTTTGGATTTAAATGGAATCCAAGTTTTGTTTGTTTTGGATTTAAACTAAGCACTTCTTCAGGTTTTATTATAATAAGTACGATTTGTTTGGTTTTATAATCATAAATGTTTTGAAGTTTTGAATGATAATTTTATTTTTCTTATCGCCTTGTTAGTTTATATTTTGATTTCCTCGAGTAGTTTTTTATTTTATTTTTTTATTATAATTTTTTATAATATTTTTGAGAATTTATAAAAAAATATATAATTAAAACTTTATTGACGGAGCACTCCCGCCAACCCGCCATCCGCCATGAAATGGGGCGGTTTGAATTTTTCAATCCACCATCACTAGTTAGCCAGGGCGGAGCGGGGCGGGTTGGCTCGCTTTGCCATCCCTAAGTATCGTATTGATATCATGTCATGTATTGAGGCATGATAGATTGTTAGCTTTGAGTAGATTATTCCATAATTTCCATTGTCATAAGTACAATCTTGAGTAAAAAATAAGTACAAACTTTTGGCCACATCTTAATTTAATATTATTGTGATTGTGAAAGCAACTTTTATTTAAGCTTTTATTTGTTGTCTTATACTTCTAGTACGTACATAGTGGTAATATTACATTAAAGGGCTTCATACACCGTACCAAAGGCAACAAGTGAATAAATTTTTATATTCTTATAATCCTCTCGCAGAATAAAACCAGGTAAAGATATGATTGATTGCTTCTAATTCCAAATCTTGGTAAAGTCTCCTGTGGAACATGTGAGTTTGAAATTTGTCATTTACTTATTTTTTAGGCTTCTAATTGTTATTACTTGTCCTCTAAGTTACCTTTAGGTGCTAAAAAAATATTTGTTTAATAAGATCATTGTTTTAGCGAAGTTTGTAAACCAACTCATGGACAAAGTCAAGCTGTTATCTTATCGGTGGCTACATACGACAAATGTTACTTTAACTTTCAACTCTCACTGTTGGTGGGCGAACCCTTTACTATGTTTGGGCATCGACCGATTGTATTTTATATATGTTGCTCTCTTGGATACTATTGTAAACTCTTGTAGCTCTTTTTGGCACGCCTTGTACTGATAAGTCTATCATTTTTTGTGTTTTTATCTATATATAACTCATTTTTGCTTGTTAAAAAAAAAATTATTGTTTTGAGTTTGAGATGCATGAATAATTGGGGAACAAAATTAATTGATGACTTAACTTCTTTTTCTTTTTTCTTTTTTTTTGGATAAAAATTGATGGCTTAGCTTTGTTTAAAGAGGCAAACATTTTAGCACCGCGGCTCCAACAAGGTAATAACGTGAAAGAACTAGTTCTTGCCATATGTTCGGGTGAGGATAGAAAACAAGCCAGGATGTTTGCGATGTTGGCGTGGACTCTATGGAATAATAGGAACAATAAGGTTTGGAATGATACAAGTGAAATTGGTAGGAACTTAGGCTTCAAAGCGCGTCATTTATGGGAAGATTGGTGCTTGGTACAGGATGGGCACCTCGGTCGACAACATCAAGTGCAGCAACAACAAGTTTTGAGATGGCAAAAACCCATGCAAGGTTGGTACAAATGCAACGTTGATGCGGGATTTCATAGAGCGATAAACAAAACAAGTACCGGGTGGTGTTTGCGTGATCATATGGGGCGTTTCGTCATGGCTGCAACTACATGGATGGATGGGAATTGTTCCATCGTGGAAGGGGAATCTATAGCCTTACTTGAAGCTTTGAAGTTTATGGTACAAAGGGGTATATCTCATGTTATGTTTGAGACGGATTCCAGGATTGTGGTGGATGCAATTCGTCATTCTAATGGTGGCAACTCCGAGTTTAGTTCTCTTGTTTTTAATATTAAGAATATATTGTCATATAATTCAAACTTCATGGTTGAGTTTATTAAGCGGCAAGCGAATATGATTGCTCATTCTCTAGCTAGGGCGGCCGTTTCATGGCCTTGTCGCTGTACCTTTGAGACATTACCCTTATGTATTACTCCTTTATTGAATAATGAAATGATATAAGTTATTGTTTGTAAAAAAAAAAAAAGGCAAACATTTTGTATTCATTGTTTATATGGTAAGCTATATATAATTTCTAACAAATATTTGTAGACGTTATCAGATTGTGAAACAAAATCTAGAATTTTGTTTTTATCAAAATAAAAATATGAAATTTTGTTTGGTTTAAATTGACCGCACCAATTACATGACCTTAAACGTTGTGGAACTGCTAGAAAATAAAAAGGCTACTAGAAAATTGTAGCCAAAATGTCAGAAATTAAAACACTTATATTTTTTGTCTTTATGTATAATTATTGTGCATTTTTTATCTTTATGTTTCTATTGTGAAAATTGAGTGATCAACTTGAGTCTCCGCGATCAATTTTATGTTTAGTTGATATATTGAGATGAACCAGCTTGACAAGTTGATTAGGTCGAAGAAGAATTAGAAATATATACTTCTTAGATTTCTAGGAACCATCTTCTTATAAATGATAATTGTGTCCATTACATAATGAACAATTTATATGGCGATGGTTATAACTCTATCAGTGTCGGGTCTTGAATTGAGGTTCCTCGAGAATGAATAGTGAAATTCTCAACCAAGTGACATCGAGGTTGTAGCTCTAATTATAAAGATAAAACACTAAAGAAGTGGTTTTTCCATGAATAGTTTTCTTTCCCTTAGAATTAGTCCTTGCGATTCCTTTTGTTGTATCCACCGAAAGTGATTGATTGGCTCTAAAGTGTCCTTATGAGAGTCCTTTTTGTGTTTTTGAAATATAGTTTGCACATTGTAATTTAGTTGTCCTGTAATTCAATATGAGATATGAATTTTAGTTTTCGTCATGTTTCTTAACTCCCAATTTGTTTGATTATATAAACAGGTTTAAAATCAAACACAGTAAGTGGAAATTATCTTGCTCAATCCTTTATTTTTAGTAAATCAAATACACATTAATATTGCTTATAATAATAAACACATTAATATTAATGTTTTTTAACAGACAACACTTACCACAACTTTTGTGTAAAAAATAGACTTAATTTTAATCCTCTTATTTTCACCTATTCACAATATTCGCCTCTGTATTTTAAAATCACACAGTTTTGGTCCCTATATCAAATTTTTTGTACTTAAAAATTATGATTTAACATATTTTAAATGATGTGACATACAACCTGATAATAAATAAATAATTAAAAGTCGAGAAATTACAAGAAAATTCAATAAAAACTTCGATTTCAATTTCAGAAACTAGTCATTTTTGAAATTTAATTAATGCAATGCAAATAATTAATACACCTAGATAAATCTATATCATAAAATTGTATGTCATATCATTTAAAATACATTATTAAGTCACAATTTTTAAGAATAAAAATCTAATGTAGGGATCAAAACTGTATGATTTTAAAATAGACGATCAATTTTGTGAAAATGTGAATATAAAGGAACAAAAAGCATTATTAAACGTAAAAAATAAAATAACAAACCCTTACCATAATTTTAATAGCATTAATTTCTTTACAATCTGTCATTTTTTTGATACCGCTTTACAATCAGTCATCAACACATTCTAGCTGGTAACCATTATTTTTATGTCATTTCATATTTATTAATCAATAATTAATTAATAAATACACTATTCACTCTTACGAAACATTTAATAGCATTAATATCTTTATCTCGATCAACGTCACATTACAAATTTTCAAAGGACTTTTATGTCACTTTACATTAGTTAAAATAGAAAAAGTAAGAAAGAAAAAAAAAAAGATTCTTTTTCCCAAACCCACTCTCAGCAAGTATGATATCAAAAATTTTGATATCATACTTGCTGATATCATAACAAAATATTCAAACAAAAAACTCTTCACTTAATCCAACGGCTCAGAACCTTCTCCTTCATCGACTCCATTAGATCGTAACCGTTAATCAGTGTAGCCAGAGCGTGAACATTTTCACGTCGCGTTACTGAGTTAACACCCCGAGTCAGCTCTGACTCAGTTCACGTTTCGTCTTATTCTCTTCTCTTTCACTCACTCTCTCACTCTCTTCACTTTCTTCAACGTTTCTCTTCGTCAAAATCAAAGAGGTTAATCGAAGAGGTTCGAATTTTTTTCATAATTTTTGTTTAATTTTGATTAATTGTGTTTTGTTGGTGTAATTGTTAATTTGTTGAATGAATTTGAGTTTAATTATGCGAATTTTTTTTTGTTTTTTGATGCAGAGGTGGAAGAACATTGTGGATTTCGGTGGAGAGTGAGTTCATATAATCTTTTCCATTTTCACGAAGGTAGAGTGAAATTCGAATTTATTGCATGCTAGTTTCTATTTTTGTTGTTTGAAAATTCATTGTTGTTTTGAAGTGATAAACGATTTTGAATTTTAATTTAGGGTTTTTGGTTGTGGTTTTGTGACTATAAAGTTCAAAACTTGATTTAGGATTTTTTAATATCTATTTTGAGATTTTTTTATTTATTTGTGATTTTGAATTTTAGGAAAGTATTGATTTTGGGGTTTGTTGAATTTTTATTCTTTGATTTGGGATTTTTTTCTTCATGTTATTTTGTTGTTCTTCCAATTTTCTTCTGTTTTTCTTACTTAGTCCTAGTGTTTATTGTTTCACTGCTCTCTTTTGAAATGTTAGTTTCTCTCAACGTGGGTGATTGAAGAAGGTGAGAGGGAATTAGGGAAAGAAATAAGTTTGATGTAAAAAGATATGATAGAAATGAGCATTGTGATTCGTGATGGTTAACGAATTTTCTGTTAAACGAGTTGTATGTATTTGTTTAGTTTCTCAAAGCACATGTGCAAGACGAAGAATGTAAGGTCATATACCCAAAAGTATCATTTTTGCAGCCTTGGTTTTCTTAAGCCCCATTTTGGACTTGGAATTCAGCCTTGAAAACGAAACTAGAATGGTTTTTTTTTTTTAGTTTTAGTTATCGTGTGATTCATGCCAAGTGTTTGATTCAGAATCAAATTTCTAAATATCAATTTCAAATAATTTAGAAATTAGTTTAAACTATTAAGTTTGATGTAAAAAGATTATGACAGAAATGTGGTTTGTGCGCTTTTACAATGTCTAGTAGCTGCTACTACCTCTTAGAGTTGTCTGTTTGAAGTTTTTGATCAATCCTATGTGCCCTTCCTACCATTTAGAGTAGTTTAGTTTATTTAGTAAAAGAGGCTTTTGGTACAAGTGAAACTTTGCAGTGGAATGATGCAAATGGGGTAAATTGTATGGATGTTAAGCCAAGCTTTATTATGGTTACAAGTATGATATGATTGAATTTAGATCACTGGACAGCTATAACGGTTTAGTTAGAATCTTAGTATTTAATCAGTGTATAATTAAGTTATTCATGAGTTACCAAGTTGTATTGAAGGTTGATTTTATTTTTTCTATTAATTCTAATCTATGAAGCCCTGTTGAATAGATTGGTTTGACTACAAACAACCTCTAACTTCAGTAAGCTGTATCTGATGCTAATCTTCTTGCTTATGTGCTTGAGCAGTCCAAAGATCTGTACTTTAATTATGCGAATTTGTTTGTGTTTCATGCAGAGGTGGGAGAGCATTGTGGATTTCAGTGGAGAGTGAGTTCCGGTACCTCCGGCGTTGGAAGATTATTAGAGCCACCACTGCGGCTACTTCCTCTGCACCCTTTCCCGCCTAGTCAAGCAATTTCTAGGTAAGTGTTCTCTCTCTCTCTCAAATAAATCTCATCTCATTGAATGAAAAGCATTGTTTAGGGTTTTTTGATTTAGGATTTTTTTAATTTCTAATTTGAGATATTTTTCTGATTTGGGATTTTGAATCTCAGCAAGGTATTGATTTTGGGGTTTGTTGAATTTTTATTCTTTAATTTGGGATTTTTTATTCATGTTATTTTGTTGTTCTTCCAACTTTCTTCTTGCTGATTTTCTTACTTAGTCCTAATGTTTATTGTTTCACTGCTCTCTTTTGAAATGTTAGTTTCTCTTAACTTGGGTGATTGAAGAAGGTGAGAGGGAATTAGGAAAAGAAATAAGTTTGATGTAAAAAAGATATGACAGAAATGGCCATTGTGATTCGTGATGGTTAACTAATTTTCTGTTAAAGGAGTTGTATTTGATCAGTTTCTCAAAGCACATGTGCAAGACGAAGAATGTAAGGTCACATACCCAAAAGTATCATTTGTGCAGCCTTGGTTTTCTTAAGCCCCATTTGGACTTGGAATTCAGCCTTGAAAATGAAACTAGAAAGGGGTTTTTTAGTTTTAGTTATCGTGTGATTCGTGCCAATTGTTTAATTAGATTCAGAATCAAATTTCTAAATATCAATTTCAAATAATTTAGACAATAGTTTAAACTATTAAGTTTGATGTAAAAAGATATGACAGAAATGGGTTCGTGCGCTTTTACAATATCTAGTAGCTGCTACTACCTCTTAGAGTTGTCTGTTTGAAGTTTTTGATCAATCGTATGTGCCCTTCCTACCATTTAGAGTAGTTTATTTAGTAAAAGAGGCTTTTGATACAAATGAAACTTTGCAGTGGAATGCTACAAATATGGATCTTTGAAATATTTGTTTGGGGTAAACTGTATGGATGTTAAACCTTAAGCCAAGCTTTATTATGGTTACGAGTCTGATATGATTGAATTTAGATCCTTGGACAGCTATAACGGTTTAGTTAGAACTTAGAAGTTTGATTTGATTTGATTTTCTTAAATCTTAAATATCAAACCATAATCTTAATATAATCATAGTATTTAATCAATGTATAATCAAGTTATTCATGAGTTACCAAGTTGAATTGAATGTTGATTTAATTTTTTTTATTAATTCTAATCTATGAAGCCCTGTTGAATAGATTGGTTTGACTACCAACAACCTCTAACTTCTTTTTTTTTTTTGACAATTAAACAACCTCTAACTTCAGTAAGCTGTATCTGATGCTAATCTTCTTGCTTATGTGCTTGAGCAGTCCAAAGATCTGTACTTTAATTATGCAAATTTGTTTGTTTTTCATGCAGAGGTGGGAGAGCATTGTGGATTTCAGTGGAGAGTGAGTTCCGGTACCTCCAGCGTTGGAAGATTAGTAGAGCCACCACTGGGGCTACTTCCTCTGCACCTCCGGCGTTGGAAGATTAGTAGAGCCACCACTGCGGCAACTTCCTCTGCACCCTATTCCGCCTAGTCAAGCGACTTCTAGGTATGTGTTCTCTCTCTCAAATAAATCTCATTGAATGAAAATCATTGTTTAGGGTTTTTTTATTTAGGATTTTTCTAATTTCTAATTTGAGATATTTTTCTGATTTGGGATTTTGAATCTCAGCAAGGTATTGATTTTGGGGTTTGTTGAATCTTTATTCTTTAGCTGAAGGAGCAGCAGCAGCGGCACCTCCCTCTCTGCTCTGCGACCGTAATCGTCTTACACCGGGAGGAGCTGAATCACATCAACCAACTCTGATCTTCTTTCCTAAAGTTTTCTTTTCAATTTCGGTAACCAATCAAATCTCTAATTTCTCTCGCCTTTTTTATTGCTTCTTCACTCTCCCACACCCCAAGTTCTAATCTGTATCAATAGGATTTTCTTCATGTTTTGTGATGTTTATTGTTATTCTAGATGAACATCAACTTTTTCGTTTCCTTTAAATGGGGCCTTTTTTTGTGCTTTTGGTTTATAGCTGTTTTTGTTGTTTTGTGTTTCTTTGTTATTATGCTTTTGTTTAAGCATAGATAGATACTCCCTCCGGTTCTATACATACGCAAAATTTGACTTTTTAGATTCATTGGAAATGTAGTGTATCTAGTCAATAATATAGACTAGATACATTACGTTTTCAATGAATCTAAAAAGTTAAATTTTGCTTATATATAGAACCGAAGGAAGTATATACTTAAAGTGAAAGTGTTTTTTACTGTTTATTGCGTTGATGAAATGTTTATGAATTGAATTGTTCTGCTTTTGGTTCTGTTATGTTTAGGTTCATTTGAGACATCAAGTTTCAAGTCTTTTAATTGGGTGAATTTGTTTTGCTAACCTCCGGTGTCGGAAGATTAGTAGAGCCACCACTGTGCGCGGCTACTCCCTCTTCACCCTATCCCGCTTAGTCAAACGACTTCTAGGTACGTGTTCTCTCTCTCTCTCTCTCTCTCTCTCTCTCTCTCTCTCAAATAAATCTCATAGATTGAAACTTAAAATCACACAACTCTATTTTTCTAATTGGTTTGCAACTGGTTTTTAACTTTGAATCACAGAACTCTGTCTTTAACTCATATCTGAATCGCAACTCAGATTTGCAAATGGCAACTCAGAAGCTTTAATTCGAAATTCCAAAACCCTAATTCCTAATTCCAAAACCCTAATCCACAATTCAACTCATAAGAATCTGCAAATTAGCTTAATCGCAAATCAGAAAATTGGGACAGAATCGCAACTCAGCTCAAAAGAATCCCGACTCAGCTCTCGAAGATTGGGACAGAATCGCAAAATCAGCTTAACTCACAAAATCAGTGACAGAATTACAAATTGAAAAGTCGGTGAGTTAGATTATTAACCTTGTGTTGTTAGATTATGGTGGGTTTAACTTCTATTCTCTGCAACTGTTGAATCTAATTTTTTCTATCTTTATATAGTGTTTGTAATTGTGATTACGGTACTGATTGTGTTTAAGGAAATAAGAATTTAATTGTATAAACTCAAATTTAGTTAGAATTGAGTAACAGAGGAGCTGATATATGATAATATTGAAGGGGTCAATGATATAAGAACTTAATTATATAAGGTTTTAGTATGAAGCCAATGATGAACCATTTTTTTTTACATGCTTACTTAGTTTTGCTATTGAGTTTCTCATGTCTCATTTGTAACATTGGACTTACTTCCTTTTTGTTTTTCATTTGGGTAATTCGGTTCTTTTGATGACCATAGATATTATTTTTTGGACATAAATATGATTTTCATTAGTGGCTCTCTGGTTGTTGGTGTTCTTTGCAGTTCAACATTAAGCAAGACATATTTTGTTGAAATTATGGTTAAATTTGGTTAATGGTTTTCATTTATCTTTACATCATCAGTTTTGTTTATGGAGTCTGTTAGCCATTATTAGTTCAATCATTTGCTGCTGTCTATGTAGGGGTTTAGACTCAGCATTATTAGTTTAGTACATTATCAATTTAGTTTATGGTTTTCATTTATCTTGGTCCAATCATTTCCTGCTGTCTATGTCGGGGGTTTAGACTAAGCATTATTAGTTTAGTACATTATCAATTTAGTTTATGTTTTTCATTTATCTTAGTACATTATCAGTTTTGTTGTTGTATGCATTTCAACATTTGTGAAAATATTGGTAAAAAACATTTGTGAAAATATCAATTAAATCTTGGTAAGTAATGAATTAGTTTGTGTTTTGTAGATTTTTTACTATATCTAAAGCTTGAGAATATTTGATTCTACTATGTCTTCCATCATTGCCGCGTTGATATTGCTAGATTTGAACATTTATTGGTTTCTGTAATTTTAGTTTTCTCTGTGAAGACGTGGTTGTTAAGTAGTGGTATTGTTTCTTCTAGAGGGCAAGAATGTTATTTAGCTGGAAGCTTGTTTAGCTAGAAGCTTGTTTTGATTTTCTTAAATATTAAATATCAAACCGTAAACTTAATACAATCATATTATTTAATCAGTGTATAATTAAGTTATTCTTGAGTTACTATTAGAATAGTAACAAATAGTAATGTTTTAAGTTTTAACTTTCTTACCTTTCAGTAAGATATTTTTCTCTCTTTACTATTTTAGATTATTCCCTGCCAGATGTCATCTTATAATTTGAGACTGAAAATTTTCACACCTCACAGTTTGTTACAGGGGTGTGGGATAACAATAGTTATATATATTCATGCACCTTGTAATCATTCTCTATAAAGAAATACAATTACAGAACTTACCAAGAGATGAATTATCGCTTCTTGTTTTCAATAGTAACCAAGTTGAATTGATGGTTGATTTTATTTTTTTATTAATTTTAATCTATGAAGCCCTGTTGAATAGATTGGTTTGACTACAAACAACCTCTAACTTCATTAAGTTGTATCTGATGCTAATCTTCTTGTTTATGTGCTTGAGCAGCTCGGAGATCTGTACTTTGCAAGATTGAGAGATAAAAAATGGTATGTTTTTTTCTCTCTTGCTTTTCATAATTGTTTTATATATTTCTGTATTAATCGTATAACTACTATTGCAGGGTGATGATTCTGGTCTGGGGAGTGACAATGTTGATTGGAATACCGATGATGAGCTTGAGATCGAGGGCTTTCATTCCTCATGTTCAACTGTTCCCAATGCACACACAATTACTGCTGGGTCTGTAGGTTCTAACTCCCCTTTAACCGTAGAGGTAAGTCATCTATGTAGCATGATGTACTCATTTCATTTCTCATATATGTACAACTTAACATTTTTTTTTTAATAAGCACTTATCATGTTTGTTTAATTGCTTCTGAGTGTTTATTTTATTACAAAATTTAAATAAATAATATTTTTTAATGTTTTTAAGTGTTAGTTACACTACTGATTAATGGGCTGTTTTGGAAGAGAGAAATACTGTTGACTTAAGCGATGATATGGGTAACACTACCTCTACAGTTTTATACATAATCAAAGACCCTAACTATGGTGAATTAGAAGAAAAAAATATATAGTTAACTAAGTTATAGACTTATGGTTATTGTGATCTAGTATTGATTGACATTAGAAAATGTTTGACATGGAACATATTTGTGGTTGTGTGATATGAATATATGAGATGATTTCTCATTGTTATTATATACTTTGGTTGTGTACATCTGGTTTTATATTCTGAGTACTATGAAAGTGGTTCACTGCAATGAAGAGAGAACGCAGTTTATACGCCAAGTGTTCATACTATTTTGAGATGGATATTGTTTGCTGTATTTGAAGTCTTTTTGTTGTAACAGAGTAAATACAACCTATATGTACAAATAAAAAACGCAATGTTTATGAACAAATTCAGCCAATTGAACTGTGTCCTACTACAGAGTGATTACAATTCTTTTCTATTATCATTATCAATAAAGATTAGAGTTAACAGTGTAACCCACTCTCTCACTCAGCTCTATTGACCCTACCCACTTATCAGTCATTACACAACAGAAATTTACGCTGAACATAATACTGATACCGTATTACCACATTCTGATGCTTACATATTTGGTGTTCCTATCACAGCAAGAGGTGCATAAAAGCTTTTATGAAAACGTGAAGCTTTTATGCACCTTTCTCGATGGACACCAGCTTTTTAAATCCAAATACTACCGACTTAAGTGCTGGTATGGGTAACACTAACACTACCCCGCGTTTGATTCTGTTGTAGTCTCTTTTTTCCTGGGCTTAGGCCCTCATTAAAATAAAAAAAATAAAAAAGTGGTAGGCAACCAACTAAAAATGATAAACCAAATGATTGACCAACCTACCAGATCATTGCAGAAAAAGAAGCTTTGAGAATTGGGACCTTACTAAAGCAGTTTTACATATATAATACATATTTTAGTTTTGATTTTGCGGATTATTTACATTTCTTATTTCATTGTAGCTAGTTCCTCTTGAATCAAGCTCCTTATTTATATAGCTATTGATTTGATGGTTTATCCAATCCAATTACCTATACCTGAAAGTATTTAAACCCAATGAACAATCACATGCATCATTCAGAAAAATGCATATAGAAATATGATTCTTCGCAGGAAATTGTCTTTTAGATGCTAACATATATTTCTCTCTCCCTGAAGGCAAGTTCGTTTGCTGGTCCATCTAATACCAAGGTGTTTGACCATTTTATCAGTATGGGATTTTCTGCAGAAGTGGTTTCTAAAGTAATTCAGGAATATGGTAAAAGCACTGCTTTACTCTATTTAAGTGTAGATTACTAGATTGTGATTCATAAACTTCGTAACTAATACTGCTCTGATGGAATGCAGGTGAGGAAAATGAAGATAAACTTCTTGAAGAGATTCTCGCATACTCAGTAAGTTTATATTTTCTTAAGCCTTTTACTGTTAGCATTTTGCTGTTGTTCCTAGGAACTATTGTCAAATTATACCCAATATGCGGTATCCCTTACTTTAAAAGCGAGCCTTGGCGCAACGGATGGTTGCTGCCTTGTGACCTGTAGGAGGTCACGGGTTCAAATCTTGGAAATAGCCTCTCAATTTGTGGGGGTCTTTCGTTTTGTAGTAGTAAAGTTACATACTACCCTCCCCAGATTCCACCTTGTGGGATCCTAGTGAACTGGATGGTCGTTATGTAAGAATCCTACAGTGGCAGGAGCTAGGGAATAGTTCAACAAAGTGTTGGCCTGTTGTAAACTTCCTTACCTTACATTTGCAAGAGGCTTATTCCCTGACTTGAATCCTTGGCCAGTCACACAACAGCAACTTCAATTGTTGCACCAGAACTGCTTTTTTAGTAGCATTTCAAAAAATAGTTTGCAGAATTGCAGCTTTAATAATTTGATATTAAGTAGGAAATAATAGAAATTCATTCTTTTTATATTGATACCAAATAAGAAATAATAATAATAATAAATTAGTTCTTCAAACTTAGAAGGAATTAAAAAAACATATATATTATTTTGTGAAAGTTATGTATCTTAACATGTTTCCTTTAATTGTTATCGATTTTTCCCTCTCATGAAGAAGATATCAATCAATTTCGTAGTTTAATATTTTGATGTTTTCATTGAACATTTTTGAAGAAAGACATCAACTCGAAGAAAGAAAGTTATATTAAATCTCTAGTTATTAAGAATTGAAGTTAATTCTTATTGTAAGTTATTTTTGTTGTCTTGGGTGGGATTGGGCATTTAGTGTTCATACCATTGGGTCTTGTCATAGAAATGGGCCTGCTGACCCATAATAGATGACCACACTTAAGGGTAATAAAGCTATGCCCAATATATATGGAAAGTATATCACAGAAAACGTGAGAAGGTTAGGAGTGCTGAGCTGGAACCTAATGCGTAAGAAGGTCCATGAGGTACATGGAGAGTGGGGTAAGGAAGTTAGTTATATAAGGAAAAGGAGTTCTATGAACACTCTCTTTCCAACAGCCACTCTCTTATTGTGTGAAATCAACATGGGCTACGCTACTGATTAAGAGGATTAAAGCAGTTAATAATAGTGCATAATCAACATGGGTCATTGCAGAAAAAGAAGCTTTGAGAATTGGGACCTTACTAAAGTAGTTTAACATATATAATATGTATTACAGTTTTAATTTTGTGGATTATTTTCATTTTTTATTTCATTGTAGCTAGTTCCTTTTGAATCAAGTTCCTTATTTATATAGCTATTGATTTGATGGTTCATCCAATCCAATTACCTATACCTGGAAGTATTTTAAACCCAATGCGCAATCACATGCATCATTGAGAAAAATGCATATAGAAATATGATTCTTCACAGGAAATGGTGTCTTTAAGATACTAACATATGTTTCTCTCTTCCTGAAGGCAAGCTCGTTCGCAGGTCCATCTAATACCAAGGTGTTTGACCATTTTATCAGTATGGGATTTCCTGCAGATGTGGTTTCCAAAGTAATTCAGGAATATGGTAAAAGCGCTGCTTTGCTCTGTTTAAGTGTAGATTACTAGATTTTGACTCAAAGTTTGTAACTAATACTTCTCTGATGGAATGCAGGTGAGGAAAACAAAGATAAACTTCTTGAAGAGATTCTCACATACTCGGTAAGTTTATATTTTCTTAGCTTTTTACTGTTAGCATTTTGCTGTTGTTCCTAGGAACTATTATCAAATTATACCCAATATGCAGTATCCCCCACTTTAAGAGTGAGCCCAGGCGCAACGAATGGTTGCTGACTTGTGACCTAGAGTAGGTCTCAGGTCCAAATCTTGAAAATAGCCTCTCAATTTGTGGGGGTCTCTCATTTTTGTGGTAGTAAAGTTACATACTACCCTCCCCAGATTCCACCTTGTGGGTCCTAGTGAACTGGATGTTCTTTATGTTGAAGCCCACAGTGACGGGAGCTAGGAACTAGTTGAATAGAGTGTTGGCCTGTTATAGGTTTCCTTACCTCACATTCACAAGAGGCTTATTCCCCGACTTGAATCCTTGGCCAGTCACACAACAGCAACTTCAATTGTTGCACCAAGACTACTTTTTTAGTAGCATTTAAAAAAATAGTTTTCAGAATTGCAGTTTTAATAATTTGATATCAACTAAGAAATAAAAGAAATTCATTCTTTTTATATTGATACCAAATAAGAAATAATAATAAATTCATTCTTCAAACTTAGAATATATATTATGTTTTGAAAGTTATGCATGGTAACGTATTTCCCTTAATTGTTATGATTTTTCCCTCTCATGAAGAGGATATCAATCAATTTTGTATTATAACATTTTGATGTTTTCACTGAACATTTTTGAAGAATTGACACCACCTGAAGAAATCAACGTGGGTTCCACCACTTTATGTGAGACCCTCTTCCAAAGTGTGGAACACATTGATTTCACCCATTAAGAGAGTGAGTGTTGGAAAGATAGTGTTCTTAGCCCTCCTCATATAAGGAATAATGAGGAGAGAAGGGAAATGATCATAGAATTCTGGTATTGGTGAGAGAATTGATCAGCGAATGTTTCTCTTCGGTGGGAGGCATTTGGCTAGGCTGTTAGTGACCCTTTCAGAATTTATTTCTTTTATGTTTCATATTGTAATCACTTTTCCCCAATTCAATACTACATCAGTGATTCAGTTTCTATTTCCGTTGTTTCTACTACCTTGATACAGTTTAAATAATATGTTACGAATCTCTTTGATATCCATAGGACTGTGACTCTGCTTGCTTTAATCTTTTTCTTTAAGAACTTGTTTGCAAGATTGCCTTAATAAAATTTGTAGGTCTGTGGAAAGTCAAAACAAGCAGTTAGTCAATATTAAATGTCTACTACGTGTGCTAATAATATATACATGCATATTTTTTCAGCATTATTCATTAGCTCCTTTCTTCCCCCATTTCACGTCTTTGGTTCTTTTTGACCTTTTTTAGACTTCTTTCTGACATGTTTTTTCAATTTTGGTTGCCAATGTCATAGTTATATTTATTATATTTGTTTTTCTTCATATTTACAGGCTCTGGAAAGTTCTTCTCGGCAGCAACAACAGCAAGTTGAACCAGATCCCACCTCTTCCGAGTATGCAGGGAGCTCGTGGGATGATTTATCGGACGACGATTCTTTTTCTGATGATGTAAACACTGCTCGTGTTTTCATATTTTGTTTTTCAGAGTTTGCTATTTGATTCATCTTATCAATTATCATCATGCTATTTTGTGTCTTTAGTGTCATCTACTTGTATTGTTTCTAGTTTGCTATAGAGTATGCAATAATGGACTTGATACTTTTTTTCAAACATGACTGCATGAGATAAATTTATATGGTTTGTGTTTCTTGCTTGGGTAGATTCTGAGTAACTTAGATTTCTCTTTTGCCTACAAAGAAAAATGAAGATATCTTTGTTGTGTTTCCACTTGCTTTTAAATGCATTTATGGGAATTCTGGAATTGATTATGCTAGGAAGAATTAAGATGCAGGATATGTATTTTAAGTTAAAGGTTGAGTATTGTTTTGTGCAGGAAATGCCAAAATCTGTTTCTAAAGATGATGACACACTGCTGGCCCTGGTAAAAATGGGATTCAAGGAGCCGGAGGCTTTGGTGGCCATAGAAAGGTTAGGTCCAGACGCCTTACTTGATGACCTTGTTGATTTCATCAGTGTTGCTCAACTGGTGAAAGCAGAAGATGCTCTTCTGCCTCCTGAAGACAAGGTATTAAATTTATAATATGTTTTTTCTGAATCTGTTTTCCTTACCATCATTTTACCTATTATATTATTATTATTATTATTATTATTATTATTATTATTATTATTATTATTATCATTATTATTCATGTGTTACAATTTTAAACTTAATTTTTGACAGCCACAAAGCAGCGGACATTCAAAACTGAAAAAGCGGAGTCTCTACGAGTATGAAGTGCTGGGAAAAAAGAGACCAAAGGTTGTTGAGAAGAGAGCACTGGGTGAGGAGGACGATGAGGCTCAGGCACTTAATTTGCCTAATCCGATGATGGGATTTGGAATTCCCACTGAGCCGAGTTCCATAGTGACAGATAGGAGGTTACCTGAAAATGCGGTCGGACCACCGTATTTTTATTATGAGAATGTGGCGTTAGCACCGAAAGGTGTTTGGGGGACAATTTCCAGATTCTTATATGATGTGGAGCCGGAGTATGTGGACTCCAAGTACTTCTGTGCTGCAGCTAGGAAACGGGGATACATTCATAATCTCCCCATTGCAAATAGGTTTCCCCTTTTGCCTCTTCCGCCGCGTACGATACACGATGCATTCCCTTTATTGAGGAGGTGGTGGCCGTCATGGGATCCTAGGACGAAGCTGAATTGTCTGCAAACTGTACACGGAAGTGCGAGACTCACGGATAGGATTAGGAAGGCGGTTGAGAGTTGTGAGCACTTGGAAGAACCCACTGAGGTTGTCAAGAAGTTTGTCTTGGATCAGTGTCGGAAGTGGAATTTGGTATGGGTGGGCAAGAATAAAGTTGCCCCCCTAGAGCCCGACGAAGTGGAAATGCTGTTGGGATTCCCCAGGAACCACACAAGGGGAGGTGGTATAAGTCGGACGGACAGATTCAAATCACTTGGAAATTCTTTCCAGGTATGAAAATACTCTCTCTCTCTCTCTCTCTCTCTCTCTCTCTCTCTCTGATATGTCTGTTAGCTAAGAGGATTATTTAGTTAGTTTAGTAGCTTGAGTCGGTTAGTAAAGATAATTGGTTTCTCTTTCTGATATGTCTGTTAGCTAAGAGGATTAGTTAGTTTAGTAGGTTGAGTCGGTTAGTAAAGATAATAAGGCATATGTCATAAGAGACTTATTTGGTGGTAATTAGAATTGGGAATGTCTTGGATCTCTCAAATATCAAGGGAATTTGATAGGTATGCAAACAATAGATTGAGGAATTAATGGATAAAATACTGAGTAAAGGGAAATAATTTTTGTGATTATGATAACTAAACAACTTTCCAAGACAATTTGGGCCTGTAAGTACATATAAGGTACTTATTAGAATTTGTGTTCTTTTTGTTCATAGGTAACAGTACATTCATTATATTCATAATCTAAATCAGTTTTTAATTTATGTCATCTGATATCAGTGCCAGTTGTGTTTACTTTCTCTCTCCCACCATAATAATAAAGCCTCCGTAAATATATGTGGGGACAGTATGTGTTTACCGTCATATAGAAATATACTATTGGGTGGAACTATCTAAGAATGTTGTAAGTAAACTTAATTCGTATTCAGATTCAAAATATAAGGGTATATGAATTCAGAAGACCAAAAATCTGAGTAAAACATTAAAATAGATTGATGCAATGAGAGCCTCTACAAAGAAATTGCTTTTAGATACAACACATCAGTAGCATTTGGGTGTTTAGTGCCAAACAATATGTCTAATACTATCTAGTTTTTGTTTTTTTTCTATGAAACTTTCAGGTTGACACGGTGGCATATCACCTATCTGTTCTGAAGGAAATGTATCCTAATGGGGTCAATCTTCTCTCTCTCTTTTCTGGAATTGGTGGCGCAGAGGTAGCTCTTCATCGGCTTGGCGTCCCTCTGAAGAATGTGGTGTCAGTTGAGAAATCTGAAGTGAACAGGAACATTGTGAGAAGCTGGTGGGAGCAGACAAACCAGAAGGGAAATTTGATTGACATGGATGATGTGCAGCAACTAGATTCCGATCGTTTGGAGCAGCTGATGAGTGCATTTGGTGGGTTTGATCTGATTGTTGGTGGTAGTCCGTGTAATAATTTGGCTGGAAGCAATAGGGTTAGCAGGAATGGACTCGAGGGCTCTGAGTCGTCCCTCTTTTACGATTATTTTAGGATTCTAGACTTGGTGAAAGCTATGACACCAAGATTTAGATGATTTGTCTGTGGGAATTTCATTTTCAGGATTTGTATCAAAACATTTAGGATCTTCTACATTGTATCAAAACATTTAGGATCTTCTACATTTCACTGTTCATCTCATTTTTGTTGTCAAACAATGAAAGGCAACAACAATAACAAATAATTATTTTTCCTTGACATTTCTACTTTCGTTTTATATATTTGTGTGGTGAAAATCGGATACTCTCTAAGTACAGTTGCAAAGAGCAAATGTATTTCTAGGAATTATTCAAGAATAACATGTTCTTGAACATTTTTGTATCTATTATGCAAATCATGAAGAGCTAAAAACTAAGCTTCACTTGGCACAAATAATACATGACTTTTCTTTTAATAAGGTACAACACGATCAATACACACAAAAGTCATACTCATGTTATTTACATATGCAACAATCAGTGATCTTGTCTTGTGAAAAAACCAGCATGACACTAGATGCTCCAAACCAACCAAATCTTGGACTGAGTTATTATAACGAGGATAATTTTGTTTTTCTGACAACTCACAATACTTATAATTATGGATAATTAATTAATTATAGTGTGTTCTGAAACACTTGTAAATGAAAGAGAAAAAATATTTTAAGTGACATGAGCTATATTTGCATAGTTTGGGTTGCATTTTCTTTTGTGAGTATATATAATTATCCCCTTTATCTTGGCTTATCTTTATGTTTTGTGGCGGGGAGAATTTAAATATAACATAATTAATTTTGATTGAATTGATTTTGATAAATTAATTTAACATAAAAAGTTATTTTTATCGATACATGTTTGAATAGTTTGAATAAAAAATGATTTTTAATGTATAATTGTCGAAATGAATTTTAATGTGTGTATTTAAAAGGGTATATTGTACTAGAAAGTTTTTTAATGTGTGTATCTAACTTTTGTGTTTTAACATTTTACTTTATGATTTGGTGACTTAGGTGGAGGTTAGAGACTAGAATGTTAAATATTGAGTGTTTGATTCGATCTCTCTATCTTCAACAATAATAAGAATACTAACACATGCTTTAAAATGAATTTAAAGTTAGATTTCATTTTTATAATTATTTATAAAATACGGTTATTTATAGATTAGTTGAAACTTTTTAAATTAAAATGTATATTATATTAGAATTTTTTATATATATTAGATATAGAGTTTAGAATAAGAGAGCAAGATATGAGAAATATATAATAGGTTTGATATACTGTTTAGAATAAGAGAAAAAGAATTATAAACTAAAGAAATGTTTTCTCTTTTTTTTTTTCCTTCTTCATTAGTTTGGTTGAATAAAGATTGAAAAGAGAAAAGAGATAATATTTATGAAATGACAAAAATGTCTCTAACCTAAATCTCAATAAACAATTCTTCTATCTAGGACGAAAAATAAAATTATAAGTTTATCCCAAATCATCTTACTTTATATACAATAAAATTTAGTTAAATTATATCTACTAGTATAATTAAATTAAATAGTTTTATTATTCTATGTGAAAATATGAATTAGAGTATTAATAATTCCGTCGCACTTTTATAAACTTTCAAAATACCGTTATCAGCTTTCAAAAAACCGTTACAACTTTTTTCCCGTTGAAAAATATAATTGTAGTATTGAGCTTTCAAGGTACCACCATGTAAAGTGAGAGAAGGCATGAATGTCGCATAAAGACATTAAAGGAAACAAATCAGTCGTCTCTATCCCTCTCTCTGTAATTACAACTTCCGCCATAACAAACACATCTTAACTTAAAGATAGATTGATTTCAACTATACATAATCAGAAATAACAACATTAACAAAAAACGCGGCTTATGCCTTTCATTGAAGCCAACCAAAATTGAAAAATCAGAAACAACAACTTCAACCAGAATCAATTTGAACAACCAAAACAATCTTCTCAACCAATACCAAAACATCCACCAAATCAAATCATATATTCAAACACCATAAACATACATTTTACACTCTAAATGCACAACTAAAAAAACACTTTTCAATTTTCACAAAACTTATAGTACAGCAACACAAATTCTCTTCAATGCATTATTCATCGAAGACCGTCCAATATACATTTCAATCCTTTAATTAATGTTTACCACACACAATAATACAAAATCAACAAATGCAAGTTAACTTAAAAAAATTACAATTAAGAGAATCTTATCTCCTAATATAGGTATATGATCATGATTCATGACCAACTCCAAATTACAGAAAAAGATTTTTTAAACCCTTATAACCAAATATATACAACTATACCATAGACCTTAACCTTAGCATATTCATGGCAAAAAATACTCATTTTGGAAGAATAATTGGGTTTTAGGACAAATAAATTAACCATGGTTCAAATTCAAAAAGTAGTAAAAACTAACCATAGAGTATAAGAATATAAGAATAATAAATAATAATAATAATTAAATTTTATTTATTACCATAAATAAATAAGATTCATTCATTTCACAACTTCTTCTTGTTGCTCCTCTCATTTCTCTCTCTTTCCACCCACCCATTTTGTAGAGAGAGAAACAAACAAACTCAGCTTCTAGAGAGAGAGAGAGAGAAACAGAAGCTTAGAAACCGCGTTATTCACTTTCACTTCTCGCTCTTCAATCGGTATAAAACGAGATTCGATCGCGATTTTGCTTTTTCGTTAATTGATTCGTGTGCTTGTTTTTGTGCATTGTTTGTTTTTGCTGTTTCGGAATCAACTATTAGGGTTTCGTATATTGTTTGATTCAACTTAGGGCTTTGATTTTTGAGTTAGGTTTGTGTTGCATGTGTTGATTATTACTTGTTTGCTAGATTTAGGTTTTTTGAATGCGATTTTTTTTATGCTTGGATATGGCTTTTGTTGAAGTTATGTGTATACGTTTGAACTAGGTTTTTGCTCAAATTTGCGAGTTTCTTTTTACGTTTTTACTATTAGGTTAGGTTTGTAGAGGAGTGTTTGATTTGGGTGATAGTGGAAGTGGATTTCAACTTGTTATTATGAACGTATGAAACTGAATGTGTTAAGTTGAGGATGTAGATTTTGGTACATGTTGATAATTTGGAAATTGAATGTGTTTCTTAGTGGTGGAATGTGAAACTGTGAATTATTAGTTCATTATTAGATTTTAATTTTAATTTTGAGTTGTTTTAGATGGCGGTGTTAGGGTTGTATTGTTGCTGTTATTATTATTAGATAGATTTTAACTGAATAATTTTTAATTGCTTGTCATTAATTTATTATGTAGCTATTTTGTGTTGGTGTTAGGGTTGTATTGTTGGTGTTATTATTAAATGATGACGACCAAGTTTAACGCGTTAACTTGAGGATGTAGATTTTGATAAGTGTGGGTGTTTGGTATGCCGGTGTTTCTTGGTGGGAAATGTGAAATTGTGAATCATTAGTTCATTATTGCTAGGATTGTGTTATTTTGTGAATCATTAGTTCATTATTGCTAGGTGGGTTATTACTGATTTGTTCTATTGTTATTTTGTGGTGTTAGGATTGTGTTTTTGGTTCCCTTGTTTGCTATGGCTGCTACAGCAACTGCCTCAGTGGGTCCTCGGTATGCGCCACCAGATCCTACACTTCCTAAACCATGGAAGGGTCTTGTGGATGGCAAGACTGGCTATCTTTACTTTTGGAATCCTGAGACTAATGTAACTCAGTATGAGAGGCCTTCGAGCTCAGCTGCCCCACCAAAGTCTTCATCAGTCCCTAACTCTTCTGTCCAGGTTCAGCAATCGTCTCAAGGACGTGGTCGTAGTCCTGATTTCAGTGATAGGTATGATAGGAATGGAAATGGTGGGTCAAATGAAGCTGGATCCCGGAACCATCAGGTTTGTGCTTGACTCTTGTGTTATATTTTTATGTATTGTTATATTACACCTGTCATAGTGTAAGACACATGAAGAATTTTTTGATAAGTAACACTATGAAGTATTCTAATAACTGGTGATGATCTGTCTAGTTTCAATTTATTGATTATTTTAACCTAACAATGACGAAGAATGAGACGAACTTCGTCTCTATTGAACAAAAAAATTTATGGAGGAGAAGAATGAGTAACTTCGTCATGTTTAAAAATCAGCTGTACATTTCCCTTAATTCTAGTTTGTCTGGTGGACTTATTAATTTTGTTTTTTTATTAGAGTTCCAAAGGTGGCAGTTTTAGCTCGCATGATGATGTTGAAAATGGAACACCTGTTGCTGGAAATGTTAGTTCTATCAAAGCTCATGTGGCTCCTGATACAGGACCTGCATTATCTCCAGAGGCTTATAGACGTCGTCATGAGATCACTGTTACTGTAAGTGCATATTATGTACTATGTATTGTACATGATATATATTTACATCTAGTATTATTGTTAATATGGACTTAACATCAAAAGTATTTCATTACATGTTATAAGAACATAGTGAAGAATGTGTCCAGATAATAACGTAGTATCCCTGCATTTGTGCTCTGCTCCAATAACATGACTGACTGAGTTGAGTGTTTTTTGTAATTTTTCTAGGGAGATAATGTTCCTGCTCCTGTTACATCATTTGCGTCCTCTGGCTTTCCATCTGAGATTCTTAGAGAGGTATCAGCTTCTATTATTTTTGTCTTTTTCATCTATTTGTAGTAGTGGCCGTTAGGAGGTTACACAAGTTTCTGTTGGTATCTGATCCAAATGTTTCGTTTGCAAAACTGATTCCTGAAGCTCTAATATCAAGTTTCGAGCTCATGATAATTTTTTGCCATCTTACTTTTTGGTCGTAGGTGCGATGTTTGCTCCTGTGGTGGAGCTAATGTCGTACGGTGTGGTGCCCTCTTTCGTGGGGCTAGCATTTAGTTTGGACTTTGGAGCGCCCTTTATGGTGGACCAATTTTTTGGAAGGGCTTTCCGAATCATCCAAGTTCATGGCTGGGACTGCTGTTGGTCATGATTCAGTCTGCCACTTGGTCTGTACGGAAGAAGAGGCCTCCTTATGTGCTAGCTTGCATCAGCAAGCAATGGTGGCTTGCATATGGGGGATAACACTTCTTCCGCCATTAAACCTCTAATCTATAAGTCCCAAAGAAAACCAATCTCCTGGATTTTCCTGTTTTAGGTACAAAATGCTGGGTTCTCAGCCCCAACTCCAATTCAGGCACAATCATGGCCCATTGCCCTTCAAAGTAAAGATATAGTTGCCATTGCTAAAACAGGTTCAGGAAAAACCTTGGGGTATTTGCTGCCAGCATTTATTCATCTCAAGCGTACCAATAATAACGCCAAAATGGGGCCCACTGTATTGGTACTTTCACCAACAAGGGAGTTGGCAACACAGATTCAAGATGAAGCTGTGAAGTTTAGTAAAACATCAAGAATTGCCTGCACCGTAAGTACTATTCTCTATTTTTTTGTATTGCTTTCATGCATCAATATGGACATCACGTTTGATTAATGTTACTCATAAGTTTGGACATTTAAAAAGAAAATATTGCTGGAAGCTTCATTCTTTATTGGATTTCATGTTATTTTTTTCACCAGTGCTTGTATGGAGGAGCACCAAAGGGTCCTCAATTGAGAGATATTGACCGTGGAGCAGATATTGTGGTAGCCACTCCTGGTCGTCTCAATGATATTCTTGAGATGAGGAGAATCAGTCTTCACCAGGTCTCTTACCTAGTGCTAGACGAGGCAGACCGGATGCTGGACATGGGTTTTGAACCTCAAATTAGAAAGATTGTGAACGAGGTGCCTGCTCGCAGGCAAACTCTCATGTATACTGCAACATGGCCTAAGGAGGTTAGGAGAATTGCAGCTGATCTGCTGGTCAATCCTGTCCAAGTGAACATTGGCAATGTAGACGAGCTTGTTGCTAACAAGTCAATCACTCAGGTTTGATATTTATTACTGAACATTTATATATTTGGGTGCTATGCTACTTTAGCTTATATCGTTGAAAGCCCTCTTCGTTAAATGGCATTTTTTCTTTAGTGCACTGATGTTGGTGGATTTTATTAACAGTAAGTTTAATTTGTGTTTTAATGTTACTATAACAGCATATTGAAGTTTTGGCACATATGGAGAAACAGAGACGACTGGAAAGTATTTTGCGGTCCCAGGATCAAGGATCAAAGATAATTATTTTTTGTTCTACCAAGAAAATGTGTGATCAACTTGCTCGTAATCTTACGCGCCAGTTTGGAGCTGCTGCTATACATGGGGATAAATCTCAGGCTGATAGGGATCATGTGTTGAATCAGTTTCGAAGTGGAAGGACTCCTGTACTTGTAGCCACAGATGTTGCAGCTCGTGGACTGGATGTCAAAGACATTAGGTTGTTAACCATTTCTGTTATATATTTTTTTTTTTTATTCTTTTAATGTCATAATTCTGTTAAATTGATGCAACTTTTATCTTGGAATAGTGACCATAACATTTGTAAATGACCGACCATAAATTTTTGCAGAGTGGTTGTCAACTATGACTTCCCTACAGGAGTGGAGGATTATGTTCATAGGATTGGAAGGACTGGGAGGGCTGGAGCTACTGGTATAGCTTACACTTTCTTTGGGGACCAGGATGCTAAACATGCTTCAGATCTCATCAAAATCTTAGAGGGTGCAAATCAGAAAGTCCCTCCTGAACTTCGTGAGTTGTCATCCAGGGGTGGCGGTGGGTTTGGCAGATCCAAATATCGTTCTGGTGGTCGTGGTGACTCTGGATTCGGTGCAAAGAGTTATGACTCTGGGTATGGTGGAAGGGGTAATGATGGAGGATACGGTGGAAGAGGTAGTGATTCAAATTATGGAGGAAGGGGTGGTGGTTATGGGTCTTCTGCTGCTTTTGGCAGAGGTGGAGGCCGTGGATTTGACTATGACTCACAGAGGTTAGCTTAAATATTTATTTCTTTACTGAAAGATGATTGCAGGTTTTTACATACCTGAGAATTTGAGTTTTGTAAAAGGTTTTTTATACATATTTTTAAGTGATAGTCACAAATGTATTTGTCCTGTGGCATAGGAATGAAAGAGATCGAAGCCCCGATAGAGGATCTAGCTGGAGTGATCGCTTCAAAACTGTCAATCGTGAACGCAGCCGCAGTCCTGCCAAGGCTGCACCATCTCAAAATACCCCGGTCAGCTTTCACCAAGCAATGATGCAACGCAGTGGAGGAGGTGGTGACCGCAACAAGAGCTTTAGCCGGGAGCGAAGCCGCAGTCCTAGTCCAAAGAAAGGGTGGGGAGGATCTTCAGGTGATGGAAGAAACGGTGGTTACAATGGAGAATTGGAGGAAGGGATGATTCCTGATGAAGAAGGAATGATTGGTCATGATGATTCTATATATCAAAGTGCAAATTAGAATTCTGGCTATTCCTACTTTGACCGTATAAGTTAAGGTAATTTTGGTGCATTGCTATATGGACACATGCAATATAGGATCTAGTAGTGGAATTAATGGCAAATGTATATTTTGAGAGGCAGAGTAAAAGCCTGATGGGTGAAGAACCTAGTAACAAATATTTTAATGGTTTTATGATATTTTGGTAAAAGTTTAGTTTATATCCAGGTTCATTATTCTACTTAGCCAAACTAGAAATTATTTAAGCCGCTATGGAATGTTGCGCCCATCGGTTACTGATCGAGTGCAGCATAGTTTTTGGTTTAAAAAGTGGCAAACAATAGCGATGTTTTCTTATTTTGATTTACAACATACCAATGTTGTGTTTGTAATATGCATGAACTGGTGTTGGACATTTTTATTACAGAAATCCTTCATTATTTTGACTGGATAGAGAAACTTGAATGAATCCTCTCTATTTGTATTTTCTAGTACTTTTTTTTGTTTGTCTAAATAGTGTATAGTGGCTAGACCTTCCCAGGTTCGAGTCGTTGCTCTTGTAAATCAATGTCTCACCACTCATATAATAACAAATCTAGTTGATGATTTGTTAATGTTTACCCAAATAAAATGAGTTTGATGGCAAGTGTATAAAAAAGCAAAGATGGGTGAAATGGAATGCTTGAAGCTCATACTTAGCATGGCAGAAAAGAGACGATGTTTGAACTATTTAAATAGGTGAAATTTGAAGTCCTAGATTGACTATTTAAAATATTGTTCAGCTCATTTGTATTGTGGTAAGTGATTGAAAGCGATAAGTTAATGTAAAAAAAGGTTCTATAACCATAAGTTATTTTCTTATATTAAACATGTCTTTCAAATACTTTTAAGCTTATAAATTCAATTCATCTGTAGTATTAATTGATAACTATAGATTTATCAGATTGACAGTGATAACTTGATGTGAAAAAAGTTCTATAACTATATGTTATTTTCTTATATTAAATATATATCATTCGAATACTTTCAAGCTTATAAATTCAAGGGTTAATAGGTCTTTACTCCCCTGCAAAGTAGGCGAGTTTTGTTTTACCCCCTGTAATTTTATTTTTTTAGATTACCTCCCTGCAAAATTTATTTTTTTGATTTACCTCCTTAATGCACTTTTTAAATCAGTTATTCTGTTTTTTTTTCCTTGCCACGTCAGCAATAGGGGGGTAAGTCAAAAAAATAAATTTTGCAGGGGGATAATCTCAAAAAAAATATTACAGGGAGGTAACGCAAAACTCGCCTACTTTGCAGGGGGTAAAAGCCTATTAACCCTAAATTCAATGTGTTCTTTTTGTTTTGTGCTGTCTTTGGTGAATAAAATATTATTTTAATATTTTAGACAACTTGTATCTAAGATAAAAAATATTAAACACACTTAATGAGTTGGCATGTATGTGCTCCAAACATTTATACCATCATGAGTAAGAAAAAAAGTTTGACACTTATAGTAAAATAGAAAAACCCAAAATAGAGAGGTACAAACTTTTATACCATCACTTATCTAGTAAAATTAAAAAGTTTGACATTTACACCATCACCTATTTTTTAAAAAATTGCTCACGATTATGATTGTAGAATAGTACACAAACTGTGTTTTTGGCATGTGTATTTTTAATGTTGATTATATATTATAGAGTTTATGGTAAAAAAAATGTTTACATTGAAGTATTTATTACATATTACATAATTTTTTATGAATTAATAAAAAGTAGTATGTTTGTTGTAAAAAAATGATTAATACACTTCAAAATTTAATAAGAATCTTATATATCGGGACAAAGAATAAACTCAAAAGAGTATTTTATTTAACGACAAAAATATTATATAAAACTGGCTTTGCTATCGAATTGATGAGTTTTTTGTATTTGTATCGTGAAAGTTATAAAATAATCATAAGAAAAAAACTAATATATTTTTAAATCAAATAAATCTTAAAAATTCTAAACAAAAATATTAGATATTTATTTTATATGTAATTTCTTTAACCACAATAATTAGATTATATATGTTTAGAAGAAAAAAAAGATTAGATTAGATATCTGTATAAAAGAGTTAGATTAATAAATTATATATTTTTACAACAATTAGATTTTTTTATTATTTATTTTTTTGTAGCAATTATAAACCCTATTATCATCACTTGTGAATTAGAACACAAAACTATGGAATCGTGAACAACACTGAATCTTTCATCTACCTCACAATACAAACGTTACAAGAAAGAAAAAAAAAACCTTTGATTATTGCATCGGTTGAAACTCAAAGAACTCTAATACAAATATACGAATAGAGAAAAAAAGTATAGTGCATAGAAAGAATGGCGGGAATAGCTATACTTTTAGATCTATGGAGGAAAAATCATAATTCTGCATCACATGCTTTTCAATCTTCTTCATCTTTTTCAGCTTCTTCTGCTGTTGCTGCAGCTGCTTCTTTTGCTGCTGGCACCACTTTTGCTTCAAGGGCTTTCTTTGGGTATGTTTATATATCTTTTATCATTCTTTTTTTTTTTTTATGTTAAGATTGAATTTTTATATTGTTTTTGAGATGGGTTTTGGTTTTTCTTTTATGGGTGATGATAAAAATATGTTTTTTTTAGTTAAGTTGATTTGGGGGAATTGGATATTGATGTGGGTAATTCATTAAGATTTGACTTTTTCTTCTGATAATGGGTTGTTGTAAATTATGAAGCACGGACACCGGACACGATAGTAATTTGACAAAATGACATAATTCAATGTAATTAATAATCATAAGTGTATGTGTGACACTGGGACACGCCTAATCCGATGAGTGTACGAGCTTCATAGGTTGTAAATTGCTAAAGGGCAATGTTATGATTTGCGGGTTGCGCAAAGGAGCTGTTTGTTGAAATTCTGCTATAGTAGTTAGTACTATTATAGCTGCTATTTGACAGTAATTAGTAATGAGTAGTGTATAGGAGAACAGTAGCGATTTGTTTAAATCCACTGCGCTATAACATGAGCACTGTTATAGTAGCATTGTTTGCTTCTTTTATATTGATGGAGGGTGTCGTTAGTTAGGTGGTCTTGGAGTGCAAAGTTAAAGGCACTATACCAGGTGTTAGTGGTTCTCACGGTGTCTTTTGGTCAAAATTACTTCTGGAAGATATTCTGGTGCTGCATAATGATCATGCAATGCAACCCATTGTTTTGCATGAGGTTCAATTCTAATATGGTGAGCATGTGATGCCTTTAGTTAGTCTAGGTGTGGAACTTTATAATATTTCGTTTAATTCTTTTATTAGTACATGGAGAGGCTAACTCGAGTCATTTCTTTTTGGGGCCTGGTGTGTGCCTCCATGCTTGCATCTTATTGGGGAGTAGGGTAGCTTTCAGTCTCTGAATTTATTTTGTAGCCTGTATGCATTTTCTCCCTCAAAGCATGTGTTGTGCTCTTGTTAATGATTTTTTACTTTTTCAAAAAAACAAAACCTATTTGATAATACTGCTGGCGGGATATGTGATTATCAGGGTGTGGTTAGATTTGGTTTAGTTTTGAAATAGTTGAAAATACTAAGGTTTGAAGAATGATGTTATAATGTCTGATTGCATTGCAAGCAGTATGAGAAATTTATTTCTAGTGCCTTATGATTGCATGTTAGGTAAGGGTGAAAAGGTATTGAATTGAAGTAGAAATTATAGCTTTGAGATATAGATTATAGTCATGGGAGTAGTAGGGTTTTGGCTTCATGTTTTGATTCATGGCTAGTTTGGCAAAATCACGGTTGCATGGTCAGTGTTTAGAAACTGAGATTTCTGTGGTGGAAACGTGCGGTATCTTTGAAGTGACTAGTGGACGCACGTTGGAGGTCAATCGACGTGGTTCCAAATACACGCTAAAGTGTAGCTTTTGCCAAAATCACGGTGTCATACTGTGATTTTGCCAAACTTACTGTCAATCCAAACATACACTTAGTATTACTGAATAAGCATTTGAAAGATTTAACATATTATAGCTTAAGTGCTTAACAACTGGTACTTTTGGAGATACTAGTTTTCTAACCTCGGTATTTTCAGACTTCACTAACCTAGACTTCCCCCTTTGCTTGGTTTACCTACTTACACGAATGAGCGTTGTGCTTCTAATACATGAATACTTACACGAATGATCGTTGTGGTTCTAATGCGTGAATCTTACCAAGTTGCATTGAGATTTATTTTCAGATTGGATAAACAAATTTTTTTTTTGAAGAAGCTAAATTAGCCCACTTAAATTGGCACTAGAGGGAATTGAACCTGAGACCTTAAGAGGAGCATACTCCTAGATCCCAAGCCAATACTAGATTGGATAAACAATTTTAATGGACAAGATTGTGTAATATGTGCTTGATTTGCAAGGAAAAAGCAGTTGAATAGACCACGATTCTTTGTGAATATAGGAGAAAACAGAGAATTGGGTTATTCTATTGGTGGATTTTTTGGTGAAGAAAATGATCTGAATTATAGCATATAGCATATGACATTCCTGTCGCCAATTTTACCAAATTTTAACTTCTGTAGAGCTTTTAAATATTCAAGGGTGTTAAGTTTAAATTATGTATACTGAAACATGAGAGGAATAAAAGATAGGGTTTTAAAGTCGTTGCACTAAAGTCTAAAGTATAATTAATCTTTGTATTTTGGAGATATATGCCCCATTTTGGTTTAACTTTGCACATACATATACATTTAACAATCACACCTCTTTAATTTCAGGGCACCAGTTGCATATTCTGATGCTGGCGCAGCATTATCTGAAGATTTTATTTCTAATATACAAAGTGCTTCTCAAAGGATTTACAATTATGATGCTGAAAAAATTAGTACAAAAACGTACAATGTCCAACCTAAACCTCTATTGTCTGCTTTCGAATGGAGGACACTTGCAATGACTTCTGTAAGGTCATTCTTAATGCATTATTTGCCTCTGTTGGAGCCGCGTGCTGATATGGAAGACTTTGATGACTTTCTGGAGGACGAACCTCCAGAACACCATGTTGATCTCGTTGTTCCCTTGAAAAAGTCTGTGAAGCAAATCGCACGCGAGGTGAGATTTTTTCTTCTTCTTATTATTGCTTTAACTTTTTGCAAGGCTTATGTTTTGCATTATTCACAATTTATGAAATTTCTCGGTGTGACTTGTCAGTTTAATATCAGTAACAATAGTTTCAAGCTGCTACATGTAGCTTGTATCGTGCAAAACCTCTTTGCAAAGTATATTATCTTTGTAGCTTGTATATAATTGAAGTATTACATGTACCTGTAACGTGTATAGCTCTTTTCAATCATAGCTGTTTCCATTTCCTTGAAACTTATTTGACAGGATTGATTTCTTCTTTTCATGTCTTAGCCAATGGTGTGTAATAATAAATTTTAAGGTTGATAGTGGCCCAAACACTTTTGAGATGGCTTGAGGCTCTAGTAATGGCCTTCGAGACCCAAATTTTCTTTTGTGTTCAACCCTTTCTTTTCTGGCACCACATGACCCATTTTCTCTTCTATTTCGACGTCGTTTTTCTCAATCTTCCCTTGTTAGCAAGATGATCTTCACGAATCTATTTGTTCGTTGTCGTAAGCCCAGAAAATTATGCTTATTCCTCCACTTCATTATTCTTTGCTTTATTTTTCATCTTTACATCACCATGTTTGCGTCTGCTTTTTGATTCTCCTTCTTGCTTCAAGATTCAAATTTTGGCTAGAACTGCTCGAACAAATCCTAAGCCTAAGAATTAATGTAATCATATGTGTAAAGTATTCCCTCTATCTTTAATTTAAGACCCATTTTCCGCATCTTCTTTATCCCTTAATATAAGACCCTTTTCAAAACAAACACATTAATGATTTCTTTACAAAAACACCCCTATTTAAAGTATCATTGGAAAAGGTTAATAACAACTTTTTGACAAATTTATTACTTCAAGAACTTTTCTTAATATCTGTGAATTTTGTTGGAGGGCCTTATAATAAGGGACGGAGGGAGTAATTTTGAATTACAATAGCATGTATAGTGCTTCACTGTAATAGTTCAATCTCATTTCTCTACAACGAATCATTGCGTCATTTAGTTTCAATTAATCCCTTTCATAATATGTTTGACTGTATTAAAAACTTGGCGAGTTAAATGTGTCCGGAATGTTATGACAGACAAGTGTTGTGACTACCAGAAGGATTTTGGAAAGAATTGCTGTCCATTATGTTTCACAGCGAATGGCATGCAAACTTCTTAAAGGTACGTTCTCCGAATCTGTTGTGACTACCAGAAGGATTTTTTTCTCTTTGGTTTTGTGCTATGTAGCACCAGCATTTAAGATCGACAGCGTGTGTGTGTTGGCCATGTGTTAGTGTTTTACATCATCACGACACTGATACATGTGGTTACACTAAACCACTTTTATTTTCCTAAACTATTATCAGTGTCTGGTGTTTGTGTATGTATTTCATAGGTTTTGTGTGGTACCAGAGATTATACAAGCACTCATTGTTTTCAAATTTTTTGTACAGATGTTCCTCGATCAGCTACTCGCAAGGCCTTAAGGAAATTGCCTGTTCATGTTTACTTCTTCTCTGTGAGCAGAACAACATTCAGAGGTCAAAGATTTCCATGAATCATCTATGCATTTTTTAGATTAATTAACCAAGCATTTAACATCAACTATATTGTGCCAACTATTTGTTCATTATGTACAGGACACATGCTAGGAGTTGCAGCATCATGGGTTGTCCAAGTAAGCATTGAAGTGTATCGTTTCTTTAGATCCATTTTCAAGTCCAATGAAGAAGATAAGGAAGTTGATACACCCGAGCAAGTTCGACTTCTTGGACAGAAGATTGCACTTACTTCAATAAGGTGCAGTTCATCTTTAGTTTTTGCCTCCATCGGCGCAGGGATTGGTGCTACCCTTATTCGTCCGTCACTTGGCCAATGGATCGGTAAGATTTTTGAACAACACATGCAGAAAATTATTGCTTCAATCTTTGTGCTTGAATTATATTAGGTTGATTCTTATTCATTCCACTTACTAAAGCAAAATCCTTTTTTTTCCTTCAGGATGTGCTGCTGGTGACTTGGCTGGTCCAATCATTGTAGCATTTTGCGCCGACAAAGTATTTCAAGTGACACTTTAGTCCCAGTTATATTTCTGACTAATTCTTGACAAACCTCAAAATGAATGGTGTATCTTCAAAATTTTGCTGTTTTTATTTCATGTTTAAGAGGAAGCTACTAACTAAAATTTGTTTTGCCTCTATTGAGCTCGAAAAATTGTAACATTCTTCTTATGATGGTGGTTACTTTGTTACTTGTTTCAATAAATACTCCTAATGATTTAGTGTCTAAGTTGTTATTATGTTTACTTTCATAATTGCTTAGTAGTTTATTACATTGTTGTTTAGTCCTTCTAGTTCTTTCTTCCTTTTCAAGATTATGACTTACTCCCTCCGAAATGAAATACAGGCAAAACTAATTCATTTGTTTGAATGAAATACCGAGTCGTTTGTCACGGTTTTTTTATATAGAAAAGTCACTTTTAAGAAACTATTGCATCTGTTTGTTACGAATTTAAGAAAAAATAGAATCTAAAAAAATAAATCAGAGAAGAGCTTTGTTTAGATTCATGACAGTTTTCATGTATGTAATCCTAACTCCAACAAGTTTTGAAACTTGTGTTATTAGTGATTTATTTCCATTGGTATTCCAGCTTAAATTAATCAATATACTAAACTTGTGAATTGGGGTTTTGGTTGAGCTTTTGTTTGGAGTGTCACTATCTACTATGATTGAAGTCTTAATATATGATTTGGTGCTAACTAAAATGTATCCTAACCTTTCCATAGAACACCATGCTTTTTCTTTGTAAAAAATATCGAAAGACAATTAATATACGTTTGTTAATCATCATATTGAACTTTGAACAACGATACTAGTGGAATTAAAGATCACATTTTAACCTAAAATTTTAAGATATAAGTCCTCTCACTTGACATCTACTCCAAACATGAGACCTCACATGATAACCACACCGGAGTATTATTTTCATCCGATATGCATGAGACATCTAACTCACACTTGACGCACCAACATGATTTTCGTCGGATTCAAATTTATGCTGATTCTCAAAGTTCCATCTAGTTATTTAATGAAGGTTTTTGTCTGAGTCATGGCATACATGCCTTAATAGCTGCTGTCCATGATATCAGTGTGATTGTGTTGATTCATGTCAGGCCAACCAGATTACTGATTTATCAGTTCAGCCTCATTCCAAACAAATTCATAACTAACCAATAACTTCAAAAATAAAATAAAATTGTAACTTTGCATGAAGAATCACATAGAAATTCTATACAAGAAAAACCAAACTTAAAATGACATTCCTTGCTATCTTTTGATATCTTATAACTCTAGCAATATTCTAAATAATTCGTTACAACATTTGATCATGCAGTAACCTCAAAAAGGACATACTCCTAATATTGAGATCCAACCTCTCAGCTCAAAATGAAAAATAAAAAAATGGATGGCTGAGTTGGTTATTTTATTTCTGTAATATTTACTTTTTCCTCTCACTTTTACTTTCTTCTTTGAAAGAGTTAATTATGCTGTATTTGTTTTTGGCATTGGCTTAATCCTCTTTGCTCTTGAATACAAGAAAACACCAACAAGTGCAATAGCAGTTCCTGTAGCCAAAAAGAAAAGAAGAACTTAGGGCCTGTTTGGTTACGAAAACGGCGAGGAAAGTATCGAATCTATAATCTATTATGTTTATTAGTTGAAGTGAAAATGAAAATAGACATATGGATTATGGACGGTAAACGGGACCTTAAGTTGTAGCAATTTTTGTGACTTCAACGACATCAAAGATTTGTATGCACTTAGTTAGGAACATGTGGACCATGAGAGAAACTTACCAAGTGCATTAATAGGAGAGACAGGAGTTTGGAAGAAGATAACCGAAGAGACGATAACAACCACACGCTTCACGCAATTTCCTACCGAGTGTGTCACAGGTGATACCTTCTCTAATATTCCATATGAAACCTGCCACCAAATTCATTTAGCTCCAATACCAATTATTGATGCCACAATGCTCAATAAATAATTCATAGTTACTAAGGAAGAAGTTCTAACATATAGCAATTAGCAACTAAATATGGCAAGTACTTAAGAAAATATATTTTTATTTTCAAGTTAACAGTCAAAATTGATATCTTGTGAGGTTATTAACTGTCAATTAGCAAGTTTGTGTCCCAAGTAAGACATCATCACAAATGTCCTAATATAATAAGTATCATTTGTTTAAGTAGAGCTTGCATTTTCCATGCAGATTATGATTAATATGAATATCTTCTAAATAGAAAAACAATATTCGAAAAGTCGCACCTGCTGATATGCATGGAAGCAGAATGCAGCCAAAACCGATCTTATGCATAGCTCTCTAACATTCAATCCTTGGCTTGCCTATAATAGGAAAGGAACATTCTATATCTTAGCCTCATTCAAAAAGTGTATAAATTTTAAATGGTTAAATATATTCTTAATCCCTATAAAATTTTCGTCTATTTAAGTTTAGTCCCTAAGCACTCATTTTTTGTAGAAACTTTTCAACACGGGGACAAAATTGAGTTAGATTTATGTAGGGACTAAGAAACAGGTGATTTTATAGGGACCAACGCTATTTATAATTGAATAAAAATAAATAAATGTAAAGCTCATTACATACAGCAGATTGTAGGTATGAAGGAGTAAACTTGACGCCCTCCAAAAGTATAGCAAACGGTAACAACATGAAAAAGGAAATGATGGTTATAACCGAATAGAGATTGATATTGTCCAATGCGTCCTGTTAAAAACATGGTTAAAGTGATAAGTCATATTTTTACCAGAATGTATATTGTAAGAGTTTCGATAACTAATGCTGTTACCTCTTCATTAGCCATTAGTTTTTTGCTCAAAACATTCCGTGATTGATTCGTAACGTTAGAAGCCATTGCAGTGCTGAATCCGATCCTGTTTTGACACGGAACAGTTTAACTTTATTTTATCTTTTATTATAGAAATAACTTATATATAAAACACTTAGACAATAAGAGTTTATGCTATAAGCACTTAATTAATATTTCATCCAAACACGGTCCTATTCCCTATTGTCCGTAAAGTTACACTTGCATGTAACAGCTTTAGTTTGATGAATTACCAATTGAAAGAGACTTCAGTCATTGATGCTAATGCCACTCCCCCAACAATAGGTAAAAGAGAAGAAAGCACCCATAAAGTTGGCATCTGTTCATTTAAGGATCAAAATTGAAGGTCAGAAAACCAAAACAATTACATATCCATCCTACAAGTATCGAATGACACTATTTATGTAACATGGACATATTTTTTAGGGTTAAATATGTTTCAAGTCTTGTAATCATCTCAAATTCGCTTTTTAGTCGCTACAAATTACAAAATTGCATATTTTAGTCTAGTAAATCGTCATTTTTGCCTTTTGTTAGTAAATTCATGGTTTAAGTTGACTAACGGAAAACACATTTGAGTGGGCCAACTAACTAACAAAATACATATTTAAGGACCAAACTAACTAAAGAAATACACATTCAAAGATGTTTTTGTAATTTCTATCATTAAACGACTATAACACTTGATACATTCAAGGACCAAAGTGGATGTTTTTCAATGGATATAGGGACTAAAAACAAAAAAATAGTAATTTTATCCGAACTAAATGCATATTTAGCCTTTTTAGAAAAAATAATAATCGAAGACTTCAATTCATTATTACCTCACCGAGGAGAAGGGATGAAAGAACAACAGTGAAGAAAGGTTCCATAGCTTTGATGGTGTGAGTGAAAGAAACAGAAACCTTGCCAAGACTAATGTTGGTCAACATGTTCCCTAACGTATGAGCTAGAGCCAGTGGAAGTATTGCTACAAGCTGTGAAACACAAACAAATCAATCAATCAGTACGCAAATAATTGGACTAGTCAACGGCATTGCAACTGCAGATTCAACCACATCGGCCTCATTTTCCTCCTGCAATATAAATGTTTGCAATGTAACCGTGACCACAATTTAAAATCATGAATTGGACTACTCAATCGAACAGTTAAGATTGACTGACAGAGTACAATGTTGCACATATGAATTACCTTTGACCTCCTGATGTTTGGTCTTGGATGAAGATTCAAAGTCCAGATCAAATTAATCACCAACGAAGCAAAGCCAAATTGAAATGCTGTAACTGTTGCTGGAAATGGATAGACTTTTAGAACCTAATAATGAACAACCAATTCATTGCAATTGAGAACAACCAAAAGAGGATAAAGAATAAAGAAAACGAAATGCAAATACACTAAGAACATGGTTATCAAATTGAGTTTCAAATCATGAATCATAAGGCCTATTTTCGAAATCATGGATCAAATCTTTACTAAGAACTGTACTTCGTAAGATACATTGCCAATTAAAATATGTCATTTTAATGTGAAACTAAGTGACATAGCACAATTATAAGCTGATATAATATACAAATCTCAAAATAATTCACAATTGAATTCATAAATCAAACGACAAAAGTAAAGTGATTGGTATACGATACTGACAAAAGACTCTAAGTACACTAGAGAATACTCACAGATATTCAAAGATACTCTCTAACCTTTGTATTTTCCTATTTATACACAAATTCTAACTAATCCAAACAACTAAATTATTATACTAACTAACTATTATAACAACTCTTAACTACATTAACTACTCTAATTAGCAATCATTCTAAATTCTAACATAGTGATTCATTACAATGAACTCAAAATGGGATTCATGTCCAAAGCACATACACATTAGGGACTCATTCAGTTTGGAATCGAATCGAGACTCCACTAGCGTACGTACATCGTAAGATAGATACTGATAACCATGACCACAACTCTTTCATACACTAATGCAAACCTACATTTGAAATTTTCAAAATTTTACCATTAAAAAAAGTCCCTTTAACTTTAATCCTAACCCTTTTCACCCTAAAATCTAATTCATAGCTAATTATCAAAATAAATGCAAAAAATTAAAACTTTTTGACTCAAAATCTCTATAGAACCTACACTTCTGATAGAAGGTGTGTCCAGTATCCAACACGACAAATGTAATTACTTTCAATTCATTCATTTATTACAAATTATTACTAGTGTTGACGTGTCTGTGTCAGTGTTGTGTCAAGTGTCGTGTCTAATGTCTAGTGTATGTGTCAATGCTTCATAGTTCAAAACAAAGGATTGAAACAAAACCTGTTTGTTGTAAATGTTGAAGTAAATATTCAAGAGATACCAAGTAGCAAACATGAAACCAAGTTGCAAAGACTGAACAAACTGAGAAGATTGAGCTGGTTCATCACTTTGTGCCTCTGGAACAGAAGCATCAAAGACTCTAAAAGATGAAATTTTTGGATTTGAAATGAGAAAAGGTGAAGACTTTCTAACAGTTTGGAACAAAGAAAAAGATGGGCATGAAAATCCATCAATGGTGAGTCTAAGTGGTGAAGAAGAAAAAGAATGATAATGAGAATTTTGAAAAGGGTGAAATTTTGGTGTTGAAGGAGAAGATGAAACAAAGAGAGTTTGCATTTTGAGGTTTGAAGAGAGAAAACAAGAAGACAATGACATAGTTGTTGCTTGCATGAAGTGAAAAACACAAAAAATGTTGTTTCCTAATTTATTTGTAATTTTTATTTTTGATAGTACCAAGTTGTTTTCTAAATTGTGATGCTGATGTTTGGTACTCAAAAATAATAAATTTTGGTTTTTAAATTTTTTTTATAGTGATTCACCAATTGTAGAAGTAGGTGAATTTTGTTTTCAAATTTGGTTAAGAAATTGGATATCTTCCTAATTTTGGGTTTTTGTGTGATCATATTGCTAATTTAGTAATAAGGAATGGATGATTACATGTACAAATTCCTGTCTAATATGTTAAATATATATGTAGTTTTTTATCATATGAGTTGTATTTTTAGATATTTTTTTTTGTTTAGTTTCATATCATGTTTAGTCAGCTAAATCGGTAAGAAAGTTAAATTGAAAAATATTTGATGATTTTACCAGGAATCAGAGAAGAGTTTGACAAAAAAAAAAGATTTGGAGAAGAGAAAACAAAAAGCAAAAATGTTTCTCAAACACAAAATTTTTGACTTTTATTTTCTTATTTCTCAATTTCAAGTTCTCGATACCATCCGCATCAATTCGAGTTGTATTTTATACGGTATTCAACTTTTGTAGGATTATAACACAAGTTGTGTCTACTTGAACAAAATCCTACGACTTGTACAAGTTGTGTCTACTTGATATACTTTTGCTTCGATTTTAGATTTGGGTTGAGAGTTTTCTTGCTCTTGTGCTCAATCTTGATGAAAGTAAATTTTTTTATCAAAATTTACTTACTTCGAGATTGAATTATAAATTATCGAGATTCACATTTCTATTAGGTGCATCTTATGTATAATGGGGTTTTTAATATGTTATTTTGCATCTTAAAAATGAAATTAAAATGATATAGTATTAGGATTATAATGAGTTCTCCTAATGAAAAGAGACACATGTCAATTTACAAGCCAACTTATTTGGCATCTTATTTTTTTAATCGGAAAAATAATTTCTCACAAACAAGCTAACTTGTTAAAAGAAGAAGAAAAAACACATGAAAGACACTACTAAATAATAATATAACTTAACAAGTAAAACAAGTACAAATTTGTTTTAATCATTTGAAGCATTGATTTATTTTTAGTTTATACAAAACAACTTATATAAATAAATAAGATTTTATGTATTATTATCATGAGAAAGACCTTGACCAATAAGACTTATTAATTTCATAGCGAAAACAAATTTGTATATGGTGAAAAATTTATCATGCATACTAAACAAAGTCATAATATATACTCCATACGTTATAAAATATAAGGAAAAATTAATCAACAAAAGTGAATATATTTGTACAAAATTTTAAACTAAATGCATCAATTTTTTTTGACTTGTTTTTACTTATATTTTGGGACGAAAAATGTACAATAATAGACAGCAAAAACTGAATTAAATGGTATTATAAAATTGACCACGCTGCCCTCGCTGTGTCTCAAGTTAGAAACATGCTTTAATTTTGAGGCTGATATATATCGTCTTGCCACCATGGCCATGGGACCACGACAAGTAAACTTGGCTAGCTTTCATTTAAATTTTGTTGCAGCTATCTTTGTGGTTTGTATGCATTTATCCAATAATGTTATAGATTTGTTTGGTTCAAAATCATTTTGGAAAACATAAGTTAGGGACAAAAGAATGAAGTTATTTATTGTATGTGATTTGTATGAGTTTAATGTTGACCTACTAATAGAAGGGTATGAGTGTTTCCTGGCTTCGTTTTGATTTGGTAGGTAAGAACTAAGAAGGTTCTCTAATGCATGCCGTCTGAATTTGACATATTAGTTAATTTTGGCATTTATTTAAGGCCAAATGTATTAAGAGTTTTTTTAAGTTTTTTAGGTAACAAATATATTCTTCGTACAATGTGTCTTTTTCATTAAAATATCCGACTTGTGAAATTCAATGTTAATAGTCACAATACAACAGAATAACAAATGCTAATCAAAGGGTAACAGTGCAACAAGTTAGAAACGTTAAAGACTTATTTACTACTTAAAAAACTTTAAAACCTAATTGATATCTAAAAAACTTAAAAAATTTATCTGTTGCAAACACAAAACTTAAAATATCTCTAAATATATTTGGCTTTTATTTAATATTGAACAGTCTAAATCATTTCACATAGTAAAACTATTTCAATTGTTAATGATGGAAATGAACTTCGTGTGATGGAAAGGGTGTTTTCAAGTGAGCAAATTGAGGAAGTCTTACTTAGGCATATGTATTTAGGCACACAACTTAGACACACACACAAAAACCAAAAAAATTAAAAGAAAAATAAACTTGTCACATCAATTGGTACCATTTTATTTCTTTTATCTTTAATTTTTTTTACTTATTGAGTGTGTGCCTAACATGTCATATTTAGTATTGTGCCTAACTAAGTATTTCTCGAGCAAATTTCTTAATTGAAAAGGCATGCCATTCTAACTTTGTCTCCTCCATAAAAATCAATATACTGACTACATTCTTTTATATAATTTGTTGACTAAATCACAAATTAAAAAGTTGAGTATAAACTTTGTTAACAATCAGTATTAAAATTTCAAGTTTAAAATTCAAGAGAGATGGTTAATTTTTTATTTCTTATCATAATATTTATTGTTTACAGAAAAAAGGGGAAGAATAATTAAGAATAATTTGCTACAAAAATAAGTCACTATAATATCATACAAGAATCCAATAGAAAGAGGAGAATAATTTTTCTTCAAGAGTTTCCGAGTTGGAAGTGGTTCCTTACACCATTTTAAAACTTCCAATTTGAAAAAAACAAATGGAGCTATCTAAAAAGTTTCTTAAAATCAAGGATTTAAATCCTTACAGACACTGCACCGTGCAACAGCTATAAAGGTCCAGATCAAAATCGACAACAGCTATAAAGGTCCAGATCAAAATCGACAGTAGGTTCACGCGCAAAGCTCGAAACCCATTAAATCTACACAATCATATTCCCTCGTCTGCTATTTGTTTGCGTAAAAGTGATTGTTTAGCTATTACAGTTGTGTTTCTGTCAACAACAAAACCTCTGCTACAGTAGTGTTAGCCTATGTTTGGATAAACTTCTGCACAGGGTCCCGAAATATGATGGCTGTGATGCGACCTACGGCAAAAACAAACGGCACTAAAAATTGGGAAGCCAGTAGTAGGACAAATTCCCAAATAATGATTTTACAATTTATCAATAAAGGCCCATATGTTCGATGCTTTTCTAACATTCTAGAGACTATGATTTCAACCCATTTCAATGCATCCATCAAATCATAGCTTTTCCAATTTCCCTTCATCTTACACCCCCACCCCCAAAAATAACGTACGCTAGACTGTTGCAGGCTCTCGAAGCTTACTCTCAAGATTAAATGCCACAGCATCAATAAATTCTTCAGTGTTCAAGTAAAACTCTCTCGATACCCTGCACACAGTCCAATGTCAAAACAATTAGACATACAATTTACCTAGAAATGTTTTAACCGCAAGATTTACTGAAGCAAACCCTCTTCCCAAGCCTAATAATAGGCTAAAGAAGACTGATATAATTATATATATTGGTCAATGCACACGCTTAAGGACATGCATTCCACAAACCAGTTTAACTTACACTATAACACATATCATATGGAACTCATGTGTTAAGATGAAGGAAAATAGTACTGGAATCAAATATTAAGTAAAAAGGTTTTGGTAAGAGCAACATAAATGATGTTTTATTAGAATTTCCGAACAAAATGTATGGAAGATTGTAATCACTATCTTTATTTCATGATCCAAAGATTTCATGAATTAATAAAATCTTAAAACAAATAATTGCTTTGAAGCAGGACACAAGAATTAGGAAGTTAAATTAAAATTTGAAATACAAAGTTCAGAAGATGTTTGCAATACCAAGATATTTCAAATGAATAAACATAGTGGGGAAGAAGATTCACTTACTTAGGCCCATGAATCAGAAGGGCAAGATCTTTGGTCATCTTTCCTGACTCCACTGTCTCAACACATGCAGCCTCCAACTTATTCACAAAATCCAGTAATTTTTCATTTTTATCCAGCTTGGCTCTGGTACATAATAACTAACTCATGTCAATAACAGATTTAAAAAAGTAAGGTAGAAGATCACTTTTTAATCTACGGACATCAAAAGATGGTAACCACTTTCATGAATATTCACACACAAAAATATACTAGTATCTTAAAATTTCGTCCAATTATATTCATCTACATTGAGCTTGACAAGGTTTGGAAGTAATATTGTTTGCAATTGACAAAGGAAAAGTTTAAAAGAACATCAAAATGCACAAGAATTCGAAATTTCAAATAACCAACAAAGTACCTATGTTCCAGTCCTCGTGTCCATGCAAATATGGAAGCAATACTGTTTGTACTGGTTTCTTGGCCCTTTTGATGAAACCGAAAATGCCGAGTTACAGTTCCGTGAGCTGCCTCAGCTTCTAGTGTCTTGCCGTCAGAAGATAACTGTTGCAAACAGAACATGTTACATCTAATAACAAAAAATAGAGAGATGACAACAATGTTGATGAAAAAGTACTATAGTAATAAGAATAATAATCTAATACATACCAGCACAGAGGTCATAAGACCTAATGAGCCGAATCCTGCACATATTCAGAATTATTCATTAACCAAATTTCAAATGCTTTCTTTTGCATTTAACAAATACATTCAACTAACAAAAATGAAATTAACAACCACAACAGAACAGACACATTCACAGAACTAATTGACTACATGAGTTCACAATACATGACATAAATTCATGATTTAAGTAACAAACAACCAATCAGAAACAAGGCCAAATGTTCCCCTTGCCACGCTACTTTCTGCTATGCTTCATATTGTTGTTCATTTTACATTGAAGAGAAAGCAATACCATTCTTTATGATTAAAAATAATGCAAAAGGAAGTAGTGTCACTTGTTTGTAAAACTTGGCACTTAAAACACTTAGGTAATAGCTTATTTTTCTAACAATTTTTTTTCTTACAGACATTTCTCATGTATTTTTACAAATTGATAAACAGACCCGTAATAACAAAAACAAATCATACTAATGCCTTTGTCAAGGTTAAATTATTTGATAATCAGATGTCAATAAGGTAGATCCAAACAAAGCAAATTACGATGTTATGGTCAATATATATAGTTTTATTGTCCTCAATAATAAACAGAGCTCCCTCAGCTGGTAGGATCCCAATAACCAATTTCAATTATCCTAACTTACACACAAGCTGAGCCAAATCGCTTGGACCAGGATATAATGTATTTCTCTGTATTTGATTTTTTTTAACCAGTTTCTACGGTTTAGGTCCAAGAATTGATGCAATCGAAAACATTGCTGAGGGTTACAGCTGACTGACATCATACATACAATCAACATGCTTCAATAAAAATGATGAGGTCTCTAATATTACCTTGAGCAAGTAAATCACTTTGAACATCGCCGTCATAATTCTTGCAAGCCCAAACATATCCACCTTCGCTCTTGAGTGCATATGCCACCATGTCATCAATTAGCCTATGCTCGTACCTAAAGTCAATCAAGTGTCAACCATCAATGTGTGTATGTAATAATGCACCAAAAGATTCAAAACATTTTGGCTCATAAGCCTAAACAGACCATATTGAGTGTTCTTCAAACTTTGGCTGCCATCTTTCTTCATAAACCTCCTGAAATATGTCTTTAAATCTGCAACAATCTCAAACTGTAAATCATCTCCAATAGCAAAAACTAAGAAGAACAAGCTTTCTGAATTTAAAAGAAATTTAGCATATGAAGGTGACATTTGAAAATATTAACTAGCACAAAGATATAGCAATAATCACCTGCCATCATATTTCTTGAGAATTGTGTTTTTGGTGCTCAAGTAGAGTGGCCACTTCTTTGTAAATGCCAGTGACATGGATGATTCAGCAAATGCTCGAATAGACTGGCATATTAGGAAAACAAGTATTTGAACACAATAAGAAAGCAACACAAGCAAGGTTACATTTAATTAGCACGCACTAAAAAATTAAAATGAACAAACCTCATCAACATTATACATAGCAAGAGCTACACCAGGGCCTTTGAAATTATGAACATCAAGCTCCACTGGAGTGTCACCATCTTCTGGAACTGAATTAGAGATAGACAAAGTTTGTAAACTTCATATATGATGTTTGAAATGATAATTTGACAAAATAAAAAATCAACTCCATCAGAAACTAACATACCAAATACCAGCTTAAGCTTCCCCGGTCCGTTGATTATTGTATCAGTGGCACGATACTGGTCACCAAAAGCATGCCTACCAATACAAATGGGCTTTTTCCATCCTGTAAACTGAAAAATAAGTTCCAAATGGTGCTCGGCAGTATTTAAACTCCATTAAGAATCAAACTACAGTTAAGACATTACCAGGAATAATTCTTGGTATATTGCGGCATATTATGGGCTCACGAAATACAGTACCTAAAATGAAAGAAAAAAAATATTATAAGCAAAAATTTAAAGCTGTCACTGGAGTGGATTTTTTTCAGATATACCCTATCACCGGATCAGTAGTAATAGACAAAACTACACACATCAGTGTTTCTAACCTCTATGCAGACTAATATCTCTTCCAATATATATAGACACACATGAATGCACCCAGAATAAAACATGTGGGGGAACTAACATTGGCACGCAGTAGAGAAAATGGCTAACACTAATTTTGATGCCTGAATTCAATAATATGTGCATATTACAAACCATTTAAAATATTCCTTATTGTGCCATTTGGGCTTCTCCACATAGACTTCAATCCAAATTCTTTGACTCGGGTCTCATCTGAAAATTCAGAACAGAGTTCAGATAATATTATTTTGTAAAAATATTATAAACAAATCAAGTCAAGAACTAAGGTCCGCTGGCTATGACTATGTACGATGTTTTATAAGATGAACTAAATTTGTGAGGATAACAAAAGGTCAAATGACTCGTGATGCAGAACATTACATCTATTTAAAGCCCAGTACTACTTACCGGGAGTTATAGTTGCACATTTCACAGCAACGTTGTACCTGAAGCAAATAGAAGTTTCAATTAAGAAATGGGAAAGTTATGCAAATTTGTTTATGAAAACAGAAAGAGGGAATGACGGCAGGGGGGAGGAGGCAGGATAAGAAACCCTCTGAAGTAAAAGAGAAAAAAATGCATATATGGAAACATGGTAAAATTACAGTTAGGCTGCACAGCCCCATACAAGCATATAACTAATGGCAAATCCCTTGAAACATTCATTGGCAGAGCATCGCAGGTAGGTAGAGAGGACAAAAACATAATTCTATTTCTATGAAAAAATAATTTACGAGCAGGGAAAAGACGTGAAATATGCAGGTTCTCCACTATAACTCGATGTACCGACAGATTACACGAAACAAACACTGCCACAATATTTTTAGTTCCTCGCCTTTTTTCGTAAATGGTAAAACAAAATCATTCAACCTAACCAGCAAAATGCGGCTAAAGTAGGAGGACAGGCACAAAGCTTATCAAGGAACCTACACAAATTGTCCAAAAAGATATACAACATCAATAACCCTAATGGAAAATCCAATAGGGCAAAGGACCCTAACAGCTTTCCCAAGCAAGCAGTTACTTTATGTCTCAAACTTTAGTGAAACTAAATAAGCAGCATTACTTGGCTATCAATTCTCACCATACCCAGAAACTCTATTTACTTGCAGCATTACTTGGCTATCAATTCTCACCATACAAGAATCACTAATAGTAAAATAAAAATAACTAAAATGCCTATGTGTTATTTTATGCATGCTTTGATGTTTCCCTTAATTGAAAAAAAAAATCACTCACTTGAGAGTAGCTTCAGCACTTTCAACAGTCACTCTGTCATCAGTAGCATCACGATTTTCAATCCCCAAGTCAAAATACTTTATGTTCAAATCCAAGTAAGGAAATATAAGCTGCACTCACATAACAAACAAAAAAAAACACCCGTTAACGTCATAAGCTAATTGCAAATAGTCTATGGGCTTATTTGAGCTTATCTACTAGTATAAGCACTTGTGAGACTGTTTGGAATAACTTATTAAAACAACTTATGACATGTTCATAAGCTGTTTTCAGCTCATTTTCATAAGTCCTCCAAAATAGCTCATCAAATCAGTTTATAGCATATACAAATACAATTTAACTTAATTTTATCTTTTATTATAGAAATGGCTTGTACATGAGGAGTGCTAGGGACACTCCCTTTTCAACACTCTCTCTAAAGTGAAACTCATGTGGGTCTCACCACTTTATGTGGGACCTATTTCCAAAGTGAGAGACGCATGATGTTTTCAACCAATTAGAAAGTGAGTATTAGAGAGTCTTGAAAAGAGAATGTTCCTAGCACTCCTCGCATGTACATTTGCTATAAGCTACAAATTAAGCTGTTTATCCAAACAAACCCTATGTAATAGCACCAACATTTCAGATTAAAAAGGCATATCCGGTGTTCACCACAGGCACCACACTGACATATCTAATTACATTCATCACTTTCATTTTCTCAAATCTCTCAAATTAGTATCAGTATCTACATGTCGAAGTGTCAGTGTCGTGTCTGGTGTATGGCCGAGTAGTTCATACTCATATCAAATAGGAAATAATTGAATAAATTAACAAATAAATAAAGAATGAGATATGCTAAAAATGCGTGCATGAAATCATACTTTATCCTTGATCATCTTCCATATAATCCTGGTCATTTCATCACCTAAGAATCAAAACAACAATAATAAATAAATCAACGAAGAAGTAAGTAGTGAATTGCGATGAGAGAGAGAAGAATAATACCGTCCATTTCGACGATGGGATTGATGACATGAATAGGACGAGAAGCGAAACATCGAATAGAGATTCGATTGTTGTTGGAGTTGGAGAATGAAACACAGTGAGGAGGAATGAAGATTGATGATTGAGTTGAAGGGAAGATGAAGTTAGGGTTTCTAAGAGAAGAAGAAGAAGATAACATGGTGGTTATGCGTAATCGGAATAATGATGATGATGATGATGATGCTCTCAGCATAACTAACTTTACTTTCTTCTTCGTTTTCTCTTTGGGTTTTGACTTTGGTTAAATTTTTTGAACTTTTGCAACTTAGGTTATTCCACTGTCCCCGTGTCACCTTCCAACTCATTACTTTGGCTAGATTATAATGAAAAATTAGTTTATAGGTGATAGATGATTCTAGCTTTTGTTAGCTAAAATTAAGCTATAAATTGATTAAAATTAGTTTATAGTTTTTAATTATGAGTCTGTTTGAATTGACTTATTTTGAATTTACCGAAAATAATTTATACAAATAAATTAACTTTTATTCATTATTATAAACTTTTTAGGATAATTTATAATAAAACAACTTATAAAAACAACATATTTGTTATTAAAAATTTATAAATCAACATAAAACATTAATTATTTCAATAAATTATTTTCATAAGTTCAAAAATAAGCTAAATCCAAATATGCTCTATAGCTAAAAAGTTAATAGATTGAAATTAAAGTGTTTGACATATTTAACCGTTGTAAATATGAAATTACGTAAAAAATATATGATTAATGAGTAGTTCTTATATTTAAAATAGTAAATAAATAATAAAATAAAAATATTAAGGGTAAAAATAGAATAAATTGTAAAAAAACTATGAACTCTATTTAAATTTGACTTATTTTTTAGTTTATGAAAATAACTTATCCAAATAAATAAATTTATATGTTAATTCATTGGTTGTCATGGACAAAAATTACATTTTTATAAGTTTTTTTTTTTGCTTTTTTTATAATAAAAGAAGTTAAACCCTTAAACCCTGGTGAAGAATCATAACACTCAAGTAGTTCAGTTGCAGAAAGGTTTTTCCGGCGAACGTTTGAAAATAATTCCGATGTCAATTGCATTACGGCGGCTGAGAAGTGCAAAGTCACTTCTCACCACTTTACACCGTCACACCACCTTCCGCCGCACCTTTTCCTCCGCCATCGGTGCTCGGGCAACACCATTTCTAGATATTTTCAATGAAGAATTTGAAATCGGTAACCGTATCATCAATCTTGAAACCGGTGAAATCGCTCGACTTGCCAACGGCTCTGTTGTTTTGACAATGGAAGATACCAAAATTCAGTCGACTGTTTGTTGCTCTAAAGATGATACTGCTCGTGCGGATTTCTTACCTCTGACTGTAATTTTCATCATTCTCTTCATTTTTGGTTCAATTAAGTTTTGTTTTCGCATATGCAGTAGTTAATAGCTTCAAGCTTTCCCAATGAAATTGAATCATTTATAGTTGAATTAGGTTTCACACACATATACACACAGACTCTGTTTGTCAGAAAATAGCATATGGATTTATAGCGAATACTAGCTTATAGCGCATAAGCTATCTGATTGAATTCACGGTGTTTGGTAAAATTAGTGGTAGCTTATAAGCTCTGTTTGGCAATAACTTATTGACTAGCTTGTGGGGGATAAGGCGATATACTAGCTAATTGAATTTGTAGTGTCAGGTAAAATTAGTGGTTGAACTAGCTTTTAAATATGAAATGACATACAAAAAATATGTTTAATTAATATTTAATTTTTTGTTTTTCTAGTAAGATGACAAATGTAAAATTGAGAGAAAAAATTATAAGCTATAAGCTAATGCAATTAAGCTAGTAATAACAAGCTATAAGTGAGAAAAAAATGTTACCAAACTGGTGTTTTTGTTTGTCATGAATTTATAAGCTGTATAAACTTAAAATATGACATTGCCAAACAGAGCCATAATTATAGTTATATATAAAAGGCTGTTATTAGTAGCATGAAGCTTTCTGAAAACGCAATTTCAAATGTTTTTTGATTGATCTAAGTTGATTGAATTAGGTTTCACACGCATACACACAGTTACTTTTATATTTAAAAGGCTGTTATTAGTAGCTTGGAGCTTTCTCAACAAGCAATTGCAATTATTTATGGTTAGGTTGATTATAAAGAGAAGCAATCTGCACAAAGCATGATTCCAAATACGTACACGAAGAGGGAAGGTGCTCCTAAGGAACGTGAACTTTTGTGTGGTCGAATCATTGACCGTCCTATTCGACCATTGTTTCCACCTGGATTTTATCATGAAGTTCAGGTACCACGCCACTTTTATTTATTTGTTTATTTTGTTTTGTTGATTTGTAATTCAGTTGTTGTTGATTTATTAGGTGACAGCTTGTGTTCTTTCCTCTAAGGGACAACAAGATCCGGTTGTCTTCGCGGCTAATGCAGCGTCCACTGCACTTATGTTATCGGATATTCCTTGGGGTGGCCCAATAGGAATGATTCGAGTCGGTAGAATTTGTGGGCAGTTTGTGGTGAATCCTACCATGGATGAGGTAATTTTGGCTTGGAACTCGGGGAGTGTCTTTTGTTGTATCACACATTTTCATTGTTTCTTCCATATTAAAATATCCTTTAGATGCTTTGGGGATGTCTGGAAGAACTTTTGGAGCTTACATGAAATAAACACTTAAGTAGTTATTTGGTTAAACTTATAAAAATAACTTATGATATATCTATAAGCTCTTTTGAGTTTATTCCAGGATGTTTATCAGATAAGCTCCGGAAAGTCAGCTTAGGTGACTTAGGTGATTATGACATAAGCTTTCATGGGATATGTGCTTGATTGAATTGATCTGTTCACCTAAATGTAAAACTTTTACATTTAGTTTATTATGACTTTAATGTTTTGGTTTTTTGAGTTAGTGGGTTTGAAGATACAGAAATGATCAGTGGTTTGGTAGATTCTAAAAGTTTATAGATGTTTTATACTTGATACTTTATTTTGAAACACATCTTTCTTAAATTTTCTTTATTGCCTTTGTCTTGTTATTTTGACTACGATGTCTGATTGTTGAAATTTTATTGAAATTGATTATTTTTGAAAGTCTGAGTATTTGTTTGTCGGAAGTTGGTTTCTAGCATAGTTTGATACTTTAGTCTCGAGTTTGATTAGACCATGGCTTTGTTGATCAATATCTTGGTTGGTTGGTTGAATACCATTGTCCCCCATTCTCTTATTTCTTTGCGTTGTGGCTCTGCAGCTCAGCTTAAGTGATCTTAACTTGGTATACGCCTGTATAAAGGATAAAACTTTGATGATTGATGTAGAAGCTCGTGAGATATCTAATAAAGATTTGCAAGCAGGGTTAAGATTTGCGCATACAGAGGTGACTTTTATTGTTATTACTTGTTTGACACTTTTCATAATTGAATGTTATTGAGATGTGTTACTATGATTGTTCAGGCAGTGAAGTATATTGAACCTCAAATTAGACTTGCTGCTAAAGCAGGTAAGTCTAAGAAAGAATACAAATTGTCTTTGCTCTCTGACAAAACACTGGAGAAAGTCAGAAATTTGGCAGAAGAACCTATTAAAGATGTTTTTACCGATCCTTCCTATGGAAAGGTGTTCTTATTCTCTTTCTCTTGTTCCATCACTTTTAACGAATAAAAGATGTTAGGTAATTTACTCTCCTTATATTTATCAATTTTTTGGTATAATTATTTCTAGTTTCAACGTGGAAAAGCATTAGACAATATCGCAAAAGATGTAAAGAAAGTACTTGAAGAAGAAGGCGATGAAGAAAGCATAAAGGTTTTGTCAAAGACAATAGACACAGTGCGGAAGAAGGTGTGTAGCATTCTTATTTATATATTAGAAATTTAGAGATTATTGCTCTTTTTTTTTTCATAAAAAATTATAATCCTAAATTATTCAACTCTTAGTTTTGCCATTTTATGTCCATAGATACTAGAGCAAGTATTTCACAGAAAAGAGTGATACTTGAGAGAAATTGAGAGTGAGAGAGATAATTGAGAGAATTTGAGAGAATCAGAAACTAAAGTTTTTTTTTTTTTTCCTTCTCATTAATATGAATGAAAAGGTAATTGATTCCATCTGCGACGAGTCTATTCATTGAGACATTTACGAACTAATAATCTAGCATCAGAACCTACTAGATCCTTGCTTTTCTAATCTTTTAATGCCCAGCCCAGCTAGACAAAATGTAGGAACTAATTCTAATTTATATTGTATATCTCAATATACATGATACACTGCAATCAAGAGATTATGAATAAATCATACGCTTATGAATAAATTGAGTCAAATAAGAGATTATGAATAATATAACACATGTTGAAGGATATAGCAGTATTCTCTTTTAGTATTTCTTATACTGGAATTTTGGCGTAATTCAACATCTTTTTAGGATTACAAGGAAAAAAAATAAACAAAACTGTTTTGTCATTAAGTTTTCAATGCTAAACTTGAAATATTAAAATGAATGCAGAGGGGAAACTTATTTGATGCTAGTAAGATACTCTCCTCTTCCTCCTCATTCTATCTAGTACAGCTAGTAGCTATATTATTTTAGTTGAATCATTCTGAAATTATCCTACAATCTTATATCAGCGCATAATTATTCATTATTCACTATAATGGTTAAAGAATAACGATGATCAAGCTGTATGTTATTAAGAGTATTACAACTGCTTTTATCTCCAACTTCACATTGTTCTGTTGTATGTATATTTGTGTATCCTAACCATATAGAATTTTTCTGCTCTGTTCTTTTACTACATTCTTGCAGCTGTAACAGAATGTATCAGATTTTTGCCTTGTGATTTGCATGTCTCCTCAGTAAAATAAAACTTGCATATCTCCTTGTCATGTTGATTTTAGATGCACTTATTGAACATTTGGGTTTATTTAAAATTTTCAAATAATGTAGGTGGTCCGTAGAAGAATTATATCAGAAGAATCCAGAGTTGATGGAAGACAGTTAGATGAAGTAAGACCCTTGTATTGTAGAGCTGGATATGTTCCCGAACTACACGGATCTGCACTTTTTTCCCGAGGAGAAACACAGGTCAAATATGCTCTCTGTTTTTTCTGTTATGGGTTGCTAAGAGTTAAATAATCGCAATGACATGAAACAATTATTATCTTGAAGTGATTTTAGTTTTATCTGAGGTGATGTTTTAATGTCAAACACAGGTTCTATGTACAGTAACACTTGGATCACCTTCGGATGCTCAACGCTTGGACTCTATAGTTGGTCCTCCCTTAAAGCGGTTTATGCTTCACTATAGTTTTCCTCCCTTCTGCATAGATGAAGTTGGTAAACATGGTGGTCTAAATAGGCGTGAAGTTGGTCATGGTAAATGAGTACCTTGCGAAGACTATGCATGATATTATTTGAGTATTGTCTTTATGTTTTGATTCATTGATAGAGTACATAAAGATTAAAGAGTTATAGTAGGCCAAACCATCAAGAGAAATTTAAATTGAAATGGTCTCCCTTTAGATAGAGTAGTGCCAACACTCCTTTTTTTTAAGAGTACCTCGAACAGGATTACCTCCCGTGGAGGGAATCTATGGCAGACCAAAACGGGAGGGAATCTATGGCAGACCAAAAAATATCATATGTAATCAGAATTTGGCTTCACAGAACATCATTAGCTCAAGAGGTTGGCTTTTTGTTGTTTTACTTTTGTAGGAGCACTTGCTGAAAAAGCTCTTCTTGCTGTTTTGCCTCCTGAAGATGTTTTTCCATATACTATTCTTATCGACTCCAATGTCCAGGGTTCAGACGGTTCAACATCAATGGCAACTGTATGTGGAGGTATGATTTTAACCCACAGCGGTAGCATGTAATACCATTTTCTTATCTAAATTCAGAATTAAGCTTTTGTTGGATGGTTGGTTGCTTTTTTTTGCCGATGAAGTTTAAATTGATAGAAGGCGATGTGGGTTTTCTTATTAAAAGTTTAAATTACAATACAAGTAACAAAGTAAGTTGTAACCTAGACAAGCAGAAAACAAGGACAAGAAAGGCATGCCATTTTATATAATCTGACCAACCGCACAAGCCGTCCATGTACAAAATAGAGTGAAAATTTACCATGCGTCTTTCTGTTTGTAGCGAGTCTGGCTTTGATGGATGCCAGCATTCCAGTAAGGGAACATGTTGCTGCTGTTTCTGTGGGCCTTGTTAGTGAACTTGACCCGTGCACAGGCAAAATAGTGGACTATCGTATACTGACTGATATTTTGGTATTTTTCTGAACTTATTGAGTTATATATATCATACTGTACAATGTCTGTTTGATTACTTTCCAATTATAATTGTTACATTCAAAGTATCAACCCTTTACTACCTGAGTATCTTGTGATGTTTTGTAATTATTGTTATTGTTAGAAATAATATAAAACCATTGATGTGCCAAATCCTAATAGCTTAAGCTTTTGGGATAATTGGTTATTTAACAGTTATCAATATATTTGAATTATAAATAAACAACAATTGTTAAAAATCATGATTCATTTTTATTATATATTAATTTAGAACTGAGAATATTATTTTATATAGATATGTGGGGATACTCTAGTTTTTACTACTTTTGAATATCTAATATTTGTTTTAATGATTACTTTGTTGCACTTTTGATCTTTGCCTTCCCTTGTATCCCGATTCCTGATGCAATCAAGTGTTTCTGTATTACCAAGAAGATAGATAGCTATCAAACGAACATGGATTATTGATTGGGTTTTTGTTAAGGAACCAAAACGGAAAATAAAAGAATTTTGTCTTGAAAAAACCAAAATTTACACTTTTGAGGTGTTGAATACACAAACTTTCAAAAAAAATTTGCACAATTAGTTTCTTATCTAGTGCCCCAGGGGCACTAGTTAGCATTTGCCTTATTGATTTCATGCAGAAGTATTAAATTTTATTTATTCTAAGGGCTTGGAAGACCATTTGGGTGACATAGACTTCAAGATTGCTGGAACTCGAAATGGAGTTACTGCCAGTCAGTTGGATATGAAACCAGCTGGAATTCCACTAGATATCATTTGTGAATGTTTAGAACCTGCACATAAGGCCCGTCTACAGATTATTGATCAGATGGAACAGGAAATTAAAGAGCCACGTACAGATGGTGGCAGTTATTCTTATTCTCCACGACTAGGTTTAGATCTTTAACTTCCTTTTCTCCATCCATTCGTTTGGTAACGTTTACAGTTAGTTCCTTGATATTTGAGGATACCCTAATGTTTAAAGTTTATTGTTCATGATGCAGTCACATTGAAGTACAGCAATGACGCTCTTCGTCGCTTAATTGGGCCAATGGGCGTTGTATTGAAAAAATTGGAAGTGGAAACAGGTCATTTTAACTTTGAATTTCTTAAAATGTGTTTCGGAATTTATTTTTCCTTGCTGTATGCTGATCCGAAGAAATTTAGTTTACCTGCTAAACATGTTATTTTCTACAATCAGGTGCACGGTTGTCTGTAGGTGATGGAACACTTACAATAAATGCCAAGAATCAATCTGTAATGGATAAAATACTAGAAAAGGTAGTTCTTACATGTTGAACTATCATTTTTAATCTAATCATGCTTAATTTGTTTATTATTTAAATTTCATTCTTTCTGTCCTAAGTGAGACATGTCTCACTCGTATGTCAGTAATCAATGTGATGATAATATCACGCCGTAACGTTTTTCTTGCAGTTTTCTCTTGTAAACTACTTTGCTATTTTCCTATAGATAGCTTAATAACATGGAAATTCATGTATTGAAATTTTATCATAGACTCTTTTTTTGTCTGTTATTCTAAGTTCAACCTTACTGTATTTATCAGGTTGTTTCTATAGTTGGCCGTGAAATTGAAATCGGAGGTATCTACAAAGGTGTTGTTACCAGTATAAAAGAATATGGAGCTTTTGTTGAATTTAATGGTGGCAACCAGGGCCTTCTCCACATTTCTGAGTTGTCATATGAACCAGTATGTATGACTTAACTATTGTAGTTTCTTATTATTATTAATATCCATATGTTGTATATCTGTTTTGCTATCAACATCAATTATTTTATATAATAATTTACTTAAAAAACTCTACATCCTTCCGTTAGGTTTCCCGAGTTGCAGATGTAGTCTCTATTGGCCAGCAGCTTTCTTTGATGTGCATTGGCCAAGATGTTCATGGTAACATTAAATTATCACTTAAAGCGACTTTGCGTGGTCGTGGAGGATCGGAGACTAATGATATAGGAGGAGGATCTGCCGCATCTGCAAAAGAAACTGCCAAAATTTGGGCACCAGTTTGGGACGCGTCTAGTATTACACAAGAACAAAATTATGCTTCTGAGTTGTCTGTAGAAAAAAATGAGGTGGGCAAAACGAATCCCTCAGCCTCCGAAACACCAGTAATTTTTATACGCAGTGTTGAAGAATGCGATGAGAAGGAGAAATCTTTCAGCTTGAATCACAATCATACTTCAAATGGTCCTCTCATTGATAATGATGTACAATTGGATCGCAAGTCAAAATCTCCATCCAAGTCAAAACCTCGTAAATCTCAAGATGATATTGATTCTCCATCTCATTCAGGTCCCTTGCCATATAAAAATGCCAAAATGCCAAAACTTTCAATGCGAAAAGAGTCAAATTCTGATACTCAAAGGGCAGAAGAGAACAAGAAGGAAGGTAAAGGCAAGGCACCATTGAGTGCAAAAGATTTGAAACTTGGAACAAAAGTTAATGCCAAAGTTTATCAAATTCGTGAGCATGGGTTAGTGTTGGATTTGGGTGGAATTCGAGGAATGTACCGTTTTGAGGTAGAGTCATCTTTTTGTATGTTTCCTAAGTGACAGATTTGTTCTGATATGCATGCTTTTCCTTCTCTCTTCCTCTTGATTCACTTAACCATTTTCATGTATGCAACAGGAAAATGGCAAAAAAGACTTTAAGATAGGCGACGAGATGCGAGTAGTTTGCTCAAGCTTTTCTAGCAAGGGAATTCCGGTAATGTCCGCTGTGGATGATAACTAACTTCAAAATGGTTGTTTCTACATAAGACAGATCCCATGGATGTATGCAAAGATGATGGTTTGGAAGAAATTCTTCCAGCGGTGTAACCAAGACCAATTGTTTCATAGCAAAAAATTTAGGTGTATTTTTTTAGGTACTTTTTGTATGGTTATTAACCATAGTTTTCTCAAATTTATTATTTTTTTATTTTCTTATATTCTAACGGTAAATTTCATGTTAAGAACCATACAAAAAAACACTTAAAAAAATTATTTGTTTCTTCCAAATATGGTCGTAATCACAAGGCTTACAATTACAAATGTCAAGGAGCTTGTTTCTAGTTACTACAGTTAAATAAAACAGAGCATGTTTCTAGCCAAATAGACAAACGTTGACATTGTGATTATAGAGTTTCTTAAATATTTTCAGTCATGGTCTTGAACCATAAATTATAAGCAAATTACTTTTTTAACATTGTTTAAAAATCACATTTTATAAATAAGAATCATTCCAATTTGATTGTGCCTTCTTTTCCCTTCTTTCTTCTTCAATATATAACATTAGTATTTATAGCAAAGTACCCAAAAAGGGATATACATTACCTGATTCTAATACTCCCTAAAATTAGAAAAAAGATTACCTTGTTGATCACAATAGAAAACTTGTGAAGGATAATCCCTCTCAGTTATATGAGTTGGGACGCTAATGAAGTATTAAGAAGGAGGCTCAGAGTTCAATCTAATTTACCGACAAATCCTCCTACTCCTAATAAACTAACTGCTAACATTTACCTATAAAAAGATAAGAAATATGGCTTAAACAACTTGAGAAGGGTAAGCCCTTTCAGTTAGACTTGGATTTACTGCAGTAATTGCTTCGCGCAATTTCACATTGTATGCAAATCCAAATCGTTGATTCGAGAATCCACGTTGCATAATCAGTTTCACACACAGTTTATCAATCGATCTCGGACAGCGAAGAAGCAGTACTGCGTGTATTCTGATTCCGTTTCAGTTCAACATAAGACTTCCTTGTTCAGTTATTTTCAGTAAAATGCTTCTTCCAATCAAAGAGTATTCTTCTTCCAATCGAAGAGCATGCTTCCCAAGATGGTAAAGTCCACCATGCACCAAAAATTCCAACCAAAGTAAACTTGTCATCTCTTACTTCAATATCAGCCAGGCAAAGAAGCATATAGTCTTGTATTTCAACTTTACTGGCATATACTGACTGCATATGAAAGAATTACCATTATAAAAAAAGCGTCTCAAATCATCGAGATCAGTGAAATTCACAGTACATAAAAGGTCTTAACTTGAAGTACACATAATAATCTCAAAGTCAAATATGATATTTGTTCTACCAACTCGGCATATCCATAGTATTGAGGCACACATTATGACATCTGAATATCTAATGTTGTCTTTTGACACCTTATAGTAGACAATAACTAGGCCATGTTTAGGTAAACAACTTAATTAAGCGCTTATAGCACAAGTGTTTATTGTATAAATGTATATAACAAAAGGTAAAATAGTAAACTGTTTTCAATTAAGCTATACGCTGTTTTTATACGCTATCTTGAAGAGGTTAAATATATAATGTGTGTAGCATGAGTGAATAAACTGATATAGTTAAGCGTCCATGCTAAATACATAATTAAATAAAAGAGATGACAATGCACCTTTCTGTTAAAAAACTCGGTATCTTCGCATATAGATTGTTGACACAGCTGCAATACAACAATTTGTAAATCAACACATTGTCAAGTAATTAAAACCAAATAATATTCAGTTACTGAATGAAATATATTATAGAGACGGTTCAAAAATTGGCAACAAATAAATTCAAGTATATTGTGTACTTCACACTTTGTCAAATTATTAATGCAGTATCTAACCTGATCAACGGTAAAATATACAGAGAAAGGATTCGGCTTTGTGCAGAGTAGGAATAAGGTAAGTTTAATGAATAATATTGTAAAATGGTTATCCAAGTTTGTAAGCACTGTCACAAAGAAAAAAAGTGGCCACCAAAATTTCCGAACCAATCTCGACAGATGTTGTGCATTTTCTTCTGCCTCTGAAAGATCTTCTGAATCGTTATGACGAACATCCACCAAAGCATCTTCAGCTACTTGTTGCAAATAAAAACGCTCGAGTTATTGACAGAAATGCAAGTTGGGAGGACATGTACCAACAAAGTTAACAGAAAACATTGTTGTCAATTGTGGATCACGGAATATAGCAGTTAGTTCAGTGCTACAGTGGCGCTATATCTGCTACATAGCAGCACTTTATAATAAATAGTGTATCGCGGAGTAATAGTGATTTCTTCAAATTTCGCTACACAATAGCATGATAGTGCCGCTATAGTCGCTATTTAACAACATCGACAAAAAAAACTAAAGTATATAATACCAATCAAATATGCAGCTCACCATCGATGGCATAAGCTATAGTTGATGCAGTTGCAACCGACACGCCTAAGATGCTTCCGATGCCTGGAATATGTACCAAACAACCCCATATGACATTAAAAAAATGATAATACTGAAGATAATATAATCAAATCAATGTCTCAACTTTCAGCACATTTCCTTGGCATATCACTTCAACTTCAAATACAATAAACTTCTACGACCTGTTTGATTTGAACAAACCATTTTCAATTTTCACTTTTAATTAAGTGTGCACGAATATGCATCATCTACAGTTGGCCTAATATTAAAGTCATATCACTATGTTGCATAGCTACACACCCGAAACTTGTAAAATTAACAACCCTGTTGCAGCTTAACTACAAAAACTAAGCTTGTAAGTAAAACAAGCTGCTACTAGTTTCCTATGCTACAATTCATAGTCAATAATATTGCCATTCTACCAAGATAGAGCTCATGAAACTAAACCTTGTTTAGCCCTGTTTGGATAAACAGATTAATTAAGCGCTTAAAGTATAACCGTTTGTATAAGCTTATTTTTGAGCTTATGATATATAGCTTATGCAAATAAATAAGCTTTTATGTTAAATCATAAGTTCTCACCGACAAAAATTGTATCTTTATAAGCTATTTTTTCATAAACTATCTTGACAAACTTATAATAATATATAAAAACTTATTTATTTGCATAAGCTCAAAAATAAGCCAATCCAAACGGGCTCTAAATCTTTTTTATCATACAAGTGCTTCATGTATAAGCAATTTCTATAACAAAAGATAAAACAAAGTTAAATTGTTTCGGTATAAGCTATAAGTTGTTTTCACAAACTATCTTCAAGAGCTTATAGAAATAATCTGAAAACAGTTTATGAACGTGTCATAAGCTATTTCTATAAATTCTATCAAAGAGACTGACAAGTGCTTATGTCAGTACATAAGCTCAAATAAATCAATCCAAACCAATCCCACAATTTCAATTAAGAGACTCCAATATACATCATACATGAGAATTAAATGAATACAAATTTCACATTGCAAAATACATATATGCTTAACAAAACATTATTCACCCAAACAAACACAAAATTCTAAAACCTTAAATAACCAAAACCAATATTGAAAATAATAATTAGAAAGAAAAAAAAAACTAAACAGAATTAGTTAACAAACTTACCAGAATAACGGAAATTACGGATGTAATTAGCAGTAACATTGAGAGGTTGTTGAAAAATGAAGCTTTTGGTGGTTTTCAGTTTCAATATTGTTGTTATAACTGAATCAGATTTCAAACCTGAATAATAATAGAAAAAAATCATAAGAAAATAAATTGAAAAAAACAAATAAATTTATATGTGAAAAAAAAAAGCAAAAGAAGATGAATTATACCAGTGGTAATGGTAGTGAAGTGATTGAAACGAGAAATTGAAGAATAGTGAGAAGAAGAGAATTTGAAGAGATTAACAAATTTTGTTGTGTGACCCAACAAATTCTTCATCTTCACAATTGACAAAGTTTGATGAAGATATTTTTAAGTTGTAAAATTTCAAGGAAAATGGATACTTTATTTTTTGAGGAAGAAAATTGCAACTTAAATGATTATGAGTATATTTAATCCACTAAAACAGCATAAGAAGCGGTTTATACTTTGTTTGGTTTTAAAAAATTTGTTGATTGGATAAAATCAATTTTTTCAGCTTTTTGTTTTAAGTGAGAGTTGTTTGATTATAATACCAAAATAATCTTTTGTCTAATAAATAACTTACAAGATAAAAGTTATTAAACATCTTATGGTGTGGCTAAATGAGAATAAAAATTACTATCTTTTAATTCAACGATCGATTTTATAATAAAATTATTCGGTAAAAAATTATCGAAGCTGTTATATTACTAAGTTTGACAATTTAGTGTCGTTTGATCCTAACTCTATAAGACGCACATAATTATAAGTTCTTAGTTCAAGCTCAAATCGAATTAAGGAAACATGTATTAACATAAAAATAAATTCTCTTTTTAAATGGATGGTGGAAATTTTAAGTCAACGTTCGATCAATGAAATCTTCATCATCTATTATAAAGTTTTAATTTTTTCAATTTTTCTCTCATGTTTCTAACTTGTTTGACTATTGATTAACTTTTTTTTTTGGGATAAAGTTTGAATTAACATTTAGTTTATAAAAAAAATTTGCATATGTTTAAGCACTAACATACACATTATTGTAATGTGTCATATATAAACCAATAGGATCAATGTGACAAAACTTTTCTCACATCATGGTTTAGTGAATCTTTAATTTGAACATTGCATTTTCTGTTAAAAATATATATGTGGCAATTATTCAAATTTATGATATGATGGAAACTTCCCCTAGATGGCTGTAAGGAACATGAGAAACTTGGATTTCTTTCTTTGCAACAAGGTCACGAACAAAATGATAATCAATGACGAGGTGTTTCATCTGTGTGGAAAACAGGATTGGCGCATAGATAATTGGCGCCAATATTGTCGTGAAGATTGTTGGAGTTAGGGAGTTGTATGTCAAGTTCAAGCAAAGAGTTGTTGCAACTATAATAGTTCTGTGGCGGTGGTGGATCCAATGGTGCGGTACTCAGCCTCCGTGGATGAGCGAGCAAAAGTTGTTTGTTTCTTGCAGGACCATGAGATTGACAATGTAAGCAGCTGTGGATTTTCGGTCAATACTATCACCGCCCCAATCAGCGTCACAGAAGGAAGTGAGACAGATGGTGGGGGTATGAACAAGATGCAGGCCTGAGTTAGAGTAAGACACTATTTAGGGACTGCATGTTGGTCTCTGTAGGTGCTTGCATTTGTTGCGATAGTTTGTTAACCGCAAAGGCTACATCAGGGCGTGTGATCAGGGCCGGCTATGGCCAAGTGCAGGCAGTGCTATACCACTGGGCCTCACAATTTATGGGGCCTCAAAATTTTTTTTAAGTCCATCATTTGAAAAATAGATCAAGTATTATTTGATGATAGAAAATCTCAAGAAATTAAAGTTGGCATAGTGGAGCGCGTTTGGATCCTGTACCTGCGTGGTCATGTGTTCGAGTTCCATTGGGGGTGATTTTTTGGTTTTCTCTTAAACATGTATTTTTAATACAAATAGTATCCCTTCATATTAAACATTACATTGCATAAATTATTTCAAAATTGTGTTTCTTTTTATGAAATACAGTAATATTTATTTTTTTCTATAACTTATCAATAACTTCACTACTTTATTTTATTTTTTTAAAAAAAAACTACATTTTATTATTTTTTTGAAAATGAAGAATTAATTTCTAATATTAAGTTGCAATTTTTATTAAAAATACTATCAATTTTTAATGATATTAGCTTGAAGGTGTATTTTGTTATTATTGACTTGAAAGTGATTATTTTTTTACATTATTGATGTTGTTTGTATTTTAAATAAAAGATTACTCTATTTTAAAAATTATCGGTTCATTTTTGAATAATATATCGCTTAATTTTTTATTTATCGGTTCATTTTCAATATTGTGAAACGACCTTTTATTTATGTTTTTTGACGAAACCTTTTATTTATGTTAGTTACATGAATAAATAACTATTTTTATTGTTATTGTTGCTATTTACAATTTAAATAAATGATTTTTTTTTTTTAATTTTTTTTATTAGGGGTCTATTTTTATTATGTGTTCCGGGCCTCTGAAATCTCGGGACCGGCACTGCGTGTGATAGATAAGTAAAACCATCAGACAAATCGGGACAATGAGTAAAGCCCCTATTTCTGCTGTAGCATAATTAATGACAGACACGAGAGATAAACCAACGAATGTGGTTGATATTGTTACAGACTTTAAACTAGACCATTCGCCTTTCTTAGGTTGAGACGGAGCAGCTTCGGAAATTGGAGAATCCCTCAAACTGTTTGCAAGATCTGCAATATTCAATCCCTCAGGTTGTTTGCTGACAATAAAGTTAGACAAAGTTTGAAGATTTTGTAGTTTTGCAATTTGTACAGTACAGGCATCTCTGTCAACATAGTGCCTCTAATGTCAAGGTGGCGTAATTGTTTCATTCTTGGCAAAAAGTTGTGCACTACCTTGTCTGATAAGGAACAACGTGATTGTTCCCCCATGATACTTCTACTGGTAAGGCCAGGAAGGTCCGTTGATACTTCATGATCTCAATCGAGGCGTTTAGGAACGTTGCAATTTCCTCATTCAATCATGGATCATCAATTCCGTTTGCTTCTGGAAATTTCATACATGTTTCTCTCGCTACTTAAGTAATGAATTTAGAGAATGTCAAATTGGGGAAAAATCAATTTGTATCCTAGAATGTGAACCGACATTTTAAAATATGAACCTTAAAAAAATGGGGCAAATAAAAGGAGAGAAATGCTAAAACATTAGATTTTATAAGGTTCAAGAAAGTTTTGAAAGAAAATGTTACAAAGACAAAATGGAAGTTGATATATTTGTAGCAATGAAAAAAGCAACATATTTAACTCTATTATACCCTAATTTTGTCCTACTTTTCTTAATGTATTTTTTTTTTTATTATTATTATTTTTTGTTACAATACAAAATATTTTTCATTCATTCTTTTTATACAAAAAAATTAATTTCATTCTTGAATCCATGTTTTGGTCACAAAATATAAAGAAAAGGTTAAACAGAGAAAATGATGTCATGTCTGATGCATGCGCCGCCATATTGTTGCGTAGATATAAAGTAAAAAGTGGGTTCCACTAATTTGTGGACCCCATAATTTTTTAATGTGTCAATCTCTCTTCAAATGGAGAATAAATGAAATGATAACAAATGGAGCAAATTCAAACTCGCAAATTCAAACTATGAAATATGGTCAGATAGGTATCAGAATATAGCGTAAAAAACACGATAGCAAATCCAAACCCTGAATTTGCTACTATGAAATGAAAGTGACATTCACTATAGAAACAAGATTGATTCGATTAATAAGGTGATCCATATTCCGCACAAGAATGTGGTTTAACTGGTATCATAAAGATTTATTCGATGGATCATTTGTAAGTATTTTATATTTTGACTCGAGTGAATTATTGAGATTTAACTCACCTAATTATTTTTGTCATTAAGAAAACAAACTAAAGTTTTTATAATATATCCATTTCTCCACCTAAAAACAATCCATATAGTGACTTTTAAGGCATAATTCATATAATAAATAATGTATTCAATAAAAATAATGGTATACAATAAATATTTTTGTTGGTTAATGGTTACCTCATATTTTCCTGGTTACATGCACCTCCAAACACAATATTTAACAATAATATAATAGTCGCATTATTTTTAAAAATTTATTCTACATCTTTCTACTTTCTATCATAAGTGAACGAAATTTTTTCTAAAATGTTTTTATGCGTTTGACAAACTCAGTTTATGATTTTATGTATAACCTGTAAATTCTAAATTTTCTTGTTACATGAACTCAACTCACGTAGATGTATTATGTGTGTGGATTGAGTTCACGAGTTTACTATAAGTTACAAATTTTTAAATGTTATATGAATTCAATTCATATATTTATGTTCATAAAGTCAGTTCACATATACTGATGATCAAAGAAATACTATAGCTCATAAGTCGTAATTTAATTGGCAAAATTAATTTTCCGAAATTGTAAAATCGGATGTCGTGATATGAATTTAACAAAATAAAATAAAGATGTACATAATGAGGACATAAATAAGAGCCTTAACTACACTATGGCGACAATATGCATTTCACTACCAGATAAATAATCACAATTACTGATACAACAAAAATAAGAATATATATGGATGTCCATAAAAGTGATAATGTGGATTGAACCAATGGAGCATCAAAGTCAACATTAGGAGGCGGCGGAGGTAAGGTGGGTTGAACTGGTGCAGCATCAAAGTCAACATTAGGAGGCGGCGGACGTAAGGTGGGTTGAACTGGTGGAGCATACAAGTTAACATCAGGAGAGGACAGAGATGACAAGTTTCTTCCGGCCACAATCAAGAAGAAACTGAACATCAAGAGACAAATGATGATGTTCATCTTCATATCAACAAATATAATTTTCCTAAAAAAAAGAAGCATCAAAACAAAATAGGTTAAAAATATCAATGAAGAAAAGATTTATATACCACTTGGGGTCCATTTGAATTTGTTTATTTTTTAGTTTATGTGAAATAACTTATACGAGTAAATAAGTTTTATTGTATGAGGCGGGATCCGTTGACTGCAGGAGTAAGTCTCCATCGACTTACTCCGCTTAATAACTTGATATCGGCATTATATTTCTTCAATCCGACCGTTGAATTCAAATATCTCATTGAGTAGATCAACTAATTCCTAAGCCAACTATTTGGCATTTTCGTTTTGGTCCAATTCAAGACTATCTTGTATGACTCAGTTGTATTCAAATTTGTGTGTTGATCATAATGCTACTTGTGATATTTGTCATTTAAGTGTAAGTTGTGAAGCCGATTATAATAGGAATTATGCAGCAAATAAAAGAAGAAAAAAAAAAAAGACTAAAATACAATTAATTCAAATTTCAAACATGGTTGATTAGTAACATTTACAGCATTATTAATTTCAAACTAGAAAATTAATTATTAAAAAAACAGAACATGAAAATAAAAATAGAACATTAAAATGAAACACTGTGGTCGGATTCCGGCAGATGTACGTCAACTTGAACTTCAAGAGTGGTAGGATTTGGAGAGGCCGCTGATTCCTCCTTCATTGTCTTTTTGAACTTCTTGAAAGCTAAAATGAGAAACGTTTTTCCATACCGAACAAACGAAATAGCAAATCCAACTATGAAAACGTTTTTCCTCCTACATAAGCAAGGACTACACCAACACGATCTACTAAGTGACTCACAAATTTGTGCAAAGGTGATGGGGGTGAAGAGAAAGAGCAGTTAGTGTCAGGTGAAGAAAAACTGAGAGAAGCTGGTGATGAAGCCATTGAGATGAAATGAAAGGACTAGGAGAAGACTTAGAGAAAAAGAAGAGTCATAGTCATGGGTTTTATATATTTTATATGTACTTAATCATATTGGAAGTTAAAAATTTGTTCCGGACTATGAAAAAATTAGGTGGCATTCAACGCACCATGCACAAGTTGATTTTTCACCGTTAGATCATAAGTGAACACATTATTATCAATATAAGATGTAACCACCCACCCTCTACAATCATCTTCCTCCTTGACCCCACCACCTTATGGGACCACCGACCACCATAGATGGCTTTGAAGCCATGACTGACTGACTGCTGCTATCGAAGCTCCAGAAAATAAAATCTTGCAATGATAAAAGAATAAACAATCAGATTCGATTCAACACATTGATGAATTGTTATTGTTAATTTTTGTTGTATGTTGATTACGGTCGTCGCGATGCGAATTAATCACATTATCACATAAATTTTATTAAAATTATTTGTACTATAATATATGTATAACAACTTAAATTTGAGATAAATGTAAAATTTTAAACTAGAATTTGTATTAAAAATGTAACTTTTATTCAATTTTATTGGAAAAAATGAAAATCTCTATCTATTAGCATTTTGTCGTGGTCATATTGCGTCTCGTTGCGGTTGTATCAAATCAATAGAATTGCAATAGATTTCTAAAATTATTATTATCAAGAATAACAATTTTGATAGATGTGTTGAACTATTTTTTAAGTTTTAAAAAATAACATTTAAAATTTTTTATCTCGTCAAGTGAAGGTATAATACAGAGAGTCGGGTAAAAAATTATTTTTATTTAAATAACGGGTCATTGACCTGTAAATAGAAGTACAATAAAACAATGAATTATAACAAACAATTAGTTTGAGTTATATCTCTTTAAATTTTTGTATGTTAGATTTTAATATTTTTTAGTTTTTGGAATGAAAACGTATAGCAGATAATAAATAAATATTATCAAAATTTGATTCTAATTTGACTCAATGGAATTATTTTAGTTAAGAGAATAAATAAAATCAAATAACAATTTAATCATTATTGCACGGGTTTGATTATAACTTTTAAAAAATAAACAAAAATACTCTATTGAAAATAATAATTTTGATAGGTGCATTGAATATGGTGTTTTAAATGTTAGTATCATTATATATGTAAAAACTATATTAGTAGACTATTTAAATATAAGAAAAATCTATTTTAATATTTTACAATTTTTATAAAAAAGACATTCAAAGAGCTTTAGAATCAACTTTGTCAAATTTTATATTTGAGCTAGACTTTAAAAGAATAATACAAAGCGTTTACGGATTTGATTAAAATATTTTAAGAAAAGTTGTGTTCTATGAAAAGTGGCGTTTAAAATATTTTCAGATTTTTTTCTTATCAAGTGAATCTCTAATCTAGGAGAAAAGATCTTCTCAATTTTTTTCTTTCAAGTTTTCTCAATATTGTTTATAATGTGTCTTTATAAAAAGTTGTATTTAAATTTAATAATCTTAGTAGATGGGTGCGTTTGTTTTGATTTTTTAAGAAAAAATCTATTTTTTATTAAAAAAGTTTATAATTTGACGGTGTTTGTTATATATTTTTTTTAAAAATATTTTTAATTCCAAAATGAAAAGCTATTTTTAATAGATTTTCAATAATCTATTTATTTTAAAGCTATTTGATGGTCTTTATTAATCATATTTTATAAATTTGATTTATATCTTTCCAAATTTTTGTTATTTCAATTTTTTAGGGATAAAATAGTGGATTAATAGATATTGTCAAAATTTTATTCAAGTTTAATAATATTTAAAGGATTATGCCCTTAAATACACTAAAAATAGTGGATTAATAGTTATTGTCAAAATTTTATTCAAGTTTAATAAATTTTAATTTTTAAACATGTATTAAAAATAACAAACATATAAAACTATAATGTTTTTTTAGTACATATACTCATGTATATTTCATCAAATCTACCTACTAATTTAATTAACTTACCAACACATAATCTAACTCGAATGTGATATCAAAAACTTTATATTCCCAAAAAAGCATTTGTTAACTTTATGAGCAGATATCCCATGATAGGAACAAACTCAATAACTTCTTCACCATTCACCACTTCTTCATCACCCATTACTTCATCAATTCTATTTGCTTCTAACAAAAATATTCTGATTAAAGAAATACATAACATAATATAGAAAATACTAATTACAATATATGGGCAAAATTAAAGGTACTAAAGTGAATATGCAAGATTTATGGATCAAACATGAATTTCTATATGTTAGAATTACATATATATATATATATATATATATATATATATGGGGTTGTACGTAAATCATATACTATATATCCATAATCATGTAATGATTTTCGATTATTGTTATTGAATTGAAAAAATAAGAAGAGTCTAAGAGGTTGCAATTATAAGTACACAACCATTGCCATGACATGTTTAATGTTCTCATAACCCCCCTCTTTAGAGCACAATGGACTCACCTATCATCTCCCTTTGCATATATTAACCTAATAATAATAATCCATGTCATGTCATTTCCAAATTTGTTTGTTACAAAACTTCTCATGTGCCATCAAGGAAAAGGTTGGAGTTTTATAAATTGCTTCGGCTGTATATATAAAGTTTTTTATAATAACATATAAAGTCATTTTTTAATTGGAGTTACATAATTTATTGAAGAAAAGCAAGTTAATTGGATGTTACATTTGTTTTGTTAGAATGATAATAAATATGAGCATGTAATGTAATGAGAAATGACACATAAGCAACATCTATTGTTTAGAAAAAAGAAAAAAAGGAAGAGTTTTTTCAGGTTGACACATAAACAAAAAATAGTTTAGTTTATATATAGATAGATAGATTGATGATGTTGATGATTGTTTGATTGATTGATGATTGATAATAATAATATAATAATATTGATTATTGAAGAAAAATATCAATTTTTTTTTATTTGAAAAAAAAATCATCAACTTCTAATATTTCTTGATCGTAAAATGATATTACTGCCAACGTTCTTCAATAAGTGATCTATTTTGACTATATGCATTCATATATTTTGCTTTGATTATATTTTCCTACTAATAAATAAAAATTAGGATATGAGATATTGTTAAATTCATCTCAATAAATATTTTTTAAATATTAAATTTCTATAACTTTTACTATTACATAATTATTATAAATATTAAAACAATCAATTGTGTCACTTATTATGAAGCCGATGTGGAGAAATGGAGACTTGAAACATTTGTGGTGGCTTTGGTTGTCTTATTCGTTTATTTTCTGTTTGTTCCCATAGACCACAATTCTCTCTCTTTGGTTCCTTTTTTCTTGGCTTGCAAAATTTTTATCATTATATCTTCTGCATCACGACCACAATTGAGGATCACAATAAAAAAACAGTTGTCATGATTTAAAATTGTACTATTTGTTTTGTCGAAAAAGAAAATTGTACTATCTATATAGCGTTAGGAAATTAGGTAGATAGAAATGCATTATCATTGGGATGTTTAGTGTGAACAATATAACATTATTTTTTTCATAATGAAGAAATTGAGTTAATTAAGCTTATTTTGGCTTTTTGGCTTTTGGAAATAAAGTTTTTTTTTTTTTTAAACTGCTAAATTTTATTTAAAAGACAACTTCTCCACAAGAAGTGAAAGAATTATCGTGAAAACATACAAACAAAAGGTAACGTGATATACCACAATTACCAACACCAAATCTAACATCTCAAACCACCCATACACCAATAAACATTCGCTAAACCCCCAGAAAAAACTCCTACCCGATTCTAGGAGACACCACTTGACTCTAACTTTCGAACTTGAATTAAAATTACTCGGTCCATCAGCTCTAGAGAGTAGCCCCAGAAGACAGAGGTTGAGGGACTCCGGTAGTCAGAGAATCGACAATCAACACCTGATACTTTTGGAAATAAAGTTAATGATAACATATCATCATTATTTAATTTCATTACTAAAATAAGTCTTAAAGAACTTAATTTAAATGGAATTAGCTCTATTTTAATGAGAAAAATGTATCTAATTAAAATTATCAAAATAAGTTAATGGAGAGAATGATTGATGTTTGTTGCTAGTTCTGCTATAAAGCTTGTATCCACTTTCATCACAAGCCATGTGAAGAAAATATGTGTGATTAGTGTAGCTACTTAATGGAGCATGTGTTGGATTTTGGAATTATACTAAGCCATGCACCTTACAGACTTACAGTGTGTCACGTGAAGCAAAGAATTATCAAGTGCAAGCCACATATTATGCCTTGGTATATTATCACGTGATGTAAAAAGGATAGTGCAAGCCACGTAGAAATCAAGTGCCGCCGGTCATTCAACAAGTGCAATCGGTACAAAAGATTATTTGATTTTTCTTTATCTTATGAGAGGGAGACAAATGTGATATACACTTTTTTTTTTTTTTCATTATGGTTTTGTTCCATCGGTTTTCTTGATAAAATTTTTAACGAGGTAGCTCAAACATAAATAATGTTGTATTTTTTTCCCTTACTATAATTTTTTTTTATTGGATTTTTTTTTAGTAAGGTTTTAATAAGGCATATCATCCTTGAACATCCAAAGTTTATTACTCATGTAAAGTTTACACTTTGAATAGAATATTACAAGAGTTTATTTCTTTCTCTCCTTCCAATCTAAGGATTTTGAGTGAGATTGTGGGAAGAGTGTAGTATATATATTTTCAAAATTATCAAAATCGGCAGACTTTTAAATACCAATAAATATTTTATAAATGACATGAAATCTCAATTAAATACCAAAAAATTTCATTATCCTGAAAAAAAAAATCATAATTATCTTAATTGAATATCACAAAGATTTACTTAACCTTTATAAAAATCTTGATTGAATACTCCAAAAAAATTTATAATAAAAATGTTACAAAAAATTAATCCAAGTGTTTTTGCCATGCCCATTTGAATCGGTGAAGGATGCCGGAAAGAGAGTTTTCACTTTTCATCCATTTTTTAAACCTAAAAGGATGTAGTACTACTAGTATATAAAAAGAATTTAAACTCAATGTGAGATTTAGAACAAGAATTACATGTCTAGTGTGGAAAATAGAGTAAATATACTATATTAAGTACTTTGATATATTCAATGTAAGATTTTCAATATTGTTATACACTCTTTAAAAACCGACGTCCATTGTGGTTTTTACTCTATTGGCAATATTTGATGATAGACCTTTGCAGTTTTATTCATCTATTAGTATTTGGCGGAACATATATTGCTAATAGAGTATATTTGAGACCGCAATGTAAACACCAAATACTACAATTCCAACTGTCAAGTACATTTGAGACCTTAATTATGCTACAAATATTTAAATGCTTTATGTTATGTGGTCTTTTAGATTAGAGATGTCAATCGATATCCATAGACGCGGATAGTGTGATATCCGTGTTCTCTCCGTCAAATAAATATGATATCCATGTCCTCTCCATATCCATGCGGATATCCGCGGATATTAACGGATATCCATGGATGATATTTAAACAAAAATAAAAAGAATTAATTATTAAAAAAATTTAGTTTTTATAAAAACAAAATACTATTAACACATAATATTTAGCACATTGATCAAAATACATGTAATATCACACCAAAACATAATATCAAAATACATGTACTTAGCATAGTAATAAGATCCAAACATAATATCACACTCAAACATAATATTCATACATCAATCATTCTAAATTAAGCAAAAAGTAATAACTTCACTCACTAATAATAATGTAGGCATCATCTTCCAATACATCTAAATTAGAATTTATATGTAACTAAGAATATTTAAGTAATTTTACTAATTATTTAGCGGGTATGGATATCCGCGGGCGTGGATAATATTAAATCTCCATCTGTATCCATTAAACGCGGATAATTGAAATATCCACTTATTTTATCCGTGAATATCCATTAAAATATCCACTCTGTGCCCATTGCGGATTTTATCCACAGATATCCGCGGGTATGGATATTTTTCACATCCCTATTTTAGATATGTCTGTGCTTTTAGCAGTTCTGAAATTTTAATAAAACTGCACTAGGTGGTTCAAAATTTAAAGTTTCAAGCAGCTCTTTTTTACTGTCAAACTAGTAGTAATTTATTTTAAAAAATGTTAAAATTCTTGAATCAGTATCACAATTAGACATTCGTTGACAACATCTATGTCACAATTGAAAATGCAATTTACCTTTTTTTTTTTAATCAAGAAAATATTATTCCATTCAATAAAAAGCAGTGCTGTACAAGGTGATCAGAGATCCAACCATCCAAAGGGACAAAAGAGACAAAACCAATGATACGCTAAGCTAGAGCAAAAGAAGAGCAAGAGGTCCTCTAAGCTTAGGGTACATCCATCCTCTATAAACTATAGTATTAATAATGTCATCCTCTATGTATTATGTACTTGGTTTCCAAAACAAACATCGTTTCTATACTTCCAAATTAGGTATACGGCCTCAGCAGCAGCAATTTTCAATAATTGAGCCTTCCATCCCCTACCTTTGCTTTGTTGGGTGATCCAACACAGTTCAACACTCCACTCCATTGGGACATGATCAAGATGCAACCATCTAAGAACTTTGCACCAGATATGTCTCAAAACATGACAGTCAAAAAAGAGATGATTCAAAGTCTCCTCTCTAGAACAGAAGCAACACTGCATGTTAACAGTCACACCAAACTTGCCTAATCGATCTTTGGTTGCCAGCCTACCATGACATGCTAACCAGAATATGAAAATTGCTCTAGGCCTGACTATATTACCATAGACAGTCACTTTCCAGTCAACCACAGGGTAATCAATCCTCAGAAAATTGTAGACTTTTCTGGTGATAATTTTGCCTCTCATTTGCTGCCACCCTGGAATGTGTAGAAGGGTCTCTCTCTGGTGGATGATGGCCTTTAAAATCCAAGAGCAAGTAGATTTTAGAGGCATTGTCAAAATATGATCATCTTTAATATAGTAGCTATGAATCCATTTGATCCATAAACTGTCAGCTTTTCTATAGATATTCCAAAGCAACTTAGCTAGATTGGCAAGGTTCCACTCAATGAGGGAGATCAGCCCCAGGCCCCCTTGAGCTTTAGGTGCACACACATGATCCCAAGCCACCGGAGACTTCCTTGTAACTGTTGCCCCACCAGACCAAAGAAAAGAACGACATATAGCATTAATTTGGTGAATAACCGCTTTGGGGAGAGGAAGACACTGCATCCAATAATTGGCTACAACAAAAATAACACTTCTTATCAATTGGAGTCTACCAGCATGACACAATTTACCTTTTTTATTGGTCAATGAAAGTATGAAACAAACAAATAACAAAATCTTAAAATAAAAAGTGATCGTTTAAGATATGTGAAACCAATTTGCACCCCTGATTGTGATCGTTTCATTAAATTACAAAAATTAAAATTTGAATTGAATAAGTCTCATTATTTTTTTTATTTTTACTAAAAAAAAATAATTCATTTATTCAAATCGAATAATACAAACATCATTACAAATTCAAAATTATTACAAACTTCATATATTTTTACTAATTTTATATTTACAAAAGTTAAATATTTCTCACAAAAAAAAGCTAAATATTCCAAATACTTTAATTTCAAATATTGTTATAAATTATTGGTTATCATTTAACTTAAAGCTTAATTTTACTTAACCAAGCCACAGCCGTGCCAAATTAACCGATCCTCTGTATATAACATAAGTTGCAAAAGTTCAAAAAAATGAACCAAAGTCAAAACCCAAAAAGAAAACGAAGAAGAAAGCAAAGTTAGTTATGCTGAGAGCATCATCATTGTTCCGATTACGGATAACCACCATGTTATCTTGTTGTTCTTCTTCTTCTCTTAGAAACCCTAACTTCATTTTCCCTTCAACTCAATCATCGCATTTTTCTTCATCACTCTTCCTTCATTCTCCAACTCCAACAACAATCGAATCTCTATTCGATGTTTCGCTTCTCGTCCTATTCATGTCATCAATCCCATCGTCGAAATGGACGGTATTATCCTTCTCTCTCTCTCATCGCAATTCACTACTTACTTCTTCGTTGATTTATTTATTATTCTTGTTTTGATTCTTAGGTGATGAAATGACCAGGATTATATGGAAGATGATCAAGGATAAAGTATGATTTCATGCATGCATTTTTAGCTGCTTATCTCATTCTTTTTTTTTGTTAATTTATTCAATTATTTCCTATTTGATACGAGTATGAACTACTCTGACATACACCAGGCACCACATTGACACTTAGACATGTAGATACCGATAATAATCTGAGAAAATGAAAGTGATGAATGTAATTAGATACGTCAGTGTCGAACACCGGATATGCCTTTTGATCTGAAATGTTGGTGCTATTATATAGGCTATGTTTGAATATACAACTTAATTTGTAGCTTATAACAAATGTACAACCGAGGAGTGCTAGGAACGTTCTCTTTTCAAGACTCTCTAATACTCACTTTCTAATTGGTTGAAAACATCATGAGTCTCTCACTTTCGAAATAGGTCCCACACAAAATGGTGAGACCCACACGAGTTTCACTTTCATCCAATTAGAGAGTGTTGAAAAAGGAGTGTCCCTAGTACTCCTCATGTACAAGCCATTTCTATATCAAAAGATAAAATTAAGTTAAATTGTATTTGTATAAGTTATAAACTGATTTGATGAGCTATTTTGGAGGACTTATGAAAATGAGCTGAAAACAACTTATGAACATGTCATAAGTTGTTTTAATAAGTTATTCCAAACAGTCTCACAAGTGCTTATACTAGTAGATAAGCTCAAATAAGCCCATAGATTATTTGCAATTTGCTTATGACATTAACAGATGTTTTTTTTGCTTGTTATGTGAGTGCAGCTTATATTTCCTTACTTGGATTTGAACATAAAGTATTATGAATTGGGGATTGAAAATCGTGATGCTACTGATGACAGAGTGACCGTTGAAAGCGCTGAAGCTACCCTCAAGTGGGTGATTCTTTTTTCAATTAACGGAAACATCAAAGCATGCATAAAATAACACATTGACATTTTATTTGTTTTTATTTTACTATTAGTGATTCGTGTTGTTGCTGAGAAATAGAATGTTATATTGGAAGGGATAGCTACTAGCTAGGTATGCTAATTGGGAAAGTATAAATAATGCTGCAAGTAAATAGAGTTTATGGATATGGTGAGAATTGATAGCCAAGCAATGCTACTTATTTAGTTTCACTAAAGTTTGAGACATAAAGTAACTGCTTGCTTGAGACAGCTGTTAGGGTCCTTTGCCTTATTGGATTTTCCATTAGGGTGATTGATGTTGTATATCTTTTTGGCCGATTTGTTTAGCTTCCTTGATAAGCTTTGTGCCTGTTACTTTAGCCGCATTTTGCTGGTTAGGTTGAATGATTTTGTTTTACCATTTACGAAAAGAGGCGAGGAACTAAAAATATCGTGGCAGTGTTTGTTTCGTGTAATCTGTCAGTACATTTAGTTATAGTGGAGAACCTGCATATTTCACGTCTTTTCCCTGCTCGTAAATTACTTTTGCATAGAAATAGAATTATGTTTTTGTCCTCTCTACCTACCTGCGATGCTCTGCCAATGAATGTTTCAAGGGATTTGCCATTAGCTATATGCTTCTATGGGGCTGTGCAGCCTAACTGTAATTTTACCGTGTTTTCATCTATGCATTTTTTTTTCTCTTTTACTTCAGAGGGTTTCTTATCCTGCCTCCTCCGCGCTGCCGTCATTCCCTCTTTCTGTTTTCATAAGCAAATTTGCATAACTTTCCCGTTTCTTAATTGAAACTTCTATTTGCTTCAGGTACAATGTTGCTGTGAAATGTGCGACTATAATTCCCGGTAAGTAGTACAGGCTTTAAATAGATGTAATGTTCTGTATCACGAGTCATTTGACCTTTTGTTATCCTCTCAAATTTAGTTCATCTTATAAAACATCGCACATAGTCATAGCCAGTGGACCTTAGTTCATGACTTGATTTGTTTATAATATTTTTACAAAATAATATTATCTGAACTCTGTTCTGAATTTTCAGATGAGACCCGAGTCAAAGAATTTGGATTGACGTCTATGTGGACAAGCCCAAATGGAACAATAAGGAATATTTTAAATGGTTTGTAATATGCATATATTATTGAATTCAGGCATCAAAATTAGTGTTGTTAGCCAATTTCTCCACTGCGTGCCAATGTTAGCAGTTAGTTCCCCCGCATGTTTTATTGTGAGTGCATTCATGTGTGTCTATATATATTGGAAGATATATTAGTCTGCATAGAGGTTAGAGACACTGCTGTGTGTAGTTTTCTCTATTACTGATCCCGTGATAGGATATATCTGAAAAAAAATCCACTCCAGTGACAGCTTTAAATTTTTGCTTATAATATTTTTTTCTTTCATTTTAGGTACTGTATTTCGTGAGCCCATAATATGCCGCAATATACCAAGAATTATTCCTGGTAATGTCTTAAGCTGGTATTTGGTATCTTTGTTTCTGATTGAGTTGATTTTTTTGTCAAATTATCATTTCAAACATCATATATGCAGTTTACAAACTTTGTCTATCTCTAATTCAGTTCCAGAAGATGGTGACACTCCAGTGGAGCTTGATGTTCATAATTTCAAAGGCCTTGGTGTAGCTCTTGCTATGTATAATGTTGATGAGGTTTGTTCATTTTATGTTTTTAGTGTGTGCTAATTAAATGTTTTAAACCTTGCTTTTGTTGCTTTCTTATTGTGTTCAAACACTTGTTTTCCTACTATATGCCAGTCCATTCGAGCATTTGCTGACTCATCCAAAATATTAGCGATGTCTTATCTTTAATATACTTATTTTGATATACTGTAACCTGTCTTGTTACTCTCTGTGATTGACTTTGTTGTTCTTGCTTGGATATAAGCAACATACGAATGACAATATTTGCATAGTCACATATATTTGTGAGGTTATTTTTTTCTGGTTCCTTTCTATGTTCCAACTACTTTACGTAGCCATGCTGGGATTAAACAGGATTTACTAATCTGTTACATAATTAAGTTATTAAAACCAACTAAAACCATTCCCTGAGGAATGGGAAATTTGGTTGGGAAAAAAGTTGTGTTTTCCTTTTTATGGTTTTTTGGCTTGCATTGCATAAATTGATATCTTTGCCATATATTTACACATCTTCTTAAGCAAAAAGTAGTTCACAAATATAAGGTTAAGCACGACTTGTGTTTGATTAGTTTAATACATGCATGAGGATTCACCCTGAAGTGACTTGAATATGAATATTTCTCATTAGTTTGAAAAAGGTTGAAACAACTATTTATATACATAATAGATGGAGCATATCTAAATAGGAATGATATCCTATCATAACTCCAAAAGATACTAACAAATCATACTACAATAAATAACAATATCTCAACAGTGTACAAAATATGTATATTGGAAGCATGTTGTTCTTGGAAATGCTTTTGATGATAGTGAAAAATAATTTATTGTAAAGTTTTCCTGTAGAATACTAATGTTTAAATGATGGTTGACTTTGATTTCCCATGGTGTCCTTTTATGATGAAGTACCTTATTGTATCAGGACACATTTTGAGTTAGCTGAGACGGGAGCTGGGCTTTCAGCTTTCAGTTACCGGGGTACTTGGTTTCCGTACCGTACATCAGGTAAACACAGTAAATTGCATCGTCGGCATGTTTCATTCATGGTATCTACTTTTTAATACGTTGGGTAAACACAGTAAACTGCATCGTTGGCATGTTTCATTCATGGTACTTGCCTTTTAATACGTTATTCTTTGACATAGGTCGAACCAAAGGCGCAAATGGTACTATGCACAGGTTTGTCAAACAGCGTGGACAACCGCCCCTTAACAGGAACTGGCATCTAAACACATGATGGCAGCAAAGGTGGCAATAATCTGCGTCAGCATCAAGCCTCTGAAGAATCTGACATACTTGTAATACCAAAGTTGGTAGAAAACACCGATGACTCTAAGACTAGGTCACAACACATGGAAAATGGTTCTTCTGTCACTTCCAACTTAACATCAATACAACAGGCTGTAATTCTAGCATACTGCCTTCTAATTGAGAAGAGTTCCCGACACGATGAATTGCAGCGTAAGTTGCCTTAATTTGAACATGCATTTACAATGTTATTTCTTACATCTTTATACTTTGATATAAATGCTTCTTTCAACCTTCTACTTTGAAACTACCTCGGAATGAATAGAGATTTTGTTTTACCTTTACTGAACAACTATTCTCCTAGGTTACTGCTCTAGATGTGCAATTGAATTTTCAGTTAACATTTCTAAATTTGTTCAACATTAATTTGTAGTGGTTATTTTATTAGCCACATATTGAAAGTTTCAGTGTGTTGATTGCCAAATCTGAAACTACAAAGGGATAAAATTAGGGTCAACTGCTACAATTTAACCAATTCTTCTTTTAAAGATATGCTGTCTCTTTTTGAGTCTGATCAAAGGATAGATTTGTCTGAAGTTAAAAAAAAAAAATACTCAATTTTAATAGTCTTGTTTGCCTTTCTAAGTTGATCTGGTGTCTATTTAAATGTTCACTGTAGTTCGGAACTTTGAGGATCCATTACTATGTAATCTCTAACATTTAGCGGTCTTCTTTCCGTTCCTTGTCCTCCTTTTAGTGCTATTTACATTTCTAATTGATTTCTAAAATCCAAAACCACAATTTTTTCTGAAAAAAGAGGAGAAAACAAAATGGCTAGGCCTTGTAGATGTTCACTTAATTGCTGGCTCGTCATTTGGTTTCAGGATGGGATATGGCTCCTTTCATTGAGGCAATTGATTCCCAGCATTTCTCTTACTTCATCGTAAGTAGAAAAATATCCACCGCTTGTATTTGTTTTAAGATGAGGTTTATTTTCCACACCATAAAGCCAACTTCATTTGTGCTTATGGTGTGTATTTTCCTTTATTCTAATATTCGACTTCATTATCTTCCTTTTTTAATGTTCTTTTCCTGCTTTAGATACGATGCTTCTGCGATATCCTGCGTATTAGATGGGAGTCACTGCGTAGTCAAACAAAGGAGCGTGCATTACTGACGATAGAAAGCTTAGTATGTGTGTTTCATTTCTGTAACATGTTGCTTTATGTTTATAAAACTATATCATTTTTCTGGTAATTGATTTTGCTGTATTCCTATCGTAATGAATGGCTTTTATAATTTATTGTGTAAAACTATTGATATTAAGCTTCTCATAGTAATAGAAAAGTGAAAGGAGAATTGAGAAATCTATTCTTTCAATTTCTGAATTGGGAATTCTTGAATGAAAAATACAGAGTATGATGGTTTATATAGGATTCTTATCCTACACCAACCGAGGGATTATCCTAAACCCTTGTATCTAACTTTAGAGCAGTGCAAATTGCTGCTAACAGAAACTGCCGCCATGGAAGAATATTCTATAGAAAGGAAAAAGGAATCTAAGCTGAAACTATGTAAATTCCAGCAAGATTTAGCTTAAAATACCTAGTAGATGCCATTTTTCTTTCTAAAGCTACTCACGGTGTTACTTATTTGTTCTGCTACACATTTCATTCTATTTAATACTTTGAGTAAATGAATTAATTTGAGAACCTCTAATGTGGAAAGTTATACAAGATTCACACAGTAACAAGCATAGTTCAGAGAGTATAAACGTTTTGCTCTGTAGATTTTGGACATGACCCCCTCACACTCACTCTAAGTTTTTTTTTTCTTCTTTTAACTCTTATTACATTTTCTTTCAATTTCAGGGAATATGGGGAACTTTTGGTGCGTTGTGGCTTGATAGGGGAGGCAATAAAGGAGTTTGAAGGTATGATGTAATATGAAATTAATGAACCAATTTTTTCTCTCAATATTCACGCCTTATTTGTTCATTTGATGTTTAATATGGAAATCAGTCTCTTGGAGAAGAAAGCAACAGCTGTTGAACTCATCAGGAAACGACTTTCTGAAAGACCAAATGAACCCAGATTATGGTATGTTACTTTGCTCATCTTGCTTTTGGTTTTCTTAATTAGGTTATGATTCCTCTTGAACAATAGTTAATTAACTTATATGATTATTTAGGTTTAGCTTATGGCACAAACACTATGTTAGATAAGCTAATGGAAATTGGCTTATGCTTATTGAATATTTTAAGCATATATGATATAATTATAAGCTCTCGTGTCTTATTCAAACGCCATTGGTATTTTTAGGGATAACAACTAACGACCACGAGGAAGGACATCCAAATCTTTTAGCAACTGCTTTTAATATCAAAATATATCAAACAATAATTTGTGTTCCTTCAATTTATGTTTTTATCCGATTCTTCTGGGATGATAATTGTTTGAAGAGTGAACCATTATGATGGAGAAAAGATGAAATACTAGTTAGAGATTATGCAGTTCAAGAAATAATTTAAACAATTCTTTTGGCTTTTTATTGTTTCCGAAAAATGTAATCAATTGTTCACTTCAAGAATCTCTGTTCTTGTTAATAAGTAAAATTAACATAAATTTTAGAAAATGTTTTCATAAATAAACGGGCCCCAATTTATTTGTTGCTTCATCTTACCAAAAGAGCAGTACATAAATAGCTCAAAGTCAGGTCGGGAGGTGTGATACAAGGAGAAAGAAAAGAAAGAAATCAAATACTAATTTTCTAAGCACGAGCTACTGAATATGATAGAAATGTTTTAAGAAGATTAGCTTTAGGTTTAGTAAAAGGCCACAAGGTTTAATCCCAATTTATTCCTGAGAAAGATAATTTAATTTCCAAAAGCTTAAATAAAACCTCACATAATGTGTTTCTAAATTGGTCAAAAGTTTTTAAAAAGAAAGCGTTGATCACATATCATTTGATAAAGTGAAAGATGACCTATAATTTTTTGTAAATACCATGACATAATTTTCAAAGAGTGTTGCATTATGTTATGTACGTCCTGTCTTTTTTGTTAATCCTGATCTCGTCACTGAGGATATGTGGTTATCTGTTTTTCCTCGCTTACTTTGTATCAATCAAGAACCTGCCATAACAGATGACAGGCTAGCTTACAGTATAATGAAATTGAAAAATGAAACAGCTAGAATATCATTATTTTGCATAACTTATTTCTTACCGAATATTATTCTATGTGCTCCTTGGGTGACACTACCAATAATGATGCATGCTATGAGAAAGCTCTGGAAGTTTCAAGCAATAGGTCTGCTAGAGCTAAGGTGAGCCTATGTATATGCTTAATCTATTGTGCTTATATTCTTCATGTTTTCTTCTATGATATTATTAAATTTATAAACTCACATTTTTTTTTTTAAAAATTTGTTTTTCTCTGTTCACAGCGCTCTCTGGCTCGCAGTGCATACAATAGGGGAGACTATGAGACGTCTAAAATTTTATGGTGTGTTCTATGCATATCCTGAATGAAGCATTTCACTTTCATCATTGTCTTTGTCTTTGTCATCATTATGTTAAAAATGTTGGTTGTTTTGATCGTAACATTGTTATTTGGTTTATTATCTCCCTCCGAAAAGGTACCGATCCATCTCCGAAGCTTCAGATCCAGCACATCTTCTTATTTCTCCCATTAATGGTCGAATTCCGTTCTCTTTTCCATTCAATTTCGCAATTATCGAATCTCAATGATCCTCTTTTCTTACACTGCATTACAGCTTGTTGGTTGCAAAATGAAGCCCATCTTTTGCGGAAACCTGGATTTCGACGCAAGACAATCTGATGTTAGAGGCTTTACAGAAAATACAGGAAGATTGATAGAGTGGACTTGAAGTCTGGTATGAAATTCTCCATGATATGATTTTTTTGAGATATAATTTTACTTTTTAGTTTCTTAAATTATTGTTTGGTTTTAGTTTTAGGTTTAAAGTGATGTTTCTGTAGCTCAATTAGTGATTTAGGATTAATTTGGATTGGTTTTTTTGAGCTTATGTAACGGCATGAGCATTTGTTAGACTATTTGAGAGAGCTTATAGAAACAACTTACACGGCTTAAGTTGTTTTCAGGATAGGTTATTAGTTTATGAAAGTAGCTTATAGCTTATAGCTTATATGAAAATAGGAGAAAAAAAGAGTAAACAACCAAATAGGTCCCTGACTTTGTAAGACACCCTCATATATGTTATTGACTTCATGAATATTTCAAAAAGTCTTTGAGATTCATTTTAAGCCGTCAAATCGGTACCTATATTTAATCACTTACTATCAGTTAAGTCCTTATGTTTTACAACTTACTATCAATTTAGTCCTTAACATATTCTTTGAAAGACTAATATGAATAAGTTAGAGATCTATTTGAGAGTGTCATGCAAATTCAGGGATTGATTTGGTGGTTTACTCATGAAAATAGTTTGACTTTGTTAGTTGTTATCTTTTATTATAAAAATAACTTATACATAAGGATTTATACAATGAGTGCTTATGTCTTAATTAAGCTGTTTTTCCAAACAATGTCTTACTGTTTTTGTAGCTCATTTAGTGACATACTAGGTATTCTTTTACTATGGCATGCCTTTTCAATTGTAAGTTTGGTATGTTGGGTGGCCAAGCATTATTTTTTGGCCGATAATTGTGAGCAGTTTGCTTTGTTGTGCTGAATTTGCTGGATTTTTTTGCTAGACATGTTATTACACAGTGATTTGTTAGATTCTTTGTCCGGATAGGAAATTACAGTGGTAAGTTATGTTTTATAAAAGCATGGTCCCATATTGGTGAAAGGTGTTGCATGATGGATGGCAGTGTTTGGCGAATTTGAAGTCAAGATGAAATTATCCTCTTGTGTTGAGTTGCAGTGGGGTTATAGTACTGTTTGGACAAAGGAAAATGTTATGTACAACCATTGAAAGCAATTGTTTTATCCAAGAACCCGTTGACTCTTTTTCGTTATCAATTTGGACACGCCTACAAAAACATTTTAAAATATAAGTAATGAAACAAATTGTTTGCCTTGCTCTGTAGGACTATGTTTCTTCAGCGACAGCGATTAGAATTGTTGCATTTCCACCTAAACTGGTAGCCTCTCTATTCTCCGTTCCCTTCATCTTTCTTTTCATTGTGTTTCTCTCATGTCTCTTCACTATGGTCTCCCTGTCTCTTCACTATGTTAGTTTTCTTTCTTCCCTACATGTCCTTATGAGTTATGACCTTAGATTTTATTTAGTAATTGGCGTCACACTTTTTTGGATCTTATATTTGGCCTTAAGGAAACATACAAAACTACTTGTACTTTTGTAAATAAACAAAAATACAGTCATTGTGACCTTAAGCAACTGATCCTATAGCAATTGAACAACTCATTGTGTTGTTTATTTCATTAGATCAGACCAGTTTGTGTCATGGTTTTGCAGGATAAAATACTTGGTATGTAGGTTACTTAACTAATTGATCTAGCAGAGCTTAATGCAATAAGGGCCAACATCAGATCCTAGTGTTGAACTGAAAACGAGTAAAATCTATATATATATATATATATATATATATATACTTTGTTTTGAACTGATTTTAGGCAAGCTTTCAGAGGCAGTAGTATGTCGACTGTCCTTGAAGTAATAACTTGTGTGTTCTTAAATGCTAGGTAGATTAAATTTTAGGTTAGGACTACATATCTTTGGTTAGGACTACATATTCTTAAACTTTAGGTTTTTGCATCAGTTCATGATCACTGATATCCTCTATAGTATATTTGTGTTCAGTTATCTATCACATATTTGTGTTCTAAGTATGTATGTCCTACTGGTGCTTGCTTATTTCTGGTTTCTAACATGTTCAAAATTTGCTTCTGCTGCCTTGTTTCTAGTTTTTTAGTTGACAGTTTTCGCCCTCGACGTTGGATCGTTTATAAGTTGTCTGGCTGTGTGTTTTCCTGGGTGTTGCGGCTGCTTTTGTCCTCTTGCTGTGTGCAGCGACATTGCATTTTTGCTGCTAGTTTTGTTGATTTTGTTTTAATGTTGTTTTTGAGATTTGTAACTAGTTTTTGGTTCAATACAAACTGATTGATCATGTGATGCAATGAAATCGTTATTCGGCATTGGAAATTGAATGTAGTTTCTTTTGTTACATGTTTTGTTGATATCATATTGGAAAAGTAATTGAAATTGCTTTTAAATTCCAAATTAAGCTCCAAGTTGTACAAAATTAAGTTTTAATGATTAGAACCTCTTTGATTAAATATTAGAACCTCTTTGATTTTGACGAAGAGAAAGGTTGAAGAAAGTGAAGAGAGTGAGTGAAAGAGAAGAGAATAAGACGAAACGTGCACCGAGTCAGGTGGGCTGTTAACTCAATAATGCGGCGTGAAAATGTTCACGCTCTTGCTACATTGGTTAACGGTTACGATCTAATGGATTCGATGAAGGAGAATGATCTGAGCTGTTAGATTAAGTGAAGAGTTTTTTATTTGAATAATTTGTTATGTTATCAGAAAGATTCATTTTCCCAATAAGTTTGATATCATATTTGCTGAGTGAGTTTTGGAAAAGGAATCTTTTCCAGTTTTTGTAAATGTAAAGTGACATAACAGCCCTTTGAAAATTTGCAGTGTTATGTTGATTGAGATAAAAGAGATTAAGGTTATTAAGTGTTTGGTAAGAGTTTTATTAATTACGAATTAATTGATTGATAAAATGACATAAAAATAATGTTTAACAATTATAATATGATTCACAAATTTGTCAAAAAAAAAAAACAATTATAATATGATGATGGTCAATTGTAAAGAAATTGATGTTATTAAAGTTATGGTAAGAGTTTTTTATTTTATTTTTTAGGTTTAATTATACTTTTTGTTTTTTTATATTCACATTTTCTCGAAATTGATTTCATATTTTAAAATCATACAGTTCTACTTTTGGTCCCTACGTCAGATTTTTATTCTTAAAAATTATGATTTAATATATTTTAAATTTATACATACAATTTTACGATATAGATTCATCTAGGTGTATTAATTTTTTACATTGCATTAATTAAATTTCAAAATTGAATAATTTTTGAAATCGAAGTTTTTATTAGTTTTTCTTGCAATTTCTTGACTTTTGAGTATTTCTTCATTGTTAAGTCATGACCGTATACAAGACATGGTGACTGTTCTTGATCCATAAAAATTAAGGGTGGAAAAATAATTATTTTTAGGGATATATTATATATGTCAATAAATAAATACAAAAAATTGCAGGTGTTGCAAATATTTTGCCTAAATATCTTTTTGAAAATTTTAAATTTAAATAATTTACAATAATATATCGTAAGAAGTTTCAATCTAAATCAACATACATTGACATTACAATGAATGAAGCGGAAGAAGGTATTTAGCTATACTTTGAGAATTATAGAAATAAAGACTTTGCATTATCAAAACTCTTGCATTTGATTGTGTATTGAGAATTGACGCTTCCAACAAAACGTAATAGTTTTTAAAAAAGACAATATGATGATCGACAAAAAAAATTCTTTCTAGTCATTAGGTTATTTGACAAAAAAAAATGTGGCCAATTTTTAAGATTGGTTTCTCTCATAAGGATTTGTCGTAAATTGATGTAGACAATCTTTTTTTCTAAAATGAAAGTGTTAATGCCAGGAATTGAAATTATTGAGTTTATGAAAATCACATATTGTTATTCAAATATTGCAATTGCTTGTCAAATTTTCTTAAATATGCCGATGCAGAAAGAAGTTTTTCGAAGTTTAAAGTATTTAATTTAAAATCTACTTAAAATCATCAATGTTACAAGAAATATTGAATAGTCTAACCATTTTACGTATTAAAAAATGTATGATAAGTTGATAACATATTGATATTGAAACAATAATAGTGAATTCACAACTAAAAATGCTCAAATAAAATTTTTTCATCAATATTTTGATATTAAATAAAAATTCAATACTGTTTAGGAATTTAAATTTTTTATACAATTTAATAATTAGGTCAAAATCATAAATTCACCCATAAACTAAATTACAAAAACATAAAAGACAAAAAATACAAATAAATGAACAACTTCTTCCCTTTTTCTTCCTGATCATGAGAGAAGCACTAATGGATCCCGCGTCCATTTTCAGTCTTGTTATCATGTGATCAGCAGTCGCGCTTACAAACAAAGCGTGAAAGGCAGTTGGGCATGCCTAGAATAAAGTTTTTTTTTTTTAGTACAAGCCTCTATAAAGTTCTATCTGCAAACTGGTGTGTGGACCCCATGCGACGCCTCACGCCATTTACGCGTTTTTTTTTTTGTTGCTTGATGACGTCACTCACGTGACGCCGTTGATGGTTTTCTTTTCCCAACTATTAAACTCCTCTCAATGTATCTTTAGAGACCAAGAAGAACTGTTCATTCTCTCCTTCTTAGAAAAAAACATCTCCTTTCACATCCCTAACATCCAAACATGTTGATTCCAGTTCCTCCATCCCTTGTTCCTTTCCCACCCACTCCCATTTTTGTTCCACCACCGGATTCCTCCCTCCTCTTCTCCCTACCACCACCACCACCACCACCACCACCACCATTTTGGACATTATCTCCACCACCATCACTGCCCAAAAAATTCTATGGGTGGAAGAATATTGTTGGGTCTATTCTCGGTTCAATTTCACTCCTAGGAGTACTCAGCTGGCTGCTCAAACCTTTTATAAAAGGTATGAAGGTGAAGAAGACGGCGGCGGAGGCTCCGGCAACCTTAGAGATCAAGGTGGTCGTCATATCTCCAGCTGATAATGGAGTGGGTGTTGAGTCGGACTCGGACTCATCCGACTCGGCAGGATGAGGGAGTTGATTTGAAGATTTGGATGGTTTTTAATATTATATATTTAATATTTGGGTTTTAATATGAAGTGAAACTATATATAGCTTATAATATTTGGGTTTTAATATGAAGTGAACTATATATAGCATATAAAAAATGTTTAAAATGTTTACATTATATTTTTTTGTCTTAACTCTACAAAATTATGGATGAAATAGTTATATATATATATATATATATATATATATATATATATATATATATATATATAATAATAGTAAATTTGCAACTTAATATGCTTGTATGAAGTGTTTGGACTCTGAATGAGTATTTTGATATTATTAAATAAAAAATTCAACACTTTTTAGGAATTTAAGTTTTTTATACTATTTAACAACCAACACACATCAACACTACTTTTGAAAGAGATTAAAAGTGAGTTGATGTAAAGTGATTTACTAAGAAAACGTTCAACACACACACACGCACGCACGCGCGCGCGCGCACACACACACACACACTATGGAAAACAAATCAAGAAAAACAAACACACACACACACTCTTCTTGCAGAAATCACAAATTTAGAAAACAAAGTATACGCAGAAATCACCTCCACCAAACACACACCAAGAAAAACAACTCAAGAAATCACCTCCACTATGGCAATGGCAGGAGCTGAGCCGGCTGCAAAACCATCTCCACGGTCTCCATAACTTCCACCGGAGACGGAGCCTCCATCGCCTTCTTCTTGCAGCAGCACAGGTAACCCCTGTAAACAACTCCCATTACAATCAACAAAGCAACCATTGCCCCGATACGGAAACCAATGTATGACAAGATTGACTCACTTGCTTGTTCCATAGTTACGAGCGGTTTTGCTTCTGTCATCACCCTCTTTATTTGGTTAATCAAACTCTATTCCAAACGTTTGAAGATGAAAGCAGAGAAAGAGACAAACGCTGCACCACCACCTGTGATTTTAGTGGTGGTGGAGTGGAAGCTGGTGGTGGAGTAGTCGTGGAAGGTGCTAGAGTGGAAGTGGACGATCCGACTCCTCCGACTCGGTGAATATGATTAAACACACGGTTATGAATGATAGTATATAATATGATTATTATTTTTTTAAATAAAATATTTTTTTATAAATAAGTTTTGTTTATCGAAGTTAAAACAGTAAATGTTTAAAATGAACAAAATGAATACATTTTTCAAACAAAATTATTTTTTATAAATAAGTTTTGTTAATTTTCATCATTATTTTAACATTTTTTAGTAGATACCTACTTTATTTAATGTGTCACCTATAAACATACAAAAACGTCTCTTTGGAGTAATTAGAGATGACAATTTGCTTGATCGTTATTGTTTTACATTAGAGAAAAGAAGATTGTGAAGAGAAGAGGTTATTGTTGATATGACATATGACTATGTGGTCTATTAATTGGAAGGCGCAAAGTATTTTTGTTTTATCATCGACATTTTTCCCATTGTTGCAAAATCTCATTGCTTTATGAATATTTTAGGTTATGGTATCTTCTTTATTTTCTCTATCTATTTCATTTTCTTGTTTATTTTTTACTTTCATTTGTCACTCCGATTCAAGAATAATTTGGTGACATTCGGAGGGTTAAAATTAAAGATTTCAAAAATTTAGAGTAAATTTTTGATTAAATCAAAATAGGAGGGTAAAACTGCATTTAAGTCATTATTTAAATATAAATTCCTAAACATCATATAATTTTTTAAAATTATATAAAATTATATATTATTTATTTATTATTATTATTATTATTATTTATTATTTGTATGTGTCCAAATTTTTGTCCGCGTCTAAAAAATATTCTGTCTTTAGTATTTATCTTTAAGCCCGGTCTTTGACTTGTTTAGTGTTTGGGTTGGGATGTCAACCCGAATATGATTATGAAGAATTCTTTTCCAGCCCCCCATGTTTCTTTTTTACCCCCCTAGTTTCTTATTTTGCCCTTGCGAAAAACTTTGATTTCTATAAACCGAAATTTTTTTTGCCTTGAAATACAACTTCGGTTTTTAGAAACCGAAATTTTCTGAAATTTAAACTAAAAAAATTTCGGTTTCTGCGAACCGAAATTTTTATTAAGGGCAAAATCGGATTATCGGGGGATATAAAAGAAACGCGAGGGGCTGGAAAAGAAGTCATCTATGATTATATGGTTTGGGCCTATGAAGGTGAAACATTCAGAAGAAAAATTATTTTTAAGCCCCTTAATATAATCTTAAATTTTCAAAACATATCGAGGGACCTTAGAGCATATATTAAGGGACTTAAAAGAGAATTTTCCAGAAGCAGTGTCTCAAGACAAGTCAAAATCCATGAGTTTCATAATTCTGAGTTTAATTCCAAGGATCTCGCTAAGTGCTAACAAGTATCTGCCCCAAGTCTCAATTTTTTTATAATTACATTTTTTTTGTTAATGCATATGTGATATATATATTAGTCGTTGCAATTTTATATCAATAGTGTGATGTGTTGCATCGGTAGCAAAGCTCGCCATTTTGTTTGAACGGCGCGAGTTTGATCCTCGCAGTGTCCATTTTAATTCCATTTTAAACAAAAAATACTATAAAATTGCAACATGCGAGATTTGAACTCTTATCTTGCAAGTAAAATTAAGATGAACAAACCATTACATTACAAGTGATAAATAGTGTGATGTGTTGCAATGGTAGCAAAACTCGTTTTGTGTGAACGCTACGAGTTCCATCCTTGTGATGTCCCTTTTACCATTTTAATTCTATTTTAAACAAAAAAAATACAAAATTGCAACATGTGTGATTTGAACTCTGATCTTGCAAGTGAAATTAAGATGAACAAATCACTACAGTGCAAGTGATAAATGGTATAATTCATTCAAAACATATATATACGTATTACAAAATAAAAATCATATATAAAATATAAAAAAATTTATGGCCCTCGCCAGAAAATAACTATAGCTCCGCCACTGCGTGTCTTATGGATACATATGAAGGGAACAAAAATATATGAAAATTTTATTTTTGAAATTGTGTATATATTCTTTGAATTTTAAAAATTGTTTTTTTTTAAAACACAAATTCCTTTGTCTTTAAAAACAAGTGTGCCTTAAGAGGAGGACTAGATGTAACAATAATTGATTGATTTTCACTAATGATATAAGAAAGATAGAAGAATTGAAATATGATTAAGTAACAAATAGTTAATGTTAGTTCTCAGCTCTCGTATAAGACTTAACTTTGTTTAAGAAGTTAAATTAGTCCATTTAAATTGATATTAAAGATAGTCGAATTTGAGATTTTAAAGAGAATTACACTTTCAGGTCTCAGGTCAATATCACTAGACCAACCCAAGTGAATTTCATATAAGACTTAACTTAAATGACAATGTTAGAATTGTTAGGCTTGACAAATTTTTTATAGTTATCCCGATTCAAAATTGAGATCACTCATTTATATATGTGAATTTTTAAATATACGTAGTATTTATTATTTTGTCTAAAACAAAAGGAAAAAATAAATTCTCTAATCAATCGGATTATAACTTATACTTATATCTAAGTGAGATCATGTTCAACAGAGGTCAAACATAGACTACATCAGCACCTCAGTATATATGTTATAGCTTTTGAGTAGTGACACATTCATGACTCATGATCAAATAGTTTTTATTTTTTGACTCAAAACTCCTCCTTGTTGGTATGTATAATTCGTCCACCGGAATAAAATAATTAATAGTTAATGCTCAAGACTTATTCAAGTAATTTCTTATTAGTAAAAGTTTATTTTTGGCAAAGTTTTTTTAAATTAATCCAAGTGTTTTTGCCATTTGAATCATCATATACGTATAGTGTTTTTGCCGTTCTAGGAAATGTTCAAATCAACATGATATATTTTGTTGAATATTTTCATATATTAATTTATTTTTAAGTTAATTATTATATAGTTATTATATTATATTCCCTTTGACTTAGTCATTTCACATTTTACTTAATTCTTATTTTCCGGTTTGGTACCGTTGCTCTACTGCCTAGTCAATCCTAATAACTAGCACTTATTTTACATGTTAATACCACTTAATTGATTATTAGTGGGCGGTTACACTTCTCTTGGTAGGGATACTCATATACTATCAATTTCATTCTCACATTTGATGAGCTTCTATTACATTACATATATGAGTAGTATATATATATATATATATATATATATATATATATATATATATATATATATATATATATGCATGTACGTGGTTTTGGGATGGATGTATTGAGAGTAATACTAATATAGTAAAATAATGAGTAAATAATAAACTAAGTTCCTTTGAGCATCCAAAAATGGTTCCTGAGCCCTTGCTAATTCACGTAGCAAGAAGTGACTGTTGTATTCTGGAGAGTATATGAGACCAACTGCACCGAATAATTTATATGTGGTAGCGAAATACTCTTAAGTCCAGTGCATTTGCACGCCTCAGTCAAATTCGACAAGTTCTTCTTGTTCTACTTTTAATTTTTTATGCACTATAATTATTTGTTTTAATGTGTATTTTATTTATTCTATTTGAGATAATTCTATGTCATATTTTTCCAACATATTTCACTTGTTGTCCTTTCCAAATTTTATATTTTAATAGAAAAGTTAATAAACTAACTAACTCGAATACTTAATTCATGTAGGGCACATATAATTTACAGGAACTGTCTAAGGATTAAACAGTTTAAATAAGAGTTTTAACCATTAGATCTTAAAATTTTGAGGCTGAAAAAAATTTAGTTTTTTTTTTTTGAAATAATTTAATTACAAAAGATGATTACCATTTTTTATATTTTTAAAAGCCTCGTGTGTTTTTCTAAAAATTACATGGTCTCCCTGTAGAAATTATTTTAAACCTCTGACCTCAAGATTGAGTTGCCCCGGTAATTTAGTGAGACTTATTTAAATACCTTAATCAATATAATAAAATAGAATGTGCTGGTGATTGTGTTGCTAACAAATTATATATATATATATATATATAATATACAAGACCATGTCAGAAAGTATGAACTTATATATTTAACAAATTAAATGTGTGTGTGGGTCAATTTGATCTTGGAAAGAAGAATGAGTGTATGTGTAGTTGTTAAAGAATGATTCATCTAATTTTCAACTAATAATAAAGAAACAATACACTCCTATGAACAATTAAGATTTACTAGGTCTTTATACCCTTGTGCAAGTAAAACTATAGAATTGTTCAATGTCACCAGCTTATAAATAGACATTATGTTTGCATTACAAAATATCTCACACTTGCATAAACATATACAAGCAAAATACACAAATAGAATTGCTCTAGAAAATATGAAGACTACTTACTTGTTTATCACAGCCTTCTTGGCCTTAACATCATGTGCCTTTGCCTTTGACCCAAGCCCTCTACAAGACTTTTGTGTGGCTATCAATGACACCAAGGATGGTGGTAAGTGTGTATTTTTTATTATATATTTTTAGTTGTCCGTTAAAATTGTGATCGAACTGATTGAGCTATGATCTGGATATTCTATTGATTTAATTTTCGGTCCAACAAATTGATATATACATAGAATAGCACATGATTTTTTTCAATGACTTTATTTTGCAGTGTTTGTGAATGGAAAATTCTGCAAGGATCCAAAACTTGCTACATCAGATGATTTCTTTTTCTCAGTGAAAGAAGGAAATACGTCAAATCCTCTTGGTTCAAAAGTGACACCAGTTGCTGTTAATGAGATATTAGGTTTAAACACTCTTGGTATATCTCTTGCTCGTGTTGACTTTGCACCGAGGGGACTCAATCCTCCACATACTCACCCTAGAGCCAGTGAGATTCTTATAGTGTTGGAGGGTACTCTCTATGTTGGTTTTGTTACTTCTAACCCACAAAACCGTCTCATTACAAAAGTGCTTAACAAGGGAGATGTGTTTGTGTTTCCAATTGGTCTCATTCACTTCCAATTGAATGTGGGGTATGGAAATGCGGTTGCCATTGCTGGACTTAGCAGTCAAAATCCAGGTGTCATCACTATTGCTAATGCTGTATTTGGTTCTAATCCAAAAATCTCTTTAGAAGTTCTCTCCAAAGCTTTTCAAGTGGACAATAATGTAGTGAACAATCTTCAAAAACAATTCTGGTACGATAACAACTAGAAGTTGTATGTTATGTTTATGGTTAGTTTTATCTAATGCAACTATATTGATCATTGTAATAGTTATAATTAAATAAAAATACATACTTGAATAAAATGCAAGGATCGATATATGTTCCTTGCTCTCATATTCATGTTTGTATTATTTGAATAGAATATGGTTTATTGTTTGTTAAATATATTTGTAGGTCTTGTAATAACATCTTAAATATATTTGTATGATTTATTGTTTATTATTTGAATAACATCTTAAAGTGTGTATTTTGTCATTTTGGAAGAGAAAGTAATTATTCTTTTTCATTCATATTGTTTAAAATCGTCCAATCTTACTATAAAATATCTTTTGGTAGTGTATGATAATGTATATTTTTTAGGTCAGGTACTATAAAATATCTTTTAGTGATTAAACTCTCATATTCATGTTTTTCTTGTAATATTGTAAACCGCAAATGAAACTTCAAATTAAAACCTACTGACTTTTTTTTAAATCAACTTTTTCAATTTTTTCAGAAGCCTACAATATAAATTCTTTTTTTAGGCTTCCAAATATTGAAGACCGATTTCATAGAGCACCTGCTCGTGGTACACCGGCCTTGATCTACACATTCAAAAGATGATATATTATTTAATCAATCCAAAAATATAGTATTACTTCCCATTTTATATATAAGTAAAATTTAACTTTTTTATTCTTAAAAAAATAATTGCTTAATTGCAGTTTTGGTCCCATTATTTCCAATTATTTTTTTTAATTTTGGTCCTTTTATTTTAAAACTCAACAGTTTTGGTCCCCTATCATAATTTTTAACTATAAATTGATGATATGATATGATTTAAATGGCGTAGTATATGATTCAATAATGAAAAAATACAAACATCGATAAAATAGTAAGAAAAATCATTCATAAAGTTTATTTAAAACATATTATGTCATCATATTTTAGACAAAATATGTGTTAAAAGGAACAAAATTATCGAATTTTAAAATTGGAAGACAAAAACTGCAAAAAGTTGAAAACAGGGAGAGTAAAAATGTTAAATCTCGACTGTTTATTGTTTTGGATTGGCCGACTTCGGATTTTTGGATTTCTAAATATTTGTCGTCAGTAAAAACAGATTGGGGATGAAATAACAATATATCTGTGAAGATACATGAAAAATTTAAAATTAACAAATGCAAATCTAAGAAAATAACACCGGACTTAGCAAAATGAAATAACACCAATCTAACTTAGAGTCTAGTGGGATCTTTTTGGGTCAGGTTGGTGTTTTTCTCCAGTGGTTTGGAAATTGTAGAGTGTCTCTCTAAGAATGAAATTAGAAATGTATCTCTCTTTTAGGTGTGTTATGGTTTTATTCATTGGTGTTCCGCCTATATACGGCACATTTGTTCTGTAGTTCCTCTTTTATCGGCCAAATCGAATCGTGACACACCAGATGTTATTCATACACCTGAATTCTTAAACACCACCATTCTATATGGAGTTCTGAATCATAAACAACAAGAGTTATGGTCAGTCACTTAAACATGTTGGTGTATATCTTCCACAATCAATTTTCTCTCATGGTCGACTATATGTTGTAATGTCGAGAGTAACTTCAAGGAAAGACATGAAAATATTAATAACCGACGAAAATAAGATACGGATGAAACTGAAAATGTTGTTTATAAAAATTAAAGTTTTCCGTATTATCCGTATGTCACATATATATAAATTTTTATGTTACATATATGACCCGTGCGAATGCATTCGCACGGGCATGATGTCTAGTTGATATGAATATGGTTTAGAGACAAAGATTTTTGGGGAGCCGGGAGAATAGTGGGGTCAATGCTACATGACTATAAGTGAGGGAGATGTCATATCTCTATCCAAAATCTTAATGAATCACATCTCTTATAAATTTTACATTTTTTTCATTTATAGTCGATGAGAAATTTAATTAATCCCTCACACTTGAAATCCAATGATCTTCCCCCAAGTGTGAACTCCTGCATCCCATGGTTGATCCAATACCAGGATCCGCTACCACTCCCCTACCAAAGTCGAATCTCGGCTCTAATACCACTTGTTAAAAAGTCCGGAGGAATTCGGGAGAAATAATGGGGTCACAGACCTTGAAGTGGAGAGTAACTCAAAAATTTTAGTTGAAATGGTTATAGGGAATTGTAACTTTAAAGGAAATGTCCCTATGTTGATTAGGCGCATTCGATCGAGACCTAATTAAACAGCATGAATTTGCAAGTCTTAGAAGAGAATGGTTTGAGTAAATGCACATGCCTACTTAGAAGAGAAGGAATACCTTTCCAATGTGTTGTGTCGGATACATAAAAATTAGATCAGAAGCCAAACTAGTGAGATATATGTGTCATGATTCAATCGGTTAAATCACGGTTAAGTTGGATGACAAATAAATTGTTAGATATAAGTGTGAGCAGTTGATTCTACATTAATTATATTAAATATATAAAAGAGGTTATTCATATACCTAATGTCTTAAGGTACTTTGGTAGAAATATTGGTCTATTGTTTTGTTTTTTTGGTAATAATATTGGTCTATTGTTACTTCTATAGTTATGAGATACGTTCTATTGATAATAAAAGCATGCAATGTAGTGTCTTCTTTTTTTGTGATCCTAAAACATTGCATCATTGTTCTTACAGCTTCCCATACTTTCCAACAAACGTAAAAATTATGCAAAATGAATTACAAAATCTCAAACAGTTGAACCGGCTAATTAACCATATTTTTAAAGCATATGCTAATAAACTTAACGAAGAAAAATTCTTATTAAATATTTTTATTAAAAATTATGTAGTCAACTTTTTAAAAGTCAAATTAATATATTTTTAATACCAAAATTCTATTTTTATTTTTACACCCAATCATAATTTGTTTAATTACCACCCAAAACTTATTTTGGTAGTAGCATCATTAAAAGAATAAAAAATTCAGCACAAGATAACATAAAATAGCGTCATTATTAGAGACGGACAACAGAAAACCAATTTTCATAGAGAACAACTTTTAGTGACGGGCAGCAAAATCAAATACCCTAAAATGACTTTTAGTGACAGACAATAGAAAAACATATTACACAGAGAAAAATCTTTAGTGACAGATAAAAAAAAACAGACTATTCATAAAACAATATTTAGTGAGAGACTGAAGCAAGATAAATAGTACTAGATAAAACAACACCATAAATTACAAAGTTGGTATACTAGTCTTACAAAATTCACCTATAAGGACATATAACATGATCAAAATTGCCTCTAATTCACAAACTATGGTTACTACATTTTATAAAAATATTTCTCTACTTAGAGCAATACCTATTTCATAAAAATGGTTTTTTTTTTGTTTGGTCAACTTACTTTTATTAAGAAGAAAACACTCGTAATTTGTATTACCTGAAGTACAATAACCACAAAATTCATAAAGCAATAAGACAACATTTTCATAGAAAATTCCACACAGGTAATTTATACTAATGTACTTATATATCACAATTCTTATTACACATATCAACATATCTCTAATCATGTTTATTCATAGGTGAATTCAACCCAAAACTCAAATAAAATTTCCTAAACTATAAAGAAAAAAAGTGTTCCCTCTCTACAATATAGACATTCTACATATCACCACAAGAGAAATGGACTAATCTAAAAAGATCATCAAGACGTTTATGACATTTATAAAAATAAAAATAAAAACTCAATTAACCACCTCTTTAAAAAATAAGTTTAGCTAGCATTCAATTCCACTCATGAATGACTATAACAATTAATAAAAATAGAATCATGTAATTACATAATCAATTACTATACTGAAGTAAATAAGAAGCATAGTCGATCACATTTCTATAGGCTTTTCAAAAAAAAATCTCAAATTCAAAATATGGTAGAAACGGTTTTCATGAAATTATATAATTTCATAGATATTCTCTAAGAATTTACTTGATTTAAAATTATCGTATAAATCAGTTTCTTCAAAACTAAAGACTATATCATTATTAAAAAAATACTTCACTCATAAAAATAGTTTACAACATAGAGTTGTCATAAAGACTATTCCTTTCAAATGAAGGAGTATTGATGTAATATCAAAGTAAGTATAAAATTATCGTATCCGCAGGGACTAGTGTGATACTAAATGCCGTTTAACAATTACCATATTTTTAAATGAAGATATTGTGTTGGTTTTTGTTGTAAAATACTTGTAACATATAACTGCGAAATTGCGGAAAAAGATTGTTGTAAATATCAGAGAAATAATATTGCTGGGATTAGTTTTCGATCATTCATTCACATATATTTTCTCAATCAACCATATAAGTTTAGTTATCAATCGACTTTACCACGTATTACTCATCGTACGTTTTCGTTCCCAAAAACGACGAGAAACTATTATACCTATCAATCCTCGATCCCTCGGGTGATTAATTGATATAACAACTTTAAAAACTAATACTTCAAGTGGTTATTAAACCCAAATCCATCCCTAGAGTTTAGATTTAATAGATATTGTTCTAGTTCATTGATTCAAAACATATATCCCTATATTCTTTCAAATCAAATTGATAAAACATTAAAAGCAAGAACAATATCAAAGGAGATTGAATCACTAAACCATATATAATTAAGATCAAAATAAATACATGCTCATGAACTGATCTATAACTAACCCCAACAATAAAAGAGTTTAGTTACCCATAGAATTCTTACAAAGATGAAGAGGATTAAAGGAAAGGTACATCATGACTTGATTCCTCAATAAAGTGATGCAATCCACCTTCAATTCTCTTAGAAATAGCCCTAAGGTTTAATTCTGAGTGTTACAGAAAAAGAACAAAAAGAAAGATCTATTTTTCTGTTTTGAATTTCTATTTATAATGGTCAAGTTCTGATAATCTCGCTGGGCGAGCTTGGGCGAGCTCCTTGCTTCACTTGTGGGTTTGCTGACACGTGTCCCACTGACCTCTTGACCGCCTCTCAGTCGCCACCTCTGGCCGAGCGAGCTTAGCTCGCTGGCTGTCGCTGGCACTCGCCCAATTTTCCCTTTTTCTCTGACTTGAGCTCGCCGGGCCACCTCCGGCGAGCCTGGGCGAGCTACTTGAAACTTCAAATTTTTCTTCTTTTGTTCCAATCCTGCTTTTAACTTTAATTTCCTGCAAAAATGGTTGGGATTTAGATATACTAAGTGAAATTACTTTCAAAACAAATATATACATGATTTTGGGGGTTTTCACAAAGATTTCTTACAAAACAAGTTAATAAGTGCATTAATATATTACAAGAGTATAAAGATTATTCAATAGAAAATTCACAAAAGAAAGTATAGCTTCTAACAATCACCCAATTATTTTTATCAAACAAAAGAAATCATACAATCATCATAAAAGAATCACACAAGAAACACCATATAATTATTTTTTTTATACAAATATTTTTTTTAAAAGGTCTCATTTAAATTTTTGTTTTAGGCCTCAATATATGTTGAGTCGGCCCTATATATATAGTGCCATTTTCATCAAAATACACATGGAAGTTGTAACAGGGTGCAAAATTTAAAGTAATGCTAAGATATTGAGAACTAATTAATGTTTGTGTTAGTAATTAATATTGTTAATTTATTTATTTTGGTTGAGAATCAAGTAATGAATAAAATTTCACACTTAAAATATAAATCTATTCGATATATTTATTTTTGTTGTTGTGTAGATTTGATATTTTATTATAACCTTCTTTTTTTACAAGATATTTAATTATAACCTAAATTTTTACTATAAATAAGAATAATAGTTTAAGGACTTGGTATGAGAAGTAAAAGGTAGGAGACACTAAAAAATTCCAAAATTTGGTACACACTTTTCTCTATTATTTTTTACTGAGGTGTAATTTTTTTTTATGAGAAGTAAAAGGTAGGAGACACTAAAAACTCCAAAATTTGGTACACACTTTTCTCTATATTTTTTTACTGAGGTGTTATTATTGTTTTTTATTACGTTTGCTATTGTATTGTTGTTTTTTTGTTTAGTTGAGGTTGTTTTTGTGCTCTTCTTCGATGTGTGCATACAGGAGTATATATTAACAAATTATTTTAAGGGTTATTTTGAGCTTATAAGAATAAATTTATGCAAATAAGTAAGATTTTATGTCAATTTATAGGTTCTCACTAACAAAAATTGTATCGTAAGTTGTTTTATATAAATTACCTTGACAAACTTATAATACGTAAAAGTTTATATATTTACATAAGATATTATACATAAGCTCAAAAATAAGTCAAGCAAAACAGACCTCAAATGTATATAAACTTACTTCCATTACAATTTCAAAAAAAGAAAAAAGAAATAGACCACTTTATATTTTCGGTCCTTAAAAATATTATATAAATTCCGTCAAAAAAATATATTATATAAATTCCCTTTTATTTATTTTATGATATTAGCCATCTTTTATTCATTGTTATTTTTAACCAATTTTGTTTCGATGCTATTTTTTTTTAGGAAAATTATATTTGTTGATATGAAGATGAACATCGTGATCATCATCTGTCTCTTGATGTTTAGTTTCTTCCTGATTGTGACGGGAAGAAACTTGTCATCATCCCCACCGTCTCTTGATGTTAACTTTGATGCTCGACCAGTTCAACCCAACTTACCTCCTCCATCTCCTATTATTAACACTGGTGATGTGTTTAATCCTCCTCCATCTCCTATTATCAACATTGATGACGTGTTTAATGGTTTAGAGAATCTCCAAAGTGTAATGGCCAATTTGATAACAATAGCACTAGCCATTATTACTGTAGTCTTCGCTCAGACATGCATACGTCTATTTCAAATTTGCAGGGGGCCAAGATCATAAAGCGATCATTATGAAGTGAAAAGAAGCTCTTATATAGTATATTATGTTTTTTTAGTTTCAATTTAGTACTTCAACTTTTTTGTTATTATCAAGTAGTCTAGTAACACCCTTAAAATGGATAAGTGAATGACCAAGGTTCGAATGTCAGCCTTTACATTTATAATGTAATATCTTACCAACTGAGTTATACTCACGAGATAATTTTTAAGACCTCATCTATGTCTTCATTACATCTTTATTTTATTTCATTAAGTTTTCGTCAATTAATTTCATATATCATTGGTGTTATACAAACAAGAATAATGAAATTACTTAACTATGTTACAACCATGTTTATAAAAAAAAAAAAAAAAAAAAAAAAATTACTTAACTACATTGATAAGCAAACTGGCAAGACGGGGAGATTGATTTATCAATATGAATCCTGAGAGTGGATGGTAGACCGCAGCCCAGTAGTAAGAGTACAACTTTATTGCATAATAATTAAAAATATTTTTTCTATAGTGTTTAATTAAAAAATTATACTATAGTTTTTAAGATTTAATGCAACTATATATTGGGATTTGAATGAGAGTGATTGGGTGAGTGCTGGACTGCTGGTGTTAGAATGAGTATAGATGGCAGTTTTTATGTAATTATTATAATTAAGCACGTAAATTGGGAAACAAAATACAATGTCGGTTGATTTATGTGAATTAGAGTGTGTGAGATTCGTTATGTACCAAAAAATAAAAATGAGCGTGTGAGTAGCGTTTCTTATTCAGCAAGAAAAAATGTGTGTGAATAAAGAGATTGTGATATTGGATAGTACTAGTAGTCAAAGTTTTTGTCTCACTCTCTGATGTTTTAGAACTAATTAATGTTAGTGTAAGTAGTTAATTTATTTATTTTGGTTGAGAATTAAGTAGGGACTAAAATTTCACACTGAAAATAAAAATCTATTTGATATATTTATTTTTTTATTGTGTAGATTTAATATTTTATTATAACTTTTTTCTTGAGAAGATATTTAATTATAATCTAAACTTTTACTTTAAATAAGGATAAGAATAAGACACTAAGATATTCAATATATTTTCACTATCAATTGAACTAATTGTATTAATTTAAGTGGTAATAAAAATGTATTGAACATGTGCTAATGATGTGGATTTCGCGTCAATTTTGTCTCTCTTATCACTTTCCTGTCTATAGTATCAAACAAAAGATAAGCAGATTAAATTTCGCCCTTGTTATCATGTGATAAGCAATCGGGCTTATAAACAAAACGTGGTAAGCAGTTGGGCCTGCCTAGAATAAAGTTCTATCTGCAAACTGGTGTGGATCCCATGTGGTGGGTCTCTTATATCATTTAATTTGCAGATTTTATTCCTCGACATGGTTTTTACTTTTTATACTCTCTAGTCCTTTTGTCAAAAAAAAAAGAAATACTTTCTCTAGTCTTAATTATAAGAAAACATTCATTTTTTGGGCACATTCAAAATTTTATATATTTAGACAATAGCATAGATTAAATACATCAAATTTTCAATATATTTAAAAAGTGAATCTCTTCTTATAATTAGAAGCACAAAGTGCATGTGGGTATATTATTAATTAATAGTCATATTGTCACATTGTGGTTTTAGTATTGGATATTAAGATACGAGGTTTCTATACTTTATGGTGGCCTAAATGGCCTCACACACGAGGAAGTGATTTCTTGATTCTTTGTTAGAAATAAGAATATCTTTTACTTTGACCTTTTCCTTGGCTTCCTTCTAGGAAACAACTTATTTGAGTCTTTTTAAATTACTACGTTTTATAGTATATTATTATTTTATTACTTCAAAAATCAACTACAGCCATTAATTAACTCTGAAATACAACTTCAAACTTGTTACACCATCATGCACAAAAACCTCTTATGTTCAACTAATCTCTCTTTAATTGACTGCATCATCAATCAGTAAGTTAATTTAAACATACATTTTTTTACCAGTCGCGTGTGACAAATTAATTATGAAAAAAGAAGAAGAATAAGTAGCCTACAAAAGAAATTTTTAAGTGAATCCTCACCTAAACATTAATTATTAGGCACAACCAATTATATCATAACAACTCATTAATATATTAAATAATTATAAATAATTAATAGAGTATTAATAAAATCAAATCTAGTCTAGTCTAGTCTAGAATAAAAGGAAGAAACTAAAATATCATGTAGTTTTTTTTTACACAAACAAAATGATATTCATTCATTCAAATTGATAGATACATCAAATAGAACCACATATTCAATTTCTCTAAAAACGTAAAGGATGAATCTGCGAACAAACTCACAACATCCGAGTTAATAGCATACAACGGCATAATGCCTACAACAAATAATATAATAAAATTAAAATCATCGGAGTATCTATGCTTCCGGATCTGCAACGTTTATGCCCAAATCATTGATTGAATCTGTAATTGACCGAATATAATCTTTCGAGAAGAATCAAAAGAACACCACAACAATACGAGAAATCAAATAACGCCGCACAAGACGACGACCAACACAACGCCGCACTTAGACGACGAAATCACAAAAAAAAACACAAAAAAAAACAACTTAATCTATGTGAAAATCACTTATTTAAAATGTCATGTAGTTATCAACTATATTTCCTTCCCAATTTGTATGTGTTGCCCATCACATAAGAAGAGAAAATAACATAAGCTAATAAATTTTTTTTGTTTCAAACATTTATATTTCTTTTAAGAAAAGCTATAATTATTTTTAATTTTATATTTTTCGGAAATTCAGTGATTATTCAAATAATTATGATTCAAATTGATAAAAAAAATAAAATAACGGATAATTTTGATAATTTAGCTTATAACGGATGAACTTATAAAGAATACTTATATATATATATGGGAGGGATCAAATTACACTTTAACGAATACAAATTTTACAAAATTCACTGTTGGATTGGAAGTTTATATCATATAGATCATTTATATTGAGTTTTAGAAAAATCTAAAATCGTTTGATATGTTATTGAGACACATCAAGATTAATGGTTTATGCGTTTTTATTGAATACCGTTAATCTTAATGCGCCTCAAAAACATGGCAAACAATTTTAGATTTTTGTAAAACTCAACATAGATGATATATATGATATAAACTTTCAATCCAACGGTTGATTTTGTAAAATTTATATTCGTTAAAGTGTTATTAAGCAGTGTAACATTACTCAAATATTATACCAGTGTAATTTGAATTGACTAGAATAACTTAAATTGACTAGGATAATGTTTGAATTGAATGAGATGACATCTATGTATCATCCTATGTGGAAGATTCCGTTATCCAAATCACAAAAAATTGATGGTAGAGGACTAAAAATATATGTTAAATTGGACAATTGGTCTTTCAACTTATTTATTGGTTTCATATTGGTCTCTTAACTAATTAATGTTTCAAATTGGTCTCTTAACTAATTAACGTCACAAATTGATCCCTTAACTTTAATTATGTTATTCGTTTTGGTTCCTTTTAACAGGTTGATAGTGTATTTATCTCCCGTATAAGAAAGATGTTTGTACTCATAATCATATTCACTAACAATAATATTCATAGATAAATCATTTATGTGTTCATATAATGAATAGTAGAAAGTAAAATTAATATTTTTTGATAAAAACTAATGAAAATGATCAATATGACAAACAAAATTAAAATTAAGGGACTAATTTATAACGTTAATAAGTTAATAGACCAATATGAAACCAATAATTAAGTTAAGGGACTAATTGTCTAATTTAACATAAATTATAATAAAGAAAATGTAGGGAATAAAAGTCGAAACTCACATAAAAGTAGGGACTAAAAACATATTTAACCCTAAAAATAAAAAAGAAAATAATGACATATCTTAATTTGGACCATCTCCTTCTTTTTTTTTTTTCTCTCATTTTCTCTCCTAGCTCTCTATCTCGCTCTTAATTTCATTCTCACTCCTTACTAAAAAAACTAGGGTTAAATATGGTTTTAGTCCTCTAAATATGTACAATTTAATTCTTAGTCCTTATAAAAAATTTCTTCGAACTTCAGTCCTCTAAAAAACAGGGACTAAAATTGAAAACTGAAATTTTAGACGACCAATATTCGAAGAAAATTTTTAGAGGGATTAAAAGTGAAATTTGTTATATTTAGAGGGACTAAAAGTGAAAATTTTTGACAGCAAAGGCGTGGGAGGGTTTTTTTTTTTTTCTTGCTCGTATTTTTGTAAAAACTAATTTGTGTTCTCCATCTTCATTTTCATCAACGACAACCAATTTCTTCTTTTTTTTCTTCTTCAACGACACAACCACCACCACGAGTGTTTCAAAATGTAGGAGTTAATAGCCAACAAAAAACACTACAACGATTAAAATAAAAAATATGTGTAACTACAAGGACCGATAACATGCACATAAAATCACAATATGGGTAGTGTAATATATTAAAAGATTTTTTCATACAAAATATATAAATCTATATATTATTAGTTTAGGAGTATCTCTCTCCAAGCCAATTTTTTATGTGGCATCCTCTCAATACTTCAATTACACATGGCATGCTCTCTTCAAGCCAATTTCCTATGTGGCATCTATGAATTCTTCCACATTCAAAATTGGAAATGTGGCCCATTTATTTATCACATTAATATTATCGGATATCGAATATTATTAACAGATTTAATTTTCACATTGAATCTATAGAATAGTCAAACCAATTAATTTGCACATTTTGAATAGCATTAATAAATTTAAATTGCACATTCAATCATTGGAAGAGTCAAACCATTTAATTTGCACAAATCAAAGATCTAAAATCTACTATTATTTACTATATATACGGATCAACATATGCAAGAGTGAGTGACTCAGCCGCCCCTTCTCTATTTTCTCTTCTCATCTATGAAGCACGGACTCTGACATGGACACCGCGACACGACACGGACATTCCGATACCGTTAATGTAAAAAATATATGACACCGACACCGCTACATATTTATAAAAAATATAAGTTTAGAATTAAAAATACATACATATGCATCTAAATTGAACAAATTTTTTAATAAAAAAAGTTCTAAGAAAATATATGATAGTACATTTGATATTTACTCATCCAACTACTATCGAAAAACTAATAATAATGTAATCAAAATGTAATATCTTTAATCCCTCATTGATCAATATTATTATTTCGACACATCTTTATTCGTTGTATAAATGTCTGAGAAAAGTAGAAGAAAATAAAAAAAAAAAAATTTGGACACTTACCCCGACACGTGTGTACGGGTGTCTTATAGGTGTCGGACACCGATTTAAGGAGTGTCGGAATAAAAGAAAAATTGTTTTTTAGGACACCTCTCCGACACGTTTGTACAAGTATCGTACGGGTGTCATACGAGTGTCGGACACTGACACGTGTCGGACACCGACACGTGTCGGACACCGACACGTGTCGGACACCGCGACACGTCTAATCATAGAGGTGTCGGTGCTTCATAGCTTCTCACCTTCACTACTTTTTTCTATCTATAGTTGGTTATTTCTTATTTGTTTGTTCAATATATTTTTTGTTGTTCTCAAGTGGAATGAATTCTAAAATTATATTTGTTTTTCAAGAAACCTATTGAAATTGATACAAATATAATGAACCTTTAAAAAAAAGAGTTTTCTTCAAACATTTTAAATAACAATAACAACTCTACGGAAAAATTATTTAATTAACAAATTATATTTTTAGCCATTCTTTTTTTTTTCTATAACTAACAAAATAAATTGTTTAACTAACACTATGCTATTTTTTATTGATGCAATTTTTTTAAAAAAATAAATAAATAGTATATAGTATATATAAATCATATATCAATTTATTTATTTTTTGTATGAAAATATCTCAATTGTTGTCACAAGAATCATTTTTAAAAAAGAATACATTTATTGTAGGATAATTATCCTCCTACATAATAAGGAATTATGGCATTTCCTTATAAGAATGCTAATATCATTCTGTGTGTATATATATATATATATATATATATATATATATATATATAAGGAAAGTTTACTATGTTAATTTTTCATCCATCATTCTCTCTTCTTCGATCTCCCTTAATTCTCACTACTTTTCTATGATTATTACTTTTATTTGTTTTTTTCTTTGTTCAACATATTTTATTTCTTATTCATATTTTGCTCTATTAAGTTTATAATCTTGGTGTTTATATGTATTTTTTGTTTACTTATCCTCTTTTTTATTTTTGACAGGCAAGCCAATCGTAATACAAGAAAAAATGCAATGAGATCAAAATTTAGATTAGTTATTATCATCGTCATGTTTATTTTTAATGTAGATATGAACTAACAATGTGAATGTTTTTGCAAGAACAGGGTTGCTTTGCAGGTTATATGGATAATTTGTATCATTTAGGATTATAATGTATTTTTCTTATTTTCTTGCAACTTATTTATTTTAGTTCATTCTTATATCCTTTTATCTATCTGCTTTCTTATTTTTGTTTTTGCAGAATCTGAATGTGATCTGATTATATAGCTAAGAACATTACTAGAAAAAATTTATAAATCTTTTTAATCTCACTCGAACACTTTGACGTGTGACATAGAGTTAAAAATGACAATTGTGTGGCGCAACATCTTTGTATATAATATATACTATGCATGGGGAATTTTAAATTACGCAGCATTTGCTATCATTTTTTTTTTACAGAGCATTTGTTCTCAATTATTAATTAAAAATATCATTTATGTATAATTTGTAAATTTTAATGACTTCCTCGACTATTTAAGTCTATAGAGCAATATAATTAAGTGCGGAGGAAATACAAGTGCCTTTTTTTTAAAAAATTTACATAGGGTCAATATTTATATTCATATATGAATATAAGTGCCAATTTTATTTTGTAATTTAATATATTCTCAATTCACTTTGTTTACGTGACAATTTTTATGGCCTCTTAATTTCAAATTAAAATAAAATCTACGCATTCAATGCCTCTCAATCTCAATTCCGAACTCTGATAAAAAGAATTATTCAAATTCAAATAGTAATAATTGTAATTGTGTTGTAAATGGAAACAAATTAAATTCATTATTAAAAATCATGTGAAATTATGGAATACACTTTCTATATATTTTATTTCTTCTAAAAATATTCATATTCTTCAATATTTCCGGTTTTTTAATAAATCCTTTTTCTTTTGACAAATAAATAGAGCCTTTTTTTAATTTTATAACTTAATTTGAATTTGTGTATTAATAAATCTACAATTATCAACAAATTATAAATATAATTGCTAATTTTGAAGCAGTGTATATTCTTTATGTTAGTTATTGAATTTTTACACCTAATGTAATTTAATCACTTTACTCAATTTTAGGAATATTTGATATAATTTGATTGGATTTAGAGTTTTCTCTCACCGATCAAAATCAAATGTGACATCCTCTCAATAAATTTTCAATACTTTGTTGACACGATAATTTCTTAAGGCCTCTAAATTTCAAATTAGAATAAAATCTATGCATTCAATGCCTCTCAATCTCAATTACAGACTCTAAGTAAAATGTATGTTTACAAGTTTAAATTCAAATTGTAATAATTATAATTGTGCTGTAAATGGAAACAAATTAAATTCATTGTTAAAAATCATATGAAATTATGAAATATACCTTCTTCATATTTGATTTCTTCTACAAATATTCATGTTCTTCAATATTTTTGGTAAATGCTACATGTACTCTTTTCACAGTGCAAAAAAATTCTCGGTGCTTAATATGGGAAGAAAATAAGTTCTTAACTCAAACTAAATACAATTTTCCACGTCCCTCAAATTACTACATTTTAAATTCCATTCATTTTATGAGCGGCACATTTAAACAACCTAACTAATTGAAGTTAATTTAAGAAAAGTAGCAAATTGTGTGTATCAATTATAAGATATGAAATACTTACCAAGTTATGAATATTTTACATGAATATTTTACAACACATGTGGAAATAATATTATATCAATTATAAGATTAAGATATTGATTGATAGAATTATTCAATTAAAAATTAGTACTAATTAATAATATATATTAATATCTAAATAAAAAATTTATTTTACAATTCACGGGGAATGAATATTTTACACGATCATTTTACAACACACGGAGAAATAATATTATATCAATTATAAGATATCGATTGGCAGAATTACTCAATTAAAAATTAGTACTAATTAGTAATATATTAATATCTAAATAAAAAAATTATTTTACAACTCACGAGGAATGAATATTTTACACGATCATTTTACAACACACGAGTAATGAATATTTTACACGAACTTTTAATACAGTTTTACATAAAAACTATAATTTTATTCATGTAAATTATAATTGAGATAATAACTCAGTGACATAACTTTCACTCTGTAATATAAAAATATAAAGTTAACCTTTTTTTGCAACGGTTATAAAATAATCATTAATGCCACTTGAGATAATAGCTCAGTGACATAACTTTCACTTCGTAACACACTAATAACAATGTTACATAAATGGTAGATATCTAAGTCATGTCACTATTTGATCTAATATTTGATCTCTGATCGGGGCGTATCAAAATTTATATACACCTTTAGTTCATTGGCGGAATAATTATTTTTCATAAGAACCAAAGAATTAACAAAAAAATTATATACACCTTCACAAAAAAGGGTAATTAACTGGACATTCAAAAAATCTATTATAAAAAAATATGTATATTTAACTCCTAATTATTTTTAAAATACTTTTTAGAAAAAATATATCATAATTTAAAAACAATTTATATTGAATTTACTTAAACAAATTTTTTTTTATGTTGATGAGATCCTTACATAAATCAACTAGAATGGTTATGGCGGAGAAAATAACACGTGATCAATGTCCGCCTCGCCCTTCCCTTTTAAAATCTATAAAATCTGTATCTTTTTTCATATATTAATAACATTAAATATAAACTTTTTTTTGTGAAAAATATAAAACTAATTTTATAAATAATTAAAAAAATAAAAATATTAAAATCTTAATAATACACATATATTTTTCAATGAAAATTTACCCGTGCATCGCACGGGTCAGTTATACTAGTATTTTATAGAAAAGATCGGGATATAAAAAATTAAAATCAGCAAGAAGCGTAATCTAAATACATAACGAATTTTAAAATATAAAAGAAATATTTTAGACAAATACTACAGTAATGTTGGTATCTTAAGAAATATTTATGAGTATTTAAAATTTTATCATATCAACTTTATATGTGAATTACAAATCACCAAGACATTAAAATTTATTGGCTTAATTTCAATTTTGATCTCTCTATTTTTTTAATCATTCACAAAATTAATCCCACTATTTTAAAATCACTCAATTTTGATCCATTTTTATACTTCAAATATAGTGTATTTAAATATATTTTATATGATTCTGTCAAAAAATATATATATTTTATATGATATGTCCCTTTGAATTTGAAATCCAAACCGGTAAAAACACTATTTTTTTGTCCAGAAATCCTAACTCAACTGACAGTAAATGCCAAAATTGTTAGGCTGAACATCTATGACCAGGGTTCAATCCCTAGTCTCTCCACTTTGTGTGTGTTAGTTTATGATGACTTTATCATTTCATCTATACACCCCAAAACACTAGTTTTTCATTTTCTTCGTATTCACATGGTTTAAATACAAAAATTGTCGGCATTTTTCCCTTGCACCCAACTATATGTTGATTGTTTTTGGTTTGCACCACCGGTTGAATATGGTTCGGGGGATCAGTTCTGATATCTAGTGGTTCCAGCCCTCTTCCGATCGTAGTTGCGGGGGATCGAACCGTGGTCCTCCCTATTAAGTTCAGCGTCAATCACCACTGAACCAACTAACGATTGATTTTTAAAGAGTAGTTATCATTTTTATTAAACCAATTAAACCAAACCTAATTTTAAGTAGTGAGAACCAATAGACTCTGTCAGATAGTCTCATATATTTTCTCACTCTTATTCTCTTCGCTTCTTTTTAAGTGTCCAAAAACGTCAAATTTACCGTTCCTATTTAACTATCCATTTAGTATTTTAAGAGTACGATTTGTCAATTATACCATTTGTCAATTGCTCATATATTTTTCATTAAAACTAATTAATGCTATATATTTGGAAAACTAAATCTTTTTTATTTTTATTTTTTTTGGTACATAACATATTAAATTTTGTTTCTTTTTTTATGTGTGCATAATATATTAAATTTATTGGAAAGATAAAGTGTGTGCAAATAAATAGGATTTGATTGGTGAATTAAAATTAGGGTATAATAGGAAGATAAGGTGCAAAAATACAATTTATTAATTTGATATTACTATTCAAAATAGACATTTAAAAAGAAACGGATGGAGTACTTTTTACCGAACAAAAATAAAATAATAAATGAAAATACAAAAATAGAAAACAAAACGGAATATATATTTTATTTTATTTTTTAAAACAATCAATGTATGTGTTACTAGTAATTACTATCGTTAATTTTTTCTCTTTTTTGTTGAGAAACTAGTTGTGATTAAAATTTCACATTTAAAATAAAAATCTATTCGATATTTTTTTTTGTTGTGTAGATTTGATATTTTATTATAACCTTTTTTCTTGACAAGATATTTAATTACAACCTAGACTTTTACTATAAATAAGAATAATAGTTCAGGGACTTGGTATGAGAAGTAAAAGGTAGGCGACCGAAAAACTCCAAAATTTGGTACACACTTTTCTCTAATTTTTCTTACTGAGGTGTTACTATTTATTTTCATATATTATTTTTACTGCTGTTGTTGTTTTGTTTAGTTAAGCTTGTCTATGTGCTTTTCTTTGTGTATATAGGAATTTATATCAACAAATTATTTTAAGGATTAAGGGTATATTGATTTATTTTTGAATTTATAAGAAATAGCTTATGATAAGTAAGATTTTATGTTAATTTATAAGTTCTAACTAATAAAATTGTATTATCATAAGTTGTTTTTCATAAACTACTTTTATAAATTTAAAATAATACATAAAAACTTATTTATTTGCGTACTCCCTCTGTCCCAAAATATAAGCAAAAATTGATCAACAAAAGTGAATGTATATTTAAACCAAATACATTCACTTTTGTTGATTAACTTTTGCTTATATTTTGGGACGGAAGGAGTAAGCTATTACGCATAAACTCAAAAATAATTCATTCAAATTAATCAAAAGTGTATGTAAACCTACTTCCATTTCAATTTCAAAAAATAAAAAAAATAGGCCACTTTATATCTTCAGCCCTTAAAAAAAATATTATATCAATTCCCTTTTATTTATTTTATGATGTTAGCCATCTTATATTCTTTGTTACTTTTAACCTATTTTTTTTATACTCTTTTTTTAGGAATATTATATTTGTTGATATGAAGATGAAGATCAACAACATTATCATCATCTGCCTTTTGATGTGCAGTTTCTTCCTGATTGTGGCAGGAAAAAACTTGCCATCATCACCGCCATCTCCTGATATTAACTTTGATGCTCCACCAGTTCAACCCACCATACCTCCTCCATCTCCTACTAGCAACATTGGTGATGTGCTTGATGATATAGAAAAGCTAAAAAAAGAAATGTTTGGTTTGGAAATCATGCTAGTGATCACTGCTATTTTAATCTTCGTTAAGGTCGGCTTAGGGCTATTTCAGATTTGAATGGGTTACGATCATAAAGCGACCAATATGAAGTGAAAAGAAGCTCTTATTTAGTCTATTATGTTTTTTTTCCTTTAGTTTCAATTTAGTACCACAATTTATTTTTTTTGTAAGTAGTATACTAACTAGAAATTCCACCTTTAAGGTGGATAAGTGAATAATCAGTGTTCGAACGTCGGCTCTCCATATTTATAATGTAGTATCTTACCAACTAAGTTATGCCCATGAGATAACTTTTAGGACCCTTATCCATGTCTTCATTGCGTCTTTCTTTTATTTCATTAAGTTTTCGTCAATTAATGAGCAAAAATAATAAAATTACTTAAATATATTACAACCTTGTTTATAAAAAAATAAATTCTTATTTAACCTTGTGGCAATGTACTTTTGCTGATGTGTCAGTGACTTTTTCCTACATTGCAAAAACGTTTGCAGGGTAAAAGTCTATTTACTCTTAAAGATTTAATACAATTATATATTTTACTATGTCATACAAATAAAGTGGGATACAACGAAATGATTTGATGGAATAAGTCTTATGATATTCAATCAATATTTTTACAAAAGTTAAATAAATCTTGTGATATTCAATTAAGACAATAAATTTTTATTTTCAGGTCAATAAACTCCGTTGGTGTTTAATGGAGATTTCTTACCACTTTTAAAATATGTCTATTGATATTCAAACATTATTCTTTTTTTAGATGGATTTTGAAAAACTTTTTAGTTGAAGATACACACAAAACACTTATCCAACAATTCCACTCAAACCCCGAGACTTTTTATAATCTTCCAAGACTTTTCTCTTATTTTTTACTAATTTTTACAAGGTTAATTGTTACTTTATTATTAGTAGGTATTTTTTCATTGATTTTTCCTATTGAATTGTATATTATTTGCAAAGAATGTCGTTTTGATGAATCTTCAGTGAAATTTAGTGAGTCGTCATCTTCAGTATTACCAAAGTACGATATTTGACCGTGATTATGAACTCATAGAAAGGAACGAGAGAATATACTAAAAATCCATAAAGTACTTTAAAATCCATTACAATTCATGTTAAGAATCCTGATTGAAATTTTTTTTTACAAAAATATTTCAAAATCCCACAAAATCTTTTAAAATTTTCAAGAATTTTTTTGTTGAAATAGTCTTTCAAATTATGTATCCATACGAATTTTTAGAAAATAGATGAAACGTGAATCTCATATAATTCTAAATTATTCCTTAGTCAATGAAGCCATAAATTTATCAATATACAAGCTCAACAATTGTAACAGAGACATAATCCAAAAAGAAAATTAAAACAGAGTATCAAAATAAAATATTCTTTGCAGTAGTGCACAACTTCTTTTCTAAATGAAATACTCGTCGGTTGCCAATGTGTGCAGAGGCCCAATATTATTATTGAGTTAACAGAATTCAGTTACAGATAGGACAAAACAGTTAGAAGAATAGATGAAAATGATTTTCATTAAGTCTCAAGTGTAAGGGTACAAGGCTTATATATGAGAAGAGTAAAGTAAGATTAGGCTTAATCTATGCTCTTATTACTGAAGCCTATGCTCTTATTACTAAAGCCTACTTACTAACTATACAATTACATGAGCTAAGCATATATTTCTCAACAATTATTGTTTCTATTTTATAATTTTCATGTTGATCGATGAAACAAGTGGAATAAATAGATAAATTATAATATGGACCACCTCATTAAGTGGTTTATGGTGGATCAGTTATGAATAATATTACAACGAATACGAATTTTACAAAATCCACCGTTGAATTGAAAGTTTATATCATATAGAAAATTTTAGAAAATTGAAAATCATTTGATATGTTATTGAGACATATCAAGATTAAAAGTTTATTAAATACTGTAAATCTTGATAAATCCCAATAAAATATCAAATTATTTTCGATTTTTCTAATTTTTTTTATGAATGATCTATATAATATAAACTTTCAATCTACCAGTAAATTTTGTAAAATTCGTAATCGATAGATCACTTGTCCACGGTGGACCATTTGTGAAGGTGGTTCAATGTAGCATTAGCCGGAATAAATTGATAAGGGCTCTGTTTGGTAAACCAAATAAGCTAGCTTATAGCTTATAGCTTTTAGCTTGCTCTGTTTGATAACAGTTTTTAAAAAAAGAGCTTATAACTTATTTTACTAGCTTATAGCTTATTTTCCAAATGTTATTTCAAGTAGTTTTCCAAATTGAACACAAATATTATCTACTAATTTTCTTGGGACCTACCTACATGTAACCCAAAATTGTGTTTCATCCTGATTTTCTTTTCATTTTTTGCTTTCATTTTCATTCCCCCCCCCAAAAAAAAAAAAAACTCAAACCCTATGTTCATTGAGCAAAATCACCTCTCTTTCTAGTCTACCACTACAGGAGGAAGAGGAACGAACACGCACTACTGCACATTTTATCTCGGTAACTTAATACTAGATAAGGTAAGGTGTGAGAAAAACTCCAATAAACAAAAGTTTTTATAGGACCATTATTTATTTTGCTCTTTTTGTCTTTCAACATTGCTATTCATCATTTATTTATGTATTTGTCACATTTGATTTATGTATTTGTCTCAGCTAAACTATTCAACATTACTAGATATAACATTGCTATACAAGCTGATTTGAATGTGTTAGATCACTGTTTTATAACTAATAATGCATATTCAATATTACATACAACCTTTTTTCAGTGCATTTGTTGTTTGAATTTGTATTTTGCTGTTTTGATGAGTGCACTAAGTGTGCCTATTTTGGTGTATTCGCCCCCCTTCTCTAGGGGTTACTATTGTTTTTTGTTCTCTCCCCAATCACTTACTGTGATTTGTTGGGTTTGCCTTTAATAAAATTTATAGCCATTCAAATTTATAGCCATCCAAAAAAATATTTGCAAATTTCATATTATGTAATTTTGCAGTATTTAAAAAAAGTAGTTTATAATTAAATTAATTATTATTTAAAAAAAAGTTTCTAATTTTTAAAAAATAATTTAATAATTTAAAAATCAGAATAATCTGATTTTTAAATTATTAAATAATTTTTTAAATAAAAAATGCGCGTTATTGGCGGCTGCAGGCCGTCAAGACATTATTGGTGGATAATGGCCCTCAATAATGTTTTTCAAAGCTGACAGGACACTATTGGCGGTCCCAGGCCCTCAATAATGTTATTGAGGGTTATTGAGGGTTCTGGGCCGTCAATAATCACTACCGACGAAGCTTTGATTGATGGACTTTGGCCCTCAATAATGGCTTCATTATTGACAGATTTTAGTCCTTTTTGAAGGCTTTTGGCCCTCAATAATGCATTGTTTTCTTGTAGTTATGTCAGTGCATTTGCTTGAGCCACAGTTACTGAATATGGCTGATGAGATTTTGGCTGTTGCTTGGTGTGCTTTAGTGAAGCAAAGCTGCAAAGAAATTTTTTTTGGGCCCTTGTATGTTGTGCTAGGAGACTGGTTTGCTTGTTTGACCTTATTCTCTTCTTTCACCGATGTTTTTTCCTCTTTAGGAGGGTTCCTGATCTTCCATCTCTGTTTTCATTTTAATCTTTTATGTGGACAGGCATAATGTCACAACTAATGCCTGGTGCTACCACCATAGTGGTAATCGGCAAGACATAATTTGTTCTCTATCCCTTCATACTAATGACTTTTGTATATAACACCTTTGTCTATGTTCTGGCGATCCTGTGGATGGAATCAAATCTATTCCTCTAATGGCACATTGGTATGTTGTATCTGGCCATCAATATCTTATCCAAATAAAGGTTTTTGCACATGCACATGATGCACAAGAGATTTATATTACAGAGGTAGTTTGCATTATTCTACTTTGACTACTTTAATAACAATGGTAAAGTTTATGTATATTGGCCTTCAATTTTCCTCTCTGATCTTCATCCATCTTTTATATTTAGTGTCGACACTTTAAGGACAACTTTTCTTAATGTTTCTGGTAGTATTTCTCTGCAGTCTGCATAGTAAATTATATTATTTTTTACTTCCAAAGTTAGCCATATTTTCAAAAACAAAAATTGCATGCAAAAAGCGGATACTAGGAGTAGCTTATAAATCATGCTTCAGTGGTATGAAATTTCCTTGGATTTGTATTGCTTTCTGATAGAAACTGAAAGTATATTAAACCCTCATTGGCTAAGACATTATATTTTAAACTAGGCAAAGGTGCTGTTGCTTTAAAAAACTGTCTTGCTATTAAGTGCTATCCATGATTTGTTCATTTTTCAATACATTACATCAAAAGGTCAAGTGTTGTAGGTTTTAACTTCCCTATCAAGTGTATGATTCAACATAAGTAATTTAAGTCTTGCATAGTCAAATGAGTAGGATACATCTTCAAACTTGCCTGTAGACATCAAATAATGTGGTCACGGGCCTCGTGGCATTTTATGATATTTTTAGTCTATATATTGCTATTCTTATTTTTTCTGTTACAAACTATACCTCTCTGTATTTAGAATTTCATTTTTAGTCATTCTTTTTCCTATATTATATGGATTACTTTTGTGCTTTTCTTTTGATAGTTCTTCACCAATAGTATTCTTCGTTGTGTTACAGAATGATGATGTTAATGTTTATGATTACCGGTCGGATTACTGGAGAACTGTGTCGGTTTCAAATGATATTGCCGTTAAACACGGCTGGCGCAATACTAAACTCTTGAAAGCTATTCTCAAGGAATTGGAAATTTGACAGCTTCTGTGAACTATCCTGGTGGGGATGATGACAGAAAGGAGGTGATCATTCTTCGAGGCTTTCTTATTGAAGCATATTATACTTTGGTTTTTTTCTCCCGAATATTTTTTAGCTTCTTTTACCGGATGATGCGCCATATGTTTCTCCGTGGCCATTTCATATTTCTTTGTTGGTTGAGATTGGACAGTGGTTATTTGTTGCTTTGTAGTCTTAGGAACATTCTACTACTCTTCTGATGACTTACATTGTTTTTGGGACCTTGTAGATTATCACGGTTGTGCAAGAAGTCATGGTCTGTGATCAAGTAAAGTTCACCATGGGTAATGAAAGTGGAGTAATCTTACTGCCCTGGGCCCCTGGTGTTCATCAGGATGCAAAGTTAAAGGCTGTAGGAGGTTGGAAGTTTTTTCTATTTGCTCCAATCTGAAATTATTAACTTGTTCTTGATATTTGTGCTTATACTTTTGATTCCACTACCTGTTGTAGGTTGTGCAAAGGCAGTGAGTGACTACAAATGGCTGTCTTCAGACATATCTACTGTATCTGTGTCAGCTTCTGGTACTATCCAGGCGGAAAAGCCTGGAAAAGCTACTATTAAAGTGATATCTGTATATGATTCACTAAATTATGCCGAGGTAATATTATTAACTTCTGTAAAGTTTATCATGTTTGAGTCTATAAGCGGGAATCTAGCGTCATGAATTTGCATTTGTTCCTATGTTATATAGTATGCTATTTGAATGCATGAATGTTGTTTAGTAGTGGAGTAATATAATATGGTATTTGGCATACGGGTTGTAGTCATCCCTCAAAATTGTGCTTCACTACTACCATGTGTGCTTTGTTTGTGAGTTCTTCCCATTACACTACATTCCTTTCTAAATGGTATCTATATCTTGGTTCTGACCAAGCTACATCCGAAACATTGCTTCCCTATTCCAAAACAAAATATCTGTGTTTTCTGCCTGAATTTGATAAATTCCTTTTTGCTTAGTGGTGGATCCCTTAACTTGTTTCGAGACATTTTTGTGATAACTTGTGTAGATTGATCCGTGATTCCTTGTTCTTTTAATCACACCATTGGTATTTGTTCTCCTACCACGTTCCAAATGTCTTCTATCTATACTCTATAGGTACTTCATTGATTTCAATGAGGTTGTCAGATGCTGATCTGATGGAGACATGAATAGGATGATTATGATATATGATATATCTTTTTATGTGTTTCTTTAGCTTTACTTTTCAAATAGTATCACTGTATCACAGATGTGTGTTTTTGGCCTTTTGCTATCATGATGACACTAGTGAGGTTTTTCTGTAAAAAAAGGGAAACAGTAATCAAAATCAAAGAGACTGGTTTATTCTCTAATGATAATGAGCTGATTTTCTCATTACAAAATATTATAGATGTTTTTTGTGAGAATGTGCCATTTATGTATATACTTCTATCCATGCTTAAAATATTCATAAAATTTACTTTGAAATGCTTTGGATGTTTATACAATTCTTCCACATTTTTATTTCGTAATTTTATTTTCTTATAGGTCCTGGTTGAAGTCTCCATTCCATCTTCTATGGTTATGCTTCACAATTTTCCTGTAGAAACTGTTGTTGGGTCTCATCTTCAAGCTGCTGTGACAATGAAAACATCTAATGGTGACACCATATTAAAGGATATTTTGTAGTTTACTTTTCGTTTCACTAACAACACAGTTTGTTACTTTTGTTTATGTGGATGTTTCATGCGCAGGTGCCTTTTTCTATAGATGTGATGCCTTCAATTCTTTGATAAAGTGGAAAGCTGGAAGTGAGTCTTTTTTAGTTGTCAATGCATCTCAGGACTCGTCATACTTGGAAACAGTGCCAAATAGTCAGGTCCACCCATCAGATGGCGGCTTTCCATGTTCTTGGACTCACATATATGCTTCTAATACTGGTCAAGCAATAATCCGTGCCACACTTTCTCTAGAATATCACCAATTCAGTCATGGTCCTGTTGTCTTAAAAGCATCTTTACGCATTGCGGCATATCTTCCCTTTATTGTACGTCAGGCAGGTGATGGAAACCACTTTGGTGGTTACTGGCTTGACTTGGCTCAAGCAGAAAACAATAAGCAGTTGCATTGCTTGGAGGAGTTAGATCTTGTCCCTGGGACAAATTTAGACTTATTACTTGTTGGTGGACCTGAACCATGGAACAAACATGTTGATTTTAATGAAACTGTGGATGTTTTGGGTGGAGAAAATGATCTGACTGATGGAGTTCTCGTGCATCGGATATCTGACAACAGTAGGACTTTGTACAGAGTTTTATGTCAAAGAATGGGAACCTTTGTAAGTTTCAGTATTCCTTTCTTGTTAGAAAGTATCAGTGTTTTTTTTTTTTTTACCCAAAAAGTATCATAGTTAGTGTAGTGCTTGTGTGCAACATTAGTCACTTATTGTGTTTAGTTAGGTAAGTGGTTGCAACAAAATTCTTTAATTGCTTGTACCAGGAATCACTTCAGATATAACTATATACAACTGTAAATAGTTGTGTATAGGAACTGGTAGCTATATGAAGATGGTAGAGAATAGAAAATTTCTTATTCAGATATCTCAATACTCTCTATTTTCTCTCATTTACCTTCATTTTCTTTCATTCTCTTGCAATCCCTAGTATTTTTAACATGAGATAGGAGTTGAGAAATAATAACCTTTGTTTCATATGACCCAGAAACTGCTTTTCAAACGTGGAAATTTGGTTGGGGATGATCATTGTCTGCCTTCTGTAGCTGAAGCTTGGCTGCCAGTGATATGTAGCATTCCTTCTTCTATTGTACTTATAGCTGATGAGCCAGGTAGGCATTTCACACAATGTTTTAATAATTGACAACCGAGTTTTGTAGATTTCTGTTTCTTGATTGAATTGTTTTCTCCAGTGAATGAATATGAAATTATTAGAGCATCCGCTCAAGCTGAGCGTAGTTCACTGAGACTTCACGATAACCCTATTACTGTGGCAAATGGGCGCACTATTCGAATATCTGAAGCTGGTATTAGTGCTTCTGGAAAAGCCTTTGCAAACTCATCGTCTCTAAGTTTGAAGTGGGAGCTCGGCAGCTGTGAGGGACTAGCACAATGGGATTATGCATTTGATATTGTGAAGTCCAGCGACTGGGAGAGGTTTTTGGTCTTGCAAAATGAATCCGGATTAGTACTGAGAGATTTGATTCCTAATAATCGCCATTTTATTTACTATTTGATGTTTTCACTGAATTTTACAGTTTCTGGTATTTTAGTTGTGTGTGAAAACCTGCTGTCCCAAATTGTAGTTTATTTTCCTTTGTGAACATTATTTTATGTTTGTGCATGCCGTACTCTGAATTAGCTTATCATTGCTATTAGGCATGTTATAGAGCTCTTTTCCGATGATCTCAAAGTTATATTTGTTGCAGAAATTGTGTAAATTTTTGGTGGGTCTTGTATAATGTATTCTGTGCTGTGTAATATTCATGTAAACTTTTAACTGATTGATAATTCTTTTTCAGTAAAGGGTGAATATTATTTTACATATCTTGCTCTAGTGTATGAATAGCTAAAGTGACTTTAAATGCTGTCTCTTAGTGCATTGTACGTGCCACTGTTACTGGCTTTCTTGGTGGCTTGGGAGATGATACATTTCACCAGTTTCCTCAAACTGAAAATGTGCTTACAGATGCCATTCGTTTACAGGTACTATCTGTTGAAATTAATTTTTTAGATTGTGTCACTTGTTCTTTAACTTAATTAAAAATGAATAGTTTATAAGTATAATGGTTAAGTTCTGATTCATCTCTCTGCAATTGTTCTTTATGATGGGATTTTAGAGCAATTGTGTTCTTATTATTGTTTTGTCCTGAAAAGTTGTCTTATCTTTATATTGGTGTGACAATGCAGCTTGTTTCTATGCTACGAGTTGATCCAGAGTTCAGCTTGATATATTTCAATCCTAATGCAAAGGTAACACTTGTGGAAAGATGCTCGATCTATTGTATCAAGTTAATATCCAGTTATTATCAATAATATTCATGGATTCTAATTTGCTTTCCGTGCTCATATCTGTGGTGTAAATTTGTCCTCCATAATGCTTCTTACTTACTGACTTTTTACTATATTCCATGTCTGCCTTAAGGTAAATTTGTCAATTACTGGGGGGAGCTGTTTCTTGGAAGCTGTCACAAATGATTCTAAAGTGGTAGAAATTACTCAACCAACAACAGGATTAGAATGTCAACAACCGAGTTTGTCCCCTAAAGGGTTAGGGATAGCTAATCTGACTTTATATGACATGGGGCTAACTCTTCCATTAAGAGCATCTGCACTTGTAAGTTCTATTTTCAATAAATTTTGTATTGCTTGAAATTTAAGGAAAATTCTTGATTTTGATGTCCATACCTCAATATTTGGATCAATAAAATTATTTCGCAAATATATTTTTGTAGTTATGATCCCTTGTCTGTTAGAATGACTAATTATTAATCACCTTTCTTCCTTCATGCTTGTGACACTTTTGTCGACCTAGCCACAATTTTTTTGTCCTGTCATCCAGACTTAAATATCAATAAAAATCTCGTAATTGGCCATTCCAAATTTTAACCTTTCCCTACCTAATGGGAAAAGACTCTTGTGTCTAGTGCTGCCCTCAATTTAGTGAGTAAAGCCTGTTATCTTGTAGAAAAGTTTATTGACTTGTGTAGGAGTTCAGAAATTTGCTTCAGTTTTCTTTAATCTTCACTGCAACATAACTTGTCCTAGCTGTCTGTAAATAAGTGATGTTTAATGTTTGGTGCTTTTAATGGAGGAATGTTACAGGTCCAGGTTGCAGATATAGAATGGATTCAGATCATGTCAGGAGAAGAAATTAGCCTAATGGTGTGTCTTTTTATTCTTGTATTTTTGTTTAAAATGGCTTAATCTAATGATTTTATTGGATGGCCTTATATGCAGCACATTATGACTTCACTAAATAACAAGTAGAGAAAACCAAAAGAAAGGTGGAGTAACACTTTGTAGCCTTCTGAAACCCAACTCTATCAATAATTCTTTAGTATCTTATAAAAAAAGTTCGTTAGTAAAAAAATTATGAATTTAATCCTCCATTGACCTCCGTCCCTAGTTCTTTACACTGCTGCGGGCTTTGTGTTTTCCTGCTTTCTTATATAATCACATTAAACCAACTTCGTCAAATGCTGTAATGAATTCTTTACTTCTTGTTTGACAAGTTGTGACAACTAAATCTGTCTAGCTAGGAGAGCAAGCACTAAAAGCTTGAGTCTTGAAGTAATTGGATCTTTTAATGTGTTGAAAAAACGACCAGTTGTTAAAATAATGAATGGATTATGCGGCTGCTTGTATTCACGGATATCTTCATTGTATTCTGTTTAAATCCTCTTTAACTAGTGATAATAAGGGGGGTTAGGTATTTTGGCTGTTGCTTGGTGTGGTTGAGTGAAGCAAAGAGAAAATTACTGGGCCCTTGTATGTTGTGCTAGAGGACTAGTTTGCTTTTTTGACCTTATTCTCTTCTTTCGCCGATGTTTTTTCCTCTTTAGGAGGGTTCCTGATCCTCCATCTCTGTTTTCATTTACAGGCATAATGTCACAACTAATGCCTGGTGCTAGCACCATAGTGGTAATCGGCAAGACATAATATCTAGTTTTTCTTTGGGTCCTACTCAATGTTTGGAGCTTTCTATACTGTAAAAGTTTCTGATAAGTTTAGAAAAATGTTTTGTTCTCTATCTCTTCATACTAATGACTTTTGTATATTTGTTTTTGATACGATGTTATCAATAGTCTTACCACCATTATCTTTCTTTGGTATTTGTAGTGGTTATACTTTGCCTTCACCACATCATCAGTGGTCTGCCTCAAATGCTTCGGTTGCTCAGGTTGACTCGAAGACAGGGTTAGCATATGCATGGAACTTGGGGATGACAGCTATCATTGTTGAAGATACAAGGGTTGATGGCCATGTACAAGTTTCTTGACTAAATGTGGTTCTGCCAGCTTATTTAGGTTTATATATAACACCTTTATCTAGTTCTGGTGATCCTGCGGAAGGAATCAAACCTATTCTTCTAATGGCACATTGGTATGTTGTATCTGGCCATCAATATCTTATCCAAATAAAGGTTTTTGCACATGCTCATGATGCACAAGAGATTTATATTACAGAGGTAGTTTGCATTATTCTACTTCGACTACTTTAATAACAATGGTAATTTGGTAAAGTATGTGTTTATTGACCTTCAATTTTCTTCTCTGATCTTCATCTATCCTATATATTTAGTGTCGAGACTTTAAAGGACAACTTTTCATAATGTTTCCGGTAGCATTTCTCTGCAGTCTGCATAGTAAATTACATTATTTTTTCCTTCCAAAGTTAGCCATATTTTCAAAACCAAAAATTGCATGCAAAAAGCGGATACTAGGAGTAGCTTATCAATCATGCTTCAGTGGTATGAACTTTCCTTGGATTTGTATTGCTTTCTGATAGAAATTGGCAGTATATTAAGGAAATAGGCAAGTTTTCTAGGAGGTCCCTCTTACAATTACAGTAGAGCAGTATAGCTCAAGTCCAGAAAAAGAAAACAGGAATACCAATGTAGAAAAAGAAAATAACCACCAGAGCTGTATAGCTCCTTAATATGATTCTCTTGTAGGATGTTTCATATCAAAAGGATGATTGGCGTTTTATTGCTAGAGTTTTGAGATTATGGCTGGTGACCAAATGAGATACATCTCAATTACCATTATCAATGGAAATGATTCTTATAGACAACATTGGAAAAATGATTCATGCCATTGTCAAAAATCATTCTTATAAGTAGGGGCATTCCTCACCTTATAAGCACATTGTTACACCATATCTCGTCCTATTTGGGACTCTAAACAGTATCCAATCCTGCTAGTTGAGTCAAGTCAACCCTCATTGGCCAAGACATTATATTTCAAACTAGGCAAAGGAGCTGTTGCTTTAAAAAATTGTCTTACTATTAAGTGCTATCCATGATTTGTGCATTTTTCAATACATTACATCAAAAGGTCAAGTGTTGTAGGTTAAGTAACTTCCCTATCAAGTGTATGGTTCAACTTAAGTAATTTAAGTTTTCCATTGTCAAATGAGTAGGACACATCTTCAAACTTGCCTGTGACATCAAATTATGTGGTCATGGGCCTCGTGGCATTTTATGATATTTTTAGTCTATGTTGCTATTCTTATTTTTTCTGTTACAAACTATACCTCTGTGTATTTAGCATTTCATTTTTAGTCATTCCTTTTCCTATATTATATGGATTACTTTTGTGCTTTTCTTGTGATAGTTCTTCACTCATAGCATTCTTCATTGTGTTACAGAATGATGATGTTAATGTTTATGATTACTGGTCGGATTACTGGAGAACTGTGTCGGTTTCAAGTGATATTGCCGTTAAACATGGCTGGCACAATACTAAACTCTTGAAAGCTTATTCTCAAGGACTTGGAAATTTGACAGCTTCTGTGAGCTATCCTGGTGGGGATGATGACAGAAAGGAGGTGATCATTCTTTGAGGCTTTCTTATAGAAGCATATTATTCTTTGGTTTTTTTCTCAATATTTTTTAGCTTCTTTTACTGGATGATGCACCATATGTTTCTCCGTGGCCATTTCATATTTCTTTGTTGGTTGAGATTGGACAGTGGTTATTTATTGCTTTGTAGTCTTAGGAACATTCTACTACTCTCTTGAGGACTTGCATTGTTTTTGGGACCTTGTAGATTATCACGGTTGTGCAAGAAGTCATGGTCTGTGATCAAGTAAAGTTCACCGTGGGTAATGAAAGTGGAGTAATCTTACTGGCCTGGGCCCCTTCCCCCTAGTGTTCATCAGGATGCAAAGTTAAAGGCTGCAGGAGGTTGGAAGCTTTTTCTATTTGCTCCAATCTGAAATGATTAGCTTGTTCTTGAAATGATTATCTGTTGTAGGTTGTGCAAAGGCAGTAAGTGACTACAAATGGCTGTCTTCAGACATATCTACTGTATCTGTGTCAACTTCTGGTACTATCCAGGCGAAAAAGCCTGGAAAAGCTACTATTAATGTGATATCTGTATATGATTCACTAAATTATGATGAGGTAATATTATCAACATCCGTAAAGTTTATCATGTTTGAGTCTATAAGCTGGAATCTAATGTCATGAATTTAAATATGTTCCTATGTTATATAGTATGCTATTTGAATGCATGAATGTTGTTTAGTAAGGGAGTAATATAATATGGTATTTGCTAAGTATACAGGTTGTAGTCATCACTGAAAATTGTGCTCACTACTACCATGTGTGCTTTGTTTGTGAGTTCATCCCATTACACTTAATTGCTTTCTAAATGGTATCTATATCTTGGTTCTTACCAAGCTACATCCGAAACATTGCTTCCCTATTCCAAAATAAAATATCTGTGTTTTCTACTGCCTGAATTTGATAAATTCCTTCTTGCTTGGTGGTGGATCCATTTCCTTTGTTTTGAGACATTTTTGTGATAACTTGTGTAGATTGATCCGTGATTCCTTGTTCTTTTAATCACACCATTGGTATTTGTTCTCCTACTACGTACGTTCCAAATGTCTTCTGTCTATACTCTATATATAGCTACTTAACTTCATTGATTGATTTAGTAAGGGATGATTATGACATATGATATTTATTTTTATCATTTAGCTTTACTTTTTGAGTAATATCACAGGTGTGTGTTTTTGGCCTTTTGCTATCATGATGACACTAGTGAGGTTTTTCTGTAAAAGAAGGGAAACGGTAATCAAAATTAAAGAGACTGATTATAATGAGCTGATTTTCTCATTACAGATGTTTTCTGTGAGACTGTGCCATTTATGTATATACTACTATCCATGCATAAAATTTACTTTTTTTTTGAAGAGGCTAAATTAGCCCACCAAATTGGTACAGGTGGGAATCGAACCTGAGACCTCAAGAGGAGCACAGATGCATATGCATAAAATTTACTTTGAATTGCTTTGGATGTTTATACAATTCTTCCACATTTTTATTTTCTTATAGGTCCTGGTTGAAGTCTCCATTGCATCTTCTATGGTTATATGCTTCACAATCTTCAAGCTGCTGTGGTGACACCATATTAAATTTTTAGTTGTCTCCACACTTGGCTATATATGTCTATGCTCAACCTGTAAATTTTAAAGTGACAATATGTAATGAGCTCATTATTTACTTGAGCTAAAAATAGTTGTACATTAATGTGATTTTTCAACATTTGAATGAAATAATTTTGCAACCGTTTGATGCACTTGTGTATGTATAAAAGGAAGTTTATGCCTCAGCTCTTGTTCAATAGCGCATAGTCAAACAAACTTTCATTGTAGTAGGCTGTTATGCATAATGTTTTACATATTATTTTAGTTTCATATTTTTAGAGTATTCAATATTAAATGAATAAATTATTTTGTATTTTCTTTATTAATCCTTCGGTTTTTAAAGACATAAATCTAATAATTTAGAGTTTGACAATAAAATAATTGTTCCTCAAAATTTTAACTTAGTTTTTTTAAATAATTAATCCTAGGAAGAGCTTGTTATATTAACGAATTACATCCAATTACTTAATTAAATATATTTTTTGTTCTTCTAAATATATAACTTTCGTTTTTAACCCCCCTAATTTTTTCTTTCAAACTTTGGCCTATTTAGAGGGTTTAAATAATTTGTTTAGAGAAATTAAAAATAAAAGTTGGTCTATTTAGAGGTGTTAAAAATTTTATTTTATAATCTACAAGTCTAATGGTTGGACTAATATATATTAAATGTTAAAAAAGTGAAATATCATATGTCTAAACCCGAGTCGTCACATTGCACATTCGTATTTATTGTAGCTAATTTTATTTAATCCAATGAAAAATGACAAAATTTTAACATAAAAAATATCAATAGCTCCATGTTTTTTTAAGTAAAACTCCATTGTTTTAACTAATGTAGCAATTTTTTAATAACAATTTAAATAAATAAATAAATAAATAGAAAACAATCTGACGATGATACAATAAAATTGTTGCATGCGTCTTTTCAAAAATTATACTAATATATAATATTTAATTTCTTGTAATAATAATTTGCATACAAAATACAATCTCAAAAGGACACATTAATTAATCATATTATAGACTTGTTCTCACTAAACTAGACACTAATATAGAAGTAACTCATTTTTGACTCACTACTGACTCGGACACTCAGATTCGACTCACTCAACCATAATCTTACCTTTAGACCGACTCGGACGACTCAGATTCCCGGTCGGGAGACGCAACCTTAACCTTCTTAGCTTTGGAATCAACCAACTTCACGGAAGTTGCTTGAGATCCGTTCACCTCAATAAAGTTTTTAGATCAAAGGAGTTGGGTTTTATAGTAGTTTGTTTAGTGTAAAATGACTTCATTACCCCTTATTGGTTTGACTTTTTGTTTGGACTAAAGAGGCACTTTGGTCATAATTCCTAACTCATCTAAAAAATTTCAAAATTGTAAGCTTAAGGCTCTATTTGGTAAAAAATAATAGATAGCTGATAAGCTAGTTTATAGCGGATAATTTATAAGCTAGTTGATTGAATTTGTAGTGTTTGATAAAATTAGCGGTTGAACTAGTTTGTAAGTATAAAACGACATAAAAAAAATATGTTTAATTAATATTTAATTTTTCAAATAAGATGATAGAGGTAAAATTAGAAGAAAAGATAATAAGCTATTAGCTATTTCTCTTCTCATTCTCTTATAAAATACAAGATGTACTCAAGGCCCTATAATAATTGTTATATACTATTATAAATATTCATAAAATATTACTATATGTTTGGTAAAAAGAATCCTATTCAAATAAAAAAATTAAATAGAGGATAATTTTTTAACATTTTTTTAATCAGATGTCAATTTTTAATATTTGAATCAGGCCTCCAAATAGTCAGAACCGGCTCCGTCAATAATTATTTATTTGTCATTCATTTATCATTTTTCTTAATTTATTATTATTTTTATTCATTTATGTGATTCTGCGACAGTGCCATGTGATCATGTTATTTATGCTCTTTTGCCAATGATTGATACACTCTCTCTCTTCCAAATTGTAAGGGATGAATTCCCACTACCACTTTTGCAAGGACAAGGACAAGGACAAATATACGCAGGTAAGCGGTAAGCCAAAATTGTTCCAACTTTATTAATATTCTTGTCGCGTACAACTCTAACACCAACACAAAATGTTGCACATATACTAGTAGTATCTCCTATCAAAGGGTGCCATCTATTTATTTGCTATGTATTACCTTCATATTAAAATATAAAAATTATCGGTCATTGCAAATATGTCGGTCTATAATTTTAGTTATGAAAATCTTTAATTGTTTATTAGTAAAAATTATAGAAATTTGATATTTTGAAAATATTCATTGAAACAATTCAAATAAGATTTTATATGATAATGTTTATATTTGTATATTTTTATAAAAATACAGTTAAAGTAAAACATATAAACAATGCATTTAATCAAAATATATCCTATAAAATGGGACAATGAGAGTAAATTAATGAATTGTTTGTTTATCTCAATAGTTTCAAAAATGATTTTTTATGAGAATTTATTCAAAAATAGTTAAATTATTTTAAATTTATCTGTTATGAATTGAAGAAAAAAAATTTCTCATATTTAATTTATTCATAAATGGTGTGGGGTCATAAAACACAAAAGGGTATGCTAACTAATGCTCCGAGCACTAGTTAAAGAACTAAAAAAGAAAAATTATGCATTAAAAATAATATTGATTTTATTTTAAATATATTAATTGGAAAATGCTAAACGGTGCCCACAGGGCACTGTTTAAGGAAGCAAATATAGTAATATAATATTGGAGTTTGTGCAGTCAACTTCTCAAAAGTCTAAAAAGTGTTATTTTCAATTTGAAATTTTCTATTTTTAGTTTCCTTAACTATTACCCCAAGACACCGGTTAGCATGACCCATATTAATTATATAATTTCCAATATTATTATACTATATTTAGTATCCTTAACTACCGGCATGAAAATACTATTTAGCATTTCTCAACCCAAGGAAAACACCTAACATTCTCGGTCTTCCCTTTTTCTTAGCGCATCACGAGAGAAGCACAAATGGTGTGGACCCCATCACTTTACCAAACAAAAGATAAGCATACTAATTTTCTGTCTTGTTATCACATGATAAGCAGAAGAGTTTATAAAAAATGCAATAAGCAGTTGGGCATACCTAGACTAAAATTATTTATTAATTGGGTCATGCTAACTGGCCTTCGGAGACACTACTTAGTTATTACTAATTTATTAAGAACCAAAAAAGAAGTTTTTGTATTAAAAATATTATATTTTACACTTTTAAAAAGTTGATTGCACAAGTTTCAAGATAACCTTATTATATTTAGCTATTTTAATTTGGGGCACTACTTAGCATTTTCCTTATTAATTTTAGGGTCATGCTAACTAGTGCCCCCGAGGCACTAGTTAAGGATACCAAAACAAGTAATTTTTACATTGAAAATAGTATTCTTTATCTCTTTAAAATGTCAATTACACAAGTTCCAAAACCAATTTACTCTATTTGGTTCCTTAACTAGTGCCCCAGGGGCACTAGTTAGCATTTCCCTTAATTTTATAAGAAAAATATTAAACAGTGCACATTAAAGAAACAAATATAATAATTTAGCATCGAAGTGTGTGCAGTCAATTATTTAAAATTAAAAATATAAAAAATATTATATCAATTTGTATATTTAATATTGGAGTATGTGCAACCAAGTTACTTGGGCTCAAGTGGCAAGGAGCTCCTTCCAAGGATGTGCCCGGGGAATACCGGATTCGATTCGCAGGGGGAACAACGCTTGGCCAGTGCGCATACCTCTACGCACGAGCTGGATTAGTCGTCCATCTTTAGTGGATGGAAACCGGTGCGAAAGAAAAAAAATAAAAAAATATTGGAGTATGTGCAGTCTGAAAAATTTAATTAGAAAGTTATTATAAAGTTTGTGATTGGAAATTAATTAGAAAACAGGTGTGTTTCTACAATCATATAGAGTGAGTTTTGAAATGATAAGAATCTTTCCTATGGAATAAACCTCTAATGATGACTTTTTATTTCTATTCTCATAGTTTTTGGCAAATGAGAAAAGGTGAACCCATGTGGTGCCTTCCTTATTGGCAATATCTCTTTCCACTCCCTTTTCCAATTTCCACACAAAAAAAATTGTTCTCTTGTGATTTTCACAACTTAAATGTGATGATTTGATTTCAACGCAGAAAAGAAAATCCCAACAGTCTTCTTTTATTGTTTGTTTTTACTTATTTCTACCTTTTTATTATTACTAATTTGTTTTATGTAATTAAGGATGGAAATTCACTATCCTTTGGTAATTTTTATTGTATTTACTCAACCTAAAATTTTTTATTGCTACTAAATTCATTAATCAATCTTAATTCGATATGTATTACTTCTACTGATTAAGGTTTTAGATTCGAATCTAAATTTGAATATGTAGTAGTATCAAAAAAATTCAGAGACATTTGCCACATTTTTTTATAGATAGATAAAATGACAAATCATTCAAACCTTAAACACACAAAGTGGTGGAAATGGAACTCAAACTCTAATCAGGTCGTCTGACACTAATAATGTCAACATTTTGTGACATTATACCATCAATTTCAACTATTATGTGCAGAGGACATTTAATTTACAAAAAACTAAAATCAAGTCCAATTATTATAACTTTATTGTCGATAGTCATTGACAGAGATTTATCATCGACAAAATTGGTGATATTTCGTAGAATAACACACTCAAAAAAATCAAACATATGAGTTTTAATCCTCAAACAGAATATTATTAATTCTTGATTACCATTTGTATTAAAGCCAAACTACAACTTTATATTAACCTTTATAATTTGTTTTTAGGTTTAATTACTCATGTGAGGACACGTTTCTTTACAATGTTTGTTTTGAATTGATGAGCTGGCCATGTAGTGCACAGTGCACTACATGTAATCAATTTTGCTATATATAGCTATGTTGTGAGCAATGAAATGATACCAGAAAATATTCCACAATCATTCTCTTTTATTCTAGAATTCTCTAAATTGTCCTTATCTATTCCTTGCACCGAAATTCATTCGATCTGTCCTTTGAATTTCCTGCTTGAAGTAGAGGATTATCTCGGATTTATTTCCTGCTTAAATTAATATTCCATGTGGTTATTTTAATTTCTTAGTATTATTTATTTTTTCCTTCCACCTTTAATTTATTTAGTAAATCATGTCCAAACGTGACACAACCAATAGAAGCAAAACATACCTTTTAGTTTTACCAACATACCTTTGATCTGCGGTTGTAATTTATTTTGTCAATTTAAATTCTTAGATACCTTCAGGCATTTTTAGTCCATATATACCATGTGATTCAAAGCAACTTTTAGAGCTTAATTTTAGTAAGAGCATTATTATCATGAAATAACAATGTTCATTTTACCATAACTATAAGCCCAAATTAGAATAATTAATTAGTATTTGCTATTTTCTTTTGTTGTGGTCTTTTTTTTTTTTTTTTTTCTATTTTTATAATTGTGAATTTATCCAAAATTAAAAGTTGATGCCAATAACATGTCTCTTTCACAGTCATATTCTTTTTCTTGATCAAATCTTTGACCACATCATTTCATAACCGCCCTATAATTTCCTAACCCAATTAATCTTATCTAATACTGCATGATTCTTCATCAAATTAATACTACATTGTAACATTTGCCTTTGGTAACCCATCCACTAATGCTTGACCATATTCAAAATGAAGTACAACGATATTAAAGAGATAAAATTACAACAAAATTACTTTTAAAAAAAAACTCCAATATTTAATTTTTAATCTTTAATCCTTTTAACGTGAGGTTGTGTATTATAGACTTTGTACTTTGAACAACAAAATTAAAATGCATACACTTTAAAATTGAACATATCAAATTGTACTACCATATAATATAGTTTGAATTAATATATTGAGCTGGCATGGAAAAAATGGAACTAATAGTGCTAAGTACATGGCAGCAATTAATCTCAACATACATACATACATGTCAAAATTGTTCTTGTGATATTGGTATGAATACGCAAGAAACGCTTACTCCTCAAAAATACACGTAAATATTATGATATTATTTTGCCAATCTTACTAAACATCAAAAATATGTCCAATTCAAACCAATATGATCCAATAAACTTGGTTTAAAGTTAAACAAGATTATGATAAGATAAATTTGTTTTCCTTCAAAATTAATAAACCAATATAATTCAACCAAAACCGCGTGAATAACCCAAAGAATATGAAAATTTATTCATGTGGGCATAGTGATTATTGTCAAGGATATGAAAATCATGGGTAATAATAAGATTAGGAGGATATGAATCAAACAAACATACAGTGGTCCCTTTCACACACCATTCCGGTCAACCACTATACACTACCTTCATTTAGACAACAATGTGTGTATGACAAAAATACAAATGGTCAAATACTAACAAACATTTTCAAATTTTGGCATAAAAATGAATTTGTTTAATTTGGATACCTTACCTTGCTATGATATATTAATTAATGTTATAATTTAGTTACATTTGCTGATTATTTAAGTACATTATTTTTCTCAATTAAATAATGGAAAATACTAAATAGTGTTCCGGAACACTAGTTAAGCTTACTAATAAAGGAATTTTTTTTTGCAATTTGTGCATTCAATGCCTTGAAATTATAGAAAATCATCTTTTCAACACTAACTTTTACTTTATTTTCCTTTTTAGGTATGCTTAACAAGTGCCTTGGGGGCACTGTTTAGCATGACCCTTAAATAATAATGGGGAAAATACATACTTCGGTCTCAAATACAAGTGATAAAATATAAATTTATAATTATTACTTTGTTTTGTACGATTTCCAATATAACATTTTTTTATATCGGTTTTCAATATAACTTTACTCCACTCTACTAATGTCATAAACAAACCCAAAAATAATAGTAAAATTGAAAATGAAATAGCTTTTCTCATTATTTAATACATTTTATTCATTTCTTTAAAATGTATTTCTTTTTTGCTTACATACAAAATACAAAATTAGAGGGAGTACTTGTTTTATCATGTAATCAAGAGATTAAAAGATACAACATTACATTTAATTAATGGTTAAACAACTGTTTCTCGTGAGAAGTTGTTATCTATAATTTCAATTAGTCACAACGCCAACTTTCTCATCATTTACTCTCTCTCTCTCTCTCTCTCTCTCTCTCTCTCTCTCTCTCCTCTCAATAGTACAAAACAAAAGCAGAGACGTCACAATTCACAAACAACGCCATCTTTCTATAAAATGATTCATTCATTAGAATCACAACGCTAACTTTCTCATCATTTACTCTTTCTCTCACCATCGAAATAGTACAAAACAAAAACAGAGTGATTGTGAGGAGTGAACAAACAAGAGAGACAAAGAAAAACGATGGCAACCGGTGGAGGAGGAAATGAGTTTCAACCTCATCCTATCAAGGAACAACTTTCTGGTCTTGATTACTGCATTAGAAGCTACCCTTCATGGCGTAACTAACAACCGCTTTTGTTTTTTTTACTCTGTTTTGTTAATACCCATTTTTTACTCTGTTTTTATTGCATTTGCAGCTGAAGCTCTTTTTCTTGGATTTCAACATTATGTTGTAATGCTTGGCACTGTTGTTATCGTTTCAACCATCCTTGTTCCTTTGATGGGTGGTGGAAACGTACGTATAAACTCTTTCCTTCTTCCTTTTTATTTTTATTTATTTGCTTATGATGCTTGATTTTTATTTTGGGGATAAATGTAGGTGGAAAAAGCTGAAATGATCCAAACAATGCTTTTCTTTGCTGGTATCAAGACATTGTGTCAAACTTTGTTTGGAACTAGACTTCCAGTTGTTATAGGACCTTCCTTTGCTTTCCTTATACCAGCTATTTCTATTGCTCTCTCAACCGGAACGGTAGATCCTGATGAGGTTTGTGTTGTATCATTTTTATTTTTATTTATTTTTTATAACCAATGTTAGCGTTGTATCATTTTTTTTTTATTTTTGATAACCAATGTTGTTGTATGATTTTTACTTTTTTTTTTTATCTTTGATAAGCAATGTTGTAACCAATGTTGTTGTATGATTTTTATTTTTTTTTATTTGGGCCTTAAAATTCCAGTCCAAATTAATATATGGGCTTTTTAGCCCGGACCGTCAAAGCCCGCAAAATATGGGCTAACCCGAATGGGCCACGGGCCACCCGCAACCCGAATAAATTATTATAATAGAAAAAATTTAAAAAGAAAATAATTATTTGTTCTGTTAAAGAGGTTTTATGTCAATTCCAAATAGATGTGTGTTTTTGTTATAAGACTGTTGCCATGCTTATCCTAAATGAATTGGTAGTATATTCCCATCACACTGAGCATAGAAAACTTAAATTTTACTACTTGAGGATCTAGTATAACTGTATGGAAGCTAGAGTTTCTAATGGTACAAACAAAGTAAAATCATGTATGTTTTAATTATGCTAAAAGATTGAAAGCTTCTTCCAGCCCATGTAATTAGTGTATTAATATGATAGATATTATTCAATATAAGCTTGATTTTCTGTTCAAAAATGAAAAGAATGCTATTTATGAAATCAATTTTTGTACTTCCCTAGTTTAGTCTTTTAGGATTAAATGGTTTTTTGAAATGGAAATAAAGCCTCTTTGATGAACTTATTTTATGTCAGTTCCTATTTTATATTTGTTCCTTGTTTCAGTTCTGTCATGCCTTGAAACACTACTTAGATATAGCCTGTGAGGATGATCAAATACAAGTACAGTACACACATTTGTGATTTAGTATTAGTAATATGTTGTTAGCAATATAGTAAAAAAAAAGGGCTAGACCGAAAGCCCTGCGGCCCGGGCCGGGCCTTGTTTTTTGCAGCCCACTTTTTATTTTATCCGGGCTTTTAATTTCTACTTATTTGATATAATTTATAGATTATATAGAAATGTTTGTTTATTTTTTTCATTGAAATGTTATTTTGTTATAATTAGTGGTTAATGTATCTCACCGATGTTAATTGATTTTATGTTTAACTTTTTAGAGGTTCATCCAATCCATTACGGCTGTAGCTTTGATAGTTGCGTCTTTTGTTCAAGCTATGATAGGATATTTTGGGCTATTTGAAGAGATCGCGAGGTAGAAATTGTATATATGACTTCTTTGAAGAAAATCATTCATAGTTAGTAGTAGAAAAACTTAAATTCTCATATCTTGATTGATATTGCAGGTTTCTCAGTCCTCTCAGCGCCGTTCCCCTTGTCACTCTGACCGGCTTAGGACTCGTTGTACTATGGTTTCCAAAGGTACACTCCTTTTCATGGTTATTGGTGCTAAATAATTTTCATATAATTGGTAGTTATTTAACAAACATACTCTTTGTGTTTCCTGTAGTTGGCTGATTGCATTGAGATTGGTCTCCCTACATTGGTCATTCTGATCATCCTGTCTCAGGTATGTTACTTTGTTATTTTCCTTTCTATCAACGGAACACGACGACCGCTCATATTTGTTAAGTAGAAAATTAGTGCAGTTGCAATTTAAGTATAAATGGAAAATATAGAAGTTATTATTTAGGTCTAAGTTGAAATTTATATATAATGTCATAATGGAACATGCAGAATAAGTACTACAGATTGATATTGATGCATAATGAAAATACTGTCATTGAGAACAGGGACGAAACTACATATATGGAAAAAGTGGCGGTCGCCACCCTTACTCTATATACATGTTCGCCCCTGTACAATTATTTTAAAAAAATGTATTCGCCCCTTTTCAATTGATGACCACACATCTTAGTATATATAAATAATATTTTATAATTATATATCATTATGGTTCCACTATGGCAATACTATTAGACTTCCTCACTTCTACTTTCAGGGCATGATTCTATTTATACTCAATTTTCACTCATTGATTCCATGCACAAGAAATTATTGTAAAGAATGAATAGAATATGAAAGAATTTTATGAAATGAAATATAAGAAAAATATCATCTTATTGAATATTTTTTTATTTTTGTATGTATTACTTTTTTAGGATGTATGATATTTATTTCGAAATTAAATTGCATATATAAGGTGAGCGATTTAGTTTAGGTAGTATACATGAGATTCTAAATTCAATTCTTATTGGTATCATTATAAACAGAAAAACAAATAAAAAGCTACATATAATTATTAATTGTAGAAATTATTTGTTGAGACCTTTTAGGGTGTTGGCTTCATTTGGTAAAATAAGCCTGATTCCATGATGTGGAGCATGATGTGTGGCACATCAGGGTTCACATCTGGACGCCCTACTGGACGCGCTTTCATTTATTTAAACGCGATCTTTTGAAAAAGATTTGTTTTTCAAATTAAATCGTGCCAGCTTTCGCGCCAAGGAACAAGATAATCTTTCATGGTTCTGTTTTATTTTATTGGCCGACTTTGATCAAAAAGATTTGAAACAAACAATTAAAAGATTATGATCAAATAAATCTCAAAGAGAATTAACAAAGGCCAGCTGTTATTATTGAAGATCCAAGCCCATGAAACTTGTTCTATATAAAGGAAGACTGAAGACATAAAGGAACACGAAGCCAAGAGTTGAAGATATCGAGTCTTAGGTCTTAGTCTGTTCTTTGTTCTTTGTGAGCCTTCACTTGGATCATAGTTTTGATGCAAGTAAGGACTGAGTTTATAGAGTTGTAATCTCTAGTTGTCTTTCTCCAAAGCTTTGAAGCAAGGAGTTAGATTGTGCAACACTCTAAGCCTTTAGGTACGAGTGCTTCGCTTGTCTAGGAGTGTGTCTCCAACTGAGTTTGTTATTAAATCCTTACTGGGTAAGGTTGAGGGGGAGTGAGCAGAGGTTCTCATATCTAGGAGTTCCTAGGTAGAATTAGCACGGGTAGTGATTAAGTGAGAAGTTGTAAACGGGGGAGTTTAGCTTTGAATTGATACTACCATAGTGGATTCATCCCTGGATTGGTATCCTCCAGAATAGGGCTTGTTATAAGTGCCGAACTGGGTTAACAAACTCACGTGTTCTTTTGTTTTCTGCACTTTATATTGTTTACTTGTTCATCAAGTTCAGTTGTCCACGATGTTGACACATTAGGCTACACATCGTACGATTCCTAAAGTGTACACATCGTGCTACACATCTGACACTTGCCACCAGAATTTCAATTGGTATCAGAGCAGGCACCCTGCCTGTTTGAGGGTGAGCTCCAGGGAAGTTACTTTCTGGAAACATGGACAAGGATGGAACAACGGTCAACAAACCACCCCTCCTGGATGGAACCAACTATGACTACTGGAAGCCAAGGATGATTGCCTTCCTAAAGTCACTTGACAGCAGAACTTGGAAAGCTGTGCTCAAAGGCTGGGAGCATCCCAAAATCTTGGATGCTAATGGTGTTGACACTGGTGTACTCAAGCCAGAGGAAGATTGGTCAGCTGCAGAAGACACTGCATCACTTGGAAACTCCAAAGCTTTGAATGCTTTATTCAATGGAGTGGACAAAAATATGTTCAGATTGATCAAGCAGTGTACTGTTGCAAAGAATGCTTGGGAGGTACTCAGAACCACTCATGAAGGCAATGCCAAGGTAAAAAGCTCAAGAATCCAACTTCTCAACACTAAGTTTGAAAACCTCAGAATGAAAGAAGAAGAATCAATTCATGAATTTCACATGAATTTGCTTGAGGTAGACAATTCCTTTGAGGCTCTAGGTGAAAAATTGTCTGAAGAAAAGCTGGTGAGAAAGATGCTTAGGTCCTTACCTAAGAGATTTAACATGAAAATCACAGCCATTGAAGAAGCTCAAGATATCCCAAGTATGAAACTTGAAGAACTTGTGAGCTCTCTTCAAACTTTTGAGATGAACTTAGGTGAGCAAACTGAGAAGAAAGGAAAAGGCATAGCTTTTGTATCTTGTGCTGGTGAAGAGGAAGAAGCTGTTGAATCAGATGATGACCTCTCAAATGACTTAGCCATGTTGGGAAGACAATTCAACAAGCTTCAAAGGAGGGTGGACAGAAGACCAAGGAGGAATGTGAGGAACATCCAGACTGACATCAGTAAACTAGGTAACACTTCAACAAAAACCAAAACTGATGATAAGTCAACTCAGAACAAGGGTGTTCAATGTCATGAATGTGAAGGCTTTGGTCATATAAGATCAGAATGTGGCACATATCTGAAGAAGCAGAAGAAAGGCCTAACTGTTTCATGGTCTGATGAAGACTCTGACACTGACTCAGAGAATGTTGCTGCTAATCATGTTAGTGCCATAACTAGGGTGGATAATACTGATGTTGAATCTGATGATGAAGAACTTACCTTTGATGAACTAGCCTCAGTCCATAAAAAGCTATTTATCAAGAGTGAGGAACTGTACAAGGTCAATGAAGAGCAGAAGGAAATCATCAGTCAACTGGAGACAGAGAAGGGTCAACTACAGAGTCAAGTTGCTAGTCTTGAAAGTGAAGTCAAGTTACTGTCAACCAACTTGAAAAATATGACCAAGTCTGTAAAGATGCTCAACCCTGGAACCAACATGCTTGATGAAATTTTGAAAGTAGGAAAGTATGCTGGTGACTCATCTGGTGTAGGATTTAAGAACAAACATCACAGCAAGAAGACAAATACTAAGTTTGTTCCTGCTCAGAAGAAACCTGACCCTAGCAGAATGTGGACACATCACACTCCACATCAGAGACCTGCTGGCAAAGAGAAGTTTAATGCTTGGAGATGCCACTACTGTGGGAAGAATGGTCACATCAAGCCCTTCTGTTACAAACTCTATGGGTATCCCAAGAAAAAGCCTCAGGTGCAAGCCAAAACAGCAAGGGTCACTCCTAAGAAGATGTGGAAGCCTAAAGTTTCTGAAACTGCACATATTGCTCACACTTCTCTTAGAGCATCTTCTAGTAATGATTGGTATTTTGATAGTGGTTGTTCTAGGCATATGACTGGTGTTGAGAAATTTCTCACTAATATCAAGCCTCATACAACAAGCTTTGTAACCTTTGGTGATGGAGCAAAAGGTGAAATCAAGGGCAGTGGTAAACTCAGCAGCAAAAGCTTACCTAACCTAGAGGATGTGCTACTTGTTAAAGGCTTGAAGGCTAATCTTATCAGCATAAGCCAATTGTGTGATCAAGGTCTCAAAGTCAACTTCACAAAGAATGAATGTCTTATTACTTCTGACAAAGGAGAATTGCTGATGAGAGGATCTAGGTCAAGAGACAACTGCTATCTATGGATTCCTGATGAAACAGCTCACTCCACTACATGTTTGATAAGTCAGGAGGAAGAAGTAAAGCTTTGGCACCAAAGACTTGGCCATTTGAATCTGAAGGGAATGAAGAAGATTGTGTCCAAGGAAGCTATTAGAGGTCTACCAAAGCTTAAGATTGTTGAAGGCAACATATGTGGTGAATGTCAAGTTGGAAAGCAGGTTCAGATGTCACACCCAATGTTACAACATCAGGTGACATCCAGAGTTCTTGAACTGCTACATATGGACTTGATGGGACCAATGCAGGTAGAGAGTATTGGTGGCAAAAGATATGCTTTTGTGGTTGTAGATGATTTCTCAAGGTTCACTTGGGTTAGCTTCATCAGAGAGAAGTCTGACACTTTTGATGCATTCAAAGAATTATGCCTTAGACTACAAAGAGAGAAGGATAGTGGCATTGTTAGAATCAGAAGTGATCATGGGAAAGAGTTTGAAAATTCAAGATTCTCTGAGTTTTGTGCTGATGAAGGAATCTTTCTAGGCTATTCCATAACCAGCAGAGCCTATAGAGTCTTCAACAACAGAACAAGAACTATGATGGAATCCATCAATGTTGTCATAGATGACTGTTCAGATAATGAACCTGATGTTGATCCTGATGTGGACACATCTCACCCCCTGCCTGAAGACTCTGAAGTTATAGAGATTCCTGAGAAGACTGATCAGCAAGAAGATGTGACTCCAGTGAACAAGGGTCCCTCTGTTAGAGTTCAAAAGAATCATCCAAAAGAACTCATGATAGGGAATCCTGAGTCAGGGGTTATGACAAGGTCAAGAGAGGTTGTATCCAATGCTTGTTTTGTGTCAAAGGTAGAACCAAAGAATGTGAAAGAAGCCTTGACAGATGAGTTTTGGATTGAAGCTATGCAAGAGGAGCTGAACCAGTTCAAGAGGAATGAAGTGTGGGATTTAGTTCCTAGACCTGAAGGAGTCAACATCATTGGTACTAAATGGGTTTATAGGAATAAATCTGATGAAAGTGGTGTTGTGACTAGAAACAAGGCTAGGCTTGTGGCTCAAGGTTACTCTCAGATTGAAGGAGTAGACTTTGATGAAACATTTGCTCCTGTGGCACGTCTTGAGTCCATAAGGTTACTTCTGGGAGTAGCATGTATCTTGAAATTCAAGCTATTCCAGATGGATGTGAAGAGTGCTTTCCTCAATGGCTACTTGAATGAGGAAGTTTATGTGGAACAGCCCAAGGGATTTGTTGATCCAAATTATCCAGATCATGTCTACAGATTGAAGAAGGCATTATATGGATTAAAGCAAGCTCCTAGGGCATGGTATGAGAGGCTAACCAAATTTCTTGTGCAGCAAGGTTATAGAAAAGGAGAAACAGACAAAACCTTGTTTGTCAGAGAAGAAAAGGGCAAGTTCATGATTGCACAAATCTATGTAGATGACATTGTGTTTGGAGGAATGTCTGATCCAATGGTCAAGATGTTTGTGAATCAGATGCAGTCTGAATTTGAGATGAGCCTTGTAGGTGAACTTACCTACTTTCTTGGTCTGCAAGTCAAACAGATGGAAAATACAATTTTCATCTCCCAAAGCAAGTATGCCAAGAACATTGTGAAGAAATTTGGAATGGAGAATGCAAATCACAAAAGAACTCCTGCAGCAACCCATCTCAAACTTTCTAAAGATGAGCATGGTGTCAGTGTTGATCAAAGTCTATACAGAAGCATGATTGGCAGTCTACTTTATCTCACTGCAAGTAGACCTGATATTAGCTTTGCTGTTGGTGTGTGTGCAAGGTACCAAGCTGAGCCCAAGATGAGTCATCTGAATCAAGTCAAAAGGATTCTTAAGTATGTCAGTGGTACAAGTGATTATGGAATTCTCTACTCTCATGGTGAAGACACAAGATTGTTGGGTTATTGTGATGCTGACTGGGCAGGTAGTGCTGATGACAGGAAAAGCACTTCTGGTGGATGTTTCTTTTTGGGAAGCAACCTTATATCATGGTTCAGCAAGAAACAAAATTGTGTTTCTCTTTCTACAGCTGAGGCTGAGTATATTGCAGCAGGAAGTAGTTGTTCTCAGCTACTTTGGATGAAGCAGATGTTGGGTGAGTACAATGTGCAGCAAGATGTGCTCACATTATACTGTGACAATCTAAGTGCTATAAATATTTCCAAAAATCCTATCCAACATAGTAGGACAAAGCACATTGATATACGTCACCATTTCATTAGAGATCTTGTTGAAGACAATATTGTGACTCTAGAGCATGTTGCCACAGAAAATCAACTGGCAGATATTTTCACTAAGGCTTTAGATGCAAATAGGTTTGAGGTGTTAAGGGGCAAACTAGGTATTTGCCTCTTTGAGGATCAATAGCCATAATTGCTATTTAGACGTGCAACGGTTACCTGTTTTTTTCCCTCCATCCATAGTTGCACGCAATCCAAAGGCAATATTTCCAACGGCTATTTCGCATTCAAAACTCCAAGAAATCCGTTTACTCAAGATTTTTCTTATTGCCTACCACATTGATCACCACATTCGTTTCTCAACCACTCAAACGACCAAAAATTTTCTTGATCTCTCTCAAACCCTTTGTTCATCTTTCTGCAATTTTCTTTGAAATCTTCATACAAAATCATCATCATCATCATGTCTACTGCAACCAAAACATCTCCTTCCACAAAAACAAACACTCCTCCATCATCACCAAAACCTATTTCCCCACATCAAGAAGATATTCAAGGTGACATGATCGTCGATGCCACTCCTGTCTCAATGATCAAGCCATCTGGATCAAAGAAGAAGAAGTCTAAACGATCAAGAAGGGAATCAACCCCCATTGCCGCAGAGGAAGATGTTGTTCCTTCTCCTTACACAGAAAAATCCAAAAAGAAGAAGAAGAAAAGCAAGAAGCCAAAGATTGGCTCACCAAAGAGGGTTCACACCATGGAAAGTCTGCATGTTGAACCTCTTCCTGCAAAATCTGGTGATGCAAATGCTGAAGCATCTATGGGTGTAGGTTCTTCAAACCCTAACCCTGAGAAGGCTGCTGTGAAGATTTCTGAGGGTCAAAGGCACCCCTTGACTCAGAAGATCATTGATTCTGTGCTCCAGGCCCTGCAAGAACCTAATGTTGCGGCAGATGTTGGCACATCATTGCCACAAGGTGAAGAAGAGTCTCCTGCTGAAGAAGAGACTGCTGCTGTTGAAAGACCTGCTGTCATTCCTGATTCTCCTGATCAGGTATTTGTTGAAGAAGATCAACCTGCTGAGGTTGAGGAACCTGAAGATAATATCCAGTCTGACAAAGTTGTTGTGGATGTAGAAGGCTACAATTCTGACATCCCCTTGAAGAAGCTTACTGAGGAGAGTATTGCAAGAAGGACTAGAAGTGGTAAAGGTCCTGCTGTTGTTGAGATTTCTCCTGCTGCTACTAAGGAGAAGAAGAAGCCTGTTAAGAGGCAAGTCATGTATGGTCCCAAGAAGGGATTTAGTAAAGCTGTGGTTCCACCTGCAAAGAAGAAGACTCAGAAAAGAAAAGAGCCACCTACAAGTGACTCAGAGTACGATGTGGAGCAGGATGTAGCTCACATCAGTGAGTCTGAGGAAGAATCTGCTGAGGAACGCAATATGGAGCTTGATGTGATTCACATTGAGTCTGCTGTGAAGAAGAGCTATGGGAAGAAGAAAATTCCTCAGGGAATTCCTGACATCCCAGTTGATTTGATTTCCTTCCACAACCCTGCACATGCTGGAAAATGGAAGTACATTGCTCATAGAAGGTTAGCTCTGGAGAGGGAGCTCAGTGCTGAAGCCTTGCAGTGCAAGGAAGTTATGAGGTTGATCAAGCGTGCTGGCTTGATGAAGACTGTTACTGGACTGGGTGACTGCTATGAGAAGGTAGTCAAAGAATTTTTGGTAAACATCCCTGCTGGTTGTGACAATCCTTTGGACAAAGAATACCAAACTGTTTTTGTGAGAGGTAAAGAAATTCACTTCTCTCCCACTGTTATCAACAAGTATCTGGGCAGAAGTGAGGAGCCCTTTGCTGAGATGGAGGCAAATGACAACTACATAATCAAGGCCATCACAGCTGGAAAGGTCAAGACTTGGCCTAAGAAGGGAAAATTGCAAGCAAGCAAGCTCACTCCAATCTACAACATCCTGAACAGGATTGCTGCTGCTAACTGGGTGCCTACCACACACAACTGTGATGTGGCTACAGGTTTGGCTAGGTTCATCTATACTGTAGGTAACAAAATTAACTTTGATTTTGGTACTTATATTTTTGATCAGACTATCAAACATGCCAAAACCCTAGCTGTCAAACTACCCATTGCCTTTCCTTCCCTACTGTGTGGAATCATATTGAGCCAGAGACCTGATGTTCTGGGCAAGGATGATTTGTCTTGCAGAAGAGAGTCTGCTATTTCTTTTAGTCTCAAGCAGTCTGATGTGACTCCTGATGTGGGCACATCCAGCTCAAACAATGCTATGTCTAGGACAGACATGATTGCTGCTTTAAAGGAGACTTGCAAGGCTCTGGATGAGAAGAAGGCCAAGCTGGAGGCAGTCATTGCTGGACTGGAGCTTGAGGATGAGCAAACAATGGCTGAGGATGAGGAATTGGAGGAGGAGGAGCCCAATGACTCTGAAGCTGAGGAAACTGATGGGAGCCAGGATATTTGAATTATTGTAATTCATTAATATTTCCCTGTACTCAGTATTTCCTTGTTTTTGCTTGTATTTTGTGGGCTATGCCCTGAATTTCTGATGCACCTTTGCGTGCCTGTTCTGTACTTGCTGCACTATTAACGGCCTGAGTGCCTCTTTCTGTTCATGCACCATCATCTCTACATCTCATGCTATCTGCATTCTATGGTGTGTTACTTACTCTCAGTATGTTTGTCATAATTTATGGCTAAAAAGGGGGAGTAAAAATTAAAATGAACAACTTTGAAGTCTTAACTGCAGCAAATTGTGATGTGTTATTAGAGAGAATAGAACGAGAGAATTGAGACGAGAATTAAGAAAAAGATTCTATTCATCCACATGGGGCAACTTCTGAACTTCTGAACTTCTGAAACTTTCTCAACTTCTGAAGCTCTGCAACTTCTGAGGCTCTGCTCAGCTTCTGAAGCACTACAACTTCTGAAGCTCTGCTCAGCTTCTGAAGCACTACAACTTCTGAAGCTCTGCTCAGCTTCTGAAGCACTACAACTTCTGAGGCTCTGCTCAGCTTCTGAAGCACTACAACTTCTGAAGCTCTGCTCAGCTTCTGAAGCACTACAACTTCTGAAGCTCTGCTCAGCTTCTGAAGCTCTATAACTTCTGAAGCTCTGCTCAGCTTCTGAAGCTCTGCTCAGCTTCTGAAGCTTCTCCAACTTCTGAAGTTCTGATGTGTGGCACATCTGACTACACATCTGGTATACATGCTTATTTTTCTTCAAATATTTTATCAACAAATTTTTGAAGAATTAGTTTTCTAAAGCATGTTCTTCTGAAGACCTTTTCTGTACATTTTCAACTGGGTGATGCATTCTTAAGAAGTCCAATTGAAGATGTTATCTAATTTCTACATGGTGATGCATTCTTAAGAAGCCTGTAGAAGTTATTTTGTGTGATGTTTGACACATCTGTGAGTTTTAACTTGGTCATGCATTCTTAAGAAGCCAAGTTTAAAACTTCTCTATTTCTCTCTAGGTCATGCATTCTGAAGAAGCCTATAGGGGATATGAGATTTAGGGGGAGTACATGGAAAGTGCTCTAGTTCAAAGGGGAGTAGACTATTACTGGGTTTGCTACCCTCCCTTATGTGTGCATGGAATCTCATGCTTGTATGTGTCTGAGAATTTATTTTTCTCAGTCTTTGGGAATTTATTTTCCTATCTTGTGAGAGTTTATTTCTCTCTTTATTTGCGAGGCTCTAATCCGCTGCTGCATGCCTCTGATGTGCCTACACATCTCTCCAAGTTTAGTTGGGTGACTCAAAGATTATTTTAGCCCAAAATTTGCCAAAGGGGGAGATTGTTGAGACCTTTTAGGGTGTTGGCTTCATTTGGTAAAATAAGCCTGATTCCATGATGTGGAGCATGATGTGTGGCACATCAGGGTTCACATCTGGACGCCCTACTGGACGCGCTTTCATTTATTTAAACGCGATCTTTTGAAAAAGATTTGTTTTTCAAATTAAATCGTGCCAGCTTTCGCGCCAAGGAACAAGATAATCTTTCATGGTTCTGTTTTATTTTATTGGCCGACTTTGATCAAAAAGATTTGAAACAAACAATTAAAAGATTATGATCAAATAAATCTCAAAGAGAATTAACAAAGGCCAGCTGTTATTATTGAAGATCCAAGCCCATGAAACTTGTTCTATATAAAGGAAGACTGAAGACATAAAGGAACACGAAGCCAAGAGTTGAAGATATCGAGTCTTAGGTCTTAGTCTGTTCTTTGTTCTTTGTGAGCCTTCACTTGGATCATAGTTTTGATGCAAGTAAGGACTGAGTTTATAGAGTTGTAATCTCTAGTTGTCTTTCTCCAAAGCTTTGAAGCAAGGAGTTAGATTGTGCAACACTCTAAGCCTTTAGGTACGAGTGCTTCGCTTGTCTAGGAGTGTGTCTCCAACTGAGTTTGTTATTAAATCCTTACTGGGTAAGGTTGAGGGGGAGTGAGCAGAGGTTCTCATATCTAGGAGTTCCTAGGTAGAATTAGCACGGGTAGTGATTAAGTGAGAAGTTGTAAACGGGGGAGTTTAGCTTTGAATTGATACTACCATAGTGGATTCATCCCTGGATTGGTATCCTCCAGAATAGGGCTTGTTATAAGTGCCGAACTGGGTTAACAAACTCACGTGTTCTTTTGTTTTCTGCACTTTATATTGTTTACTTGTTCATCAAGTTCAGTTGTCCACGATGTTGACACATTAGGCTACACATCGTACGATTCCTAAAGTGTACACATCGTGCTACACATCTGACACTTGCCACCAGAATTTCATTATTTATTTGTTAATTTTGTTTATTCTATTATATTTTCGCCACCCTCGATAATTTTTTCTGGTTCCGTCCCTGATTGAGAACATGTAAAATTAGTCTTGAGTAAATAATATATGCAGGACATGCTTCTTATTTTTTAATGTCCTTGCAGTATGGAAAGATGAAATCGAGAATTTTTGACCGAGCTGCAATAATAGTCACAATTGGGATTACATGGACATTTGCTGAAATTTTGACGGCAGCTGGTGCATATAATAAAAGACCACTGATGACTCAAATCAACTGCCGTACTGACCGATCTGGGTTGATTACTGCCGCTCATGGGTCAGTCTTTGGTACTATGTTTATAACTAAATATTCCTTGAGTATATATATTATATAGTATCCATTTCAATTAGCTTTTTGTACATTGTGCAGGATCCAACTCCATTCCCATGGGGACTCCCTACTTTCAATATTGGTGATGTATGTGCAATGATTGCTGCTTCTCTTGTTGCTATTATAGAGGTTTGCTTTATCTTTCCTTTTTTTATAAATATAGACTAACTTGTGTGTGGATGGTTCTTATATATGTTTTTGGATATTTTGCATATGACAATGTGTCGCATGATCAATAATTCAATATGGCATTGTGGACTAGACATTTTGACTTGCAAAAGTTCTATGTGAATTGTGAACTGTTATATTTATTTTTAATTAATAACCTCATATATGTTTAAATTTCTTTTCATTTGAGTATACTTTGATATATGATTTATCTTTCAATCTCTGAGGACAGTCAACCGGGACATTCATTGCAGCATCGAGGTTTGGCGGTGCAACACCAGTTCCACCTTCTGTGCTTAGCCGTGGTGTTGGCTGGCTGGTACTATGTCATATTATTTTGTGATATATACATCTATAATAAGTGTGTTTACTTATTGAGACTTAGACTCATGTGTTGAAGTTTGTTGATTTCAGGGTGTAGGCACACTTCTGGATAGCCTTTTTGGCGCACCAACTGGATCAGCTGCATCAGTGTACATTTCTTTGCCCTTAAAAAAATCTCATCACTAGCTATTGTCAAATACTAGTAATTCTTAGGCTTTTGGATGTATATTCATGACATGAGAAGTGCTAAATAACGCGACCACATCACATACGAAAAATACGACCGCTTGTAAAATGTGATACGCGTGCAGTGTAGTATTTTAATTCACCGGAACCGCCATTAATCGATAGATATTAATCCTCTCAAGTTATTGAACTGTGCAGTCTGTTTTTCAAATAAATTTGTGAGTGAACACCTGACTATTATTTCTCTAAATCATCTAGATTCTTCTATTCATCAATCAGAAATCCTAAAGATATTGTTGGACCAATAATAGTGAAGTTGATAAACTCATAACAACAATCTAATAGAAGAGTTGAGAGGGTCTATGGATGGTGTGTGGAGACAGAGAGAACAAAAAATGATTATTGAAAAAGAATCAAAATAGATTTACGTCGGCATTCATTATTTTCGTGGGTACTGGCTTCGTAATAAGAAGCATTTTCCTAATGACATTAAGTGTGTTTTACCTTGCAGAATTTATTTTTTACTGTCTCTTGTTGAGTATATTAATGACATTATCTAATTTCCTTTCCTTGTTTGTAATTAAGCCAAAATGTAGGACTGCTGGGTCTAACACGTGTTGGGAGTCGAAGAGTCATTCAAATATCAGCTGGATTCATGTTTTTCTTCTCTATATTTGGTATTACATTGCATCCCCTTCTGTGAATTTCTAAGCATTCTGATGTATTTTACTGATGAAAGTAAAACACTTGTTGTTATGTGTTTGTATTGAACTATTTGTTCATTCCTATATGGCTTTGTTGGAAGTGAAATAGAATGAAACAAAATAACTGACCATAATGTTGTTCACATATTTATGAATTATGATATAGTAAATGAGAAAATTCAAGTGATTAAAACTTATATTAATTTGTTTGTACATGTGTGCCTGATGATTTTTACTTACAGTATCTGAATTTGTGCTTCTGTCAGGCAAATTTGGAGCAGTGATTGCTGCAATACCATTGCCAATAATAGCAGCTGTATATTGCGTCCTCTTTGCTTATGTCGGTATGTATGATTAATTGGTTATTGATAATATTGTGTCCTCTTTGGTTATTGATAATAGAGTATATAGACGAAATGCGCGAACGAATTCTTGAGGAGGCTTTTATCCTTAGGTTTATTTTATTTGTAGTTAAATAATAAAAACTACACTGACATTTGGTGTCACTCACAAATACTTTATGAATCAACACCGCCACAAATCATTTCACTTATGCCAAAACTTCACAACCTAGTATCTCGCGACTGGTTTTGATTAACATTCATGAGTGGGTTTGCTTTCCTAGTTAGTTGGGTTAGTTTGGAAATTAGAGATATGCCAGGCCAAGAAGAGAGAAAGCTAGAGGTTTGACCGTGTTTTTTCCACAAATAAACATTGTCCGCGTGTTTCGTCGAATGAGCATTCTTACCATTAAGCATTTCTCTTGATAGTAATTCTGTTATTGAAAATATTGCATCCTCTTTGGTTATTGATATCTGTTATCCTTATATTGGTCTATAACTAACAACTTTGAAATGAGTGATTGGCATGTAAAATACATTTATAACACTAATTTCATGCACTGCATCATTATGCTCCTTTAAAATTTAAACTCTTAATGATTCTAACATAATGTTTTTTCTGTGATGAGCAGCATCAGCTGGACTTGGTTTCCTTCAGTTCTGCAATCTCAACAGCAATAGATCGATGTTCATCGTTGGAATCTCTCTCTTCCTCGGTCTATCTATTCCGCAGTACTTCAGCCAGTCTGTTATTCTATCCGGAGACGGCCCTATTCAGTCTACAGTGAGAGTGATGTTCACATCTTCAGCCACTGTGGCAGTTCTAGTTGCGCTTTTCTTGGATGTCACTATGACTCCGGCACATCCTTCAGTTCGCCGTGACAGTGGTAGACACTGGTGGGAGAGGTTCAGGAGCTACCGCCAGGATATCAGGAGTCGTGAGTTCTATGCACTGCCGATGAGTCTTAACCGATACTTTCCTTCAAACTAATGATGTTTGAGTACTATGAAACCTATATGACTGCTATTACTCAACCTTTCTGTTAAATTTATGAATTATTCTTAAGATGCATGCACAAACCAAATCCATGGAACTTATGTTCCAAGAAAAAAGTACAAGCCCTTTATTTTATTTTGGAAAATATCGTACTTCTTAATGTACTGAATGGAGACATATCCCCTACATTGCAACAACGTATCAATCACAAGTTGCAACATTTCTTCGTTAGTACACTTCATATTAAATACATATATGCAACTAAACTAACTTATTATATTTGGTTAAGTTACCGCATCCAAACGTCTAACCAAAACAAGGTCGAATATCCTTCTATGAACATTACTCGATCGAGAACCAACTTTGAACCTCCTTCAAAGTTCAAGTCAATACCGCAAAAGATGCTCTTATAGTAATGAATTTGGTTAAGATTTAATTTGTTGTTAAATTTTGAATTAGATTAATTTGCTAACCGAAAAAACCTAACTAAAAGATAAACCGGTCAAATGAATTAAGGTCTAAACTAAAAGTTGTCACAACAATATTTTATGAGCCGAACCTTTTGAAAACCTTAGTTGCTTAAAAGATCATGTATTGAGCTTTGCAATCATCTCTTCTACCAATCTCAAAGTAGTATCTGCCAATTTGTCACCTTCTGCATCAATTTTTTCCATCATCTGTTCTATAAGCTTATGATTAATTTGTTTTCGCCTCGAGCTATAACTAGAGCAGTCTCTTAGAAGCAACAACAATTCTCCAGCCACGGATTTAGCTCTCCATGTTCCATCAACGCTTAACTGAAGCAATCCTGGCATCACTCCGTCTGTCAAAATCAATATCCTATATTTTTCTCTGCAGCTTTGACATATAAGTAAAAGTATACCAACTGCATGCTCTTTCCCTAGTGAAGATCCATTTTCAATAGTCTCAACCAATATCCTAATTGCTCCTCCGGTACTAGCAGCCTCGCAAAGTGCACTCTCTGATGAAGAAACGATATTTTCTAGCAACCCTATTGCTTTCTCAGCCAACAAAGATGATTTTACCGAGCCGTGGATAAGTTCAAGCAAGGAGAATATAACACCAGAAGATACAATCAATGGAATAATCTCTTGACAGGTTGTAAGGTTATGGAGAGTAGCTATAGCATCTAGTTGAGACTGAGTGTGAACGTTGTTGCTACTATTGATATATGTAACCAAAATTTGAACTGCACCAGATGAAGCTATTGCTATCTTATTTGCCTTGCAAGAAGAAAGTGTTAACATGGCTGCTAATGACAATTGTATCACTGTCTGGCTTTCACAATGGAGAAGGTTCAACAAAATTGGCAACACTCCGTACCTGACGATACGAATCTTGTTTCTGAAAAATTTGTAAAAAGTTTCTGTAAGATTTCATCAACTTGTATGGAAACTTTTGAAAGCATTCTTACAATAGAAGAAATTATTATTCTCCCTAGTGTTTTATAGATTACAATAGAAGAAATTATTATGATAATAGAATTAGAATTCACTATAAACCAATGAAAACATATTCCTTTAGACCCACTAGCAAAAATCAAATCATGGGGTGCTAAAAAGTTCAAACTTGTGAATTACTCTACTACATTGTTTGGTTGTGCATGTTTTAAACTCAATTCCTCTAATCCTTTTTTTGGCAGAAAAGGATAATTTTTTGCAATTTATCATTCTGAAATGTATCCTTTGTAATAGAGGTTTTTGACAGTGTTGTCAAATAACAACTATAGCAGCTCTAAGGCGTTATAACGTCGCAGAATTTGAATAAACCGCTAATCTTTGTGATCACAATTTACAGCATTTGTTGTTTTTTTAACTTGAAGCAATTTGGAAACTGAACTAAGAAAAAATACAGAAAATATTAAGGGTGAAAGTGAATGCACTAACCTATCACTGCCAAAGGAGAGGCTGAGAAAAGCACAAAGAGAAGCTTCTATGACTTGATAGTTTTAAGAATGAAGCATGGAAACAAGAGGAACCATAACTCCATTTTCTGCCAATTTGAGCTTTTGCTTATTGCACAATCTACTAAGTTCCATTGCTAGCTGCTTGAATTTGAGCTTCACTATCACCATTCCAAAGGTTTTCCACAATCTCTTTCTCCATTGAAGCTCTTTCAAATGTTCTTTGTTAGGGAATAGTGGTAATTGTAGCATTGAGATTGGTTGCTTGATGAGGTTACTTTAAGCTTTTGAGGGTATTCCAATCCATTGTTTCAGCTACAAGCAACATACAATTCTTTTTGGTCAGCTTTTTTAACATTTTGGTATTTAATTAATATATCCATAGAAAACAATATTAATTCCCTAAGAATGAATCTTTAAATTTCTTTATATAGAAGCAAACACTATCAGATTTTGGTAGGTTGGTCGAAATTTTCTAGCCATTTTGTCCCTTTTTCTACTTTAATATTAGGTTAGCGGATAGTAGGAGCTTAAAAATAATATTTTAATTAGCATATATTTTGTCAAAAAATAACGAATAACTGATAATTTAGTTTATAATTTATAGTGATAAATTAGTTGATTGAGATTGTAACATTTAATAAATTTAGTAGTTGAACTAATCTATAAATATAATATGACATAATAAACTATCTTCACTTAATTTATTTATTTTCAAATTTTGTACTACATAGGTGAAACAATAATGGTCCGCCCAATTTTGTATTAGTTAACTATTTATTTCTCTTTCTTCTTTTAATTCTTCAATTTATCTTTTTTATACCATTAATAAGGAACAATTTTGTAAACTACTGTAACTCATAATTTCTCTTTTCCATATAACAACGATTACTTTTATTAATTGGTGTAAAATGGTCAAAGTGACATACATTTTACATGAAGTAATAGTTATATACTTATATTTAAACAAAAATGCACAGTTGAATAGTAAAATGCAAGGATTGATATATGTTACTTCCCATATTCATGTTTGTATTATTTGAATAGAATAATATTTATTGTTTGTTATTTCCCATACAACAACGATTACTTTTATTGATGTATATAAAATTGTCAAAGTGACTTACATTTTGAAACGGATGGAGTAATAGTTATATTTAAATAAAAATGCACGGTTGAATAAAATGCAAGGATTGATATATGTTACTTCCCATATTTTTTTATTTTTTTTTGGTCTAGTGTTAGTGTGTTACTTCCCATATTTATGTTTATATTATTTGAATAGAATATGATTTATTGTTGGTTAAATATATTTTTAGGACAATCGTTTAATATAAATTCTTTGAGCCGATCATTTATAATTGACAAGTCCAAAAGAGGGTGATTTTAAAAAAAAAATTATTGAACAGATAAATTTATTTTATAAATCCAAAAGAGTATAATTATTGGACAGATAAATTTATCTCTCTAAAATTTGACCTCGCAAAACTCTTAAGACCTATTTGACCTGGCTCAAAATAATTCATTCGTTTTAAATTAGAATTATTCCAAACATATCTTGGATAGCCGCATAAGAAGAGGCAAAACCTTAAAATCAATTGTCATTCCCATTAGTAGCTAGTAATTTATGGCTGTAAAATTCGTGAATGTTTTTGTCCAATTTATAATAATTATGTAAGGGTGTGTGAATCAATGTGGAGGTATGTATCAAATCATTCTTAATATAAAATTTTCTTTTTTCTTTCTGAGCCCAACATTGTTTTCTACTTTTTTATGGACCCCAATATAATTTGGTTTGGGCCTGTATTAATTGTCAGTTTATCACAAGCATGAGCATGAAGTGTAATTGCTCTTTCCATTGTGTAAAATCCTACGAGAAAATAACATTTTTGTAAAGTGTATTTTGTCCATTTAGACGATACACGAGAGAGAAAGTAATTATCACATAAAATGGTAATTATTCTTTTTATTTCCTATATATATATTACTTAAAATCGTCCAATCTTATTACAAAATATCTTCGGTAGTGTATGATAATGTATAATTTTTAGTCTGGTAATTTAGTGATTAAACTCACACATTATAAATATAGAAAACTTGAAGTTCAAATTCTAACTTCGGCAATAATATATGTAATAGCTATCATCAAGGTCTATTCTGACTTTTGGAGACCCAACTCCGATTATTAAAAATGGACTCCTTTAAAAAATGCAAAAAATTTGAAAAGAATAATTATCATTTAAATCGTAAATAACATAAAAAACAACCATTCTTGTAACTAACATACAAAATGTTCTTTTTTTAAATAATAATAACAACAAAATGTTTTCTAGCTACTCTAAAAAAAATCTTCTAGTAGTTTTTTAAACAAATTTATCAATCAAGTTATCATATATAAGTGATCATTCTCAATTGCTATCAATGTTAAGTCATCAAATTCTTCTTGTAATATGGTAAACCGCAAATAAAACTTCAAATTAAGACCTATTACATTTTTAAAAAAAAAAAATCAACTTTTTCAGTTTTTTCAAAGCCTACTACAATATAAATTGTTTTTTTAGGCTTCCAAATAATGGAGACCCGACTTCATAGAGCACCTGCTGGTGGTACACCGGGCTTGAGCTACCCATACAAAAGACAACAATGTATTTTTACATCTAAGAATATTTTTTATTTATTTAAACAATCCAAAAAATGGTACAGTATTACTTGGATTTGTCAAGTCCAAATATTTCCTTGGAGTGAGGGACAGGCCAGGCCACGTCCTCATAATGATGAGTTGAAGTGTAGGATAGGAATTACCTCTTGCAAAGTTATAAAAATTATGCAAAGCGTTAAGATTATTTTTCCTTCTTAAATTGTTTCCAAATCTTCTTAATGTGAATTTATTCAATTTATAGAAATATTGTATTACAGACACTCTCAATTATTTAGAGATTTTGTCTGAATATTAAAAAAGAATAACTAATAAAAAAAAACATAAATTTGAGAAAGAGTGTCGTTCTATATTTAAATTGTAAATAGTATTAAAAAAAACAAACTAATTCGTCATAGTAAATAATATTCAATACGTATTTTATAAGTTATAGAGTGATTTTTAAAAATAAAGTAGTAAAGTTATTTATAATTTGTAGAGTGATTTAACTCATTATTTTATGAAAGGAAATAGTATAATATGATTAAATAGTTGTTTAAATGTCTTTATCAAGACCATTTTTATTTGGTTTATAGTGAGATCAATTTCATTCCACATTATTTTTTCTTTGAAGTAAACTTTAAGACAAGGTCGCGAACTATTATACCAAATGTTTTTTTTGGAGTAGATTTCCCAGACAATATACTTGACCATTAGTTAGTATGATGGACTTAAAAAAAAAAGATGAACCCTTAAATTATTGAGACCCTAGGCAGTGGGTTTGTTTGCCCAACCTTAAAGTTGACCCTGCATGCTAGCATTTGTGTTGTGTCAAGTGTTCGTGCTTCAATGAACACAAGGAAACCAATTCAATTTGATTAAATTATTTATTGAGTAAAAAATAAATAAATTATAAGTTGAGAAACTTCACAAAATTTTATAAAAAGACTAAAGTAAATAATACAACAATAGCCTTGAGTTTGTTCATTTTCAAATACATTACAGTTAAAACTATCATATTCAATCAGATCAAATATATAATTAATAAAAAATTATTTTTGAAAAAATAAATTCTTTCAATAAATTCATTCTAAAGTGATATCATTAACCACGTGATTAACAAGTTTTTTTTTAAAACAGTTAAATATGGTGACTTACTGAACAATTAAAAATACTTTAGTCTTCTATATCGTATAAAGAAAGTGGAGAAAAATATAGTGACTTACCGAAAATATAATTATAATTGTTTTTATTTTCTCTTTTTAAAATAACTCATTTTTAATCAATATGCAATAAAAGTGCTTTTATGACCTACGGTGAAGAAACCATTAGCCCATAACAATGGACGGCTAAAATTTGATGAAAGTGGGGCCCAAAACTAGAGGGACACAAAGGGTAATTCTGTCAATTAACATACCACGCCATTTTTGTGTAGAAAAAAGGACAAGCCGCCACAGTCCGTATTTCGCGGGCTCAAAAACATAGTTTTGGCGCCAACCAATCTTTGCTTTCAAATTCACGGGCAGCTCGGGCAGAGCGGGTAACAAGATGTGACCAAAAGAAGCCAAAACCGCGTCACACCCAAACTAGCTAGCTACCGAGTATAACTTTCTCATTTTATTAAAAAAAAAATTGATTTAATAACACTATTTATTTATCATGTTTTGACTATATTTTTTTAATAATTTATAAATATAAATATAAACATAAACATATAAAATTTTGTTTGATTTGTTTTAATTAATATTTTTGAAATATCTAATTTTTATTAATAGAGAATTAAAGATATTAATGATCAAAATCGTACGTTAGCATACGTGCGATAATCAAACTAATTCTTTTATTTTGGGATAAAGATACTATACGGTAGGATATAAATTAAAGGGTCATGCTAACTAGTGTTTTATTAAGAATACAAAAAAATAAATTTTGAATTAAAAATAATATTTTTTATTTTAAAAAAATTGTTTACACAAATATCAATTTAACTTTACTATATTGAGTATCTTTAAGTAATGATCCAAAGACATTAGTTAGCCTTATCCCAAATTAAATTATCAAATACAAAAAACTTAATAATACTAGTTACTACTTTTACTTTTTGAACAAGGCAAAGTGATATATATATATATATATATATAAACTTAATAATACTAGTTACTATTTTATTAGAGAAAAACTTTAACATCAGTTTAGATTTTACATTATTTCAACTTATTTATTAATATAAGTTGAAGATAATATGAATTTCTTTTAAATTTGTTTATGAGTTACTATTATAAGTTTTTTTAGCTTCTTTTCATATGTTCTTTGATATATTAGTTTATAAAAATAGTTTATAATTAACATAAAAATGATTCATCTCTATTTTATCATTTTTAAAAAATAGCTAATATATAAAAGTTTATCATGATAAACATTTGTCATATAAATTATATATAAATTATTTATCCAAACAAACACTTAGTGATATAGAGAGAAATAAAAAGCTCTAAAAATTTAATTTAATAAAATAAAAAATATTTTAGAGTTAGAGTTTTCGAGTTTGATCACTATCCGTGCTCTTTTCAAGCTAACTTTTTTACCGTACTTTGAAGAAAGAACATGAGACATTAATTTTTTATCCTAAATTTTTCACATCTTTTCTCCTAATTTTTTCACATAAAAAATAAAATTGAGAAATGAGATTATTTATTTATTATTATTAAAGAATAGTGACGTCAATTTTCACTCACACACACTGTTTGTTTGGTTACAAATTTAGAATCTTTTTTTTATATGCTTAGGATTCCTCAGAGACCCATGTGTACGTGTCTCCACTTCTTCCTTTATTTCATAAACATTGGATTCCTCTTTTCTTTACCCCAAACTTTCTCTTTCATTTTTCTTCCTCCATCCAATTAGTTAACTATTTAACGTTTATACTTAATGCTCCTTCCACCCTCCCAATTAGTATATCAACCTTTCCCTTAATTTATTTTTTTTATTATTTTCAGTATGCAAAAAATTTCGTCAATAGTTTTTGGGAAATGATAAATATAGTGACATAGTGTCTTTGGAGCAATGACTATGGAATTAATAATATATAGTAATATATAATTTTAAAAATAGCCTAATCAATGTCATGAAATTTTAAAATAAAACCTTTTTTACTTAAATATTTTTTATTTTATTTTATTTCTTTTTGGTGGGCAAGCAAAGTCAGTCCAAAGGGACAAAGAAATTTTTTTTACTTAAATTTTTTTATTTTATTTTTATCTTTGTTTTCTTAACTATTGTTCCAGAATATTGTATATCATAAGAAAAAATTTGTTTTCTAGGTTCATAAAATATTTGATCTAAATACGTCAAATATTTTATGAACTTAAAAATACATATTTTTAAGTAATTACATTTATATGAGACTAAATATGGATGTATATTTCATTGAGAATTTATATTTTAGTTCGTTTGGTATAGTAAGAATGATCTAACTCGTTTTGTTAGAGTACTCAACTTTTGCTTTTTAAAATGAGATTATAGTTATCAAGTAAATGTTAGTTTACATGTGTTTTGCTATAGTAGAGTACCATGCAACTTTTTTTCCATCTTGTTTTGGTTCAAACTTCAAAATTCACACTAAAAAAGGAAAATAAGATTGCATATTGTATGTTTTTGATACTTCATATATGAGTGTGTTTTGTATTACATAGATTAGAAATATATGAAATGTTAAATATATAAAAAGATGTAAATCGCATATATATATATATATATATATATATATATATATATATATATATATATATAAGGTGTTTGTTTTGGTATGGAAATATAGTTATGTCTATTTTGAAATCATATATAATAGCTTATTTCACGCCAAAACGCCCTCAAATCATATAGTGATGGTAAAAAATAACATACAATAAAATGTTCATTAAAATAAGTCTTATTAGTCTTTGCTATTGTACGCAAATGATGGTTGGTTCCAAAAAAAGAACTTATAAAAATAAGTCAAATTATCTTAATTATGTTTCATATATAGTTGAAAAATAGTTCATTATGCATGCAATTTCTAAAGCACTAGCTCGTAGTTAAAAAAAAAAAAAACACTCATCGTTTAAAAACAAAATACTAATGTCTAATACTATTAATATCTATAATGGAAGATGCAAATATGCCATGCATACCCTAAAAACATTGATTTAGTTAGTGAGTGTGACTTACTAGTATTCATACCCGTGCATCGCACGGGGCGGCACGGGAAGAATTCATTATAAAAGGTGATCTCAATACAGTATATGATAACATATAGTCGGAAAAAGCATAATTAATAAAAACAACACTGATAAGTCTATTATAATTTATCATACGAATTTAGCATGGCAATATTGATAACATATAGAAATTTATCGAATATTATGGTTCATAATTGTAAACATACAAAATTGAAAGCATAATTTCTAATAGAAATCATCAAATACGAAACGATAGATTGTCATTACAACATAAATTAATAAAAACTTTATGAGTCTGAAAAATAACATTAGAGTCATGCAAATAAAGAGACATAATAACTGATTTGAATTACAAACTTAAAGATCAGGATTTATGACAACCGGATCCATGTCAACCGGCTGGTCGACAACCATATCCATGTTAAGCGGCTCGATGACAACCACGGTTAATACTCCAGTTGCATTTGACATAGTTAATCTTAGTGTGAAACCTGCTTGAATGTTAGCATTATGCAAAAATCGTCCCCAATTATTATCTAGGTATCTGTCACGGGTTCTCGACAGTGCTGTTCTAACAGTGGCTTCCATAGAAACATTTGAGTTTTGTAGAACAACAACAATTTGCTGGTTATTTCGCAAATGCCGACCAATTCTAGTCGGAAAATACTGCATAGTTGGCAGGAAAAAATAAAATCAATTCAGCTTAATGCTAATATAATAATTATACATTATATTGTGATTAATCAGTTGTATTTGTTATTTACCATGACAGCCGTACTATTGACATGACCATCAGTAAGAGAGTTTTGTGATGTTGGTAAGGTTAATGGTGTTTGATGGTTAGACTTGGTAAGTTGTTGTTCATGGTTTTGGTCATTCACGTGTAGAGATGTTGGTTGAATAAAGTGGATGAATTTGTTTTGTTAACACTTGGAGAAAGGTATTGTCAGATGGCTTCTATTTTGATGATTGGAAAAAGAGAAGTTGCAATTGACAATTTGTTGTATGGCTATTTTGGTAATAAAAAAATATAAACCTTGGTAAGATGAAATAGTGTTGTCTCTATCTTATGGGAAGATGATCAAGAATACAATGGAAAAGGCTAGTATGTAGCTATAGGTCAAATATGTTTTTTAACTATGTGAAGGTGAAAAAGCGTTTTCAAATTCTGCATATTTGGCATTTTATGTTTGATAAACAATTTTGTCAATACATGTCCCAACCTTAAGGTATCTACCTAGGAATATATGCATACCATATACCTAAATATAATTGATATGTATATTAAGGTTTCTGCAGAAATCCTCTTGCTACTAACCTCGCTTTGTGTTTGCCAATTGATCCATCTGGCTTTAGTTTCTGCTTGAAAACCCATCTGACGCTGATGGCTTTCTTGCCTTTTGGCTTTCCAAGTCCTGTTCCTCTTTATAGCATCAAGTTCTTCTTTCATGGCCTGCAACCAGACTTGTTGCTTAAGAGCATCTTCTGTGCTCACAGGTTCAGAATCTACTAACATTGCACACTGAATAATTTCTCCCTCAGAGTCTACTTCAGTGTCTTGCAACATTTCAAATCCTGCAAATCTTCTTGGGATGTTTCTGATTCTCTGTAGCCTCTGAACTTGTTCAGAAGCATCTTCAGAAGTTTTTGACTCAGAGGCTTCACCTTCAGAAATTCTTTCTTCAGAATTTTGACCTTCAGAAATTCTTTCTTCAGAATTCTGACCTTCAGAATTGGCTTCAGAATTCTGAACTTCAGAATTGGCTTCAGAATTCTGACCGTCAGAATGGGCTTCAGAATTCTGACCTTCAGAATTGGCTTCAGAATTCTGTCCTTCAGAATTGGCTTCAGAATTCTGACCTTCAGAATTGGCTTCAGAATTCTGAACTTCAGAATTGGCTTCAGAATTCTGAACTTCAGAATTGGCTTCAGAATTCTGACCTTCAGAATGGGCTTCAGAATTCTGACCTTCAGAATTGGCTTCAGAATTCTGACCTTCAGAATTGGCTTCAGAATTCTGACCTTGCATGATTTTTCAGGCTTCTTGATTATAGGAATTCCATGTACCAGATTCTTTGACTTCAGATGCCCCAAGCTTCTGAAATTCAGATGACCAAATCTTCTGTGCCACAACTCACTATCCTTCTCAACACTTGTTGCACTAAGACATTCAGAATCTGCAGTTCTAACATTCACCTTTAATGTTCTGTTCCTTCCCTGTTCTGACTCCATAATCAGCTTCTGATTACCGTCATATAGCTTCAGAAGATTGTCTTTCATAGTAACTGAAAAACCTTTCTCAATCAATTGACCCACACTCATCAGATTGCTTTTCATGCCTGGTACATACCACACGTTCTGAATCAATGCTGCTTTCCCATTGTTCAAAATGACTTTGACATTTCCCATACCTTCAGCGTTGAGGTATTTATCATCAGCACAACCTGTTTTATTGCCATGCTATTTAAATTTCACTTTTTTATCTTATATCCTGTTAAGTCCACATATATTTTTTAATTGAATAGTATATTAGCAAAGAAGATAGATGTAGATAAATAGCGATGCACACAAAATTAAAAGGATAATAATAATATCATATAAAAGTTCATCAATTAGGATAATATCAGAAAAGTCAACTGCCACTTGACATACAATAAGAAAAAGTGAAATTTAAATAGTCACATAACTAACATTATCAATCCACTGCCACTTGATTACTTTGATTCATTAACCTACAGACTTGAAAACTAAATAACTTAAAAGGCCTTAAACATGGGATATGACAATTCAAATCATTACACAAAAAGGCCACTTGATCCACCCTAGGCTAGGCAATTTTCTCTATCTTAATTGCCTTCTTCAAGAGCTTGATGGGAGTGTTATCATCCTCATCTTGTTTGGTAGGAGAAAGTCTCTTTGCAGTGTGTTTCTTTTTGAAAGTCTTTGTTGGACCATCAGCAGCAGATTCTTCATCTAGGATAACAACTCCAACATTCTTCTCTTTTTCAACCCTCATATCCTTCCCAGCATTATTAGCAGCTGCCTTACCCTTATCACCTGCAGCTAGCTTGCCATTACCAATTGCAGAGACCTTCTGATTCTCAGGTGTAGACTGGTTAAATTTCTCAACAGCAGGTGGCTTCCCTTGATCAACTGCAGATGCCTTACCATGAGCAAGTGCAGATGGCTTACCTTCAGCAGATGCAGAAGGCTTGGCTTGACCAAGTGCAGCTGCCTTAAGTACTGATGAGTTATAAATAATCTTTGTAGGGGATTAATTCTAACTTTCGCAAAGTTGCGCAAATTTGTTGCAACCACATCGAACAGATATACATGATATTCACCTATAGTTATAAATATATTATATCGTAACCGAATATATAAAATATAATTATAACCACTAATATCGGCAAATAAGAAAGGAAAATTCATATATAATATATGCTAGATTTATAAGATTTGTTACAATGACGTAACAATAGCCATTAAGAAGTTACAGACAGCATATGAAATATAAACTTAACATAGTCATAAGCCAAAATCTCCTACTAAATAATAAAAATTTAAATAAACATGACATGGTAAATAAAGATATATTTGTCTCATAACTCATAAATTAAAGTGGTATTCAAAACATGTAAACATGTCATGTTTCAATCCAAAAAAAACCTGATCGCTTCTTGGTTTGACCTGCAAATATATAAAACATTATTAGTTAGTTGACTTATCATTTTGAACAACAAATAATCAAAAAATGTAAAAAATAATACCATGTGGTTGTCAGTTGCTACAATTGTTCAAAGACTTCAGGATAAACCACATTCAAAGTGGTTGTTGATGTCTTGCCGTCTTCATCTAATATTACCATTTTCAAGCCTTTCTTGGTTGTTACTCTAGATATAGCTACATATAATTGGCCATGCGTAAAGACTGGCCGAGGCAAATATAATCCAACCTTTGAAAGTGATTGCCCTTGACTTTTGTTTATGGTCATTGCGAAACACAATGCTATAGGGTATTGACGACGACAAAATTTTAAAGGTAGCCCTGAGTCAGTAGGAACTAAATCCATCCTTGGAAGAAAAACAGTCTCACCAGTATTTTTACCTGTGATGAATTTTGCAGTTATAATGTTTTTGCCTAAATCTGTAATTTGTAATCTTGTACCATTACAAAGACCACCAGCCTGATCAATATTGCGCAACAACATAACCGGAACTCCAACTTTAAGTGTGAGTCGATGATTGGGAATACCCGAACAGTTAATGTCGTTCAAAAACTCAGATGTAAACCAATTGCTTTGTACCTCATAATCCACATCAGACTGGCATGGTGTATCACAACTTAAATACTCTTTAGAATCACCTGGAATCATGGACAGGACAAAATCATTAACATCTTGAACAACATCTAAGGTAGGTGCAAGGATAGCTTCATCTTCAAAAAAACCTTTTTGACCAATGTTTGTAGCAATATTTGGATAAACAAAATCCACTAAAGAAAGCAACGGCTTATCATTGTCTAAAACGCAAAGCTCTTCAGGAATCTCCAATTGCATTTCTCCAGTTTGATCTGTATTCCTAAAACCATCACCTATTTGTAAAAGCCAATCTGCAAAGTCTTTGATTTCATTTTGTGACTCCACTGTTTTACCACTCTGCAACCTCATATTTTTTGATAACTTCAAAACTTGACAATGTTTCCATAACTTGGATGAGCTAACTGTAGCCTTTATAATTTGCCCTCTTGAACCTTTTCTAATGACAGGCAAAATTTGTCTAAAGTCTCCTCCCAAGACAACAACTTTGCCACCAAATGGCTTGGACCTGTTAGCCTTGTCCACCTTTCCCATCAAATCCTTCATTGTACGATCAAAGGCTTCAAAACATAGTCGATTCATCATCGGAGCTTCATCCCATATGAATAGGCTTGTAGCTCTTAACAGTTTGGCTCTCATAGAATCTTGTGTAATATTGCAAGTAGATTTGTCATTGATCTCCAATGGAATGCAGAATGTAGAATGAGCAGTCTTGCCATTAGGAAGCAACAATGAAGCGATTCCACTTGAAGCAACGTTTAAGACTATTTTGCCTTGTGATCTAAGAGCTGCTGAAAGTGTTCTCCACAGGAAAGTCTTGCCGGTACCACCATAGCCATACAAAAAATAAAACTGACCAGTTTCGGCTAAAACAGAATTCATTATTGTTTCATAAGCAGAAAGTTGATCTGTATTCAACTGTTGAACTAAACTTGTATGCAGAACATTTAACTCATCTTTGTCATAATTCAGCTCATCTACTATGAGTTTGTTTACAAATTTATTGGCATCTTCAATTGAAGGCATAGGCATGGTTTTATAATCACTTAATGATCTTCCATTTCTCATCAACAACTCATTGATCTCAATAAGGCACAAATTTTCTAATTCTTCATCAGGTATTTGTAAATCTACATAAATGAAATTGAAATTAAGATATCATAACATATAACATTAAAATCATAATAGACCGCAAAATAAATAAATGTTATTAAGGGAAAGATATGATTACCTGGAATTTTGAGTGTCTTTCTTCGATGATATACAATACCATCTGCTAATAATTTCCAGGTAGCACTCCAAACTACGAATGGATTGTTCATAGTTCCCATATTTAACAATCTGACAAACAAACTCCTCATTTGCCAACCTGTACCTGTTTGATGCGCTTCAGCAATTGCATCTTTAAATTCTTGATCATCATTTAAAAGTCCCAATTCACTGCAAGCTTCTTGACATGTTTTACATATCTTACCCTTGACAGTTTTGATACTTTCATAGCTTGTGCAACCTCTTTGAACTGTCAATAAAACCCTCAAGTAATACAACTCACCAGCTCCAACAGGAACATAAGTCAGCCTTCCAATGCTACAACCCTTCTGCCTAGGAGTCCAACAACGATCCTTTTCATGATAAACAAACTTTGAAGGAAATTCAGCATATGTCAAATTCCGTCCTTCTTCGTATTCTTGATTTGCCTTGAACCATGCTAGAAACATTGAACCCATCATTTCATTATAGCTAACAACATTATGGAGTGCACTTGTATCTTTGTAAGTAACACATTGTTGATTTTCCAAATGAATTGATAACCGAATTACGGCTGGAAATTTTTGATGAATGTCAAATTTCAAAGTTCTCCAAACAGCCTCTGACGGAGACAAATACCTGCAATCATACCAGCGCTTGATTTCATCAACAGCCTCTTTTTGAGTTGTAACACCTTTGGCATTTGTGATTTCAAGATTAGATCTATCAGGACCTTTATTCACATATTTGAACAAATACTTGATGGCGTTTGACTTGTTACAGGCCTCAACATTTATATGCGCTTGATACCTCATCAACAAAAAAGGATTGTAAGGAACAACATAGCCGTTGTCCAATTTAACTCCATTTTTCTGTACAACAACTCCGGTATTACGTCTCTTGTATGACGGATAACCATCTTCATCAATAGTTGTGCATGATTTATACTTTTTTGGGAAGAATTTTGAGCAATGATTACCATCCATGCAAGGAGAACTTTTGTTAGCCTTACCACATGGGCCATGGATCATATATTTGGCAACAACACTATGGAGTTTTGGATATAATTTTGGATGAGGAATTTCAGCCGATATGACCTTGTCGATCTCACGACCAGTGTTGATTTTGTGTCCAGCACCTAACCACAATAACATATGTGCATGTGGGAGACCTCTTTTTTGAAACTCAACCGTATACATCCCTATGATCACCAAATTATAGTAGAAAATTTATTAGTTAATTCAAACAAAACAGACTTAACAAAAAAAATTTCAATGGATAAATGGTAAAAACTTTGAAGTAGACATTAACTTGCCTGCTATAACGGTGCCAAAAATCTCAAATTTCTTTAAATCTGACATCATTTGATCTAACTTCATTTTAAAAACTCTACATACAATGTCAGGCCGGTCAGATGGTTGAAGACCTTTGGAAGAAACTAAATCACGTATCTCTGGCCAAGTTGCATTACATGTAATTGTAATGAACAAATCTGGATAACCAAACCTCTTGCAAATTCCCATTGCATCTTGGCAATTGTTGAACATATATCTTGGACCTCCGGTGAAAGAATCGGGCAAAACAATGCGCTTTCCAACTAATGAAGCATCTATGTCTCCAAGTTCAACTGCTTCTTGGAGACCACTCAATATATCACAACGAATGATATCTTGATTCTCTCTTATATAGGATAAGCGTTGCGCCTCTATCATAGTGTAACAATCCACAACATACTGTTGAAATAACCTCTTTGACTGAACAATATTGCCAAATTCATTGTTTCTTTCTTGAATTCTAAAGGCCATGAATTCTCTAATAGTGACTCTGTTTTTCTTTTTGTCGATTGGTTCTTCTGCTGTAGCCCTATGTGGGATATCTGGTTCCCAACCATTTTCACCCCAAGGAAATATCAGAGGATATTGAAGAGGCAAGAACAAAACATGAGTTTCATGTATCCTTGTCAATCCATATTTTCTGTCGTTAACAATAACATCTCTTCCAAATTCTGAATCATCAAAATCACCAACTATCAATCCAGCCACTTCATCAGCTGATGGAGTATTATGCATCCTTGAATCTTGATGACGTTTGCGAAATAGCCTTAAAGACAACTGGGGACAGTTGGCTATTTCTATGGCATCTCTCACCTTTCTAAAAGACTTTGCAAGTGGATTGCAATGATCCAACATGTCTTTAAGATCTCTAACTAAAGAAATATCAAGTCCACCTGAATCACTAACAGATCTAAAAACAAAAAATTTGGTATAAGTCATTTGATAGAGATGAAAAAGTCAATATAAGAAGGTAAAGACAGTTTAGAAACTAATACGAATTAAGAAACATTACCTAAAAATTTTTGCTCTATTATTGACTTCATTTTGGGTATCATAAACATATAATTGAGCAAACTTTGGAGTTACTCCTGGTTCAGGTAATAAAGAACCAATTCTGTGATAATTTTGACCCGATAGTATAAACTGTGGAGGTCCTTTGCCATTGTTGATTTTAGTGATTGGCTGACCACCCATTGAAGTAAATGCGAACATGCTATTGTAAGCCCTATAATTATCTTGGAAATGTTTGCTTCTTGGATCAACTCCATTTATTAACTCTAGCAAAAGTTTTGGAGGTTTTTTTATGAGAGGGAGTTCCACTTTGCCTCTTTGACAGCATATTGAAAATGCGATATCCTTGCCATTCCTAGATTTCTCAGCTCGTTCCTCATACCACAGTTCAGCATAACAGTGTTTGCAAGTAAACTCAGGCAGTCCAAAATTTAAGAAAGCTGCAAGTAATAAACTATTTCAGTAATTGATAGCACAAGGACATATGGTATACATATAATGATATATCTGAGTATTATTGTGCACTAATAATTTATGGTACTATATTAAACCATTAAACAAAATTAACTTCTATATCAGATTATTATACATAATGATACCTTCAATTTCAGATTTTGCATACATTGTAGATTTGTAAAATTCAATGTCATTTGTGTCATGGGAAATCCCTGTGTTGTAAAGAATAAAAAGTCATTATACATATAGGATTAACAAAGAAATAATTCATAGTTTGTAGATATAAGGTTAAATGATAAATACCATCTATCAAATTGTCATCAGCAAAATCTAGCCTTTGAACACCAATGTATCTATTTTGTAGACGACTTGTCCTAGAGCTTTTGGCTTTGACAGTGTTGGAAATAGGATTGATAATTGCAGATGATGGCTCAGATGACTTTAGAATAGTAGCTGTATGTAAATAGGAATGGATTATAAGTAAAGCACAGAACAAATTTGTTTAGTAATGTATCTCACATATATCATAAAGTTAACCTGTTCCCTTGAGAGATTGTAGACTTGGAGTTGAAGGTTGACCACTTGAGATACTGTATATGTTAGTTACACATTCAAGTGGAGTGAAATATTTAGGATTAGGCTTCCTAATTCTCTTAGACGGTAGATTCTGGTTTGCATTTGTTTTGGTTAAATAATCTGAGAAGATGAGAATTGTCATATAAATCTTGGAATATCCATATGAGAGGTAAAAAGACAATAATGATGAAATTCCTGTCATGACAAACCTGCATCCAACTGAGAATGTGGGAGGGTAATATCTGTCCTCTTGGCATGACAAACATTATCATAAACAACATCATTTTGATTTGTATATGTTGGATTGATATTTTCTGGAAAACATTAACTAAATTATAAAGTAGCAAAAAACAAAGTTTTAGAAGAAAGAGGATAAAGAACAAAAAAAAATTTAACCTGCTCCAAGAGGAAATTGTCTTGTTGTATTTGAAGATTGAGGTAGTGAAGAAGTGGATGTGTTAGTCAAACATGAAGCTGGTGTAGGAAAGTCAGAAATAGGAGTTTTGCATCTCTTAGGTGTGCAAAACGAATCTGATAAGAACATGTTCAAAAGATGGATATAAAAACAGTCATGTAATAAAGCATGTTGATATAGTAATTTTGGTTTGAAGTCTTACCTGGCCTCAAAGGTGAAAGAGGGATTCTAACTGCTTTCCTTTTGGAATTAACAGATTTAGCAAAAACAACTTCATTTGGAGAAACATTTGTTGGTGGTATATTTTCTGGAATAAATAAATGAAATAAATCAGGTGATTAAGAAAGCCAACATATAAAGAATATATTTTGTATTACCATTGAAACATTTTGTTGTACATGAGAATGATGATTTCAACAATTTTTAATGGTAAGGAATATTTGTAGTCACTTAAAACCAAACCTGATGATGACAATGTACCATTTTGGGTAAGCTTCTTCCTTTGTTGTATTCTACTAAACCTTGCCAACTTTTGTTTGTCAATCTCCATTTTATCAAATAGTATTAGAAATCCATAGCTGCCATATTATACTAAGAGAGTTTTGTGATGTTGGTAAGGTTAATGGTGTTTGATGGTTAGACTTGGTAAGTTGTTGTTCATGGTTTTGGTCATTCACGTGTAGAGATGTTGGTTGAATAAAGTGGATGAATTTGTTTTGTTAACACTTGGAGAAAGGTATTGTCAGATGGCTTCTATTTTGATGATTGGAAAAAGAGAAGTTGCAATTGACAATTTGTTGTATGGCTATTTTGGTAATAAAAAAATATAAACCTTGGTAAGATGAAATAGTGTTGTCTCTATCTTATGGGAAGATGATCAAGAATACAATGGAAAAGGCTAGTATGTAGCTATAGGTCAAATATGTTTTTTAACTATGTGAAGGTGAAAAAGCGTTTTCAAATTCTGCATATTTGGCATTTTATGTTTGATAAACAATTTTGTCAATACATGTCCCAACCTTAAGGTATCTACCTAGGAATATATGCATACCATATACCTAAATATAATTGATATGTATATTAAGGTTTCTGCAGAAATCCTCTTGCTACTAACCTCGCTTTGTGTTTGCCAATTGATCCATCTGGCTTTAGTTTCTGCTTGAAAACCCATCTGACGCTGATGGCTTTCTTGCCTTTTGGCTTTCCAAGTCCTGTTCCTCTTTATAGCATCAAGTTCTTCTTTCATGGCCTGCAACCAGACTTGTTGCTTAAGAGCATCTTCTGTGCTCACAGGTTCAGAATCTACTAACATTGCACACTGAATAATTTCTCCCTCAGAGTCTACTTCAGTGTCTTGCAACATTTCAAATCCTGCAAATCTTCTTGGGATGTTTCTGATTCTCTGTAGCCTCTGAACTTGTTCAGAAGCATCTTCAGAAGTTTTTGACTCAGAGGCTTCACCTTCAGAAATTCTTTCTTCAGAATTTTGACCTTCAGAAATTCTTTCTTCAGAATTCTGACTTTCAGAATTGGCTTCAGAATTCTAAACTTCAGAATTGGCTTCAGAATTCTGACCTTCAGAATGGGCTTCAGAATTCTGACCTTCAGAATTGGCTTCAGAATTCTGTCCTTCAGAATTGGCTTCAGAATTCTGACCTTCAGAATTGGCTTCAGAATTCTGAACTTCAGAATTGGCTTCAGAATTCTGACCTTCAGAATGGGCTTCAGAATTCTGACCTTCAGAATGGGCTTCAGCATTCTGACCTTCAGAATTGGCTTCAGAATTCTGACCTTCAGAATTGGCTTCAGAATTCTGACCTTGCATGATTTTTCAGGCTTCTTGATTATAGGAATTCCATGTACCAGATTCTTTGACTTCAGATGCCCCAAGCTTCTGAAATTCAGATGACCAAATCTTCTGTGCCACAACTCACTATCCTTCTCAACACTTGTTGCACTAAGACATTCAGAATCTGCAGTTCTAACATTCACCTTTAATGTTCTGTTCCTTCCCTGTTCTGACTCCATAATCAGCTTCTGATTACCGTCATATAGCTTCAGAAGATTGTCTTTCATAGTAACTGAAAAACCTTTCTCAATCAATTGACCCACACTCATCAGATTGCTTTTCATGCCTGGTACATACCACACGTTCTGAATCAATGCTGCTTTCCCATTGTTCAAAATGACTTTGACATTTCCCATACCTTCAGCGTTGAGGTATTTATCATCAGCACAACCTGTTTTATTGCCATGCTATTTAAATTTCACTTTTTTATCTTATATCCTGTTAAGTCCACATATATTTTTTAATTGAATAGTATATTAGCAAAGAAGATAGATGTAGATAAATAGCGATGCACACAAAATTAAAAGGATAATAATAATATCATATAAAAGTTCATCAATTAGGATAATATCAGAAAAGTCAACTGCCACTTGACATACAATAAGAAAAAGTGAAATTTAAATAGTCACATAACTAACATTATCAATCCACTGCCACTTGATTACTTTGATTCATTAACCTACAGACTTGAAAACTAAATAACTTAAAAGGCCTTAAACATGGGATATGACAATTCAAATCATTACACAAAAAGGCCACTTGATCCACCCTAGGCTAGGCAATTTTCTCTATCTTAATTGCCTTCTTCAAGAGCTTGATGGGAGTGTTATCATCCTCATCTTGTTTGGTAGGAGAAAGTCTCTTTGCAGTGTGTTTCTTTTTGAAAGTCTTTGTTGGACCATCAGCAGCAGATTCTTCATCTAGGATAACAACTCCAACATTCTTCTCTTTTTCAACCCTCATATCCTTCCCAGCATTATTAGCAGCTGCCTTACCCTTATCACCTGCAGCTAGCTTGCCATTACCAATTGCAGAGACCTTCTGATTCTCAGGTGTAGACTGGTTAAATTTCTCAACAGCAGGTGGCTTCCCTTGATCAACTGCAGATGCCTTACCATGAGCAAGTGCAGATGGCTTACCTTCAGCAGATGCAGAAGGCTTGGCTTGAGCAACTGCAGAAGCCTTTGGACCATGTTGCTTGATCAGAATTAATTTCATCAATTTTTGAAAACATATCAGTTTCAGCAAGTTTGAGAGACATTGTTGTAAAAATGAAAATTGAAATTAAAAGTTTTTTTAGATTTATGAGTGAAAAACTTATAGTTTGAAGAAAGGCAACCAAAGATGTGTGGTGCGGTGCAAAAATTTCAATGACACAATGCCCCTTTATATAGCCTAGTTCTGTATCCATATTGTCTGAAACCGTAAATCAATTAAATAATTGGAAAAAACAGAAATTTTGAAGGCGGGAGAATGAAAAAATCAAATTACCTGTTTTTTGAGACAAATTGTCTGCAGCATGCTCATTGAACAGTACCCATTCACCTAAAAGTTGGCTCTCTCTTCAAATTTGTATTCACGAAACTGGTATGCATCCAACATTGGTTTACGGTGAAGGTAAAGAGGTTGATTTTGAAAGCCAAATTCAGCTGGCATTGGGAAATTGGTTTGAAATATGTAAGGATACTTTGTTGGTAGTTTCATGATTAAGGGTTTAGAGAGAGATATCAAAAGATTTAACTATTGGAATTTGCCAAAATGAGGAGTTGATTTTCTGAGCAAGATGTTGACATATCCTTCAAAGGGGAGCAGCTTCACGTGAGGTAGCCGTTTCAAATGAGGTTGGTTCATTTTGCTTGAGTTGTTTCTTCTGGGCCGGGTCGGGTTGAAGAGAAACCGGCAAGCCCAAATGTTTTGTGTATTGAAAGGGTTTAAATGAGGTAAAGTTTTTGTCATGTAGTACAGCAAGGATTTTGTGTAGCTCAACCTGAGCTTGACATGTGTCAAAAGTTGCCTTCTAACTGTTTTGTTTTTGTGTAGTTTAAGGATACTATACACGAGTGTGAATTTACATTTTTCATTGTAAAGTCACAAGTTTGTTGATGTAGTAATTCGTTAAGTACGTGTTTATAATTTACAGTAAAGTTGATAAAATTACGGTATATCAAACAATTTTAGTAAAAAATTTATTTTAAATTTTAGTAAAACTATGGTGTCGTAAATTGCAATGATGTTGTTGAACTTATCGTTTATGATCCAAATATACACTAACGTACATAAACACTTTAAATTAACCTTGATGTGAAATTTGTTAACAAGGGTTAATTTGAATCGATTTATTTATGAGGTTATGTGAAATAACTTATGCAAATAAATAAATTTTTATGTATTTTTATAAAGTTTTCAAGATGTGTCAAAACAAAAACTTTTGAAGATAGTTTATGATAAAATAATTTATAAAGATCAATTTTTATCAGTAAAAACTTATGAATTAACATAAAAATGTATTTATTTGCATAAATTATTTTTATAAATTCAAAAATAAGTCAAACTCAAACGGGTCCTAAAACTCTAATGGCCTCCTAAAATGTAAATAATTCACCCATATTTTCTCTATACCAATAAATAACCCTTTCATTAACAAGCTAGCTCATGTAAAATTGTGCACTATTCACCCATATTTTCTTTATACCAATAAATGAATGAATTTAGACTAACGTTAGTTTTCATGTTAATTCATTGGAATGCAAAAAAAAAAATTCCTTCCTCTTTCTTTCCTTTCAAGCAAACGAAGCCTCAAGGTCGCGGAATGTTTGTAAGCAACATTATTGGTAGAGTTATCTAATATAGGAATCTATATTAGATCACATTGCTTAAGAGACTAATCGTATATTTTTTGGCGTAAATCATATATCTTTTGTATGCAATTTTATAAATTAATCATTTGAGTTTTGTGAAACCTAAATAGATATTAAACTTTTTTAAAAGTTTTAATATTATTGTATGAATAAATTATGAATCAAATTAAAAATCTTAATTAAATTAGAAAAAAAAGTTACATTATCTCATCTAAACACTATATTGCAATATATTTAAGCGATTTTCTTAAGCCAATTAAGCATAACAAAAACAAAATGTGGAGTACTATAGTATATTCTCTCTCTCCCAAAATATAAACAAAAAATAGTCAACAAAAATAAATATATTTAATTAAATTTTAAATTAAATATATTAAGTTTTTTTTAACTCACTTTTATTTATATTTGGAGATGGAGGGAATAGTAGTTATTAGTAGTAAATGATAAAGATTAAAGAGTAAAGGACCAGCCTACAATCCGTGGTGACAAGTCATGTCATTGGTTTATAGTAATGCTAGTACTAGATAGATTGAGGCTGAGAATCCCTGCAAAATGTTAATCAGTGACACCATCACTATGTGTCAAAATATTTATCACTTCTTTCTGTACTTGAACATTAATTTCACGTAACCTTATTATTGTTGCTAGAGTAGGCTAGTATTATTTCTATTTCTTTATTTTATCACTCAGATTTTCAGGGTAAAAGTAACCGTTAATTTGGACTTTGGCATAATAACCACTCACTCGATATATTCCCCATACGTAAATACTTCCTCCGTCCTAATTTATAAAAAAAAAAATTATTTCACACTTATTAAAAAAACAAAATCATAACTAAGTTAAAATATGTTTTTTTGACTTTTGTTTTGTAATAAATTTCATAGAAAGATGTAAAACTATTTTTCATTGGTCATTAGTTATAGAGAATATGAGAGAGAAAACAAATTTTATAGGAATACGTAAAAAAATTCATAAAAAAAGAGAAAAGTTAATTTTTTTGCTTATAATTTGGGACAAGAAAAATTATTATTATTTTTTTTTTTGGTAGTGAGAAAAATTATTATTTTTTGCTTACAAATTGGGACGGAGGAAGTACGTGTATATAAGTAAATTTTATCTTTTATATTTATTCAATAATTAATATATCAATTTTTTTTAGGTAATTTAGTTTTTAAAAATTCTACACTTTAAAATGGTTAAATGAGATGATTGGAGTTCGAACTATCACTCCTGATATATATAATACAATATCCTTACCATCTAAACTAAATTCACTATACTATTGTTGGACCTAAAATTAGCAGTTAGATGTTATTGTTAGTATACAATAATGGTCCAACATAAATGTCCTTATACGTTGGTCCAACCTAAAGGCCCAACCCAATTCGACCAAGACCAGGAAAAGACTTTGGCGCGCGAAGGAAGTGGTTTGAAGTTCGTGGGAACGTGGGTGAATACGTGGAGCAGCGAGAAGCGTTCGATCGAGGCGGCAGTTCGTTCGACTTAGTAGTATATATAGGAGTTTCTTTTATTTTTGTAGAGGTCGCAAACTTAACACACAGAACTCTCTGAAAATTCTAAGTACTCGAAGCGTGTGAAAGAAAGGAATTCGAAGGAGAGTCCAATGTATGTTTCCGTACCATCTTTCTATTTGTAAAACTCTTTTACATTTCAATGCAATTTACATTTTCAGCAAATTTACTGTTTTGATTCTAAAACTCTTTTCAAACTTGTTGCTTCGAGGCGATTCGAAGTAATAAAGCTTTTGTTCTATTTCTAAACTTTCTGGAAAAAAACCAAGTGTTTGTTGATTATCTGATAAACACTCAAAAGTCCTTTTCAAAAACAAGCACAAAATTGTTCTAAGATTACTAGTCGATCTTGCAAGTTTTAAAATACTTAGACTAGCGTTGTTTACGAATTTCCAGCGTAAACAAATTGGCACGCCCAGTGGGACGGTTTTGTGCTTTATTCTTTAGAAAAGTTATATTTTTGAAACTGTTTTTGGGTTATGGTAAGAACTACTCAAATTTATAATTCTACTAACAGTCAGAATTCTGACGCCATGAGTGGTACTGGTACCGCACCAAACGTTAGTACAGTTAGCGCAACTGTTACTTCAACGTTATCTAGCCCCATGGCCTCGACCCAAACTGAGGCCATTCCTTCGACAGTTTCACCCTCCCCTGCCTTTACAACCTATATGGCGAATAGAACTTTGCCTTTTTCTACAACTACAAACCCTTTGGTTGGCCCTGTGCCCAATCCTACTCAAGGGTTTCAAAACATACCTTCGTATGAGCCTGACAGGTACACAGCCCCTAGGGCAACCCCACTGCCTTTGACCACTTCGTCATTATTGTCCCTAAGGCAACAAATGGACGAGAGTAACCACGATATGGTTAATCTCTTGACACAACAAGTTGGTACTGTGTTTAACCCTTTGATCCAAAGTACCAATGATAGTTATAACATGTTGGCTCATCAAATGGGTCGAATAGCAGATTTCTTTGGGAGCCCTGCTCCTCAAGTTCAACCTAGGGTTAATTACCAAATCCCACGAGTAATAATGTCTGCCATGTCTGCTACGTCCCAAAATCAGGCACCAACATTTACTATCCCTGAGCAACAGGCTCATCAAGGGCCAACCTTTGTGGCCCAAGAGGAACAACCTGTCCAACAAGAAGTTACTCAACAACCTCGAGTGATCCTGGTGAATAGGGGCCAGAATGCTGACGAAGTTGTCCAAAATGTCAAGAATAATAACATGGCTGGGCACAATAATTTGACTCATGTAGTCGAAGCAATCCTAGCCCAAAATGGCCTGAATGTGGGAGGTACAAGGCCAAACTTTGTCTCACCTTTGACTGAGTACGTCCTCCAAACAGAGTTGCCAAGAGGATGGAAAGTACCCAAGTATACCAAATTTGCGGGTGACACCAGTGAATCCACTGTCGAACACATTTCTAGGTTTTTAGTAGAATCTGGTAATTTGGCAAATAATGAGAATCTGAGAATGAAATATTTCCCTAACTCTCTGACCAAAAATGCCTTTACGTGGTTTACAACTTTGCCACCTAGTTCGATCTGTTCTTGGACTCAGTTAGAAAGGCTTTTTCATGAGCAATTTTACATGGGCCAAACCAAGATAAGCCTTAAAGAATTGGCCAGTGTGAAACGAAGAGTGCAGGAGCCTATAGACGAGTACCTTAATCGTTTTCGATTGCTTAAAGCGGGATGCTTCACCCAAGTCCCTGAGCATGAACTTGTCGAAATGGCCGCTGGTGGCCTAGACTATTCGATAAGAAAAAAGCTGGACACCCAGCATCTTAGGGATATGTCACAACTAGCTGATCGAGTCAGGCAAATCGAAAGGTTAAAGTCTGAAAAGGCTAGAAACTCTAAATTCCAGAAAAAGAAAGATGTTGCATTCCTAGAGTCACATGATAGTGAACTCGGATATGAACTCGAAGATGAGAACTCAGAGTGTGATGATAGCGATATCAATGTGGCCGAGTTAAAGCCAGGGCCTCCTTACACTTGTAAGTTGTTGAGGCCTTCGAATGGAAAGAATCCAACAGAACCAAAAAATGAAAAATACACCCCTAAGACTTATACTTTCGATATTACTAAGTGTGATGAAATTTTCGATTTATTGGTCTCTGATGGTCAGATAGTTGTGCCTAAAGAGATAAAAATACCTCTTCTTGATCAGAGAAAGAAAAGAGGTTATTGTAAATATCATAATTATTTAGGCCATAAAACTTACCAATGTATTCTTTTCAGGGATCTGGTGCAGAAGGCTTTGAATGAAGGAAGGCTTAAGTTCGCTGACAAAACTAAGCCTCCGATGAAGGTAGACACTGACCCATTGCCAAAGGCTGAAGCTGGCTATGTGGAGATTGTGGATTGCAACATGATTGATGCTGTGGATCCAGCGCCTGTGAAGGCCATTCCTGAAGAAGAATATGAGAAAAGGGTAAAAGAGGTATACCCTATGCCTGAGGAAGATTTGGCAGACTATCTGAACAGGTGCAAGCTGAATAATGTTGAGGTTATGATGTGCCCAAGATGCAGCGCTGTTTGCGATAGAGATGCCACTAGGTGCCTCAAGAATTGTGTCCCTTATACTGATAATAGGGGAAAATGGCCTAACCCTAAACCAAATCAAAAGGGGTGGCCACATAGAAACATTGATTGGACCAAATCAGCTGCCAAAGGTCCTTCGATTCACCAGAGGCTAGGGCCTCAGCGCTCTTTCAAGCCTTCAAGCAGAGCCCCAACCAACCAATGGGTAAGTGGGCAGTATGTTGCTGTGAACAAAAGGGCACTGGAAAAAGGAAATGGTAGCAATGTGAATGTCAATATCATAGCTGCCAATGAGGGTTCTACCACCAATATGGCTTCTCAAGAGGCCAAGGCTGCTCCTGACGCAGGAAAATATGCGTATAGGAACAACTATAAAGGGAAAAACCCTATGTCCAGAACCCAGTGGCGCAGATTCCAGCGAAAAAAGAAACAAGCTTTGCAGCAGGCTAAGGCTGGGGGCAGCGCTAAGATGGTTGAAAAAGCTGAAGTGGCCAGAAGGCCAGCGAAAGAAAGGCTTGAAACCATCGAAGAAGAGAGAACTGAAACTGCTGAGGAGGCAGGCAATGAAGATGACTTTATGGATGATGACCTCCTTGGTGAAGAACCAGACTTTGATGTGCTGGTAAATGTGGTTTCAATTCTGCCTGCAGAATATGATATTCCAACTGAAATAGAGGCAGAGGAAGAGAACCTTGAAGCTCTAGAGCTGGCAGCCCATCAGCCAGTGTGCTACTATGTGATGGAGAATGGCTGTGTCGAAGCAGAAAAAGCTGTATTCGAAAGGCCAGATTTTGGAATGAAGAACCATTTGAAGGCTCTATTTATTAGGGCTAAGGTAAATGGTGTGGGAGTCAATAAAATCCTGGTTGATGGAGGGGCTGTTGTCAATATCATGCCTCACTTTATGTTGAAAAAGTTGGGTTTGTTCGACACAGACTTGCACTCTCACAACGTGGTTCTAGCTAACTATGAAGAAAAAACTGGACGCTCCCTGGGTGCCATTCAACTCGAAGTGTGTGTTGGGAGTACCACTCGAAAGACTTTGTTCATGGTGATAGCAGCCAAACCTAACTATAATTTGCTGCTAGGAAAGGAGTGGATCCATGGTGTGGGGGCAGTCCCTTCATCTTTACACCAAAGGATAACTCTTTGGAGAGAGGATGGTTTGGTCGAAAACATTGAGGCAGATCAAAGTGCCTACACTGCAGAGTCTAACTCTGTGACACTGCAGAATTTCGACAAAAATCTGGCAAATATTGGTCCCTGTGGAGAGCAGTATTCTGCCTTCGATCCAGAAATGGTAGAATCAGAGGTCATCTACCAGTCTGTAAGGTTGCATCCTACCCATGGTTTTTGCTGGGAAAGGGAGCCTATTGAAGGCCCTTGGAACAAGGATGCAGACCCCCTACCATCTGGGTGGGGCGACTCACAAAGTTGTGATGATTGAGTCTCCAGAATGGAGCAGAATAACGGCTTACGCAGCCGAGAACAGAATAAAGATGGCCATAGAGGCCATTGAAGATCAAAGAAACATGGCCTTCGAGGCCAATGATGTTGAAGAAATGGCTAAACAAGCCACTGACTTAGAAACTGGTGATAAACACAGGTTAGACTGCATCTACGATGATGAACCTTTGGGTTTCGAAAAAGACCCACTTAGTTCGAATCAGAGAATGCGGGCTCAAGATCCTTTGCAGGAGATTGATATTGGGGATGGCTTGGTTAAGAGGCCAACTTACATTAGCGCCAATATCAATCCAAATCTAAAGGCAAAGGTAATTGGGCTACTAAAGGAGTACAAAGACTGCTTCGCCTGGGATTACGACGAAATGCCTGGACTTAGCAGAGAATTGGTAGAGCTTAGGCTTCCACTCTATTCAGACAAGAAGCCTGTAAAGCAATTACCAAGAAGGTTTGCTCCAGAAATCATGACGAAGATCAAAGCTGAAATCGAAAGGCTGCTCAGATGCAAGTTCATTAGAACAGCCAGGTATGTCGAATGGTTAGCTAACATAGTTCCTGTCATAAAGAAAAATGGTTCACTTAGGGTGTGCATAGATTTTAGGGATCTAAATAATGCAACACCCAAAGATGAATATTCAATGCCTGTAGCAGAAATGCTAGTTGATTCAGCAGCAGGCCATGAATATTTAAGCATGTTAGATGGCTATTCTGGCTATAACCAAATTTTTATAGCTGAAGATGATGTGCCTAAAACTGCCTTTCGTTGTCCTGGTGCTTTAGGCACCTACGAATGGGTAGTGATGCCTTTTGGTTTGAAAAATGTGGGGCCAACTTATCAAAGAGCAATGAATTCGATTTTTCACGATTTCATTGAAATTTTTATGCAAATTTACATTGATGATATAGTTGTTAAGTCTGCATCTGGAAATGACCACTTAGATCATCTTAAAAAGTCATTCGAACGAATGAGAAAATGTGGATTAAAAATGAATCCAATAAAATGCGCTTTTTGTGTGCATGCAGGAGATTTCCTTGGTTTCGTTGTGCATAAAAAGGGCATAGAAATTAACCTGAACAAGACTAAAGCTATCATGGAGACAACCTCTCCAGCCACCAAGAAGCAACTTCAATCCTTGCTTGGAAAGATAAACTTTTTGAGGAGGTTCATTTCGAATCTAAGTGGAAAAGCGCATCCTTTCTCTCCACTATTAAAGCTCAAGAAAGATGATGTTTTTAAATGGGGTGAAGAACAACAGAAGGCATTCGATGCGATTAAGACATACTTGTCTAATCCCCCTACTTTGATGCCTCCCATTCGAAACAAAGAGATGAAGTTGTATATTGCAGCATCAGACACAACCATTGGGAGCATGTTGGCTCAAGAAGATGAAAATGGTGTGGAAAAAGCTATTTATTATTTAAGTAGAGTTTTAAATGATGCTGAAACTCGATACTCTGTAATTGAAAAGCTTTGTCTTTGTTTGTATTTCTCTTGTACCAAACTCAAGCAATATATAAAGCCAGTTAATGTTTATGTTTACTCTCATTTCGATATTATTAAACACATGTTGTTAAAAACCAGTTTTACATAGTAGAATTGGAAAATGGGCTTTGGCTTTAACAGAGTATTCATTAACTTATAAGCCTTTGAAGGCTGTAAAAGGCCAAATAGTGGCTGACTTCATCATTGATCACTCAGTGAGCGAAGCCTCAGTGGATTACATCGAAGTAAAGCCATGGACTTTATATTTCGATGGGTCTAGGCATAAATATGGTACAGGAATTGGAATCTTAATCATATCACCATTAAGGATTCCAACTAAGTTTAAATACAGAATTAATGGGGCTTGCTCTAATAACGAAGCGGAGTATGAAGCTTTGATTGCAGGACTGAGAATACTTTTAGGCTTGGGGGCAAGACATATTGAGATAAAAGGTGATTCTGAATTAGTAGTGAAACAACTGACGAAAGAATACAAGTGTATCCAAGAACATCTCATGAGGTATTTTGTTATTGCGTTTTCACTACTAAAGCATTTCGATTCTTATGATATTCAGCATGTGCCTAGAATCGAAAACCAAGAGGCAAATGATTTAGCCCAAATTGCTTCTGGGTATAAGGTTTCGAAAGAATCACTAGCAGAATGGATCGAAATCAAGGAAAAGTTGATTTTGAAAACACCAGCTGGTGACAAACCTTTAGAACCAAAGGGTCTGGGGGCAAAGGAATGTTCACATGAAAATGCAAGGTCCATTTCCCCAGACGAATACCCTCAAGATAATAATCCCCAATTCGAAGGCTTTATGGCTGAAGTTCTCACCGTTAGCAATCTGATAGGCGGAGATTGGAGAAAACCCATTGTGGATTACCTAGAAAATCCTATAGGCACTACTGATAGAAAGATCAAGTATAGGGCCTTGAATTATACCATCGTTGGGAATGAGTTATTCAAGAAAACTGCTGAAGGAGTTCTCTTGAAATGCCTTAATGAAAGCGAAGCATACTTAGCAGTTTCGAGTGTGCATGGTGGTTCTTGTGGCGCTCACCAAGCAGGCCACAAAATGAAATGGCTGCTGTTCAGACAAGGCCTGTATTGGCCATCTATGCTTAAAGATTGCATAGATTTCGCGAAAGGTTGTCAAGAGTGCCAAAGGCATGCAGGGATACAACATGTCCCTGCAAGCGAACTTCATTCGATTGTTAAGCCTTGGCCTTTCAGAGGTTGGGCCCTGGATATCATTGGAAAAATAAAGCCTGCGTCTTCGAAAAACCAGCGCTATATCTTAGTAGGCATCGATTACTTTACAAAATGGATTGAGGCAATAGACCTACCAAATGTGGATCAGGAAGCTGACATTGGCTTCATCCAAAATCACATAATATATAGGTATGGGCTTCCTGAAACCATTACCACTGATCAAGGTACGGTGTTTATTGGGCGAAATGTGCAAGACTTCGCCAGCCAAACAGGCTTTAAATTGCTAACTTCAACACCATATTACGCTCAAGCAAATGGTCAAGTCGAGGCAGCTAACAAAATGATTATTAATTTAATCAAGAAGCACGTGGCTCAAAAGCCAAGAAATTGGCATAAAACTTTGGACCAAGTGCTATGGGCATGCAGAAATTCACCTAAGGAATCTACCAACTCAACACCGTTTCGATTAACCTATGGCCATGATGCCGTAGTACCTGTCGAAGTCATGTTACAGACAATTAGGGTGCAGAGGCAAATGGACTTGCCTGTTGACCATTATTGGCAGCTCATGCTAGACGAATTGGTGGATTTAGACGAAGAAAGGGCGCAGGCCTTGGATAGGCTAATTAGGCAAAAAGAGAGAGTGGCCCAATCCTATAATAAGAAGGTGAAGCCTAAATCCTTCGATGAAGGAGATTTGGTATGGAAAGTCATTTTACCCATGGATCGAAGAGATAGAGTCTTTGGGAAATGGTCACCTCATTGGGAAGGACCATTCAAAATCTCTCAAGTCTTATCAAATGGTGCCTATGAGATTCAAGAATTAACGCCAGAACAGCGAACATTAAATATGAATGGCAAGTATTTAAAGAAATATAAGCCAGCGTTGCGAGAAATAAAGATAGTTCAAGATTAACATCGAAATGGCAACGAAAGATGGCAAATGCAAAGTGCCAATACAAACAAGTTCGAAAACATAGAGAGCATTGCAGCTTTATTCAAAGAAACAAATAAGCAGGGAAAACTAAGAAGTTCGCCTAGGGGCAGGCTTCGAACGGGGCTCTCGTACTTTCTGGGGCTGTTCTTCAGTGACCTGAGATTTGGCTTCATCTCCAGAGCCAGAACCAGCAGGAAAATCCTCTTCAGGGCGATAAGTCTTCAAGTACTCACGCCAGTCCTCATCGAAGTCACTGGAACTTGACGAATCCGAGGAAAAGGAGATGGGCTGCGTTACCTTCACCTTCTTAGGAGGAGGAACATGTTTAGCCTTAGAGGCTGAAGCTCCAACCTGCTTTCCTTTTGACTGGATTTGGGACTTAGTAGCCTTGCCCTTTGGATTGCTCTTCCTCTCCATGTTTTGTTTGTGATGAAAACGTGAATGAATGAGCGAGTATTTATAAGGGAAAAGTTCACATTCACAATAAATGAGTCAGAGGCAGTTACAACTGCCCAAGTTTGACCACATTGGGGACCGTTTTCCACTTTGAATGGTACTATCGGCCGTTTTGGGAATTCGTGTTGTCCTAGCAAATAAGCCAGTCTAATTGGTTGTTTGTAAAAAGGAAACGCGTGAACCAAAACAAAGAGAGAAGACTAACTTTAAGTCTTGCAAGATGTTTAAATATAAGAACATTCACAAAATTATAATGGGCTAATAGAGGCAGTTATAAAACATGAAATGTACCAAAACGCTTCGAATAAACTTGGCCCAGTCAAAATGCTGGCCAAAGAAAGTACAACGATTCAAAAAGAAATTACAACCCAGAAATGTTCAAAACCAATCAAAATACAAAGTGTTAAACGAAATAGGAAAACAAGGGAAAAATTACTTAAAAAGTTTGTTATCCTCTTGGAATTTCCTGTACTTCTCCCTGATATGAGCAAGCTTGCGTTCGAGGATCAGGTTATCTTCATTCAGGCGGTGGATCTCGTTGCCTATGAGCAACCCTTCGCTAAAGTACTGGAGACCCCTCTGCACCAACAGCTTGACCTCAGGCTTGGGTTTGGCAGCTTCCTCATCAAGCTTTCTCCTTTTCTCTTCCTCCTGAGCAATTTTGCCCTCCAGCTCTTTTATCTCAGCTCTCCACCTCGAAATGTTTTCCTCGCATGCAGCAGTTTGAAGGAAGAGGCTGGTAGAGGTGCTCTTTATATTGCTAGCCTCAGTATTGCATTGCGCTGCTTGTTCGAAAGCTCGATCTCGAGCAGCAATACGAACTTCTCTAAACTGCTGGTTAACGTCCAGGGCGTGGGCATTGCTAACGAACTGATCCAAGAGATGTTCAGCTTGGGCAGCCAGAGCAAAAATGTGTTGAGTGGTTCGAGGGTTCTGGAGCTTGCAAAGAAGAGCCTTGACATTCACATAAGAGGAAGGGTTACCTTCGACTAAAGATAAGATGTCCCCGTCAATGAGGTCATTCTGAAAGCTCGCTTCCGCTTTTTCTTGCTCAAGTTGAAGTAACCTCTCATTATCTTCAGAAGTGGGGGTGTAGGCCTCAGGATTCTGTAAGAGCTGATCAAGGGCTTCTTCTGGAGTCAAATGCCTAACACTCGCCAAGACATTAGCAGGAAGGTAGAGAGCAGGTTGTGGCCTAAGCGCTGACGTACCATCATCATCAGTCGAATCTCCTGATCTTGGAGATGGAGAATACCCTGCACTCGATTCCAGGAATTCGTCAGTATTCATTATATGGCTTGGAGTACCTTCTACTTGTTCTTGATGATGATGGGTTTTGGAAGGCTCACTAGCTATGTTGTGCGGCGGGCCACCTACGTTTTGCTCACGAGCCAGCTCTTCGTCAGTTGGTCCTACGACACTTGGTGCCTTAACATTCGACAGCATTTGGCTATCATCAACATTGATAGTTTCAGGCTCAGGAGTTGCCTTCGCAGTACCAGGTGGCGCAGCTTGAGGAGTTGGGGACTTGGTAACTTCTGCCTTTGCATCACCTGTTTCCTTATCCTTCGAAGACTGGCCTTGCTCGTGCCCTTGATCCTTGTGTTCTTGGTTCAGCTCTTCAATGATGGCTTTTATTGTTGTATCTGGCGAAACTTCCGCGCCAGGCAAAGCAGTAGTTTCCTGCGAAATTTCGAAAAGAAAACTATTAAGAAAGAGGGTAAGAGCAAAGAAAATTTTAGGCGATGCTGAAGAATTGAAGATACCTTAGTAGGAGAGGATGTGGAACCAGGAAGTGTGGTGTCCCCTTGCACAACAGTGGCACTTGGAGCATCTTTGTTCGAAGGCTTAGAGTGGGCAGGGTTCTCCTTTTGCTTCTTCTTCTTTTTCTTCTTCTTCTCAGTGGCTGTTTCGTCAGGCTGAGATTGCTGAGCCTCAACATCTGTTGTCGAAGCCGAACTAAGAGGCTTGCTGGTCTCCTTGTCCTTCTTGTGTTTTTTCTTCTTCTTCTTGGGTTCTTCTTGGCTTGGTTTCTCCTCCAAGTCTGGCTTGTCAGATGCTAAAGAAGGGTTACCCGCTGGGAGATCGTGCTGGACTTTGCTTCTCCGCTCTTTCCGAACCAAAGCGGAAGAATCTTCAACATCCTGAGATGGATCTGCAGCAGGCACTTTTTTTCCTGCAAAGAAGTAACAAGGGTAAGTAAACCATGGCGAAATAAGAAACAAAGGTTGGCTTCAGAAGAAATAAGGACGAGAGGATACCTCTTCTTCTTCATCGTCACTGGTGAGTACCACCACCTTGGGTTTCTTCGAAGAAGTACCAGCATGGCCCTCGCTGGCACGCTTGCGAGTAACAACCTGAAAAGGGCATAGAAAGTTCACTAAGTGTTAAAAGAATGGAGTGCCGCAAAGGAAGATCGAAAAAGAAATTACCCCAGGTTCAGCCTTGACCTTCGTGACAGCCTTGGGCTCATTCTTGATGGTAGGAAGAGGTGGTTTGTTAGAAGCATTAGAGCTAACATTAGATTTAGTACCTGCAAATGTCGAAATGTTAAACACAATGCATGATGTACATTTCGACATGATTTGGAAAATATATCTATAAAGGTCTACCTCTGATGTTCAAGCTAGCTTTAATCTTGTTCAAGACTGATGAGTCAAACCCGTCTCGAACCCTCGTCATCAACATGTGCTTTTGAGGGACATAAATCTCGAAATGCAGCGCCCACCACTTCGCGAACTCGCTGGTACAGGCATGGGATGCAGCAAATCCAAAGGGTTGGATCTCATAGTTTTCAGGGGCAAAGGTTTTTAAGAGCTCATGAAAATGTGGCTCTGTCATGCCATAGTAGCTGAGGCAAATCTCCCTTTCGTGCGAATATATGCTTTTTGGGAGAAGCTGAGTCAAACCAAATTGCCTCGAAACCAGGTTAGGGAAATAGCCTACTAAGCCAAAGTCAGTAGACTTGGTCCCAAAACGACAAGATAGAACAGTTGGGGTCAGGTAAGCTTTCCATGTGGTGGTGATGCCCTCTTCATAACCTTCCAGGGGAGGGAACGGATGCACGAACCAATCAGGACCAACAGTTCGATTGATAAAAGGAGCAAAACTGGGCCTAAATTCAGAGAGGTTCAGGAAAATGTCGAAGTAATTCAGGAAAGCCTGGTCATAACTCAAATTGATGGCTCTAGGTACCAACCGCACCAGCCTAGTACCCTCAATCTGTCTAGCCCTTATCTCTTTGCCTTTTTCCTCATCTTCATACATCTGGGGCAGGAATAAGTCTAGCTCTCTTGTAAAAGTGGCATTCAGCCACAATTGAAGTAGCCAAAGGGGTCCATAAGCCAAAAAGGTGCCTCCATTGCCAGTTTTCTTGATAAGTTCACTAGCACTCCTCATACACTCATATAGGCAGCCTAATAACATACGACCAAATCCAAATGGTTGACCCTCGTGAATTTGCACAGCCATGGGCACAAAGGCCTTAGCAACTTGTAAAGACCTAGTGCAAAACACATGTTGGGAAAGCCACAAAACTAAGAAAGCGACGTGTTCTTCGCTGCTGACTTCATCATCAGTCCCACAATGGTCAGATATGTACTTCGAATAGGATAAATTCCTAGTGGTGATATCAACGGTTTTCGAAGACATATTGGGGTCATAAGTTATGCCAATGGGCGATAGACCAGTAATAGCAGCCACGTCGAAAAGGGTCGGGGTCATCATGCCACATTCGAAGTGGAAAGTGTTAGTGGACGATTCGAAAAAATGTAAGGCTGCAATTAACATTTCTGGTTGATAGGGAAGGCCTGTCCTAGAAAGCTGTATAAGCTCATAAATGCCATAAGTTTGCCAGTAGCCACGAAAGTCTTGCTCGACTCTATTCAACCAACGGATGTATTCGTCTCTGGCCTTAGGGGCCGATCGAAAGACATTGACAGGAGGTTTGAGGTAGCTAAAATTATAAGGCTCATCAGTGATGAAGGCCTTAGGTTTACAGGGTTTATAAAGAGGAAAGATGTTCATAACGTCCCTAGTTTTATCACTATTAGCAGGTTTAGGGCCCCCAAAACCATGAACGACGTTATTAATGGAGTAAGGAATAATGACTTGCTTACCCCAAACTTTTTGCCGATCGGAGTTGAAAGGGAGCTCTGGAACTTGGTTCGGTGGGTAGTTCTTCAAGGTCAAGTTTGACCATTTTTCTGCCAGTGGTAGCTGATCCTTGCTTTTCTGAGTATTCGGGCCAGATGCCATTGTTAAGGTTTGGTGAAAAGAAATTAGGGTTTGAAAGGGGAAAACGGTGAGCTTTGGGAAGCAGATCGCCGGAAATAATGGAGTTTTTGGAGTGAAGAGAAGAAAGATGATACTTTTCAGTGAAGAAGCGAAAAGTTATTTGAGAGGAGTAGCTGTCTATTTATAGATTTTCACGAGAGAAAAAGGATTAAAATATTTCAGAAAAGAAATGATGTGGACGGTTGGTCTTTTCAGAAATTTTTGGGTTTCAAACCACGCAAAATTCGTAATGATGGTTGAGAGAAAAGAGATGACGTTGAAAACAGTAATCATTACGTTTGTGACGTCAGCGCCGCCTTTGGAAACCGTGCCAATAGTGGAAACGGTTAGTCTTTTCAAAAACGCCACTTTCTTACTTCGAGATTCAAATCGAAATTGGCATTTTTGGGGGGCAATTTGTTGGACATAAAATTAGCAGCTAGATGTTATTGTTAGTATACAATAATGGTCCAACATAAATGTCCTTATACGTTGACTTTTGTTTCGTATTCAGAAAAAAGAATCGAGGCTTGGGAAGCTCTTTCGAATTAAAGAGGCTTCGACAGCGGAAAGCAATCTTGGGCCAGGAATGCCAAAAGCGAAGTGGGCCCAACCTAAAGGCCCAACCCAATTCGACCAAGACCAGGAAAAGACTTTGGCGCGGGAAGGAAGTGGTTTGAAGTTCGTGGGAACGTGGGTGAACACGTGGAGCAGCGAGAAGCGTTCGATCGAGGCGGCAGTTCGTTCGACTTAGTAGTATATATAGGAGTTTCTTTTATTTTTGTAGAGGTCGCAAACTTAACACACAGAACTCTCTGAAAATTCTAAGTACTCGAAGCGTGTGAAAGAAAGGAATTCGAAGGAGAGTCCAATGTATGTTTGCGTACCATCTTTCTATTTGTAAAACTCTTTTACATTTCAATGCAATTTACATTTTCAGCAAATTTACTGTTTTGATTCTAAAACTCTTTTCAAACTTGTTGCTTCGAGGCGATTCGAAGTAATAAAGCTTTTGTTCTATTTCTAAACTTTCTGGAAAAAAACCAAGTGTTTGTTGATTATCTGATAAACACTCAAAAGTCCTTTTCAAAAACAAGCACAAAATTGTTCTAAGATTACTAGTCGATCTTGCAAGTTTTAAAATACTTAGACTAGCGTTGTTTACGAATTTCCAGCGTAAAAAACTATTTTATATGCATCAAATACATTAATTATTAAATATATTTAAAAAGTCAAAATTTGTATATGTGTAAGAGACCGGAGGAGTATTGCTTAATCCTCAAAGAAGTGAGACTAGTCATGTGTGTGAAAAATGTAATTTGCAAATAGATAATACTATTTCATAGAGGTGGACTTCACTTTGAATTGGTTTGGGTTCGGCCCCAAACCTCAAATCCGGCCCATTCTACGGGTGGTAGATGAAGACTAAATTTCGACTATTTATTGTTTTGGATTGGTTTGTTTTGGATTTTTGGATTTTTAATTTGTCATTAGTAAAAACGGGTTGGAGATGAAATAACAAAAACTAGAAATAATAAATGCAAATTTAAGAAAATAACATTGGATTCAACAAAATGAAATAACACCGATCAAATCTAACTTAAAAATTACAAAAAGAAAATAATTGAATTTGGTTCATTAATGGTTCGTTTGGTTCTATGGAGAGAAAGTGAGATGGAAGAAAATTACGCAAACCAATAAATAAATTTGAATTATTTTATTATCCATATTCATTCATCGATTTCGGTAATTTCTTTTTCTCCCACTTTCTTTCCATCATACCAAACGGATCCTAAAATTTGATTATGCACATTTGATCGTGACCTAAAGAACATGAATTAGCAAATCCAAATCAATCACATTTGGCATGAAGGAAACAAATCGGAAGATTGACTAGTTAAGTTTAATCTATTTATAAACTCTTTTGACGACATCTTAAGTGTTTGCATTGCATGCCTCAAAATATTCATTTAGTTGCTTACTTTTTTTTTTTTGAACTCTTCTATTTTTTTACCAAAAAAGTAACAAAGGGGTCTATATCAATTTTAATGGTTTGATGGTTTTGTGCAATTTCATGCTATTCATTTAGGTCTATTATATACCGTCAATAATATTAATTAATAAATGAATAATTTAGATCGTACAGAAAGAGGAAAATGAGAGATAGTAAGGAGACTATCATTTTCCGCATAGGACTAGTATTTTTGAAAAAAAATCCACAATGCATGAGTTTGTTAAAGAGTCACACTTCATAAATGGCTTTGAATATGTGTCAGCATTCTTGTCTGCTCCTAAACAGATTGAACTCACTCTACTTGATCGAGAGAAATGCCAACAAGTGAAGTTGCATAAAGAAAGGGAAGAAAAACAATGCATAGTTTTCAACATGCAATTGTGCCCTCAAATCTAATTATTTCATTTTGATACCAAATCTAATTTGAGTAAATGCATTGACAATATTAAATATATAAGAGGGGTTATTTATATACCTAATGTCTTAAGGTATTTTGGTAGAAATATGGTGTCCTTCTTCTCATGTGGTTATGACTCGTGAAATATTGGTCTATCGATAGTTCTATAGTCATGAGATGTGTTTTATTCGTAATAAGAGCGTGCAATGTGCTTAGTGTCTTCTTTTTTTGTGGGCTTAAAATATTGCTTCATTGTTCTTAACGCTTCCTATACTTCCCAACGAGTGTAAAAATTATGCAAAGTGAATCACAAAATCTCAAATTGTTGAACCGGCCAATTAACCATAATTTTAAGGCAAATGTTGACAAATGTCTTAAGAATATATGCTAATAAACTTAACAAAGAAAAGTTCTAATTAAAAATTATGTATTCAACTGTTTAAAAGTCAAATAAATGTATCTTCAATACAAAAATTCTATTTTTATGTTATATGTATCTTTAGGACACATGCTAATGAACTTAATAAAAAAAATATTTTTATTAAAAATTGCATAGTCAACTTTTTAAAAGGCAAATTGATATATTTTTTATAAAATAAAAATACAAAATTTTATTTTTAGTTTTCTTAACACCTGCTCTTACACATAAGTCATGCACCCTATTTTTAAATATTGAATTTCTAAATTCTTAAACACACATTGGACATGTGTCAAATACTTCTTAACATAGTCCAATTAGAAAATGTATTTATTTTTTAAACAAAAAAAGAAAAAGAAAATGATTTATTTTTTAGATTGGACGCATTTTAGACACTTTTTGGACTTGCCCCAAGATATTGGGTCTGCAATTTCCTTGTATTAGATCTTTTACTTTTTCAGACAAATTAGAATGATGCCCTCTTGTCATTTTTTGGCTCATGATCGTAGGATTATAACCGATTATGATACCACTATATACATTGGATTAAAAGGGAGTCTAATATGATAATTCTTTCGGTTAAAGAATAACAATAATATTAAAGGGACAAGCACCTTGTGTCGAAATCTATTATCACAATGGTGATATAGGAATTTAGATTTTCTACTTTTAAAATTTTTATATTTATTTTCATTTAGTTTATTTTAAAGGTCAATTTTTGTTATTACAATTTTTGGATTCTCTCATATTGTTTTTGAACTAAATGTAAGTGAATGTATATGATATTTGAATATAAAAAATCCAAATTTGTGGTCTTGTGTGGCATGCATGTGTAGAAATAACGATGGTACAAATTTATGTTAATGAAAAAGCTTCGGCTTAAAGGTGAGCAAAATTAGTTGAATGATATGCTTACACTTCATAGAATAGATTTATTATGCCTCAAATGAGTTAAAAGTCTCAAATTGAGTGAAAAATCGAATGTTTGAGCAATATATATATTAGAGAGAATAATATTATAATATTTTAAATGGAAATATAGTATCTCTTTTATGTCTTAATATTTTAAATGAAGATATAAAGTTGCTCTTATTTATAGAGTTGCTTACAACCTAATGCAGATGATCTTCCTACGTACTCATAGCCCAAGATAAATTGGGGCACTCTTTGCCGTGTTGTCACTTGAAAATTAATTTTAATCAAATCAATTTTACAAATTCAAATTCATTAAAGTTTGAATTTGTCAAAGGCTTAAACACCATCTTATAATCTTCATCCAATAGCTTCAAAAACCTTTGAAATAATTAGTCAATGAGTATGAGAGCTCAAATATATTCCTTAATTAATTAATTACCCGAATAGTTCTAGAGCAAAAACACGCTTGAGATTATCCAAAGTCCATATAACATATATATATATATATATATATATATATATATATATATATAGGGGAGGGATCAAATTACACCGGTGTAACACTTGAGTAATGTTACACCGCTCAATAACGCTTTAATGAATTCAAATTTTACAATATCGTTAATCTTTATGTGTTTCAAAAGCATGTCAAATGATTTTAGATTTTTATAAAACTCAACCTAAATGATCTATATAATATAATCTTCCAATCCAACAGTGGATTTTGTAAAATTTGAATTCTTTAAAGCGTTATTGAGCGGTGTAACATTACTCAAGTGTTACACCGGTATAATTTGATCCCTCCTCATATATATATATATATAATGGCCTAAAATAATAGAGGTTTGTAAAGCAATTTTACAAACACCGATGGTTAATGACTTAATGTTGAGTTATACTCCACTTATATTCCTTTGGAGTGGTAGAGATAGAAAAAAACAAATTTAGTTTTATTCATACATATATAAGGGATTTATTTTGTTTATTTTTGCGGTACCCACAAAAAAAACAGCTTAAGATAACTCCAAAATACTTTTATTATGCGTCCAAAAAAAAGTACTTTTATTAAGAGATTTTTCAATATTGACAACCATTAGATTATTGTCATATTATGTAGCTAACTCAACAACAAAAATCAAACAATGATGCCATTGTGCAGAAGAAGTTGTCTTTTAACTATAAGAAGTAAGGCTTGTTTGGTTATTTATTAGTTCCAACTAGGAAATAGAAATCAAAAGCTACAAAAGTGTACCTTTCTCATTTTCCCAATGAAAATAACTAGTATTTAATAAACATGTGCATACATGTTAATTTACATATGTAGGTATGTAATGTACTTGAATAATATCAAAGCCACTCACTTAAGAAAGCTTATTACTCAAACTAAAGTTGAAGTTTCTATGTGAAGGAATACAATTATTTTATTTTTAATTCTAACATTATACAGAAGATTAGTTTTTATTATTGTCATGATTTTCATATATATAAATCATATGTGTATATAAAAAACAAAACATTACAAGAAAATTCGATATTTATTATGAACGATTATACCAACAATTACTAGATCAACGATATTTTTGACAATTATAGCCACAAAGAATAACAAATGTAATTTTCAAAAATATTATTGAAGACTTTAACGGCCAGTTGTGCTACCTTTTCTTATTGCAAAGATCATTCAAATATACCAATTGTTAGTTGGTTCGATGACGATTGATGTTGAATTTGGTAGGGATAACTACACTTCATTCTCCGCAACTGCGAACAAAATGGAGCTGGAACAACTTAATATCATAACTGACTCCCAAATCCAATTAAACTGATGATGAAAACAAATAAAAAATCATTCAAATAGAAGTTGCAATAACTATTAATGTTTCTTTGACATGGAAAGAATCATAAAAATGTCACTAGTAGTATTTTTTTATGTATTCTCTTATGGGGGATATAGTAACTGCTCAAATTATTGATGCTACCTATTTTGTAGGCTTAATTAATTAGAATTTAAATCAAGGTAATGATTTTGACAGGTAGTAAACAGATTTATACGTTGTAAGGCTAATTGGTTTAATATTTTTAGTCATGCTATAAAAATTGACATGTTACTAAGAATGTTAATTTACAAATAAATAGCAACAAAATTTATTATTTTAAAAAAACTCAAATAATTAAGTTGTTTCCTATAAGGAAGCAAACGAAAAAGTCAAAGTAAAATGGGAAGAGATTCTTTTTTTAGTTTTTCTAACAAAGAATCAAGAAATCACTTCCTCATGTGGTGCCCATTTAATAAGTCCACCGTATAGTATAGAAACTTCATTTGTTAATAACATAATATCCAATAATAAAACCACAATATAATGTGACAAAGTATGACACTAACATTTACTTTGTGCTTTCTTAAAAGGATCCTAATCCCTATAAACCTTTCTTAATCACAAATTAGGTGAACTGTATCATAATAATCTTCTAAACAAATCCCTTTGGTCATGCAAACTGAATCTTGCCCACTTCATAAACTATTTGTGATTTTTTTAAGCATAAATTGTTTGTGGTTTTTTTAGAAACCATATTATTGGCGTGAAGTATCAACCAATTTTACTATGGCATTTCTTTTGTCTCAAAATAACTAATTTTGTTGACTTATTCATACATATTAAGAAAAATGCACATGTTTATTATTATTATAAATGTAAAGCAGAAGATATCGAATTGAAAATGATACTTATAAGTAGTATTAATTAGTAATTACATGATACAATTGAGAAGAAAAAAAAATTAATGGTATATTGTAATGAAGTGGTCATTTTGAGATAATTTTTTTAAGTAAGTTGGTTATTTTCGAACAGAATGAATAATGGCTAAATCCCATTATTCATTTTATTTAGTCATTATTTACTCCTTTCAAAAATATTTACTTAGACCAAAAATCATAAATAATTGTTAATATTATATTAGTGTAAGTAAAGATTTTTGTGAATGTTACATTTGAAAGAATCTAATTCGATTTTACTTAGATCAATATAATATGAACAATTATTTATGATTTTGACATGTATCTTCTGATGATAAAATAACATTCACAAAAATCTTAGCTACAAAAAACTAGAAAATCCAAATTTGATCAAGCATTAACACAAAAGAGTAAATGACATTAATGGCATTACATAAGCCGTTTCTTTTGAAATAGTAATGATCACATAGGATTCTTATAAGTTGGTCTTAAGTATTTTTCTCAATTAATAATGTGAGTAGAATAATGATGGACTTATTGACCTTGGCTTAATATGGTGTGGTGGGGCCTAATGTAGTTGGAATATATTTGTGACAGTCAATCAAATTTTGGTCATTAAAAAGATTTTCTTTTACATGTGTAAGTAAACTTTTGGCTACTTAGTGAATCATCTTTGACCCGTGTGTGTATGATTCTACACGCTTGTATTAGTGGAGACAAAGGCAAGAAGAGAGGATACAATTTTTAACACCCCCTTTACATTTTGCTATATTTACTTGTGTATTAGATTAATTTACTTTGCACTAACAATCTTGAATTCCAAAACTTAATTCTAAGTTAAAAAAATAAAGATCAAAGATTAGAGATAATTAGAGAGCACTACATAATCACTTAATATCAAATGAGCTCTCGTTATTTTTTCATTTCTTAGGAACCAGATTCTTGGTAGTCAAAAATATTCTATTCACGTAATTTAACTAGTTCAACATTTTTTGACGTAAAAACAAATTACATTAAGTGGCGTCAAATAAAAAACAAAACATCATAAATTAAACTCAAACATAATCAAGATTAGAAATTGCATACATAGGTTTTGCTACTCTTTTATTGTTCCATCTTAAGTATTACGATTTGTATTTTAACTTAACAAAATAGGTTCGAAAGTCGAAACACAATTAAAATGATTTATATATGTTTATACTAAGTAGTAACTTCTATTGCTTTTCAAAATGATTTCAACCTATTTTGTTTTTATAGAAGTACAGTTTTTCCTTAAACATAAAACAAATCAAACATACAGCTATTTCACAAACTATTTTACTCAAAGAAAGAATGAATCAGAAAAAAGCCACTAAAGAATGTAAGAGAAATGTAGGGCATATTACACTAGTACAAACACAAGTATTGCTTTCACCAAAAAATGTTACCTTTGTTAACTAACTCCATCTAGAAGAAATTTTTAGGCTTTTTAGCTTGTCACATGTGACTATGTGAGTGTGTCAAGTTTCATATAAATCAATGATTATAAATAAACAAAAATAAGGTATTGAAATATAAATATAAGGTTCTAAAATTAAACCCTTTTTTTGGCTTTGAACTACCAAGTTAGGTGTATAGCACAAATAGAAATTAAAATAGAACAAGTATATAATTAACTTAGCTCAAAAAATGCAAACACAAATCGAACACAAAAATAACTATACATTCATCAAAATGCTAAGAATTGCACAAGTATCGTTATCCAAGAAAACAAAATGTTACACTAAAATACTCACACATAGAAATCAGCACACAAATCCAAAACAACACCTTGACTATGACCTATAGCCTCAACTCATAATCAATCACTCTCCATGCATAACTAAATTAAATCACAATTTTTTTTTTTGACAAAATACAAAATTATTTAAATCATAAAACTTCTCATTAATCATAAAACATAACTAAGCTAAACTAAACTAAACTACATAGTCCCTAATAATCTCTAATTAAAATAAAAACAAAATAAAGTACTTGCTTTTCTAACATGTAAATATTAAAAACTTTCATTTATACATAGGATCTTGTTTTTTTTCTTCTTCAAAGAGGAATATAACACTACCAATCAAATAAAACTCCATCAATTATTTTCCTCATAGAATGAACCCTAATTATTTTTTTCAAAGTTTGTTAGTTGAATAAAGCTCACATAAATCAAAGACTTTTCTCAACACGAAGCTTGAACACTGTTTCCAAATCAGGAGGAGTGAAAAATTCCCTAGCACCACCAACAACATTGTTACACCTTGAAATTCTCTTCTTCATCGGTGCCGGTGGACACGACATGTTCACCGGAATCCTTGCTTCCTTTGCAGTCGGTGTAGTCGAATTCTCTTCATCTTCATCGTCATAAACAACGCCGTTTTTTGCACTCACCTTTGTGTTTATAGGTTTCAATGACCTAACAGAAAAACCAGCAATTACCCATTTCTTAGCTTCAGATTCCAAACCATTCTCCTTTTGTGTTTTCTTCAAATTCTTAGAATTCTTCTTCGAAAACCCCATTTGTTTATCTTGTGATAAAATGATAAAAATTTAATCTTTTGCTTGTGGGGTGTATAGGAATCAAATAGAATCAAAATGGGGTTTAAGAAAATTGAGAAAAGATTGATTTTTTAGTAAGAGAAACTCAAAGGGTTGTTGAAAAGATTAGTTTTTGAGAGAGAATCAGAACAATTTGAAGAATGGGAGAAAAAAAAAATTGATGCTAGAGAATATGTGAAGAAGAACAAGAACAAGGAATAAGAAAAAAGGGTTGTCTTAGGTTGTTGTTCTAGAGAGAGAGAGATATGAAAAGTGTGGAGATTGAAAGGAAGAAGTAAAGAGGGAGAGAAATAAAAAGGGGGAATTTTGATTTTGAGAAAGAGAAATAATTTTCCTGCGAAAATTGAGGAAAGTGAGAGAAAATTAAAAAGGAGAGAAAGAAAACAGAGAGAGGTGACCGAGATTTTACGGGCAGGACAAGTGGGATTGAACATTTGGCGCCAAAATTTCATTGATTTGGCTTCAACGGCACTAATTCCCGCCTTTGATTTTTGATATGTTGATTTACTATTTTAACCTTTATCATTTTTATATTATATTTTCTTATTTATTATATTAAATGAATAATGATTTTCTGGGGAGTGATGTATGGGACAGGGTCTGTGCACGGTGACCGGCGCGTGACAGGGTCCTGCGACGTCGTATTTGTAGCTGATTACTTGTGTTTTATAAATTCATTCATGTGGGTCCCTATATTAATTAATTTGAATAAAGTGTGTATACGTCTAGAAGTATACCAGTAGTATGTATACGTACGTGTTTTAAAAATATTTATTTTTTTGTACAAAGTACGGTTGACATATTATATTAAGAGATTAAGATAAAATGACACCAATGCGTCAAAATCATATATTTGAAAAGTAAAATAAATATTTTTTATTTATAACCATATGATGCCTTACAAAACTTTTCTATATTGGAATCCATTAATCTTGGCTTTTTATCGTAAAATTAAGATATTTTGTTCATTAAATTCCACAGAATAAGTGATTGGAAGAAATTAGTTATTAAAATAAAACACGTCAAATTAATAAAAAAAATGGTTGCAATGAAGCTTAAGGAGATTAAAAAAGTTGAGAAGAATAGTGCATCTGATTTTGCATCATCTTAACCTGTTATTTTTTTTTTTTTACGCTCATCTTAATTTGTGTGATCTTGTAATGAATGAAAAAAGATTTGTTTTGTTTTTCCTAAAAAGAAAATAGAGATTAGATACACCAAGTAATTTATAGTCTTGGACGGGTTGAGTTATTATGCATAAAGAATATCCTTATGTATGGTGCATAAATAAATCTCCACCATGCATGCTTTAGTGGATTTGATTGATCAAAAAATTTAATTGATCAAAAAAGCATTGGATGGTGGAGATTTGTTTATGCACCATGCATAAGGATATTCCTTATGCATAATAACTCTAACCGTCTTGGACTATATTATAATAAATGGTTAGGATTTGGTGTCAAATTTAATTTGATATTTTGTTGTCATTTGATTTTAACCTTATATTAAAAGGGCTTTGAGTTTTTTGAGGCTGTGTGAAATTACTGAAAATAAGTTTTAATAAAATGGAAAATGCGAAAAAAAATTAAAAGAATTATAATCAGTTTAAATTACAAATACATTAATAACATTATATTTATTAATATATGAAAATCAATGTGAAATTTTAACCAAAAATAAATAAAAATTAATAACATTAAAAAGTAATCATTTTTTCATTAATTAAAAAAAAAAAATTGATAAACAAGACAATCTTTATCACATGCTTCTCAATTTCATAAAATTATAGTATAATGTGTCAAAAAAAAATTATAGTATAACAATTAGCTATAAAGAATCTAAAAAATTTATTCACATTAGACCAGTTTTTTTTAGGATATTTTGTAACTAATAAACCCTTCATTTTAAATAAAGAAAATCTTAAATATTTGAACTTCATAGTCCTCATTTGGAAGGTCATAATCTCTGATTTTATATTTCTCCTTTACTAATACTAGTATCCTATATTTTTCTTTTGAAGCATCGTTTTTATGAGGTTGTATGTCATGACTCGTGTTGCACATACAAGAAAAACGTTTTTGTATGTTATTATTTTATAATACTATATTTAGTCGTAAATATAAAAAAATTAGATCAGCATACATTCTTTTATTTTTTTCGTCGAGTAGTATAAACTCATATAGTATTTAATTGTATAATTATGATACATTCATTTTGTAACAAAATATAAATGTATGTATTTTCACTATTTTGTTTGCAATACTAAATTTTTTGTAGTTAAAATAAAATTGATATCAAACCAATTAAGTAATTAACTATGTATAATGAAGTCTATAATTTTTTTAAGAGTTTATTGTTGAACGGAGAATTGCAAATATAAACTTATATTATATTTATTATTTCAATTTTTTAATAAGAGACATATTTCATCTTTTTAGATTTTTTTTTTTTGGTACAAACATCTTTTTAGATTTATTATATGATTAACGTATCTAGTAAATATAAATCGAATATATTAATTATTCAATAGAATTAAAAATGTGAAGTGTCTCTTAAAAAGCTATGAAAAAAAATGGTATATTAAATGTCTTTTATCGTTTATTTATGTTCGAGAGACAAAAATTAAAGAGAAAAATTTCACACCAAAATCTTGCATTTCCTATATGTATTTGTATGCATATCACAAATAGACATGGAAATTTTTTTAGTTAAAAATTAAAATACACATGCACTTACGTTATACTTTGATATAGGAAAATTCAAAGTATCCCATGTAACAAAAAGAAACGAATTAATTAATGGCTACTAAATGTTAATAATATGTTGTACTACTTCTTTTGGTGTTTGCAATGTGATGGGCAGCAGAAATGAAAATCTGGTTGATATAGTTAATGATTTACTATTGTAAAATGTTCTAAACAAAGAAAAAAATTAGGTAAGAACCGCTCACATTATGTATTATTATATCTTAGAGTACGTTATGTTCAAGACTAAGATGAATTGATTTAAGATTTTAATTCATGTATGCTATTACATGGTTGGAATCGAAAAAATATATTATAAGAAATAAACCAAAATTTGTTAAATATTATAATTACATATGAGAAATATGACATGTATTAAAAGTTTAAGATTTTGGTAAAGATGTAAGTCAAAATCTTTACCACATTGCTACGCTCAAAGCTCCCCAAGACTTCAAAACTAGTATGATATGATTAAAAACTAGCATCGATTAAAAAAAAAAAACGTAATATAAGAGATTTAGGTAAATATGTTATGACAAAGTCTTATAAGAGTTTTAAATGTGTAGTGCATTGTTGCCCTTGTCTTTGGACTCTCAAATATTATTTATTTTTTTAAATGGCAAAATTTATTAATAATCAGATTTTTGCACAAAACGAACAGAAATTGGTATAAAAGAACTACATAATATAGGTGTCGTATATAAGTGGAACACGCAAAGGAAAAAAAAACCCCTAAACATATCATCTAATCAAGATTCAACTCCTAATCCCAAAATCAGAAAGGCGTCCCACATATTTCAAACTACCAGAGCAGTCACACCAACTCAGCTTAAAATGTTGTCACGACTAAACTCTAACTCCCAAACTCGAATCAAAAGCATTCAGTCCATCAGAATCCAGAAACAGCTCCATCAGACGAATCGCTGACCAGACAAAGGTAGAACGAAACCCAGGCAGACAAGTCTCGGCAACGACAGAGGTAACACCCTGAGATCGGTAGTGGCGAAATAAACACCAAAGAACCAAAGCACCACTCGAGGATAAAACAGCCGACGTGGAATAGGTAACCCAGATACATAGAGACCTGCAAATCTCAGCAGATTTGGAAACCTTCAGCGACTCAAAATGAGTTCTGCAAATCTCAACAGTTTTGAAATGTGGTCAGAGAATCTAGAATCAAAGAAAATCAATCACGCTATATCAACTACAACCTCATCACCACCAACCACTGCCACCTTCTCACCACGGCACCAACAATCATCACCGAAACCAGACCCCGGCAACGCCAAATCCAAACACCGCCATCACCACCTCCAGACGCCATCAGCCTTCACCATCACCACCTCAGTCTCCGGCAATATAACCACCAGAAAACATAAACAGCCACCAAAACGAAGCCAAAACAACACCAAAACGCCACCATTACCATAACCAAAAAAACGCAGCTCCGACGGAGAGAGACAGTCCAACCTCCGACAGAGTACCAACCAACCCGATCTGAAAACAGTACCAACCCGAAGGACCAGATCTGAAACAATACGGGAAAATAGTACCGGCTGAAAAACCAGATCTGAAACAACCACCGGCGCCGCCTTTTCCAAGAGATTACAGCAACAACCACCACCCACAAGAAACGCAAACTGAAGCAGAAAAAAAAGGCGCTAATTGAACACGGTGGTACGAAGGGCTGGCCTCCTCGCCGCACCACCACCACCTCCATGTTTACATTGTGAAGAGAATGATTTGGATGCGAGGGAGATGGAACAAAACAAATCTCGATTTACTGGTTGTTAGAGAGAGGTTGGAGAAAACGTTTGAATTCTCAAATATTATGGCTCTAAGACTTCGATTTAAGTTTATAACTTATAAGTTTATAGGATAAAAAAAGTTTTGTATGGTGATTGTTTTTTACTATGAATTTATATCTTGTTTTATTAGTTTATAGGTTTTTTAGATGTTATTTTAATTATCTTTTTACCTTATAACTTATCATATTTTCTTTCAATTTTATCACTATCATCTTACATGTAAAAATTAAATATTTATTTTTATATCATTTCACACTTATAAGTTAATTAAACGGTTAATTTTAACAAACACGACAAATTCAATCAACTATAAACTATAAGCTAATTTATCTGCTATAAGCTAACTTATGAGTAAACATAGTCTATGTGTCAAAAGGTACACAGGCAATAGCTAACCATTTTCACATAAAAATATTGTTTTTAGATTTTAATTGTCTTAAAAAAAACTACACAATAAAAGAAATCCTTTACACTTACAGTTAAAAGTTGATTTTTTAAAATCTAATACTCTTCCACAAACGGCCTTTAAACAAAGATATATTGATTGCCAATTTGCCATAGAAGCAACAATTTAACAAACACTTAACACGTGCGTGGAATTGGTGGATGGTAAAAGTTGAAAGATTATGTTAAGAAATCAAATGTAACTTTTTTTTATTCACAAAAGTAGTCCTTCACGTTTACTATGTATAATTTGACTTTATGATTTATGTTACTACCAACATGGTGTTGGTAACATGGCTGCACATAAAAATGGCAGCATTTAATCCCGTTTTCTGTTGATAATATCTCAAAAAAAATGTTGTTGGTAACATGAGTCTCTCCTATTTGAAAAAAATGAATTCGATTTTATGAGGTTGCTCATTTTAGAGACAATTTATTTGGAAATTGGTTTTTGCTACGATATATCTTGTTCACAAAGGCGAATATATATCCTCCAAATAGATGCCATGCATAAATAACTAAATATGGGTCGTCAAATAGAGAAGGTGTGAGTCGAATATATATACACTAAGGCGAACAACGGATTTTTGCAACTGCCTAATACACGGGGCAAATTGGCTTATCCTCTAAGTAGATGCCATGTGTAGATATGGGTTGCTAGATAGAGAGGACCTGAGTCGCATGGACCGAAATATGTATTATATTTAAACCATTTTTGTGAGGAATGTTTCATTTATTGAGAGAACATTTAGTTTTAGTTGTCAATGTCTTTGTCCTACACACTTGTATTCTCGGTATGAATTTGAGTTAAGAGTTTTTACAACAATAAAACAGTTGCATATATTTGATTAATGATTTAAATATTAGTCATATAGCTCTTAATTAATTCACATGTAATGTTTTTATGTTCTTTTATAACTAACTAATTAGGTATGTATTCAATCTATTTGCTTACATGTGATCTAGCTGATATTTTTTATTTTGTGGCTAGTTAGTAACTTAATGTATATTGATTATTGATTAGACAATGTTAATAATCACCGCAATAAATATGATTTTTTACAACGACTTTTTTTTTGTTTGAAGTTGTTATAAGTCGTTGGCTTTTGCAGATAGTTTTGTCAACGACGTGTAACAACTTATAATAAAAAAAATCGCTGCAAAAAATTATATTTTTTTGTGGTAAATCATGTATCCATTTCCAATAAAAACAAAGAGTGTTAAAATCAATATATAAAGGAGGAGATGAATTTGGAAAAAAATAAGCCACTTGGTTGCTTGCTTATTTTTTACTTAAAATAAAATATTCATTCATTCAAATTGGTATATTGTATTAAAAACCATATAAGTTACGTGTCGCTAAAATTGAAAATGAGAAATTTGTGAGTAAGTTCATAATATTAAAATTAATAGCATAAAATAATATAATATCGACAAAAAATGACAAATTTAAATACTAGAATGTCTAAGTATTTTAATTTGCAACGTTGATGTTCAAATTATTATTAGTTAAATCTGTAATAAATCAAAGTTAATATACTTAGTGTGTGTTTGGTTCTCCGGTAGTAAGAATTGATTTTGAGTTAAAGTGATTTATGTTTGGATATATTCATGCGAAAGTGAGTTGCACAAACAATTTGAATGTAAAAATCAATTACATAATCAAAAACTACGATTTCTAGCTTCAAGCATAATCAATTTTAAAGATAGAATCAATTCTACTTTTGACTTTGAGAAACCAAATAACTCAGAGTCAATTCTATACATCCAGAATTAATTATGAATACTCCAGAATTGAAACCAAACATACACTTATTCAATTGCTTGATAATTAAATGATTTTAATCCAGACACCCCATGTTAAAGTTTTAAAGTTGCACACATGAAATTCAAATCCATAACATCCCTTCATAGTATTGGGTCAAAGATCAAACATTTCAATACACCAAATGATAAAAGCCATTTTGGGTAATGTTTCAGATCTCTTGTATGGTGTAATGTGGAGAGAGGAGAAAAAAAAAACATTTTTTCCACACTCACATGCAAGTGTTGGTATAATATATTAAAAATAAACTAAAATATATATATAAAAAAATAATTAGTGTAAAAATGTACCTTCGGGTAAGTGTTCATCTATAATTAGGAAGAAACCAGATTTATATGCATGTATTAAAGAAAAACACATATGATATATCATCTTCTTCATTTTTTATTTTCCATCAACCGTAGCAAAATAGAACATTGGCTTTTGTGGTGAGTGTATTCTAGTTTTAGATAGACTAGACATATAACTACCTATTGGCGGTAGAATTCTAAATTATAGATGTTTTTATTTTTTGAAAATTGAAGAATTCACATAAAATAAAAATGATCAACTACATGAAGTTTGTATTTCTTTATAATTTTCTTAATAAAGCTTTTTGTAAAAGGTTTATCTCATTTCGTTAATAACAATATCGCAAATATATGTTGGAATATTGATAAATTATGGAAACTAATTAGAGATGTAAACACCCGTATAAGAGTATGGGCGACTTCATTCGTTTATCTTTTAATGAACTTAATATGAGAGTTCATAAAGCTAATAGCTAAAATAAACTTACAATCATTTAGAATAGCACCGAGGTCAGATGTATAACTTAATTATAAGTTCTAGTGATATACAGTCTGTGTCCGTCAACCACCTTTTTGCAATCCATCTCGAAATTTTATTACACAATTGCAGCTCGTCTACCCATCTAAGCGTACTCAACAAGCCTGTGGTTTCATCAACATCCACATCAAGTATAAGTTCCATCCATTCCGTTCTAGGAGACACATACTGACTATGGTCATCCCTTATGCATATATCAATGTGAAAATTTGATGCATCGATGTTACACTTGTATTTTCCAATGCTTGGTTTGCTCCACTCTATGTTTTGAGGAGCTGATTGTGCAATGTTCGTTAGGGATTGAAAATTTTGAACATTTAGCCAACTTGTAATCAAGTGTTTAGTTGGTTCACACATTGTTTGAGCAGTATTGATAATCTTTTTCCACATTTGATTATTCCTACGCTTTCAAATATTTAATAAAGCCAACATATTTTAACATTTTTTGGAATTTTGTTAATTTTTTTCTATTTGAAGTAATTGTATTTTGGACACGTCGGACACTAAATTGTAGATTACTTTCTCGATCGAAATTCAAATATTAATTCGCCATGTTATGCATTGTGAGAGTCCTCTCTAGTTCAATTGACCCGGTCTATGTTGTTGAAAATATTTAGTTGTTAATTATATAAATGTAAACTATTTTAAATTTTATACTAAATTGTTGAAATATTTAGTTGTTATATAAAAGTAAAATTTTTTAAATTTTGTACTAAATTTGGCACCTGTAACAATAAAAACGTACATTAACGATGAACACACAATTTACATCATTTTATCACTGTTAGACGTTATATACATTGATATAGTTTTTTATAAAAATGTTAATTTTTTTTGTTGACTAAAACAAAAATGATAAGCTAGTTTTGTATTTTTTTTTCTTCAATACATCATCCAATTTCAGTATTCTATTAAGCTAAATTTGAGTACCCATTCAGAGATAAGATTAATATTTTGGGCTAAGTTATCATTTGGGCTTGGCAACGTTGTGACTCAAAGATTATTACTACCGACACCCCTACATTTTACAAACATGATCTCCACATTCAAAATTCTGCATCATCTAAATACCACATTGATGGAGCTAGAAGAGGGGGATTGTTGTAGGCTGTGCTGGAGTTATTTGTAGAGCAGATAGAAATTTTCTTGAAGGTTTTCCTATAGTATTGGTAGCTTTCACGAGTTTATAGTAGAGTTGTGGCGAGTTTTTGAAGGATTACAAATGAAATATAGGAAAGATTTTAAGATTGTTTAATTATGGGTTGATTTTGAAACAGTTGTAAGAGTCATCTAAAAGGGGGATGGGTTAGTGAGTTCGGATGGAGATTGCGTTAGAAAATTTATAAGATTTTAGGTGCGCCATTCTTATCATGAAGCTAATAAATGTGCACAGAAATAAAAATGTTCAATAATTTCAATTTGTTGGAGCAAAGAGTATATATACCATAAATATTTTTTGATTATATAATCTATTCCATATCTATATGGAATGCAATATGAAAAGGCAGCATGAAAATACTCATTATTTGATTTAATGATACAAAAAATTTAATGCTTAGATAATTGAATAGTACACATGTTTTAATAAATTTTTTTCACATTTATCTTCTTAACATATGTCTTAAGGGCACATGTTAAGATTCCCCTTTGTTTATTTAATGTGTCACCTATAGCATTATTTAAACATTTTGTTTTATCATTGATATTTTTCTCATTGTTGCAAAATCTCATTGCTTTATGAATTTTTTAGGTTATGGCATCTTCTTTATTTTCTCTACCCATTATGTTTTGCCGCTGCAAAAACACTAAAAGCATTTACCACTCACACGGTATGTATCTAGTTCATGTAAAAGTTGTGCGGCAATTTGGAATTGTTGAATACAAATTAAATTCAAAATGAAGTAAGTTATATAAATTACTTAAAAAAAAATATTCATTTTTAAATTTTGAATCCTTTTAATGTGGGGTTGGGTATTATAGACTTAGTACTTTGAACAACAAAATTAAAATGCATACACTTTAAAATTGAATATATTAAATTGTACTACCATATAATTTTATCATATTATTTTGCCAACCTTACTAAACATTCAAGGGCAAGCTAATTGGTGCTCGTATCCAAATTAAAAAACCAAAAATAAGTCTAAAGATGGATCGACATAAATAAATAGTACAAATACAAAACCACTCTCTCACTTTCTCACTCACAGTGACACTTTAATTTTATGATAACATTGGTCACCAAAATTTTCGTCTCTAACACTTAAGACTTTTGCTCAAAAAAAAAAAAAAACACTTAAGACTTCATCTCTAAACTGAAGTTGCCATTTTTGTTTTTCAAGTATATAAATAATATAGTATGTAAATACTTAAGTAACTACATGAAAATAATTATCAAGTATCCTATAAATTTATATTTATTTATATAAGTATTCATATTTCAAATTTTCAATAAAAAATATATATTTCAATTTATTAAACATCATACTATGTTAAATATGTTTTTAGTCTCTATTTTTATATGAGTTTCAACTTTTAGTCACTACATTTTTTTATTGTATTTTTAGTCATTCACGTTTTCGCCGTTTGTATTTTTAGTCACTTTCGTCAATTTTTCATTACTAGGATAACAAAATTGACCACATATGATAACTTAAATTGACTAGGATAACATTTGCATTGAATGACGTGACATCTATGTGTCATTCTATGCGGCTGAATCCATTATCCAAGTCAAAAAAAATTGGCGAAAGAGATTAAAAATACAAACGGCGAAAACATGGAGGACTAAAAATATAATAAAAAATATGTAGGGACTAAAAATCGAAACTCACATAAAAGTATGGACTAAAAACATATTTAACCCTACATTATATTATACTTGTTTATGGCGTAAACTAAATATCATCTGCATGTAACTGCAAATAATAATCTCTTGAGTTTTGTGAGATTTAATAGATCAACAAACTCTTTCTAAAAAGTTTAACGCTGCTGGCCTACTACTACTACTGCATGTCCAAGTCAAGGAACCAATAAGAGATCCAAGTTAAGTTAAAAAATACCATATATTACTCCTCCGTCCCAAAACATAAGTAAAAATAGATCAACAAAAATTAATGTATTTAGACTAAATTTTGCACAAAATACATTAACATTTATTGACATTTTTTGCTTATATTTTGGAACAGAAAAAATATATTATAGTATTTAGACTAATAAAAGTATAAAACAAAAACAATTTACGAAGAAATAATACATTTCCCGCGCAAAGTATCCGCCATTTTATTTCATATATTTTTCATTTCAACACACTTTTCACTCTTTCAACTCAAAACCCTAATCCCTTTTCTTCTTCCTCTTCGATTCTTCTCCGATTCGTTTTAATTATTCTCAAATCTCAATGGCAACTCCAAATTCCAAATCGGTCTTCAACATCGTAACTTCAAGAGAGCTTGATTCCTTTCAAGGTAATCTCAAAAACTCATCACTCACTTCACAATTTCATAACTCGATTTTTGATTTTTTTTTTTCTAACTCGATTTGCGTTTTTTTCCTTGTTACAGTTCGAAAACGACCTCGCATGGATGGTTGGGTTCATGGTGTTTTCGAGATGGGAGCTTTAGCCACACAGCATAACGGTGAAGATATTGTTCCTCTCGCTCTCTCTTTTGCTAAGGTATTCAATGTTCAATTTTTATTATACCCTTTTGTTTTCCTCTGCAAAATGTTTTGTGGGTAATGCCCATTTATTGTTTTTATGATTTATTTATTTTTATTTGTTTTTGGTGTAGACTTCGAAATTTTCGCATATTCTTGCTTTATCTAATGAGGAAGGATATGTTAGCTTGTTTGATACTCGTCGTAAATTCTTACAGCCCTCGTGCTACGAAGAAAATGCAGGTTTGTTTTTATGAGTTTAGTTGACTTCATTTTGAGGGTGTTGAATAAACTGAACTATGATTTATAGGTTTAATAAGAAATTGCATGCATTTGTTATTGAATTATATCTCACATAAAATTGGAATTGTTTGGGTTATGGTTTACTTATGTGAATGTTTTCCCTCTTTTGATCTCAGATAATGCAAGGATTTGTGAATGGAGTGCACACAATAATGCTGTTTTTGATGTCAATTGGATTAAGGTAGGCATTGATTTTCCAATCAAATATTCACATATTTTTAGAATAAGTTTTTGTTATTTCATCTATTGATTGTTATTAGCTTGGATTGTTTATTTTGTTAGTGTCTTAATTTGATTTACTATTGTTTGCAGGATGATACACAGATCCTTACTGCTTCTGGTGATCAAACGGTGAGTCATCGTGTTGTTTATCAGTTACCATTGCTTGCTAAAACAGTACTTTATGGATTAATTTCGATGTTCTCTGTACATTGTTGCTCTTGCTATGTTGTGTTTGTGATTCTCACATATCGTGAATATGTTGATTGTTAAAATAGGATTTAAATAGTACCCTACATTCGATACCCCCTTTTAGATTTTCAGATCATGGTTGAACAGACTTTACTGAAACACAATTCAGTAGTTACCGATTTCATGTCATTGAGTTTAAGTGCAATTGTTTTTCATCATCTCTATAATTAGATATAATATCATGTGTTGTTTCCTTTAAGCTGATTTTATCTTGAATGTTCTTATTGTGCTCATATACAGGTGAAGATATGGGATGTTCAAGAAAAGAAGTGTCTTGGAGTGTTAACAGGGCACACGGGGAGTGTGAAATCTTTTTGTTCTCATCCAACCAGTTCTGGTAATATTTCCTTGTGTATGCATCTCTGTTTCGACAGAGTACTGGATTTTCTATAACCACAGAGTAATGTATTAGCAATTTACATTCTTTTATCTCCAAACTTACAGATATTATCGTCTCTTGTTCAAGAGATGGATCCTTCCGGCTTTGGGACTTAAGATGTAACTCCAATACTAAGAATAAGCATGGAGAAGTTAGCATAAGGTAAGTTGCAGTTGGAGTTGGCAAAATCTTACAATGAGCATTTACTGTACATGTTAAATTGTTAATCTGTTAATTATTAGTTTCTGATGAACTTAATGTTTATTTATATCTGTTTGCTTCTCTAGTTCAACGGCTGTTGTAAAGGGAGCACATCTTTCATATCAAATATACCGAGTAAGGGGGCGCAAGGCCAGGGTAAGTTGCTGGTGGTCCACCATTCCTTCACATATTGCAAGCTAAACCTTTTCTAACAACAACTCTCACATGTCAGGGTGCTTCCATGAGTATTACATCTGCCCTTTGGCTCAAGGATGAAGTTTCCATAGCCACTGCTGGGGCAGCAGATAGGTTAGTTGAATGTATTACCCTTCAAAATAAAATTCAAGTTTCTTTGAGCTTTTAGACGTGTTGATAGATTTTTTCATTTAATTGGTTTATTTCAGTGTGCTGAAGTTTTGGGATACCAGAAATTTAAAGAGTATTGTCACACAAACATGTCCTCAACCGGAATCAACAGGAAAGGTTAGTCGGAACTGAGTTGTGACGTGGTAGTGTTTGAGTTTCTATACAGTGAGTGTGGCTTAGGAGTTTGCAAATTGAGGGTCCTGAATAAAATGAACTGTGATTTATAGGTTTAATAAGAGAAGAGATTACATTTACATGCATTTCTTATGGAACTATATCTCACAAAGTTAAACTTAAATGTAAATTTCATAGAAATTGTCCGCTGTATTATGCTTTTTTGTATTACTGAATTTTGAACATAGTTGTTTTATTTTAGATATTAGAAAGCTTGAAATGATGTTATAATTCAATCTCTTGACTGTATTCTTCATTGTCCTTTCAGCAAAGATTACATGGTATATCTAGCTTGTCCCAAGATGACAGCGGACTTTTGCTTTCAGCTTCCTGCATGGATAGCCGGTATTCTCCTAAGTTCTATTTTTGTGTGAATCCAACCATGATTTCGAGAACATTCAACATAACGTAAAATAAACGGTTTTTTTCCTTCTTGCAGAGTTTATCTATATAATACACTTCAACTTGAAAAGGGTCCTTTAAGACATTTTGAAGGAGGTCGTATAGAATCATTTTTTGTGAAGGTGAGACTTTCGCCTGTAACTCAGAATTTCTGGTATTCAGTTTATTTCATAGCTCCTGACATTTTGTCTCATGTGTTCAATTCCAGGCAGCAATTAGCCCCGATGCATCTAGCATAGTGTGTGGTTCTAGTACCGGAAAAGCATATGTTTGGCAGGTTGCTTTTCTTACTTTCAATAAGCTACTCTAAATTTGACACATAGGTTGCAGTAACGATGTAATTTAACTAAACTTTCAAAAACCAGGTTGACAAGCCTCAAGTGCCACCTACTATTTTGAAGAGCCATGAAGATGATGAAGAAGTTACCGCAGTTGACTGGTAAATTGGAAATTAAGTGCAGTTTTAGTTCTATCTGATCTGATATGAGATTCTAACTTTATTTGTTTTGCAGGTGCCGCTCTGATATTGGAAAACTAGCAACTGCGTCTGATGATTTCACAGTAAGCAAGACTGTTTATTTATTTCTATTGCTTGTATTCCCTTCTGTTTAGGATTGTCTATTGACCTATTTCTTAATGCTACCTGAATTGTTTTTCTTAACTTTTCCCAATTTTTCTTTTTTAGATCCGGATATGGAATCAGCGCAGTTATGTTAGCACAACAAAGTCTCCATTTTCCATTCGAAGAAGAGTTATGGCCATGCCTAGAACAGAGTGCAAAATGCTATTAAACAATGAAGAAATTTGCACCAAGTCAAGTCTCGACGATGTATTATTCAACGAAGTGCCGCACCACCCAATGAAGTCAGCCACTCCAATCACACCACCTAAAACGACTACATCTGAAGGCCATAAGAACCAGCTTTCATCAGAATTTGATCTAACCATATCTCCTAAAAACACTCCAGAGTCTGCTTTGAAGAGTCCTTCATCTGTATTGAACCCACCGCCCTCCCTAAAAAGAACTATCCGCGACTACTTTGTAGCATCTTCGTGACTCTTGTAGGCAGATTAAACTAGCTAAGTTCTGTTGGCAGTTAGTTGTAGATAGTGATCCTGAGATAGAAGTGGCACGAGTTGTTTGGAATTTCTTCGACTATAGTATTGGGTAAGGTTCCTTTAAAGTGCATAAAAGGATTGGTTAAAACAAGTGAAGAAGCTAAAAGCTAAATACATGTAAAGCTAAACTTTTTTTGCTTCTGCTGATTTGCTAGAGACAGTGTGATATATTCTACTATTGATTAGCACACAAATTCTACTGTCATGTTTTGAGGTAAACAATTATGCTAAGTACTGCGCCGGCTCAAAAACAATTGTTGATATTCGTTTTGAATTGCGAATGGGAAGCATGACTAGGCATAAGATGCTTGGCATGATTTGTATGTGCAATGTATAGAAGTGAATGCAAGCACTAAAGTTTTGATTGTTGAGGTTGGAATTGATATGTTTATATTAACTGCATTTGCATATTCTTTTCTAGATGATTAAAATTTTGCATTGTAAGTTAGTGGTGGCTACTAGATGGGGAAGAATTTTAATCCAAATCCATTATGTTCATATTGAATGTGATTTGAGTTATTCTCATCACTGTTGCTCTTGCTTTCTTATTCTCACACCACAACCTCCTCCATCAAACAAATCCATAGTTATCATTTCACACCATTCAACATTGAAATATAAATTAATCTTCTTGCCACATGCTCACAAGTAAAAAAAATTTATTATTCATTTTATGAAGACAACGATGGACTTTAAACAAAACATGCATAAGATAAATATATTTCAGTGAAAAAAAAAGAAAAGAATAAAAATAAATATATTAGAATCTTATTTTGTTTTATGTGAATATTTAGAATCTTGTTTTAATTTAAGTTTCTTTTTTCAAAAAAACCAATATTTTTTTAACAAACATTAAATCAGTAAAATGTCAAAAAAAATAAAAATATAGCAATGTATATCAATCTATTGCTGATCAATTAAACCATAGAATAGAACACATGGACCATACCCTAACCTAAATAGCAAGAAAGTGACCAATGACCATGCTCATATACTACACCGAACCGATTATCCAAATATTATAATAATTAAAATGAGCAGAGAGATTATCCAACGGGGAGTTTTATCCCATGCCACATTGGCCAAAACAGAGAGATTACCGATAAAGATTTGAACATAGGTGGACATAGATACACAGTGTTCATCACTGTTATCTTCATCATTGATCGCAGGGATCACTTCTTCATCTTCAAGATTATTTCTTTTTTCTTCGAGATCGTTTCTCTGTCCTCTTTCTTCATTGTTGATTGCCGCAGAGATTACCACTTGATCTTTGTTTTCACGGTTAAACACTTTTGGGTATTTTCTTGCTATTATGGCAAAAGATGATGAAGGTCTCGAATTTGCTCGGTTTGGTTGGCCTCCTTTGGGAGGAGCCATGGCTTCTAATACTTTGAGAGGTTTTTCTGATCAAATGATAGGGTGCAAGCAAGTTAAGTGATAATACGTATATATAACCATAACACTGTAACCTTGTTAACCGTCTTAACGGAATCAACCGTTTTGTAACTTATCATTCTCACGAATACAGGTTAACTGTAGTCGCTTATTTCCTCCTAAAGACGGAATATAAGAAATATAGTGCTTATTGAAATGGAATAAATGAGATGATACAAGCCTTAGACTTTGATACTATATGTTCTTCTAATAAGTGGGTAACTTGTTCAAGTAACTACCCCAACTAACCAATTAACATAACTGTCAACTAATTAATCTAACTAACTTTCAAGGATTTGAATTTACTCAAAACAACAATTATATCTATAATTAAGTGTAATACAATCACCAAAAAATTTAATTAAAGAAACAAGATTTTATTAAAGCTAATATTTTTTTTATATGTCATGTTAACTACTAATATTATTGGGCACTAGTTAAGAAAGTTAAAAAAAAATTAAAATAAAATTTACTTTAAAAAAGGTAATTTATACTTTAAAGAAATACTAATATACAACACCTCAAAAATAGTAGTTAGCACAACACATGAAATATTTTAAAATTATTTTAAAGAAGAAAGTCTCCTAAAAAGTTATTTTAAAAAAGAAAGTATTCTAAAAAGAGTTATCACAAAATGATGAAATACTTTAAAAAAAATTTAATTTTTTTGCAACAAACGGATTCCATGTGCGCTTCTTTAAGGGTGTATTTGTTTTAATAGTATCTAAATAGTTAGAGGAGGGTAATAGACTTTTATTCAATATTCAAGATACCTGCCAATTTGAACAAATATTATAAAAAAAATGAAAGAAATGAAAAGAGGAAAAATATAAAAGAATAGTTAAAGAGAATTAAAATATCAAAGATATTGCTTATGTTTATTATCTAAGTTTATTTGTCGGATAATAAATACATAAATGTAATAAGAGTTATAATTAATAACGATCATTGCATACTTTTAATAATAAACATTTTTTTGTACACATCTTATACTTTTAACTAACATTATATAGTCATCATTTGATCATATGTATGATTTTAAGAGTCATATTTAATACTTGAAGAATTAAGTAGAATTGATTCAAAATTCATGTATATAGTTGATTGGTGGTGTCTTTATTAATCATTATGCATGACTACAAAAATCATATTTAATACATGAAAACGAAAGAAAATCAATTTTCTATGATTTATCAAATATTAAAAAAAATTACGTCATTTTAAATTTGAATCTAATTATACATTATCCATGTTTTCATCATTTCTTTAATTAATTATAACTTTGCAACACTTAACTTTATAAATAAAAAGTTAAATTCTCAATTTTAAATTAAATTGAAAATTAATTCTCGATCAAGAGTATCCATGTTTAATATTTAATTAAAATAAAATTTGATAATGTATATTTTACTTACCTCCAGGCTCCCGATTGAATTTCAGTTACTAGAGTATGTTTTACTAAAATTTGATAATGTGTATTTTACTAAAATTTGTATGATCAATATTAATTTTAATTATTTTGTTCTATGTTTCAGGTCATTTCGTATTCTACCACAAAATGATGTAAAATTTGTCGATTTCGTATCATACGTCAAGTCATTTGTATCATATGTTACAAAATGACGTAAAATATGTTGATTTCGTATTATACGTTACTAAGTGTTGTAAAATCTATTGATTTCGTAAACTATGCTCTGAAATCTATTGATTTCTTTGTTCTTAGGTGTAAAACACCATTCCGTATCCTACGAAACAAAATTATTTTGATTTCGGATTATAGAACCCAAAATATCCTAGGTCCATAAGTGGAGATATTTTGTGATTTTAAGGAGGTGTGGGAGCAACTAGGAAGACCTAAAAAACAAAATTCATGAAATCGACAACTTTGTTGCCAACCCTAATCAAACACTATGAGCAGCTCAAGTTATTAGGGAAGATAAAAATGTACTCCGTGAAATGGTATAATATTTGAAAATTACTTTTGCCATCTTATGACTTACTCAACTGCCTTACAAAATGATAAAAATATCCTTCCGTGGCTTAAGTCACGGATGTAGGAAAAATGAGTACTTTTGAAAAATGTCATTTTTTCTACATCCGTGAGTTAAGTCACGAGTGTTTGTAGGATGTCCGTGACACAAGTCACAGACAGGAACATTTTGATCATTTCGTAGGGCGCGCCCCATAAATCACAGGGTGATAAAAGTAATTTCAATAATATTTTTGTATAGGAGTGTTCATCAACAAAACAAATACAACTCAAATTGCAATAACTAAACTAAAAAAAAAAAATCAAGTTAATTTGAAGAATTATATTTAATATAAGTTAATTCATACATTTAAAAATTTATTTATAAAGATCCGTTTGAATATACCTTATTTTCAAACTTACGAAACTAACTTATCAAAATAAGTAAACTTTTATGTTAATTCATAAGTTCCCATGACAAAAAATTATATTTTTATAAACTAACTTGAAAAGCTTCTAACAATACATAAAATCTTATTACTTACATAAGCAATTTCGTATAAACTAAAAAATAAGTCAATTTAAACCGGTCCTAATATAGATAAATTTTCATTTTTTTTAATATCCAATTTAAATCGAAATATGAATTTAATTTTAAAGTCACTCCACTTTTATTTTTTTTGACAAAAAAACTCAACCCCATAATTTAAAAAAAATATGTACAATCTAAAATAGAGATTGAATTTTTTTAGATTATCATAATGATTGCATAGAATAGAACAACACAGACAGACCATTTTGTCTAAAAACAAAACACAGACAGAACATCGAGAAAGAGTTACCAAAAGCGCGCAGAGATTCCGTACGGATATAATGTCTGGCTTAGAGGAATTGAGAAAAAAGCTTGCACCATTGTTTGATGCTGAAAAGGGTTTCTCATCAACTTCAACTTTAGACCCAAATGATTCTTATACTGTAACTGTCTTTTCTTAATTTTCCTTTTCAACCGAACAAATTTGTTGTCAATTATTAATCTTTTGTAATTTTTTGTTCAATTGAATAGTTTTCAGATGGTGGAACAGTGAATTTGTTGAGTAGGTCCTATGGAGTTTACAATATCAATGAACTTGGATTGCAGAAGTGCAGCACATCATCATCAAGATTGAACGAGGATGATGGCGAAAAGACTTATAGATGTGGTTCTCATGAGATGAGAATTTTTGGAGCAATTGGTAGTGGTGCTAGTAGTGTTGTTCAAAGAGCTATGCATGTACCAACTCATAGGGTTCTTGCATTAAAGAAGATCAATATCTTTGAGAAGGTATTCTGTTTAATTTTGAATATTTATATTGGATTCACAATTTTCGATTGCCATTTGAATCTCATGTTGCATATATTAGATGTTAATTGTATAGGGGTCGACATACTCCATCTGGTCTCGTATGTAAGCAAAGATTCTTTTTTTAGGTTCATTGAATAACCGACTAGATACATCAATTATTCAGTGAACTTGAAAAAACAATCTTTGCTTATATTTGAGACCGGAGGGAGTAGTTAGCAAGTTGGAATAGCCATGGGGTAGTTATTAGGTTTTAAATAGTGGTTGTCATAATGGTCGTATTGCAATCTTGATACTGCTGGGAATCATCGTCAAATGTTGCTGAAACTGGCTCAACCGCTGCCGTGTTGCAGTTTCAGCAATATAATACATTAATGTGAAACAACATATTCTAAAATAGGTTAGGTATCAGTATCACTGTTTCAAGTAGGTTGTGGCGGTAATGGTCATATTGCTATCCTTGATACTGCTGAGAGTCACTTGAAACTGGCTTAACCGCGGCTGCGTTGCAGTTTCTGTTTCAGCAACATAAAAAACTATTATGTAGTAGCTCAGTTTCTGTTGCAGTTTCTGTTCACATGTAGTTGCAGCTAGTGCTCTATATTCAGTTTCAGACGATGATCTGGAGATGGTGTGTTGTTTCTTTCGTGCGCCATCAGACAAGGGAAGAACCTATGAAGAAGCAGGAACCTGAAATGGAGCGTCGTGAATCTAAACAACCGGCCCAGTCAGCATCAGTAAATCCTAATAACTGCACATATGATTTTCGAGGAAAGAACAAGCCACAACCAGGGGAATGCTTCAAATATTTTAAAACTCTGCAAGCAGCATTATAATGGATGGTAGTAGGTGTGGATAGAAACTGGCTCAACTCTTGTGTAATGAATGTGATGTCTGGGTGTGTAGTATTGAGATATAAGAGCCTACCAATGAGTCTTCAATAGGAAGGAATGTATGTATATGGAGCTTAATGGAAGGATCTGAGGGAGTGGAGATGGGCTTAGAGCCAAGGAATTTAGAGTCATTAAGCAAGTCAAGGCAATACTTTCTCTGACAAAGAGAGATACCAGTTTTGGAGTGAGCTACCTCAAGTCCTAAGAAGTACTTCAATATACCATGATTTTGATTTTGAATAAGGAATCCAAAACCGACTTGATATGTTGGAATTCTTGTAGGGAATTACCTGCTAAGATCACATCATCAACATATACTAAAAGAAGAGTAAGAGTGGATGAGGTTTTCTTAACAAATAGGGAATGATCAGAGCTGGCTTGACTGTATCCTTGGGCAAAGCAACGTGGAAGTAAGTTTCTCATACCATTGACGGCTTGCTTGTTTTAAGCCGTAGAGAGATTTAATGAGTTTACAAAGTTGGTTAGGCTTTGATGGTGTTACACCCGGTAGAATGATCATATAAACATCTTGTAAGTCACCATGCAAGAAGGCATTATTAACATCAAGTTGGTGTAAGTGCCAGTTATAAATGGAAGCTAAGGCAATAATGACTCTAACAGTTGTAAGTTTAGCCACGGGAGAAAATGTATCAAAGTAATCCAAACTTTCAATTTGACTATAGCCCTTAGCAACCAAGCGTGCCTTGTAGCTTCCAATACTACCATCAGCCTTATGTTTGATTTTGTACACCCATCTACATCCAAAGGGCTTCACATTAGGTAGTAGATCAACAAATTGCCAAGTACCAATTTTATCAAGGGCCTCTAATTCAGGTTACATAGCCTTATTCCAGCACTCAAATTTACTATCCTCAGCAAATGACTTGGGTTCAGAACTAGTAGTGGTAATGGAAAGACTATAATGACAGTGAGAAGGAGATAAATTTGAATAAGATATGAAATTTGAAAGAGGATAGGATGTACCTGGAGATGAGGGATCTGAGTAATCATGAGTGAGGCACAGATTTAATCCTTCAGATGTGATGGAGAATGCTTAGCCTCTTGATGATGTTCTCAATCGAACAGTGAGGGGAGGTGGGTCAGGGGTGGATAATGAATTGTGAATAGGTTGATTAAGAGAAGGAGATAAGCTATCTGTAGGTAAGGAAGAGGGAGCAGAAACAAGAGGGGTTGGAATATCGGGAGAAATGGATGGCTTGGGAGGCAAGGTATTGAAATATTCCCAATTATGAATAGGTGGTGGATTCTGAATAGAATAGGGAAGAATATGTTCATGAAATGTAACATTTCTAGAGATGAATATTTCATGGGAATGTAGATCTAGAAGGACAGAACCTTTGTATCCAATGGTATATCCCAGAAAAACAGCTTTTCTAGATCTAGGGTCTAATTTGGACCTGTGGCAAAAGGTTGTGGAGGAGGGGAGTATTGGAAGGGTGTATTAACTCTATTAATGATGTAAGTAGCATAAAGGAGGGCATAAGACCAAAAGGTTTTAGGTATTTTGGATTGGAAAAGGAGAGCCCTGCCAACATTGAGAAGGTGTTGGCGTTTTAGCATGAGAGTCACTAGAGGAGTAAGGCAATTTTTTTTGTCTTGCAAAATGAAAAATTTCACAAATGGATTTATTATCGACAGAAATTCATGGAGACAATTGACTCATATTAGAGAGTCTAGAATTAGACAAATGCCCTAAACGAAAATGCCATAAGGCTTGATTGGGTATAGTACTGCTATTGACAGAAAGAGGATTAGGCAAGTGTGAAATTTAAGTAGAACCATCACGAAGCTTAGCATTAGTCACCAATCTGTAGAGATCTCCAATTTGACTATCCAAACCAATCATCTTCTGGGACTTGAGATCCTGTATAACACATTTAAAATCATAATCTGGGGAATAAAGGACATTAGTAAGATGTAAATTGGGAGAAAAATAAACTGTGCCTGCATAAGAGGCTAAAACAGAAGATCCATTTGGTAAGCAAACATGTATAGGTTTAATTTAATGAAAAGAACTAAACCAATGTAATGAAGAATAGATATGGTCATTAGCTTCAGAATCGATTATCCAATATGGTGATTTGGTATTAACAGCACCAATGAAGTGACTAGTTATACGTGATGCAGAAGACTCATCTGGTAATGACCTTGATGAGTCATGGAAGTGGATATTTGGTTGGAACTGGGAGCATTGGTGGGAGAATTTGCTGAAGGTAGAAGGTTTGTTTGATGAAGTAAAGCTATGAGCTGAGAGTATTGGTCCTGAGTAATACTGACTTGACCATTTGAAGATCCTTCACCCGCAGTGTTGCCAAATGGACGTGTCTCATTACCATCAGCATTTGAAACATTAGCAGAGCTGTGAGACTTGTTGAAGCGAGGTGGATAACCATGCTTCTTGTAGCAAATTTCAATGGTGTGACCAGGTCGATTGCAATGAGTGCAGAATCTAGAAAAACTCTTGTTAGAGCTGTTTGCTGGACCCTTACCAAGATCTTGAGGTTTCTTGGAATTGAAGGCATTGATGAGAGTATTAGCTTCTTCATCAGAGGTGACTGGTTCAACCTTAGTCACAGAGCCATGATTGCTCTCTTCTTGAACAACCATAGAATATACACGATTGGTAGAAGGCAAAGGTTCCATAAGCAAAACTTGAGTCTTAACAATAGAAAAGGAATCGTTTAAACCTGTTAAGAACTGGATAACTTGATCCACAAGACGATATTCACGAGCAGATCTCATAGAGTCACAGCGGCATTGATGAGGACATGTGCACGTAGGCATTGGATAATGAGTATTCAATTCTTCCCATATTATGAAATGAAATGCACAAAGGCTATTTCACTGATACCATATTATGAATGTAGAAATGCATTGAAAGAAGAATGAATAGAATTGTTTTCCTTATATTATTCAATAGAGCAATGTCATATTTATACAAGGAGTAGAAGGTGTATCATAAGCTAATCTATGCTTTATGTACACTATAATAGCTTGTAGTCCAAGTAACTACTCTAACTGACATCTGAGCTGTATCTAACAGTTATTATTGGCTATAACTTCTATAACTACTTTGTCTTCAGTTGTAACCTCTTCCATAGCTTGTGTATGCAGCTGAAACTGGATCCACCGCGGCTGTGTTGCGGTTTCGGCCACATAAAAAACAGTTATGTAGCTGCCCACTTCGCAATTTCGAACCTTTTTTTAAATCCCTGGCAGTTATTGATAAACTACCTATGTCCGCGCCTTATTTTCTAATTATCAATAATACCATTGTATTGTATTCCTTGATAGTGCTGAGAATCTCATGTTGCATAGATATCAATTGTATAGGGCCCCACATAGTTAGCATAGCCATCAGGTAGTGTTATTAGGGGTTTTAAACAGTGGTTGTGGTAATGGTCATATTGCAATCCTTGATACTGCTAAGAATCACTGTTAAATGCGGCTTAAACTGGCACAACTCAACTGCGGCCGTTTTTCGGCCACATAAAAAACGATTATGCAGTAGCCCACTTTTTAATTTTGAACCTTTTCTTTAAACCCTGGTAGTTTTTTATAGCTACCTTTTTCTGCGCCTTATTTTCTAACTGTCAATAATACCCTTGTATTGTATTCCTCTTTTCAGTTTGAATGTATAAGAAATGTCTCTTAGCTCTCTTCAATCCCAATTCTTACTCAATTCTGATAATATGAATGTGTTTTTTCTTGCTGTGATACCTCTTGAGTCTCGATGTTATGTTTTGAAGAGTGTTGTCAAATAGCGGCGGTATAATGTAGCAAAAGTTGAACAAACCTCTATTGTCCTGCGATATTATTTAGTACAGAATGTTGTCAAATAAAAGCTATAATGTTGCTATAACACTGTAGCGTTGCGGAATTTGAACAAACCGATATTTTCCACAATCCACAATTGAAAACACTGGTTTTGAATATGAATTTGTTAGATCCTTCATTTGTGTGACTCTTTTGATGATATATAAGAACAACATGGAAATAATCTCAAACATTTAAGATGATCATATCATAATAATTTCATATTGTCTTATTGTGTGCTATTTTTTGCACCAATTAGGAGAAAAGGCAGCAGTTACTTACTGAGATAAGGACGTTATGTGAAGCACCTTGTAATGAGGGTCTTGTGGAATTTCATGGTGCATTTTACACTCCAGACTCAGGACAGATAAGCATAGCTTTAGAGTACATGGATGGAGGATCACTTGCAGATATTTTGCGAACGCATAGAACGATACCCGAACCTATTTTATCATCCATGTTTCAGAAGCTCTTACATGTAAGGAACATATATTCTTACTTTTCATTTTGAGTTTGGTTACTGAAAACATTGAGAACTGTGATATGCTAACTTGTTTGGTTTTTGATCTTTTGGAAGGGTCTAAGTTATCTTCATGGAGTCAGATATTTAGTTCATAGAGACATAAAGCCTGCTAATTTACTTGTAAATCTCAAGGGGGAGCCGAAAATTACCGATTTTGGTATTAGTGCTGGTTTAGAGAATTCAGTTGCAATGGTTAGTCTATAGTCTATACTCTATTAGTCTCAGTTTGTTATTGTCATGCATTGATTTCGTAGAATTGTTTGCGAATGTAAACTTCATTCTTTGGTCAACTCCGGAGTACACTACTAATATACAGTGTACCTTTTCAGTGTGCTACATTCGTTGGAACTGTTACTTACATGTCACCCGAGCGAATTCGAAATGAAAGCTATTCTTATCCGGCTGATATTTGGAGCCTTGGTCTTGCACTTCTCGAGTGTGGTACAGGAGAATTTCCATATACAGCTAATGAAGGTCCTGTCAATCTTATGCTACAGGTGTGCGTTGATGCTTCTTCATGTTATTTGTTTCATTTTGTTTTACAAAATGCTACACATGTCGGCTCCATTCTGCTAATCTTATTGCACACACGTACTTCTGTTTGCAAATATAACTATACTTGCTTTTTATGGCAGATCCTTGATGATCCATCACCATCTCCATCAAAAGAGAAGTTTTCACCTGAATTCTGCTCCTTTGTCGATGCATGCTTACTGAAGGATCCAGATAACAGACCAACGGCAGAGCAGGTAAGAGAAACGAGACAAACCTTGATAGCATTTTTTATTTTGCATTTTCAGGCTACCCTACCTAAACCACAAAATATTTAGCATGCACACATTCTTTTGCACTTCATCACAAAGTATGAATCTGCCATGGTGTAGAGTTTTATTATTTTGCATTTCTGTTTTCCATTGCATTCTTTCATCGTTGAAAGTATGATATTTTATTTAGAATATGTTGTTTCCAACATTTCACCCAAATATTGATGTCGATCTTTCATTCAGACACTCCATTAGACATAAATGTGATGATTTGAACTTGATAATTTTGTGTTATCCTACTGCAGCTTCTTTCGCACCCCTTCATTACGAAGTACGAGACTGCCAAGGTAGATTTACCGAGTTTTGTTCGCAGTGTTTTTGATCCTACGCAACGAATGAAGGACTTGGCAGATGTAAGTTACATAGATATATAGCTATATTATATAGATTTTGACATGTCTAGTGGTTTGTGTCAAAAGTTTAGGTAGATTTAATCTGAAGCGGTTTTTATTTTGAATTTTCTCTGCAGATGTTGACTATACATTATTACTTACTAATTGATGGACCTGATAATTTGTGGCAACATACAAAGAACTTATATAACGAAAACTCAATTTTCAGGTGTGTACATTTTTTTTAATAAATGAGGTCTTTTTTTTTGAACTTTTGAAGCCTACTAGATCAATGATCATGCTAACATGAGTCTTGTATATTTTGCAGCTTCTCGGGGAAACAACATGTTGGTCCTAACAATATCTTCACGACTCTATCAAGTATTCGAACTACATTAATCGGCGATTGGCCACCGGAAAAGTTGGTACATGTGGTTGAGAAGCTTCAATGCCGAGCGCACGGTGAAGATGGAGTTGCAATAAGAGTCTCAGGATCCTTCATAGTTGGTAATCAGTTTCTCATATGTGGAGATGGCATTCAAGTTGAGGGATTACCAAACTTTAAGGATCTTGGAATTGATATTTCTAGTAAGAGAATGGGTATATTTCATGAACAATTCATAGTGGAACCAACTAGTAATATTGGATGTTACACTATAGTTAAACAAGAATTGTACATTAACAAATAATGTTACATTATTATTATTTTTATATGAATAATGTTGCATTATTTTTTTATTTATGTATTTGCTTAGTCCTACAAATGCTAAAATAGTTTGTCAAAAATAAAATAATATAAAAGTGTTTGGTACATAATTGAGGATGAAATGGAACAAATTTGTATTCTTGTGTCTTTTATTTTAGGTGAAATTAAAGTGCACAAATTTTTAGGGTCATGACCTTTACTATAAATACTACACCTATAAAAATGTAATTTACTTGCTATAAGTTTACTAATTTTATCTCCACGAATGGTTACTATAAACAGTTCTTAATTTTATTCTTTTTATTTTAAAGAAAAAAACAATGCTATATGCTCTCTATTATAGTAGAACAGCATAATGTGATTAATTTGTCAAGTTAATATTAAGAATGTTTTAATATTTTATTTACTGAAATTATGAATGAAAAAATGAATTTGATCTTCAACTATAATCGTGTGCATTTGATCTGTTAAAAAAAGGGAATTCATAGGATAATTCCAATTGTACTACGTTTAGATTTAAAATCGTTTATGAGATTGGACAAATTAAAAACTAAACAACTGAACAAAAACTGAAATTCTTATTTTCTATTAAATTATAAGACAAATTTCAATTATTTCCTTTTAGTGATTCAATACTTTATTTTGTTTGTAATTGCTTATTGGAGTAGGCCTTTGATTAGGAAGGGTTCTCTTCCCATCCCGTCTTTCTTTTTCACCTCCCGAGTTTCTATTTATAACCTTGAAAAAAAACTTTGGTAAACACGTACCGAAATTTTAAACGATGTAAAACACATGTTTTTCTATATTGGAAAACTTCGGTAAATGAAAACCGAAGTTTTGAGAATAAAATTAAGGGTAAAATTGGATTTCTGGAGGGTGAAAAAGAGACACGGAGGATGGGAAGAAAATCCTTCTTTGATTAGGCGCCCCACGGCCATGAGTTTGTCCAAAATCCAATTGATAAACCTTATTCAAGTTCAACCAACATAAAAAAGAATTTCTTCCCACACCCTCCATTTATTTGAGTTAAGAGAAGTGATTAATCACTTTTTCAATTCTCCAAACAAAAAACTTTATTTGAAGAAGACAAGACTATAGAAATTGGGACTTGATCCTCTCCATTCCTTTTTTCTATTCCTTTTTCTCTTTATAAATTTATGTCTATCTCTCTCTTAATCTTCTCTCTTTCTTGATCTTTTTTTTTTCTTGATCTTCTCTCTAAAATTGTATAGGAGAGAGAAGGAGAAAACAAAGGAAAGGATAAGATGTCAGGATCCAATCCAAGGGTTTGAAGAAAGACTAAGGTACGTACGTACTTCATCCCAAAAAACAAGTTTTTTTTTTTTTTTTTAATATAATATGATATGATATATTGATGGTCTATTTAATATTTTAGAGCATGAAAAACCTCACAGTTCATTCATTTGCTTTTGATTATAATTTTATTTTATAAACAAACTAAATTAAATATTAAATGGATTTTAAATCGTTGCATTTTAACAATAATTTGTTAAATTAGTACATTAATGAACATATATAATTTATCAATAATTTTATATTATTATGTTTTAATATTAAAATAACTTTGTGTAGGACTTATAGAGTATATTTATTTTATTTTTTTGAAAAAAGGAATTACTTGTATTGAGATTTTCTCCATCATGCACAATTGAAACAAATTTATTTATCGTAAGTTTGTATGGTAAATTAATAAATTTCACTATTAGACCAATATATAATATCACATTTTATTTTATCTAATAATAACTTATATTGATTTAATGATAAAATTAAATTTACATGATAAAACACGGACCTAGATTGAGTACGGTTGAAAAGAGATAACTAAATTGTAATTAGTCCTATCTAGATCATCTGATAAAGATCAGATGGTCTATATTTACAACTCAATTTTATATTTAAAAATAATGAAAACCTCATCTTAACATATTAATTGTCTTGATAAAAAAAAAACATTGATTGTTTGGACGATCTAAATCTCCTGATTCTATACTACTATAGATTTTTCCTTCTAAAAATTCATGCATCACGTGTGTGTGTGTGTGTTTATGACTTCTATGGCTTTATCTAATTCTAATGGTTATAGCAATGTATCATTAGAAATATTTGAGTTTATAAATTGAGATCGGAAACCACATAATAATTGGAAACACATCAAAGTATATAGAGGAAAAAAAATTATCCTACCACTAACTCATCTCAACAAATAAAATTATCCTCTCACGGTAAGAACAGAAATTTTTACATCAGTATCCTAGCTAATTAACTAGATATAATCATAACACAGAAATTAACTACACATACTAATAATGGTTGCTAGCATACTTATAAAACTCAATTGATCATGCTAATAACAGATTGATTTGTGTATTGAGCTTTATCTTAACATTTTGATCTCTATATCGTAGGTTACATTTCATTATTGTTCAACCTTTGCTGAAGAGTAAAGACCTTGCGTCAAAAAAAAAGAAAGAGTAAAGACCTTGAAAGTCAAATAATTTGTTCTGCAGAAAGGTTACATTTCATTATTGTTTTGTAAGATTATACATGTGATTGATGATGCTAAGTCACAAACAATAAATAAATAACGAGTGCTAGTAGTATTACACCAGTTTTTATTATTTACCACACTCTTTTTAACATGTGAAATTGCGGATTGTGATGCGATTTTGCGATTATATGCGATTTTACATGGATTTTGCTCAAAATTAGAATTATATCACGATTCAAATCCTTTGGGATAAGATTTTAAGATTTTGCTCGCGATTCTGATAACAATGGCCAGTAGTATTACAACGGCCTTTATTTTTACCACACTCTTTTTAACATATTCTCTTTTATTAAATTAAGTTTCAACAGAGGTCTCACTATTTTAAATTTAAGGTGGACATTATATTTCTCTTGTAATAGATTTTTTTTATGTCCTTCCAATTCCTTCTCAGCCCCAGTGACAATCACACACGTAAATTCCAACATTTTTTATCGCGTTGCGTAGAACCTACAAATAACATATTCAATATAAGAATTTATCAATTTGATCCTTCAAATTTAAACTATAGATTTATATGAAACAATTATGTAGACATAATTATGATTTTCGTAGAAAACAAGGTTAATTATTAAAAATAATTTCTTCATTATCCTATTGATTTACCTTTGAAAATCAGGAAACTTTTTTAAGAAGAACGATGAACAGTATTCCATAAGATAGAACTTGATGGTAGTTCCGTCGGCTTAAAAAAAAAACTTGGAAAATCATAAAAAAGTCTTGAGAGTTTGGATGCGTGTTTTATATGTATTTTGAACCAAAAAGTCTCTCAAAATCCATCACATAAACAAATCCATCAAAATCTGTAGACTTTTAAATATCAATAGACATTTTAAAATGATTGAGAAATATCAATTAAATACCAACAAATTTTGTTGCAGTGAATTTTTTTTTTATTGTCTTAATTGAATACCCATGATTTATTTAACTTTTATAAAAATCTTGATTGAATATCATAATTTTTTTTACAATATCATAAAAAAATCTTTTAAACTCCTATGAAATCTTAATCCAAAAATCTTATTATTTTTGTTGCGTAAATTTGATATTTTATCATAAAAGGAGGAAACTAAGAAATTGAAACCAAAAGAACCTTCAATAAAACAAAGCCATGGCTGACCGGAGCAACAATAAGGTTCAGAGCAATGGTTCGTCGGAGCAGCGAAGGAGGCGGTGATAGAAGGCAAAGGAGTGTGTTTGGATTTCATTTCATACGTGGAGAGAGAGGATCGATAGAGAAATTGGAAGAGAAAGGAGGAGGGAAGAAAATTACAGAGAGCAGAGAAGAGATCGACAGAAATAGTGAGAGATGGAAGAGAGAGAGAAAGCCAATTTTTTAGGAAAATACAAATAGTAAATGCTATATTTTAGGAAGATACAAACATGCCTAGTAAATAATTGCTTATTGGTATATGAAAATCTATGGTTAAGAGCATTAATTTTTTATTTTAATTAAATCTATGGCTCCTTCTTTTATTTTAATTTTTTGCATAGACAATTGAGCAAGAAAGATTTTTGAAAAGATAAACAATTTGATCATTAACTAATGACCTAAAAATTAGATGAGAGAATAAGGATGTCATTAAGAAAGGGATTAGGAGGGAAAATAATTAGGGTTAAGAGATGCTAAGTAGGGTTTTAATAAGGGCTAAACATAAGTTTTATTATAATTAAGATTAAGATTAAGATAAGATTAAGATTAAGATTAAGATAAGATATAATTGTCACATTGTGGTTTTAGTTAAGATATGAGGTTTCTATATACTTTATGGTGGCCTAAATGGGCCCCACACACGAGCAAGTGATTTTTTAATTCTTTGTTAGAAAAAAGAATACTTTTTATCTGGATTTTTTCCTTTGCTTCCTTCTAGGAAACAACTTATTTGAGTATTTTCTTAATGATGGAATGATAGAGGAAGAATTTTTTTTTACACAAATTAATGAATAAACTTGAACCGGAGTTAGTATAAATTTATTCATTAATTTGCATGATTTTATTTTCTTTAAGTTTCTTTCTATAAAATCAAACGAACTCTAAAGTGTATGTAGTTTGACGGTGAAAAGAATTAACTTTTGCTAAATAAATAGTTAATATATAAGACTTTTTTATGGTAGGAATATTTAAGACTTTTTTATTCGGTCATTAATTGCACTTTATAAGTAAAAAATATGGACTATTTTAATATATTTAGCTAATCTGGCCTACTACATATACATTTTGTTAATTTCTTTACATGTGATCTAGCTTGGATTTTTTATTTTGTGCTAGTTAGTTAGTAATTTAATGTATATTGATTAGAGAATGAATATTGAATGTGGAAAAAAAGAAGTCACTTGATTGCTTGCTAATTTTTATTTTTTACTGAAATTGGTATGTTTGACATATGTCTGCCGTAATATATACTATGACATAATGGTATACATATGTTGTCTAATGGATACTAAATCTAAATGCATTGTCTACTGAACAAAACGCACAATTATGTGAATTCGTGAATTTGTCGTGAAAAGTTTTCGCTACATAAACATGAAGGTGTAAATTAGCAATGCTCTTTTCAATTTGGACAATAATGTACAACCATTCTTTTCTAAAACAATAGTAAAAATAATGTTTGAACAAACGGTGTGAAAGTAACATTTTTTTAATTTTCCAAAATATTAAACAGTCAAACAATATTAAACAGTCAAACAATATTATAGGTACTTCTATTACTCCCTTTTTGCCACATCTGAAGGCTATGTGATCGGTGGTGACGGACTCCGCCGGAGCGGCGGACTCCACATCTGAACGGTGACGGACTGCCATTTTCATTAGCTTCTTAAAACATAAGATCATAATTTCTTTTCCATAGCTAGCGATTGCAACAATTATTCTCACTATCAGAGCAGCCTCTGCATACGCAAGAAGGACAATAACACGATTAAAAGTAGTGCTGACAAAGAGTTCCAATGGTGGTGGGGGTGAAGCAGAAGAGTAAACAACATTCATGGTTGAAACTTGGAGAAAAAAAAAGAAAAAATAAGAGGGATTTTGTGCGTTGATTTCAGAGAGAGAGAGAGAGAGAGTGTTTTACGAATTGAAGACAACTGAGCATTTGTTCATTTTTTGTGTTGATTTGAGAGAGAGAAAGAGTGTCGCATTGCACTTTATTAGATTAAAAAATTATTTAATTAATGGATAATTATTCTGTCAATAGAAATGAATAAATTCTAGTAGATAGAGATTTTCATTTTTTTTTTCAATAGAAATGAATAAAAATCACCTTTTTAATACAAATATGAACATAAATGTTACCTTTTTAAGTTTTACCTAGCTTAAAACTTTACATTTAACTCAAATTTAAGTTGTTATACATATATTATTGTACAAATAATTTTAATATGATTTGTGCAAAATTGTGATTAATTCACAATGCGACGACCGTAATTCGTAACGCAACAGCCGTAACAACCAAAATCGCAAAATCCTTAACGTAAATGTGACCGCGACCGCTATTTAAAACCTTGATTATCTTAATTTAAATCATCTTGTTCACTCTCCTCTACATCTCTTTCCTAATTAGTCATTCCTTTATATTTCTCTTAATTTCAATTTTTCTTTTCATTAATTTTTTTTAAAATAATAATGAGAGAGAGTGGGATCAAGAGAGATTAAGAGGATTGAGAGATGTAGAAGATAGTGTAGCAGATCTCATCCCTCACATTAAATTTTATTATTGAAGAAAAATATCAATTTTTATTTATTTGAAGAAAAAATCTTCAACTTCTAATACTTCTTGATCGTAAAATAATATTACTCTCAACGTTCTTCAATGAGTGATCTATTTTAACTATATACATTCATATATTTTGCTTTGATTATATTTTCCTACTAATAAATAAAAATTAGCATATGAGATGTTGGATTCGTCTCAATAAATATTTTTCAAATATCAAATTTTTATCCAGGTTCTTACACCTGCAACAATCTATATTTCCAATATTTGCCAGGTTCTTACACCTATGGCAACTTATCTTTCTAGTTTTGTCCAGGTTCGTACACCTAATTAAAATACCAGTTAGTTTCAATTTATGCCTCCAATTTTACTTCAACCTAAACTCTCTCACCTCTAAATCAGCTTATAAAAAAAATGACTTCTACCTATTCAAAGTAGAATTCTTTAACATAATATTTACAAAAAGTTCAATAAACATAGCTAAAAACAAAAAAAAGTAGCTTTTAACAAACAAACAAAAAAACAAAAGAAAACTAATAAAAGTAGCTAAAAACATACCCAAAAAAATAGTTAAAAAGATGAATTGCACCAATTAATTGGTGGAAGTAGTAAAAAAAATTGAGTTGTTTAAACAAATGATTAATGGTTTGATCTGCAATTCTTTATCTATCTTTTTTTAAGAAGCCAAAGAACCATTCCTTATCTATCTATCAAGTACGAATTCTCCTCACATTATGCGTGTCTTGTGTCAAACACCGATATAATACCGATACTTATAATTATATATATTGAATTATATTTTTTTTTCAAATTACTATCAGTGTCGACGTGTCAGTGTTTGTGTCGTTTCCTATATCCGTGTTTCATATGCGTCTCAAAGATTCTCCGGCGGAGACTAATCATCCTTAAATAATATGTAGTTATAAAATATTGCATTGGAAGTTGAGTAGATTAAATATTTTAAGATAATTTTTTATTTCTTTTGAGTCATCTATTTCAGAACGGAGTGAGTATAATTCTTCGATGTGTGTATATAGGAGTAATGCATTAACAAATTCTTCTGAGCGTCCGTTTGAATTTATTTACTTCTAAATTTATGAAAAAAAACTTATGCTAATAAGAATTTATGTTAATTTTCATAAGTTCTCATTAATGAAAATTGCATTGTTGTAAGTCGTTTTTTTTCAGAAACTAGCCTGACAAACTTATAATAATACATACAGAGGAGGGATTCGTTGACTCCAGGAGTAAGTCTCCATTGACTTACTCCGCTTAATAACTCAATATCGGCATTATATTTCTTCAATCCGACCATTGAATTTAAATATCTCATTGAGTAGACCAACTCTATAAATTTTTATAAAAATTTAAAACCGTTTGATAATTTTTCTGATAACTTCAATTGAACGTACGATAAACTTTCAAAAAACCGTTGAATTTCAATAATCTGAATACATAACTTTTATTTTTATTTTTATAAAACTTTATATAGTTGATCTACTCAATGAGATATTTGAATTCAATGGTCGGATTGAAGAAATATAATGCCGATATCGAGTTATTAATCGGAGTAAGTCGATGGAGACTTACTCCTGCAGTCAACGGATCCCGCCTCATACAATAAAACTTATTTACTCGTATAAGTTATTTCACATAAACTAAAAATTAAACAAATTCAAATGGACCCCAAGTGGTATATAAATCTTTTATTCATTGATATTTTTAACCTATTTTGTTTTGATGCTTCTTTTTTTTAGGAAAATTATATTTGTTGATATGAAGATGAACATCATCATTTGTCTTTTGATGTTCAGTTTCTTCCTGATTGTGGCCGGAAGAAACTTGCCATCTTTGTCCTCTCCTGATGTTAACTGTGATGCTCCACCAGTTCAACCCACCTTACCTCCACCGCCTCCTAATGCATACCTATTCTTATTGTTGTTGGATTAGAAATTTGGATTACTTATGAGATAGTGAAATGCATACGGTCGCCATAGTGTAGTTAAGGCTCATATTTATGTCTTCATTATGTACATCTTTATTTTATTTCCAAACAGGCCCTAAAACGTAAATAAAATAAAAGATATTTATTCAAAAGTATAACCTTTAGAGTCATGAATATGTTGAATCTTATGCTCTTTCATAAATATTCTTCATTTGTTATTTCTTTGATAGTATTTTCTTTATGGATTCTTATTTATTTAACATTATAAAATTTGAGCTAACATGAACTACTACTTTTTTTTAAACTAGTCTTTATCCATTGACCCATCCAGGTAAGCTATAAAGTACCAGTCATCAATTATTAATTGTATTACCTCAAACTATAAACTATCGCTAACTTATCAATCATTCGTTACTTTTACCAAACAGAATCATATAAGAGTTTTATTACCATTTTTAGTTTCTTATTTCTTTTATAGACACTAGTTAATATTTTCTTATCTTATGTTAGTTGGTTTTTATTCTTCAATTTTTAATTGCTGAATTTGAACTCTTTAAATTTTAATTGTTCGAATTTGACTTTCAAAGTTTACCCCATTTGGTAGTATTTGTTAGTACCCATTGACTTATGTGCCATTTTATATAAAAATGTTTTCAAAAATTGAAAACAAAAATTGTTTAAAAAACTGTTTCAATTTTTCTTATAAGCTTTTAAACTAAATAAAAATTCAAAGACCAAACGGCAAGTCATGCAAAATAGAGTAAACTTGTGCGAGAAAAGTCGAGCAATTGCAATTTGAGAGATCGGCAAATTGAAATTTAAAACGCCAAAATCAAATAATTATAAAACTTAAAAAGATAAAATTGTAATTAAACCTGTAAAATAATAAACCTGCCTCCACGAGAAAAAATATTAACACATTATAAACTTAAAATACTAATACACTATAGTAAAATTTATAAAGAATGCATTTTTAGTTTACCATTTTTTTTTTAATAATGCTAACGATGCATTCTCTAAAACATATTTTTCAACCCAAATTTCTTTTATTGATTCTATATTCATACCGGTTCTATCAAATTCATATAGAACCCATACTTCTACTACTATAGAAAACAAACTCACTTCTAACACTAGAATACTCTTTGTGGCTGCTGAGTGAGATAACTTAGGTTTTTCCAATAGTGTATGTATGTATGCCACTGTAAACAGAGTCCAATAGTTTACGCTATATTTTGATACCTATCTGACCATATTCCATACCTATCTGATACAAATCAATCAAACAATCATAAAACAACACCTAATACCAATATCTCTAACCCAAAAACAAAATCAATATAGCTCAATGACGTGGTTTTTATAGTAGTTTGTTTCCCATCATTTCTTTATTTTTACTTTCCATGTTCTGCAGGCTGTCCTTGATGCTCACAATCAAGTTCACTATTGTGAGACCTTATAACTGGATTGGACCAAGAATGGACTTCATTCCTGGTGTAGAATAGATGGCCCAAGTGATGGTGTCCCCAGAGTTTTAGCTTGTTTCAGTAAAGAACTAATCAGTAATCACAGAGGAGGAAGGGGGAACTATTTATGAAACACAGACACGGACTGACACTAACATGTAAACACCAAAAATAATTTGAGAAAATGTAAACGATTGAATGTGGTCAGTCGGTCGCATGCAATAGTGTCAGACATGTGTTAGAAACTTAGACACGATTTCAACTTGAAGCTCCACATCAATTATGGCACTCAACTTACCTAAAATAAAAATGGTCAGTGTAATCATATTTCCTCAGAGAGGCAGCCAATATGATAAGCCATAGTAGTATCTGAGTTCTGGTCCTTCGAAGATATGGTTGACAAAATTCTGGCAAAGGAAAACTTCCAGTAGGGCCGGTGGACTGGGGGTAACAACAAATTTGCTTGTTTATCCATGGCTAGTAGCTTTGAACATTTTCTGTACACAAAAAAATTGAGATTAGTAGCTCCACCGCATGATATGGAAATCTCTATTGATCTGGAAACTGCAAACTAAACCTGCATGGTTTTGAAAATAGAGTCTGGTAGCTGCAAATCCAGTGCTACAGCAAAATAAACAGAAAGCTAAGAAACCTCAATTATGTAGAAAATGATAACTTCCAACCAAAATAAGTATTAAGATATGCAAAAGGGGGATAATGTCAGTACCAAAAGAGAATACAGTGATGTTTCAGCTTGGTTACCAAGAAAATACTGCACAGCTATCGTTGCATATTCCTGCAGTGGAAGATAAAAAACTATATTCAGAACACTTCAAACAGTTGCTGAAAGGATCACAGGAAATAAGACGTTAGCAACAGAGACCATTACCGTAATATGTCTATACACATGATGAACTGATAATCCTCTTGCATGCACATAGCTTCCGCTCTGTTAAAGCAGAGTACAGTTAAACATAATGAGCCAGAGTTAACATGAAACTGTTATAATGTGGACTGGATGGATGTAAAATTCAAGCAAATTTTTAATTTACTATGAAATAAGAAAAGAAGTGAAGAACAAATTAATTTGTTTTACTATTAAAAATAAGTTATATTACAGATAAAATAAAATAAGTCATAAAAAAACAAGGGAATGAGATATCCAAAACAAGGAGAAAGCAAAACGAAAGAATATAAAAAATTGATCCACTGTATAGTCTCTGCGAATAAGAAATGTCAACTGCCTTCAAACAGCCATTAGCAGAGAACCAAAGAACTATGGAAGTTTGTGGTGCAAGATGAAATGAAATTGAAGTTTTATGGCTGTGTAATATGATGTGCTTCATACAAGCTAAGTTTACAAAAGCTAATCCACATTTCTATCAACTACGGCTTCAGGAGAGGGGAAAGTGAAGATAAATTTAACCCAATGTTAATGGTTTGATCCAAAAGCATAAAATAACTAAAGTCTACTAGAGTAGAAAGAAGAGATGTGAAGCACCAGATCAAAAATCTTCGAAGGGGATAGGAGTTACAACTTAATGCCAAGTTGGCCATTGAGAGAGGGAGATATAGGGCATGCATAACAGTTATTCAGAGTGTAAGGCTGGAAAACAGTTAGACTTGGAAGAGTAGGCACTCTTGAATTGCCCATTGCGTCTTTTCTTTATCCAACCTTTGTAATCCTTATTCTAATGGTTCTGGATAATTGTTTCAAATATTGTTCTTTAATACAATCACATTTCAAGTCCCTGGTTTTGGGAGAGATCGTATGGTCCCTAACATGCAATAAGCATCACAGAACTAATACTGAGTCATTATTTATAATATCAATAACGTGCACCATCAAATAGTTCATACCCCATAATGAATATTAGAAAAAGAAAAACCATGATAAATATACCTCGTCTGGAGAAAAGAAAGCTACAGCATCAGGAACAGTGGAACCAGCAGGATGTAAGGATATAACAGCTCTTAAGATAGATGGAAACAGCAATTCTATCACTGCAACTTTCTCTGGAACAACCATTGATCCTAACCTTCGTTTATTAGAACCACGATAGTTATGTTCCTCAGAACTCTCGTTTGATGAAGAGGCGAGTGTGGAAGCAGTTTTTAACCAGTCCAGTCGCTCAAAAGTTGAAATTTTCACATTTGCCACATCCTTTTCCAAGGATTTGATAACATCTGGTAGCGTCCTTAGAAAACTCATTTCTTCCTTAGGATCAAATACAACTTCTTCAGACCCACATTGTTTCTTTGAAGTTGATTCATTAGTCTCAATTCCATCCTCGAGATGGGGAAAAAAACGTCTTTTCTGATCAGTAAAAGCTTTGAGAGCTAACCTGAAATCATTCAAAAGCCTAAGTGAGCAGCTAATGTAACATGGGTCAGCAGCATTGAGAAGTCAATAAGATCGATCATATCCATGTAATAGCAAAAGGAAGCTTACAAACTCCCCCATACCCAAATTCTGCTGAAGAAAGTAGAACTACTAAATGGTTGGGAAGAATAATGGTTCATGAATGTGGGCTGAAGTGACCAAAAGCTGTAAATTTACCACTTGACATAAAAAACCATATCCTCGCATCTATCCTTCTACTACAACAAGCTAGCATACTGGTACTAATAATTATATTTCTACACATAGGTATGAGGTCGTTATCTCACAGCATAACCTGGCTAACTCTCATTTTATGTATTACTATTGCTTGCTACAAATTCAGGAGGTAATAGCAAATTTTTAAGAACTAACATACTAGTATTCTCCCCTTAAGAATGCACATAGATCATCATAAAGAATTGAATACTTTTCTAATTACGTACACCGGATTCCAACATTCACTTCAGTCTTTTTATAAGTTAAATAGTTTATGTCTTCTACTTATAGAGGGGCCAAAATTGATTTTACAGGTCTAAAATTGATTTTGATATGTTAGATTTATTTAAAGTAGAATTGATTTTGCCTCCAAAATCGATTCTACTTGAAGCTATTCTAGAATTTGATTTTACACTAAAATTTATTGTTCAACTCAACTCACTTTTACATGCATGTATTCAAACATAAATCACTTCATTTTCAACTCAATTTTAGTCATAACTCAAATTTATGGAATCAATCCACTCAAATTCATCTTTTTTGTCACCGCAAAACCAAACATACACTAAAGAGATGGTTGATTCAATTATTTATAATTTGATCCAATTCCTCAAAATGAACTATCTAACAAACTAAATAACTAACTAACTACAAAAGGGAAAAGCCGAAACGAACCTACTCCGGTCAGTGGCAGAAGCACCAGCTTGAGCGGCGAGTTGTCGTTTCCAAGCATAAGCAACGACAGCTCCGTCCGGACAAACCAAAGGCATATTCAATCCCCAAACATCCTTCCGCGACCTAGCCGATTCACTGAGAACTGCAGCTTCCTCAAGCTCCTTTCCTAACAAATCAATCAAACAATCATAAAACAACACCTAATACCAATATCTCTAACCCTAAAACAAAATCAAATACACTAAAACCCTAAAAAATGGAATTGAAACGTAATTGCATACCAAGTGATCGAAGATCTTGAAAATGCTGTTGCATACATTCATTTTCTTTAACGAAAATCTGAATAGGTTTATTATTCCCTTGATGAGGTTGACCAGCGGAGATGAAAAGAGCTTCGAGAAGACGATCGGCGCCAATTCGAATATCAGCGATGATTCTTTCAGCTTGTCCGAGTTTTTCCATTGCTATAGCAACTTGCTTTGGCGGTGCCTCGGCCGTGAAACCTCCGGTGGAAGTGGCGGTGGTGGTGGTGGTTGAAATAGTTGGTGCCGCCGTGGCTTGGTGCTGTTGCTGCTCAGTCTGTTGCATTTGCACTGTTTCAACTGCTTGGGGTGTCAAAAAGAAAATGGTAGGATTCTCTTCGGTTAGTATTTTCGTACAATTTGGATTGGGCTTTCTTAAATAGTATAGGCCCATCAAATAATACAACTATAATCCATAATTAAGATCCGGTTTATCGGATAAAAGATAAATACATGACAGAACAACACATAATAAAATATCGCATTGCAACATAGATAGTGCTTTTGGTAAAATTTAAGGGATTGATAACACAATTTTGGTTGTATTATATTAGATTTTATAATTGGTTATGAGGTTTGACAAATTATGGGATAAGTGATCTGATAAAACCTGAACATTTGGTCCCTTATTAAACCACTTGACAATTTTTTGTCTATCAAATATCGCACGAGGTAAAAATTTGTTAAATATCTTAAAAGTTGTCATGTTATATATTGTTTTGTCCAGAAATTATTTTTTGCAATTTAAATATATTTTTATGGTTCATTTGATTTGCAAAAGGTAAATATTGAACATAATAGTATAAGACAAAATAACACAAGGTTATATTGAACAAATTTTATCTTTTAATGATAAATAAAAATTTCAATTTATCTCCAACTCCTAACTCATTTTTTTGGTAAACAAGAGGGCTAATAGCCCAAGAAACAGAGACTACAAAGTTATAAAACGGAGTGTAGCAACCCCAGCAATATCAAATACATACAAATTCTAAGAATAATTTTAAAAATAAATATAGTATAACTAAAAAATTGTTTTGTTCACTCTTTTTTTTTTTTTTTTATCAAACACATTCAGATAGTATTTATTGAATATAGTGTTTTGTTAATTAACATATAGTTTAAAAAACATTTATAAAAAAACACTTAAAGATTGAGTTTGTATATGTAGCAATCATAAAGATACACACAACACATTATTTTAAAATCAATGCATTAAAATATAGGCCAATGCTATGGTGGACCACCTCATCAAGTGGTCCATCGTGGACAAGTGGTCAATACTACTATAACGAATACGAATTTTACAAAATCGACCGTTGGATTGAAAGTTTATATCATATAGATCATCCATAAAAAAAATTAGAAAAATTGAAAATCATTTGATATGTTATTGAGATCCATAAAGATTAACGGTTTATTAAATACTGTAAATCTTAATGAGTCCCAAAAACATATCAAATGATTTTTAATTTTTCTAATTTTTTCTGTGGATGATCTATATGATATAAACTTTCAATCCAACGATCGATTTTGTAAAATTCGTATTCGTTATAGCATTGGTCCACCATGGACCACTTGAATAAGTGGTCCATATTAGAATTGGCCTAAAATATAAGCATAAATGTACAAAGTGCATAAAAAAGAAGAAGACAAAAACTCAATCATTTGCAAAGTATATCAACTTGAGGTAGCACTTAACACTACATGACAAAATACAATACATACATGCAATAATGTTTTTGAAAAATGAAAGTGCTTCAATATTCCATTGATTCATGAAAATATAGAACAAAAAATAAATTGAAAGAGTTGAGTTAGAACTTTGAATTTCTTATTTCTCTGTGCTTATGTGAGTTTTTTTTTTTATTAAAATTAATTATGGTTGACACGTATCTTCTGCTCACATTTGTTGTGATTTAGACTCAATTAAATCCAAAATTATGTAAATAATAGATTATAGGAAATTTCTCAATGAGACTAACCTAGCATAGGGTGCGCATTCCCTAATCTAAATTTTTCTTTATAAAAATGTTATCATGGCATGGCAGCACAAATATTAACAAAAACCAACACAAAAACAAATTTGGTAAAAGAAGGATATAATTGAAGTGTATGATGATAGAGTACAAAAGTATATTCATGCATCTTATTTAAGGATCTAGCTAAAGTGATCATAATGAGTTAAATAATTTTAAGCTTTAATTCTCTTATGTACAAAAACTTAATCAAACATTTCCCTATAAATCAAAAGGAATCTTACCAAGAATTACCAAACAAGAGTCCATTAAAAAAAGAAAAAAAAAGTGACTACATTTATTAACAAGAGATCATTAATCAGTATCAATTAAGTCATTTTTTTAATTATAAAAATTATAAATAATATCATTAATCTCTACATACAAGATGCGACATTTATCGTGTTTTAAATATTTTTATTGACATGGTGGTCACCAAGAAAGAGCAAATTCAGAGATTATAACATGGAAGAGGAAATATAGATATTCTTACTTTTCATTTTTTTTCTTTAAGAGTGTGAGAGAAGATCACACTCATTTATACATACTACCCAGATTTTAATAGTATTTTATTTTGAGTTGTTGGTTAATTAGTTAGCACTTATGAAGTTCCGATACTAAAAAAATGGCCAAGTATCATATCCGATATGTATCCGAGACTGATATTTGTCAATACATTATGATACTCGTATTAGAGAAATATCAGACAATTAATATTATTTTTAAAAAATAAATGGTTGATACGTGTCGAATATAAGAGAAGTATCGGACAATTAATGTTCTTTGATGATGAAAATGAATGAGATGAGAGTGATACAATTCGTGTTTCATCTTAAGTAGTGAATAATAAAGTATAATGTTCTTTATGGATAATCAACTATGAATATGTTCGGATTTTGCTTATTTTTTAACTTATGCAAATAAATAAAGTTTTATGTAGATTCATATATAAGCTGACAAATTTTTTTTTTATTATCATAAAGTACATTGAAAAGTTTTTAATAATAGATAAAAATTTAATTATTTACATAAGTTGTTTTACATAAGCTTAAAAATAAACCAATTCAAACAGCCCATATGTCTTTCTTGAATAGTACTAAGATGTTTATTTTGAATAATACTAATTATGTACTTTTTAGGTAGTACTTAACTTAAATATGTAATTACTAACTGTTACTTGTTTGCTTATTTTGAGTAATTTACATGTTAATTTATTATCATTGTCGATTTTAGTTATATTATATATTATGTATTTATATATTTAATTTTAAATTTAATTTTTTAAATAACATAACACGACCATACCATATCAAAAATTTTAAAAATTTTCATATATCGTCATATTAATATTGTATCGGTATCATATCATGAGTTTCATAGGTTAACTTAACACACAAGTACACAAAACAAATATACCAAAAAAAAGTACATAAAACAAACAAGAAAGTAAATGGCAAATTATAAATAAACGGCATTAACCAAAATATCAAGAATAAAGACCCTGTTTGGTCTATCACATTTTGCGTGGCCCATTCAATCACTTTCAACTAAATAATATCAAATTAATCTTTAATATTTTTAGACGAAGAACAAATTAGTCTATCTTTTAAATTAACAGAAGGATTAGTTTATTGCTTATATCAAATAAAATGTAGTATAAATTAATTTTACAATGGAAGCCTCGTATCTTCATTGACCAAAGTTCAATCTATAAACTATGCATAACTTTACAATTTTATTTTATTCTTAGAAAAAACCTCAATAACGTTATGTCGGTATATATATATGGAATGCACTATGTGGGGTATATATTTAACGATACAATTCTAGGATACTTTTTCTAAAAAGAGGTTTGTGGAATTAATTAGTCCAAAGAACACACTATATATACCTTTAATCATGTGGGGTATATATTAATTTGACTATACAATTCTAGGATACTTTCTCTAAAATAGGTTTGTGGAATTAATTAGTCAAAAGAACAAACTATATATATATACAATTCTAGGATACTTTCTCTAAAACTTTTTATATTTTCAAAGTATTGAATGCACAATTTTCAAAAAAAAATTTCCAAAATAACTTGCTTAATTAGTTCACTGGATGCACTGTTTAGCATTTTTCTTTTTTATTAATAGTACCTATCAAGCATTCAACATCTCCAACTTAGCACATGTTTAAAAAGTTATTAATGTCTCAGGCTCCCAGCAATAACTCTATATCATTACTTTAATAATAATAATAATTGATTATTTAATAATTATTATTAAACTTAATGTTAAAATAATTGAATTATAAAATTACAAAATAATGGAATAAAGAAAGGATTTTGAAAATTTGGATTAACAGGAGATTGATGATTTGACATGAAATTATAGAAGAAATTATTTTGGTTTGGATCCATTGTAAAAAATAAATTACAGCATTGTTTGGGTAATTTTCTTGATTATATATTAACACTATTTTTCTAACGGCAAATATATTTTAATTAAAATTAATGTGGATTTTAAAGGAGAGAAGAGAGTGCTTATTTAAGCTACAAATATATTTTAATTAAAATTAATGTGAATTTTAAAAGAGAGAGTGCTTATTTAAGCTATAATACCTATTTGGTACTCAAATGCATATTACTCTAATGGTATACCTAACAGGTACCACTTCATATGCACTCATATTACTTCTTTTGGAGCTTTGTTGAAGAATAAGAAATTTGCTAGGGTAAGACATTTAATTTGAATAGCCACTATTTGGAGCATTTGATGCGCTAGAAACGACATCATTTTTAGAGGAGGTTATTGGAAGTTTCACCATTGTGATCATATTAAATTAATTTTCTGATTTTGGTTACTAGGTCAGACTAAAAAATCTATTTCTTATATTTATTCGATTGGTGTAATGCTCCTCTAATTTATATCCAGAGCATCTAATCATACTTTTTTTTTAAATTTTAAGGGTTGAGTACCCTTGAATTTATAACATAAAATCTAATATAACATTTAATAAATTGTATTAATAACATAAAACCTAATATAACATGACGAATATTTGAGTATTATATATTCAGAAATTAAAGGGCTATCACAATTGACAATAACATATCACATCATATATTGTCGTAAAAAAAAACTACATTATATATTGATAAATATACACATATATCATATATATATAGCGTGTATATACAAAATGAGTCTCACCTAATTATATATTAATCCAAATAAATATGCAATACTTTAAATAGGAAACCCTAAATATTGAACTTTAAATTTAAGGGTCATGCTAAACAGTGTTCACGGGGCACTTGTTAAGCATACCCAAAAAGGAAAATAAAATAAAAGTTAATGCTTAAAAGTTGACTTTTTACAATTTCGAGATATTGAATGCACAAATTATAAGAAAAAGTTTCTTTATTAGTAAGCTTAACTAGTGCTCCGGGGACACTGTTTAGCATTTTCTTAAATTTAATTAACATATGAAACTATTTGATGCATATAAAAGGTCGTTGTTGGAATTAAATCACATATCATTGCTCAAAATTAGAAGGGTAATTATAAAAATCATGAGAATGATCAACATGTCCAAGTCCAAGAGAAGAAGAACCTTGAAGAGTAAATTGAATTAAATCAGCATTTGTAGCATCAAGTTCCTTTTGAAGCCCAAAAAGTTGTCTTTGTAGCCCTGAAATAAATCCAACACAACCATAAACTGGATCTTTAATTCTTGCTTCAGCTTCATAAGCTAAAGAATTCACTGTATCTTCCCTTTGATGAGGTAAAACTTCATTTAGAATTTTGCTAACATTACTTGCACCAAATATTTTGTGAACATTGGCAAATTTTTTAGGGTCTTCTTGTGGGAAATAAGGTGCAAATATGCAATCTTTATTGCATTTTCTTCTTAGAAACTTGCAAGCAGCACATGGAGTATTTGAGTAGCTAGAAGCCATATCATCAATATCTAATTAATCTTAATTCATTAATTGGATCAAACACAAATATCAATTATATTGTATAACCAACCCAACAAAATATTTTAATTGTAAACTTTATAAGGGAAAAAATTTTATTAAAGGGGATTTTTTTTTTGAAATAATAGAATTATCTGATGATCTCAATTCATTTACACCCTACAAAATAAAACACAATTTTTTATAATAAAATAAAATACAATTATTATATAACAAAACCAAACTAGTATATAAAAGTTTAATTTTAATAATATATAGTATGATTCATTGAGAACTATTGAATTTAATCTCTTTAATTCCATAGATCGACTAATATATCTAAACTAGGGTATGGAGACTTTACTTCTTAATCTCTCTCTCATTTTCTTTCCTTTGTGATGTTCACATGGAAGTGTCTAAAAGGGGCAAGAAAGATACACCTACCACACTAGCTAGACATGTGAGGAAGTTTCTCAATTTTCAACTATTTTCCATTGCATAATACCTTCAAAAATTTGAAAAACCAAAAGCATGATGATCTAACAATAGAAACATTAATTTATTAGGCAAAACTTCAACTTAAAAAAGAAGGGAAAAACAACATAAATATTTTGACATGAAACTAGGTTTTATTGAACGTATAATATGTAAAGTTAATAAATTATTACCTTCCACCCTTTGCTAGGCTTAGATCTTTCAAGATCTTCAAGAGAGAGAGAGAGAGAGAGATATTGGTTATGTTATAACGTTCCCCTAGGTAGTTATAAATAGTTGAAGAACAAGATGAGAGAAACCGTAAATATATTGACGACATCAACATGAGAGTGTGTATAGGGAGGCAAATAACATTTCTAAAGAGAAAGAATGGAAGGAAAAAAAAGCAAAAGACAAAAGTTACCAAAAAAACAATAGAAAAAGAGAGCAAAAGACAATAATTGCCATAAATGGGACATTAAGGTGAAAAAGAATGACAATGACATAAGCTTTTAATTATATCAAACACTAACAATGCCTAGTTTAACTTTAAATTAAAATAAATAAAAAAAGTTTAATTTGTCATAATCCACTTATCCACCCCAACTACTAGTTAATATTTATATACATGCTTGTATATATACATAGATAATTATTTGTGTTTAGTAGTATATAATTGTATTTGCCATTAATAAAAAAAAAAAGTAGTTGAGAGCCAAAATTAAGAGAAATTAAAAATGATGAACTATATCTCTATGGGTAGGTGGTGTGAGACATTTGTTTTATTTTATAAGTGAGAGATATGGTATAGTTAAAAGAAATTAAAAATGATGAACTATATTTTATAAATAAGAGGAAAAATAATACAAAGAGGTGTGTATATCTTTTTAAATGGATCCACCTTCATGATTTTTTGTTTATGGTTAGCAACACACTTACGAACTCTATTTATTTCTATATATGGCAAAATATTATTATATAAAAAAACACAGAAGTACAATAGAATATTCATAAGGGGTGTTAGAAGCATAAGAAGATGGAAAAACTCATTAAAGAGAGGCAAGGATCAATCAGGACAGATCTCCAATTAATATCTCACGAAGACCCAGTTTCACACTATTAAATTTTATCGGTTCATACAAAAAAGACGGTGCATACCCCACTGATTAGTATCATTTTGTGAGTTTTAGATAGTCAACATAATAGTTTGTCAAATTAACAATCACTCTAATATATTTTTTCCACTCAAACCCATACCCAAACCGCACATTTATTAAATTTGGTAAGACGGATCGATATGAGGTTTTTTGTTTGGCACATATTATACTATTTCAACATCTTAATGCCCTCAATTTAGGTCACAAGCAAGAGCTATCAAACTCAACAAGATCGATATGAGTTTTAATCAATTTAAATATGTGTGTTCGTTACCCATATTATTCTTAAGGTTGTCATATTTTTAGTAAAGAAAAAGACTTCAACAACTTTTTTAGAAAGTCTGTACCATGTTATCAATTATTTAAACAAATATTTTTAACCTAAGTCATCTTAAAAGGTGCTTAAATTATTTGTTGGGAATGAGTAGCCGATCATGTGTACTCCTGTAAAATTGCTGTCTATTTCAATTTTAGGTCTATTTTCTAGCTGTGGGCCGATTCAAGTCTAACGAATGTCAAAATTATTGCAGTATTTTCTTTGTCAAAAAAAAAAAAAATTATTGCAGTATTATCGATGAGTTTAAATTTGATGATTATTGTTAAGGTTAAAATTTTGAAAAATGTTATATGCATATGAGTTGGATGCCCACTTTTGTATCCAAAAAGAAGTTTGAAACCTCTCAAAAGATCGATTTTGAAACCTCATTGTTTTTTTGTCATCTTAGCTAAATGATTATAAAGTTTTAAAGATAAATAAGTGGAGTTAGATTTCAAAAATTTTATTATTGTTTTTCCGTAAATATATATATATATTTTTTTATTTTTAGTAAAGAAAAAAGAAGTGGTATAATAGTTTATTAAAATTTATTGAAAATGGGTAAGAGTTTGTCTTTCTACATTTAAAGTATCACTTTAGGCACTAATTAACAATATATGGCATAAGTGATAGAGATTTGAGTCTTTTAACTATTTAGTTCATAGTTCGATACTTGAACATGCATGTGTAAAAATATTTTACTTGAAAAGGTCAACAACTTAAATAGATCTCATTTATTTTGAGAGGAACAATAGAGACATGCAAAATAAAGAAAATAGAGTTACAAGAGAGTATATAGCAAAATCTAGTAGACTATAAACATAATGGACCCAATATTTTATTATCTAACATCCTCTCAAACTCATGATGACAAGAAGTGTTATAAATTTGTCAAACAAAATACGAAAAACACACCAAAACTATTTGAATAAGCATGTCTTAGTTTATAAAAACATCACTTTAGTTTTGTCAAAAAAAATAAAATAACATCACTTTAGAAAAAGATACTTTAGGAAACAAAAGTAACAAAAAAATAAAAAATAAAAACATTTTATATATTAAAATAAAACAACCAATTATGAAAACAGTTTAATTCATATGCAGTAGCAACGTAAAAAATTAGAGTTTGGGTTTGCTCCATTTACTACTCATCCATTTGTTGTCCATTTATGAGAGAGATAGACACAAATGAATATTAGTGGGATCCACTAATTGGTGGGGTCCACTTTTAATGGGTCCCACTAATATTCATTTGTGTCTATCTCTCTCATAAATGGACAACAAATGGATGAGTAGTAAATGGAGCAAACCCAAACCCAAAAAATTACACCATTAATCAACTACAATATTATTGGATTACTAACAATTTTACTTTAATCATAATTACTTTAAAAGTCATACAAATAGTACATTAAAACATAAAGTCATTAAAAACTCATGCATAAAATAACATATTTATTTAGAAGTTGGGTTTTTAGGAGTATCGAGTAAAATATATAGGAAGTGAAGTAGTGAATATCACATAACACAATTAGTTATGGTTTTGAATATTATAACCACAACTTTAAAGGTGTTTATTTAAACATAAATTGTGAATAATAGATATCATTTAAAAGGAAAATGTTTACATACTCCCTCCGTCTCAAAAAATTATAAAAAAATTCACACTTATTAAGAAAAATAAAATATAATAATTTGAAGTATAATTTTTTGTATTTCCTCATAATAAGTTTCTTAGGAAGATGTAAACATGATTTTTATTGGTTATTAATTATTGAGAAAAGAAGAAAGAGAGTAAAGTAAATGCAATAAACATTTAATTTTATAAAAATAAGTAACAGTAAATTTTAAAAAAGTATTTGATTTTCTTTTCTTCTTATAAATTGAGACGAGGGGAGTATGTTTTAAGAGAATAGGTTAAAGAGATAAATATAGAAATATTAACTTGATTTTTTTTTTTCAAGTACTATTTACCTTCAACTTTTTAAACATAAATTTTATATATTACTTAAGAAAAATGTTAAATAATGACTCGAAGCACTAATTAAAGAAACTAAATATAATATAATCATCTTGAGATATGTGTAGTGAATATTTTTAAAATATAAAAAATGTTATTTTCAATATAATTTATTTATTTTCCTTAATTGGTACTTCGAAGATACTTATAGCATAGCTTCTTATATCCAAATGTCTCTACAACCCTTTTACTTTGTAACACTTGTTAACAATATGACATTAAACATGGAAATGAAGATAGTCCTCCACCAACAATGAGTACTAGTGTCACTATTTGAACAATAATTTTTTACTATAACAATTTATACAGAACAAGCAAAATATAGAAGGCAGTGTCGATATATTGACACAGAAAATCAAGGCAAACTAAAAATTATTTAAATTTTTTTTTGTATGAAGGATTGTTCATAAGTTGTCCCGAAATAATTGTTAAAATATCACTTCTCTAATTTAAAATACTATTTGATTAAAATACTCAACAAAAATTGTATAGTTTAAGGGGGTTTGGAAATTATATAGGAGGGAGTACAAAGTAGATTCTTTTAATCATATTGGGCGAGAGGCTGGTAAAACAGCCCATTGCTTAGCCCAATTCTCCCTTTGTTTGTATTTCTTATTGACTCATTTTTTTTACTGTAGTTTTTTTTTTCTCATGGATATTGGCCATAATAAAGTATATGAATGTAAAAAAAAAACCTCAAAACACTATAAACTAGAAAATAAAAACATTATTATAAACTAATGAGATAAATTATGTTGAAAATGTCTACAATATTGGATATGTTTCTTGAAAATATATTTATAAGTTGCGACAAGTTCACCTTGCAAACCATTTTCATAACGGCTGTCGAATTTTATTGTTTTTAAAAGTGTAGGGGTGAAACTCATGTATACAAAATCTTGATAAATGAAGAATTGCGAGTTCAAATTTGTGTCTCAACATATCAAAAATTTATGTAGTCTTTTACTACATGACATATTTATATTGAATTATTTTATTTTTTCAAATTATTATTGATATTGATGTATTAGTATCGGTATTTAGTGTCAATGTCTATTCTTCATAAGTGAAGATTTGTCCATGGAATTTCTTTACATGTTTCATTTTCTGTGGTTATTTTCTTTCTTACAATTTTAAATACTTTTAAAAAAAAACTTTTGAAAATATATTTTCTGATTTTCAAAATATGATTTGAAATGCATTTGGATGGACATGTATGTATCCTAGTGAGCGTGATATACCAAAAGCTCTTATATATCTTATCAACCAATAATTGTGCTTCTCTAATCATTAGGAGTCATATATTGGTACAAATTATTTTATTCCCTTGCTCATAAAGAAACAAAATAGAATATCTTTTTTCATCTCAAACTTTCCTCAAAATGGCCCTTTCAATATTAATAGCTGACCCATAAAAATAAATTGTTTGTTTATAAAAATCCTAACAAGCATGCTGGAAGAATCAAAGTATGGCATTCAATATTTATAATTTTCTTTTTTATATAAATGAGAATAGTTTATTCGATACTAATCAAGTAGTAATCAATTATTAGGAGCATGTTCATATAAGTGAGAATTGCTTATTTAATTTGATTTTTTTGTCAGATTATTTAATTTGATGAATCATAAGTATATGATGGCTCTCCATTTCTTAATGCCTATATATGTTTACTTTGCACAACAATTGTAGTTGGCAAAGATGGTTATATCTTCTGCACACATCTGCAGTTATTTGAGTTAAATTCGAAATACATCAGTTACAGTTACTAAATTATACATATATTTTATAATAAATTTTAGCAAAATTATCCCTTAACATAATTTTAGCTAATGATTTAGTAATTTATTTTCTTTTTTGTCACTTTAGTTCTTTTGGTCCTTCATCCATGTTTAAATATGATTTTTCAAACTTTAAATATATTATTTTCTTTTATGACATACATATATTTATGATTGAAAGCGAACAAACAAATAAAATTATAAAATATTATTTGAAATTAAATTAAAGGAGTAAAAATGTACTTTTACCTAAATTTTCAATGAAAATTTTGTGATTTTCTCTTATATCTTGGATGCATCTCTCCTAGTCTAAATTTTATTTATAAAAAGTTATGTTATCATGGCATGGCTGCACAAATATTAACAACCAAACTGATACAATAGATGTGTGTGATGATAAAATAGAAAAGTAGATTCGTGTATCTTATTTAAGGATCTAAAGAAAGTAATCATAATTATTTAAATAATTTAAGCTTTGATTTTGCAATCATATGTACTGACTCATGCTTTAACCAATTTATACGCACACACAGTATTAAATATTTAATTTAATAAGTAATAAGATACAAATAAGTATGGAGATATATTCATAAGTGATAACTCAATCGATAATATATTAATATTGTTTAGTTTAACTTCTTTTTCGTAGTTAATTTGAATCTGAGATTTTATAGATTGGTGAATTTTATTAGTATACTTAATTTTCTTTTGTTGTTATACAATAAAATTTACTTGTTTGATTAAATGTGTTAATTAACTTTGATGCGTGTGCCATTAATATATCAAATTACTTCAAAGTAATGTCATACTTTATGGACATGATCAATGTTAATATAACTTTCATTCCAATGATAAATCTTATAATACAAGTTTGTGGAAAACAATTATTAAATGTGTCATATATTAAGTTTGACACAATGGTGTTAATTGGTCATGGTCTCTTATATATTCTTTTTTATTACAATAAGGTTTGAAGTCCACAAATAAAAAATTAGATTGAAATCAAACAAGGGATTGCACCTCATATATCATTAATTGACAAAATGACTAACTTTTATCGAACAAGACTCATAATAGATAATATCTCAATTCAAAATGCAATCAAAATTAACTAATGCATTTGTACATTGGTTAGCTTTTTCAGAAATAAATAAATAATAATAATAACGCTTCAATTCATGTTGATCAATCGACAAATTCTCACTACCAAAAGGATTTTCATTGGGCTCTCACTCCCGTTCACATTTGGGATATCTAATTTTATATATTTCATATGTTCAATTTAATTACTAAATATTTTAGACAAAATTATCACTACTTTCAAACTCTCCCATAACTCCTTTCTTACCCAAAAGATCAAGGCTTAATAGATCTTTTGGTCCCTGTATGTTCGAGGATTTTTTGTTTTAGTCCCTATATTTTGTTTTGTTGCAAATAAGTCCCTGAATATACAGATTTTTTTTTATTTTAGTCCATAAAGTCAAAATCCGCAGGAAAATCCGAAGGAAAATCTGCACGAAAACTGCAGATTTTCTTGCGAATTTTGACTTTAGGGACTAAAACCAAAAAAATTTGTACATTCAGGGACTTATTTGCAACAAAATAAGATGCAGAGACTAAAACCAAAAATTTGCGAACATACAAGGACCAAAAAATCTATTAAGCCAAAGATCAATAATAATTCACTTTATAGTTTTTTTTTCAACTACATTTTTTCTATCTTTAATATTTGAACTCAAAACATTAGTTAGTACTTGAGAACTCTGAATTCAGTTCCACTCTGAACTCTTAAAGAAGTTTCCCATTAATTTTATTAGCAACATGCATGTTACTTGTCTTCATAGGTGGATATTGGATTACCCTTCACATGCATGAACACAACAAAAGGAACAATAGATACTTTTTTTTTTTTTTTGAAAGGGCAAATATATATTAAAACAGGGTACAAGCAGTACCATTATATACAAGAGGCCAGACGGCCGAAACCAGCAGCAAACAGAAAATCAGAAAAACAGGGGCCAACACGCGCCCAGCAAAACCACCGTCACCGGCCAAGACATATTCCAGGCTCGAGGCACCATTCATAAAACAGGCAGACGGGAAATTTACGACGACTCATCCCCCACCTCCAAGAGAGGAGTTTAATCTGCTCCACCACCATATCCACATCCCTTCCACCATTAGCGAACAACAATTCATTCCTCGACCGCCAAATACACCACACAGTCGAGTGCCAAATTAACGCAAACCCCCTACCCTTCTTCCTAGATGCAGCCGCCCCTATCATACAATCAAACAGATACTGACAATTAATGGTAATGTTGTAATGAAGAAAGGACATGAAAAAGAAACATTTCCAACAAAAATATTCTTTTATGGATAATTGCAAGGTTGTCAAAACCGGACCGAACCGGCCGGTCGGGCCGGTCAGACCGTGGACCGGTGATGTATCCGGTCCGGTTAGGCCTGAAAACCGGCCTGCAGGCGAACCGATAAAAAACCGGTCGAACCGGTCCTGAACCGGGAAAAACCAATGAACCGGCCGGTCCAGATGGTTCGATGGTTCCGTTTTTTTATTAAAAAAAATGTCAAAACAACGCCGTTTCATATATATATATATATATATATATATATATATATATATATATATAAACGTCAAACGATGTTATAGTACTATTTTGTGTTATTGGACTTAGTTATTATGTGATTTTTAATTTAGTTTGACTTAGAACTTTTATGTCTAATGTATTAAAGTTTTAATTTTATATTAACTTTATGACATTTCATCTTTTTCATGTGTGAAAATAAGAAATATTAAATTATTATTTATTTATTTTTATTTATATATTAATTAAAATATATATTTAATTAAAAACGATCTGACCGGTCCGACCCCGATCCGACCGGTTGAACCTTGAACCAGTAAGCTCATCGGTTCGATGACCGGTCCGGTTTTGAAAACCTTGGATAATTGTTTGTAGAAAAGTGTATAAGAGCATGAGATATCTACAGTGTACACGCAAAGAATTTTGCCATAATAATATATAGTGACAATTTTGATGAATATAAACTACCAAAATCTCCATTTAATTTGTCCATATATAAACTTTATTTTTAGGTGGGCCATGGCGCAGTCCAATCTACTAAAAGCTCGACCTACATAATCTTTTTCCAAAAGAAAAGATTTTGAAAAATTAATAAAAGATGTAACTAACAAACAACTTGGGAATCTTCTAATGTGTGGGCTACTTATAGTATATGCAGAGGGAGGAACACTTATATAGTCACAACACCAAATGATAGGTGTTGGACACACACATATGATTTAAAAAAATTTAAAAATAAAATCATTAATTCATGTTTACCGATGTGATTATATTATTTGACATTTATTTTTTTTCTTTTATGTGAGTGTGCCTAAATGTATTTTATTTAGGGTTATGCCCAAGTAAGAATTGCTTTTGTAGAGGTTTAGGATGGACCAATTTTGATGTAAGTGGAAAAATATTAGATAAAAACAATTTAAAAATTTAGACAATAAATACAAGTAAATATTCATGATTCTTCATGTACCAAAAAAAATCATGATTCTTCATTTACATCTTTATAATTAGGCAATGGCTTAATTGGTCTACTATTTGAAAAACCTACATAAAAAAGAGTACTACGTCAGATTAAGAGTTAACCTAACTTTAAAAAAAAGTTAGATCAGAGATTAAAATTAGACTTTAATTTTTAAATCTCATGTTCTTTTTATTGTGGCTCACTTATAAGTCTCACATCGCTTGAAACTCAAGACTAATGATAGTTTATATACAACATGTCGCATTCCTTTAACCAATCGAGACGGGTAAACCCTAAAGCGGACAATCTCTCGAAGATGTGGACTGGAGGTCGGTTATCCCCCGCGGATAAATCCACGTCGCACTCCTTTAACCAATCGAGACAGATTAACCCCAAAGCGGACAATCTCTCGAAGATTGGACTTGAGGTCGGTTATCCCCCGCGGATAAATCTGAGTTCTGTTCGAAACAGTGGCGTCGTCTGTGGAACAATAAAATTCGGTCTCGAACCCAGCCCCCTAACCTAAACCGGGGAGCATATGTTTTGGATCACCTATAAATACCACATCGCTTGAAATTCGAGGCTATTGGTAGTTTATATACAACACGCCGCACTGCTCTAACCAACCGATGCGCCTTTTTTACAAAGGAAAAAATCGTGTCGGTTAACCCCAAAGCGGACAATCTCTCGGAGATGTGGACTTGAGATCGGGTCGACACATATTTATCCCCCGAGGATAAATCTGAGTTCTGTTCGGAACACTTTCATTTAGTCTGCTTCGAGAATGGATCCTTCCATTTTTTTTCTTCTCAATTTTCCTCAATTCTTATACCTGTCTTAATCAACTTTTATTATTATTTTTTTTTAATTTCAATTTTATCCTTTTTTTATATGAATGACCTAAATTATACATTATTCTCTCAATTATTTTTTACAATTAAAAGAGCAAAGAATCCATTTTCATCTCCTTAAGTTAAGTCTATTCTCAAATCTTATCTCTATTTGTGACCGTACAATATTTATTTTGGACTTTCAAATACATTTGGCTGACCCTATTCAAATTAATTAAACTCAATTTATACTTATTTATAGTCTTAAGTGTGAAGATGAAGAAGACTATATAAGCTACTATTTTAAAGCAACAAATTTTTTATTTTTGTATTGAAACTATTTTTCTAATATCAGTAGTTCATGAAGACCACTTATATCAAGCCACCCTACATTTATAGCCTTTATATACATGGAAGTTGGACTGCATGCCTAAAAAGTTTGGTGTGCTACAATATATACAAAAAAAAAAAAAATAATTAAAAACTAGATATTAAAAGTAAAAATGTAGACCAATTTTATATTTTGGTTGATAGCACTTTAGACTTCTATAAGGCTGTCGGCATATATGGAATACAATATGTAGGGTCTATATTTTAACTGTATATAATTAATTTTTATATATAGGATATATATTTTCCCTAAACAAATTGTGAAAATAATATTGGTCAAAGCTAAAGAAAAATATATCTAGTGTAGAGTATACTGCCGCCACTCATGATCATTAAAGTATATGAGTTATTCTATCTAAAAAAGAAAATGAAGAAAAGAAAGTGTGAGCTATATTTTATCATAAAGAAAGTATGAATGATAGTTCTATCAACCAAAAAAAAAAAATAGTATATGAGAGTTCTATCAAGTATCAACCAAAAAAAAGTATGAGCTCTTTTATTTTTGTTCAACAAAAAATAAAAAGCAAATATCCATCATGCTTCGAATTTGAAATAGATTTTCAATTTGCTTGCAAATTAAGAAAGAAGACAATCTACTTTTTTGAAGATGGCTAATAAGAAATTATACAAAATAAAAAAAAACAAAAAAAAAGAAATTATACAAAATTGGTGATATATAAATATTCTTTCACCTAAGCTGAAATTAAAAATAAATATTGTATCTTAACTGTAAATTGGTAGACATTACTTCTCTATCTTTAAAGTGTATGAATTTAATCACTAAACTACTTAATTGGGAAAAACAAAAACAACTATATATAGCTTAACTTGTGCATAGAAGAACAATAGCGCTTCTATGTTCGGAGGTTTTGTTCGTTCTAGGTTTTTTTTTAAATAATAAAAAAATTACTAATTTCGTCCTAGTTGATTGTTGTGTTATGTAGGGGTTATATAGTGGTATTTTGTTTTTTAAGATGCATACCTGCCGTTACTATGATAGTTGTACTTTCATTTTTGTTGGGTTTTACATAGGATAAGAAATACCACTAATTTCGTCAAAAAAGAAAAAAAAAATATCAATATTAATGATATTTTTTATTCTATGTACCGACTATTGTAATTTGGTGAGAGGCTACGAGAGAAAAAACTAAAATAAATTTTAAAATGTGGGATGAGTAAAGGATCACAATTGTATTTATTTTTTAAGATTAAAAGGAGAATATATTAAAACAATTAAAATAAAATACAAGTGGTATTCAATCTATTGAAAACAAATAAGTACAAATTGTACTGATCTACTAATATAAGCAAACACCAATAAAGGGAAGAAAAAAAACAATTCCCTAAACAAATTATCTAACTATACAATATAGCGGATTTACATTTCATTCTGTTATACAATATAGTGGATTAAAATTGTATCTTATTACAATAAATTCAGAAGTCAGAGAGCTATTATACAATATATCACATTATATAAAAAAATAAAAACATATTATTATATACAAAAGGAGTGACTATATATTCATCCAAATATCCAAAATACATTAATTACAAGGAAACCCTAAATGGTGAATTTGATATTTATTATTATAATTAAGAGACTAATTGATGCATAGAAAATTAAAGGTTGACATTTTGCTCAAATAAAAAAGTTTGAAATGAAATCACATATCATTGCTCAAATTAGAAGGATAATTAAGAAAACCATGAGAGTGATCAACATGTCCAAGGCCAATAGAAATTGAACCTTGATGAGTAATTCGAATCAAATCAGCATTTGTAGCATCAAGTTCCTTTTGAAGCCTAATAAGTTGTTTTTGTAGCACTGAAATAGCTCCAACACAACCATAAACTGGATCTTTAATTCTTGCTTCAGCTTCATAAGCTAAAGAATTCACTGTATCTTCCCTTTGATGAGGTAAAACTTCATTTAGAAATTTGCTAACATTACTTGCACCAAATATTTTGTGAACATTAACAAATTTTTGAGGCTCTTCTGGTGGAAAATAAGGTGCAAAAATGCAATCTTGATTGCATTTTCTTCTTAGAAACTTGCAAGCAGCACATGGAGAACTTGAGTAGCTAGAGGTCATCATTAATATTTAATTAATCTTAATTCATAGCAACCTAACAAATCAAAACATAATTGTTAATTTTATAACCAAACCAAAAACTATATGTAGAGAAGGTATGAGCAAACAATTAGTTTTTCAGATTGATGTAATTCACACTCTCTTTATATAGATGAAGAATTTGAGTACCCCTTATACTCGTTTAATTTTTTTTCTTATAAAAAAAATAATATAACGAAATTAAATACTAGTAATTATTTGAATTGACAACTTTAATTAATTTCAATCATAATATCAAAATAATAACATGCCAAAAAATTAAATACGACTAAAGCTCGAAAAAGAAAAAATTAATGAAAATCTAAACTTAATTCATTTGCACCCGACAAATCAAAATAGTTCAATTGACAACGTTAATTTCAATTTCTTGAAAAAAAAACTTTAATTAATTTCAATAATTTATCAAGATAATATAATTAACGACTGAAATTAGAGACAAAATATAATGAAATTTCTTTGAAAAACTACACCAAAATTTAAATTGAAAATTGGGAGTACAAATATAATACAAAATCATAAAAAACTTTATCCCAACATAAATATATATATGTTTATTTGTCATACTTAATTATAGCTAGTATAATATATGATTCTTTGAGAAATTATAATTCTATAGATATATCATGTATATCCTAAACTAAACTAGGGTTATGGAGGCTTTACTTGCTTGTTAATCTCTCTCTCTTTCCTTTGTGGTGTTCACATGGAAGTAGCAAAAAGGGACAATAGAATGGCACACCTACCATTTGGAAGATACATTCCATTCACCCGGATTTGCATAGCTTCCAAATATATCAAAAAACCAAAAGCTTGATGATCTAATAGTTTAGTTTATTAGGCAAAACTTCAATTGAAAAAACATACATATTTTGGCATGAAACTAGGTTTTATTGAACATATAATTAATATCTAAAATTAAATCATTACCTTTTCACCCTTAGCTAGGCTAGATCTTTCAAGATCTACTCTTTATTATAGTTTCATGGTGGAGAGAGAGAGAGAGAGAGAGAGAGAGAGAGAGAGAGAGAGTTTTAGAACCCTATCTAGTTATAAAGAGTTGAATTAGGAGAAGATGAGATAAATCCGCAAATATAGTGACAAGATGAGAGTGTATAGGGAGGCAAAGAGCATTTGTGGTGAGAAAGAATGGAAAAGAAAGCAAAAGAGACAAGTGCCATGAATGGGGTACCAAGGTGAAAAAGAATGACTATGACATGAGCTTTTATTTATAATAATAATATTAATATCAAACACTATACAAAAATATAGCTTCTTTGCATATGTGCTTTTATTTTACATCCACCGTCAACACAAATAGTCACTAAACCCTGGTCTTAATAAATTTCATTTTTTTTTTGTTTAACATTTTAAGAGGTTTTTAATATTTTTTTCCATGAAAAAAAACCTGGTGTTCGACACGGTAAAGGTGTAGATATGATTTGTCGAATTTATTACTAAATAGTAGTATTTATCTATGTTTTAATTAGAAGAAATTACACTCTTAAAGATGAATAAGTGAGATTACTGAAGTTTAAACTTTGGCCACCTGCATATATAATATAAAGTTTCTGCTAATTAAACTAAGCTGATAAGATTGTCTATTTTATGTTTTTGGCCACTTGGAATATTTTGTAAGCTAGAGACAAAGTCTTTTTAAATATTTCCGAGCTAGGCTATGCTCTAATCCTAAAAGTTGAACCATTAATAAATAAAAATTACAATTTTAATAATTAGTAATTATTTCAAAAATAAATTATTTTGGCTTAAATATGTAAAAGGTCCCTGCACTTAGGGGTCGTTTGAGTTTTAATCCCTACAATTGAAAAACCTTTCAAACAGGGACTACACTTTTAGTCAACTTTTAAAAAGGTCCCTGGGCTGACTTTTTTAATGACATGTCACTAAATCTGCCATATGTCACTACTGACTGGGCTGGGAGAGATGATGACTAAGGAATTTGCAATTTGGAAGGACCAAAATGCCCTTAAGCATTTCCTTGCTATGAAAACAAAGTGAAGTAAGTGTCAACAATGCATTATACTGAATACCTCTAGAGCTTCCATTCCTCAACACATGAACAAGAATCTTCACACGAACACCATTATTAAAAATGTAAAAAACTCTAATTAAATGTTATTTGTTTCAATTAATAACATTAGAAAACCCTTTTCCTTCAATTCACACATTAACAGCAACAACAATGTCAACAAAGCAACTCAATCCAAAAACTAACATTAACAGCAACTCAACCCAACAACAACATCAACAGCAACGACGCAACAACAACACAACAACGACGACAACCACACAGCAACACGATAACAACAACAGAGTTCTTCATCAATTCAACAACATCATCAGCAACAACATTGTAGATCTTCATCAACAAATCTGCAATAGATCTTCATCTCATATCTCAAAACACACAATTCTTCATAAAAAATTTCAACTTACAATCTCAAAGTTCAAAATTTGTCAAAAGAGATGTGAGAAAACAAGAGAATGCTTTGTAGCACTGTAGCAAAATCGATTCACTGTAGAAATCCCTAAAATTCGATTTCGGCGTGGTGGTTTTGATCGAAAAACCGCAGCTACCTTCCGCCGGTCGTGATGGGTGTTGTTCCGGTCAGCTCTTCTTCTGGAAAGGGTCGAGTTCTTCTCTCATGCGTGATAGGTCGAGTTCTTCTCTCCGGCCGTGATGGTTTTGATCGAAATTTTGTCACCACGATGATGCCCATTTCACAAAACACACCTTCTTAAAAATCCAGATCTGAGAAATTTTGATTGTTGGGTTGTAACATAATTTTGAGTGTTGTTGTAACACAATTTTGAGTATGATATGGTGGTGTTGCTTGGTTGGTTGAAGAAGATGGAAGTTCATAACATGTGAAGAAGATGAAAATGATTTTTTTTATTTGTTAATTTTATTAAATAATTCAAAATGAAGATGGAGGGTATCTTTGTCATTAAACTACTATATTTGATGAGTCACCGTGTGAAATATCTAGTCAATAGTGCCACCTATGCAAACAACATGACACATAAGCAAAAAAGTCAGCCCGGGGATCTTTTTAAAAGTTGACTTAAAGTGTAATCTCTGTTTGAAAGGTTTTTCAATTGTAGGGACTAAAACTCAAACGACCCATAAATGCAGGGACCAATTGCATATTTAAGCCAATTATTTTTACCAAATGAAGCACAAAAAACTCAAACTACGTACGTATTTCTTTTGTGTTTCTCTTTTCTTTACACTTTTCTTTTTCCCCTTTGGTTCAGTGCATGTGTGCAAAGAGGAGAGGAACAAATAAATGATTGGGTCTGAAATGAATAGGACCCTCAAATTACAAGGTACGAACAACAATTGAGGGATGAATGAATGAATACAAATAGAAGAAAACTACAATTATATGAAAAATTGGGCCCTCCAAAATTTCAGATCATGCACTAATTAATAAAATTTGGTAGGATCTGTAAAAAAAGTAAAAAATTTAGTAGGAATATTATATATATATATATGGATTGTTTATAAGTGTAATGAGTAATGTATTTATGTGGATAGTTGCTTATAATAATTTAAGGAGAATTTGAGGCAAAGCTAAGAAAAGGAAGAAGGTAGAAAGCACAGACTAGGTATCAGAAGAGGATGCATTATGATGAGAGCTTTGGTGTAGGTTGGATTCGAAACCTCTAAAGTGAGTAAAATATAACGCGAGAAAATCAAAAGTTGTTATTGTATCAACAAAATGATTTGTTATTTTAAAGTGAATCACACATTTAAGAGGAGCCACATCTGTGTAAGTCTGCGTTAAAGAGGTAGACACGCTAAGTAAAATAATAAGATTTGTTTTACTTTCCAAATGTTTTTGAAAAAATATATGTTTATTTAAACTTGTTGATAAGAAAATGTTAAACTCTTAAATTGAATCACAGTAATAGAGAGGAAATAATGAAAAAAACATACAATTAAAAAATAACGAAATAAGAATGTGCACTTTAGGAAAAAGTGAAAATTATTTTGTATTTTTATCATCTCTAAAAAGAAAATACAACTGTTCATTTTAAGAGATTATTATCTCTAATATACTTAACACAAATTTTAAAAATTGAAAACAAAATAGTCACAAAAATACTTTTTATATTTCTGTATATAAAATAATTACATATAAATAAAAGGTAAACAGACAACAAGCTGCGCTGCTAAATCTTTTTGTATAACAAAGCTCAATCTTTAAAAAATTACATTCATAGACTTAGACAACAATCATTAAATATACATAAACTTAACGTTGTTTAATTACAACGTTAACCATCTAAGCTATTGTCAATTTTTATTATTAAAATTTGTATCAAGATACCATTTGTCTTTTTTATTGGATGTTTCATGTTTGTACAAGGGGTTGAAAAAACTTTTGGCCTACAGATCACCGAAAGTTATAAAGTTTGTGATTTTTAAACATGGGAACACACCCACTCTCTCTATGATTGATCAGATAATTCAGTTACATATTGACTTTCACATTAAGGGGCTTCCTCATATAATCACATATTATTCGACCTCAATTTTTTTGTTTTTTTTAACAACAAATCTAATCTAATAATATAATGCGAGAATCTATTTTGACGCCTTTTATAATTCTCGTGCGTCCTGCTCAGTTTTATTTTTACCTTTCTGATACTGACATACTTAAGTAGAGGACGCCTTAAAAATGAAAAATCTTGGCACCCCTATTTTAGTAGGGAATCCAGTTATCTACTTAAGTATAGCAGACATGTAAAATCTTAAAATTTTCAGGATTTTACATTGTTCTTTGCTTAAGTAGAGATTTGTGTTAGCTACTTGACCAACTAACATCTCGTATTGATAGATCAAGTAATCTATTCATGTGTGTTGGTTAATTTCATCTCTCAAATTGCACAACGATATATAGAGTTAAATTGAAGTCTTGTTTGTCAATTAAAAATATGCTTATTGTCTGATATCATGTGAGGCTTGCCTGCTTATCCAATTCTTCTATATAGAAACAAAGATCTTTAGTAACTACTTTATACAATTGTTGTCTAACGTGTGAATTTGTGAAACGATGGTCTTTATGTGAATTAGTGAATAACTGTCTTACTGGCTTGCTCTATATTAAATAGACACATTTGATGAGCTTTATATGTATGTGAGTGTTAGCTAACACAATTTAATACTTAAGTAAAGAACATTTTAAGATTTTACACATCCTTTACTTAAGTAGAGAACTACAGTTGGTGTTAAATTTCTCATTTTTTAAACGTTCACTACTTAAATAGCGAAAAAATAAAAATAATGTTGGTGTACAAGGTGATGAATCAATGGAATAGTAAGAAGAGGACAAAGACAGCAGCCACAAATATGAAAGGAAGAATTAATTGCATTGATAAAAGAGTAGCTATTTATACAAAGACTAAAGTTTGCCACATAGGCCCTAAAAATAAAAACTTAACAAACAAGTTCAAAAAGTACTTAACATAGTAAATACTAAAATACCCTTAAATATAAATTACTTCTAACACCATCCCTTAATTTATATTTAGACAAAACTGACAACACCAATTCCATCCCTCAAACGAAGAAATTGATCAGTTTTGATAGCCTTTGTCAACACATCTGCCAGCTGCTTCTGAGTGCTACAGTGCACAACTTCAAGCACTCCATTCTGAACCTGATTCCTCAGAAAGTGATACTTGGTCTCAATATGCTTGCTTCTTCCATGCAGCACTGGATTCTTGGCAAGATTGATTGCAGACTTGTTATCAATCATCAGCTTCAGAGGCTTGTTTACCTTGATCTTCAGATCCTGCAGTAAGTTCAGAAGCCACACAGCTTGGCATGCAGTCACAGCGCCTGCAATATATTCAGCTTCACGGGTTGATAGAGCAACAACAGGTTGCTTCTTGGAACACCACGAAATAGGACCTCCTAGAAATTTAAATAAATATCCAGAAGTGCTTCTTCTATCAACTCTGTCTCCACACCAATCAGAATCTGAATAACTCAGAAGTTCTGATTCAGTCCTTCCTTCAGAGGGAAATAGCACTCCATGCTTCAGAGTCCCCTTGATATACCTCAGAATCCTGACAGCAGCTTGGTAATGGGACCATTTTGGTTTACTCATAAATCTGCTAACCATTCCAACTGCAAAACAAATATCAGGTCTGGTATTACACAAATACCTCAGAGAACCAACCAACTGTTTGAAGGTTGTAGCATCCACATCCTCTCCATCAGAATCGGAATCCAACTTTTGATTCGTATCAGAGGGTGTGATAGCAACTTTGCAATTCTCCAGCTTAAATCTCTTCAGAAGCTCAAGTTCATACTTCAACTGATGCAAAATGATTCCTTTCTCAGAATATAGAAATTCCATCCCTAGAAAGTAACTCATTTTTCCAAGGTCTGTCATCTCAAACTCATTCATCAGAACCTTCTTGAACTTAGCTATCTCTTGTTCAGAACTTCCTGTCAGCAATATATCATCAACATACAAACATACCAGAATCATATTGCCTTCTGAAGTGTGCTGAACATAAACACCATACTCCAACTCACATTTCTGAAACCCTTGTTTCTTGAAAAATGAATCAATCCTCATATTCCAGGCTCTGGGCGCTTGTTTCAATCCATAGAGGGCTTTATGCAATCTATACACCATCCCTTCCTGATTCTTTTTCTCAAAACCAGGAGGTTGTGACACATATACCTCTTCTTGTAATGGACCGTTCAGAAATGCAGATTTCACATCTAAATGCATCAGAGGCCAATTCCTGTTAGCAGCTATTGCAATTACTAGTCTAATTGTTTCGTGTCTTGCTACAGGTGCAAACACTTCAGAATAATCTAGTCCAGATTTCTGCAGAAATCCTCTTGCTACTAACCTCGCTTTGTGTTTGCCAATTGATCCATCTGGCTTTAGTTTCTGCTTGAAAACCCATCTGACGCTGATGGCTTTCTTGCCTTTTGGAAGTTCTGATAGCTTCCAAGTCTTGTTCCTCTTTATAGCATCAAGTTCTTCTTTCATGGCCTGCAACCAGACTTGTTGCTTAAGAGCATCTTCTGTGCTCACAGGTTCAGAATCTACTAACATTGCACACTGAATAATTTCTCCCTCAGAGTCTACTTCAGTGTCTTGCAACATTTCAAATCCTGCAAATCTTCTTGGGATGCTTCTGATTCTCCGTAGCCTCTGAACTTGTTCAGAAGCACCTTCAGAAATTCTTTCTTCAGAATTTTGACCTTCAGAATTGTCTTCAGAATTCTGACCTTCAGAATTGGCTTCAGAATTCTGACCTTCAGAATTGGCTTCAGAATTCTGACCTTCAGAATTAGCTTCAGAATTCTGACCTTCAGAATTGGCTTCAGAATTCTGACCTTCAGAATTAGCTTCAGAATTCTGACCTTCAGAATTAGCTTCAGAATTCTGACCTTCAGAATTGCCTTCAGAATCAGAGTCAGATTCAGAATCACCATCAGACTCAGAGTCACCATCAGAGTCATCTCCATCTTCTGAATCATCTTCAGAGCCTTCAGATTCTGACTCACCTTCAGAGCCATCCTCTGAGATTCTCACATCAGAATTTGATTGAGACTTGTTCCAATCCCAAATTTCAGATTCCTTCACAATGACGTCTCTGCTGAATTCAATTTTATTAGTCTCTGGACAATAAAGCTTGTACGCACCTGTACTGTGGTACCCCACCAGTAACATTACTTTGCTTCTATCATCCAGCTTCTGTCTTCTGGCTTCTGGAACATGTTTATAGCATACAGATCCAAACACCTTCAGATGACTAACACTTTGCTTCTCTCCAGTCCACTTCTGAATAGGAACTATTTCCTTCAGCTTCTTCGTTGGACATCTGTTGAGCACATATGTTGCAGTGGCAACAGCTTCTCCCCATAAGTGATGAGGAAGCTTCTTCTCTTTCAGCATGCTTCTCACCATATCAAGCAAAGTACGATTTCTTCTCTCAGCAAGACCATTGTGTTGAGGAGTATAAGGAGCTGTAACCCCATGCTCAATTCCATTCTCCTCACAGAAAGTTTTAAACTCATTAGAATTAAACTCACCACCACCATCAGTTCTGAGAATCTTCAGCTTCTGACCACTCTGTTTCTCAGCCTTCACCTTGAACTTCTGAAACTCAGCAAACACTTCATGCTTGAACTTGATGAGTGTTACCCATGTCATCCTTGTGAATTCATCAACAAAAGATACAAAATACTTGTTTCCTCCAAGTGAAGGTACTGGAAATGGTCCACACACATCAGAATGTACTACTCCCAAGGCATGTTTTGCTCTTGGAGCTACTTCTGATGCAAACGGCAGTCTTGGTTGCTTCCCTTTCATGCACACCTCGCATGATTTTTCAGGCTTCTTGATTATAGGAATTCCATGTACCAGATTCTTTGACTTCAGATGCCCCAAGCTTCTGAAATTCAGATGACCAAATCTTCTGTGCCACAGCTCACTATCCTTCTCAACACTTGTTGCACTAAGACATTCAGAGTCTGCAGTTCTAACATTCACCTTGAATGTTCTGTTCCTTCCCTGTTCTGACTCCATAATCAACTTCTGATTATCGTCATACAGCTTCAGAAGATTGTCTTCAATAGTAACTGAAAAACCTTTCTCAATCAATTGACCCACACTCATCAGATTGCTTTTCATGCCTGGTACATACCACACGTTCTGAATCAATGCTGCTTTCCCATTGTTCAAAAAAACTTTGACATTTCCCATACCTTCAGCGTTGAGGTATTTATCATCAGCACATCTGATCTTTGTACTCTTTCTAGAGTCAAAATCAACCAACCACTTCTTGTTTCCAGTAAGATGGTTTGAACACCCTGTATCCATATACCACCACTCTGAATTCACATCATCAGATTCAGAAGCCATTAGTAAAACAAATTCACTATCAGAGTCATCAGAACTTCTGGCTATATTTGCTTCTTCTGACTTTCTTTCTTTGTTTGACTTGCACTCAGATGCAAAATGGCCAAACTTCTGACAAGAATAACACCGTACCTTTGTCTTGTCTTTTCCTTTCTGAGCATACTTCTGCTTTCCAGAAGTTGAGGTTTTTGGATTCTGAGCTCCATCAGATCTATTCTTGGCTTCTGACCAAGACTTCTTCTGAAGCTTCTTCTCAGAAGCTGCTTTCAGAGCCTGCTGCTCTACTTCTCTTTCAGAGTTTCTCTCAGTTAGACGCAAACTCTTGTGCTTCTAGACTGCTCTGTAACTCTTCTATTCTCATGGTTTCCAAATCTTTGGAATGTTCAATAGATACAACAATGTAATCAAACTGAGGGGTAAGGGATCTCAATACCTTCTCAATGATTACTTGTTCTGAAAGAGTTTCTCCACAAGCTTTCATCTCATTAGTAATCAGAATTAGTCTGGAGATGTACTCACAAACCTTCTCATTGTTCTTCATGTTGAGATTCTCATACTGTTTTCTGAGGGTTTGAAGCTTTACCTTCTTTACTGACGCATCACCACCGTAACACCTTGTCAGAAGATCCCAAGCCTCCTTTGCCGTCACTGAATCAGCAATCTTCTCAAACACACTCTCATTCACACACTGATGAATGTAGAACAACGCCTTCTGATCCTTCTTTCTTGTAGCTTTCTGCGCCTCTTTCTGCTCCTCTGTTGCATCTGCTGCAACAGGAACGTATCCTTCAGTGACAAGCTCAAGCACACCTTGAGCACCGAACAATACAAGCATTTGTTTCATCCAACGATTCCAGTTTTTACCATCAAACACTGGAAGCTTGGTACTCATGCCACCGTTTCCGTTCATCTTAAACCTTGTACAGTACACTCAAATCTCACTAACACTCGTGTTTCCCAATCCCACAAAATCAGAAAAAGTGATTCTGTTCAGATTTTTGTTCAAGATTCAACACAAATCAAGAACCAAAAATCAAACACACACAACTCACGTTTCACTCGTGTTTCCCGTGGATTCTAACCAGGCTCTGATACCAATTTGTTGGTGTACAAGGTGATGAATCAATGGAATAGTAAGAAGAGGACAAAGACAGCAGCCACAAATATGAAAGGAATAATTAATTGCATTGATAAAAGAGTAGCTATTTATACAAAGACTAAAGTTTGCCACATAGGCCCTAAAAATAAAAACTTAACAAACAAGTTCAAAAAGTACTTAACATAGTAAATACTAAAATACCCTTAAATATAAATTACTTCTAACAAATAAAAATAAAAATTAGTAGAGTGTGTGAGAAAATTCAGAAGGGTCAAAAGGAAATTCTCATATATTGACCTTCCAGCAGCTTGTGGAAATCAGAGCCAGAATTTACCTTGAGGATTTTCATATCCTCCTACCTCACAACATTTACATCTTTTAAGCAGCAATGCAATAAGCAGTGTCACTTAATTTAAAGTAATGTTTGTGTTATTTAGTGTTTTTTTTTTTTTTTTGACTAATAGTGTATGTTTGAAATCTAAAAAAACCATATTTTTTATGAAGCTCCAAATTTAAAGTGTGGCTTTTACAAAATAACAATGACTTGCCGTAATTGCCAAAATCACCGTAAATCCAAACGCACGAACAAGACTCAAATTGTTACACTGATGTTCATTAGTTTTACAAAATCAACATTTACAATGACAATAAAAAAAGAGCCAACAAAGCCTAAAAAAATCGTCGGAATTTAATTTTTACGTCAACTCAATTGAAGTGTAGGTTCAACTCGTGTACGAGTTTACCTCATATTAAAATAAACATATATAATATATATTTTAATTTATTAAGTTTTGAATGTAATATGAAATTAATAATATTATTTTTAATTTAGAAATTTATGTGTTATGAATATTAATTATAGAAAATATGACAAAATTGATATATTATTTATTTTAAATTAAAAAAATTAAATATTAACTTAATTGACTTTCTCTCGTTCTCATTAGTTAAATATGAATATACTCATGCATTCCAATAATAAATAAGACAACAACTACAGTATATGTCCATCAATATATCTTGTAAAGAAATAATATCTCTTTTATTTTTTTTCACGTATTAAATAATATATCTTGAGTCATTCATGTCATGTGAGATTGAATATTATATATGATTGAAATACAAAGTGATCGTAAATTTTAACCCATATTATATATGTATTTTTTTTACAATATCTAGGTATCTATTATTTATCAAATAATTTATTATATTTAAATGTTCATAAATATATTTAACTATCCACAAATATTAGCTCAACTTACTGAAATGTCGAAATTGTTAAGTCAGACATCATTTCGTCTATCTACCAAAACAAATTTATTATATTTAAATAATGGGTTAAATAAATAAATGGTCTCTATAGTTTTCCAGAATTTTGTTTTTAATCCCTAAAGATTTTTTTCGCACTTTTTGGTCCTTGATCTAATGATCTTATTGTCATGATTTTTGCTCCCTACTTTTCATTCAACTTGTGCATATCATTCGAAATTTTAAATTTTTTATGCGGTCATGTTTAGTACATTATATGAATCTCTTTTGCACAAGTTTAAATTTTTTAATAAGAGATGAACTAAATATTCTTTTTTTTAGTTTTTGCACATTAAAATTCATAAATAATTCATCTTATGTTAAAAAATTCTAAATTTTTATCGAAGATGTTCTTATAATATTATAAATATGAATACAAAAAATCATTCAAATGTGTGAAAGTATACAATAGTTTGATTAAAAGTAGGGACCAAAAGTTTTGATAGAAAATTTTTCAAAGACCAAAAAATGCGAAAAAAATCTTTTGGGACTAAAAACAAAATTTGAAAAACTATAGGAACTATTTACTTATTTAACTCATAAATAATTGAATAAAATTTATATTATATTATTTTATTAAAATATAATTGCTTATTTTTTTGTTTCTTACTTGTTTTTATCTATGCTTTTTGTATTGTTTTATTTTTTCGCACATTAAAATTGAGAACACACTAAAATTTAGTATATGTCTAACTCTTAATATACTCCTTCCATCCCCATAAATCACAAGTGTAAATAATTGTTACTCCTATAAATATTAACATATATTATTATAAAAAAAATTAAATTAAATGTCTCTCTAGATATGATATTGTTTTTATTACTAATATGATAAAATTGAACTTTCGAATTGATTGTAAAAAAATAAGTTTTTGAATCTTTAATGGAAACATTTCTTACAAATTGATACAAACTGAAAATCAAATTGTCACAAATTCTTACAAAGTTAAAACCTAATTCTTAAACCAAAATCTAAAATTTACAATATTTTTAACCCTAAACCTAATTCATTCACTTTTATGGTTCATCATCGTCTAGAAAAGATGCTTTAGCTGAATTGTACGAATCTTGATCATCAAAAGAAGAAGCTTTAACGTCACCGAAGCCGCCACAACAATTGGAGATATGACGACCACCTTGATCTCTAACGTCACCGGAGCCGCCGCCGCAATCTCTAACGTCACCGGAGTTGCCGCCGCAGTCCAGCCAAGGACTCCCAGAAAAGCACCAACAACATTCTTCCACCAAGAGGAGTTCTTCGGTAGTGATGGTGGTGGAGATAATGTCCAAGATGGTGGTGGTGGGGAGAAGAGGAGGGAACCGATGGTGGAACATAAACATGAGTAGGTGGGAAAGGAACCGGAACAAGGGATGTAATAGTGTATCTTTTAAACTCATCTTTATTAATTAGAAATTAATATTTTCTCTTTATATTTTTACTCATAATTTTTTTTAATTTGATGTTATTTTTGCTTATTTGTCAAATTCATTAATGATGTGGTATCGTACACTTGGCCAAAACATCATCCATGTCATCAAACTTTTCTTTTATTTCAATAATTAACTTTTTTTATTTCAAGTTAAGTTTTAAAAATGTGAAATAAATAAATAATATAATAATTTGAATTAAATAAATTAAAACGGATCTGGAACATTAATATCTAGATCAAAGTCCATCAATCCTTCTTGAATCTTCTTCGCAAATCTTAGTAACGTCAAAAAGTCATAAACCAGTATAAACTTGTAAAAGATATAAAATTATTTGATATGTTATTAAATATAATAAAGACTAAGGGTATTTAATAAAACTGCATAAATAGTTAGGGAGACTAAAACCTCATACTTTTTAAAATAGAGTGATCAAAATTGCTTCAATAAATATCTATTTACATCTTTGTTCCTATGAACTGAAATATGAGCATATGAATCATTAAGACCGTGAATTATTAGGGATAAATTTGCGATTCATTCTTCAATAGAGTGATCATCATGTATTATTCATTCTTCAAGTCTTGATTTATTGTATATATTTTTTAATAGTAAGATTTAACAAAATCAAGATGACTAACCGTAGTTGCCATAATCACCATGAATCCATACACTTAAGGGCACGAAACAAGACTCGCGATTTTCACAAGTTTTGCAAAAACAACATTTCTGATGACATTAAAAAAGCAAAAGCAAACAAGACCCAAAAGAAAGTTATTAATGTAGGAGGGCTCACATGCCAAATATAAGGTTTTGCAAGTTATTAAGCAGATTTAGTCTAAATATCTATTGTGTATGCGCCCGATGTTACAATAATATATATAAGAAAATGTTAGCATGTGTCCTAATGGCACAGTTCCCTAATATGTTTACTCATAGTATAACTCAAAAAGGGGTTTGCAAAATTCATTATGATATTTTTTTATAAAAGAAAACAATACATGACTCTTAAACAAAAATACTAGTACTAAAAGTTCTATTGTGTATTCTAAGTTCTTAAATTACCATGGCATATTTTTACACTTGTTTACCAATTACCATCATTTATTTTTTCGCCACATTTGTATAATCTTGAACAGAATATTTTCTAGTTATATATATATAGGGGATGTTTCAAATAAGAGGAGTGTTTATTGTGAGAGATGAGAGAGTTTAATAATAACCATAAGATTAAAATAAACGGTTTAAATCAATTTTCACTTTGGCAATCTCAGGTGCTCTCTCTTGTTGTTTCACTTCCTCTCACACGACTAAGAACTGCCATTTGTGCAAATAGAGTTCGAACAACAACAATCAAATTTTTCTTTCTAGTGAAATTCTTCCTAAAGTATCGCCATTTTCATGTTCAGTGTCCTCAACTACTTAATCATTATCCCAAAAAAAAAAAACGTTCAATTTACTACATCTGTGATCAGAATTTAGATATTAAATTGAATCAAGGCCATATAAAAAAAATGGCACAAAATCAATACATACATCAACTTTCTATTACCCATCGGTGTTCTGAAAATGGTTTCATAACCATTGTTAAATTTGTCCAGGTTCAAGTTTATGGGTTTTTTTTTTTAAAAAAAAAAAACCTTTTATCAACAGCAGAAAAAAAATACACCATGCTTTGATGCATTCCAGTGATATCGACAGCAGAAACCAATTATGTCTCTTAACGTCGGTCAAATTTAACTTTGAGAATGGGAAGAACAAGACACGGGTGAGATAGAGATAGAAGGAATACGCTGCAATTTACAAAATTAATTTGAAACAAAACATCTTTCTCAAATTGGATGCTATCCTCCCCTCTTTACTGTCTCTGAAATATTCTATGGTGTTAGATTTGGAAATGAGAACTGGTTAGTGGTATAACTTGAAGAAGCCTTGGCCAAGATCTTGAAATGTCAGATTTGGAAGGGGAGAAGAAAAGGCAACAATCATGTTGGACGAGGCAGAGAGAGAAGATGCATAGGGGAATGAAAAGATTAGCTACAATTTAAAAAATAAAAGTTCACCATAATGATTAATCTAATGGTTGAGATTTGTTCTTCTCACCCTCTCATTTTAAAACTCCTCTCACTTGAAACATCCCCTATATATATATATATATATATTGGTGAAACCTTGTGCATTAACAACAGATATGCCAGAGCCTAAACTTGTACCAAATAAAAAACAATGTGCAATGAAAATCTTAAAATAGGGAAGTTCAAACTCCAACCAAAATTGATTCATAATGTTATTGCAAAAAGATTACCAGTAACAGCTTCAGTACACAACAGGATCACAAAAATTCTATGTGAAAGGAATTGAAAGCTAACTTCTAGGAACTCCCTTTATATCGATCAGAAATTCTCAAGCACTAAATTTTGATATTGAAATATTCTGGGTCAAAGTGATGCAAACGTACGTATCCATCTTCACCTCCACTTGCAAAACTACAAAACAAAACAAAAAGTCAGACCAATATAAATAAAAGAAACAGTCAAACAGCTAACTTCGATGCAGGACTCTATCACTAACGTAAACTGTTAAGACAAACATTAGTTATTTCAAACATAAACTACAAATAACTATACAATAGAACATCTCATAAATCAAGTCCCGTAAATGCAACTCAATTCGTAGCAGCAGGGACATTTGAGGTGTTGGGGCGCAGGTTCGAAACCGCGATTCCCCACTTCCTCATACATAAGGTGTGTGAATCTCACCACTAGGCTATTTGACAAAATAAAAGTTTCAAAAATCAAATGGAGTGCTATAGTTTGCAACATATGATTTGAAACCATAATTTAATCACAAAAAATAGTCGAATAAGAAAATGTTGGAATATTTTCAAAGGTGTCTCTTCACACTACTTTCTATGATAATTACTTCATAATACAGACAACTAATGTCTGGCAATAATTATTAAAGACCAATCTAATTTGAAGGTTAAATGGAGACATTGTATGGAATTAGACAATTGAACATTAACAATTTCCCAATTTATGATGAACAGTTAAACAAGAACCCAAATGTATTCTACTTGTTATTTAATCAATGCATCCTAAATCCTAAGGGAATATTTAAATGTTTGCAAGGCTTTTACTTTCTGGTCAGCTGGAGGGACCCAAAACTACGGAAAAATGGTATTTTTTTAAAACAAACAATGAGGAAGGATTTTCTAATAAATGCAATATAAAGAAAAACTGAGCATGGTGGGCAACCAATCTACAATCTGTTCATATTTAAAAATATGATACGATGCAACACAAAAAGAGGTGAGCTGAAAAACAATGGATGTACCTTCTTCCATCAGGGTTAAAGGCTAGTGCGTTAATCGGTCCAAAATGTCCTTTCACACCCCCAATTTCTTCTTGAAGAATCTAAACAAAAACCAAAAAACAAATATGAAAAATAGAAGCCTTAGAGAACGCAAAATGGTATTGGAAAGAAAAATAAAATTTACCTTATCATAGAACTTGGCTTCAAATTTTCCAGCACGATGATCAGTAGTTGTCACAGTTGCTGCATCCTGACCACCTCCAACAACCACCTACAAAAGATACAGGGCAAAGAATAGAGAAAATCATAAATTGAATGGAATAATATATGTCCCAAATAAATGAAAGAAAACTGAAATATTATAAGTTTTTCATGCAGAACTATCAGGATGGAACTATTTAGAGGTGCATTTCTTTCATGAACTAGAAAGCAGCTGAAATATGCAAAAAAAGAATTTTGTAGTTTATGGAGAATAAATTCAGGGAAGAAAAACTTTTAACCAGTTTCCAAAAACCATAGGACACCTTTATCGAGGAGGAAGACATTAATTAATCAAACAAAGGTGAATCAATATTACTTGCATTGCTTAACAAAATTATAAGTATGAATATCAAGACATGAGGGAAATTACATAATTGACAATACACAATTACATACATGATCTAGAAGAGGGGACATTGCAACTGCATTGATAGCAGTCTCGGTCACGTATGTCTTGATAAGAGTCAATGTTCTGCTATCCCAAAGCTAGTTAATAGGCAGAAGACATCCATTATATTGCAAAAAAGAAAGGAAACTGGTTAGGTGAACTGAAATAATATCATTGCATGTTACAGAAGATAAATAAAGAATTAAAACGACGTTGATACCTTAGCAGACTTATCAAGGGAGCCAGTTAGGAAATGTGATCCATCAGCAGATTTAACAAGTGATTGTATTGTCTTTTTGTGGCCAGATTCCTTGTCTGATTCCTTAAGTAGTTTTCCAGTCTGCAAGCAAGTGAAATAGAATGAAATATTGTGGTTGATGATAGTGAGTGTTGCAACATAAATAAATATACGAAAGAAGGAATGCCTCGGTATCCCAAATTCTAATGACAGTGTCTTCTCCACCACTGATAATGGTTTCATTGAGGGGTCCCCAAACGGCTCTATTGATTCTACCCTGTGGGCCCTTAATTACAAGCAAAGATTCCTCAGTTTCTGAATAGAACAAAGAAGCATTGGTTGGCATTATGTTAGGATATTGAAAAAATTAGCATTGGCAGTAAAAAAAATTGCAGATAGATAAAGAAAGAGGTTGCTTACGGTCTGCAGGATCTTTAGCAATGCGTTTGACATGGATTGCTGAAGAAAGTTCCATAAAGGGGTCGGTGGTAATGACGGCAAGATTATCACCAACAGAAAATTCAACAGACTTTGTTGGGGCACCAAAATTGAAGGTGAACAACTGTTGACCAGTTTGCACATTCCACAGCTTCGCCGTCGTGTCAGCACTGCCGGTAATGAGTCGGCCCGAATCTCCTGCAACCATCCGACCATCAAATAAAGGTACATTTTACTGACTAACAATAATATGTACAGTTGAATCAAAATACAAAAAGAAATAAACAAGGAAGAACTTACTTGTGACATCGCAGCACCAAACAGCACCATTATGCCCTTGATAAGTTCCTAAGCGTTCCCCATTGTCAGCAAACCAAACGGTGGGGTTGTGGTCTTTGGCACAAGAAAATAGGAGATCGCCATCCCTGTTGTACGTAAGGAATGTTAATGGCCTTTCATGGCCTTTCATCAGAATAGGCCTCATGATTCTTCTCTGCTTTTCTCTTTTCCTTCTAGCTGGTTAGCGGGAAGGCTGCAAATATCAATTACAACAATAAACACATAAATAATACCATAAACATGTGATTAATGAAAAATTAAACAAACATCTCAAAATTCATAAAAACATTCATAAATAAAAAATTCAAAACACAAATCTCAAGTCTTGATCAAACATTACTCCCTCCGGCTTTTTTTATAAGCAAAAGTTGTTTTTTAGGTTCATTGAAAAAGTAATGTATCTAGTCTTAAATATAGACTAGATACATTACTTCTCCAATGAACCTAAAAAGCAACTTTTGCTTATAAAAAAGGCCGGAGGGAGTACATCCAAATTACCAACAAAAGTCAAGCAAATAAAGAAGCATGAAAAATATTCAAGTCTCCGCACTTAGATTAATAAAGTAACTAAAAGTTAAAACTCAAGTTCATAAGTCTAAGTCTAAAAATCATCCTCAAACTCATCTTCTTCAGCATAATCCCCATCGGCCTCCAATTTCTTCAACACATAATCCCCATCAGTGAAGAAACAGAGTTCAAAAAAAAAATTCAGAGCTGGAAGAATTAAGAAACAGAACGAAATATAGTAGAAAGAAACAGAGTGAAACATAGAAGAAAGATAGAAGTCAAGAAACAGAGAAGAAACTGAAGGAACCTTGAAGCTAGAAGCGGTGGATCGGTGGATGATGGTGAGAATATGATGGTGGTGATATGATGATATATGATAGGATGGTGAGAAAGGAATAGTGGCTAGGGTTAAGTGTTAACAACAAAGGAAAGGTAAAAAAACCAAAGTGCTAAAACCAAACAAATTTCAATATTACCCTTTAAAACCCATGAACATGAAATAACAGTCCTGACCCGCAATTTAGACCCCGCGATCCACTCCGCCGAGAACCCAGCTTTAGCGGCCGGGATCGCACACGATTAACTACCGTGAAACAATATATTAGTTGACTCAAATAACAATTAATTGAAAACTAAGAAAAATTAACAAATTAAAAAATACCGGTTATTTGTTATCAATGAGCAAATTAAAAAAATGCATTGCTCTTTGTTAAACAGCATACCAAAGAGCTTTTTTCAATCGCAACTCCTCTGTGATCTCTAAATTTAATAACCATTAAGAAGTTACAGTACAGCATACTGTATAAGATATTTCTGTTTTGTTGTGATGTAGATTACAGAAATGTTAGTTATGTTTGCTTTCATTCAAACTGACAATGTTGTAATTGGATGATAGCATCATGATGTATTAGAAAAATGTCAGCTTCCATCTTTTTGAATGAAAAATAAAATTGAGCCGTTTGCACCATAAGGAAGAAATTTTAAACCAAACAATAACTTCTTTAAGAATTTTTGCAATTATACCTTTTACACTTTCACCACAAAGAGTCAAAGACAGTTGAGACTTGAAATTAAAAATATTTAATCATATTTACTGGTCTCTAGGTTGGGAAAGATACTCAACTTAAGATAGTCTAAGTACCAAATTATCATAATATCATTATGTCTTAAATAAATTGATTCCTCGGATCAGATTTAGAGATAGCTAGTTCACATGATATAGGGTGACGGGTGTATCTGAATACTTTCGATTGAAGACGTGTCTGCTATTCGACACGTTCCAAAGTACATGTAGTTACGTTGATTATTATCAGTGTTGACGTGTCAGCATCGTGCCTAGTTGCCCCTATTGCATATATGCTACATTGCGGCGTGATTAATAATATAATTCAAAACTAGTTTAAATCATACAATTGCTACAAAAAATTATCGGTGTTGATGTGCCATTGTTGCGTCTAGCTAAAATCTTACAATTGCTCCGAAACATACTTCTATGGTTAAATCAGGACACATTAATTCTCTTTAGACACAAATAAATTGAGGCACTAAGCTTAAAATTCTTATAATCAAATTAATTACGGTATCAATTACTAATGACACACAACAAGCAATTTCAACAATTGGATTAAAATCACACGGATACGCTTAATTAGGATTAAACTATACTGCAAAATATAAACTAAATCTGAAGCTGAAACCTAATAGTTATTGCAGTAACAGTGGATAATCAATTCCGTCGCTGAATCACGGTACAAAATGGAACTCTGCTATCCTACGATGTAATTCGAATCATGTGATCTAACAATAAAGATGAAGAAAAAACGGAAAAAATATAAATGAAAAGGAGAACCTGAACGGACTTTGTGGCGGTTTATGACGGCGAAGATGACCTCCGACTGGTTTTCCGGTGAAGTGGAGATGAGTTGGGAAAACGAGAACTAAGAAGTTGCAGCTTCTGAGTTTTCTGATTTTAGGGTTTTAAGGGATTGGGCTATTTGGTGAATCCAATAAGCCTTTTTGCAATGAATGTGGATTGGGCTTATTAAAAATTCATTTTCCTTTATTTTTTATTTTTTTAAATTGATAATCACGTCGGGAGGGGGCGGGAACCACTTAATGCCAGAATTGACATCCGAACCAAATTAAAATGGTGGTGGAAAACAAAAAATATTGATAATCACGTGTTTAGCATAATCCTGGTGTTTACCATATGGTGTTGCTGTAAATAAATAAATTTTTATATATTATTTATAAGTTTCACAATGTAGTTATTTCTAATCTTATTAATAATGCCCTGTCAAAAACAATCTTATTAATAATTAATAATGTTGAAAATTTTGAATTTTACTCTTATTAATAATGCGTATGGAAAAATATTTGTTAGGAGAGGTCAACCCGATCTCAATTATTTTGAGGGGATTGGTCTCCACAATTACGTGGAGATGATACATTTGGTTTTAAAAAAAAAAAGTAAATAAGAAAGACTATTAACTTTAGAAAGGTACAAGTTATCTACTAAATTTAAACTACAAAGTCATTTAAATTGATCATGTCAAATTTACTACTACTGTTAAATTATTGTGTGAAAATTACACAAATCTATTCTAATCATTATGCTGCATGAGGGGAGAATGACAAGAGACTCTCGTGGAACATGACAGTACATACATGTGGCAACAACAACATCCACTGTCCCTGGCTCTAACATAAAAGGCCAACAACAAAAATACCCAAGTTTCAAAAATTTCCTCCATTTGTTATTTACTAATTTCACTTTACTCATAATATTCTTTCAAATGTGAAAAACACCTGGATAAATGATTTGATAAACACATGTGTAATTTTCTTTTTACCGAGTATACAAAAAAATCCTTAATAAACTACTAATATAGTAATTTTTGTAACCAAGCTCTCTCCCTGAAACATGTTGCTCATGCAAACCTCCTACTCACCATGTCACACACACATGTGTCAATACACCATCATCTCCACCGTAGTATAAAACCAACACCTTCATACACACACCAAAATTAATTATACTATCTTACATTCATTCTCCAATAATCAAAACCTTTGTTTTATTTTCTACACTCAAAATGGCACAACCTCAAGTTCAAGTCCACTCAACAACAACACACCGAGAAACCGCTACCTACCCAACACAACAAAACATTCGTAAAGATGTTTACGAAAATGTTAACTATCCCGACCACCGTGGTGGTCGTTATAATGACCGCTATAATGATAGCGGTCGTTATGATGGTGGTATAACCTCTTTTTTGTATGAGAAAAGCCCTTCGGCCTCTCAAATCCTTGCCACCGTTGGAGGATTTTTCGTTGGTGGTACCCTGCTTTTATTAGCTAGCATTTCATTTATCGCCAGTCTTATTGGATTGGCGATAATGACACCACTTTTTATCGTTTTTAGCCCGGTTTTGGTCCCTGCTGCCCTTACCATAGGGCTAGCAGTGGCCGGAATATTAACCGCGGATGCTTGTGGGTTGACGGGGCTTATGTCATTGTCATGGACCGTGAAATACATTAGGGATTTACAAGCGGTGGTGCCAGAACAAATGGATTCGATGAAGGGGCGTGTCGCGGATGTTGCGAGTTATGTTGGACAAAAGACTAAGGATGTTGGACAAAAGACTAAAGAGGTTGGACAAGACATACAAACAAAAGCACATGAAGTTAAGAGAGCAACATGAATAATTAATCATGCATGCATATCATGAGAGAAAATCATAATTAGTTGTGGTTAATTTCAGTTTTAGTAGTTAGGTAAGTATAAATATGGGAAAATAAATAAATCAAGTATGCACTTTGGTGCTCTTGAGGACTTTTTCATTTGTTTCATGTTATGTGGGTTGGTATCCTAGGTTTGTGTTTTTGTTGTTTCATCACTTGTGTTGTAGTATGTGTGTATTTTGTTGTGGATGTATTTAATTTGTTCACTTGGATTGAATAATTTAATTTCATGTACGTGTTGCATTATTCCAATTTCTTGATCTCTAATTTATATTGACAATGACAAGACAAAGCAGGTATGTTCACCTCAATGGAAAAGTGGTTTGGGTTGAGAGGCATCGAATATTGAGGTTTATTCAAATTAATTGCGATGAGAAATTGTTAGTTGTTTCTTAACCTGATAATAAGATAATAAGAAATCTCTTTCAATTAACCAGAGATCTTGGATTTGAATTTAATTTTGATAATACATTAAGGTTAATTTTTTTTAGAGAACTTTGATGTATTTTACAATTCCATCCGACTTGATGATTAGTTTTTTTTTTTTTTTAGCCATACCTGAAGGATTAGTTTATGCAATTGTGCGCAGAGATATAAATCATTCTTGCACCTCCTACATAGCATTCATTCATTCTATTAGTGGTCGATGGTTTCAAATTACTCTTTATCTATGATTTTATTTGATTGATCTTTGTAAAGATGTTGTCTTTTATCCGGCGAAAATTATTACCCATTTTCCCCAATTTATATTCTTCATTCATCTATCTCAACTGTATCTTTATCATTTGTTTATATAAAATTAAAAGTTTGTGGATAAACAACTACTATATAGTTTGTTATTGACCATTATCTCAGCTATATTTTTAGCATTTGTTTATATAAAATTAAAAGTTCGTGGATAAACAACTACTACATAGTTTGTTATTGGCCATTTATAGTGTTTTTATCATTGTTCTTTGCTAATGAAGTGTGAAAATGTTGTCTTTAACAACAAGAGACTCTTGATTCATGATGAATGAGAACATTGTGATTGGTCAAATGAAACTCTTGAATTGCTTTAAAATGACAACATAAAATGGTTCTTCTAGTAATGCGTGGTGATTCTACTGAGTTTAATATACTCTCTTCTACCTTAAAAAACATAAAATTGGGATGTTCTATCTTTTATTCCTCGCGATATCAATGACAAATTTAAGACTATCTCATTTGACTAAAATGATAGATGTTTAAAGCAAAATTTTAGATATATATTATAGTTTATTTAATTGAAAATTTGTTTTTTATAAATTATCGGTTCACTTAAATAAGTAAAACACATTGTAAATTAAAATTCAAGCGGGATAATTTTAAATTCAAGAGAAATTGTTCATAAAACATTTTTCAAAGATCCAAATAGCAAGTATAAATAGAATCCTAACAAAAATGGATAATTCCAATTCAAATATTTTAATTTAAATTTAATTTGTTAGGTGAGTCAAAAAATATACTTTGTTAAAAAAAAGTCTGTAAATAAAGTAAAAGATGATTTTAAAAAATATTCGATTTATTAATATCAAAATTGCTAGTTGAACCGTAAAACACTCAAATCTTACAAACTTTGTTAGGATCGATTTAAAAATTAAATAAGATAAAAATAAATAAAATTAGATGAGAATTAATTTAAGATTTAAATTAAAATTCCATCAATTTAATTCAAATTTAAAATTAAGATAAACTTCAAATACTTAGATAAAAATAAAAATAAAATTATAAATACAAAAAAGTTTAAAATTGGATCATAGATAACTTGTTTGTACTTCAACAGTTCAACTTCAACTTCCAAGTACAAAAGTGCTTCTGCGAGTAATCGATTTTCAGAGTTTTCAATCTTCGACTCTGAAAATGGAGTCTTACGCTCCTCTTCTAGAAAAAACTCGAATCCCTCAACCAGCACTTCAAAAACTAGCAGTCATTTCAATCTTCTCGAAGCTTCGATCATCTTCTAATCATCTCAATTTCGAATCCGAATCTGGAAAACGCGCGATTTCTCAATGCCTCACTTCTTCTTCCCCTAATGTCGTCGATGAATCGGTTCGTCAATTATGCCGGCTTGTCGCTGACGGTGTTATTGAAGTTTCTAATGGATTGTTGGAGCTTCAATCTGCACTTGAAGGATCCGATTTGAAGTTTGTGAATGTTTTTGTTAAGGGTTTGAGTTTTCTTGTTCGGTTTGGTTTTCAGAAGAATAATGGTTATTGGAAATTTTCTTCAGTTCATACTCATCCTTTTGTTATGGTTAACTTCTTTTTCTTTTTCTCTATATCTTTTTTTAATTCCATATTCATGTATAAGATTCTGTGTAGTAGAAAATTAGCGGATACCTGATAAGTTAGTTTATACAAGACTCTGTTTGGTAGAAAATAGCAGATAACTCGGTTTATAACTGATAGCATATAAGCTAGTTGATTGAACTTGTAGTGTGAGGTATAATTTTTGAAGAGGAGTGTGAGGTATAATTAATAGTTGTGGTGCTTATATGATTAATTAATATTTAATATATTTTTTTCAATAAAGATAGCAAGGGTAAAATTTAGAGAAGAGAGAAAAAATGACAAGTTACAAGCTTTAGTCTATAACTTTATAAGATAGTAAAAATAAGCTATGAACTGGTGAGAAAATGACAAGTTACAAGCTATTAGCTATAAGATAGTTTATTGTGCCGGCCAAATAAACAATAAATAAAGCTAGGAACGTACGTAATGTCTAGTTCAATAGGCAATGAAGAGATTATTAAGCTAGGAACAATTTTTGTGGTTACTTGGATTCGAACCCTTAATATCCCTTTGTGTGTTAGTTTTCAAGTGGTGGTCTACAAACCAAAATAAATAATATTGTCAGCAACACACCGGCTAGAACACAACTCTTAACGAACTCTTTTTGTTATTGGTTGAAATATATGTCAATATCACAAAATTTATGTGGGAGCCACATAATTCAGTAGCACACTTTATTTATGTGTTGATATTTATTTCGTGCCAAACTTGGTATTTTAGTATTTGTTGAAAAACATTATTTAGAAAATCACAAGGAATTAGTGTGGACAAGAATGTTCATGCTCATGTTAGTAATTAGACAAGCGTGTTGTTAAATTGTTATCTTGCATGAGAATATACGAAGCTTTGGGGTATACTGACTGGTGTGTTTGGTTTTGCGTTGATAAAAAATGATTTTAGTTAAAAGTGAGTTGAACAATAAATTTTAGTGTAAAACTAAAAATCACGTTTGAAGTCAAAAGTTACAGATTACAAGTTCAAGTTAGAATGAATTATGGAGGCAAAATCAATTCCGTTCAACATCATCCAAAAACGTCAAAATCAATTTTATGCGTCTGGAATCACTTTTGACTTTCCCTACCGTGAAACCAAACACACAGAAAATGGTAGTAATTCCGCATGAAATATGTCAAATATGGGGACACACCTTCAATCTAAAGTGTCAATGCTACATATACATAGTGTATGAGTGAAAGTTTGTGAAGTTGTTTTTAATTGACATGAAAGTAGAGCAAGAAATAGTAATTTGTTGAATGATTGAACCTTGTTGTGCAAGCAAACCGAGAGCATGTCTGGTTTTCAGTAGTTTTCCAATGGAAAGTGAACGTTGATTATATGTTTTGGTAAATTATTTTAGTCCATTTGTAAAAGTAATTTTAGATTCCAATGCAAGTTGGATTTTCTTAGAGTATCATTATTGGACTGTTTTTTTTAAATGCCAAGTCTTAATGTTTGGCAGATATTGTTGTGCCGGGTGGAAGTTCAGTCTGAACTCCTGCAGCAAGTGTTGCTGTTTATGTTACAAAATCAGCAGCTGGGTATGATACAAGTTTGTGAGTTTTTAAAGCCCCTGTTGGACTTTTCGATCATAAGATTGTTAGCTTCGGAGTCATCCTCTTCTTCATTCGGATTACAACTGGTATCATCTATGGCATCCTTCTGTTGCTCATGTCCAAATGAGTCCATGCCTGTTCTTAAGCTTCTAATGGGATGCCTTAAGTATCTTCCACATGAGACCTCTGAAGTAAGTATAATAGTGGGAAGGAGCATTGAATGTATTAGATAAATTGGCTTTTCGTTCTGGTCATTATGTTTTGTTACTGTAGTTTTAGGTGAAATTATATAATCATCTTATTGCTGTCTTCTTTTTGGTCCTTCTCAGGACTATAGAAAATTAGTATTCGTTGTAGAACATATGGTGGAGGCGTATATTGCGGTACTGAAATCTCTGGCTGGAGAGAAATTGGTATGTATCTCCCTTGTAATTTCATTTTCACATTTGTATTCATCACTGTAATTCATGATTAATGTAATTCATGCCTTGCTCTTGTACTGATCATGATACTTGCTAACAGCTGATTACTGAGGCTCAACTATGTGCAATTGAATTTCTGGGAACAATTATGTCTCTGTTGACATGTCTTCAGTGGCCCTCTGGTGGTCATGAGCCCATAATTGAACTCTCAAGGCGGTTGTTATCTGTACAGAAAGATCTTGGGTTGCGATGGGAACCTAGTTTGTCAACGACTATGGTACCATTATTTACAATCCTTGTTCAATCAGAACTTGAACATGAACAAATTTCTACATCTAAACTCCTCCTCTTAATCCTTAAGTGGAAATACGATAATGGTGAGCTATAGCTAAACACTTTTGGGGTTTATGTAAGCAATGAAACTAAATGGATGTAACCAAAAGTATGAATTTCTTTTACTGAAATGACAACACTGATTTTTCAAATTGATAATTTCTACATAAAATATTCCATCACAACATTATTTCATACCCTAATATTTTATATGGGTCATGTTAACATGTACCCTAAGGGCGCATTTCATACCCCAATTTATTCTTGTTCAAATTCATAAAATAATCCATGTACTTATGCTACTTTGAAGCTCACTCTCAATTTTATCATTTTATAATTTAATTATTATAATAATTGCCCATGCAGATTATGCTATTGACAGAAATATGTCCTCTCCATTTGAAGAGATTTTGTTTCTACTTCCCTTTGTCAGCCTCATGTCATCTCCTTCTAAATATGTGAAAGCACTGGCCACCGAGTTGCTTCTTCTCTTAGAGAAGTTCCTTGTCAAGATGTTGGTGGCACCAAAACATAAATCAATCATTGAGGAGGGAAATCATTATCTTAGCACACCAGGAATTATAGTTTTGAGACTTTTGCGACATTTGTGGTATCGGGTATTTCGTCTGGCATATAAACAATATTTCCTGTTTAAAATGTTATGTAGATTATCTCCACAAATGATATTTTTTTCTGTTCTGGAGGGAAGCATTAGTAGGCTGTTATCTTAAATGAACATGTGATTACATGCAAATTTGCAGGTTCTGTGCTTACAAAGATGGCAGCCAAATAATGAGAATTATTACCAATTATTGTTTTGTACACCAGCAATAATTCTAGTTTATAAATTCTATGCTTTTGTTTTTCAGGATGGAGAATCTTCTTCCAGAATTTGCCTTCTGAATCTGGTTTTAAAGGACATGAATGAAAGTGACTTAATGCATGATAAACCAATATCTTGGGTTTCTCATCTAAGAGGGTTCTGTTTGTCAATTGTTGACCGACGAAAATCTACATTGCCTCTCTTGATTCCTCAAGAATTATTTTTAACCGGTATAACCTTTAGCTTTTTGAAAAGGTGTTAGTTAGCATAGTTGTGTTGAAGGATGTAAGAGATTGATGTTATCTCAATGTCTTCCTTTGCAGAGACGCCCTTACTCAGTGCTGTTCTCGGTGTTTTATTGATACATCCATCAATGGGGGCTGCCGCTGTCGATTCTTTGTCTTCCATTGCCGTTATGGATCCCAAACTAGGAGTTCCTTTGTTGCTAGCAATTATGTTTTACAGTAATATATTCACAAGAAATGATATCATTTGCCATGATATGCTGGTAAGTCCTCCCTTTTGCACTTCCACTAATTGTGTGGGATTATGTTGTTCTGCTGTGTCCATTTGCAATATCAATATATATTTTTCCCTTCCCTTATTTTTAAATCTTATTGCAGCTAAAAATCTTCGAAATGCTACCATCACTTGCTTCACACTCAGCAATGATTCCACTTGTAGTTCAAACTATCTTGCCAATGCTTAACAAAGATGCCAAAATGTCGGTACTCGGCTAGATTGTGTATTTTGTTTGCCACTTTATTGATATTTAGTTTGGTGTTAGTTTTGCCTTGTGGTATCCTGGTTTTGTTTAGCAACAATGTTGTACCAACAAGGTCCCTTTTTTAGCATTCTAACATAGAGAGCATCACTTAAAACTGTTGATCTTACATTTTAGCGTTTGAACTCTGAGCTACAGTTCTGCTGTGGTTGTAAAGATAACCAGTGTTAATTAAAAGCCAATTTTTTATCCATAATTACCATTGCTATTCCTTTCTATCATATTCAGAAGTGTTACTAGTTTTACATATTCTTTGAGTGATTTATTCTGTCTTTAACTGCGCTCATATGCATTAAAAAGTGCTTTTTGGAATTTAGTACGGCTGTACAGCTGAATGTTTCTTTTCACCTCATTAATAAGAGGATGTTTGGTTTTAAGATAGAAAATTCATTTTGGTCCTCATTTTTTATTCTGGTCTTAGAACTAAAATTTTGCCCTCATGCATTCTTCAAAATATTAAATATCAATGCATTTCATCTGTAAATGTTTCCCCCAAACAATGCAGCTCATTGTATGCTACGGGAACTCGATTGCTGTGTCGAACTTGGGAGATCAATGATAGAGCCTTTGGAAGTTTGCAAGTGAGCTTTTCATTCCACACTTTCCTGTACTTCCAACACCACCACCACATATTATTATGGGTGTATTGTATATGCATATTTATATTTATTTTAAGCAGTAGATGGGAATGTTTAAATGTATTGATTAAAGAAATGGAATTGTTAATATGATGAATCGAAGCTGTAAATGGTTCTTAAAAATTATCTTTAAGGAAGGTTGCACACATCAACGACGTAATACCAGCATTTCATTCTCCAACTCTTCATTATCTGTTGAGTTGAGATATTGTGTTAAACTATTATTGAAGTCAAGTTGTAGTTGGTTTACTATATATGCTATCCCTTAGTTCTTAAGAGCAAACCCTATTGCTTCATGCTAAGAAGTGGATGATGCACAGGGGACATTAGTTGTTCGTACATATATAGTAGCTGACTTAGTTTCTAGTTTTTTCTGTGGCTGTTAACTGGAAATTAGTTTATTGGACAAAGCCTATATATGTCTATCCAAGACCTATTTTTTAAAAATTTGATGCAACTGTAATCTATGTAATTTTTTTCTTAAAAATGTGTGCAATGCTATAATTTAAACATAAACACTCTTTAACAATTGCAAACATGCACTTTTTTCTGTACCAGTATACTGTATTGTTGAATTGTACAGGGTCACAAAGTCCTGCCTAAATTTACTAGGTTGACTTGCAATCTGATAACTTTTGGTTTTACCGTATTTTCTTTCTGAGCTTCCTATTTCAAAGCCCTTTGCTGTTGAGATGCCAATTTGTTTAATCCTTAAGACAGTTTCTTACTGTTTTTTAAGGTCTTACTATATAAAACTTTTCCTAAGTTGTTATATATTTTCTCCTTGTCTAGGGTGTCCTGCTCCCTAAAAGTTTCACTGATTTCGTATCAGACAAAGCTATCTGTATCAGTTTGGCTGCTTCCATTCGAGATGTTTGCCATAAAAGCCCTGATAGGGGTGTTGATCTTATCTTGACTGTTTCGGTATGCCCGACTGCTTTCTTCCTTCTCTTTTTCCAATGCATGTTATTTTCCCTAAGAAATACTGATTTTGTTTATTGAAAAATACAGTCTTGCATTGAGTGCCAAGATCCTATAATTAAAGCTCTTGGCTTGCAAAGCCTTGCCCACCTTTGTGAAGCAGATGTGATCGGTAAGGAATGTTACTTTTAAAATATATTTAAAGAAATAATAATTTATTAAGGAATAGTTATTTATTCATGAAGCCTGATATTAGATTGCATTACTTTTATTAATTATACTCTTTTAATATAATAAAATCAAAGCATTCTAAATGGGTATGTTGTCTTGTGTGTCTAGATTTTTACACTGCATGGGATGTCATTGCAAAGTACGTGCAAGGTTACAAAATTGATCCTATTATTGCGCACAGGTAAGCATGTTATCATGTAAGGCTCTAAGCAGACATATGTTGTGAGATTTGACTATAACACAGATGGTGGTTTGATTTCAACAAGAAAAATAGAAGGCATGGTTTAGAGCCTAGATTGAATATTTAAAGACACTTTGATTGAATTGATTTTCCCCTTGATTAATATATAATTTCCAAATATTCATTTGTCATCCTTAATAAAAGGCACTCTCTGTCTTATGGCAGCGTTTGTCTTCTGCTAAGATGGGGTGCAATGGACGCAGAAGCATATCCAGAAGCATCAAAGGGTGTGCTGCTAAATCTGTGGGATTTAGTTACCTCTAGCGATGGGACAAATTGGGAAAGGACAAAAGTATCAGCCCTGGAGGCACTTATTCAATATGAAGTATAGCATTGATGTAACCCTTGCTCTGCATTAGTGCGCAACTATTTTTTGGTTTAAAAATAAGTAATTCACTTTTTCTATTAATAATCATGTTTCCAATTTCCAGGTTTCGCAGCTTGAAAAAAGTATTCCAGATTTTAAGAAAATGAATTTGGAGCTATTATTTTCTGAGACAAGTCCTACAGTACTCAAGGTTATGGAGGATTTTCACGTCAAGATTATAACATATGAACACATGTAATCCATTATTATATCCTTATTACGAAAAACCTGAGTCCCACGTTGAATAGAGATAAGGTCTGAAATGCATTTGTAAAGAGTGACACCCTCAACTTACAAGCCATAATAGAGACATTACTCCAAGGTAACATTCTTTCACAATTGTGGCTTGTAACATGAGGGGTGACACTCTTCATAAAAACTTAATAATCCTACAATCAATTTACTGATCTTCTGAATGTGATGGTATGATTAAATTTGATAATTTTCCATTCATTTACTTCAGAAATCGTCGAAGGTTAGTCAAGGGGAAAAGAGTTGCAGGAAGTAAAATTGAAAAGTTGGTGGATGTATTTCCACAGGCTATATTCTCTTCAGGTATGGTTGTATTGGCTGTCCATTGTGGTTTTTTCCTTCAAGAATACTTGAGAGAAGAAATTCAGATCAAATTGTGGAAAAAAAGTCTTGAGTTATGTTTCTTTAATCTGCCATACATACATGCATAAAATGAAGAAAAAAATTAATATATTTAGATTTTGCTGAAATCTGAGCGAAACTGAGTGCTTTGATATGATCTAAAAAGTGAGTTGTTCCTTCAATGGAACAGAGGAAATTCTGTCACTGACTATTTTCATCAAACTTTGTCCTGTTTAATGGCATTTTCATGCGTTATTTGAATAAGCTCTGATTTGTAAGCATGCTATTTGCAGGAAAGATAAATGAGGCTATAGAATTACCTGGTGCAGCTTTATTATGTTTTTCTTTCACTCCTAAAAATGTGAATGAACATCAGGCATCAAAAGTAAGATATCAGTACATTAGATATATTCTCTTTATATCTGACAACGCTTTTAATCTGATTTTATGAGCATTTAGAGGCCAAGATATGTACATGCTGCTTATGAGAATGCTCTCAAGGAAATAGCTGCTTCTCTTCACCTCTCACGAAATATCTTGCTTGCACTTATGGCACTGCAATCATGGAAAGACTTCATGCGGCGTTGGGTGAAGGCTTACATTCTGTCTTATGATGCTAAGGCACAACTGAGTGTCCTGGATAAAACTTCTAAAGCTGCTAGCGATATCTTGAAGGTCAAGATCTGTGTTTTGTCATTTCAAAATATTCTTGTCCCCCTTACTAATCAGTTAGCTGCAACTGCAAGTACACTACAAGTTTAAGTCATATCTGATGTAGGATTTTTCATATATTCATTTCATGCAGAGTATGACAGCAATAGCGGATAAGGCTATACCTAGAGCTGCCGAAAATATTGCACTGGCCATTGGTGCACTCTGTGTGGTGAGAAGCTTTTTCATGGCTATGCACCCATTTTTCATCTTTATAGATTCTGACTAGTTGTCTTCTCTGTTACGTTATGGCATGCCAACTTACATAAGCCATTGTTGGGATAATGGAACATGTAATTTCATGGGTTTTAACAATGTTTTAAATGAACAGTTTTACAATATCAATGATCTTGGAAGTAATTCAGTCTGAGAAGTTTTTTCATGGCTGTGCACCCATTTTTTTATCTTAGATTCTGACCAGTTGTCTTCTCTGTTACATTTTGGCATGCCAACGTATATAAACCATTGTCGGGATAATGGAACATGTAATTCCATGGATTTTAACAATGTTTTAAATGAGCAGTTTTACAAATCGATGATCTTGGAAGTAATTCAGTCTCAGAATGTTGTATATCCCCCTATTTTGTTCTATTGTAGTAATCAATATCTAGGATTTCATTTAGAACTATTCCTAATTAAAGAAGAATTTTAATTTTCTAATAATCTTTTTGGTTGGTAACATATGCTATTGTCAGGTTTTGCCTCCATCTGTTCACACTGTTAAATCTGCTGCTTCAAAATTTCTTTTGGAGTGGTTGCTCCAACATGAACATGAACACCGGCAATGGTCTGCTGCAATTTCTCTTGGGTTGGTTTCAAGTTGCCTTCATGTAACCAACCATAAAGAGAGATATCATAACATCACAGGACTTCTTGAGGTATTTTTTATTTCTTCTTTTTGTCTGTCTATTGTCTCAATGTTTTTTAAGATCTAGATAATCCTCTTTCTTACATTTAAATATTGAAACAGTTTTTTACCCTGCCTTATTCCCGTTCCTTAGCTTTTGTTAGTCAAGTCAAAACTCTAAGGAGAAATAAGTTCAGACGTCTATGAGATTGTGATATATACATAGATTGCTATTACATATGTAGGATAGTAAAGAAGGAAAATGAAGAGGGCTAACACATACATGAGCACACACACATCGGGAAGCTAAAAACATTAATTTTCCAATGTATCCGGCAATTTTATTTATTTATTTATTTATTTATTTGGTTCATTTTGAGAGGAGCTAACCAATAAGATTATCTAGCACTCTGTTTCACTAATTTTGTGATCTTCCAGGTTCTTTTTTTCAGCAAAAGTTCGCTTGTAAAAGGAGCATGTGGTGTTGGATTGGGGTTTTTGTGTCAAGATCTTCTTACCAGAGTTGAAGCTGCTGATGACTCTACTGCCAAAACTGAAACAGAAAAGTTTCCAGAATCCAAATTACTAGGAAGAATTGTTGGGGCCCTAGCTACAATGATCCAGCAGAGAACCAAATGTTCTTTTGAGGTTTTGGATAGTTTATGTTCCTGCTTTCCAATTGATTATGATGTGAATGCTAACATATTTGAATCGTCATCCGAGGATAGTGAAGACTCAGAAGAAGATATATGGGGTGTTGCTGGACTTGTTCTTGGTTTGGCTACCTCCATCAGTGCATTGTACAGAGCTGGAGAGTTAGAGGCTGTTATCAAGATAAAAAACTTGGTAATATCATGGCTTCCATACATGAATTCACTATTTCCAAGTGCTGGTTTGCAAGGCGGGAAATCTGATATTGTTTTAGCCCTAGGATCTTGTATTGCACTTCCCACAATCGTGACTTTTTGTCAGAGAATGGAATTGATGGATGATAATGAGTTGGACCATATTGTGCTTGGCTTTAAAGAGTTTATTTCTGAGTTAATATCTGTGAAAAAGTCTGATGTTTTGCACCATAGTTTACTGATGGCGTCGTGCGTTGGAGCAGGGACAGTAGTTTCTTGTATACTGAACGAAGGTGTTCACTCTATTGAGGTTGAACATGTTAAATGTTTACTTGAACTATTCAAGAAATGTTACTCCAATCCTTTCCCTTTTCTTGTTCATCTTGGTGGTATGCTAGGAGTAGTTACTGCTATGGGAGCTGGTACAGGGATTTTGGTCTTTATGAATTTTCCAAATTACACTAGGCCATCTATGTATCAGAAGGAGGTAATTTACCTTAACTGAAAATTGTTATTGTTTGTCTCTCATCATATATTTGTGTTTTTTTCTTTCTTTTTTTGATATTTAAATATCTTACCATGTAAACTCCAGGATTCTTCTACTGTCGTGGGCCCTCTCCTTTCAAGCGCTGTCATTGAGCCATACTTGACATCATTGGTGCAAGAAATGTTTCTTGTGGCACAGAATTCTGATAATCATCAGCTACAACAGTTTGCTTCCTGGGTACTTGCTTTCCTTCGACATCATATATGGTCTAAGGAACTTTTGGGGGTTGATGGTGATAGTAATGTGGGTGAAACGAATTCAAAACCCATTTCTCATAATTTTCCTGATGACAGTGTGGTTTTGAACCTCTGTTTGTGGCTTATGGAGTTCAAATACACCGAGGTAGATTTCTTGCCCATATTTTGTGTGCAGATATTTGATGTTCTTATTGTTTTGAGTGAATTGTATGTTTTTAAAATATAAAATATTCATTATTTTTCTTTCATTTTCATTATCCGTGTTTCTCTCCCTCTGGAACTCGCATTTTTCCCTTTGTAATACCTTTCTTTGCTTGATGGGAGGCTTGTGTTCCTGTGCAATTGAATTTTGAAGTTGATGTGATGAGTTTTTTTTTTCATGTCTGGGAGTTGGAAAACTGCTTGCAGCTTAAATTCTAAGACATTCTCCAAATTATGGAAACTATGTTATTCTGTGAAACTCATACTTGTACTTCATCTCTTTTATGGTTTATACTTTGTACCTTATTGCTACACTAAACTATACATGCTATGCTGATTCTCGTAATTAACTCTGTTCTAAATTTAGTAGGTATAGTTGTCTATAATAGACTCTGTTCTACTTAACAAATCTATTACATTAACTAAGTTGTGTGCTTTTGTTTGTCTCTCATTTTTCTCATTTTATGCTTGTCCAAATTCAGCCAGGTAGTAGTGCACATGCTGGCACAATTGTTGCTATATTAGGGTGCCTTTCTAGAGCTCCCAGGTTGCCGAGCATGGATTGGGGGGCAATTATTAGGCGTTGTATGAGATATGAGGCCAAGGTTACCGAGTCATTAGCATCAGATTCTGTTTTTAAGAAAGCAACTCTAAGGGAGGAATGTGTGCTGTTTGCAATAGCTCATGCAAACCAATTTGATTCACTATTAACTTTTCTTGACGAGCTGTCTGACTTTTCCAGATTAAAGACACTTGAAATAAATTTGCAGTGTTGTCTGCTAGTTCATCTAGCAGACCTTGTAAAAGTATTTTCAAGCTCCAGACTTGAGAAGCTATTTGGTGATGTGGGTTATCACTTGTCTTCATTGAATTCATACAAAGAGTATGACACTTACCAAAAATGCTTGTTACGCCTTTCAAGCTGGAAGGGACTCTATGAATGCCTAGACGAAGTTTCTGTCGACACTTCGGGTTACATATCCCATGTTGAGAGATGCATGGAGGTTCTATTTACCTTATTACCAGTTGTGAAATCTTCTTGCAATGTAGCGTCAAGGGACACAAGTTCTGTTGAGGAATGGTCTGAGGCTGTAAGATGCTTGGGGAAGGCTCCACAGGGTTGGATATTGGATTTCCTGAAGGTATGCATACATTTGATTGCACCTCTGTCAGCTTTTCCCATCAAAACAATAATTTTTCTAATGTTACGTTTTGTTGTTTACTTTAATTTATTCCTCCTTGGCGTGATTCTAATTGATTAGGGTCAAGCTTATTGGACACAAAATGCCTGCAAGTCTGTTTAAGTTATGTGACTTAAGTGACCTTTTGTAAACACAGGTTTCACAAGAGGAGTTTGTTCAAAGTGCATCCAAATCTATTGAAGTCCAAAACAAGGTCCATGCTAAGATCAAGCTTGTGAAGACTGGTTCTGTTCCACTAATTGAACTAGGAAAAATGAAATCAAACATATTGAACTCCAAATCAGAAGGTGAGGATTCTGCTCTGCACAGTAACTCAGATTGATTGGAACTGAATCAAATCAGAGTTTCTGTTTATTCATTCACTTGAAAAGTGTTAGGAACTTTAAGAAATATTGAGCTAGAAATGTCGATGCTAAATTTTAAGTTTTTGCAGGATTCTGGGATATTCTCCTGGAAGTTGCGGCTGTTTTATACCATGCAGAGATAAGTTTCAAAAGACAGTGGCTTATTGATGCTCTTGAAATAAGCTGTGTATCCAGTTTTCCTTCTACGGTACGAAACTCCAGATTAATACCTTTATCAAAACTTGCGGGGCTTGATTCCTTTCATCAAAAATATTTATAAAATCAGAAAAAGGTATAAATCAGAAAAAATTATTTGAAATTATTATGCAGATCTTGCCTGTCCAATTTCAAAATAATATGAATAAAAATAATTATAAATCAGAAAAAATAATATCTGATCAAATGGTTGATATTTCATTTAATCAAAGTGTATGATACATTAATTTTAAGACATTTCAATGGAAATTAAAATTATCTTTATTTATGGTAAAATTTTGTTAGAAGCTTTTGATGTACCCATGAATCCCGGGCTTTTCTATGCCACTGTTCTCCATTGATGGGCTTCGGCATAATTCTATATCACCAGATAGAGAAAATATCTTTTACTCCTTAATATACAAGTTGAATTTTTGATCGACCCTACTCACTTTATATCCATCTCTTCCATTATTTTGCAGGCACTGCAGTTTCTTGGTCTGCTATCTGCTACCTGCTGCAAATATATGCCCTTTATGATTGTGGACCAACAAACGGTACTGAATGATCTACCAGTCACACTTGTGTCTCTTCTAGCAGATAGAAACTGGATTTCTGTTGCAGAAACTGTTGTTTCTCATCTATTTTCATCGACAGAACGTATATATGACTGGACAATGAACATAGCAAATAGCTCTTATGTTCAAGGTTCACAAACCATTGATGAAAGTGAGAATCATATGGCCGATTTTCTACTGCAAGTGATGTATCATACATGTGTATTGTTAAAAGGGCACTTGTCATTGGATAAGCAGCTTAAGCTTGCGAGCATGGTTGTTGCTTGAAAGAAAATTCTGATAGTTATATTATGTTAATAGGAAGTTTGTCGCCATATATCATTTGCTCAAAAAGGAAAGCCAACATCATGATGTCGATGTTAAGTGTTACAAACATGGAGTAGTGGAAAATGTTCCTACCAATCCTACCAACATGACTTGGTCAAAGATTGTGTAATAAACTCAAAAAAAATAATTTGGGAACTCGTTATCCGGTTCAAGAACGACTAATCGAGAGACTAATTCGACCGTCCACTTGCAGTAATACACATAATAAGAGAAGCAGCTGTAGATATTTTTTTACTTGTACAACTGAGTGAAATTACCATTTTGTTTTCTTAGACAAGCTTATATTGTATCTTAGTGCTACCCTTGGCATTACTTGCAAAGATGTGTAATGCATTTTCAGTTAGGTTGCAAAAGAAGAAAATTTAGTATATTTAGCCTATGCAATCTTGATTTCAGAGTTGAGTTGATGCATATCTAGTATCTTTCCTTCTTTTTAAAGTGTACTTCATACATTTCTTTTCCACATTTTTATAAACTTATATTTCTAAGAGTTTAATATTTATATTATTCCTAAAATTGTCTATATGGTGAAATATTAGATACGTGTCTAAAATTATTTTACATAGAAAATGTATATGAATTAAATTTTATTTTTAATATAAACTGCAAAAAGTTTATAGTAGTAATAAATAAAGATATGATGTGGAAGAGATTTTCTAACTTAAAATTAACATATTAAAAAACAAATTAGAGTAAAGAAAACTATGTTTATTTTTAAAAGCATGAATGATATATGTTTATTTTTAGTCCTTATTTTTTCAAGCTCAAGAAAATATTTCTCCCTCAAGAAAATGCTTTGGCCCTCATTTATCCTATTTTTTTGCCCCAATAATTTTTATAGCCTAAAAAAAAAATCAAACCTACTTAATTATTTTTATTTTTAGATAAATGAAGTGAAAGCACTATTAAAATTTAGACACAACACAACTGTAAAATCTTAGGTCAAATTCTGGTTAAGCAGTTGACCTAACAATATACGATACTCTCTTCGACTCAAAAAGATTAAGTCAATTGACTGCGGCATGTCAATGCATAACTTTGACGAATATCTGATACATCAAACGGGGGAACCTAAGATTAGATTTTTTGTTTGACACATGTCTTATGTCACATATTGGATACATCAAACAGAGGGAACCTGGGACTCCACAAAGACAGTAACAGTACACGAATTCAGTTCATGTTTGTCTCTTCCGCAACAACCTGGTACGTTGTTGTTTTTCTGTACTCTTTCATCATCATCATCATGATTCCTCGATCTTCAAATTCAATCTATTCCCTTTCTCAATCAATTTTCATAAAAAACTCATCTTTCTTTTATTCTTCATCTTCTTCTTCTCTAATCACTTTACATGATTCTGATACAAAACCAATTTCAAGTCCTTTTTACAATCTTCTTCCACCTACCCAAAACCCTAATAACATTGTAAACCTAATTTCCTCAACCCTCAAACAAAAAAGTTTCCATCTTTCTCATTTTCAAACTGAAATCAAACACATTCTTCCTCACTTGGGTGCTCAAGAAATTTCTAGGGTTTTGCTTAGATGTCAATCTGATTATTCTTCAGCACTCACATTTTTCAATTGGGTTAAAAATGATTTGTCTGTGGTACATAGTGTCAAGAATTATTGCATAATTGTTCATATACTTGTTTGGTCTCAAATTTACTCTCAAGCTATGAAATTGTTGTGTGAATTGATAAAAGTGAATGTTCATGATGATGATAATGATGATGTTTATAAGAGTTTGATTGATTGTACTGAGGATTGTAATTGGAATCCTGTTATTTTCGATATGCTTATTAAGGCTTATGTGAAATTAGGTATGGTTGAGAAGGGTTTGGAAACATTTTGGAACAATGTTGAAGCTTGTTTTGTTCCTAATGTTGTTGCTTGCAATTGTTTGTTGAATGGTTTGTCTAAGTTTAATTATATTGGAGAATGTTGGGAAGTGTATGAAGAAATGGGAAAGCTTGGAATACATAGGAATGATTATACTTTCAATATTATGACGCATGTTTTGTGTAGAGATGGAGATACCGATAAGGTGAATGGATTCCTTGAGAAGATGGAGGAAGAAGGTTTTGAACCGGATTTGGTTACGTATAACACACTCATTAATAGTTATTGTAGGAAAAGAATGTTGGAGGATGCTTTTTATTTGTATAAGATTATGTGCGTTAGAGGTGTGGTTCCTAATTTAATTTCGTATAGTGCGCTGATGAACGGTCTTTGTAAAGAAGGGAAGATCAAGGAGGCTCATCAACTTTTTAATCAGATGGTTCAGAGAGGGATTGATCCAGACACTGTGTCATATAATACTCTTATATCTGGTTATTGTAAAGAAGGTAAGATGCAAATGTGTAGATTATTGTTGCATGAAATGATAGGAATCGGGATTCGTCCTGATAGTGTCACTTGTAGGATTGTGTTTCAAGGATATGCAAAGGAAGGAAAGCTTTTGTCGGCGTTGAATATGGTTGAGGAGCTTCATAGATTTGGGATTAAGATTCCTGAAAATTTATATGATTATCTCTTAGTTGCGTTATGCAAAGAAGGTCGGCCGTTTGCAGCTCGAAGTTTTCTTGTAAGGATATCTCAAGATGGCTTTGTGCCTCAAATAAGCACTTACATTAAACTAGTAGAGTCTCTATGTAGATTCAATAATGTGGAAGAAGCGTTGGTTTTGAAATCTGAGATGACAAAAAAGAATATGAAACTCATTCTCACTACCTATAAAGCTATCATAAGCTGCTTGTGTAGAGTAAAAAGGACTTCAGAAGGTGAAAGATTGTTGGAGGAAATGATTAGTTTAGGAATTCTACCCGATTTAGAAATAAAGAGGGCATTGATAAATGGTTATTGTGAAGAAAATGGTGTTGGTAAAGCTGTGTCATTGTTGAAATTCTTTGCCAAGGAGTTTCAAGTTTACGATACAGAAAGCTACAATTCAATTGTTAAAGTCTTTTGTGAGGTTGGTAATGTGGCTGAGTTGATGGAGCTTCAAGATAAGCTTGTCAAAATAGGGTTTGTTCCAAATGGTTTGACATGCAAATATGTGATCCAAGGGTTGCAGAAAGATATGGAACTCGATGATGATATATTGGACCGCAACATGCTCGAAGCCTAAGTTGTCCCAAACTAGGATCGTGTCTCACAACTCACATTACTTTCCGAAGGTGGCCGACCTGACTGTATGATAAGTATCTAAGCACTTGAAGAACTCTCGCTTGAAAAATAGCTGTTAAGGGATCAGAAGAATCAAGCCACTTAAATACTCTACGGTGCCAATGATGATATCAAATTTGTGTAGTATAAATGAGAAATAGTTTTGATCTTGCTTGAAAAAAAGTAGTTTTGATCTGTCGGTCAAAAATGAAAAAGATAAGTAGTTTTGGTCTATAAATATTTGGTGAAAGATTTAATCTCTAATTTATGTATATAAGAAATCACTATTTAAGATAGATAATCTTTTAAATGCAGTTCAAAATCTCAAGTAGTCTAATAATTGTACATGGAAGATACCATCATCATCATCATGATATAAAAGCAACCTCTTTCAATCCTTTGTTTATTTGATAAAAGAAAATTAAGATTAAGAAAGACACATGACACACTATTTAAAATAGTGTGATATGTTGCGGTGGTAGCGAAACTCTGGCCTTACAACTAAAATTAAGATGAACAAACCACTACATTACAAGTGATAAATAGTGGGATGTGTTGCGGTGGTAGCGAAACTCGCCCTTTGTGTGAACGGCACGAGTTCTATCCTTGCGATGTTCATTTTACCATTTTAATTCTATTTTAAACAAAAAAAAATACTCTAAAATTGCAACATGCAAGATTTGAACTCTGATCTTGCAAATGAAATTAAGATGAACAAATTACTACAGTGCAAGCGATAAATGATATATTTCATTCAAAACATATATATTCGTATTACAAAAAAAAAAATTATGGCCCTTCCCTGAAAATAGTTATAGCTCTGCCACAAAGTGTAAATATATGAAAATTTTATTTTAGAAATTGTGTATATGCTCTTTAAATTTTAAAAATTGTTTTTTTAAACACAAATTCATTTTGTCCTTAAAAGTATGTGTGCCTTAATTAAGAGGAGTACTAGATGTAACAAAAATTGATTGTCTTTTACTAATAAGAAAAATGACATTAAATATTTCATTAATATTATAAAATAACTTATACTACATTAAATATTTCACTAATGGTGCCGAATCTGTTGATGTTTTGATTTTGTTGAGATTGCGTTTCTGAATTTGTTCCAAATGTTGTGGGTGAGGGTGGTGTTTTGGGGACCGACGCCGTTCTAATGGCAGTGGCGGTTTGGTGGTTGTTGGAATTGAGATGGGATGGTGGTAGTGGTTGGAAGTGATGAAGGGTGTTGTAGTGGTGAGATGATGTCGTAGTGATGTATGGATTTGGCGTCGTCGGTGTGCAGTTAACGCCGTGTGAGAGTGGTTTTTCTACGATGCTTGATTTTCTAACCGTTTTTTAAATCTGTTGAGATTTGCAGGATTCTTTTTGAGTCTCTGTTGGTGTCCAAATCTGTTAAAATTTGCAGGTTTTTGCGTATCTGGTTAACCTCTTCTGCATCGGTGTTAACTGTTTGGAGGTGCCCTGCGAGCTGAGATTTATTTGCCTGGTTTCTCATACTAATGTTGCCCAACAACTTGACTCACGTAGCTGCTTTTTGACGGGCCGAACACTTTTTATTCGATTTCGGGAGTTAGTGTCTAGTTGTGTCTTTATGGATCGGGTTGATGTCTTATCTGATGATCTAGAAGCTGAGAGTTTCTTTCTAAGAATGGGATTGGAAAGAACCTCTATTAGATGGTGTATGTTTTGGTATTTTCATTGGTGTTCCATTTATATACGGCGCCTTTGCTTTGTAGCCACTCGTTTACTGGTTTTTGTTCGTTTTGAGCAGAGACTGTTTTTATTAATAAATTAATAAATATATTTGCCGTTAAAAAAAATACAAAAGTAAATAATTTCTTTTGTCCATAAATGAATGTAACAAACAACACCAAAATTTATACACAATTACGAGATCTTGAGTTTCAAATTCTAATGAAAAAGTTCAGGCAATAATATCGACTTGTCAATTGAGATATTTATAAACAAATAAATAATTTTTTTGTTTATAACCTTTGACAAAATTTTTGTATAGTTACCCCAATTCAAAATTGAGATCACTCATTTATTTATATGTGAATTTTTAAATATATGTAGCATTTATCATTCTCTCTAAAATAAAAGAAAAAAAAAACATCCCTAATCAATTAGATTAGAACTTTTATATCTATCTAAAGGGTTGTGCATGGTCGGTTATTTTGCCAAACCAAACCGTATTCAAATAAAAACTAGATAGATGGATTTGGATACAGGACTATAACCATTATTTTTTATAAACCGGTTATATAACCAGTTATAAATTTGGATACGGATACATAACCGGATATTTTCATAAAACCGGTTTAAAAGCAATTAATTTGTAAATCCACTTTTAAATTGGTTATTTTTAAAATTGGATTAATAAACGGTTAATTTGGTCTGATTTTTTTTGTTTTGCGCAAACGAAAAACATACTAAAAACCGTAAAAATAATACAATTTTTTTTTCTTTGAAGTAATAATCAGCTTCAATTCAAATTGTTTCTGATATGTGTTTGAAAGAGATAAAAAAAATACATGTGAAGAAGACCATTCACATTAAATACAAAGAGGAGAAAAATTGTTTCCGCATTAAATTAACTAATTATGAAGAATAGAGAAAGGAAGCATACTTGATTAGAGTGGTTGGAAGCAATTGGAGAGAATGAGTGTAGTTCGATTGGAAGAGAATATCATCGATTAGGATTCAATTGGAGAGATTATTGTAGATTTGGAATTTATGGTTCATCGCAAATCACAATTGCAAAGATCACACGCACATGGCGATGGTTTGTTCGTGAATTAATTTTAATAAAAGGATATTTATTTTTTTCTTTTGACAAAAACAAATTTGAAAAAGATATTTGTTTGTTTTTTTTTGGACAAAAACAAATTTGAAAAGGATATAATAACAAATTTAAACCAAATTCGAAAATATAATTTGGGTGGATAACCAACCAGATGAAAATGATTTGGTTAATAACCATATATCAAAATCTAGATTTTTAACAACAGATTTGAATCTGATTATGAATTTGGATCTTCTAACCAGATATTTTACAAACCCCTATCTAAGTGAAGAACTTGTTATAGTTTTTGAGGAGTGACACATGACTTGATCAAATAGTTTTTATTTTTTGACTCAAAATTCCTTCTTGTTGGTATGTATAATTGGTCCACTGAAATAAAATAATTAATAGTTAGTGATCAAGACTTATTCAAGTAATTTTGCAAAGTTTTTTTTAAATTAATCCAAAAGCTTTTGCCATTTGAATCATCATATACGTATAGTTTGTATTTAAACCAACATGATATATTTCACTTGTTGTCCTTTCCAAATTTTAGATTTTAATAGAAAAGTTAATAAACAACTAACTTGAATACTTAATTCATGTAGGACACATATAATTTACAGAAACAGTCTAACAAATTATATATAAAAAATATACAAGACCATGTCAGAAAGTATGAACTTATATATTAACAAATTAAAACGATAAAAATACAATAGATGTTTAAAACTGTTTAAAACAATAGTTCTGTTAATTACTCCACTACTAAAGATAATCTTATCACATGTGGGACACACTCTCTAGTTTCTAGGGTTTTTTTTTATAAATAATTTGGGATTAGCATTTCTTACATTTTTTAAAAATCGCACAATTATTAAAATGAATCGTTGGATCAAAATCGACTAATTTATATTCAAACTAACAAGTTTTATTGATGCAAATTTTATTGATTTCAAATGCAAGTTTTATTGATCTCAGAAATCAAACCACAATACAAATTTGTGCAAACATGATAGAAAAATAAAACCACAATATCAAATCAATCGTGACTACGATATCACGCAACCCTCAGACAGCTCCCCTGCTTCTTCATACGCATCTGACATCTTTTGGATAATCTCACCGATACGGTGAGCATCAGCATCAAAATGAGAGCGGGACTCTGACTCGAGTACGATACGAACGTCCTTGGGTTTGTTGTCCGTGAAATCCACTTCAAGCTTGACGTAACAGTGGTCACCGGGCGGCGGACTCCGCCGGAGCGGCGGACTCCACATCTGGAGAGGAGGCTTCCGTTTTCATTACGTTTTTGAGATTCTTAAAAGCTAAAATCATTTTTTCCATAGGTAGCAATTGAAACAATTATTCCCACTATCACAGCAGCACCTGCATAAGGAAGAAGGACCAGCACACGACCACCAGAAGAGTAAACAAGAGATTCACCCATGGGTGAAATGAAAGAAACTCGAAACTTGCTTGGAGAAAAAAGAAAAAATGAAGAGGGATTCTGTGTTGATTTCAGAGAGAGTGTGTTTTATGAAATTGAAGACAACTGAACAGCCGCATTGCACTTTATTTTTGACCCAACAATGTTTGCATTTCCCTTGTAAATTTTTTTTTTTTGTAGAAATATCCCTTGCAATGTTTATTTTTTTTTAGGAATACCCCTTGCAATGTTTAAATTTTTAAGGGTAAATAGGTATTTACCTCCGCCCCAAAACAATGGTCCTTACGCATACTAATGCATAATTTGAATCATTAATATCTTTAGTTTTCTTTCATCAAAAATTATAAAAATTTAAACATTGTGAAAATATTCATTGAGACAAATCTATATATATATATATATATATATAAATCCATATTAGATCCAAAATTAAATCCATATAATTTTGACCGTATTTTTACATAAAGACGAATATTAGCAAATAAGATCTTGTTTGATTTGTCTCAATGAATATTTTCACAATGTTTAAATTTTTATAATTTTTGATGAAAGAAAACTAAAGATATTAATGATTCAAATATATATATAATCTTATCACATGTAGGACACACTCTCTAGTTTCTAGTGTTTTTTTAAAATAATTTGGGATTAGCATTTCTTGCATTTTTGAAAAATCACACAATTATTAAAATGAATTGTTGGATCAAAATCGATTGGTTTATGTTCAAACTAAATGAAATCAAGATAAACAAATTCCTACAGTGCAAGTGATAAATTGTATATTTCATTCAAAGCATATATATTAATATCGAGGATGATTAATTTAGATGAATAAGCTCAATAAATTGAAGAAAAAAAAGGTCACCTATATTAAAAAAACAAAAAAGGTCACCTAAATTAATCATCCTCGTCACAATAAAAAAAAAATGTATATCCATTAAAAAAAGGTGTTGAATGCATTATTTTCAATATAAAATTCCATTTTTGTTAGCATTTCCCTATATATATAATTGCTTCTGTGATACAAGTCTTTGCTCCGTTTAATTTTTTTTCTTATATACAAGCGAGTGGCATTTAGGGGGTTTGAGTTTGAAATTTAGGGTTTGAGTTTTAGGGGGTTTGAGTTTGAAATTTAGGGTTTGAGTTTTATGGTTAGTGGTTTAGGGTTTGACGTTTGGAGGTTTAACCTCAAACCCTAAATTCCAAACCCTAAACCATTGAGTTTTATGGATAGCGGTTTAAGGTTTGGAATTTAGGGTTTGATGATAGTTTGGGGTTTCGTTGTTAGGGTTTGGGGATAGTTTGAGATTTCATTGTAAGGGTTTGCCGTTTGGAGTTTTAACACCAAAACCCTAAACCACCGAGTTTTATGGTTAGTCGGGTTTGGAATTTAAGGTTTGATGATAGTTTGGGGTTTCGTTGTTAGGGTTTGGCGTTTGGGCGTTTGAGTTTGAAATTTAGGGTTTGAGTTTTATGGTTTGTGGTTTAGGGTTTGACTTTTGGAGGCTTAACCCTAAACTCTAAATTCCAAACCCTAAACCAATGAGTTTTATGGTTAGTGATATAGGGTTTGGAATTTAGGGTTTTATGATAGTTTGGGGTTTCGTTGTTAGGATTTGGCGTTCGGCGGTTTAGCCATTTAGAGTTTGAGGTTTCGTTGTAAGGGTTTGACGTTGGGAGGTTTAACCCCCAAACCCTAAATTCAAAACCATAAACCACTGAGTTTTGGGTTTGTTGATAGTTTGGGGTTTCGTTGTTAGGGTTTAGCGCTTTGGGGTTTAACAATTTAGAGTTTTGGAATAATTTGGGGTTTCATTGTTAGGGTTTGGCGTTTGGAGGTTTGAGTTTGAAATTTTAGGTTTGAGGTTAAACCCCCAAACGTCTAACCCTAACACGAAACCCCAAACTATCCCCAATCTTTAAATTGTTAAACTTCCAAACGCCAAACCCTAACAACGAAACCCTAAACTATCATCAAACCCTAAATTCTAAACCCTAAACTACTAACCATAAAACTAAATTTCAAACTCAAACCCCCAAACGCCAAACCTAAATTGTTAAACCCCAAACGCCAAACCCCGACAACAAAACCACAAACTATGAAATTACTAATAGTTTTGAAATTCGTTTTTCTATTTTTTTAATATACTAATTGTTTTTTCAATCCTTTTAAATAATAAAGAATGAATTTCGAATTTTTTTAACAATAATTTTTTATTTGTTATTTTAACACTGTTTTTTTTTTTTTTGTCAATGCTTTTTTTATTAATATTGCCTTTTTCATAATATTTAAATTTGTACACAATACTATTGAAATTTTTTTATTTTTTTAACACATCAAAATTAAATTTTTGTTACAAAATAAATTTTTTTAAAAATTTATAGTGTAATCAAAATTATAAATTATTTTAATTATTTATAATTAAAAATTAAATTTTTTTTATTTTATATTACTGTTTAAAAATAAATTGATTTTTATCAAATTGATTTTTTTATGAAATTACTAATAGTTTTAAAATTAGTTTTTTGAGTTTTTTACTATACTATTAGTTTTTTTTTTCGATTTTCTTATTAATATTTTATTAGTTTATCATTTAAAATTAAAGTTATATATATATATATATATATATATATATATATATATATATATATATATATATATAATTGTTATAAATATTTTATTATTACTTCCACAATATTAAAGGAAAGAATATGATCTATTAATGTTACAGATGTTGTAAAAAAATATGATTTTTCTACGAAAAAAATGACTTTTTGATTCTAAGGCGAAATAAAATTAAAGGAAAGAATATATTCTTACTACTTATTACTTGCAAAACATGATTTTTATTACTTGCACAACACAATATTAAAGAAAATTATATGACTTTTTGATTCTCAAAGCTGAAATGCTTATAATGCAATATCAAAATAAAATTAATTAAGAAATTTATTGTTTTTAAAATAATTGCTGAAAGCTTAAGTGATGATAATTGTTTTACTTATTTCGTGAATATGTTAGAATAATAATAATAATAATAATAATAATAATAATAATAATAATAATAATAATAATAATAAATTCAAAAATTTTGCTATTAATTTATTAATATTACAATAAATGAATTAAAACACAGAATATATATATATAATCTTATCACATGTGGGACACACTTTCTAGTGTTTTTTTTTAAATAATTTGGGATTAGCATTTCTTGCATTTTTTAAAAATCACACAATTATTAAAATGAATTGTTGGATCAAAATCGATTGATTTATGTTCAAACTAAATGAAATCAAGATCTTTTGGGAGTGTAATTTTGCTTTGAAAATCTGGTCTTGGCTTTCCTCTCTTCTCAACATTCACTGTAATTTCTCCAACTTTTCTAATGCTTTATCCATGGGCAATAACAATTGGTCTCCTCTTTGTAAGCTCTCTATCCATGCTGTCATTATAAGTTGTATCAATATCATTTGGTTCTCTAGAAACCAACATAGATTTATGGATAAATTTGTCCCTGTCTCTTCGGCTATTAATTCCATTATAGCTAGTGTTTCTCTATCAGGTATGCTTTCCAAATTACATGCTTTCTCTTCCATGTCAGAGTTTGTTATCCTTAAAGCTTTACATGTTCCTCTGAAATACCCCAATGCTCCTGTGATCAAAGAGGTTCTTTGGCAGCCTCCTATTCTTCATTGGATTAAGTGCAACAGTGATGGAGCTTCGACTGGCAACTCTGGAACCTCCTCTTGTGGTGGAGTTTTTAGGAATTCTAAAGCTGAGTTTTGTGGTGCTTTTGCCATTAATCTTGGAACTCAATCATCTTTGTTTGCTGAATTGATGGGTGCAATGTTAGCTATTGAAATAGCTCATCTTAAGGGTTGGAACTATCTTTAGTTGGAAACGGATTCAATGTTGGTGCTTGGTGCTTTCAAAACATCCTCTTTGGTACCTTTAGCTTTAAGGAACAGATGGAGTAATTGTCTTTATCTCATTTCCCACATGAATTTATTTGTCTCTCACATCTATAGGGAAGGAAATAAATGTGCAGACTCTATGGCGAATATTAATCTATCTTTGCCCTACTCTCTTACTTACTCTTGGTGGTCTTCACTACCTCCTCTTCTTGCTGTTGATTTTGCTAGTAATAGGTTAGAATGGCCTTGTTATAGGTTTTGTTAAGTTGTTACAGGGTTTGGTTTATGCCCCCCCCCCCCCCTTTTGATGTTGTTTTTACTTTCTCTTCATTATATATATTTCCTGGGGTTTGCTCTTTGCAAGCCTCTTTTGGTTAAAAAAATAAATAAAATTAAGATGAACAAATTACTACGGTGCAAGTGATAAATTGTATATTTCATTCAAAGCATATATATTAGTATCGAGGATGATTAATTTAGATGAATAAGCTCAATAAATTGAAGAAAAAAAAAAGGTCACCTATATTAAAAAAACAAAAAAGGGTCACCTAAATTAATCATCCTCGACACAATTAAAAAAAAAGTATATCCATTAAAAAAAGATGTTGAATGCATTATTTTCAATATAAAATTTCATTTTTGTTAGCATTTCCCTATATATATATAGTTGCTTCATTTTTTTTCTTATATACAAGCGAGTGGCATTTTTATTGCTTGAAATTCATATGGACTCACAATTATATTGAACGGTTTAATATAATTGGAGAAAACCCAAACCCGAATTCAAACTACTTAATTTGGTGGAGATGAATTTTAATAAATAATAGTGTGGAAGTGTTAGAAAATATAAAATATTGAACCTACACTTCAAAAGAACGAAGTAATTCTAATTCCGAGTAAACTATTAAAATTTGTCACTGATTTTATAGAGCACTCAAATAAGTTTACAATTTTAGGAATATTTTCAAAAGGTCTTTTAATTCTATTAATGGCTTGTTTTTATAAAACATTTATGTTTTTTTTTATAAGTTATAAAACATTTATGTTATATATTGCATATGATTCATATCTTATCGTTATTATGTTTTATATCTTATTATGTTACTATCATATATTGCACGTCATACGAACCCATAATGGCATTGGTCAGTGTGAAACCACGGTGCCAAGGAACCGATATGCATGTTCTAAGATATGAGTTTATATCAAAGGAGAAAATCAAATCAAATGATAACTCGCAAGGTCACAACCTCATATAAAAATCATTTAGGAACACACATAAAAATTTAAATTAATAATTATGAAAATACACATCATCAAAGTCTTTTATCTTTTTTCATATGTGCGTGTGTGCCAAAAAAATTTCCCTTGGGATTGTGACGAGACGAGTGTTTCTCCGGTCCTAAATATATTCAATTTTTACTAGTGTCAACCTAATAAGAATAGGTAAAAATAAAATGAACGTTTCAAGGATAATAATGGAGTTAAACTAATCACTTCATTTATATTTTTCTACTGTTGCTACAAACATAAAAAGGGAAAGGGGGTTCCCAAATAGTATTTGTCAAGTAACCGTTCAATGACTTTTAACAGAACTTTGATCTTCAAAAAATTTATCCTACAAGAGAACTCTATCCAAAAGCTGAGAAATAACATGATGCACCATTCTACTAATACCACCAAATACAAGAGGTGGTGAAATAGAAGGAACTTTACATGTCTTGAGTATTGACAAAAGGAACATGGAATGATAATTCTTTAGAAATCGAAAAAAATAATGCTCCTGAAAATTAGTGTTTAATAGATTTAAAATTTTATCTCGCTGTACAAATCTGACCATCAAAAGATCCTCTCAACAAACATTGTCTTCGGGTGATTGTTTGGCAGAAGACTCTTGACTGGTGGGACATTGGAGTTCTTCATCTTGTTCCGTTTTCATAAACTCCGGTCCATTTTTAGTTTCAGAATCTTTATGCTCATTATCAGACACAATTGCTTCATGGGAGCTTCCCGATTTTTCTTCAGAATTGCCATCTGTTGTATCTAAGGGCTCCCTGGGAGGAGCAGATAGAGAACGCTCTCTTCTAATAGTGGCATCGCCAGAATTGGTAGGTGTCACCCACATGAATTTAAGGTTATGTTCTTTCCAGCATTTACCTTTTATAAATGCCTGCTCAGCCGCTCCACGAGTAGTGAAATTTAAACGTGCCTCTTGTTGGCTACTATCATCGACTTGCACTTCTTCTAGCTCTACAGCAGAAAGTTCACCATATGGTAAGAAGTGTTCCTTCAAAGCAGCAACCTAAAAGACAGCAATTTAAATACAATAAGACAAAATGACCATATAAATGCACATATATCCCGATCAATCAACCATAAAAGTCACTTTGTTTTCATATGATATTAAGGGGGTGTTTGGATAAATGGCTTAATCAATAAGACCTTGTGTACAAGCTACTTTAGAATCAAAGAGGAAATAAGGATAAAGATAAACTCTGCATAAGCTCTGTATAAGCTACTTCTATAACCAGTTTTAGGAAGCTTTAGAAAATAAGATAAAAGCATCTTACTTATTCAAGTGTTTACATTATATCGAGAGATAAACCCAAATTAACCCAAAATCCCAAATCTTCTCATTTAATATATATTAATAAAAATGATTCTAGAGGAAGATATATTGCACTTGAGCATTTCGATTTAACATGATAAGACCATCTAACAAAGTAGGTTCAAGGACTGCAATTAAAACTTAGGACAGGCTAGCTTGGTAGTCTTACAGATTTTTCATTAAAGGTCAGGCTAACTGATGATCAACTTCATATCAATCATGGCAACTTAGGACAATATTATGGCACAAAACTTAAGTAGTGGAATTATCCCTCAAAAGATACTCGATGAGGAAAGGGCAAAAAAGGAAAATAAACTTGTGATGGCAGCTGTTGCAAGCAACGGTGAGCTCGCGACCATTTCTGGCAAGCCATTGGGTTGCATGGTCTGCACATGACAGCAAAAATGTTGGGTCTGAGGAGTTTGAAGGTACGCAAAATGTTGCGCCTAACACAAAGACTGTGGTGGTTGAGGCTGGAACGTTGATATTTGAAGGAAACACCATACAAATATTGTATGAGGAACAATTACTCCACCCAAATCCTCCTCCTGGATTGAAAATTCCAATTCACACTTTCCTACAAGAGTAATTACGCCAAATCCTTCTACTTTAGCTAAATGATGATCAATCAAGGATTGAGGTTCAAACTCTAACTAACATTTTCCAGATCTCTCACCCCATACAATACATATAGTAAAATTAGTTAGGGGATTGACTCGGTGACTAGTGGAGTTTTAAATATAATAACTTATGTGAGTATCTATACCACCGAGAGAAGAAACTATACATAAACTGTACTCGCTTAAACAATCTCAAATGAGGTGAAATAAATACAAACAATCAAAAGAAAGACCTATCATTTTCTTGTTTTCACCAGTCAGTATTGTTCTTCTTTCTTTGTATCTACCTTTCTACAAATAACAAATATTTCCTTTTCATAAGTACACCCTCCGTAACATTTTATAAGCAAAATTGACTTTTTAGATTCATTGTAGATTTAATGTATTTGGTCTACAATATAGATCAGATACATTAAATTTACAATGAACCTAAAAAGTCAATTTTACTTATAAAGTGTTACCGAGGGAGTATCTCAAAATGGGTCAGACTATGGAAAGACAACTAAGAATACAGAACCACAGTTAACAGTACTTTTGTCTTCAAATTTTTAAAGTTAAAATCTTATCCAGTGTCTACTATTCTCATGTGTCAGTGCATGAGGACGTCCAACTCCAACAGGGGAAGATTTAGTCAAATATGATGGTATCAAAACAAGTAAAACAAACAACCTAAGCCATTGCAAAATTCTCTTCCAATAAGTAAAGACACACAAGGCAAAGTGACAAGACTTACATTTGCTAGACCGACTGGCAACGGTGGGATGATTCTAAATGCAGTGGGACGATTATCCAATTTGTATCTATTTACATGCACTGATGGTTGAATTGACTGCTTCAAGCCTGAAGGTTCCTGTAGTCTCATTGGTGTACTTGCTTTAGGACTTTGGGAAACAGTATTTACCAACTGTTTATTTTTTTCCACTGTTGTGTCTGCATGTGGAGAAGGCATACCAATATCAGCATCAGACGATTGAGGAGAAGCCTGTTTGGCAACATCAGACGTCTTGCTCGTTTTGGGTCTCTTGGCAGATGGCTCAGTAACTTCACCCTTGGGTCCTGTAGCCTGTGAATAATTAGAGTTTATATTATGTAAAGGAATGGCATTAATACATTAAACAAGATAATAACAGAATGCGATGGCAGAGTGGTGATTGTGCCTGACTTCTGTTTTATTTTTAATATATTTTTAATATAGTCACATTACTTGGTAAAAGCAAAATGAACTAAATATCCAAAATATCATGAAATGTATAAATCAACTTTTCAACAAAAATGAAAGGAAAAATAAGCAATTAGGTTTTACTTTATTCTCAAGTTTGTTCAACTGGCGCTTGAACTCATTACGCTTTTGGTCCAGCATTTCCTGCTTCTTGCGCAGTTCTTCCTTTAGATGCTCCAAGTTTTCAAGCTTCCTCTGCAAAGGAGGTGGAACCTTGGGTGCATCTGCAATGACCGGCTTTGATGGATTAGAAGGTGAGGATCCTTCAAATATAGTCCTTGAAGCATCAGGTTGATAGATATCTTTTCTCCTATCAGTGACAATTGGATGAGATGGAACAGAAGTGGGTGGTTGCCCACGGGGAGTTACAATTACACCATTGCCATTTGTAGCAGTAGTATTATCACTGGGAATACAATCACGATTTGCCCACCACAGCTTTATGAAACGATTGCCCATTACAGCATCGGGTGCCTTCAAAGCAGCTTCAGCCTCTTCCCTCTTGGAGAATTGGACAAAAGCTCGCTCAGTGTTCATTGGAATGTGTATGTCAACAACTTCCCCAAACTTCTTAAAATGAGCTAGAAGAGCCTCCCTCCTGTTACTCTTATGAGGTATACCATTTACAAATAGAGTACGCTGTGCCTTCTGTGATGGTTTACGTATGTTACGCATATCAATCTGTGCCTTCAAAGATGCTTCAAAGGTTCTTGGAACAGCATCATCTGCTATGGTTTGCTTACCTTGACTGGAAGCACTGTGAGAACCTACTAATTCATCATTATCTTCCTTTGATTGATTATCAGGAAAATGAAAAGAACTCATTGTAGGGTTAGATTTTTCTTTAGTGTCAAATTTATTTTTTGAACTACCAATTCTGCCCCATACAGATGAACTGGCACCCTGTAAACTGACAGAATTTCTAGTAGCTTCAACTGAACAAACGCTATTTGGAGCATCACTAGAAATAAGCTCGGCATCATCAATCTTTGATGACTGCATATTTAGGAGCGCATTTGAAGATTCCAGACACCTATCATTCCACAAAGGTTGATCTGGATCATAAAGATCAGCTTCACTTGTGCAACCAGGACCGGGATATGCACCATCCATCGGCAAACCAACATCACTGACTACGGACTTGGAAATTATTCCAAGTTTGGACTTGCTGTTCATTGAAGCAGTTGAAGTATTTACTGAATGTAGTGATCCAGATCCAGATCCATTTAGATGTGCACTTGTAAGCGAAACAGGAAGGTTGAACTGTGAAAGACTCTGTATTATGAACAAAAAATTAATTAGTTAGGTTAACAATAAATCAAAAAGTATATGAAACAAAGCATGCATCACAGCATCTAATTCATATGAACAGACAATCTATGACTTTGACACAGAAAAAATATGGGAAATTGCAATAGTAGTCAATAGTCAATACAAATTAAGATCATTACAAACCATGCAACAAATATTGAACATTTGAAACTTTTATCAGAAACAAGTTTGTGATACAATACAAAAAAGAAATAGTATCATGTAAAGAAACAACAACAAAAGCTTAAGAAACAAGGTCAAATCAGCTATCCAGCAACACCATAATGTTCTACAACGTAAATAATAATTAATGATAGACCATTAGAATTTAAATCCAATTTAATGATTTGACTTATAGCTGTCCTTGATCTCTATCCAATTCTTACAATTTTGCTATCCTCCTTCCAATTAGCCCTCCTTACTCTGGGGCTTCAACAAGTCATCTCCATGCAAGCCCAAACTGCATTATAGCTTAAACTCTATCATTTTTTCTATAATTGGTGCTACAACAACTTTTGTCTAATACTTTTAGTCCTAATTCTATATTGTCGTGTGTGTCCACTGATCCATCATAACATTGCCATCTCTACAACATGGGATTTAATTCCTTGTTGGCTCGTTAACACCCAGCATTTAGATTATTCTATTAAAAGATAAATACGAACATACAAAATTCAAGAGGGAACAGAGAAAAATGAATATCTAATTTTCTAGAGCAGTGCCAACAAACAGACAACAGGAGGAAACAATATCGTAAAGAACGTCATTTAATGAAAACTCTTTTCAATATACAACTAAAAGGTCATCAATGAGGATAATTATTAACATTGCGCCCAAAGTAGGTACAGCTAATCCTAAGAGATACACTACAATAGTCTAAGTGTCTAACATCAAAGTAGGCACAACTAATCCGAAGAGATACACTACGATGCTCTAACATAATATAAAGATAATATGAGATATTTGTCATATTATAACACTTCCTCTCAAGTGAATGCTTATTGGGCTTTAAGCTTGTTACAAATATATCCTTTAAAATAGAAAACGCAATAACTGAGTCATCTGAGGTGCATGATTCTAGAAGTCTTCAACCTTAGATCTTCTAGTGTCACCACTCACCACAACACTTGCTCCAAAATAAACAAGAACCCCAATTTGGGTACTATCATTGAATGCCTAAAATAGGTCAGCAAAACTTAACCACCAAGCATAAGTAACAACTCAAGGCTTAGAAACTTCGCAGAAACAAGAACATCAAAGCCATAAAGACAAACACTTAACCATTAAGCAAAAGTCGAAACTTAAAGCTTAACCACTTAACGAAAACAAATATGCTTAACTACTACATAAGGCGGAGGTACCAAAGCTTAACCATCAGGAAAGAATGTAAAAAATAAAATAAGCCTCAACCACTCGAGACAGAAGGACAAATATCAAAGCATAACAGTTAAGCAGAAGCTATAAGCCTATAACTGAGGGCTCTACAATTTAACAGAAGCAAATATGCTTAACCATCACATAAGGCAGAAGCTACTAAAGGTTAACTATCAAGAGCAAAAGCTAAAACATGTGGCTTAACCGCTCAAGGAAAAAAATCACGATAATAATAAGTAATATGAAAATTAATCCCAAGAGATAATCAAAGATACACTATGATTAAAAACTAACCCTAGGAGATACACTAAGATACCCTAACATAATACAGAGATACTATAAGATTTATTATTATTGTTATTAAATTCTAACAATATCAAATCAAATTGGAGACAAATGATTATATGTCTTCATTCACACTATTTTTATATTTTTTTACAATTTGAAAAGTCTTCTATATGTAAATTGTGCATATCTATAATTGTCAAATATTATACCAATAAAATATTTTTCTTTCAATATTCTTTTTATATTTTACAAATATGCATATATGCTGGTATCTCAAGAAAAAAGGTACCTGAACATCTTCGATGACAATTCGATTTACACCATGTTCCATAGGGCACATGTCCCCTCTAAGGCAAAATCCACGTTCCTCAAAATCTCTGCATCGTTGACGAGGAATATTCACATTTAAAGATGAATTAATAGGTGGTCTAAGCGTTCCTTGTAAACCCATTGGATGAAGTATGTCTAAGCCACCATTGGGTACTGTTGGAATTAAACCGAATGCATTCCAAGACGCATTTTGTGCATTTGATATATTTGGTAACCCGCGTCCAGTATAAAGGGCTGGATGAATGGATCCCTGCTGAACCATTTGTGAAGCAACATCCATTGAGCTGAACCTAGAATCACGTTGATTCCAAAAACCAGATTCCCTGCCTCTTCCCCTACCGGCGCCAAGATCTCCAGCAAATGATTGGTTTGGTCGTATTCTTTGACTCATATCAAAAGGTGCTCGGGGAACTGAAGTCATCCCAGGGCGCCTTCTTTCAAACTTGGAATAAAAATCTCTATCTGTGGTAGCATCACTGTAAGTTTTCATTGTTTCAAAGGTCATAGAATCATTTTCTCTGAACGGATGATGATTCCCAAAATTTTTGTTACGCTTCCTGAATGGTCTGTTAATTACAGGATCTGAAACATCTCTCTCCAATGATTGAGAACGATCTTCCTTCTTCCGATGCTTATGATTCCGATCATCGTCATCGTCGTCGCTCACTTCCGTTTCTTCAGGATCACTGGCACAATCAGATGGCACAACAGACTCTGGCTTTGGAGATGAAGCTTTCAGCTCCATTTATGAATGAAATCTTTGTGGTATCTTCTTCCAAATCCCAACTAGGATTGATAAGCCAGCTTATGTAGAATAATTCCAGAAATAGAAACGGACCTACATCAATATAAAAAAAATCAGGAGATAAAAAATAAGATAATTTGATGTCATATTACAAACATAAGAGATATACATATGCTTTTAAATTGGTCAAGTTTCCTAGTCATGTTTCCTAATACTCAGTTGGAATAAAGATTTTACATGGTCAATTAGCAAATCTCAATCTACAAATTTCAGAAAGTTTCCGATGAAGAATATTTTTAATTTCCAAAACACATTAAATAAAAATCAAAAGACAAATCTCAATCACAATCTTCTGTCCAACCATTGCCAGTGAGAACTTGCTAATCAATCAAACTAGAATTTTGCAAGTCACTAAGGTTTCCAAGAAATAAACAAATTACACAATATTTCGTACATGATCATTCAATAAACCCTTAATTACTTGGAAATTGTAATATCCTAACTCATCAAGTAACGACAAAATCATCCAAGGGTTTTAGGAAACATCCAAGGCTAATCAATGACTCAACGACAAAATACAAACGCAGTTAGTAGCAGCCAGCAATGCAACATATATAACCCACAACCCAACTGAGACGTAAACCAATTTTTTACATACGAGGTCTTTTTTGTCCGCATATGATATCTTTTTGTTTATAAAATCTAATAAAAATATATTTTTTGTCGGCAAACCTAAAGCGAGGACTTTAGTAGTAACCTTACCCTTGGACCGAACCTGCTGATTTCGAATTCGAACAACAATCACATATTAAAAGCAACCATTAAAGAAACCTAGACAACAAATCTCCACCAACCCAAAATCATCATCTATAACAATGCTACTCTAAACTAAACACATTCCACACCAAACTCCTCAACAGCTCAAAATTCACCAATCAAAATCACAAAAACACTAATTTGATTACAATTAATTTATCAAATAAAACAAAACACTAATTAACAAAAGTAAAATGATTAATTAGAAAGATCTCTCACTCTCTCTCTCTCGCTATAATTTGCCCTAAAAGAAGCTTCTATTAGAAACATTCATTTTCACAAATTTCATAAATCATCAAACAACAACAACTACAGTGTGAATGATGAATAGAAAACAAAAATCATCGAAATCATAAATTGAATTGAGAATAGAGAAATTAACTGAAAACGAAAGTGAAAGCAATCGTGAATATTGTATATATAGTTATTTCATTCATTGATTTGAATTGCGATAAGGAAGATGAAATTGGAAGAATCGGCGTAATTTGGGAGAGAGAGAACCTGAGGAGGAAGAAAGAGAGTTGACGGTGACGGCGATTGAACGGAGAGTGGATGGCGAGAGAGAGAGTACGGAGAGAGAGAGAGGGTTGGTTGGGTTGGAAGAATCGGAAACAATAACAGCTACACACAAAATCAAAATCTATGAAAATGAATGCATAAAATCATTTTTATTTTTATTTTTTTCATTTTATTTTTTCTAAGGTGTTTTTGATTTTATTTTTCCATACTAAAATAATATAAATTTTCATATAATTTCAAATTTATGTTGTAGTATAGGAGTATACATTTTTTTTCAAATGTTGAATCAAGTCAAAAAATGCAATAAGGTAACATAAAAACTAGAGAAAACAGGATATGATAGTGTGTTCAATATCAATTATGTATTTTATAAAAGGATGGATAGTTTTGTACCAAAAAAAATAGATAGTTCAATTGGTTAAACTATTTGAGCTAAATTAAAGAGTTGGAGTCTTGGAGGTCTGATACAAAGGAGAAAAACTAACATCGTAATATACTAACAATTAAAATTGTCTATAAAAAAAAATTATGTATTTCGTCAAATCATTTCGCTATACTCCACTTTTATGGTATGAAGTGGAAGAATTATCAATTTCTATTGGACGTTTGTGTTAAAATATTTTACATTGACATAGTATGCCCATTAAACTCTGAAAACTAGTTGCGAACATTTGGATTAACTTGTTTAATATAATATTGCACTCATAGAAAATAACGAAGAAGAAAAAATTAAGTTGTTTAGTAGGGAGGACCACGGTTCGATCCCCCGCAACTGCGATCGGGAGGGGGCTGGAACCACTTGATGCCAGAACTGACCCCCGAACCAGATTCAACTGGTGGTGAAAACCGAAAAAAAAAATAAAAAAATTAAGTTGTTTATTCAAACACGATATACTTTTATTTGACTCAAAATATTTTAATTTGTGTATTTGCATATTAGTTTTTGCATTAATGTTGGAATTCAAAGTTAAATTATTCTGAAATATGACATTATGTTAACCTAATATTAATATACTAGACTCGAATGTTTGATCATCACAATTATGTATATATGGTTTTCGACTTAATACTTTAGTCAAAATTTGGGTTTAATTTATTATTTGTAAACAAAATTTGAGTGAATTATTTTGCCTATTTTTATGTTTAATTAAGATTAATTTATAAAAAGACTAATGCATAATATAAGTCTATTTTTGAAAAAAAATAAAATAATATTCTTAAATATAAAATCTAATTTTCAATTAACTGATACATTCATTATTATTTTCCAAACTTATCAATAATTAATACTATTAAGTCATTTGGAAGATAAAAAAATTAAAATTAAACATACATTTATATATAAAAGGTGTGTGAGAAAATTGCTAAGATTGTTTATAATGATGAATGGGGGTAGAATAAAACAAACTCTTCTCTTAAAAAAAGTAATGCAAAACTTTGACCAAATTAACCTTCAAAACTTTTTCATGAATTTTAGGTATATTTTTTGTTTCTTTTAATGAAGTTTTTTTTTATTTAATTTATTTTACCAGCAAATTCAAATTATTTCATTTATAATAACAGAAGATAAAATGAGAAATATCATGAAAATTATATAACAAATAGTAGTGTGAGAGATAATGGATCGTTCCAACTGGTTGGAGATCATTCAATAGCTTATATAAAGCATCCACACCAAATGTAATTATGTAACTTAATTAAACATTCTCTCTAGTAAATGTATATTATAGCAAAAGAATGAACATTACTATTAATTTTTCGTCCGATAAAAACAAATTTATAGTTGTTAAATAAATGACGCTTTACATTCATGTAAGAGACTCGTATTCTAACCGATTGAAATTATCATGACCGTGTCATCTACCATTTGTTTGCAATCCATTTCAAGAACTATTTGAAAACCAAAAGAACTCATTAATTTCAAAGCTTGAATGCGCCAAAACAAAACTACTTGCATAATATTGTAAACACAAACCTCAACACAACCATGAGAGTGGGAACCAAAGACCATAATTTGTTCCATTCAACTTTCACTTTCCATTCATCTCTTGTTAATGAGATACTAACACAAATTCTATAAACGCTCTTAACCGAGTATTCTCTATTATTTCGAAAACCTCCAAATAATTCATCATTTTCATAGAGTCTAAGCAGAGGAATTTTAAGAATTTTAATCACATCTTTTGGTGTAAAAACGTCATGGAAAAACTATTTAGCTTTGAACATTCTTGTTATTATAGCAATAGCATCAAGGGTTTGTGACAAATTTTCAACTTTGTTCACCCAACAATGCAAAATTGAAACCATGCAAACTTCTAAAGTCTATATTGTACCACTTATTTTTCATAGTAAGCTTTTCAAAACTTAGCCTCTGTATCCCTTAATAGCTCCATTTTGCACATGCATCAGATCACATTTTAACATGTAAATATTTTTGAAAATATTTGTGTGCAAAAAGACATCTTCAATAAACTATGGATGGTGTACGCTTACAAACTACATTATAGTTTGATAATAAGCTATAAAAACTACACTCTTTTAGTAAAAAAAAAAATTACAATAATTTTTTTTGAGACTTGGAATAATGTACTTTCGAATTAGAGCAACATTATTGTACTAAGCTCTTCAACAAAAAAAAAAGGATGTATCGAGGTAATATCAAACTTCTACGTAAGCGTAACCAAAAAAGGGGAAAAAAATTCTAATGTTAATAAATAATAATATATTGATCACACAACATTAAAAATCTGGCCTAAAGATAATTTTTTCATGACATGCAAAAGTGGGCAATGATTCCAAAATAGTCTTAAAATCAACATTTTCATCCATCATCATAGAGTTTCTTATGACGTTTCACATAATTCAAGCCATGCCACCAACACTTAATATTATTAGAAGCGCAAGAGCATTCGTCTTATTTTCTTCTGAAAGTCTCATAGAACAACTGTAGATTTAGAAGATTAACAAAATTGAGTTAGAACTTAAAAACATTTTAAGCACAAATGTGTTTTAACAGGGCCGGTCCTGAGTATTTTGAGTCACTGTCTGAATATTAAGAATGAACCCTTAATATAAAAAAAATATATTTTTTAAAAAGAGTCATTCTCTATTCAAATTGTAAAGAACAAAAAAAAAACATACATAAAAAATAATCATTATAGTAAATAACATTTAAAAGAGACATATTTTAATCAATAACATACATCTTCAAGCTAATATCACTATCTTCTTTTTTACAATCAAAGGAAGTTCTTATAAAATTACAAATGTGTCTATTAAATTTAATTATAAACTTCTTTTGTGCAATAAAATACTTTTATTAGTAACAGAGTCATTAAATATTTTGTTTACATATTATAGTATAGAACAATTACAATATGTTATGCAAGAATTTACAACTCGAAGCACAATTTGAAATTTAAGATAAGGAGTGTGGGAGACAATGACACACCTCCAAATAATTTCAATCACATCTCTCACTGCAAAAACATCATGGAAAAATTACCATGTAGAAAGTATTTAGCTTTGAACATTTTTGTTATTATAGCAACAAGATTTGTGACAAATTTTCAAAATTGAAACCACATCTTTTTTACTCACAAGGTTACACACAATAATCAATCTCAATCATTGATCTAAAATTGGCCAGTGTAAATTACATATATACTAAAACAATCTCAAGTCTCAACCATTTATTGACACACGGTTGAGGATGGAACTGCGGCAGCGTTGCCGCTCGGTTTCAACATACAATTTGTTTCATTATTTTTCATAGTAAGTTTTTTCTAATTTAGCCATTGCATCCCCTTATTACCTCCATTTTGCACATGATCACATTTTAGCATGTAAACATTTTTTAAAATATTTGTGCAAATGTATTAAATACATCTTCAATAAAATATGGATAGTGTACGTTTACAAAAAATCGATATAAGAAAGAAGCTCATCTATGTATAAAAACTTGATACAAGAAACTTTACAAAAAACTTATTGAGAGGACATTTACAAATCAAGTAGTATTTCTTTTATAATTTTGTCTATTTTTTATTATTCAATTCAAATTCTATATTCCATAAAATAAGAAACACCTTTCAAGCTAAAAATAACAATAATTACCAAATATCTTAAATTTTAATTCTAAACTCTTATTTTTAGCTTTAATTTTAAAATAAAATTAATGGAAAAAAAAGGTCAAACGGTCTCTATATTATCATTTACAAGAAATTCAATTCAGTTATGCATTTTTCTGCGAAGAATTAAGTTTCATCACCAAGTTGAGAAACATATTCCATAACTTGCCATTAGTAGCTTGAAGCCTTGAACACATGTTCATGGAAAAGTATGTTCATCATGGGAGATCAAGGAAAGACATTCCATAACAAACTGAAAATGTTGGCACATCGATTGATAACGAATCATATTATATATCAACCGCATGAAGTATCAATTCAAATAAAAGATCTCATGGAAACTAACCAACAAATCCAATAACATTTAGTTGCAATTTATTGAAAATATACAGCACAAGATCAAGATAATCATTAATTGGACCCACAAGAAAGCATAACAGTTAAACTATCCAAGAAATGAGAACAAATGGCAAAAACAAGGAGTCAATCAATCGGCGCAACCCCTTCCTCATAAACCTTCACCACAAAACAAGTGATACCTCTATACAAAGTTCAAATGATTAATGCCATGTTACCTACCAAACCAACCTCTTTGTTGCTGCATTTCACCACCTTCACTCATAAGCTTATCCAGCACTGTATTTAGATCAACTGATTGACCATTCTCTGTCAGCTTCCGAACTGTTGCCCTCACAAGGTCTCTAGGAAATCCCATAGTAGCAACTTTATCAACTACATCATCGACAGAAGCCCTGCCAGATCCAGGAGAACCAGAACCACCGCTTACTGCAGATGCAGTAGGTATCGCTTGTGGGAGTGGGCGGGCAGTAGGGAGCTGTGGGTAACTACTTCCACCGCCGGAAGCCACCGAAGCAGTGGGTAGTTGTGGTTGTTTACTACCATACTGAGGTGGCCCGCCATATCGATATGGCTCAGCAGGCCCAGATAATGTACCATATCCAGAAGAATAATTTGAACCAGATCTATTTGATGGTGGTTCATATCCTTGGGGCGGTGTCCCATAATACTGTTGGGAAGGTGGAGGAGGTCCACTGGGTGACTGAGATGGCGGCTGGCGGAGATTGGGAGGATAATTCTGAGAAGGAACATAAGGTGGTTCCTCTAGATGGTGACCTAGTGAAGGTTGCATTTGAGGTGGATTTCCGGATGAATGCAGTGGCTGTTGTTGAGGTAGATGAGGTCCAGATGAATGTGGTGGCTGTTGTTGAGGTAGATGAGGTCCGGATGAATGCGGTGGCTGTTGTTGAGGTAGATGAGGTGATGGCTGAGAGTATTGAGGATGAGAGGTCTGCTGATATTGTTGATGCGGAGGTGCCCCTGGTTGAGGATGTGGCTGCTGAGTTAAAGGCAGTTGGTATTGCTGATTTGGGATTTCCTGAGATTGAATAGGTGGTGGTAAGTATGGATCTCTCTGAGGAACAGTTGGGTTTGGGATCTGAGAGAATTGATTTGGAAGTTGACCTGGAGGTGGCAAACCCTGTTGAGGAGGTGCATTAGGGGGAGAAACCACAGGAATTGATTGTGGAAGATTAATAGGCGAAGGAAAATATTGTTGAGTTTGCAGGGGAGCAGAAGCAGATACAGATGAAGTTTGCTCCACAGGATCTGATATGACACTAGTTTGAGTTTCAGATTGTTGATCTGTCTTGGACACTTGTAGTTTTGCCAGTTGCAGCTGAGCTTGCACTATATCTTGCTTGTCCTTGATATCATGCACCCCTGTATGCACCTGTATATTATGTCAAACAAAAGAGTAAAGGAAGGTCAGGAAGGACCAGTATGAAAATAAACAATAAAAAATATGAACTAAAGATTATAGATAAAGTATGAGTCGCGATTATACACCAATAATAGCATGTATAAATGTAACTATATTAAAATCAGTGTCATTATTTCTGACAGGTAGCATCTACACAAGGTTTCCAGCGGACCATTTATTCAAATAATTTGTTTTCTTTTATCTTTTTCTTCATTCATTTAGGATAACTGCTGAGTAGTCTCAAGTGTTGACCTTACAAAACAACGAAATGTGTTCCTTTTGGGACGATGATGAAATAATTCAGCCCAGATTTTTTAAACGGCTGTATTGTCTGTGTCTCAATGTAAAAACAAACGCAACTCTGAATTAACAAATTCAGTTCAAGATGTCTTAATAATTTGATCTCACCATTGGAGAAATATAAAATAGTAAGTATCAAGTACAATCATGTATGTCAAAGACCTCTCCCAAAAGCTTACGAATAGAGGCTTACTATTAACCTTTCATAATGATAAACTATAATTAAGAGTGGTAAACCAACCAAATTCACAAAATTTTCAATATTATACGTCAAAAGTGCACAAACACGTTACATGTGAGGCTATATTGTGTGGGGAAAAGCATTGCAATACAATGGCATCATAACAGATGGAAGAGAATATACTCCAACTATATAATTATATATACAACCTAGATATCCCCTAGATAGATCCCCCCATGGCCACCATTTTCCCAGCCACCATGCACAAATGGCCAATGGGTCATGGGTGCCATAGTGCTATAGTACAGCCATGTTGAAGTTGAAGTTATGGCAATTTTATAGAGAAAATCCCAATTAGTGACAAACATAGTAAATTGCTAAATTACCCCGAGGGTTAACTAAAGTGATAACTTGGTAATTTAATACCTATTAATCTAGCATGGTATATGATAGAGAAGTATAGAAAATCATTTATGCGTGTTTACCTAATAGCTAAAGCAACAGGGTAAACATAAATGACCAAAGTAGTCTAGAATAGTCATTGTGGGGCTTTAGTTCCCCAAACTACAAACCCAAAATTTGAAGTCAATAATGTTTATAGGTTAAACTATTTATGATACTACACTATTAACTCTATATTTGTTTAGATTAACTATGGGAAACTTGAAGCCTGGTTGCATGTTAGCGCACACACAGACACAACAAATATTTGCATCCTCCAATTGAATTCATTTGACTGATATACCAAATATTTCCAACTATTAAAGTTAGAAGTCGGGGGCAAGAGGAAGCATGATTGAACAAATACCTCACGAAGAATATTCTCCAGCAGCCTCAATTTCCCATCAGTGATTCCATGATTATTTCCAACAGTTACCTTCAAATCATCCATAGAACTCTCAAGATTGTGAGTTCTGGTTTCTACTTGTGTTAACCGTGCACTAACACCTTCCAGAACATGATGCAAATTGTCCATATGTTTCTTCATTGTTCGATCAATCTCTAACAAAATTGAAGCATCAACGGTGCTCTGGTCCTTTTCTACAGTCACCTTTGCAGGTTCAAAAGAATCCAGAGAACTGTAATTCTGCACAAAATAAGGATGAATACTTAATATTTATGATGAAACCAAGATGGTACAATATACTATCAATGCTTCCTATATATTGCCTGACTGACACTACATACAATCACCAGATTATTTCAATACACGAAACGCCAATGCAACACACCATAATATGTCAATTCAAACTACACGACACAATTGAGAGAACATGTCAAATTCAAGAAGTAAATGATAAACAAATAACTAAGCTTACTCCAAACTGGGGCATGACCTAACATCCAACACTGATCTCAAAATCTTATCTTTCCTTTTCTTAAAGAACACTACTGTACATTTATTCAACTATATGCGTAATTTCAATAAAGGATTCCACTAATTGAAGAGTATTTCATGCACTTTATTAAATGCTATCAATTACTTAAACGGCAAACCACCATTTTTGGTCGAAAGTGAAATCCGCTGTCACATTGGTCCCTAAAATCTAAATGCATCAAAATTGCAAATACATCCTCAATTTCACATCTAATAGCAATTCAAATTTCCGCAACGCGGCCGCAATTAACAACATAGGTAATTTTATGTACTAAATTGGCCAACAAAATACAAAAAAAGCCTCTTGTAGAAGGTAATTCTCACATGCATCCATTCATATAAACTCTTAAAATAGAAAACCTAATTTCCACATCAAATAAAAAACGTAATAACAAAATAAGGTATTTTTCTTAAAATAACCATAATTAATCCCAAAAAAATAATAGTAAATAATCAAATTGAATTCATCCACAAAAATTAACATAAGAGAATTATTCAATAATTACTCCAATCTCAAAATTAGGGCACAAGAGTAAGAAAATTATACTTTGGATTTGGAATCAGAGTTCCAAGGTTTTGAAAACGATAAATCAGGAAGTGAATGAATTGGTTGAAAATCGTAGCTAGGAACGATATCTTCGCTTTTGATTCCATTTTTGTGATGATTCAACGAATCATCTACTTCTTCTTCTTCGTGCTGTTCTTCGTGTTGTTCGTGTTGTTGACGAAGCTTGAGTAGGTCGATGAAATCGTTGTTGGGAGTAGTAGTAGAAGAAGAAGGTAGATTCAGATCCATAATCTGTTTGTCCATAAACGACGTCGTATTCATTGATCGATTAAGTTCTTCTCAATCTTCTTCTTCTGTTCTGCGTTTTGTTTGTTCTGCGTATAATAAAAACTTAATAAGAGCTTATAATGAAAAACCTCTTCTAACAAACAAACGCGCTTTTTCGTAAGTCGTTACTTTACTTTCCTTCTTCCACATTCTAATCTTAATAAAATATTTTTAAAAAAATATATAATGTTTTTAATTAATTATTATGAGTTTTTAAATTTAGTGGGTAAAAAAAATTTGTTCACTAGGGACTAAAATGGGAGATTCAAAATTTTAAAATAGTAACTATGAATTTAAACTTAAAAATATATAATGTTTTTAATTCTACAAAATTATGAGTTTTTAAATTTAGTGCATAAAACCATACCAAAAAAGAAATAGTGAATAAACAAATTTTATTCACTAGAGATTAAAATGAGAAATTAAAAAATTTAAAATAGGAATTATGAATTTTAAAATTTAGTCCGTAAGAAAAAATTATTCACTAGAGACTATTTGAGAGATTAAAAAAATTTGAAATAGTAATCATTTTTATGTGTTATTGGTGTACTAGTTAAAGAATTAAAAGTAGTAAAATTATTTTGAAATTTGTGTAGTAAATTTTTTTAAAATGTAAATCAATGATCGGTAATCAACTTCTAATTGGCTATATGGAGGTTGAACTTATGATGATTTTGATGTTTAATTGTTGTTTTTATTGAAGAATTAATAAAATAGTGTAATTTTGGAGTAGAAATAAAAATTAAAAAAATATAAATTGAGTTCTATAAAACTTTAAATGCATAACTCAAAAAATAAACGATTTCATAAATATCTCAAACTTCGTCCGTCCTTCTACGTTCCACCGCCACCAACTCTCTTCATACCACCAACACCACCACCAAACCAAAAAAATAAGGATTATTTGCAAAATTTTATTCTTGGTTTGCTCTATGGAGCACAATCGGGGAGGAGTCATCGTAGGCTACACCATGAAGCTTCTAAGAAACTCAAAGCTTGCACCGGCGGAGAGAATAATAGTGGTCTGACCTCGTTATTATAATTTCGAACACAAGACACATAAATTTAGGTAATTTCTGATGAGGTAAACATGTAAATTTAGGTAATTATTAATATTGGTCGGACCTCGTTATTATATTGTTTAATTACCATTTAATAATATTTATAAGAACATATGTTTTTGCTTTATATTTATATTGTTATTATATTACTAGTAGATAATGTTTATATTGCTTTATATTGTTTAATTTAGAATATGAATATCTTTTTAATTGAAAATCACCTGGTTATTCACATAATCAAAGCAAAAGCAAAATGATCCAACTTTTCTCATTTAGAGAAGTGAAGAGAAGAATAGTGATTATGAGAAAGGTTGATAATGATCCAACTTTTTTGTTCATGAATGTTGCTTGCTCAATTGTGAAAGTGTTCATTTGTGAATATATTGTCCAACGCGTTCCGTTAAAAACATGATTAAAGTGATAAGTCGTATTTTTAACAGAATATATTGTAAGAATTAAAAGTAGTAAAATTATTTTGAAATTTGTGTAGTAAATTTTTTTAAAATGTAAATCAATGATCGATAATCAATTTCTAATTGGCTTTATGGAGGTTGAACTTATGATGATTTTGATGTTTAATTGTTGTTTTTATTGAAGAATTAATAAAATAGTGTAATTTTTTAGTAGAAATAAAAGTTAAAAAAATATAAATTGAGTTTTGTAAAACTTTAAATGCATAACTCAAAAAATAAACGATTTCATGAACATCTCAAACTTTGTCCGTCCTTCTACGTTCCACCGCCACCAACTCTCTTCATACCACCAACACCACCACCAAACAAAAAAAAAATAAGGATTATTTACAAAATTTTATTCTTGGTTTGCTCTATGTTTTTGGCACAATCGGGGAGAAGTCATAACAGGATCGTTCATACAAACTGTAACATCGTTCTTGTGGGGGGTAGCATTCTTATTGAGTTTGTGTGTTTTTCTAGGTTTATCTTTTGGATCCTCTTCATCAGAAGATATGAACAGTATGATGTTTGAGATATCTTCATTTCCTGAATGTGGTGAACTAGAGTAAACAACAGGTGGGGAGTTAGTGTTGGGTGACAACAGAGTGTTTGCAGTAGTTGAAGCTTTAGGCTTGTTCAGTACTTTCTCAATGTTTTCCATCTTGGTCAATAATACATTGCATATCATTTGCAACTCAAGTGTAGAAGAAACATTTTCCTGCATAACAAGTAATACATTAATATTGAAATCTAATGTGCATAAAATGAATAGTCATATTTGAGAATAATATTTGTTTGAATACCTGGACTTTGTCGATTGTTCCATGAATAGTTGAAATCAATTTTTCTACGTTATCAGCATGGTCACCAATTCTTTTACTTTGTTTCTGTATAAAGAGATTAAATGGTTATTAAATGTAATAAATATATTGTATTGTAGGTAAAGAGACTTCTTGGCAGATGTGTCTTTATACCTGAACAATTTCTATCACACCTTGAATTGAAGAACATATGATGACCATCTTGGCAGCCATGTCTGCCACTTTTTCTTGAAGCTCTTGGTTGTTCAATGCCAAGTTGTTGCCATTAACACCAGTTGAAGTCTGAGTATCAGAAGAGGTTAGTACATTAGTTGCTTCCATAATTGACAATTTAGTTTGGGTAGGAAATTATGTAATTTAGTTAGTGTAAAATTATGTTAACAATGTACCTCTTATATAGTAGTTAGTAAATTGTATCTATCAGACTATCACTCTCTTCATAGTTTACTAAGTGTAATGATGATATTAATCTAATGAAGAGACTTCTTTGTGTACCATAGGATGCATGACATGATGTTTGCTTTTTGAATGAGCACTTTCAAATGTAATTTATCAATTAGGTTTAGTTATGCTTTAATTTAATATGTGACTAGTTAGGTTCAGTTAAGTTGTAATAATTTCAACCATTTGGTTATTCTAGTTAGGTTTGTGTGGATAAAATAAACCAGTTACATGTAAACCAAATGGAACAAGTCTTGAAAAGCCAACAAAATAAAGTTATGGGGAATATCAACTGATGTACATCCATTTGGTTTCCCTAAGTGTAATTGACTTTGTAGTAGAGCCCAAAATTTTCTGTTACATAAACTCAATCCTATTGTAACAAGCAACATAGACTAGGGTACTTGTTTAAATTTTGGTTAACAAAGCTGTTTTTGTTTTCTTTTACAGAAACTCAATCTCATTGTAACAAGCAACATAGACTAGGATACTAGTTTAAATTTTGGTTAAATACATGGAAAAGGAGCATGTGGGAGCAAAAAATCTGCAATAAAGAAAATACAATAGTTTGGTTGTGATGATTTACTCCAGAAAATACAACAACCGGACACAAATAATGATTCTTCTTATATGTTGCATCAAAAGCCAAAACATCACCAAATAATTTATAGTCAATTTGACTTCGGCCATCACACCAGGATAGATGTTCCAATCTTCCTTCTTTGTCAACCGTGTGTTTCCAGAACAATGATGGATCACCATTCTTCAAAGAGCGTAAATATGATAATGCCGCTCTTGAATCAGTACCTTTACTACGCCTTTCCTTATCAACTTCATTGTACATGTTCTGGACCGAAAAAGTCAGATGTTGATAGCCTCTAGCTTGACCAGCAAATGAACCAAAAATTTGAGAAGTTTTGATGCCAGCCTTCCTAAAAGAATGCATTTGGAGTATGTCGTCATCATCCATACCCCTATGACCAGATAGAAAGGAAATAAACTCTTGTTCAACAAACTTGTGATTGTGGATGTTGTTAATGTACCGAATATACCAGCGTTGATTATGATTATCAACGTGCACAACACAATTAGCCTCACATCCGCAACGGGTGTCTGCTCTAGCTTCACGTTTACGAATCTTATTATTCTGAAACCTATCTTCTCTAAAATCCTTGTCTGTAGCAAACAAAATTCTGTTGAACAACTTCTTTATACTTGTTTCTTCTAACCTTGCTTTTACGTGCAGAAAATCCATTCATTCTAGCATACCAATTATAGAATGTGAAAGCCACCTCAAGATTTGGAAAATGGTACTTCTTCATATCATCTTCGGTTAACATCTTGAAATCAACGCCACCCATATCTTCTAACCCGTTTACAGAAATCCCAACATGGTTAATTACCTCTTTGCCAAAAGAACCTTGTACATTGTATCCTTCACATCCATTTTCACCTTCCATGAAATCCTACAACAACAACTATGAGTTAACTATGATTTGTCCGATAAATTAAAATCCTTCAAAACACAACATAAACAATATTGATTTTTACACAATTAAAGGATAAATCTGAATAACAAGGAAACAATTGGACAAAGTACCTGAATGGTCAAAATAATAATAATAGAAAAGTCAAACTCAATTGACACACACTAAATATATTTGGCATATATACCATTTCCAAAGATTAGAACACCACATCAATGTCAAAATTTGTAGAAGTGTTTACCAGTATCAACGCCACTGTTCTCATACAAAGCTACTTAAAATGGATACCTTAAAAAAACTATAAATCCTTAACTTTCACCAACTTGATAAATCTCAAAAAAGCTTGATTAAATTACATGATATGTATATATACTCTATGCAGGACTATGTCCTCATTCTTATATCACTAATACATCATTGCTCCATATAGTATACTAGAAATAATGACATACACGCACCAAACTATGACAACAAGTCCAAATAGCAGATGAACATTCTCCTAAATAATTTTTAACTATCTCAATTTCAATTGAATGAACTATACTAGAGTAAAGTATTTTCTGATGCTGCAAATTATTGAATAGAATTTTTCATTGCAAAATTAATATTGTTTGAACGAGAAAGACAATGGAAATACTCACTTGTTAGAAAACGACAAGATTATGCAAATGGTGAAATTATGTAGAAGAAGCTTTATCGTTGATCTGCAGCAAGCAATTCCGACCAACTCCTCCTCCTCCTCAACGAATCTCTTCGCCGCCACACAAGCCAAACTCGGACTGATATTGGGAGAAAATAGCGGCGGTTAGAAACAAAACAAAGGTGGTTGTCGACGGTTAGAAACAAAACAGAGGCGGTGGTCGGAGTCGATTTGGTATGGAACGGTAATGGAAAATTGGGTTTCAGGGTTGCGTTTTCTTTTTGACAGAAGAAGAAGATGTGGACTGTGATATCCCTTCTTTTTCCTTTTTTCATTTAAAAAAATAGTAAAACATAAGACACATGGCGCAATACGATTGATCCAATGGTTTATAATGTTTAAAAGTCATATGGAACTTCAGTATTAATGTGGAGAGAAAAATATAACAAGATGAAGGGTGTAACCGGTATTTTATAGGTTAAAATTAAAGGACCACCAATGGACCTTTTTTTTTGGGGACCATAGTAGGGTCACCCATATATATATATATATATATATATATATATATATATATATATATATATAATGATAAATTTGTAAAATGCTTGGATTAAAAGATGTTTCTGTTCCTGACAAAAAGAAAAGCTTCCGTCATCAGTCCTCGCCGTTTCATTTTAATCAACAAGAACCGTCCATTAAAACAATCTGACGATCAGTATTATTAATGACGCGTGACGCGGATCGATAAATAGTAAACGATAACGACCGTCGATTAAGAGACATCTGACGCTCAGAAACGCAATTGAATTGAATTTAAGGATGTAAATTTCAAATAATTTCAACCGTAATTCTCACTGTCAATCTTTCTCCCGCTCAATCTTTCTCACTCTCAATCTTTCTCCCCCTCAAACCAAATCACCGATCAACATGGCCAATGAAACAATTCCACAGCCAAAACTCTTCAGAATCTCAATCTCTAATCTTGCCAATCTTTCTTTATCGCATATGCTTATCATGTCATTTTTTGTTTCTACCGAGAAGCTTCCGACTCACATTGGATTCAGGACAGACCCAATTGTTCACCGTACTCTTTACTCACTTGCTGTTTGCGTCCAATTATTCTTTGGACTTTATTTCTGCTAGGTTTTCCTCCTCGGCATACCGATACAGCCACTCTTTATTTTGGTCTCATGATGGCCAATGGCATCATTGCATCTCTCATGTTTGCTATGATACAACGTTTTCTCACCTGTTTCTCTGTCGTATTGTGGATTCTTTGTTTGACTATTGTGTTTCGGCGGTTTCGTTTTCAAATCACTTCCGAGCTGCTCTCAATCTTTAGGAGAGACATTGAAAAAGGTGTTGCATTCCTTGGTTCTCAGGGAGATGTTGAAATCACCCCAAGCACAGCCCAAGCCCAAGCCCGTTCAAACTTTTGGAGTAAGTTTCTCGCACCCCTCGCTCATCAAGGTGAAGCTGCGTTCATACCTGACCAAGACCCAGAAGATGTTAGCAGTTCCGTCGTACAGAAGAATAACAGGGGTTGGAGTAGGGGTAGGGGTAGGAATACGAAAAAACATTAAAGATCACACCAGTAGTTTCTTTTTTTTCTTTTTTAAATGTAATTGTCATTGTTATTAGTTTTCATTTACTGTAACAATGAAATAGAATCAAAATTTTAGATATTGATTTCTTTTGATTCTTAAATGTGATGTGTAAGTAAGTGTTTGTAGGAGAAAAAGAAACTAGAAGTGTTGCATTCCTTGGTTCTCAGGGAGTAAAATGTGTTGCATTCTTTTGATTCTAAAATGTAATTGTCATTGTTATTAGTTTTCTTTGTTCATTCATTTACTGTAACATTGAAATAGAATCAAAATGTTTTATATTCTGTTGTTTCATTTTAATGCATTTTGCATCAAGAATTTGCAAATCGTTATTGGGTTAGTTCTGAATTTGAAGTATTTTGGGGATGAGTTCTAAATGGATCACATTCTGAATTGTTGGTTGTCTGAAATTAGTCTATTGAATGTGATTTCATTGTCAAACAAATATTGTGACTGAAACAATGAAGGATTGTTTACAAAATTATGCAACAAGGAACTGTTTGCTGTTGATCCAAAGAATTGTGGCTCAAGTTTCACAGTATTAGATTCCAACAATTGCGTCTTAGTTCCGTCAAAACGAGTTGTCCTTTGTAGGCACACACGAGTACTCGGCGCCTGAAATTATTAAAAGCGAAGGACACGGCAGTGCTGTGAATTGGTATACGTTCGGGATATTCTTATACGAACTCTTGTTTGGTCGAACACCATTCAAAGGTTCAGCAAACTGAGCGACACTGTTTAATGTTGTTGCACGGCCTTTAAGGTTTCCGGAATCCCCTTCCGCCAGCTTTGCTGCGAGGGATTTGATCAGAGGCTTACTTGTGAAAGAGCCTCAACACCGTATTGCCTATAGACGTGGAGCTACCGAAATCAAACAGCACCCATTCTTTCACAATGTGAACCTTCTTTTTTTCACTTGCAGGGTTGGTCAAGGCTTTACAAGAGCTATTAATGGTACTGCATGGCACAATACATTTTTAGGTTTATGGATTGCTGCACTGCGACTGGTTCAACGGGTAAGAAACAACTGATTTCAGGCAATTGATTAACTAAAATCTGTTCTGGGATTATGGCTCATTTATGTCCCAAAAACTGTTTGATGAGCTTACAAATGTGTGAGATGCTGTCAAATGTGGAATTTCAGCCATAAAAATGAGTGAAAATGTTGTGTCGTTTACATTCTTTGTTTTCGTTGTCCGATCTACTGGTTCTTGACTAAATTTGAGTTAGGGACACTAATAGCTTGCACACTATTGGATTCTATTAGCTTATTTTGAGACTTAACACATATTCATTTTCCTGTTCTTTTAGGAGAGGGATCCAAGTGAGGGTCTTGTTCCTCGCCTTGATACATGCTTGTGTATGTTATTGTGCATTACGACCCTTGTGGTTACTAATCTTATTGAAGAAGAGGAAGGTGAACTGATTGAAGAAGCTGAGCGTAGCCCTACGAGGTACACATTTCTAGTCGTTAAAAAGGAAAAGGAAAATGCTACTTTATGCGAAAAACCATTTCACGAATTATCACGATAGGCACATGGTTAATGTAGCAAACCTTCATTTTATTTCCAAGCCACCCATGTTTTCCATTAATCACAAGATTCAATGGTCAATATTCATTCGTGATAAATTCGGGACAATGATTTTCGCTTTAAATAGCACAACTCAAAGGAAAATATGCAAGTGAACATATGTAATTTCATACACTTGGACTATCTATTTTATGAATTAAAACATCCAAACACTCAAATAGGCATTATTTGCGGTATCTCCTTGCATACCACAAATGTTGTACAATTTAGCTCTATGAACTCTCAATTTTATTTTATTTTTCTGAAATTGTGTTGTTAGCTACTAGCTTTATGAACTCTCGGATTATTTTTTATGGGCATAAAAAAAAATTGCTAAGATTAAAACAAAAAAAGTTATAATTGCATGGACAAATCAAATCCTACACAAGAGGGGAAAAAAGAGAGAAAATGAAAATGACACTTATTTATTTGTTAATAAAGAAACTTGCTTAAGGAGAACTAAAAAGCAAGTTATCAAAATCAAACTAAGGGATAAATAAAAAGCCCCTTATAAGTTATAACTTAAACAAACAAAATAAATTCATAAGTTTAAAAGTATCAATAGTCTCATCTATGCTTAGAATATATACTTAACAGAAGAAAATTTTGAAGAACTAGGCCATGGAACTTGAATCACAACCATGCAATCTTCATATTCAAAATCAACTTCTTCACCATCAATTCTACAGCATTTTGGTTTCTTAGAAGCAAAGACTCTCATCTCACCAGCACCTTTAACTCCAACTTGAACCAAATCTTGAGCCTCATCATATTCAAATGACTGAATTGCCCCTCCATTGTTTAACATATTAACCAAACCAATAGGTGCAAACTTGAAGGACTTTTTAGGAAATAAAGTGATAGGTGAAATAGTTATAAGCTCAAAATTGAATGGTTCCAAAGAGATTTCTTCAGTGTCAGATGGAGAGAAAAGTTTAAGCTTCTTTGCTTGACTGAAATATAAGGCAAAAAGTTGCACACTTTCAATGGAAATTGGATTCTTTCCAATGTTCCATTCAATGTCTTTGATGTTGATCTTAGTTGATACCAAATGAGAATATTCAGAAGCACATTTGTTTGATCTTATCTCGCGAAACCATCCTCCTCCTTGACAGTTAAAAATACCGAGAACTCCGGTGTACTGTTAAAAAAAAGCGTTGTTAATCATAGATTGCGGAAAATAATAGTTTGTTCAAATTCTACTACACTCCAATGCTATTTGATAACACTTTGTACTAATTAGTCTAATGCAGAACAATAACGATTTGTTCAAATTTTTCTACGTTATGGCAATTTGACAACATTGAGATTAATGCTCATTATCTCCTTCAATCAAATTTAAGTCGTTGAATTAATCTAATAATTGGGAGTGCTAATTTCTCAACTGTTAGATTAATTCAATAATTGAGATTATGCTAGAGAGATATGAGAGTTACGAAGAATGAAACTACATTTTCTCAAATTTGATCCTCTAGAATTAATTTTACGGTGCAATAAATATAAACCAGTAGATTAAAAGAGATAAATTTTATATTACTCCCTTAACCTAACGGTCTACGATAGACTGCAACGTAAAATCAACTATACAATGCCTAGATTTGTGGTTCTATACACGAGTATCGATATGCTTAGAAATTATGATCAATTCAAATTCAAATACTTTCTCTGGTCTCAAATATTAACAAACTTTTTTTTATAAATTTATTGAATAATTTGTGTATCTAATTTCAAATATACCAGTTATTTAATAAATCTGAAAACAAAAAATTTGCTTATGCTTGAGATCATAAGGAGTATATGAAAGTAAGGAGGGTATGCTAACCTTGTTGAGATTCCATATCTTGAGCATTGTTTTGCCATCATGTAAAGGGTCAGCAAAGAGACAGTCCTTAGTTGGGAGAGCATAGTGTTCACATCTAAGGATGGTACCATCAGGCAAAGCTAATTTTTTGAGAAGGTCAAAATTGTGATTTCCAACAGAATCACTTATGTAAATAGGACCACCAGATATGGCTCTAGAAGCTGCATGAAAAGCAGCACAAGGGTGTGTAGATTGAAACATATCCCAATCTGGTTGAATGAAATTTCCCATCCATAAGCTATTGTATGCACAATGCACCATGTGACATCCTTGTAACCAATATGTACCATTTGCATCACCATATGGGTCAGTGCACCAAAAATCATCACCTATTTCAATCCAAAAGAAATCCACATATTACAAAAAATATTATTTTGATATTCAATCATTTAATTTAAAGATTATTTTTTTAGAAAGATGTTAAGAAAAATGATTTTAAAAATAAGTTATTAAAAATAGCTTTTCTTTTCATTTTGAAACATTTTTTAAGAAAACATTGTAACAACAAACAAAACCTAAATTAATAAATTTTAGCTTATGTCGCTAGCACGAATGGAAATGTTTAATTAGTAATTATATTTAAAATTGAATAAAATTATAAAACAAAATTTTTAATTGGTTATTCTTTCGATATAGTAAAAGTAGAAGTGTCATGTGCAAATGCAAATGTGTATTATTAGTTAAGGTAAGAAATTTTTTCCGCGTGACGTACCGACGCGACCAAGGGATATGGCTTCGGTTCCAAGCAACATGAAATCATTGCAATGTTCCATGCTAGCAATAACACCATTGCCATTGAAATGTTTTTTCACTGAAGTTGTGAGAGCTTTGTAATATGCTTTGGCCAAATCAACTCTGCCTCCATACTTCTCACACACCATCTCTAGCAACTGATTAAAAACAAATCAACCAAACAAAATGTCAAAACTAATAGAAACTTATTAAGAAAAAGGTTACTTAAAACTTATACTTGAAGATATCTATGAATAAAATCACTTTACTATTTTCATACACTTAATTAACAAGTAAAGTTTTGATATTCATAATTATTTTTTTATCAATTTGATACAATAATTTTTCAAAATAGCTTATTAAACTTTCTATAATAATTTACTAAACATGTACTTAATTTAATTAACTTGTTTATCTAACTCCATTTTAAAAGAATAAAAAACAAAGCTTGTCATGACATAACACTTTTCATTATACAAGAAACTCCAACAGTGACTCATTCTAAATTAACTTGACAAAATAATATACATTACAACTAGAGTAAAATGTATGTTTATAAAAAAGAGACAAATCATCACAAATTAAGGGGAAACTAACTTGCCGACCAAAAGAGTCAAAATAATTAGGTACATGTAATTGTCAAATAAAAGTCAAAAGCAAATTAACAAAAGATTAAAATTAATGAAATTGACATGTATCGACATAAAAAAGTAATTTTGAAGATAAGAAAAAATAAATAAATTATTATAAGATTACCTAAGAAGGAGGTTAAAAATAATTTTTAAGTTTAACACCTTATTTATTTCCATCATTCAACTAAATATATTTAGTTATGTACTTTTATAGAGAAACAATTCATACAAAACATTATGTGTTTCGTATATTTACACACAACAAACAATATATGAACACATAATTAATTCTTGTAAAAAAAATGAACACATAATTAATAATATGATTGAGCTTATTTTCCAAAAAAAAAAATATTGATTGAGAAAAAAAAATTCCATACCTGCAAATATAATTATCGATTGATTTTTTTTTTTATATTATTGATCTCATTTTCAATTAAGCATGAAGAAAAAAAAATTAGGTTAAAACTTAAAAGAGAAGTACTTACATGAATGACATCAACTTTGACCCCATCAATTCCTGACTCTTCCAAATGAGAATGAATACCTTCATACATTTGATCAACCAAATGAGGAGGAACTAAACCAACACCATTGTTGACAATCTTATCAACAGCTAAATCCTCCATAGTAGTTTCCAATCCAACGGTCAATTTAGGCTTCTCCACGATAGCGTCTGGTATGCCCTCGACACCGGGTCTTATCCCACCCCAATAACCACACAAAGCATGCCACACATATACATACTCAACACTCTCAAAACCTTTTTTTAATTCCTTAACAAATCCACCTAATCCTAATCCATTTTTATAATCTTTAAATTTATAATTTTCATCAAATTTTATTAACCTACATGGCATTTGTTCACCTGCATCCGTCCGATTAATCCCATCATTAGTATCAATAGGATCATCATCATGTGCTATTGATTGCCAACCATCATCAATTAAAACAAAGCCAGGTGGACAACCACCATTGGTTAAATTTTGTACACCTTCCCAAATTCCTTGAGGGTGTACCTTAAGATAAAATGCATCCCATGTACACCATCCGAATTTCTCCGCGATTCCCGGAACCGATTTTTCTTCTAGAAGCTTGAAAGTTTCTAAGTGGGCCCTCACAGTTTTCATTGCTTCTTTTACTAGCTTAAATGGATCGTTGCCCGCGTGAACGTAAACTACAGCGTCATATTGAGAGCTAGTTACCGATGTTGAACTACTCTCGACGCAAACTGAAATGTTGTCGTTTTCACCGGGTTGCAAAGAAGCACGAAATTGACCTTCTATTATTGGAAGAAATAGAACGTAGGGCCGCCCAGAGGTTTGATCTGTATCCGGATTTGGATCCGAGTTTTGGAGCATGAGAAATTGAGTTTCGGTTTCAAGATCTTTACCATTTAAACCGGTCCAAAGAGTGGTCCACCATACTTTGAACCGAAATATACTTGTGAAGTTAATGTTTTTGAGTTCTCCAATGGGTGCCACATGGCGGCTTTTTGGCTCCGTGGCTTTGAAGCCGAGGAAGCAACCATTGGTAGTTGTGGTGGTGGACGAATTAGTGGTGATGGTGATGTTTTTGGGGACATCGGAGAGAACCACGTGGCTATTGACTTTCAAAGATGACTCATATAGAGTGAAATTGAAGGATGAATTGGAAATAGGGTTAACATGTTTGGTGGTGGTGATGTTGTTTTTGGTTGAGTTAAGGGTTGGGTTTGGAGGAGACATTTTTTTGTGTTGCTAATTGAAAATTGGAATGATCGATGTGTTTGTATATATGTTATTGTGAGAGAAGAATGGTGCTAGTGTGTGTATATAGTGGTGAGTGAGAATAATTGAATGAAATTATAGAGAATGAGAAAATAATGGGATTTGGAAGTGTTAAAATTTGTGGTAGAATAGAATTTGAGGAGATTAATTGGGAAATGATTATGGTATGATTTGGTGTGTTTGTGTTTGATGAAGAGAATAAAAACTTGCTTGTTTTGAATTTTGATGATGGATGATCAAATAAGCAAGAATTTGTTGTGTATTTATAGAGGACATGAATGTGAATTGTCATGCATTGTGGGACCGAAAGGAAGGTGTTGTGAAGCTTGGTTTTTTTAGTTTATTTTATTTTGTGGTGTGTGTTTTTGGCACAAGATTTTGTGACTTTTATCATTTTCTAATCTTTTCTTCTTTTTTACGTTTGGTTTTATTAATATATTTTTCTTCTTGTTTTTTTGAGTAAAAAAATATTAATCGAATCAACTTTTCAAAATCAGATATTATTAGTTATTCACTTTATAGTATAAAGTAAGTGTAATATTATTAGTTAGTAAATTAAAAATAGATATCATAGATGTTAGGATGTGACTCATCTAAAATGAATAGTTAGTAAAATTAAAAAATGGGTAAATAATATTATAGCTACCAATGATTTGTTATGCATGTATGTATAATATTAATTATATATTAAATGTTTAATTAATAGTTAGTATTACGCACTTTAAAATTTATAATGAATCGTAACTTTATAGAAATTATTTGAGTTAATATAATTTGTTTGGTTTTTTAACTTATTGAAATATAGCGCAAATATATAGTCATTTTGATTTTTGAATGTGTGAGGGTATGGGACATGGTTAATACATGGACTCTGTTTAGTAAAATTAAACTATAAGCTAGCTTATAGCTGATAGTTGAAAAGCTACCTAGTTGAAATCAAAGTGTTTGGTAATATTAGCTTTTAAAGTAATTGATAAATATAAAATGACATAAAAAGATATGTATGTTAGTGGGTAATTATTCTCTTTAATGGATGGTTATTTATTTTATAAAAAATAATAAAATTAAATTAAAGGTTAAAAATGATTATTTTTTGTTGTGTGTGTTGTGGGCTGTTGGTCCCATTTTGTTTGTTGAGCTTCTTTTGCCAAGCTCTTTGTGGGAGTGATGGTTTGGGAAAATTATTTGATAGGCACAAACATAAATGTGAAGTGTTAGGCACACTCACAAAAATAAAATAAAATTAAATAGAAATTAAATAAAATGATGTTGATTGATGTGACTATATTATTTTTGTTTTAAATTTTTAGATTTGTGTGTGCCCAAATAAATTTGATTTAGGTTTGTGCCTATACAAGTGTTTCTCGATGGTTTGATGAATTCTCAAAACTAGGAGTGATTTGTTAATTTGTTAATTAGTTTTTCAGAAAAAAATGAATTGGAAAAAAGGTAATTTTTTTTAAAGAAAAAATAAAAATGATATGTAATGTTCACGTGTCAAAAATTATGCCACATCAGCTAAGTGTCACTGTCAGCGTGTTCCACGTGCAAATTTAAGTGACATGTCATCCAGATTTCCTGTTTAGGGGCTCTTTTCAAAGTGTTTAGAAATTGCAGGGACTAGAATCAATTTATTTTTTTTACAGGGGCTCTTTTCAAAATAAGTGTATATTGCAAAATAAGCATATTTAAGCCTTATTTTTTATATGAAAAGCTATAAGTTCAAAGGCTACTTGAAATAGCATCTCAAAACACATTTTTGGTTAATTAAAAAAGCTAATTGCCAAACATCTCTACTTTTTTCAAGCAAGCTTATAAGCTAGTCCAATAGACTATGGCCCTGTTTGGATTAGCTTATTTTTGAGCTTATGCAAACAACTTATGCAATTTTTATGTATTATTATATATTTGTCAAAGTAGTTTATGATAAAATATGTTATAAAAATATAATTTTCACTAGTTTGAATTTATAAAATAGCATAAAACTTAATTTATATTGCATAAGCTATTTGCATAAGCTCAAAAATAAGCTAATCCAAACAGGGCCTATAAGCTAGTTTATTTGACTTACCAAACAGCGTCTTCATATAATCTTTATCTATCAGAATTGCAAACACATTTTTGTTGTCTTTTTTATTTACAACCGCGTTGTAGTGATTTTCTTTTCTCTATTTGTCGGTTCTTTTTACATTATTAAAGTTTCGTATGCAATATAAGAAGAGAAAAAAAAAAACTTCTCAAAATGCGTTTAATAGTGCAAATTTTTATTATACCAATCAAGTTAAGCACATAAAAATTAAATTTTTTTGTTATGTAAATTTTTAAGCTTTTTCTTTACGCAAGTAAACTTATAAGCTTAGGCTATAAGCTACCAAGGAATTTAACTCTGCATTATAAATATTTTTTTTAGAGTAATTATCTATGATCTCTAACACATAAGTACTCATTTCATTTGTAGCATTTGCCAATCCAAAAATAGAACTTCCATATACGAAAAGAGGTGTGTTATATGGACAATTACAATTCATGGAACAACTTAAAATAACAAGATAAATAAAAAATTATTTAAAAAAGCAAAATGGTTTTGTGAGGAGGATTGTCCAAAATTGTCTCAAATTAAATGTCAAAATATCATTTCAGATACGAAAAAACCATATCATGTGAGCATATTGTAGATCCCACAAACCGACACCTTGGTACACATAATTAATGTCAAAATCTTGATGACACGTGGACAATCCCCAAAACAGCCAAGTCAATTTCTTAAGCAAATAAACAGGAGATAATGCTAAAATCTAAAAAAAAAAAAAAAAAAAATGCTAAATTGCATATCAAAGTTTATATTTCAATATATCAATTTTTTTGTCTTTAATTTTAAGATAGTTAAACCCAGTTATTACACTTAAATGGTTAATAAATTTCACTAAATAATAAATTTTGAGGAAATTCGAGTTCATATTCTGAATGGAATAATTTTTTAATCGAATTTTATTTATTTTTCGGCTATTATAAATTAGAGAGTTAAAAGAAATTATTAAATTAAAAAGAAAAAAAATGGAATCAGAAGTATTTTCTTGACACGGATCATACAATTATTTTATCGGTATATATTTTAGTGTCATATCAAACCATATTTTTTGTTATAATTATACTTATGGTTTTGCTAAACGGTGTCCCCATGACACTTTTTAAACATTTTAATTCTCAATGCGTTGACTTCACACATTTTCATAATCCTTTTAATAAAACCTTACTATTTAAAGGTTTAAATAGTGCCCGGGGACACTATTTAGCATTTGCCTTATAATTAATTTGTGTGGTAGTTTAGATTTTGCACTGTAATAAACAAAATTCCATTTTCTAAATTTTCTTGTCAACAAAAGCAAAAAAAAAATAGTGGCACACACTACACACACGTGGCTATGAGATGCAAGGTTAGTTAGTATAACGGTTAAGATACGTTAAGAACAGTTGATGAGTCAAAAGTCAAGGTTGAAATGAAACACAAGTTTTGAGACACATGCCATTCCAATATTAAGTTGAAGAAGATTTATTGGATTTGGTTTGGATAAGATAATAAAAACAAGTATGGAATATTTTAATTTAAGTGTCGGTGGAAAAAGGTTACATATAGTACCAAAAATACTAGAGTATGGTTGAACCAAAAAGAAGGATGATAATTATTATTATTATAAAAAGAGGATAATAATAACAATTAGTCAAAGTGTTTAATAACGTGTGATGAATTGTTGAAGCTGTCACACCAAACCAAAAAAAAATATCGTGTGTGACAAAAAACATATCTTATAATAAGGTAATGTCTTTTTCCCCCGACATAGGTTGAGCTAATGGATAAAATTTAGTTCAAATATGATATGAAAATAATTTGAGTCTAAAGACGTTGCATTGGAAAGTTGGTAATATATTAGAGATGACAACATTAAAAAGAGGGCTAAAGTTTCTACCAAAGAAAAAAGGGTTAAAGTAATAACTATAAGGTGGTGAAAACTCTACTAATGTGTTTTGACTATGTAAATAGGAGACTTGTGAATTTTGTAGTAAGAAAATGTAGATCAAATGCAGCCTATGCAGGTTAGATAAATTAGTGAACGTAGAGAAAGACAAAAAAAAATTATAAGAGAAATTTTGAATAAATATTTATAGATTAATAAATTAAGAGTTGTGTTAGCCGGTGTCTCAGAGCATTGGTTAAAACAACAAAGAAAAATTGAAAATAACATTTTGTAGACTTTTGAGGAGTTGGCGGCAAAAGTTCTAATGTTATATTACTATATTTGTTTTGAAAATAACATTTTGTAGACTTTTGAGGAGTTGGCGGCAAAAATTCTAATGTTATATTACTATATTTGTTTTTTTAAAATGATGTATCGAGGACATTGTTTAACACTTTTCATAAGTTAAATAAAAATATGATATTGTCTGATCCATGTAGTCAATTTTAATTTTTGTTGTATGAAATTGAAAAAAATTTGTGTTTGTGTTATCAATGTTAAGGACATGTTGATAGATAATATATGTTTCGGATACATCAAAATAGTCTTGTATCACTTGGTAATTGAGGTAACAAGTAGTTTATATTTAACACTCATACTTTTTAAAATTAATGAGACGTCTTTTTTTTAGTCAGATAGCCTAGCGGTTATTGAGACGTATTTTCTATAAAGAACAAAACTGTAACAGATTAATTTTAAAATGGACAATTTCTCAAAGATGTGAATTTGAGGTCGGATCGAATAATATATAAATATGTTTTTGTCAACATTTTCTAAATCTTGAGAGTTTATATTGACTCGAGTGAACTATAGATCCAACTCTAGTGATTTTATTTTTATCAAAAGATTAAAGGTAATAATTTTTTTAAAAAAAAAAATAAGGAAAACGGTTGGCTTATATAACGCCTTATATTATATAGTGAAGTTAGTGGTTACCAACCGACCATAAGTTCATAAGATAACGGATAGAGTTGTTGATTCTCCACTTACTTAAACATATAATTCAAGGATTGAATCAACTTTCAAGTAATCTAGTAAATACATTTTTACACTTAACATAATATCCAATAATACAATTTTAATGCGTAAAAAAAATACAATTTTAATAGGGTATGTTTGATAGGACACGATCTGAGATTTATAGTTCATAGCTTATTAAAAAAAATTGTTTTGATAAGTTAATTCAATTTTAGATAGCCAAAATGAAAATTGTTTTTGATTAAACCCAAACTTAAATTAATGTCAAGCTCGGCCAAATATATGGCACTGATTCAATGTCGTGCACTCTTGTCCAACGACCATAGAAACCCTTTTGTAACGGCCAATATTTGGATGATTGGCATTTATTGACAATTATAATTTTTCAATCGTTATTTCTTTATCCATTGATATTTCTTTATGCAGAAATTCATTCTTATTCTAAAACTTTCACGTTACTCGAGCACAAAGAACCCCACGAACATAACCATGTCGAAGAGGAGCACTACCAACGTAGTTCGTTCTAATTAGGTAAGATAAAAAATGCTTATCCACGATACTTAGACCGATAATGTTCCACTTGTGCAAGATCCTGGGGACCCTGGATGACAAAGGGCAAAAGCAGCTTCATTACAAATTTGGTCAATGACTTGGATACGACGTCAAGGTGAAATTCTTTTATCAATATTAGTCATATAGTAGTAGGAATCACCATTACTTCTATGAGAAAGATGAAATTCTTCGATGGTTTCACTATTAAGATTTGAATGCACTCTATTTACAAAGTCGGGAAAAGCATTTGACGTATCGGATATCGGTACTGTATCCGCACCTAAGCAACACAGATGAGGAGGGGGTCGAAGTCGCTAAAACTTAGTTTAGTGACAAATGTCCACATATATTTCCACCTCTTCGATAAAACACTCGTAAGAACTGCTTCTTTAGTACAAAGAAAAGAAAGAATGTGACCAATAATAAATTCAGGTAGGTTGCTTATCATATCTTGAACGGTATTGTCATGCATCTTGGAACTGGAAGCCTCATTCGCACATGAACCCGACAACATCTTGATTTATAGCAAGTTCCTACAATTATATAATATAAACGTACATTATTGAAGATCAAAACATAGTCAAAATCTCAATTTTTACAAAAAGTTGTATTTCAAAAATGATTTTTATAAAAATCTATTTGAAATAGCTTTAAAAAAAGTGATTTTTTTTAAAATTTTGATATCCAAAAAATTTTTCAATAAAATGATGAAATGTCTAAAATGATATTTTAAGAATAACTATTCAAACAAAATTTTCATTTGAAGTTTTTATAAAAAGTTTCTTTGTAAATTTTTTTACACAAAATTATATTATACTAAAAGAATCTATTTTTAAAAAATCTATAACAAACAGGCCTATAGTAGGTTCTGATTTCTAGAATTGATTCTTATACTTAAATATTTTGTTCAACTCACTTTTACCGTATATGAAAGTATCCAAACATAAATCAATTCTGCTAAAATCAATTCTAAATCAATTAATGTTAATCAATTCTACCAAAATTAATTCTATCAAAATCAATTGTGTCTAAAGTAAACCAAACATAATCTTTTAGCTTATAAGTTAAAAGACCTCTTCGGTAATAGTTTTTTAAACACAAGTTTATAGTTTATTTTACTGATTTATAGCTTATTTTTCATAAGCTATTTCAAATAGTTTATGAACTTAGAATAAACTTTTCTTTCAATTTTACGCTTATTATTTTATCTAAACTCCACTTTTACCCTTGATTATTTATCGTATAATTTAAATAAATAAAACGTGCTATGTTCAACTTTATATATATATATATATATATATATATATATATATATATATATATATATATATATATATATATAAAATATTACTACTTTTTTTTATTTTATAATTCTAATGCTGTTACCCAAATGGTTCATTGTTATCATTAAATCCCTTCTCTTCCCTCACCTTATTTGAACCACAAGTTGGCAAAAATTATTCTGAAAAATAAAAATAAAAAATAGAACATATACATTACAAGCACTCAACTTTAACTGTTCAAAATATACAATACATTTCAATATACATATCAGTGTAGTATTCAATAATCTTCCATTGCTTTTGCTTTTGCTTTATTCTCTTTCTTTTCTCCCTCTTATTTCTTTATTAAGTACTTGTTCTGCTTGTATTAGCCACTGGAAATAAGCATTTTGTTCTCTTAACTGAAATCTCCCAAAACAGACTGTCCAATAGAAAACCAGAAAATAGTTAATGACAAAAGATAATATAAGTGCTTATGTATAAGTTATTTCTATAACAAAAGATAATATAATCAAACTTTTTTGAAAAGTTATCCTGGAGAGCTATAAAAATAAGCTGAAAACATACTATTGACATGTCAAACTGTTTCCATAAGCTCTCTCAAATAGTCTCACAAGTGCTTATGTCAGTAGATAAGTTCAAACAAATCAATCCAAACAGGCCAAAATACTAAAAGCATTTGAAAGTTTATTACTGGTCTTCTAGAAAACCCTATGATATATGAACTCACCATGTTAAGAAGCCTCAAAGCAGCAGTCCTAGTAAATTTTCTTGCAAAAAGGAAGCAAGTTGATGGTTTACCCTTGCTTGTACACCATTCTCTTCGGTATTCAGTTTCGTAATAAATATTATCTATTTCCTGCAAACATATAATCAAACGTTATATTATATGCTTTTCAGAAACTAACAATTGTATTGAAGAGTCCGCGACATCTCTACATGAGTTGATATGTAGTAGCCTAATAGGTGATTTATTATTATTTGTTTGAAAGAAAAACGATTTTGCAAGTGGCAGTGCAGTACAGGTCAAACCTTTATAAATTTTATAAGCATCGGAGTAGCATCTGAGTACTTGTAAGTCACTGGATGCCATCCTCGACGCTCACGATCTCTTGAGTTGGAAATATCCCATGCAGTATGTGTCACTGATCTTCGTGTGAGTTCCTTTTCAAGGCCTTTTTGCTAGAATGGGAAGATAAACATAAAAATTAAAATCTATCATATTAAAACTTGTAAGGAAATTGCGTTAAAACATAAAATAATAAAATATTTGTAAAATTAAACAAACTACATCGCAAAGTTTAAAATAGACGCAACAAACTTGCTTCGATTTCTTTAATCGTCTATTTTTTCAAAAAATGCTTTATTCAACTTGAAACAAATGAAAAAGTGTTCATAGAAAGGAAAAGAAAATATTCTTACAGCCAGCAATGTTTGAACATAGTGTTCATCTGGTATACAGTTATGAATCTTCGACGTGTCAGTAGGCTGCACAAAGAAAGGAAATGTATTTAAAAATGTTAGTTCAAGTGTTCATATAATTCTCAAAAACATAATTGATATTATGAACCAATTCAAAATGAAATATTGAATCACTTCATGACATTTTCTGATCAGAAGTTACAACTTTATTAAAAAAAAGTGACAAATTGAAGACATCTTTAAATAACTTTGTTTGTACATACTATACTACATAGAGCACTTACGATGAATTGGTCCCTCCAAAATTCTGGTAGTGGTTTTTTCTGCATTTAGAGATAAAAAGAATAATATGCTATCAGCATAAAAGATATAAGAAAAAAGGAATGGCTTAAAAAATATTAAAAGGAAGAAAGATAGGACTTAATAACATTTAATGATATAATAGTTGTGGAAACCTTAAGAACACTGGCTACAACTTTCTTCAAACAAAGAATCCGATGTTTTCGATGAAAATTTGTGATAGGGGTTTAAGAAAATGTTTATATGATCCATGTAACTTATTACCTTGCAATATTTTTGAAACATTGGAAAGACAGTTTCATCCTCCACGACAACCTCGGCATGCTTCCTGATCAGAACAGCCCACTGCAGAAGAATTCATAAATAGATAGACATAAGATAGTACTCTTTGTCAATGAATGTGACGTACTTTTAATGATTCAGAATGAACTTATATAGTAAACTACGCATTAGATTAGATTTTTACCTGAGATCCTTTTCTCCAGTTATAGACTGGAATGACTGGATCCATTTTTGGATTGTAACGGCCGTCTTTTGTGTCAGCAAAGCTGTTTAAATTTTAATGACAAAGTCATAAGTTTTTATTTTGAAAAAAGTGATAATTGTGTGCTAAAGCATATGGCAAGTATGTATGCACTCACGACTCACCTATCGACGAAACTAGTTGGTGTTGACATGATGTAGTCATATGTATAGCTGAAGTTGTATAAAGGTATACAGCTGAAAATAAATCAATCAACTGAAATATAGTTAGGTGGAAAGCTCAAAAATATAAAAATGTCAATGATTAAGCAAGCTCGAGTACAAATAACAAGAAAATCATACTTCAGAAACGGTAGGGAAGTAGGACCGTTACAAAAACCAATAGTCTGAACTCTGAACTGTTAACTATACTGAAAGAAGAAAAAAATGAGCTTTGAGTTACAGTTCATGAACTGAACCAGTCTGGTTGAGTTCAGTTTGAGAATTATCCATCATAGTTTGGATTTTTTTCAGAGCAGTTCAGTTTTTGGTTTTTCAACAGTCCTAATTATCGATTAATAATAGCAATTTGGTACAGTTCAGTTAACAATTATTCAATTCGGTTTGATCAACTTTCTGCAAAGATAGTTTCAGTTTGGATCGGAACCAAATAACCGGTGCACCAAACCTTTCTACCAGTGTAGTTTGATTTGGGACAAACTATAAATGGTTTGGTTCAGTTTTACCGAACTGTTGCAACGGTTAAGTTCAGTTTTCCTTTTTGAACCGAACCGCAAACAGTCCTAGTGGAGAGTACTTATAATTTACGTCCAGAAAGTTATAGCAAAAAGTATAACAATTAAAACTTATGGCTGTTAACAAAATTATACCCTCACCTATCTGAGAGGAAAACAAAGCGGTCATTTAAAGGATCACCAAGCGCATGTCTAAGTAAAATGCGTTCGGCCTCTATCATGCTTGCTTCTCCCCAATCTATCTGCAAAAAGATCATGTGAACTAAATATCACCAAGCTGATAAACATAACAAAATCATATTACAGTTTAGTAAATTGAAACATTTTTTTCTTACTTTTTAGTAAATTTATTCAGAAGTTTGTGATTAGTTAGGAGATCTTTTTCAATCATTATTTTTTTTTGACATAATGTGATAAATAAACATAGGAGAAAATTATACTATAGAACTTCATAGTCTGAGCATACTTGAATCCAAAAAAGGAATGTAGTAAAAACACAAGCAGTAGGAAGCACATTAAACCCTTGTTTCAGTTGTTTGAATAAACAGTTAAATTAAGCACGACTTATGTCTAAGCTATTTTTATAACAAAAGATAAAATAAAGCTGATTGTTTTCATATCACAAGTCTATCCAATCCAAGCATGTCTAAGTCAACTATAACAACTTATTGATTCCAACATTAAGAGAGCAAAGGGACACGGTAGATAACAAAAAACAAATTCTGTTTAAGAAAAGCGAGAGATGAGAAACCTGAATGCTATTATTAACTTGACGGTTCAAAAAATAAGATGATTTAGTTGTTGCCTCGTTCAACAGAAATCCTGGCCTAGGGTGAACGAAAATCGAGAAATTGTTATCGCCTCCCTGAAAATACAGCATAGATATTTATGTAAGCATTAATGAGAATCAAGAACTACATATCTATTATGAACACTTACATATAAGAATGAGTTTCTCACAAGGTGTAGAGGAAAAGAGAGAATATATAACAAAAATTTAGCCAAAAGTGAGTCCCTTAGCATAAGGTCTGTAAGTTATAAAAGCTTTGCATTAATTATGAGAAAAGTTGTTGTGGAAAACAAGTAAATTTTCTCTTGCCAAAATCAATATTTCAAAAACGAGGCGGATAAGTATTCAAGCACTTGAGTAACCCATAGGGAAGTACCAAGTCAGCTATCAAGAGGGAAGTACCAAGTCACTTAAATACTCGATCAAGCATCTTTTAAATTTTCCTTCGGATAGAACTCCATAGACACACACATCTAAGCTCTTCAAAAGGTAAAAATTACCATTAAATTTATCAATGTGAAGCATATCAAACACCAAGGGATACAACAGCGCAAAAGACTCAATGGACCATATTATCTTATCATAAACAATTTCCCCCTACGCTATACTAATCAATGATTGCTAAATACACATCATGATTTGAAACATATTGTTTAAGTTACTAAAGTTACACCATTCATTATTCTCAACAATGCATTCAAGTAACATCAATATGTCCTCAAAGGTGTAGCTAGGTATTAAGGAGGGTCTACGTTTGATTCCTGATGTTAACAAATTTCCTTTCCCCCTAAAAAATTAACCACTAATGTTTGCCTATAAAAAAAGTAACATCAACGCATTACCGAGAACAAAGCTTCTCAAAAACTATCCAATATGGTAGCTCAAAGTGTCACAAGTTCTGAATTGGGAAAATGAAACATATAGGCTTTGATTAATCATTAAAGTTGACACTAACCACAACTAATGCAATGATACATTCTACTTTAGTTTCTAATTAAGCCTCCTACTAATCACCAAGTCCACACGCGCACGCACACATACACACACAACCAAAAATAAATGACTAAACATCGATCACTAATTACTGAAAGAAAAGAGTGTACCCTAAAGAATGCATCCCAAACCATTTCCAAAGGAAGCCTATTCCTTGCAATGAAGAGAAAAGCAATCTTAGGCTTCTGAACTTGAGACTGAGATACAAATTGATGTTGCAATGAAACAAGCCCCAAAACATGAGTATACCGCATCTGCATAAACAATAAACTTCCAAAACAAAGCACCACCACCAAAATCAAAGCAAAAACCTTCTTCTTCCATTTATGTTGAGATTTCTGCTGAACAACTTTCTTCTTCATATTCTACACCAACCCTTTTCAAACTAAAACTGACCCACCATTTCAAATTGATTCAAAAGCTAAATCACTCCATAAAAAACCAAACTTTAATACTCATTTCATCTTTGTAACACTCAGAAATAGAAGATCCAACTAGATCCATACCAACCCAATAACCATAATTCAAAAACTCATAAACCCACCAACCTAGTTAAGAATTTAGCAAGAAACTTGTTCAAACACTATCCACAAAGTAATACAAAGATAAAATAAAGCATGTTTCAAGTGAAGCTATGAACAAAAAGCTACTAGAGTCTTGTGAATTGTTACAAAAAGTGAAAGTGTGTTGTTTTAGAAATGAAACTTCAGAATGAAAGAAGAATATGAGAAAAATGTTAAAAGTGGTAGAGTGAGTGTTAAGAGTGGAAAAAGGTTTGTTTTTTACTGTTTTGTTTTTTGTTTTGTGTACGTGAAGATTGATGTCCTTTTTGTGTCTCAGTTGAAATGTCTGATGTCTTAAAGTTGCTGTTTTTTTGTAGTTGCTTTGCGTGTGAAACAGGTGAGTTACAATAATACTATTAGATTTTTCATTTTTCCTAATTATTATGATGATTATGATTGAGACCTGCATGATGCATTTGTGAGTTTTGAGACTTGCAAAAGAAAAAATAAATAATGAGTTTGTGAAACTTTTTTTTTATGAAATATATATACGATGAAGCCGGTTGAAATTAGATTAAAAAATTTATATTTTAATTTAAAGGTCTGTATATAACTATTATACATAATGAAAGGTGGTCCTCGTGAAGTTCATTTAAAGCAACTTGTTTGAAAATGGTAGAGAAATAAAGATAGAATCTATCATAAAATAATTTAATTAGAAACTTCTCACTAAAAAGTATTTGAGAATATACTCTTTCCATTTGTAAATCAAGCATTATGTTATTTGGGTCAATGTATGAAGTCTTTATGTTTCCGTTTTTATATAATTTATTTTTATTTTGTAAGGTTATTGTTAAAAGATGAGGATCTTGGCAACTAGTATTGATTTTTGGTTAATTTGTAACATGCATATTTTTTGTTTATCATGGGCATGTTTGGCTTCATGAGTTTGGTGTTGGATTGGGGAAGAGTACCTAATTGATGGAGGTTGTTTGTAACCAATTAATAATGAACAATTGGTTAGGGAAACTTTCATCAAATGCATGCATGGAAGCATTAATAGTTCACATTATTTGGTAACATTTGTGATAGTTTTGTACAGTTGTTATTTATGAACTCACTTTTTATTTTGCTTGATAATTAATATATTTTTTTAAAAAAATAAATAAATAATCGGTTTGGTGATGTATTTTTATTTTATGATGAAGTATACCAGAACATTACACGTGGGAAAAAAGTGGTAATTTTGTTACTTTTGTTTTCAACAAGTTGGTCACTATTGTGACTATGAAGCAAGCAATGTCTAAAGATAGTACTGGTACTTTATTTGTGTGTGTGACACACATAGAAGTAGTATTCAGCTTATTTGTTTAATCTATTTTTAGATTTGTCTTCTGTGTCTTATGTATTTTGGTTTGACTGAGATTCCCTCCAAATAAAAATTGTTTGGCAAAATAGATTTAACGGGTGAGATCTGTGACATCTTAACAATAGAAGAGTTGTGTGAAGAAAATATAAAAAATAAATAAATAAAAGAGGAGAGTGGGAGGAAAAATAAATGAAGAAAAAAAGCAATAGAGAATCGAATTTTTCATGATATATTTATGTTAAACACATACAGTACATGAATAAACAAAGATAAAAGATTTTGTGGAAAGGAAAGTGACATTGAAAGAAAAATCAGGTAAGTAAGTACTCAAAGGGTATTTGTGTATTGTGGTGTTGCTCTACTTCAATTTCTACAAATTATGAATCATGTTGTGCTCTACTTCAATTTCTCCAAATTATGAATCATGTTGCTCGCCTCCGTGGGTGAGCTGAGTCCGATGGTGGTCCTTCTACATCATGAGACCATGATGATAATATGGACAAGTGGAGCAACATGATTCATTGTCCAAATTATCGACGCGGTCTCATGAATGTAGAAGGATCAATTTTGAACTCGGCTCACCCCAAATATCCTCACATCTTCATATCAAATCAATCACCTGACTTGAACTTATAATCAGATTTTAAGCCACACCGGAATAGAGACGATCATTCACATATTAGTCATCCAAAACAAGATCAGTGGCCGACGCCACCTAGACATTTTCCCTTCCCTAATGTTATGACCAAATTATAAAGATGATATGCTTTAAAGAAAAAGACATAAACATCGAGACAGTGGTAAATTTCTTGCATTAAAATTGCTGGTCCTGCTAACTAAAATTACATGTCAACAAGGATGAAATAAAATATGAATGCAAAGTGCCCAGCATGGTAGGTGAACAATACCTACATAGAGGTAAGTAGCACTGTTCCATGTCCAAAGGGATTCCACCCAATTCCAATAGTCACCAACATTAGTACCATGAAAACCTTCAAACGCACCTTTCATTAAAACATATGCTACTGGAGGAAACGCAATAAAACCTAAAACAAGATTACAAGTGGCCCTCAGTAAGGCTCTCAAGTTCCTAGCTCGAATATCAAGCTTCAACGGTCGAGCCAACAGACAAATTGGGACAATGAGTAAAGCCCCAATTTCTGCTGTGGCGAAGTTAATGACCGACATGAGAGATAACCCAATGAATGTGGTTGATATTGTTACAGACTTTAAACTAGCCCATTCGCTTTTCTCGGATTGAGATGGAGCAGCTTCGAAAATTGGAGAACCCAATATGAAGTATAAAATTAGGAGGCTAAAAGCTGATAATATACCCCAAACTGTAAAGTTTGTTGTTGGGGTGGAATTAGGTATTTGATATAGGAAATATGGGAGTAAGGAGACAGCAGCACCCCATAAATGAATGACCAAAACCTTTCTGGCTGAGTTCAGCCATTTCCAAGATTTGTGGCTGACATTGACTTCAGAGGAAGATGTGGATTTGCTCGCATCAGCATGCAGAGATGCCGCAAGTATCGGAAGTGGTGCAACGAGTAATGCAAATGGAATCATGTAAACTCCCACAGACACAAACTTACTAGAAGATGTCAAGAGGTACAAAAAGAACGACTGATGGAACTTCTCAAGAAGGTTGTTTACCGAGCGTATGACTCCTTCAATCAACCTGCAGCAAGTAGCACATTCTTAGCTAAGTGATGAGAGAGAGAGAGAGAGAGAGAGAGAGAGAGAGAGAGAGAGTTTCTGACTATCTGCTTTAGTATAAAGTACAGAAGCACTTATATAGTAGATAATACAAGTTCATAAAATGTTAAAACCTCAATAACAAAATATTCTATACAACTAAAGTCTTTACATGTTATGGTAATAAAAGTTTGTCATCACAGTCACACCACTCTTGGAAAAAGAAATAATAAGGATTCAAATCACCCCCTAATAAAATTTGTCGTTTGCATGTTAAAGGTTTCAATGTTCTCATCTAATATAACAGTTATAAAAATACTCTTTCAAAGTTTCTTTAGCTTTCCTAGTAGAAGTAAATATACTTTATCTCTAATGACTGAAACTGAACCGAGTCTTCAAATAATTACCCAAACTTTTCTCACTTTCTTTAGAAATAAACAAATACAAGATATGTATAATTCTGTACAGTTTCTTGATAGTAAATGATAAACATAAACAGAAGGACATCACCGCATATTCAAGTTTAAAAAATTGCAAAGCTTCTACAATATTTCCATTGATGGCCAGCCATTTATTCCAAGATTATTACAAATAAAACTTAAATGAGTGAAACATACCTTCCACCACGGAGAATGAATTCATTACGCCTGATCATTTTCGTAGGAGAAACTTTTGGTGAAATTTCCAGAGTGATTGCATCAACTTGATAATCACGGAAGGCGCCATGAGGACCAGTGGGAACACCCAAACCCTGGGACGAATGATATACAAATAAAGAATGTTTGTAAAGTGGCAACTTGGAATTCTATATAATATAATAGATACACTTTAGATGGAGTAAAAGTAAAATACCTGGCAATACAACGAACTTGCCAGTGTAGCAGCACCCTCAACATACTCAGTAGCAGATATACCAAATTTCCATTCAGGGTTTAAGCTCCTAGCAATTTGTCCCAGAGATTCAAATATACCACCCAAAGTATTAAGCCATCTGGAGCCAAGTAGAGAAAACATCTTCTTAACCTTTATCCGCAAACCTTGTTTATGTACTCCCAGATAATTTACAATATTGATAAGGTCGAGATTTGGCATCTGACCATTTGACGCCTCAGGGTAGATATTAAGACTGTCTTCATGATGGTTACCTTGCTCAGCAACTTTTATTACAAGAGCTGCAGCCATAGTTCCTGCTCGTCTAAAACCACCGTATAATTTTCTATCAGAATAAGCATTCTGTCCAAGTTCATTAATAGCATTACTGTCATTACATGTTTCACTATTAACTATGTCAGCTTCATGGAATGCAGGGGCCTGATATTCTCTTAGCCAAGCAGCCACTGCAGAATATTCTCCATATTGTGAATCAGCCGCAAGCCATACAACATCCTTTGCCAGCCATGTAACCCGTGAAAGCAGTGAGAACACCGAGTAAGCAATGCCCAAAGACAAAGCCTCTCCTGGACCAACTTTCTTTGGATTGTAAGGCGTTACCAAGACAATAGCTTCCTTGCCATCACCCCGTGGTGCTCTAATAATTCCAGCAATGTTGATTCCAAGTGATGAACAGCTTATATTTTTTGAGACTATACCCGAATCAGGACTGGTGAAAAAGTGCAGTGGATGAAACTGATTCAATTGAGGGTAGAACTTATGATATGTAACCTCAGCATCTAACGCTGACATATACTGTGCAATAACTTTATGGCTTTCACTGCAATGAAACACAGAAATGTTTTATTTCTTTTACACTGTTTTCAAGCAGAGAGAACATAAGATTGAAAATGAGGAGAAAATATAATGACTTCATAAATATTTGAATTGAGAGAAAAAGGAAGGAAATATAAAATCTACTCTTTCCACTCTTATTTTTTGGTCGGATAGAAAAGTGGGAAGAAAGAATATAGAATTACGTAAAATGAAGTATACATCCTTTTAAAGTAAAATTTGGTGGGCAAAGTGAATGGTCAAATTTGTCATTTATATCAACTTCTCCCCCTCCCCTTTACTTCTCATTTACTAGTCACTTTGTACTCTTTTCATGACCAAACGAGAAACAACACATATTCCTCTTTTTTCTTGTCAGCGCAGCCACCCCCTCCCTTTTTCTCACAACCAAACCGTCCAAACGCTAGTAGCTGTGCTTGATCGGTTAGGCATTTAGGAAATCCCAAATCATGGTTTGGTCAAAAGATTTGTCTTGTGTAGCTTTTGCCCATTTGGAAGGGAATTACGAAGGCCAAAACAAACACATTAAAATTTGTATGAATTCTCTTCTCATAATAAAATAAGAAGCTTTACCAACTAGTATGATCAAAAACACAAAGACTAAAAAGGTGTGGATTATAGACTATAGAGCCAGTTTGGATAATCTTCTCACTTCTCAATAAACAGTTAAAATGAGTATTTAAAAACTACAACTCATGCATAATTCACGATTCTACCTCTAATCTCTGTGACTTTTTCAACTAAGTATAAGCTGGAATTTTCTGCTGCATCTCAATTTTTTTCATAAACTCTCTTATTTAACTTCTCCACAAACATCCAAGTTCGTAAGGACGTTTTCACAAGTGAAGAACTATAAACATGTATTCTAATAAAATAAAAAGAACTACCGCGTAAATTCAATCCCATCCATACAAGAACGTGAACAAAAATCCCATTAGATAGTGTGCCTAATATATATCAATATTAAAAAATAACTAACATATAAAATGAAAAGTTTAGGGTAAAGTGTAAATCAGCTCTAAACTAACATCCAATGAAAGTCAACTATTTTGCCACTTCATCATATCATTAAATTCAATATCTAATTACAAGAGCGGACACGCGCGGAAAAATAGTTTGACTCTCACTATATAAGTGTAGAACGGATTTACATTTATCATGCAAGTGTAAAATCGGTTTACACTGACACAAAATTTAAAATCAAAGACGAAGTAAGGGGTCTCAGTCACAATTCTTAATATTGCATGGAAGCACAATGATACAGCATCAATCGCAGTCGCATTACAGTCTTGACTACATCAAAAACCGTGTTGTGCTGCCCAGATCTCAATTTGAGAAGTAATGTGTGCTCTTAAAACTCTAAAATGAAACTAGTAACTATGCTTTTCACAACAGTAAAAAAAAAACAGTGATAGACATGTTAACTGAAATTAGAAAGAGATGAAAGTGGAGGTAAAAGGAGTTACATGTCAGAATCGGTTAAGTCGTTGATGAATTTGTTAGCGTGGGAAACGTGGTGAGTAGAGAGCATGTTGTTAGCAGAACCTGCAGAACCAAACAGATTACTCAATCAAAATAGCAACGGTCTATTTGAATAAGCCTTATTTGAGATCATTATCTACTAACATAAGCATTTGCAAAACTCTTTGAAAGAGCTCATGAAAACAGCGTATTACATGTCTGTAAACTATTTTCAGCTTAGTTTCATACGTTCCACAGAATAACTAAAGGAAAAAGCTTATAGCTTATATGAAGTGAACATAGTTTGACTTCGTTTTGGACCTGTTAGGATTGGCTTACTTGAGTTTATCTACTAGCATAAGCATTTGTGAGACTGTTAGGGAGAACTTATGAAACAGCTTATGACATGTTCCAAAGCTGGTTTCAACTTATGTTTATAAACTCTTCACGATAGCTTGTGAGTATAGCTTATAGCTTATACAAAAATAACTTAACTTTATCTTTCGTATAGAAATAGCTGATGCAAAAGTGCTTATCATGATAAGCTCTTATGTTATAAGCTGCAAACTAAGTTGTTTATCGAAACTGAGCCTAAAAGAGCTTATAGAAACAACGGATTACATGTCCGTAAACTGTTTTCAGCTTATTTTCATAAACTCTCCATAATAACCTTAGGAAAAAAAAACTTTTATAGTTCATATGGAAATAGTTTGACTTCATTTTGGGGGTGTTTGAATGGACCGTGTTTGAGCTTATCTACTGACATAAGTTTTGCGCAATTATTTGGCATAACTTATAAAAAAACAGCTTATTACATTTTTCATGAGCTTTTAAGCTTATTCTTATAAGTTCACCAAGATTGCTTATGAAAACAACTTATATCATATGCAATAACAATTCTATTTTATCTTGTGCTATAAAAATAGCTTATGTAAGCTTATTCATAAACGCTTTGTGCTCTAAGTTGCAAATAAGTTGTTTATCTTTTACTATAATCAGTTAAATAAAAAGTGCTTAATTAACCAAATTATACTCACAGTCACAGTGTCTCATAAATAGAAATAGCTTGTACATAATCACTTAAATGAAAAGTGCTTAATTAACCAAATTATACTTGTTAGAGTATGTCATAGTTCACTAATATAACTTGTAATTAGACTAAGTCAAATAGAGTTAGATTGACTAAGTCAAAGAGAGGTAGTTTTCAGTTAGGTATTAGTTAGACTTGTCAGTTACAGATTGTAACTGACAATACCTATAAGCATTGATCTATATAAACAATGTATCATCTCTGTAACAGATTCAGTTAAGCAATACAATGAATTCTCAATTTTCATCTTCTTCATTCTCTCAATTCTCTCTATTCTAACATGGTATCATAGAGCCTTATGATCCATGGCCAATCCCTTCAACACTGAAGGAGGTTTTTCCTCCTCTCAAAGCAAGATTTCAAACCTAGTTTTAGTACGTTTAGATGATAAGAATTTCAAACAATGGAAACAGCAAGTTTCCGGCGTTATTCGTGGCTTCAGCCTCCAAAAGTACGTCACAGAACCGGTAATTCCTGAGCAGTATCTCACAGATGCAGATCGTGCTTCAGGGAGTGTTAATCCCTTGTATCAAGCTTGGGAAAATCAAGATGCATTGATCTGCACATGGCTTCTTTCAACAATGTCAGAGCCTCTTCTTGCGAAGGTAGTGGATTATACGTTTTCGTCAGAAGTTTGGGATGAAGTTCATCGTCATTTCAAGACGCTACTCATCACCAAAGCTAGGCAACTCCGATCGGAATTGCGAACACTAAGCAAAGGCGATCGCAAGATCGCGGAATTCATCCAACGTGTCAGAGAAATCAATGAATCGTTGATTTCAATCGGCGATCCTGTGCCTCACCGTAATCTCATCGAGATCGTGCTCGACGCGCTTCCTGAAGACTATGACCCCGTTGTAGCAGCTGTAGCGAGCAAATCTTTCCCTGTTTCTTTGGACGAGCTCGAATCTCATCTCCTAGCTCACGAATCTAGGTTAGACAAGAACAAGAAGCAAAATCAAGTTGATTCTGCAAGTGTTAACCTTGCTCAGGCTTCAGCTGCGTCTTCTCAAAACTCCAACTCAGATACTACCCCACCTCCTAACCCTAATTTTCCTACTGGAACGAATCACACTGCTGCACCTGAATATCAAGGCCCTAACTCTCAATACACACGTGGTGGTGGCAGATCTGGTAGAGGTGGAGGCCGTTCTGGACGCGGTGGACGCGGTGGAAGTGATTCCTCATGCCAAATCTGTCATAGGAACAATCATGATGCTTCAATTTGCCACTTCCGTTACTCAGGCCAATCTCAGAGCTATGGTTATGGTAACAGCTATCCTAGGCCTCAATTTCCTAATCCCTATGGCTTTGGTTACCCAAGGCCACCACGTGCACAAGCACCTCAAGCCATGTTTCCTGGTGCACAAACTATGCTCACTGCTGGGAGCAATCACTTCAATAATCATTGGTGGTATCCAGATTCTGGAGCTTCACACCATGTGACTCCTGATCCTTCAAATCTTTCTGACACTGTCTCTCTCCCAGGCTCAGAACAAGTGCATATGGGGAATGGTCAAGGTTTGTGCATTAACTCTGTAGGCTCAATGAATTTTCCCTCTAATCTGAACCCTAGAAACACTCTAGTCCTTAAGAACTTGTTGCATGTTCCTTCAATAACCAAAAATCTGCTAAGTGTATCTAAATTTGCTCAAGATAATAAAGTGTTTTTTGAATTTCACCCTACTTTCTGTGTTGTGAAATCACAGGCTTCTTCTGAAGTCCTTTTGCATGGAGTTGTGGGAGCTGATGGACTGTATAAGTTTGCTGCTCCCCTAGAATCTGTCTCTACTACACCTAGTTCAGCTTCTACTTTGAATAAATCTGCAAATGAATGTAATCTAGTTTGCATGAAACCTTTGAATTCAAATTGCTTAGCTAGTTCTGTTTGTTTCAATTCCAATGTTTCTAGTTGTTTGGCTCAGCCTACTCCTATTGTAAATCTTTCTCAATATGGAATAAATGTTAATGCTTCTGTTTTAACACCTATATCTCATGCTACCTATAACTTGTGGCATGCTAGACTAGGTCACCCTCACCATGACTCTCTCAAATATGCACTTCAAACCTGCAACATTAATGTTCCTTCTAAGCCTATTGTTGATGTTTGCACTGCCTGTTGCTTAGGGAAGAGCCATAGACATCATGCTCCCCTATCCAACACTACCTACACCTCACCACTTGAGTTAGTTGTGTGTGACCTTTGGGGCCCTGCTCCTGTAAAATCAACCTCTGGTTTTACTTATTTTTTGACTTGTCTTGATGCCTTTTCTAGATTTGTCTGGGTCTATCCCTTGAAAGCTAAGTCTGACACTATGTCTAAATTCATTGAATTCAAAAACATGGTAGAGCTGCAGTATAACTGCAAGATTAAAATTGTACAGACAGATGGTGGTGGAGAATTCAGACCCCTTACCAAATTCCTTACAAATTTAGGCATTATACATAGGCTTACCTGTCCTCATACTCACCATCAGAATGGCCTAGTAGAAAGGAAGCACAGGCACTTGGTTGAAACAGGACTAACCCTATTATCTCAAGCCAATATTCCCTTAAAATATTGGGACCATGCCTTCAGTACAGCAGCATATCTTATCAATAGACTTCCTACACCTATACTTCAAAATAAATCACCCTATCTCACTCTTCAAAATAAACAACCAGATTATAAAGCTCTAAAGGTCTTTGGCTGTGCTTGTTTTCCATTCCTCAGGCCTTATCATACAACCAAGTTAGCCTATAGATCTCAGGAATGCATTTTCCTAGGCTATTCAACCACTTACAAAGGTTACAAGTGTCTCAGTCCTGATGGTCACATCTATGTATCTAAGGATGTACTATTCAATGAGCAAAAATTTCCCTATCCTGATCTGTTTCCAAAGGAAAATGACACTGACACACCTAAAACTTCTCCATCTCCTATGTCTCATGTGCCTCTTCATTTACCAAATCAAGTTCTCAATCCTGCACCTCTCAATACTATCCCCTTTACTGCTATACAACAACCTCCTTCACCACTACATCCTACTCCTCTACAAACCATTCCTTACCCTACAGCCAATGCACCCATCTCACCTATCATATCATCTCCACAAGGGCCTCTAAATAACTCTCCCATTACTCCTACCTCTCAGTTATCACCATCATCTAACAGTTCTCTTGGTCTGAGTCCTAACATACAAACCTCTAATGCATCACAACATATATTCTCCACTCCTTCCTCTGAGTCATCTGTTGAGTCCCAAAACCCTTCACAAAATGCTCCTACAAAGTCTCTTCAAGGTCACTCTATGACTACCAGGTCTAAGGCCAAGCAGAACCCTACTGCTCTACTAACACATCTTGAGCCCACTACTGTTAAGCAAGCTTTTCAATCCCCTTCCTGGATAAAAGCAATGCAGGAAGAGTATGATGCACTTCTAAAGAACAAAACCTGGACCTTAGTGCCTGCTCCTACTCATAAGAAGCCTATAGGATGTAAATGGGTTTTTAGAATTAAAGAAAACTCTGATGGTTCAATCAACAAGTACAAGGCCAGGTTAGTGGCCAAGGGGTTTCATCAAAAAGCAGGCTCAGATTTCACTGAAACCTTCTCACCTGTTGTGAAGCCTGTGACTGTTAGAACTGTACTCACCATTGCTGTATCTAATAAATGGCCTATTCAGCAAATTGATGTAAATAATGCCTTTCTAAATGGCAATTTGGAGGAAGAAGTTTATATGCAGCAGCCTCCAGGCTTTGAGGCTTCAGATGGTAACCTTGTGTGCAAGTTAAACAAGGCTTTATATGGTCTTAAACAGGCGCCCAGGGCCTGGTTTGATAAGCTGAAGACAGCTCTAGTTCTATATGGCTTCTCAGCTAGTAAGTGTGATCCCAGCCTATTCATGCTTAAAACTAGCACTATTCACATTATGGTCCTGGTATATGTTGATGACATTATCATCACAGGAAATTCTATGTTTCACATTCAGCAACTAATTTCAAAGCTGAATAATCAGTTTTCTCTAAAACAACTAGGGACTCTTGATTTTTTCTTGGGCATAGAGGTTTTTCATCTGGACAATGGCTCACTTCTCCTATCTCAAACAAAATATATTAGAGATATGCTCTCTAGAGTGCAAATGGATTCAGCAAATGGGATGCCTACTCCCATGGTATCTAGTTCAAAATTATCTAGAATTGGTTCTAATCCTGTTGAGGACCCTACACACTTCAGATCTGTAGTTGGAGCACTGCAGTATGCTACACTCACCAGACCAGAGATCTCCTTCTCTGTCAACAAAGTCTGCCAATTCCTATCTAATCCACTAGAAGAGCACTGGAAGGCTGTGAAAAGAATCCTTAGATACCTAAGTGGGACTCTTAATCATGGGTTACTCATTCAGGCTGCTCCCATTCATCAACCTCTGTCCCTAATTGGATTTTGTGATGCAGACTGGGCCTCTGATCCTGATGACAGAAGGTCAACTTCAGGGGCTTGTATCTATCTTGGACCAAATCTAGTATCATGGTGGTCAAAGAAGCAAAAACTGGTGGCCAGGTCTAGTGCAGAAGCTGAATACAGAAGCTTAGCTGGCCTTTCTGCAGAACTTCTATGGCTACAATCACTTCTAACAGAGCTAGGGTGCAACTTCCATACTCCAAAAATCCTATGTGACAATCTAAGCACAGTCTCATTGGCTCACAATCCTACTCTCCATCATCGCACTAAACACATGGAGTTAGATATATTTTTTGTCAGGGAGAAAGTTATCAACAAGAGCCTAATTGTCTCTCATGTACCTGCTGCTGACCAATGGGCTGATGTGCTTACCAAACCCCTATCTGCCAGCAGATTCACTACACTTCGTGACAAGCTGAGAGTGTTTGACAAAGGGCATTTGATCAAAGCCTCATCAGCTTCTAAGGGGGAATGTTAGAGTATGTCATAGTTCACTAATATAACTTGTAATTAGACTAAGTCAAATAGAGTTAGATTGACTAAGTCAAAGAGAGGTAGTTTTCAGTTAGGTATTAGTTAGACTTGTCAGTTACAGATTGTAACTGACAATACCTATAAGCATTGATCTATATAAACAATGTATCATCTCTGTAACAGATTCAGTTAAGCAATACAATGAATTCTCAATTTTCATCTTCTTCATTCTCTCAATTCTCTCTATTCTAACAATACTCACAGTCACAGTGTCTAATAAGTAAAAGAATAGAAACAGCAGTGATTTGGGGAAAGTAAGTGAGAGAATGGAACCTGGCATGAGGGCATTTTCGGAAACGTAAGTATTCTTAGCAAGTATAGGTAGAAGAAGAAGAACAACGATTCCTGATACGAAACAAAATAAGCTGAAAAAAGCAACACAGTTATTGATCCAGTAATCAAATTCAAAAATTCAAATTCAGAAGAAGAAGAAGAGAGTACCTAACATAGTTACTGTGAGAGATTAGGAAAATCCCTAATCTTACGATTGGACGAACTCTCGGTTTCTTCGCCGTTACGTTCTCATTTCCAGCCATTGTTTCTTTTTTCTTTCGCATTCACGAATCGCGATTTGCAGAAATACACTAAAGAAGAAGAAAGAAAAAAGTTTTTTTTTCTTCAGACAAATTCTGAGATTGAATTCAAAATTTCATGGCCCAATTATTATTTGCACTCTCTTGTTTACTTTTACACCTCTTTACCAAAAACAATTCTCCTCAAAATATGTCTATTATTATTTATTAGAGTTTATGTAATATCTTTAATATTGTAGGCAAGATTAAGGCTCTGTTTGGCAAAAATATCGGATGACTGATAAGCTAGCTTATGGCTGATGATTGATAGTTTATAGCTGATGACTGATAAGCTGATTGAAGTGTTTGGTAAAATAGCGATTCAACTAACTGGTAAATGTAAAATGACAAAAAAGGTATATAAAATCTTTTATAAAAAATCATTATTAAATCTATATCTAATTAATATTTAAAACACTTCAAATTTAGTAATTCAGATTATTAATTTAATATATGGTTTATATATTATTAATTTTTTTTATATAGAATTAAATTTTATTCTTTAAAATTTTATTTAAATTTATTTTCATTTTAATTATTATACTTTATATAAAAGATTAAACATTACATTCTTTAGGCTTGAAAGTAAAATGTAAAAAAAAAATAAAAATAAAATAACAACCATTGGAAGCAAAGGAATGACGTTTTTTATTTTATATTATAATGAATTAAAAGGATAAAAATGGATTTTAAATAAAATAATAAGAGTAAAAATGGAAGAAAAGATGATAAGCTATAAGCTAATTGAAATAGTTTCTGAAAAATAAGCTATAAGTCAGTGTTGAAAAGAATGTTACCAAACAGGTCTTATAGCTTATAAGCTATAAGACATAAGCTATAAGTCAGTTTTATAATGTTGTCAAACAGACCCTAAGCTTGACCAAGAATGGATTAGTTGGATGATTGATTTTTGTGTATAGAAAATATTGGTTTAGAGGAAATTATATGTCTTAAGTGTTTCTCATATCAACTCGAAGATTATAATATCTTATATAAATAAATTTGAATTGAAGTTATATTAGACTTTCAACAAAATAATTCTTTTTGTTATGTTTGAGTGACAAATTGTTAGTACTATGTTAGTTTCTTTTCTTCTTGCCATAACTTAATCTCAAACCTTCAACTCCTGAACACGTAGTTTAATTAATTGAGCTACTCATGTCACCTTTAATAAAATAATTCTACTTCGGACAAGTGTCATAAAAAAGATGTTTCAATGTTAGGATCTGACATTAATCATGTACTTTTCTAAAAAAAAAAATAATACAAGTTCTCAAATTTTTAAATTTATCTTTTCCATTGTGTTTTTCTGTAAAACAAAGTTATCAAACAGCAAAGGAACATCATACAACAAACTCTTTCTCCGATTGAAATAACTCACGCCTTCAATTTCAATAACTCCAACTAAATATGTCATTTTACATTATTTGGCGTCTATCAATAAAAACACTATTGCATTATGCTAAAATAATTTGTTATTCCAATTACCGACCACCTTTTCGGTGTGTTTTTAAAATCAATTAACTTGGTCATTCCGAATTTCATTCTCATCATTTGAAATAAATCTAAAGTCCCGACCCTCACCCAACTGGCTAATTTCTACACAAACACTTAAACTATGTTTTTGGATTGACATAATATATAATGGGATTGAGCGGAGAAAAATAGAGTGAAGTGTAATGAAGCAGAATTAAATAAATCCTTCATTCAATTGTTTGAATATTTCATGACATGCAGTTAGAGTAAATGGTGGTTTGAGTTAGAGTTCATTTTATCATATTTCATTTAATTTCATCATTACGTTTAAAATCTAAATAATGAAACATTATTTCATCTCATCCGACAATGTATCAACAAACCCACGATTTAAGGCTCTCACCTGTGGATATGATGGTACAAATATGGAATTGAATTATGTGCAGTCACACAACATGCAGTTAGGACATTTGAACTGTCGATCAATATTGGGCGGTCCAAATTTAATAATTGAGTTCAGCTGCTTTTAAATAAAAAGTTCAAATTAAAAATTTGGAACATCTACTCTTAATCAAATAGTTCAAGATATAATCAACCGCAACTAATTTTCGTCGACTGCACTGAGTCTGGATCTCACCATGACAGTTCCACAAAATTCTATTTTCACCATTATTTCATGTAGTATATACATTCGCCACATCCACCATCTAAGCCAAACTTTAATTTTTTCAATAATCACCGAGACTTTGTTTGGACTGATGAAATATATTAGAATAGAGCATAATGAAATAAGATGAAATAAATTTCATTTTTTTTTTTGGTACTTAAACAATGAATTTTTGTTTTGGAATAAATTTCATTTGATACCACCACTTACTATTAATTTTGTTTTTTTTAAATATTCAAACAATAGAATGAAATATTTTTATTCAATTAAGCTCCATCTCATTTCACTTCATTCTATTCCGCTCTATTCATTTCAATGGAATAAAATTAATAACCAAATTTTAAGTTGCAGAATCTCTAGGTGTTAAAGTTTAAAGTATCTGACTCTGTTTGTTTATTTTTTCAATTCCATATATTTAATCCTCATTAATCTGTACATTTTTTAAAAAAACATTACTACTTTTATAATCTGCTTGTTGAAAAAAGTCACAGCTTCCCCCTTTTCCAGAAAAAGTCACACACTCAGTGACTCAGCAGCAGTGTTTGTTTGTTTGTACTTTTCTAAAACCCTAAACCCCCAAAACCTCTCAACACAACAACTTCATTTCATTTCTTCATCTCTTCGCACAATGCAAAATTCCCAAACTCGTTGAACAGAAATGTCGAAGAAGAAGAACAACAACAACAACATGGCGTTGATTTTACTGAGTTCTGCAATTATAGTAATTACTTTGTTTATTGAACTCGCTGCTGCATCATCACCACCGCATGCTTCTTCTGGTCCTCATATCGCCGATGTTAATCTTCTTCTACCTCCGAAAATGACTTTTCCTGTTGAATATAGACTTCAAGGAAGCGATGGTTGCTTCAAATGGTTACTTTCTATTTCAATTTTTTGTTTTTTTTTTTTTTATATTGCATATATTTAGTTAGTTCACGAAGAATTTATAGATAGATAGTTACAATGTAATTTCAATTCACCTGCAATGAACTATGAAACTCAACTCAACACTCTCAGCGTTGTTAAATAGTAGTTATAGCTAGCTGTAGGATAGCGGAATCTGGACAAATTGCTTTTATTTTGCGATACGCTGTTTAGGACAAAACGTTGTTACATAGCGGTGGCTGGATATAGCAATGTTGCATAGCTGAATTCTATGTTGTTAAATAATTATTTCGGTCATCCACATTTGACAATACTGGAAACATTGTCAATCGCGACACTGACTAATTTGAGAAAATTGAACGTAGTAGTCACTTGTGTTTGTGTGATTGTCGTGTCAGACATCAAACACACCTTCGATGTGAAGTGGCAATGCTATATAGTACATGGGTGATATAAGTCTATTTATGATTGTATATACTTACTTTTCTTTAACTAGTAAAGCGAAAGGCTGAAAGCAAGGGGAAGTTTAAACGTTTGCTTGAGTAAGCATATACTAAAAATGGTTTCTGAATGAACTTTATTTTGTTGTGATTTTATTTTTATTTGATTAAAATAAAAATTGAGTTTGAAGTTTTTTTTTTATTCGTGTTGTAAAACTATATGTAAATTTTTCGATCTAATGAAGTGCTTTTTATTACTCTTGGTTAAACTGATACTTGGAGGACAAATGGGTTTTAATTTTAAGTAACTAAACATTTTTTTTTTTTCAAAAAAATAATATTAAAAGTGTTTTCTTCAATGAAACTTTATATTGAAGGTGGCAGATGGTTGTTTCAGCATGCTAGATATAACATATTTATCGTATCATGGTCAAACAATTACTCAAGGATATTTTTGGGTGTAGGGCCACTTTTGATTTCTGAATTAAGAGAGTTTTATAGTGTTTATAAACAAAGAACAATGAGGGGTAGATATATTGAGTTTCTTAATGGTGTTTGTTGATTTGATTTGGCTGTGAATTGTAATTATTTGTAATTTGTTATTGAGTTCATCTTGATGATTATGCAATCAATTATTTATTTATTTAATCAATTATTTGGTGACATATTGTTAGGTCGTGGGATCATCATGATATTCTGTCTGTTTTGCCTGAGTATAATTCAAGCAACAAGTGCTCAACTAGTGCTAGACTGCGATCGATTGCCCCTTACAGTGGTCGGAAGGAGACTGCTGTTTATGCTACGGATGTGAAAACTGGAATTGTGATCCGCTGCAAGGTCTTCATTGACAACATATCCAGAATCAAAATATTTCATAATTCCATCAAGCTTGATTTAGATGGGCTTGCTACGTTGCACGTCCGCGCCTTCGACAGTGAAGGTATTCTTTAAGTGCATATATTGGGAATTTTGTATGTACTTTATATTGTGGCTCTTAAGTCTTTGTATACCTCTTTGATATGGTTGGTTTTACTATTTTGCTGTATTAACGGTGCAAAATTCTATAGCAAATATACTTTCTTTGCCGTATTTTCTCTTGAAATTTTCACATGATGCGATAAGGTATGGTGTGAGAAAAACTTGCATAAACAAAAGTTGACATCACTTTATAGGACCATCATGAGAGATGGTATAGGGCTTATTTTGCTGTTTTTGCCTTTCAACATTGTTAGACATAACTTGGGAAATAAACTATTCATCATTTACTTATTTATTTATTTGTCTATTTAATTCATCTATTAGACATGATTGCTTTTAGTTTGACAATTATTTACTAATTTCAACTTATCCTATTATCCTCATTGAATTTAAGTCAGACAGGAAATATTTACTAAACTTTTCTGTTGTGCTGCAGAAAATGTATTTTCCTCATTAGCTGGCTTACAGTTTATGTGGAGCCTTATGCCTGAAGCCAATGGACTACCCTATCGGCTTGTTAATGTTCCTATAAAGGATTCTCCCCTCAGTGATTGTGGGGGACTATGTGGTGACTTAGACATACGAATAAAGCTTGAAGATGATGTAAGTCTGTTACAAGCTGATTTGAACGTGTTGGATCTCTGTGTTATAACTAATAGTGCATATTCAATATTAAATCCAATTTTTTTCATGGTCCTGTTTTGCAGGGTGTATTTTCAGATCTTTTTGTAGTAAAGGGAATTGAGATTGGCCATGAGATTGTGTCAGTGCATTTGCATGAGCCACAGTTACAGAATATGGCTGATGAGATTCTTCTTACTGTTGCTGAAGCTATGTCGCTTGAACCTCCCTCACCAGTTTTTGTCCTTGTTGGTGCAGTTGTTCCCTACACCCTCAAAGTTATCCGTGGAAATATTCCTCAAGGTTTTCTCAAGTTGTTTAATTTCTTATTCTCTTCTTTCACCAATGTTTCTTTATCTCTGTTTTCATTTTAATCTTTTATGTGGACTGACATAATGTCACAACTAATGCCTGGTGCTAGCACCGGTAATTGGCAGGACATAATATCTATTTTTTCTTTGGGTCCTACTCAATGTTTGGAGCTTTCTATACTGTTAAAGTTTCTGATAAGTTTAGAAAAATGTTTTGTCCTCTATCCCTTCATACTAATGACTTTTGTATATTTGTTTTTGATATGATATTATCAATAGTCTTACTACCATTATCTTTCTTTGGCATTTGTAGTGGTTACTTTGCCTTCACCACATCATCAGTGGTCTGCGTCAAATGCTTCGGTTGCTCAGGTTGACTCGAAAACAGGGTTAGCATATGCATGGAACTTGGGAATGACAGCTATCATTGTTGAAGATACAAGGGTTGCTGGCCATGTGCAAGTTTCTTCACTAAATGTGGTTCTGCCAGCTTATTTAGGTTTATATATAACACCTTTGTCTAGTTCTGGCGATCCTGTGGATGGGATCAAATCTATTCCTCTAATGGCACGTTGGTATATTGTATCTGGCTGTCAATATCTTATCCAAATAAAGGTTTTTGCACAGGCTCATGATGCACAAGAGATTTATATTACAGAGGTAGTTTACATTATTCTACTTTGACTACTTTAATAACGATGGTAATATACGTGTATATTGACCTTCAATTTTCCTCTATGATCTTCATCTATCCTATATATTTAGTGTTGCGATTTTAAGGACGACTTTTCTTAATGTTTCTGGTAGTATCTCTCTGCAGTATGCATAGTAAATTATTTTTATTTTTTTTTCCTTCCAAAGTTAGCCATATTTTCAAAAACAAAAATTGCATGCTAAAAGCGGATACTAGGAGTAGCTTATCAATCTTGCTTCAGTGGTATGAATTCCTTGGATTTGTTTCTGATAGAAACTATAGTATATTAAGGAAATAGGTGAGTTTTTTAAGAGGTTTCTCGTACAATTACAGTAGAGCAGTTTAGCTCAAGTCCAGAAAAAGAAACAAAAGAAATCAGGAATAGCAATGTAGAAAAAGAAAATAACTACCAGAGCAGTATAGCTCCTTCATATGATTCTCTTGTAGGATGTTTCAAATCAAAAGGATGATTGGCGTTTCATTGCAAGGGTTTTGAGATTATGGCTGGTGACCAAATTAGATACATCTCAATTACCATTATCAATGGAAATGATTCTTATAGACAACAATGGAAAAATGATTCATGCTATTGTCAAAAATCATTCTTATTCTTATAAGTAGGGGCATTCCTCACCTTATAAGCACATTGTTAGACCATATCTCATTCTATTTGGGACTCTAAACAGTATCCAATCCTGCTAGTTGAGTCAAGTCAACCCTCATTGGCTAAGACATTATATTTTAAACTTGGCGAAGGGGCTGTTGTTTTAAAAAACTGTCTTACTATTAAGTGCTATCCATGATTTGTGCATTTTTCAATACATTACATCAAAAGGTCAAGTGTTGTAGGTTAAATAACTTCCCTAAGTAATTTAAGTCTTGCATAGTCAAATGAGTAGGCACATCTTTAAACTTGCCTGTGGACATCAAATAATGTGGTCATGGGCCTCATGGCATTTTATGATATTTTTAGTCTATATTGCTATTCTTATTTTTTCTGTTACAAACTATACCTTTCTGCATTTAGAATTTCATTTTTAGTCATTCTTTTTCCTATATTATATGGATTTTTGTGCTTTTCTTTTGATAGTTCTTCACTCAGCATTCTTCATTGTGTTACAGAACGATGATGTTAATGTTTATGATTACCGGTCGGATTACTGGAGAACTGTGTCGGTTTCAAATTATATTGCCGTTAAACACGGCTGGCGCAATACTAAACTCTTAAAAGCTTATTCTCAAGGAATTGGAAATTTGACAGCTTCTGTGAGCTATCCTGGTGGGGCTGATGACAGAAAGGAGGTGATCATTCTTTGAGGCTTTCTTATAGAAGCATATTATTCTTTGGTTTTTTTCTCCTCAATATTTTTTAGCCTCTTTTACTGGATGATGCATCATATGTTTCTCCGTGGTCATTTCATATTTCTTTGTTCGTTGAGATTGTACAGTGGCTATTTGTTACTTCATACTGTTAGGAACATTCTACTACTATTTTGGGGACTTACATTGTTTTTGGGTCCTTGTAGATTATCACGGTTGTGCAAGAAGTCATGGTCTGTGATCAAGTAAAGTTCACCTTGGGTAATGAAAGTGGAGTAATCTTACTGCCCTGGGCCCCTGGTGTTCATCAGGATGCAAAGTTAAAGGCTGTAGGAGGTTGGAAGCTTTTTCTATTTGCTCCAATCTGAAATGATTAGCTTGTTCTTGATATTTGTGCTTATATTTTTGATCCCACTACCTGTTGTAGGTTGTGCAAAGGCAGTGAGTGACTACAAGTGGTTGTCTTCAAACATATCTACTGTATCTGTGTCAGCTTCTGGTACTATCCAGGCAAAAAAGCCTGGAAAAGCTACTATTAAAGTGATATCTGTATATGATTCACTAAATTATGCTGAGGTAATATTATTAACTTCCATAAAGTTTATCATGTTTGAGTCTATAAGCTGGAATCTAGCATCATGAATTTGCTGCTGTTCCTATGTTATATAGTATGCTATTTGAATGCATGAATGTTGTTTAGTAGGGGAAAATTATAATATTGTATTTGCCAAGCATACAGGTTGCAGTCAATGTCATCCCTCAAAATTGTGCTTCACTACTACCTTGTGTGCTTTGTTTGTGAGTTCTTCCCATTACACTTCATTCCTTTCTAAATGGTATCTATATCTTGGTAATTACCAAGCTACATCCGAAACATTGCTTCCCTATTCCAAAATAAAATATCTGTGTTTTCTTCCTGAATTTGATAAATTCCTTCTTGTTTGGTGGTGGGTCCTTTAACTTGTTTTGAGACATGTTTGTGATAACTTGTGTAGATTGATCTGTGATTCCTTGTTCTTTTAATCACATTCACACCATTGGTATTTGTTCTCCTACCGTTCCAAATGTCTTCTATCTATACTCTAATAGCAACTTCATTGATTTCAATAAGTTTGTCAGATGCTGATCTGATGCGAGACATGGATAGGATGATTATGATATATTTTTTATGTGTTTCTTTAGCTTTACTTTTCGAATAATATCACAGATGTGTGTTTTTGGCCTTTTGCTATCATGATGACACTAGTGAAGTTTTTCTGTTAAACAAGGGAAACGGTAACCAAAATTAAAGAGACTGGTTTATTCTCTAATGATAATGAGCTGATTTTCTAATTACAAAATATTATAGATGTTTTCTGTGAGACTGTGCCATTTATGTATATAATTCTATCCATGCTTAAAATATTCATAAAATTTACTTTGAAATGCTTTGGATGTGTATACATTTCTTCCACATTTTGATTTCGTAATTTTATTTTCTTATAGGTCCTAGTTGAAGTCTCCATTCCATCTTCTATGGTTATGCTTCACAATTTTCCTGTAGAAACTGTTGTTGGATCTCATCTTCAAGCTGCTGTGACAATGAAAACATCTAATGGTGACACCATATTAAAGGATATTTTGTAGTTTACTTTTCATTTCACTAACAACAACACAGTTTGGTACTTTTATTTATGTGGATGTTTCATGCGCAGGTGCCTTTTTCTATAGATGTGATGCCTTCAATTCTTTGATAAAGTGGAAAGCTGGAAGTGAGTCTTTTGTAGTTGTCAATGCATCTCAGGAGTCGTCATACTTGGAAACAGTGCCAAATAGTCAGATCTATCCATCAGATGGCGGCTTTCCATGCTCTTGGACTCACATATATGCTTCTAATACTGGTCAAGCAATAATCCGTGCCACATTTTCTCTAGAATATCACCAATTCAGTCACAGTCCTGTTGTCTTAAAAGCATCGTTACGCATTGCGGCATATCTACCCTTTATTGTACGTCAGGCAGGTGACGGAAACCACTTTGGTGGTTACTGGCTTGACTTGGCTCAAGCAGAAAACAATAAGCAATTGCATAGCTTGGAGAAGTTAGATCTTGTCCCTGGGACAAATTTAGACTTACTACTTGTTGGTGGTCCTGAACCATGGAACAAACACGTTGATTTTATTGAAACGGTGGATGTTTTGGGTGGAGAGAATGATCTGACTGATGGAGTTCTTGTGCATCGGATATCTGACAACAGTAGGACTTTGTACAGAGTTTTATGTCAAAGACTGGGAACCTTTGTAAGTTTCAGTATTCCTCTCTTATTAGAAAGTATCAATGTTTTTTTTTACCCAAAAAGTATCATAGTTAGTGTAGTGCTTGTGTGCAACATTAGTCACTTATTGTGTTTAGTTAGTTTAGTAGTTGCAACAAAATTCTTTAGTAGCTTGTACCAGGATTCTATCACTTCAGATATAACTATATACAACTTATTTGTGTATAGGAACTGGTAGCTATATGAAGATGGTAGAGAATAGAAAATTTCTTATTCAGATATCTCAATACTCTCTATTTTCTCTGATTTACCTTCATTTTCTTTCATTCTCTTGTAATGCCTAGTATTTTTAACATGAGATAGGAATTGGGAAATAATAACATTTGTTTCATATGACCCAGAAACTGCTTTTCAAACGTGGAAATTTGGTTGGGGATGATCATCGTCTGCCTTCTGTAGCTGAAGCTTGGCTGCCAGTGATATGCAGCATTCCTTCTTCTATTGTACTTATAGCTGATGAGCCAGGTAGGCATTTCACACAATGTTTTAATAATTGACAACCGAGTTTTGTAGATTTCTGTTTCTTGATTGAATTGTTTTCTCCAGTGAATGAATATGAAATTATTAGAGCATCCGCTCAAGCTGAGCGTAGTTCACGGAGACTTCGCGATAACCCTATTACTGTGGCAAATGGGCGCACTATTCGAATATCTGCAGCTGGTATTAGTGCTTCCGGAGAAGCGTTTGCAAACTCATCATCTCTAAGTTTGAAGTGGGAGCTCGGCAGCTGTGAGGGACTAGCACATTGGGATTATGCATTTGATATTGTGAAGTCCAGCGATTGGGAGAGGTTTTTGGTCTTGCAAAATGAATCAGGATTGGTACTGAGAGATTTGATTCCTAATAATCGCCATTTTATTTTCTGATGATCTCTAAGTTATGCTTTAAAATATTTGTTGTGGAAATTGTGTAAATTTTTGGTGGGTCTTGTATAATGTATACCATGCTGTGTAATATCCATGTAAACTTTTAACTAATTGATAATTCTTTTTCAGTAAAGGGTAAATATTATTTTACATATCTTGCCTCTAGTGTATGAATAACTAAAGTGACTTTAAAAATGCTGTCTCTCAGTGCATTGTTCGTGCTACTGTTACTGGCTTTCTTGGTGGCTTGAGAGATGATACATTTCAACAGTTTCCTCAAACTCAAAATCTTATTTCAGATGCCATTCGTTTACAGGTACTATCTGTTGAAATTTTTTTTAGATTGTGACACTTGTTCTTTAACTTAATTAACAATGAATAGTTTATAAGTTTAATGGTTAAGTTCTGCTTCATCTCTCTGCAATTGTTCTTTATGATGGGACTTTAGAGCAATTATGTTCTTATTATTGCTTTGTCCTGAAAAGTTGTCTTATCTTTATATTGGTGTGACAATGCAGCTTGTTTCTATGCTAAGAGTTGATCCAGAGTTCAGCTTGATATATTTCAATCCTAATGCAAAGGTAACACTTGTGGAAAGATATTATCTTATATTCTAACACCTATAAATAGGGGCCAATGTTTAGTCTTTTGTATCAAGTTAATATATTCAGTTATTATCAATAATATTCATAGTTCTTATCTTATTATTTTTCTCATTTTTTTTATCCAACAATGTTCTCTATTTTGGGACTGATGATTTATGAATAGTTTTTTATGAAAAAAAAAGTCAGGGTTAGCTCAAATTGTAGAAGAAATGTCACTGTCCACAGTTTAACCATTATACAGCCCGATAACCTCTTTATTAACTATTGAATCAATTTTCATTAATACACAACAGTTTAACTACGTTTATCTCCCGTCTCACTCTTATTTCGTATGGTATTGGACCCCAGAGGTCCCATGGTCGAAACCTGGCTCTGATGTCACGAGTTAAGTGGAAGAGCAAAGAATACTATTGGCCAAATTATCATGAGAGAGAGGGATCTAGAATTAAATGGTCTGACTGTAGATATGGTACATGATAGGATCGTTTTACCAGTGTATCTGACCAGACCTTCTAATAAAAGGCTTGATTGTTGTTATAGTCACCAAAATGGACTAAAACATCCCAAACTATTGAAGCAAAAACCTGTATTAATTTTCCCCTTGGGGGGGATTCTAATTTGCTTTTTGTGCTCATATCTGTGGTGTAAATTTGTCCTCCATAATGTTTCTTACTTATTGACTTTTAATATATTCCATGTCTGCCTTCAGGTAAATTTGTCAATTACTGGGGGGAGCTGTTTCTTGGAAGCTGTTACAAATGATTCTCAAGTGGTGGAAGTTACTCAACCAACAACAGGATTAGAATGTCAACAACTGAGTTTGTCCCCTAAAGGGTTAGGGATAGCTAATCTGACTTTATATGACATGGGGCTAACTCCTCCATTAAGAGCATCTGCACTTGTAAGTTCTATTTTCAATCAATTTTGTATTGCTTGAAATTTAAAGCAAATTCTTCATTTTGATGTCCATACCTCAATATTTGGGTCAATAAGATTATTTTGCAAATATATTTTTTGTACTAATGGATCCATTGTCTGTTAGAATGACTAATTATTAATCACCTTTCTTTCTTCATGCTTGTGACACTTATTTTTGTCGGCCTAGCCACAATTCTTTTGTCGACCTAGCCACAATTTTTTTGTCCTGTCATCCAGACTTAAATATCAATACAAAATATTGGTAATTGGCCATTCCAAATTTTGACCTTTCCCTACCTAATGGGAAAAGACTCTTGTGTCTAGTGCTGTCCTCAATTCAGGGAGTAAATCCTGTGATCTCGTAGAAAAGTTTATTGACATGTGTAGGAGTTCAGAAAATTTGCTTCAGTTTTCTTTAATCTTCACTGCAACACAACTTGTCCTAGCTCTCTGTAAATAAGTGATGTTTAATGTTTGGTGCTTTTAATGGTGGAATGTTACAGGTCCAGGTTGCAGATATAGAATGGATTCAGATCATATCAGGAGAAGAAATTAGCCTAATGGTATGCCTTTTTATTCTTGTATTTTTGTTTAAAATGGCTTAATCTAATGATTTTATTGGATAGCCTTATATGAAGCACATAATGACTTCACTAAATAATAGGTAGAGAAAACCAAAAGAAAGGTGGAGTAACACTTTGTAACCTTCTGAAACCCAACTCTTATCAATAATTCTTTAGTAGCTTATAAAAAAAGTTAATTAGTAAAAAAACTAAGAATTTAATCCTCTATTGACCTCCGTCGCTAGTTCTTTACACTGTTGCGGGCTTCGGTGTTTTCCTGCTTTCTTATATAATCACATTAAACCAACTTCGTCAAATGCTGTAATGAATTCTTTACTTCTTGGTCGACAAGTTGTGACAACTAAATCTGTCTAGCTAGGCGAGTGAGCACTAAAAGCTTGAGTGTTGAAGTAATTGGATCTTTTAATGTGTTGAAGAAATTACCAGTTGTTAAAATAATGAATGGATTATGCGGCTGCTTGTATTCATGGATATCTTCATTGTATTATGTTTAAATTGTCTTTGACTAGTGATAAGGAAGGGATGTTTTCTGATAGATTCAACTGGTATAAATAGATAGAAAACAGAGAGAAGCAAAATAATTGGACAATAGATATCCCCGAGAATCTTATTTCTGTATTCTTGCTATGGTGGCTAGGAAGTAGGAAGTCTACAAGTAGACACATACAAGTGTGAATTCGAGATCACCTTAAATCCCTTATTCATTCCTAACTGACTCCTCGCTTAGCTACTAAATGCCTACCTACTCTGCTGATCCACTATAGATTTCAATCACATTTACAGTCAGTTATCCCCCCTACTTCTTGTTACCCTTCCTCATGTATGCAGCTTTCCATCCCTGGCCCATATGCCTTTGAGCCAGTTTTTGATAGGATGTGTGTTTTGTAGTGACAGGGAGCCTTGTCACAACTGGTTGTAAATGTTGCCACGTGTCTAGAAAGTCACAGGTTCAAATCATGAAATTTGTCTCCTGCTAATGCAAGTTGGACTGTCTACAATATATCCTCAATGGATCTCCGCCCCTTCCCTCGACCTGATAGCACTAGGTTGTTCTTTTTTGGTACTGTGCATGGTACATGCATAGTTTTCCTAAAATAGTGTGCAATGCTTGGGGGTTGAGAGCAAGACTTAGGTAAATTGGAAAATTCGACGGCATTATTTCTGCACAGTTACTATATGTTTGAAAATAAAAAACATGAAGATCATTCAACTGACATATTCACTGTTTCTATTGCTCTTTTTTTGTCATTTATAAATATGATTATTGATTAGTGGCTATATATTCAACCTAAAATTTCAACATTTACTATCCTGATCTTTACAGGAAGGAAGTTCGCAAACTATTGACTTATTGGCCGGTACAAATGGAGGAAGCAGTTTTCATGCTTCACAGGTTTGAATTTTCCCCCCTATTTTAATTTAATGAGCTACAGTCAGTTTTTGTGATTGGCATGTTTTACCCTGTTCTTGTGGGAAATAATCTTTACTGCCCCGACCATGGTCAATAAGGCTGATATCTTAGTCTTTTTGGATGTTATCTTCCTCATATTCACCTATGAAAACATGTCATAGTGAGTTTTTTCTATTTCAACTTGCAAACTAATGACTGGGGAACTATGATGCAGTTTGTTTACATGAATCTTCATGTTCATGTTGAGGATACTACAATTGTGCTGCTGGATACTGACAGTCTGTCTAGTCTTGTTGATAGACATGTTAATGCACCAAGCTTTAAAATAAAGGGGAGATATCTTGGAATTACAACCCTTTATGTAAGTCTAATATCAACATCTATAAACCTGACCTTAATCTAACTATATTTTATCATGGACTTCTGAGAACTCAAAAGCTTGGTCATTATTTATTGAAACCAGGTCAGTGCTATGCAACATTCTGGACATGTAGTACAAAGTCAAGCTATTAGGGTGGAGGTGTACAAAGCCCCAAGAATAGACCCTCATGAAATTTTCCTTCTACCTGGTGCGTCATATATGGTATGTTCGAAAGTACAAATGTTGTTTCTTCAGTACTAGTTTCACTTGAAAATGTGGACTTTAAAAGAATAACATACCACATTCTTCTCTTTAGATAATGTTTTATTTTTCTGTTGGTAAAGGAAAGAGTGATTTCTTTGTAGAAAAATAAGCTCTCACATTTATTTCTTTGTTCACAGTTCATGAATATCTCTACTTATTTGTTTCCTTGATGCTTTAAAATTTCTGTCACTAGTTTCAAGGTTATCTTAACGGGGTCAAGTCTAGAGTTATTAAAGGAGCCTATGATATTTTGAAAATGTACTGTGTTTTTTCAGCTTGTAAAGACAAGCTAAGTGAAGGGTTTCAGTTTGTCTTCATACAAGTCCTTCGTCCATACTTTTCTCTTATCTGTATTTCTCAGTGTTTTGTTTTGTGATTATTTATCATCACAATTTGTTTTTTCAATTTTGGGCTACTGTGACTATTGGCGCTATTGTTTTCTCAGTCTTGGTTTTACAATGATTGTGTTTTATTTTATTTGTTTGCCTAGCTTACCGTGGAAGGTGGCCCATCTCTCAGTGTTCATGTTGAATATGCTGTTGAAAATGATAAAATTGCAAGTATTGATAGATATTCTGGACGGCTCTTGGCAATTTCTACTGGGAACACGGTAAGATGTTAATTCCTGCTCGGGGTTTTTTATGTTTACTTATTATTAACTAATTTTTATTCAAATTTGTTATGAAGTATACACTATATATATGCTCCTTTTAGCTGATTGTCAAGCACAAAGCACATGCTTTTATACATATACGCAAGACAGGTTTTGTAATTTAGCTAAACAATGGTGTTTTGTTGTACTTTAATGGTCATGCTACTAGGACAGATAACTTGCGGATGTAAAATAACTTGTGCTGCTGGCATTCTCAGTCTTATAAAAATGAATTTATAGTAATTAAAAGCCAATTTTCAACACAGCACCACATGTTCACATTTTATCTTCTTTCACGATTGGAGGTGTTAGTCACAGTGGTAAAATACTATCCCTCACTTAACATATATTATGCATCTTTGAACTATTAATTCTTGATACAGTTTTTTTTTTTTTGTGGGTTTTGCTCATACATTAAGATGGATTTGTCGTACTTTAAATCCTTTAAAATTTCCTAATTTATTTCATAAATTGGAAGTTTGTTATAATTAGTTCTCATTATCCTAATGTTATTCTTCTGAGCAAATATCCTCCCCCCCCCCCCCCTTTTCTTCTCTTGCGAACACATGTGATAATATTTCTGCCCTATTCTTCAGACGATTATCGCTAGCGTCTTTGTGAATGGAAATACTGTGATTTGTGAAGCAAGGAGTCTTTTAAGGGTAGGAGTTTCATCTACTATCAAATTGCACATGCAGAGTGAACAACTAGGAGTTGGCCGCAAACTACCAATTTATCCGTTATTTCCTGAGGTGATAGTTTTAAAAAAATTGAAAAATATTCTTTCAATTGTGTATTTCAAATGTTAATATTGATGGCCATTTTGGTTTTTTCAGGGAAATTTATTTTCTTTCTATGAGCTATGTAAAAATTACCACTGGACTATTGAAGATGAACAGGTTTGGCTTTATTTTCAAATTATCTTTTTAAGCAATGCAGCAAGGACTAAATATGATAGGCTCCTTCAAAAGTTTTTAAGCAAAACAATATGAAGTTTTAGATTCACAAGGAAAGTGTATTTGTTCTTAAAGAAATAACTAGTTTCAAACAAAGAACATAAAACTACTCCTTAAACATATCTTTTCTCTTTAATTGCCACACCATAATAGAGACTTCAAAAGCCAAACAAAATTTGTGCTGCTAGTATAGAATTTATAATTATTGACTATTTCACCATCTGCCTTGCTTATTTCCCCAGTTATCAACAGCTAACAAAGCTATGGCATCTGTTATAGTTATCAATCTTGAGAGATATTCTACTATGATACACCATAAGTCATTGCAAAAAGATACTACTAATCTACTGACCCTGCCAGATAGTCTAAAAAATTGACTTTGCTATGTTTCTTTAGGTGCTGAGTTTCAAGGTGGCAGATAGCTTGCATGGTGAAAAATACGGGTCTGCTTCCGAAGATAGGCAAGCTGGTGGTTATTTTGATGAGAATGACATTGGCTTTATTAACGTCTTGTATGGGAGGTATTAAGTTATACATCATTCTTGTCAAGAATAATAGCATGCAACACTCTTTCTCTGTTAAAAACTCTTAAATATCTGAATTCAAATAATGGTGTTATGGGTTCCAGTTTTCATATCAATGCTGGAGTCATTATTTTATTTCAAGCATTATATTGGCTTTGCTTAGTTTCATTATTTTGTTTTTTTTGCTCTTTCATTAGATACGTTTAGTCTGATAGGACATAATGCTTAGTTTAGAAAATACTTCAGGGGTTATCGTGGCTAAACTTAATTCCTTTTTAGAGGCAACATAAAAATTGTCGGCTTTAATTAATTTATATTATATCCTTTCATTCCATATATGTTTTCCATGTTTTTCTCAGATATATATGGTTCAGTTACAGTTTTCAGTCCCTAAACCTTAGAGATTGCTAATTGTGTTCTCCTTGTATATATTGTCCGATTTTCCTCATGCAATACACTCAATATACTGTTCTGTATTCAAAATGTAGTGAAGTGTAAATACAATTTAAAAGATACAGTATAAAAATATGTAATTGAGTACCATATATTTACTTATTATTTATTTTGGCTAGGTCTGCTGGCAAGACAAACGTTGCTGTGTCATTCTCGTGTGAATTTTCAACGTCTGGGTTAAAAACACAATCAAGGTTGTACAGTTCATCTTTATCAGTAACAGTGGTTCCTGATCTTCCCCTGGCTTTGGGACTCCCAATAACCTGGATTCTTCCTCCCTATTATACAACTACAAGCCTTTTGCCTTCTTCCTCAGAATCTTATGCACAATATGATGGTCAGAATCACAAAGGAACCATCAAGTATTCTTTATTGAGTAGTATAGATAAAAATGCTCTGCAGCATGATGCCGTGTTCATTGATGGGGATAAAATTAAAACATCAGAAAGTAATAATCTTGCATGCATTCAAGCCAAAGATCGTACCACTGGTAGAATAGAGATTGCTTCTTGTGTCAAGGTTTCTGAGGTATGGATTTTATCTTTCACCTACTGTTTATTTGGGACCATTTGTTGGCAGTTGGCAGGCACTCTTAGGATAATGAATGGTTATATCCATTGTATATTTACTTATCAACCATTAGATTTACAAGCGTCCAATTGAGTCTGAAATTTATTGTCTAATATTTAAAATAAAAAATAACCTATAGATGTTTCAGTTATACGTGTGTCTGTATGGAGTTTTAGAGAGAGAGAGAGATGGTAATAGTAGAGAAAGAGAAGCAGTTTTATTAATGCTTGCTTATGGTACCAGCCAAAAATTCACCATATGGAGGCTGACACAAATTCCGCAATGGCGGTATTTTGACAACACTGTAGAGAAGTATCTAGTAAGAAAAAAATGTATAATTTTAAATTTTTATATATAATTATACGTGGACGGATTGTATTTTTACTAAGAATTATGCTAGTAGTAAAAGCAGTTGTAGCATTAAATTTATACTAAATGGGATTTTTTAACTGATAATGAATATTTTCGTACTTTTTTAACTGATCATGATAGAACCCAAACAAATGAGGAAGCACCACATCAGCAATTAATTCACTCAGCAACCAATGGGGCCAAGCCATTATTGGTTTATTCCAGAAGAAAGGGCAGATTGGGAAATAGTGGCTAAGGTTGTTATAGATGATGTGACGTGTATCAGGGAGAGAGCATCACAGCATTTCCTTTCCTAGTTATAAGGAGTCAGAGAAGGAATTGAAAATCATCTTTGCATTTTGTCTGTTAGTGCATTGAGGATAGAGAGTACTGACTCTCTATTGAGGAGCCTAGCTCTTGGCAGATCTAGGGATTTGTAATTCCTTATTCTGTACTTTGTTCCTTTTTACATCAATACAATAAAGCTCTTTCTCTTAAATACAGTTATTATTATTACTATTCTATTGTGTACTGTGTTGGTACGTATCAAGTGGTCCGACCTACCGGATTTCTTGACGGAGGTACCAGTGGATGCCGGCGAAGAAAATCACAGCGGTAGCGTTTACGAGAATGGAGGCAAAGGTGACAGCATTAGAAGGAGAGATATCGGAAGTACGTTCTACCTTGGAAAATTTCCAGGTAGAGGTGAAGGAGAATCATGAAAATCTAATTGCGATGTTGGAAAAGTACCTGGGAAAGGCGGTAAGAGAGGAAAGCAGTGGGAGTGTGTTAAACAAAACTGGACCGGAGAACTTGGGTATACCGGAGAAGAAGATCGGAGAAGCTTCAAATGGGTCTCGCGCCGATTCTTTGACCGAGTTTCGACAGTCAGCGAAGAAGGTGGAGCTTCCGTCGTTCGACGGTGAAGATCCGGCCGGTTGGATTTCACGAGCAGAGGTTTACTTCCGGGTACAGGGTACCATGCCGGCAGTGAAGGTGAGTTTAGCCCAGTTATGCATGGAAGGACACACCATACACTTTTTCAACTCACTAGTTGAAGAAGATGAAGGCCTGACTTGGGAGGCGTTGAAGGAAGCGTTACTCGAAAGGTACGGAGGACACGGTGATGGAGACGTGTACGAGCAGTTGACTGAGCTGAAGCAAGAAGGATCTGTGGAAGAGTACATAACAGAGTTTGAGTACTTGACCGCTCAAATTCCGCGGTTACCGGAGAAGCAATTTCAAGGCTATTTTCTTCATGGGTTGCAATCGGAGATTAAAGGCAGAGTTAGGAGTCTAGCAACCATGGGAGAGATGAGTAGAATGAAGTTGTTGCAAGTAACTCGTGCTGTAGAGAAGGAGGTAAGAGGAAAGAGTGGAGTTGGACTCACCCGTGGGCCAAAAAATGGGCCTTACCGGGTTGGGTCACAGGTTGGAAGTAAGGAAGGATCAGATTGGGTGATGGTAAAAAATAGAGAAGGGGGTGCAAGTGGTAGTATGAGGAATGGGCCAAACACCCAAGGTGACAGGAGGCGGGCTGGGCCTCGTGATAGAGGGTTTACACACCTCTCTTACAATGAACTTATGGATAGAAAGAAAAAAGGATTATGTTTCAAATGCAAAGGGCCTTTTGGTCCTACCCATCAATGTCCAGAAAAACACCTTAGAGTATTAGTGGTGGATGATGAATATGAGGAGGATGGAGAAGCCAAGGTGTTGGCTGTGGAGGTAGGTGAAGAGGAGGATGAGGAGCACGGAGAGATGAGCATATTGGACTTACACCATATAGCCCATGAAAATCATCAAACCATGAAGTTTCAAGGAACAATCAAGGGGGTAGAAGTCTTGATTTTGGTAGATAGTGGAGCATCTCACAACTTCATTTCTCAAAGTTTAGTACACCACATGGATTGGCCCATTGAACAAACCCCACACATGAAGGTCAAGCTTGGGAATGGGGTCCAAATAGAAGCACAAGGGAGGTGCAAAGAGCTGGAAATGTATATTGGAGGATATAAACTGAAACCGAATTTGCAATTATTTGAATTAGGGGGTATTGACGTGGTATTGGGCATTGAATGGTTAAAAAATTTGGGAGATACTATTATTAATTGGAAACAACACACTATGAGTTTTTGGGAACAAGGCAAATGGATAACTCTTGGAAATAAAGAGGGGTGCAAACAGCCTTTAGTCGCATTGCAAAGTGTTTTAGAAAGGCCCAAGTCCAAGAAGGAAGGGGAGGTGTGGAGAATTGAGGGGGTCGAGCCTAAGGTGGTTTGTGAATTCGTTAAGTCCGAAAGCCCAAACCTGGAGTTGGAGGGGGTGCAGGGTGAGTACGCGAACGTTTTCCAAACAACTTGTGAATCTGTGTTGTCGGAACACCAACACCGGGAGTTGGAGGAGGTGTTAGGTAAGTACACTCACATTTTCCAAACGCCTTCGAGCCTACCACCCAGACGGAAGAAGGAGCATGCCATCAATCTCATCGACGGACATGGAGCAGTGAATGTTCGACCATACCGTTACCCCCATCATCATAAAAATGAGATTGAAAGGCAAGTTAAGGAGATGTTAGCGGCTGGGATAATTCGTCACAGTACGAGTTCATTCTCTAGTCCCGTTATCTTGGTGAAGAAGAAGGACAGCACATGGAGGATGTGCATTGATTACAGAGCCCTTAACAAGGTAACCATCCCCGATAAATTTCCGATTCCTGTCATTGAAGAATTACTAGATGAATTACATGGTGCGAAATTCTTTACTAAACTGGACCTTAAATCGGGCTATCACCAAGTAAGGGTGAAGGATTCTGACATTGAGAAAACGGCATTCAGGACTCATGAAGGACACTATGAGTTTCTTGTTATGCCGTTCAGTCTCACTAATGCCCCTTCGACGTTTCAGAATCTCATGAATGATGTGTTCAGATCTTTACTCAGGAAGAGTGTATTGGTGTTTTTTGACGACATTCTTATTTATAGCCAAGATTGGGACTCTCACATGAAGCACCTTAAGGAGGTATTGGAGTTATTATCGCTTCATAGTCTGGTAGTAAACAAGAAAAAATGCAGCTTTGCCCAACAGTCCGTGGAGTATTTGGGACATGTGATTACAGGTGAAGGAGTAGCTGTTGATCCCAATAAAGTGGTTAGTGTACTTCAATGGCCTCAGCCAAGGAATGTTAAGGGAGTTAGAGGATTTTTGGGACTCACGGGTTACTATAGGAAGTTTATCAAGGACTATGGAAAAATTGCCAAACCATTGACAGAATTAACTAAGAAAGAGGGTTTTAAGTGGAATGAGAAGGCCCAAGCAGCTTTTGACACATTGAAGCAGAAGCTTACGACAGCACCAGTTTTAGCACTACCTGACTTTTCAAAAAAATTTGTTATCGAATGTGATGCGTCGGGAACAGGTCTAGGAGCAATATTGATGCAAGAGAAAAGGCCTGTAGCATACTTTAGCAAGGCTTTAGGAGTCAGAAATTTATCTAAGTCAGCATATGAAAAGGAGTTAATGGCGGTAGTGTTGGCTATCCAACATTGGAGGCCGTATCTATTGGGAAGGAAGTTTGTAGTCTCTACTGATCAAAGAAGCCTCAAGCAGTTAATGCAGCAAAAGATAGTAACTGCAGAACAACAAAATTGGGCTGCAAAGCTGATGGGTTATGATTTTGATATTGTTTATAAACAGGGCAAGCTCAACAAAGGTGCTGATGCACTATCTCGGGTGTATGAAGGCAGTGAGTTAAATACTATCAATTCTCTAGTAACTTGGGCACAAGAAGAGCAGATCAAAACAGAGGTGCAAGAAGATGAGAAGTTACAAAGAATTATTGCAGAAATTCAACAAGACCCCTTGTCATGGCCGGGGTACAGTTACAGACAAGGCATTCTTTTTTATGAAGACAGGTTGGTAATTTCCAGCAAATCTGAACTCATTCCTACTCTATTGCAAGAGTTTCATTCTACACCACAGGGAGGGCACTCAGGATTCTATAAGACATACAGAAGATTGGCTGCGAATTTGTACTGGATCGGTATGAAGAGTGTTATCCAGGAATTTGTTAGGCAATGTGATGTTTGCCAAAGACAGAAATACATGGCATCTTCTCCGGGGGGTTTACTTCAACCACTCCCGATTCCTGAGCAGATATGGGAGGATATATCTTTAGACTTCATCACAGGTTTGCCTAAGTCTAAACAATTTGAAGCTATATTGGTAGTAGTGGATAGATTATCAAAATATGCACACTTTATTCCCTTAAAACATCCTTACACAGCTAGAAGCATAGCAGAGATTTTTTGTAAGGAAGTAGTCAAACTGCATGGCATTCCCTTATCAATAGTAAGTGACAGGGACCCTATTTTTATGAGTAGCTTCTGGAGAGAAATATTTAAGTTACAAGGAACCAAACTTAAAATGAGTACGGCCTACCATCCAGAATCTGATGGCCAAACTGAAGTGGTTAATAGGTGTTTAGAAACCTATCTGAGATGTTTCATAGCAGACCAGCCAAGGACTTGGGTGACATGGATTCATTGGGCTGAGTATTGGTATAACACTACTTACCATTCTTCAACAGATAAGACACCATTTGAGGTGGTTTATGGAAGACTTCCCCCTCGGCTGACAAGATGGGTGCAAGGAGAAACTAGAGTGGCCAGTGTGCAGCAAGACTTGATGGACAGAGATGAAGCTCTGAAACAATTAAAAATTCAGTTATTGAAGGCACAAGAGAGAATGAAGAGTCAGGCAGACAAGAAGAGAATTGACAGAAGTTTTATATGTGGAGAATGGGTGTTTGTCAAGCTTAGAGCCCACAGGCAGCAATCTGTAGTTACCCGGATCAATGCTAAATTAGCTGCCAAATATTATGGCCCTTATCCAATAATAGAAAGAGTAGGAGCAGTAGCTTATAAACTCAAGTTACCTGAAGGATCTAGAGTGCATCCTGTTTTCCATGTTTCCTTATTGAAGAAGGCAGTGGGAAATTACCAAGAAAACACAGAACTTCCAGACCTGTTGGAAGAACAAGTAGAAGTTTATGAACCTGAAGCTGTACTTGCTACCCGGAAGGTGAAGCAGCATGGTGAAGAGGTGAAGCAGTTACTAATTCATTGGAAGGGCAAGACTATGGAGGAGGCTACTTGGGAAGAAGAAATAATGATTAGAAGTCAGTTTCCGAAATTTGACCTTGAGGACAAGGTCTATTTTGATGGAGGAGGTATTGATAGAACCCAAACAAATGAGGAAGCACCACATCAGCAATTAATTCACTCAGCAACCAATGGGGCCAAGCCATTATTGGTTTATTCCAGAAGAAAGGGCAGATTGGGAAATAGTGGCTAAGGTTGTTATAGATGATGTGACGTGTATCAGGGAGAGAGCATCACAGCATTTCCTTTCCTAGTTATAAGGAGTCAGAGAAGGAATTGAAAATCATCTTTGCATTTTGTCTGTTAGTGCATTGAGGATAGAGAGTACTGACTCTCTATTGAGGAGCCTAGCTCTTGGCAGATCTAGGGATTTGTAATTCCTTATTCTGTACTTTGTTCCTTTTTACATCAATACAATAAAGCTCTTTCTCTTAAATACAGTTATTATTATTACTATTCTATTGTGTACTGTGTTGGTACGTATCAGATCATAGATGCATCAATCACTTGTTGTTTATCCATCCCTCTTGGTCAATCTTACCCCTGGGGTACCATTCTGTCTCAGCAGAATAAGTATATCTACTATATTGACCTTGTTATTTGCTTTGTAGTCTAGATATATGTCAATTTTTTGTGAATTGTAACTCACCATAATTTCTATATCGTTATCAAGGTTACTCAAGTTAGAATAGCCAGTAAGGAGGTGCTGCTCAAAGTGATTGACCTTGCTGTTGGTGCAGAACTTGATCTTCCAACAACCTTCTTTGATACTCTAGGTATCAACACCCCCTTAATACTGTATCACAGGAGGAACTTCAGATTAAAATTACTCATTTTATTTTGTCTTCTTTGGTTAACAGGAAATCCTTTCTATGAAGCATACAACGCAGTGCGTGTTTATGCTGAGACTAACTACCCTGATGTTCTTGCCATAAACAAAACTGCTGATGGAAAAGGGAATGTTCACATCAAGGTTCGTTGATTGTTTTCACTAGTAATCATTTTTCTTGCACACTTGCAGAGTTTTGGAACTAACTAGGTAGATAAATTTTTCGTGTTTTTTTCACCTAAAATTGTATCACGTGACTTTAGTTTCAGTTGAAGTTGTAGGGTTTGGGATTAATCGATTATTAAGGAGCGAAGAGAAAGAATAAGACTTTGCATCGTGATTATGACTTGATACAGAGGGCTATGTATTAATTAATCCTTATTGTTTTTTACTAAAAGATGGTCTAAGGTATCCTGAATTATTCTAAGAGTATAAGATATTTTTCATTAATTCCAGCAGTTTCTAATGAAGTGAAACTTGGACAGTCTTATCAAGATCAGACTTAGTTCACTTTATTCTTAGTTGCGATTTAACTTAAAGAGAGCCTATATGTGTGTGTGTAACATCAGAAGAAACTTCATATTTTTTGGAATCTAGCCAGATTTTGCCATGTCTGGTACTTAAATTTGCTTTATGTGGAGTTGCTTTGCTCAGCTGAGCAAATAATGGAATTTTGTTTTGACTGACTCATTGTTGAAGGCATTTCGGCATGGGAAAGCTCTTGTGCGTGTAGCAATTAGTGATGCCCAGCAAAAGTCAGACTACGTGCTGGTAAGTAATATCAATGACTCTGGATCACACTGAAACTGGAGTTCATACCTCGCATTATCATTATAATTGCAATTATTTATCTCTCACCACTACCTAATTAATTGTCCTTTGTACAAGTGATACTCGTTGTATTAACCATTCTTGCGGGTATTTATCTGAAGCCCTTTCTTCCTCTGTCCTATTGGATTCTCTGAATCATTTTTATTTTCTTTCAGATTAGAGTTGGTGCCCATGTATATCCTCGAAATCCAGTTCTTCATATTGGAAGTCCTCTTAACTTGAGCATAAAAGGTGTGGCTAGTTTGAGTAGTTGCTGTTAATTTATTCTTCTATCAATGATTTCATTCTCAGTAATACTTTCTTTTTTTTAAGAAAAATCTATTTGTTAGAGAGGTTAAATGGAACCATTTGCTTACTTTTACTGAACAACTTAAGATATTGGGAGTTAGTTCCTGACCGATATCAGGGCAACTGCAATGACCAACTCTCTGTCCGGATGGATTTGGTTTATTAATCAAATCCATACGCTCTGGTGAATGAAACTGATTTATCAAAGACCGGAAACATTGGACAACGGGCGTACTCGGATTGACAGAAATGCATTGGTTACATTGACATGGCTCATTTGTCTTGGGGGCATTGTAGCAGACAGTGTGAATAGTTTCTAGGCAGGGAGTAAACAGCTTTGGGAACTAAGTGAACGATATTGAAAATAGTATAATGTATAATAAAATTGTAGTAACTAGAAAGAGAAGGTAAAACTCACAAGGGGATCACTTACTGGACTCTAGCTTGTGAGTGTGGATGTATATGTTTCTGGACAGTGGTGGACTGTTCTTTTTCCAGTTGTTCTAATGAGTTTTAGTTTTTTGCCCTTTAATACTTTTGACCTTTTTACTCTTTCTTCAGGAAGGATAATGTCATTCTATCTTCATATTTCAGGATTGAATGATAAAGTTTCTGGCCAGTGGTTTACGACTAATGAAAGTGTAATATCAGTGGATGCGTTATCTGGAGTGGCCAAAGCTATTGGAGAAGGTTCAGCCCAAGGTGCTAAATAACAATATTTAAGTGCATAAATGAACTTTGCGATTGTCAACTTGTCATTGTTTAAAGTTTTTGTTTAATAAACAGTTATACCAATCCCTATTGAAACATGTTATTATGAACAGTATATTTCCATTATGCAAAATCGAAGAAGCTGCAAACAACAATTACAGTGTTGAAAGGACACAGTATTTCTGTGGATGCTCCAAAAGGGATGTTAACTAACGTTCCATACCCTGCAAAAGGATACAACTTCTCCGTGAAATTCAGGTTTGTAAATTATAACTCAAGACTTATTCTTTTTGGTGTAAATGTCATCACCTTTATTTACTTTTGTGACTGATTCAATTGCGCAATAGTAGCACCTATGGTGAAAGCCTTGATGCACCAGGAGGAAACAAGATAATATCATTTGACTGTAGAGTAGATCCGCCATATGTCGGGTACTCTATCTTCACTCATTTATCTTATACGACCCTTTAAGAAGTCGATTCATTCTTAGGCATTGTTTACATGCATTAACTGAAGGTACGTCAAGCCATGGCTGGATTTGGACACTGGCAACTCATATTGCCTATTTTTCCCTTACTCACCAGAGCATTTAGTGCACTCAATACCCAAGTCAGAAGGCACTAGACCAGACATATCTGTCTCCATATATGCTTCTCTCAAAGAACATGAACATGTTTTGGGATCTGCATCGGCTCTTTTTATTGGAGGCTTTTCTATAATGGAAATGGGCAAGGTATGGCATACTAACATGGCAAAACTGAATACATGAAATTTTTTGTCGCATTGACATTGCTTGAAAACCCACACAATTGCATGTGTGTGTGTCTCTGTGCATGCTTGTGTGTGAAACAAGTGTTTGATTAATTAGGTTGAGTGCCTCATATCTTTTGGGAGTGGTCTCTTGATCTTATTTTGACCAATTTGCCCTCCTTTTTGTATGTTGTCTCATTGAAAATTCTTTTTCTTTCTCCCCTCAGGATCCAATGCAGCTGAGTCTGACACCAGACTCAAACAAAACTTACATAACCATAGTGGGAAATACCGGTAAGATGGGCATATCATAGTACATCTTTTCAGTTAGAAATAATGTGATATATGAATATAGTAAATAAGGAATGTGACTTTATGGATTTATTATGAATATACATATAGACTCAAACCTCAATATATAAGGAAATCAGGAAACAAATCATAATAATAATGAGTCTTAAAATTTGAGTTTGGCCTAATTTATCACTCGAAAGGAAGGATGTTGGAAATTAAAGTGCAACGAAGTCCTGCATTAGATAATAATCTTTCTGTTGTACTTGTTGATGGCGTAGCTGTGACAGATATGTCATCATTGTCTTCTACTATGTGTAATACTAATTAATTAAGTGGCTTATCACAGATGTTGAAATTCACTGGAATCGCCGAGATTTGATTATGATTGTTCCCATCAGTAAAGACGATTTTGGCATTCGAGGTTTTGCACGTTATGAGGTTAGTGCTCCAAACTTCCGATGCTAAAACATTACCTGAAAAATTCAACACTAATCAGTGACTCTGATAAAAGTTCTGATTATAAATTTAAAGTATAACTTAATGTATTTCTCTTGTTCATGTTTGCAGGTCAAACTGCTGAAAGGCGAGAGATTCAAAGACAAAATTATCATCACACTCCCAACTAATGGTTTCATATTCAACGAGCTTAATGACTTGATTAACACTAGCTGTTTAAATTTCATGAGTTTAATTTATCTTCTACTTGTTTTGCAGGCCAGAGAATGGAAATAGGCATCACCCATGAACCTGAACCGGATGAAAACGCACCCTCCAATGTAACCATAAACAAAACCTGGGCAAAAATCTTGGGTTGTCTCCTGCTGTTGATTGTTTCGATCGCTGCCTTCATACGTTTCTTAGACAAACCAGATAGATCACAGGAAACAAGTGCTCCGGTCACTGCAACTATTGCATCACCTGCAACTCCTTACAGAAACAGTCCACCTGTTACAAATGAAATGTCTCCTCGGACGCCACAACCATTTGTAGACTATGTAAGGAGAACGATCGATGAAACTCCGTACTACAAGAGGGAAGGAAGAAGAGTTAATCCACAGAATACATTTTAGACACCCACATCAGAGGCTAACACATAGATTCATACTTGCACTCGCTATGTTGTATTATTTTCAAACTGACAATTTTGGTCACTACATGGTGTTGTATAAATTTAGGAATATATATTGTCATTTGTGATGATTACATTAAATATTTATCTCGTGGTTAGATTAGTGTAGTGACCATGCTTCCATCCAATGTGTGTTGTAAATGCATTACATTGCTTCTCCAATTAACTTAACTCCTTTTTTTAATCTTTTTGAAAGTTATTCTTGTTTATTTTGTCTTTTTTTTTTTTTTTTTTTTTTTTATAAAAGTGATGACCCAATCCATGATTCAGTAAAATCATAAGGATCTATCCCAAAGGATAAAAAAATACGTTCCGAACTTTTTTGGGGGAAAAAAGAATCAAAGTGAGAGAAATAGAGATGGATAAACCAAAGATGTGAATTCAAAACAAATCAACAAATATATTAAAGTTTTTTTTTTTAAGAAGTTAAATTAGTCCATCCAAATTGACATAAGAGTGGATTAAAAAATTTGACGAAAGGAAGATGTCACAATGGTAAATCCATAACTATAAGCATGAAAAATAATTGAGGATCTGTCACAAAGGAATGCTATTTTTTTTTATGAAAATCATCAAGTTTCTATCTAATACAAAGAGGAGTCAATATCCACTCACACTAATTATCAAAGTTAAGAACTAAATGAAGTTCATACGTACACAAGTATATGAGGGGCCAAAGTAATGAGAATTGAGTAGTACATTTTCACATAGGCCAGAAACACAATTTTTGTGATATATGAGAAGTACATTTTCGAATAAAATATATCACTTGAAAGTAACTTTTGTCCACTAAGCATTACATTGCCAAACAGTACAAACAAAACGAAAAACATGTGTGCCCAAGTGTGCCTAGAAACTTTATTGTATTGAATATGTTCAGTGATCTTACATGAGATATGGATGTTCTTTATCTATTTATAGCAGCTGAGTTAGTTACAATGTGTAACAAAAACACAACGTAAATCTAGGGAGAATCTAAATGCATAAGCCTAACTGACAGTTTCAGTTAGCTTAACTATAACTGTACACATAAGTAAAAGTAACTTTATTGCGAATAAAATAAAAGACAATAATATTTTTTATTACTATAACCAATGTAGTCAGGATTGAGACTCAACATAAAATTGACAGGTCGCTAAAGATCGTAAACACGAGGGTCGTATTGTAGCACGATTTGTAAAATTCTACTCAAGGTAAAATTGTAACTTCAGGTATATACATATACACATAACATTTATAATACATGAACAAAATAACTTACAAATCACAACATTAAAGTTAGTTAATTAATATTTCATAATCATCATTCCAAAAGCTCATAACAAACAAGTGCTAAGTTCAAAAAATAACTAAAGAAGGTGCAACAATGGTCCTGCTCGTTTTTCATTACGATCTTACTTCAGAAATTCAACCCTAACACCAAATGTGCAAAAACAAATCAGAACAAAGTTGAAGCTCGTTTGGCCTGTTGTAGCTCGTAAAGTCGTACAACCCTGCACACTGAATCTCAATCATGACTACATTGACTATTGCTAAGTACAAACCCCCACTTGCGTTGACTTGCGACCTTCGAGCATGTTCTTCTCAAGGTCTTGAGTTTTATTAGTGCCAATTTCAGTGGACTAGTTCATACAAAACTTTGTTCTGACTTTAAATGGTACCCCCGCAAGTGGATGGTGAAATTGAACCCATCGAATTAGTGGTCTTTAGGTTGGATACCAATTATTATTATTATTATTATTATTATTTTGAAACACTATTATTAAAAACAATTTGCTACACTTGCCAAATTATTATGGTTGTTCGTGGGAACCTACTACCATTGTCACTTGAGTTTATTTACCAACATACACACTTGTGAGAATATTTAAAAGAACTTATAGAAAAAGTTTTTTTTTTAATATAACCGTCTAAAATAGCGTATGAAAACAATTGGTAACTTATATAAAATATGTTTGATTATTTTTTAAGCAAAATTGAAGAGGATGACCTGATGGCAACATTCAAAATTTATAGCATGGGCATTAAATCACTGCAACTCTCATAAATGTTTATGCTTTTCTTTTTGACTTGATATCTGACTTAAGAATCAACTAATTCGAGAAGAAATATCATTGTCCCCTAGCAAAGGACTCAAATAATGTCATAGCAAAATCTTGTATGGACTGGTTCAACATATGAATTAACACCAGAAAATTTCATTGAGAATTTGAGATCTATAGATGAGCATGAGACATAGAAGTGAGCTTATTCTTAAGTTCGGAGCTGCACCACAAAGGCAAGGACCCACGAGGGTTAAAAAATTTAGGGTGAGGGAGTGCCCTTTTCAAAAATAGCTTATTTTATTTTGTTATAGAAATAATTCATAGATTGATAATTAATTATATGATATATGATAAGGTCTTAGTACTATTCTTTCAATAGTTCAAATTTTGTACTAGCAATATATATGTCAAGTTATAACTTTTGTACTGTTATTTTTTTCTTCTACACTTAACCTCCCATTCTCTTAAAAGTTCAAATCTTTTGACCATTTTTTTTTTGAAAACATCTTTTGACAAAATTTTGGTCTCAAATCAATCATTGTTTCATTCATAAATATTTTCTACACTCATTTGATATCAAAGATACGATAATACATCTTCTAAACTGATAATTTTTCATGTTACAATTTTTTCGAAATCGAATTGTCTTAGTTCATAAGTTACAATTTGATAGTTGATTCAAACGTAAATTAGAAAACATACTAAACGGAAGACATCTTTCGAACAATTCAAAATGTATATTTCAATCCTAATAAGCGTAATTTCAAAATTTTAGAGATCAGTAAATATAAGACGGGTCTATTTTTTTTTTTTTTTGAAAACAATGAAACAAGAGAGGCCCATACAAAAACATGAAGCCCAAATCCAATACTATGTGCTTATAAATAACATCACAATAAAAAAAAAACAAAATCAGAACAAAAAGGGAATAAGGGGTTTTAGAAACACACAAAGCGCTCTCACATATCTCTAATCTAGGGTTTCACTTTCTCTCTTCCGTTCTTCCAAATCCCAAAATTTCGAATTCTGAATCCATGGAATCACCTGGAAAAGACCATATGATTGGAAGCGGTGAACAAAACGACGTTGGTAGAGTCTTTAATCACAGAGATGAACACGACCATGAACAACAACACCATAACTCTCAACCTCTTACCGGTGATGGTGCAAGTCCTGGGTAACTTTATCTTTTCCCTTTTTCTTTGAATTTATTTGTCTTTTAAGAATTTTATCTTATTCCGTTTGTTTTCTGAGGAAATTGAAGAATTTGAACCTTGAGATTTGAGAAAATTACTTTATGAAGATCCAGTTTTTTAGGTTTTTCAAGTTAATGGGTGTTTTTGTTTTTTTTTTTACATGCTTTGTTAGATTAGATGCTAATATTGTTGGATTTGGTTTTTTTAATCTGCAGAAAGATATTTATTGGCGGTTTAGCGAGAGAGACGACAATTGGTTAGTGCTTATGCTTTATCTATATCTTATTTGTTAATCTCTTTTCTGAATTGCGGTAGTTGTAGCTTTTTGTGTGTTGATTTCTTACCTTATTTGATTGTTTTTCGTGTTTTGCAGCACAATTTATCAAACACTTTGGTAAATATGGTGAGATTACTGATTCTGTAATCATGAAGGACAGGAAAACTGGGCAGCCTCGTGGATTCGGGTTTATTACTTATGCTGATCCGTCCGTGGTTGATAAAGTCATTGAGGATTCTCATATCATCAATGCCAAACAAGTATGGCATGTTTTTTTATATGATGTCTTTGCATAGGATTTTATGCGTTTTGTTTTGATTTTAGTGTTTAGTTAATGGATACTTAGCTGGCTCTTATATGGTTTTGGGATTATATATAGGTTGAGATTAAGCGGACTATACCAAGGGGAGCTGTTGGCTCTAAGGATTTTAGGACAAAGAAAATATTTGTAGGTGGTATCCCTTCAAATGTGACTGAAGGTAGGTTATCTGTTTAGACAGCAGCTAATTTTTTGGTGCTTGACTCTGAGGTGTCGCCTAGGTGGACTCATAGCAACAGCGTGAGAGAGCAAACTCCAAAATATGAGGACCCTATGGAAATTATATTAGTTTCAGATTTTGACATTGTATTTTAAACGTGAGATTACTGTTTAGGATATGTCAGGTTTTCTCTGATATTGTTCTCAGTTAGCTCCCGTATTTTAGTTCACCGTATATTTTCAGGCTTTCTTTTCTTATTTTATGAATCATTTAGACATACATAATGTTTGTATGGTGGTAAGTAAATCGAGTGTTTTCATTATGACCTCACCTTTCTTTAAAACTTGGTTAATATCAGCTTAAGCTGCTGTTTAAAATCTAAAATTAAGTTTTTGATTTGGAAAACAATTTGTTAATGCAGCAATGGTAGCCTTGCTTTGGTGTATACTGTTTTTACTTATTGATGTACTTGTGCAGATGAATTTAGAGACTTTTTCACACGCTATGGAGAAGTCAAAGATCACCAAATAATGCGGGACCACGCTACCAATAGATCTCGTGGCTTTGGGTTTGTTACCTTCGACACTGAGGAAGCTGTTGATGATCTTCTGTCTATGGGGAACAAGATTGAGTTTGCTGGCACTCAGGTGAGAAATCTTTATTCACAGTGAATAACTGCATTCCATTATCATCGTAATTTCCTCACAATAGATATAATAGGTCATATGATACAGGCTAGTAAAGGGCCAAGATTTATGTATTTGACCTCAAAATCTTGAGGGTTTATGTTTCAATTTTGAGATTATGTTAGCAAAAAGTTCATGTTACATTGTTATTTGGATTGAAAGCGGTTATGCGTCGGCTTCTTTTATTTTTCAGTACCCTTAGTATGCCAAAAAAATGCTTTAGGGGTTGGTTCATTGTTGGCTTTGTTATTCATGAGAATGAGAATCATGACTGAATAATTTCGGTTATGTCATCTGTCAACAATGCTCAATTTCAAACTTCAATAATCGACGAGCCGATGCTTTTTTACTTTATTATTTACATAAACAGGAAACTAAGATATCATGGCTCTTTAATTCTAAATGATTAACCGATATTTTTCGGTCATGGTTCTTATGCTCAGTCCAACAATGTTCACCTTAATTCTTGGCCAAGATTCACTTATCTTTTTCGTGTTATGTTTACCTTTTCTTGAATAGTATAATATGCTGAATCTACTATAGGAAGCTAGTGTATGTGATTGTAATTCAATCTTATTTATTTCTTTTCTGGAATTAGAAAATCACCTTCTACTTGTGTTTTTTAGAGGTGGGTTTTGTTGGGGAATTCTTTAGTTTTCCCAACGTAACCCCATTTGTAAGAGATTTTTCTAAGATTTAAATGTTTACATTGTTGGTTTGTACATCGTGAATCACAAGCATTTTTTACATCATGTATACTTCTGTTCCATCACTTTTCAGAACATTTTGTTTCAATTCCTTTTTGTTTAATTTTCTTTCATTAAATACAACTTTCATTATAAATTGACTTTGTTATGTTTCCTTTGTAGGTGGAAATCAAGAAGGCTGAACCAAAGAAGGCAAACCCACCACCTCCATCTTCTAAGCGCTACAATGACTCAAGGTCTTCATACGGAAGTGGTGGGTATGGAGATGCTTATGATGGATTTGGCGGTAGCTTTGGCGTTGGTAGTGCTTATAGCAGGTCTGGCAGTGTCTATGGTGGTAGGGGAGGCCCTTATGGTGGCTATGGAAGTGAATTTGCTGGGTATGGGGGATATGCTGGAGCTATGGGAGGACCCTACAGAGGCGATCCTTCCCTGGGGTATGCAGGTCGTTATGGTGGTAGCTTTAGCAGAGGCTATGATCTTAGTGGATATGGGGGACCGGGTGAGAGTTACGGAGCATATGGTGGCGCTGGTGGAGGAGCTGCTACTGGAGGCGGTTCTTCTGGTGCTGGTGCGTATCAAAGTGGCTACGATGCTAGCCTTGGAGGTGGTTATGGAGGAGGAGCTAGTGGAGGCTCCTTCTATGGGAGCCGAGGAGGATATGGCGCTGGTCGATATCATCCGTATGGAAGATAGAAGCTTATAACCAAAGCATTTTTAATGTAGGAACGCATCAAATCAAGTTTGTAGTTTGTGGTTGGTTTCTCAATTAGGCTACATATTTTTAAATTTTTTTAAGATGTTAAGGAAACTTAAATTTATCAGGACACCTGTTTCTTGTCAGCTCTAGTAGTCTAAACAAATTTTCCTTAAGACCCTTTGGAGTCTGTTCCGTGATTGATGTAAAAGCTGCAAATGTGCCATGATTGTATTTTAAATCCTGTTCGATTTTACTTGTGACATTTCTTACTACTGCCTTTATGTTTATTTAATTTTAATGTGATAATTCTATTCATACTTTTTTTAGTAATTATTCCTACATGCACATTTCTGTTAAAATACAAAATACTGACTTGTTAGTGTTGTATGTGTGAATAGTTGCCATGTAGATGGAGTATGATATTTTGGGAAATATTTTTGCATCAACAATTTTTAGTGAGAATTTTGTTGTATTTTCTGTCGGCTGTTATTACTTGTATAATAATATTGCGGGTAAATTTTGGTGTGTATGATATCACTAATTTTTAAGCTTTGTACATAAAACTTGCACATTGCATCCTCTGAAGGGTTTCTCCTCCTGTGTTTTTTATGGCTTTTTTTTTTGTATCTTTTAGGCATATATGTTTACCATTTAACCTGGCTTGTGGTCAAAACTTAATAAACTTGTCTCTGCAATGGAATTTGTCCTAATAAAATTGTTGGCATACTAAAATATTAGAAAACAATGAACCATACTTGATTACAGTATTATTAGTTCTTGAAATGTCATTGTCAAGCAAATTGAATGTGAGAGGAGGTATTTCATAAGGAACATCAAATATCCCATACCCCAAGTTTCCTTTTACTATATTTGAATGGAGTAAACATATAGTTTTTATTTGAACGGTGCATCTCTATCTCTCTATATGTAATTTTTGACCAATTAAGGAATTTGTTTTTTAGAGTCTAATAATAACATCTGAAGAATGCAAACTAATGTTCCGGAACACTAGTTAAAGAAACTCAATATGGTAAAATTATATTGGAACTTGTGCAGTCAATGTTTGTAAAATATCAAAAGTATTGTTTTCAATGTAAAATCGAGAGACACTAGTTAGCATTACTCGTAACATTTATTTTCTAATATATATATTGAAGTGAGGTTTTCTTTTACTATTTTTCCCCTACCAGTCTTGATGTTGTAATTTTGTGTTTTGTTATCACTTTTCACGCTATAGTTTGAAAAGAAATCCAAGTATCAATCTTGAAAATTGTTGCTAATACTAGCTTAGTAAAAAAAAAATACATTAACCACAATGACACGTATTTGAATGAAAAAAAGAACATAGAAGGTAAAACATAAAGAAAATTGGAATGTTAATGAAAATACCAAGTCAATAAACAAGACAAAAAAGGAATTCAATGGCAAATATTATATATATAATTGGAGAAAATGCACATGGTTGAGCTCAGAATACACAAAAGTAAATGAATAAGAAATTTCAGCATAAATTTGCTTTGTAAGTTTGAGGAATATGGTTGTGTGATTAATTTGTTTGAAATTGTGAATAATTTTTCTTCATGCTTCCAATTTAATTAGCAAAGATAGTAAAAAGGCAATCACAATACACAAACACAATTGCTTTTGATAACTCATAGTCACAAAGCAGCTCAACTGAAATAGTTTGCAATTCATATATTAATTTGATGGAAGAAGGAATCGAAATTCGATCATTTGAGAAAGCGTTTACTACATCCTTTCGTCGGCAATGATTATTGGAGTCCCAAAACATTCAAATTGAAACTACATAGCCTTTCAGTAGATGCTTCTGCAAAAATTCTGGTCATTGTACAAAACATACAAATATGAAACAAAGTCATAATGAAAATATGCTTGATAGAAAAGGTGAAAAACAGCATCAAAACTATGTCTTCATCCAAGTCAGATTAAAGCTTCTTCAACTATCTCAATAAAAGTAACTAGATCCGTCGGCTCTTTGGCAGTCTGCAGCCGTTATGGGCACGGCGAGTTGTATCTTCAATGTATACAATTGGATTTTTATCGGCTTTAGAATCAGTGAAACCCTCCTTCCAGCTCAATATTGCATTCCTTTTCCTCCTAAAATGAGTAAATCCGTTCACTTTCATGACAACAGATTTCAATCCTAAACCCCTAGCTCTTCGTCCAACCACTTCTGCAGTTGCTTCAGCTGCATACCTAGAAAGCTTTTGCCCTGATTTCAAATCTTTCAAGGAACCAGTAGAGCCACTAATTTTAACATTTCCTTTAGAATCAGTCACTGTAACAAAGGTATTGTTGCGCAGCAACTTTATATGAACAAAATCAGCGTCATGCTGATAATGATACTGATTGTATAGATAACCTCCCATAACCTTCTTTTCATCTTCATCTATAGCTCCTCTCACAAAGTCCATCTGCCTGGAATTCCCACCAATCTCAGTATTATTCTCACTTCTGGAGTTAATATTCACCTTATCACGCAAAAAATCCAGACGAGGAGTTGCATTTGCATTCACATTCTCACTTTGATTCCTCCCGTTCAAACCCCAACTTGCACTCGAAAATCCTCTAACATATCCTGCAGTTTCAAGAGTATGAAAGAGACTCGTCATAAGATTGCTGAATTGACATGAAAAGAAGTAAAAGTCTAAAACGTAAAATGATAGTGTATGTTTGATTATGCAGTAGCAAAAATTGATTTTCAATGAATCAATTCGGTAAATTAATTTTGGTTACAAGTCAGTTGAATGTAAAGCAATTTATGTTTAGATACATTCATGTAAAAAAGAGTTGAACAATAAATTTTAAACAAAAAATAATCACAATAGGAGACAAAAGTTCCAAATCAAGTTTGAATCCATTCAAGAGATGAAACCGATTTTAATAGTAAACACCCACAAGTTTTCAAAGTCAATTTTGTTTCTAGAATCTCTTTTGCCTCTCACAAAATTGAATCAGACATCCACCACCAAGTTATTTAAGTTATCCAGTTGATTACTATCTATCTCAACCACTCCTTTCCTGTTTTCTCGATTTCAGCCGTTTAGGATCTGATTTGTGATAACATTAACATGTATATAAAATTTAAGGTAAATATTATATAAAAAAATTCAGTTAATAGCAAAGCACACACAATCTAGGAACACTCAATTCTAAATCACAGAACCAATCCAATCCAATCCATCACTGCACAAATATTTCTACAAAAAATCAGATATAGCCTTACTCTGTCAATTTCATACCACCAATCCCAAACAAGCAAAAGGATTATTCCTCAACTGGGAAATGAAATAATTAAAATATATGATTTGGACTTCAACTAATTGCAAGAAAGCATTTTCACTTGTTCTAATAAGGTCTCATTCGAAACATATTTATCCTGAAAAAATTCTGGGTTTCTAGACATCAAGATACTCCACAAGCATGTAAACCAAACTATACATAATCTCAATTCTACTACTCTCTTGATTTCACCCATTTAGGATCCTTGCACTGCACCAACACTTCAAATTGAATGTGTGTTAGAGTACTCGACACACTTGTTTTTTTCTTGTTTGTTTTTGAAATTGCAAATATATTGATACCACTCCACCATAAGCACGAGGAGTACTCATTAGGAGTTAAAAGTACAATTATAGCAGGAAAGACACCAACACACATCTTAGGTAACACACCTAAGTACACACATATGGCAAAAAATCATCGATAAAGAAACAAACCAAAAGCACAGGGAGGACCAATAACTACTAACAGGAAAATAAAATACCAAAACACAGATAAAAAACCAAAAACTCAATGTTGTTCCTTGCACACCAGCACCAAGGGCAGAGGACAAACATCTCCTCGACCACCATACCAGTAGCAGCACCACATGGCACCACCAACCAAACACCACGGCACCAAAAACCAAAACACTTGTCAACGCATTAGACAATCGCCCAGACTACATCACCATTCGTAGAAAAGACATGCCCTTTTTTGCCAATTTTCCAATAAACCATTACCAAGAGAGAAGTTTAATATATTCCACTACCGGTGCCTATGTGTCAAATTAGGAGTCGGGATAGTGGAAGGGTGGATGACGCCACATTCGTGTGCATAACCAATTAATAAAGATAACCCACTTGGGTTGGTCTGGTGGTATTGACTTGGGACCTGGGAGTGTGCTCTTCCTTAAGGTCTCGGGTTCGATTCTCTCTGGTGTCAATATGAATAGGCTAATTTAGCTTCTTAAATAAAAAAAATTAATAAGTTGAAAAGATGCCACAACGGGCAATGGATACTCCGGTTGATAAGTCACGACGAGTGTCACAATCACATCACAACAAACCCTATAATTGAAGCATATAGAACTATAGCTCTAATTGATTAGGTAAAACCCTAAGTAGTTCAAAACTTGAGCTAATGACACATTGACACACAGACCCTAAATATTAAATGAATCAATCTCAAAAAGCATAGAATTTGAACAACACTGAATTCAAATATACAAAACAACTACACCAATCATTACTGAAACTTTGATCCAATAAAAAAATAAAAGAAATGATTTTTAGCAAAAAAAAATGGTACCTTGAAAGAAGGTAGTGTGAGATTTCGATGATGCAGAAAGAAGAGATCGACGGCCATTGGCAATTGAAGAGCATAAATAGCGAAACATTGGGTGTTGCTTGCTGGGAAAAGAGACTTTGATTTCAGCAAGAAGAAGCAATTCAGGGATTATATATATAAGCGATTCGATGATGATTAAGAAAATATATAGTCTAAATTATTAAAAATAAAATTTTATTTCAAAATAAATATAATTATCACTTTTTAATGTAATATTTTTCAATTGTACTTTTAATTATCACTATATACATTATTTTTAAGAAAATAAATTTATAACTTCTAAAGGTAATTTAGTAATTTTTTTTTTTAATAACATCATTAGATAATTTTGAGACGGATGGAGTAAAATTGAAAGATAAGATTAATTGAAAGAACAAACATCTAAAATTTTGAGAGGTGGATAATAAAATGAGGAAAAAAGGTATAGAACGAGATTTAATAAAATAAAAACATAATATTTAATAATCACTAAATGTCTTCAACTTAACATATTTTAAATTTGTTTACAAAATAGATCTCACTAATGACAATATATCATTATATTTTAATATTAAAAATAAATTACTCTATAATAGAACGCAGAGTCGCTATTCTCAATACATCAACTAACATCACATTATAACACTTTCTAGGACAAATCTCATTCTCATAGTACACCATAAGAGTACATCTAATATTAGCATACACATCAACACACTTATATGCTTCTCGATACGAATGTTTAATTATTACTTTTCAATCAAGCTCTAACAAACATCAGATATATCAATGTTCGTCCTTTAAAATAGTTGCATTATTATGGACAAGTGATTTTGTATTTAGATCCTAAGCATAATAAAAAAATATATTTAATAAATAGGCGTAAAATTTTGGCAAGACTAACTTTCATTTTTTTTTTTTTGGCAAGACTAGCTTTCGTTGTAACTTGTAATTTCTAAATACCAAATACCTACAAAGGTCATACATCAAGGATACAATGCTTAAAATTACACTATAGCGGACACTATTTCAATTTTTGGCGTGTTTGATGTCCAACACTATTTCACTTTCCAGAAGCTCAACTTTGGAGTGGATAAACCAATTTGTTCATATACTCCTCATAGTTAATTTTGATATTGTTACTATGATTATCTCAATCCAAAGACTGGCCAAGATGTGGACATAATTTTTTTACCATAAACAATTCATTGATCTGTTTGCACTTTGCATCTTAGATGTTTACTTTTTTATATATCTTGCATTACAATGAAAGGCAAAAGTAATGATATCGATGTCATGCTGTTATTGCTGCTGAAAAATCAAATTTCGTGAAAAGATCAATACAAATTTTACATATCATGAATACTAGTTTTTTTTTTTTCACTTTCACAATAGAGGTGAAATGATAAAAAGTGACCCAACAAATAGTACATACAAAATACTACTTGTCTTTATCATAGATTTTGTGTGTGTGTTTGTAATATTGTAGAAGTTATTATATCTTAAAATATATCTTTATATCATTCAAAAAAATAAAATAAAATATATCTTTATAAGGAGAAGACTCTTTTGTTAAACTTTTATTCATGGCTCTATATATAAAAAATTAAATTGCAATACAAAATATATTTTTAAATCATATATTTAAATATATTTCTAAATTATAAATTCTCATAATATTTTATTTTGAATTTAAAATATTCAAAAAATATTTAATCATATTATTTTCAATATAGCAAAATTGGGGGATAAACTGAGCATATGTTCTTTTGAAGTCTATGTAAACTCCTTTTGTGAATATACTTTACCATCTTCCTTGCACCAACTCTTAAATAGTGAATGACATCCCTCATGAATGTATTTCTCGCTGGATAAAAGAGTGAGCATCTAACTTGCGATAAATGTGAGGTGAGGAGAAGTGTGATGTCTAACTTACTTATATGATTACTCTAAGTCTAATGTGAATGATCAATAGTATTAGAGTCCGATTTGACAATGACTAATAAACCTAATGCATAAAACTAAGTACCTAAATATCCTAAAAAGAATACCAAATTTGAAACTAATTTTGTTAAATTCTGACAATAACGACGACACTATACCGCTACTAGTCTGGCGAAACTTGGAGGAACATTATTGTTTTACCTATGTAGTTAAAAATTTGAAAATAAATAAATAAACTAAGTGAACATAATTTATTATGTCATTTTATATTTATAAGTTAGTTCAAGTGTTAATTTTATCAAACATTATAAACTCAATCAACTAATTTATTACAATAAGTTATAAACTAATTAATAGGGTATTCTTTATTTTTTGCCAAAACACATGCTATTTAAAATATTATTTTCAAGCTCCTACTATCAGCTAACCTAACATTAAAGTAGAAAAAAGACAAAATAGCTTGAAAATTTCGACCAATCTACCAAAAGCTGATAGTGTTTGCTTCTATATAAAGAAATTTAAAGATTCATTCTTAGAGAATTATTATTGTTTTTCTATGGATATATTAATTAAATACCAAAACACACACCAAAATGTTAAAAAAGCTGACCAAAAAAGAATTATATGTTGCTTGTAGCTGAAACAATGGATTGGAATACCCTCAAAAGCTTAAAGTAACCTCATCAAGCAACCAATCTCAATGCTACAATTACCACTATTCCCTAACAAAGAACATTTGAAAGAGCTTCAATGGAGAAAGAGATTGTGGAAAATCTTTGGAATGGTGATAGTGAAGCTCAAATTCAAGCAGCAATGGAACTTAGTAGATTGTGCAATAAGCAAAAGCTCAAATTGGCAGAAAATGGTGTTATGGTTCCTCTTGTTTCCATGCTTCATTCTGAAAACTATCAAGTCATAGAAGCTTCTCTTTGTGCTTTTCTCAGCCTCTCCTTTGGCAGTGATAGGTTAGTGCATTCACTTTCACCCTTAATATATTCGGTATAAACTTTCTCCGTTTTTTCTTAGTTCAGTTTCCAAATTGTTTCTAGTTAAAAAACCAATGTTGTAAAAATTGCGATCACAAAGGTTAGCGGTTTATTCAAATTCTGCGACATTATAACGCTGTAGAGCTACTATAGTTGCTATTTCTTATTTGACAACACTGATAAATTGGAAATTTTTTACCTTTTCTGCCAATAAAAGGATTAGAGGAATTTGAGTTTAAAACATACTCAACCAAACAATGTTAGTAGCGTAATTAAGAAGTTTGAACTTTTTAGCACCCCATGATTGGATTTTTTGCTAGTGGGTCTAAAGGAATATGTTTTAGAAAATAAATGTTTTTCATTGGTTAATATTGAATTCTAATTCTACCATCATGATTCTTTACCAAAAAGTAATGTATAAAACATAAGGGAGAATACAAATTTCTTCTATTGTAAGAATGCTTTCAAAAGTTTCCATAGAAGTTGATGAAATCTTACATAAACTTTTTCTCAAATTTTGCAGAAACAAGATTCGTATCGTCAGGTACGGAGTTTTGCCAATTTTGTTGAACCTCCTCCATTGTGAAAGCCAGACAGTGATACAATTGTCATTAGCAGCCATGTTAACACTTTCTTCTTGCAAGGCAAATAAGGTAGCAATAGCTTCATCTGGTGCAGTTCAAGTTTTGGTTACATATATCAATAGTAGCGACAGTCACACTCAGTCTCAACTAGATGCTATAGCTACTCTCCATAACCTTACAACCTGCCAAGAGATTATTCCATTAATTGTATCTTCTGGTGTTATATTTTCCTTGCTTGAAGTTATCCACGGCTCGGTAAAATCATCTTTGTTGGCTGAGAAAGCAATAGGGTTGCTAGAAAATATTGTTTCTTCATCAGAGAGTGCACTTTGTGAGGCTGCTAGTACCGGAGGAGCGATTAGGATATTGGTTGAGACTATTGAAGATGGATCTTCACTAGGAAAAGAGCATGCAGTTGGTATACTTCTACTTATATGTCAAAGCTGTAGAGAAAAATATAGAGTATTGATTTTGACAGACGGAGTGATGCCCGGATTGCTTCAGTTAAGCGTCGATGGAACATGGAGAGCTAAATCCATGGCTGGAGAATTGTTGTTGCTTCTAAGAGACTGCTCTAGTTATAGCTCGAGGCGAAAACAGATTAATCATAAGCTTATAGAACAGATGATGGAAGAAATTGATGCAGAAGGAGACAAATTGGCAGATACTACTTTGAGATTGGTAGAAGAGATGATTGCAAAGCTCAATACATGATCTTTTAAGCAAATAAGGTTTTCGAAATAGGTTCGGCTCATAAAGTATTATTGTGTCTCTTGGTTCTTTCTAATTATTTTGGTATTAATTATGTTTTTAATGAAGATGATTTTTAGTTTAGGACTTAACTACAAGGAAGGTATATTGAAGTGAGACAATGTAGAATTGTTTACATTTCTATGTATCCTATGTATATATGATTGGTTCCGGATCTTCTGGTTTGATTCATGAAATCTAGTTAACAAAATCAAGTTATTAACTTTGATGGCTGTTGAATAGTTTTTAACAAAATCAAGAACAAGAAATGAGTTTCAGAAATCACCACAAGCAAACAAATACAGAGCTAAAGTTCAACTATCACAGTAACTTTAAATTCACTAGAAAACTGGTAACATATAATATATAAAAATTTCATCATTGCATCTCTAGCAAGATTTCACTATCTCTTCAATTTCAATATATAGACGTGTGTACATATAACTTACTTAGAATGGTTCCATTATTATTTCTTGACGAACAAAGTAAGAACTAAAGAACCCTCCGAGCTCTTAACCCGACTTTCTATAAAATTTGTAACCAACGGCAACCGCTGCTAAAACTCCAAGTATACCAGTAGCTGTAAGAATATCGCGTTGTTGTAATACAGGCCAACTCCAACATACTTTGTTCCCCTGATTTTTATGTGCTACTGTGGTTTCATCACCTACTTTGTTTTGCTCAAAACTTTCAATTCTGCAACAAGAAACCCCATTAACACCTTGGCAACAACCAACCACGTTATCATTGTTGCTAAGGTTGTTACTTTCCACATTCTTCTTCTTGATCTTGTGAGTATCATCTCCATTAGCTAGCTTCTTGTCATTTGCTCCCTTAAGTTCAGCAACAGGTGCCCCCATTTGGCCTCTGAAACAATTACATACAGCAAAATTTAATTAATTGAAAATCCATCCGCAAGATAATTTCCACAGTACTTATAAAAACTAATTCACACATAAAACAAGATGGAGATTCAACTTTAGTATAAAAGTAGTAAGATACATAACATAATGCATCTCATACTAAAAGGTTGGGCAATGCTTATCACTGGGGTCGGACTAAAAAAGAATAAACAATCAATTATTTATAGTACCTTTTCTTTCTTTGTCTACAAACTAATCAAATTCCAAACACTCCTTAAATTGGCTAATGTATATATCCATGTGGAAATTTAACATTGATCACTTAATGGTTTGTCACGAACAATATATAATAAAATAAAATTGATTGTGATGAAAGGAGATTAGTGATGTGAATAACTAAACTCGAGAAAATTACTATCACAAAGGAGCATGGAAGGTACTGTTACTGTTAGCAGTCAGCATGGTCATGGGAAAGCTGTGTGATTCAACAATGCAACATCTTCATGAACAAATGGTTTCACTATTTTAAGATCACAATGCCATGTTGTTTAAAATTGGAGCGATGTGGCAACCTAGGGAAGACTTGGATATTGAATTAAATCAGTTTGGTAATATCAAATTATGGATGCATTACTAGTGGAGTGGAAAAAACAACTGCACTCAAGTCAATTGCGACAAAGAACTTGACATGTATGGGGCCAAACAATGTAGAAGCAGAAGATGGAATACATGTGACAGAAAAAAGATAGAAAAAGGAATGTGTGTGGTGTTGTTATCAAGAGGAGCAATTGATATGCTGCAGCAACTATATGGATCCCATATAAGCAGGAAGTTACAAAGAATTGATGTCATCTAGTTAGTCAAGGGTGTCTATTTCTCATGTTATTGGTGTGTATTTGTGTTATGCCAATTTCTGTCAGTGATGTACCTGTTCTGCTTATTATTTGTGATTGTTGTATTGTGTTTCCTGTGCAGTGCAGAGACTGTGTAATATCCGTGCTCTATTTTTGGCACGTCTTGTGCTTGGCCTAGAGCCTTCAGTGTGTGCGTAGCGTAATTTTTCCATTATTTTTTTTTTTATAAAAAAATCACTTGATTAACAGATGGAGAATGTAGAATAAAAAAAAAGTGGCAACCTCCATAGTTTGTGTATGACCTCTCCCTTGGCAATGTGTTGGTCCAGCAAGTCAGGCACATCATTAGGAGTAACATAGCCATACCTGCAATTAGTTATTAGGTATTACAATTTAACAAGCAACAATAAAATCGTTCAAACAGATAACAGGATCTATAATACAAGTGCGAGAGCTGACCAGTGACCCATAATTTTTCCATCTGGTCCGGGACTAAATGTGATTAAATTCCCAGCATACTTATGGCCGCCAACATGAGAACATGCCATAACAGATATCCGGTCCTTCAATCCCCGGAGCTGAATTTCTTCATTGAGCTTGTCAATGAGCACAGGCCCGCAAACACCGCACCTCACATCGCGACTTCCATGAGCACACACAAAAATATATGAACCTGCCACCACATCTTGCACTCCACCACCCCATGATTTACAACCCACCATAACATCATCGAAAAAGCTATCAACATTTGATTCCTTCAAACCCCTTTCAATCAAACAAACCCACAACATTCTCAATATAAAGATATTAAGTTACCAAATGCTGAAATCTTAAATCAAAATAAAAATGAATGATCTTTTAAAATCTTAAATCAAAGTCTTAAATCAAAATCTTAATTCATTTGATCAGTTTATCATTTAGTTAGGTTTTTTCAGTTAGCAAAGTAAATTATAAATCAAAATTTAACAACAAATTAATTCTTAATCAAATCCATTACCCAGTCCCAAAGTTTATTGAGACACAATCTTGTTGAGTTCCACAACACTTCATCATTGTTTACAGTACAGTACAGTACATAAAAATCTAATTCGCATTCAACACTTGTGAAACACATTAACAATCCAAGTTTAAAACAAAAACAAATATGTACATCAAAAGTCAACTAAATCTGTTCTAAAACTCCGACCATTATTTGGAAAAGCCGTGAGCTTATATTGTCGAAAGAAAAAGACCATCTATGGGGGAGTACTTGCTCTCAAATTCTCACTGCTAATTTTAAAAGTTAAACTCTTATTACTTCAGCCCTATTTCAATAAATAGCTTAATTTGCAGCTTATAACATAAAACCTTATAACAATAAGTGCTTATATATTAGTTATTTCAATAACAAAACATAAAATGAAGTTAAATTGTTATCATATAAGCTATAAGTTATTTTCATAAGCTACCCTAGACAACTTATGAACATGTCCTGAGCTATTTTTATAAGTTCTCTCAAACAGACCCACCAGAGTCGTAGATAAGCTCAAATAAGTCGATCCAAAAGATGCACTTAAACTAAGAATTAACCAACTAACTAATAAATCGACTTATAGAAAAGCATAACAATGATTTAATTTTGTAATAACAAACCTATATCTGATCATTTCCGGGAAAATCAATACATCACCATCGAAGAAACCATCCTCCTCACGCGCCTCACAAACCGTAATTTTCGTCTACACAAACAAACAACCAAATAATCAAATCACAAAATCCAAAAGCAAATTAACAAAACAACAAAAATTGAACACAAAAATTAAGAAATTAAAGTAATAAACTACTAATTAATTAATTAATTAACCTTAACGACGATGTCGTTTTTGCGAGCTTTAAAAGCAGTAGCAATGCTTTTAGGAAGAGGATCATCATTAGAAGCTTCAACACGAGGAGGCCAAGTTTGATGATTCTTGTAACAAAGAAAAACGTGACGATCGTAAGAATCGACGGTGCCGGCGAGATTCTCTTTGTACATCTCAGGACGAGAGAAACCGTTTTTAGCGTCATCGATGACGGTGGTAGTTGAAGAAGTCATTGTAACAGTGTGAAGAAGAAGAAAATGAGAGTTGAAATTGGAATTAGAAATTGATGCAATGAAACGAGTTAACCGCATTTGTGGTATATAGTTAGAATAAGTGATTATTGTAATTGATTTTTTCTTTTTTTGGAGTAACTACTTTTCAATTTTTGTTGAAAGTTGAATGGAGGAATGAGATTATAGAATCAGTCACGTTTTCGTGATGAAGAAGAGAACGACTCACCGTTGCTTGCACAATAACGCGTCTTTTTTTGTTTTTCTAACAACGCGCCTCTTTTTGTATAATGTCTAGATGAGTAATTCCCTTCACTTTGGTATATTTTGATTTAGAGAAACTATTTACACCATCTTATTTTATATATAAGTAAAAAATTTATCATAAGAGTAATGTATTTGGACAATAATATAAATTAAATACATTACTTTTACGATAAACATAACAAGTCAAATTTTACTTTTTTTTTTATTACAATTTATTTTTGTTGATTATAATATTTTTTTTATGATTACAATTATACTTACATAAAAATTACAATAAATGGGGTTCATGACCGGGATTCGAACCCCGATTCTCTCACTTATGTGAGAATTTCTTATATTTAGTTTGCCAATTCTTCTATGCACTAAATTTTTTTTTTTACAATAAACGAATACAATTTGATATCAAATTAATTTTAACACTTTTATTGAGGTTGAGCACACAGTCATAGATATTGATTATTGAATCAGTAACATGTTGATGTTGCTGCGTTTCATGCATAACAACATGCCTTTTTTCATGAAGTCAAACATAAAATAAAAACAAGCCTCTTTTCACTATAATTATATACGAAAATCCTTTAAATTAATCTATAAAGAATATGAAGATTTAGTCAATTTAATTTCTGAATTGTATGAAGAATATAAAGTGAAACAATTAACTAATAAAGAGTAAAACCAAAAATACATTCATTTTAAAGTTTCTGAGTAAACTATCTAATTGATTATTGATTTTGTAGATGCTTAATTTTAAATAGGTTTCTAACTTAATAATAAGTATTTTTAAAAAATATTTGATTTTGTCAAATTTTTATTCATATTAATTTTATTTTTTTGAAAATATATATTAGGTATTAAATTGATAGTAAGTGGATAAAGTTAGAGATCAAACTAAATGTAAATTATTAAATGTTAACGTGCTCTAAGACACTCCATAAACTAACTAATTAATAATAAGGTAAGGACTTGTGGTATATAATAAGTGCAACTATTTTTGACTGAAAAAAGTTGGAACTTTAAATTATCTAGTATTTTTTTTCCAATTAAAATGGATAGTCAAGGATTTATTAGAATTGAACAATCGTCCTAATAATCTTCCAGAATGTTTTTGTTGTTCAAAAAGTAAGTAGCTTTTTTCTTTGGAGAAAAAAGTATTAAGTCCTGTTTGGATTAGCTTATTTTTGAGCTTATGTAAACAGTTTATGCACTATAAATTAGGTTTTATGCTATTTTATAAGTTCAAACTAATGAAAATTGTATTTTTATAAGGTAATTTATTATAAACTACCTTAAAAAACTTATAATAATACATAAAAATTGCATAAGCTGTTTGCATAAGCTCAAAAATAAGTTAATCCAAACGAGGCCTAAGTAACTTAATTGGTAATATATAAAGTATAAACTCTATGCAATAAGTAAATATAAATATAAAATTTGAGTTTTTAGATTCATTGAAAAAATAATATATTTAGTCTATATTATTGTTTAAATACAATAAATTTAAAATATAAAAAAATCAAAATTTACTTATATATACATTCAAAGGAAGTATATCTACACGCATATTCATTTCTTGGGATCCAGAATCATTATGGAAGCTTTGTTGAATATTCTCAATTAAAAGTCTAATTAATACGTTTCTTATGGATAGTTTAAATATTAGTACTCTTTTATTAAAAAATATAAATATAAATAAATATTAGGACTCTTTTTTGTAACAACAAATGCAAGACGAACAAAAAAATGCATTTAATATTATATCTTTTATCAACTAGATTTTTTTTACTTCAGTTAAAAAAAATGCACTTAACATTTATATCCGTTAATTATTAACTAGGTTTTACTTATTTTATATACGAATTTTTTATGGATCAAAGGGCTAATACCAAAAATAAAATTCCATCAATTTTAAATAGTATTAAAATTCCTTTAGAAAAAGTATTCGAAATTGTACTATTAGTATAATGGTAATAATATGTACAAAAAAAAAAGTATTATGGTAATAAAATATAAATTTGTCCTCGTGAGCTTAGCTCAGTTGGTAAGGACATTGCACGTTATGTGCAGGGATCAGGGTTCGAATCCGGGTACGCCCACTTATTCACCTTTAAGAGGTGAAATTCTAGCCACTAGGCTATCTGAACAAAAAAAAAATAAAAAAAAATAAATTTAATTATTTTATAATAAATAATGTATTGTTGACCGACTAGTAGCACTTAACATTGGAAGACCTTGACTGACGTTTAGTTGTTCCCTCCATATTTTCAATTTGATCTATCATCCCCACGCGCTCATTATTTATTTAAACACTTTTTTTCTTCTTCATTACGTACTACCAATTTGTAAGTTGTAACTAACCTGAATGAAAAGTAGTTGTAAAGAAAAGTTATAAAAACAAGTTATATATATATATATTATTATGCTGTTAACTCATTTCATTAAACCAAAATCTCTCATTTCAATTTCAACTCTCACTTTCTTCTCCTTCACGCCACTACTAACTATGTCTTCCTCTTCCTCCACCGCTGTTAACGATGCTAAACACGGTTTCTCTCGTCCTGAGATGTACAAACAAAACCTCGTTGGAACAGTTGAATCTTATGATCGCCATGTCTTTCTTTGTTACAAGAATCACAAAACTTGGCCTCCGCGTGTTGAAGCCTCTAAGGATGATCCACTCCCTAAACTCATTGCTACTGCTTTTAAAGCTCGTAAAAACGACATAGTTGTTAAGGTAATTAATTGCTTAATCACTAATTTATTACCTCAATTGCATAATTAGTATCTAATTTTGGTGTTATAGTTTTACAATTTGATTGGTTTGGTTGTTTGTAGACGAAGATTACGGTTTGTGAAGCGCGTGAGGAGGATGGTTTCTTCGATGGTGATCTATTGGTTTTCCCCGAAATGATCAAATACAGGTATCATAAAATAAAGTCAAATTGTTTTTGTAAGTTTTATTCGAGAATTTGTAAAAATAAGTTGAAAATAGTTTATGAACATGTCATAAGTGGTTTTTGTAAATTCTCAAGAACGGTCATGTAAGATAAGTTATAGATATATTTTTTTTTTCTTTCAAATAAGTCGATCCAAACATACTCATCTTTATTAATTAATTTGAATAATTTAAGTAATAAGAGTTTAACTCTTAGGGCAAGTACTCCTGTAGCCCGTAGGTGGATCTTTTTAGTTTCGTGGTGTGTTTCGTCTTCGCGGTTAAGACAATTATGTGATTGGTGTTATTTTGACAAAAAAGGAAAAAGAGGAAAACAAATGAGTTCACTTTTGAGGCACAAAATTGTGTGTCTCATTAAGTGATTATATTCTATATCTACATGTTCTAATTTACTGTAATTAAGTTTACTAACCGAAAAAACTAACTAAATGATCGACTGATCAAATGAAAAGATTTATTTATTTTTTTTAATTTTGATTTTAGATTTCAGCTTTTAGCTTGATATCTTTATGTTGAGAATGGTTTGTTGCTGTTTGATTGAAAGGGGTTTGAAGGAATCAAATGTTGATAGCTTTTTCGACGATGTTATGGTGGGTGGTAAATCATGGGGTGGTGGAGTGCAGGAAGCAATGACAGGTTCATATATTTTTGTGTGTGCTCATGGAAAGCGCGACGTAAGGTGTGGTGTTTGCGGGCCTGTTCTCATTGACAAGCTCAACGAAGAAATTCAGCTCAAGGGATTGAAGAACCAGATATCTGTTATGGCATGTTCTCATATTGGTGGCCATAAGTATGCTGGGAATTTAATCACATTTAGTCCTGGACCAGATGGAGAGATTATGGGTCATTGGTAAGGTCGCAAACTTGTATTGTAGATCATTTTAGAACTGTTAAACATGGTTTTGATTTGATGTCTCGTTCAGTTAATCGATACAATGGCGTTATGATCCGATAGTTAAATTATAGGACCTAATAGTTAATTACAGGTATGGCTATGTTACTCCTAATGATGTGCCTGCCTTGCTGGATCAACACATTGCCAAGGGACAGATCATACAAAAACTATGGAGGTTACAACTTTTTTTTTAATTAATTCTTATTTTGCATAGTACTTACAAGTTACAAAAACTATGGACTTTTTTCCTTACACAACAGACAACACCATTTGAGAGAATATGATTAGTGCATGATTTGATATTACTAAACTGATTCAACAATATCCAATGTTAAACAATATGCCATTTTGATTCTGTGATCTTAAGATAGTGAAACCATTCGCTCATCATGAAGCTATTGCATTGAATCACAGCTTTCCCGCGGCCGAGCTGACTGCTAGCAGTTCCTTCTATGCTCCTTTGTGACAGTAATTTTCTATTGGGCTTAATTATCTTCTTTCATCACAATAAAATATATTCAGCTACCTACAATAAACTAATTTCACATGCTCACAGCATGCTATACTCCCTTTTTTAACCGAGCTTTTCGACTCAATTCTTCAATGCTACTCCACTCGAAATTCACATTCACTCCATATGATTTTGCCTGATATGCCCATTTTCTTACTCTCCTTCTTCACACCAGGATATGTGTAAGTTACAAATTCATCTTACAACTTACCCTCCACCATTCAACCCTCAAATCAAAGGATTCAAACACGAATGTGGAAGATCGTATCAAGAACCTTTGATCTTTGCACTTAGCCACCTCCACAGACTTACTTTCATTCTTTCCAGTATTGAATCTATATTCAATTCATCATCACAAAATAATTTTAAGGATATATTGTTCGTACGTAATTTAAGACACAAAAAAAGTTACATATTCTTAAACTACTCTTCTTTTGTTTATCAGGCCATGAACATGATATATATAACGGACTTATCAAGATGATCAATGTTTGATTTCCAAATAGATATATACATTAGTTGATTAAGGAGTGTTTTAAATTTCAATAGTTGTGGTCCCTTTTTTATCGCTGTTCGTCTTCTGCAGAGATTTGATTTTAATTAATAATATATTTGCCGTTATATATATATAGACACACACATTAGTTGCTTTCAGGAGTGTTTATTTAAAGTTTGCTTATAGAGAGGGTGATTAAATTTTTCTGTATAAAATTGTTTCAGAGGCCAAATGGGGCCACCTGTTGCTGAACTTAAGGGAGCAAATGATCAGAAGCTGGCTAGTAGTAACAATCTAAGCAACAATGATAATGTGGTTGGTTGTTGCCAAGGTGTTGAAGGAGGTTCATGTTGCAGAAGTGAAAATTTTGAGCAAAACAAAGTGGTTGATGAAACAACAGAAGCACTACAAAAGCAGGGGAACATATTAGGTTGGAGTTGGCCTATATTTGGTTTCAAAAAATAAATAATAAAATATTTGTAACTTTGTATTATTAATGAGAAGTATATAAATAAAGTATGAAATTAATTCATATATACTATCGGTACACTATTTTGTATAGATTTTTTACACCGTTAATCAATCATAATTTTAATGACAAAATTAATTTTGTATTTCTTTCAAAAAATAAATAATAATTTTGTATTTTTAATGAGAAGTATATATAAATAAAGTGTGAAATTAATTCATATACACTATTGGTGTATAGATTTTTTTCACCACTAATCAATCATAATGACAAAATAGTTGATATTAATCATAATTAATTTTAAAGTTACACTTATAGATGGTTTTAATTTGTTAACAAAATTTTATATTTAGAGTATGTTTGATCTACTAAAAATTAGGAGATTAAATTAGACAACTTTTATTGTACCATGTTTGATTCAGAAACCGGTTATAGGACTAGACAAAATAACTAGTAACGGATAGGAAACATGAATGTTTGTCCTTCACTAAACTACATGATACATTTTTTGTCCTGTCATGTACTATCATGTTATGTCATATATTATTTTGTTCGGTACTTTACTGTTTTGCAAATCAAACAAATTGTATGAGTAAGTTTTTAATGTCCTATTATTTCATCTATCTACTAAAAAATTTGTTTGTCTAACAATATTTTTTTGGCTTTCACCACCAATTTAATCTGGTTTGAGGTCAGTGTTAGTCTAACAATTTAATATCAATGTATTACTTACATAATTAAGTTATTTCAAAATTTATGTATTGAGAGAGTCTCTGAAGATGGAAGAAATAGTTTTTCCTTCAACTCTTTTTGATTTCTACTCTGCAACATTCAAAATTATTCAAATTCAAACTACTTCTTATTCGGATAATGGATTTGGTTAAAATTAACAAATATTCCTTTAATTTTATAATGTGACATATATTTTTTTTTGGTTTTATAATGTGACATATTAATGATGTATATGATTAACATTAATCTATTTCGTTGGATTACCGGCCGGTGGATAATTTAAATTCAGCATGTGAATGAACGAAATATTTGCAGAATTTCCGATGGAAATTTTGGCCTTTTTGGGTGGATTTGGCTATTGAATGACCTTTTCCTCTAGCTTCTTAACCTTCTCATTCAACCCTGTAGCTTTTCCCACGACTTGTTATTTTTTAACAGGGACAATGTATAAAAATTATGCGCATATTTAGACCAAACAGGTCTATGCAAAGATATTTCCCACCGACCCGATTGTCATCGACCCGATTCCCACCAGCTCTGGGATTCCCAACTCCGAGACTGTCTTTCAAAGTAAGAGAGTTGCGTTGTACTCCCTCCAGTGGCGGAGACCGGGGTGGCCTGGCTGGGCCATGGTCCACCCCAAAAGAATAACTAATATGCCCATGGTAATTAATAAAATTAAATATTTATAATATAGATATTTGTGTGCGCAATATTTTATCGAGTTGAATAAGTAGCCGAGTGACAAACTGGATGTTTGTGATTCACCCTAGCATAGGGGTGTGGGGTTTGATCCTCCCTAACTAAGATTACACCACTCAGGCAAATACATATCGTTGAACAATAATGTTTTTCATATTTATATACATCTAAATTACACATTTGAAAATTTACATGTATTAAACACTTGATTTTTAAATTAATAAAAATGATTTTTATAAAAATTATACTAATTTTTACATTTTTTTCATCAAAAAACTTTAACATTCAATATTACTATACGTAATATTTTTTTTTAAAAAAAAATCAGATTTTATTTTCTTGGTAGTTTTAGAAAATAATATTTGGTTATTATAATTTTTTAAATAATAGAAAAATAAATATCTTTCAAGAAATACTCATTTACCTATTAATTTAAAGAGTTAATGTAAAGATGAACTCAAAAGTTTCCTTTTTGTGTGAATAAAACACAAATTTTTATCAATAATTTTTGTATCCAATATAAATTTTTGTTTGCAATTTAATTTTCAAATTTTGTTTATTTATTATATTTTTTAGTGTCCAATCCCAATATTATTTTTTGGCTCCGTCACTACTCCCTTAATTGGGTCCTTTTTATAAGAAACAAAACACAAAAATTACTAAGACCAATGAAATACATCGTAAATAGTTACCGTCATTTAAAATTCCTATAAATTTAAATTTCTTTCTTTTTTTTTACGCAAATTTTTTTTACGCAATTTAAATTTATTTCATGAATACCCCTATTTAATCACTCTTAATTTCACTAATTTACTTACTTTTATTCTTCTTTCTCATAATAAATAATGGTACAAATGAAATTAAACATCAAATATATTTAATAAGTGGTTAAAGTTTCTTATAAAAAAGACCAAAAATATTTTCATTTTTGTTCCTTATAAAAAGGACCAGAGGGAGTAATAAATACATATTATATTACTAATAGGGGTTTCATAAATATTCAAAAAAAAAAGGAAACTAATTTACCATCACTTTGAATTTAAATCATATATAATATTCATTCTCACATTACATGCATGACTCAAAGAATCATCTTTCATATAAGAAAAAAATGAAAGAAATATTATATTCTTTATAAGATATATTGTTTGGTATATTGTTGTTGCCGTTATTTGTTACAGTATTGAAATATATGACTATAGTCATATTTAATTCATGATAATAAGAAAATCAATCGAATGTGAATTATCAAATATTCATAAAATTTAAAATTAATAATATATTAATTGTTTTTATATTTTTTTAATTAATATCCATTACACTTAAATTTCTAAATTATAAATAAAATACTTAATTTCATATTAAATTCAAAATTAAATTATCGGTTACGAGTATATAAATTTGATCTCTAATTTGAATATTATTTAATGCATATTTTTTTTTCTCTTGACTAAATTACAAATTACTAAAGATCTTTTCCTTAAGAATTGGAGATAGGGACAAACTTTTTGTTCCCGATAATTCACAATTTCAAAACTATACCTAACTAGTATATAATTTGTTTTTGATTTTCTAGTCAAAAGAATTTGCCTTTTAGGTTTTGTTTAATTTTTATAAATTTGCAACTTACATTTTTTATATTCACCCTAACATCTGCAAGTTTTTTGTTGGAGCATGTCACATGAGTGCACAAACGAAACAATTCTAATGATACAATATTATTATGAGAGGCACCATTATTTTTGTTAGTCCAAAGCACAAAAAATCTCAAGGCTGACACCGATAATGAATATTTAGATTATAAGTTATGGTCCGATTTTTTTTGTAAAATCACGCGCCAAACTGTAATCTTTGTCTACAAACAAACAACAATGCAAAACTTCATAGAGGTGTTGGGCACGGCAAACAGGTCTAATCATAGAGGTGTTCGTATTTCATAGGTTATTTCTAAAATTTTATTGATAAAATAAATCTTATTCTTCAAATATATAGATTTTGAGTCGGATTGCGGGTTCATTCTCATCCCTAACTAGAAGACATAATAGTGGTATGGAGGAGAAGAAAATGAGAGTTGAAATTGTATTGTTAGTGCTGAATTAATCAATTAGGGGTTACACTAATGTTTTGAAATCATGCAAGGAACTTGACCCAAACTCCAACATGTAGAATCAAAATTATCCAACGAAATGAGACCCTAATTGTGTTGCTGATAGAACCAACATTATAAAGTTTTTGACCCAAGACAAAGGAAAAGTATATGAGATTCTTATATGAGCAATGCTATGATCACACCATTTAACATACTCTTTTAACACACTCCTATTATAATTTGCCACATCATCCATCTTTTTATTTATTTGACTTGGTAACTGGTTGTGCAAGTTGTTAAAGGTTATAAAAACCGCCGCTAATTTTTTTACACTTTTATCCTTGAACCTTCCTTTTTCTGTAAAGAGGGAGAGGACCTTGGAAACCCTTACTAATGGTGGTGCTTGAAACATCAACATAGGAGTGGCGCCGCCAACCTCTTCGAGATGACCAATTTCTAGTTTAGTCAATTTCTGGTCCTGAAATGGTGCCGACACCGGTGACGGTACAACTTCTTCGATAGATTAGGAAAAGCTCATCATTCCCAATTTGGTACCCATGACTCCAACAACCTCCAAGCTCATCAACACCACCGACCCTCTGTTTCTTTCATGCTACAATTTCACAAATTGAGAAGAGGTGTGGTTTTTAGAAATTGAATTTGAAAGTGGATTAGAAGAGGAGAAGGGTTGAAATTTAGAACAAGAAGAAATAGAAGAGAATGAAATGATGATGACAACACCTATCAATGCGGTATAGTCTCTACAGGTGTTATCTCTCTCTGCAGAAAAACAAAATTGAGGAGAAAGATTGTGAATTTGTGAAGTAAAAAAAAAATAGTACCAATTTTTTGTTACGTTTTGGCAAATATTTTTTTTTTTGGAAAATACATTTTGGCAAACTTGCTGGTCCGGTGACAGGTAAAGGGAATAGAAAGAAGGAATGATGTGGCATATTATAATTGGAATGTGTTAAAAGAGTGTGTTAAATAGTGTGACCATAACATTACTCTTCTTATATATAGCCTATTCTTGAAGTAGTAGAATTTATTTCCCACTACCATGCATTTATTAGATGCATCTTTACCTAGAAAATAAGCACAAACATGATTTTAAATTTCCACTGGCTATTGTAATGACTTAGAACACTACTGAAATATCTAGAGATACTACAAGAAAACTAAAGGTCCTCGAAAATTCCACCCATAAAATAAAATGAAAACTGCATATAAAATGAAGGAAATTGAACTTAATTGTTTTGTATTTAGTCCAATATTATTAGACCACAAATCAACCCAAAAGTGATAATTTTTATTGTCACGTGTTGGAGACAAGAATTATTCTCTCATGTTTTCTCTCCAATTGTTAATCTAATGATTCACAAAGGAAAAATATGTTTTTTTTCTCTCTTCTCAAGTGTTTTATTTAATTTGTGAACCATTAGATTAATAATTGAAGAGAAAACATGAGAGAATAATTAGGGAGGATCCAAATCCACAAATAATAAGTCATGAGTTTCTATAAAGCCACAACCACGAATAATTCAAAGTTCAAATGTGTGCTACCCAAATGATGTCAAAACCATCACTACTACAAAATAGAAAATAGACAGCGCACCTTAGACAACGCTTATTTGTATAAGCGCTATTAAAAGAAACACGGAAGCCTAAGACAGTGCTTGTGGCCAAAAGTGCTGTCTAAAGTGATAGTATTTAACAGCGGTTATCTTTAAGAAGCGCTATCTCTAACGTTAAGAAAAAAACAAAAAATTATGTTTCACTTTAGACATCGCTTTATTGGAAATCGCTATCTAAGGTCCTATATCTAAATTAAAAAAATTAAATAATAAAATTAAAATTAATGATATATATCTAAATAAAAATTAAAGATATATATCTAAATAAAATATATACTATATATCTTATTTAGTTTCATTAACCATAACTTTTAGATATAAATATACATATTACTCATTATATATTATACAATACAAAAATTCAGCTTGAACCCTAAATTGTTCATTCTTCATAATCCACCATGAACCCTTCATCCCCAAATTTCTTTTCTTCACAAAATCAATTCTCTTTAAACTCAGAAATCGATTCCCAGATCCCAAAAGAAACGCGATTCAAACCCTTGAACCCAAAAGAAAACGCGATGAACCTAATCTTTTCGATCGCTAATCCTTTCGGTCGGGTTGATTCTGGGCACAATCATTGAAATTAATCCGCTCAGTTGTTGATTGGTTCCAGAAAAGCGACGAACGACGAACCCTTTAAAGAAACACAAACTATTGTCTCGTCAAAACGCTAGGCTCACTCAAAGATAACGGGATTCTCGCAAGGTACTCACTCTTCAATTTGTCTCGTCAAGAATTTTTCTTCTTCTTATTTTGTTTCTACCTTGTGTGTTATGTGTGTGATATGTTTTTTGACGACGGAACCAATTAGTGGGCTTAGAGAAAAGTTCAAAATATGTATTCCTAATTATGGTAATCTTCAAGAGCTTGAAGCTAATATTATTAAGGTTGAACAATCTTCTGGTTCTGTTGGAGAAATATTAGGGTCGGTTAAATTGAGGGCAGTGACTGAATATATTGTGTGTCTGGTCTGTTTGTTTCCTTAAAGTGAAATCTAGATGAACCCCAGAAGCCTCGCACACACAAATCCTAGAAACCCTTCTATCGCAGCATTTCCCAAAACTTGTACTTTCAATCGATACATTTTCTTCAATGTCAAGAACAAGAAAAACTTCGACTCCTTGATTTCGAAAGTGAAGGAGAAAAAATGTTGGACTGACAGTCTCTGATATGTGTTTTCATTGTTGTTGCAATTTTTCATGATTTGATTTTACATTATTGGATTCACATGTTTCCCGTTCTGATTCATACCCTTTTCGATGCAAGGTTACTATTACCTAGAGTGCAGAAGATAGCAGCGCAGAGGACGGTTGCGATGATGACGATAAAATTGGAATCGACGACGGTTCATGTGCTTTCAATCTTATTCTATTTCGTAGATAAGCTCATTCGACAACCAATCTTGTTCTGCTTTATTTGTATAAATGTTGGTTTAGTTATTGTTTTCACTTCTTTTCAGTGGAAGTTGTTGATTTAAGCTTATAGCTTTCGGTTGGACTAGACATGCTTGAAACTACTCTAGTTGCAGTTCAATATATAATGCTTGATAAAGTTCTTGATGATACTGGTAGAAAGATTCTTTGTTCTGGGTTGTCTAAGATCATGCAATAGGTAACTCAAGATTTTTATGTTATATTTTCTTACATACTACATTGTGTGAAGTATTTTCATTTTTAGTAAGTACATTGTGTTTTCTTAAAGCTCGGTCAAAAGGATTCTCTTGTGAGTTAACTTTGTGGCATACAAATCCGTCAACCTGCTTAGGAATTGACTGAGTTTTGGCTCGTAATTGATGTCTTGTCTGTTCCTGTCATATTCTCTGCCCGGGTTTCTAATTCTATCGCTGATGTGGTTTCTAATTGCGAAAAGTGCAGGTATTACAAGTTCATGTTAAGTTGAAGGTTTCTCTTATTATTAGTAGTTGGGGATTAATCACTATATACAGAAAAATGATATTAAGTTAAGTTTTAGCTTTAAAATGAAGGTCTTCCTTATTTGTGATTTGGATTTGAAGGTATATAGGGCTAAAGTAAATGCTTCCTATATGTCAGTCCCTCTGTTTGCTTTTGAAGTTATTATACACATTCTCTAAAATTTTCCTTTTCTATATTCCATTCATACAATGTGTCTCTTCTTCAACCTTCTAATATTTCCCTTTGTGTAAGAGTTTTCCTAGCTATATACCAGATAAGGAGTGATTTTTTTTGTTTTTACTAATGAATTATGTTCCTATTTAGAGAGGAAAAGAAAAAGTATTAATTTTTTATCTTTTTTATAATGATTTTTTTTTTTGCTGTGACATGTAGATGTGGAGATCGGAAGAAACAAGTAAATTGTACTTTTGAGACACACTACATACATGAGCTCGGTATTGCCGGGAACTATACAAATTTGTTTCAACATAATTGGAATAAGAACTAAAGTCTCATATTTTATCTTCTTATAGCAACTACAATGATCTATTGGAAGAGCAATCTGATATCCTAGTCTGATCTACACATTTAAATATTAGAGTTGCAGATTTTGTTTATGGAGAAACAAGAGCATTGTGTAATGTAGAAATGTAGTTTAGAAAGTGTACATATCATTGAAATTACACTTACTTTGCATCTGTATTTTTGAGTATTTTGATAATTACCATATATTTATTAATATCATATTGAGGTATTTTGATAATTGAATTTTCATGTTTTTTAATATTATATAAATCAAATTCTATAAATATGTTTTCTAGTTGTTTGCAATATTTAAATTTAAAATGGAAACTGTGAAGAAAAAAGGAGTATATTACTATAACAACATTTTTATAAAGATAGGCTATGACAGCGTTTATGTTTAAAAAGCACTGCCTAAAGCCAGGTTATGACAGCGTTTATATTTAAGAAGTGATGTCTAAATCTATGTTATGACAGCGCTTATATTAAAAAAGCGCTGTCAAATGTTAGGCTATAACATTGTTTATTAATAGAAAGCGTTGTCTAATGGCAACATATAATAGCGCTTTAAGGAAAGTGTGATGTCTAATGATGACATTAGACAGCGTTTTTACTTGATCGTAAACCGCTGTCTATACTTTTAACAGCGCCAGAATAGATAGCGCTTTTAAAGCGCTGTATAAGGCAAAAAAAAGCGCTATCTAAAGCCATTTTTGGCATAGTGCATACAATTAAAATGAATAAAATATTCATTTTAGTGTACTTTTTATAAGTTTCTTTTTACATGCTTAATGAACTCATGATCTCATAACTTAATATGATTTCTGTCAAATGCGTTACTGAGTTGAATGAGGCGAGTCAAGTAATTGAACGAATTGCAAAAGTGAAGACATATTTATACATTTGATATTAGTTTCTTTATTAGTTAATGTTTTGACTGATTTTATTGATTCATGATGCAGGGAATCTCAACAAATGCTTTCAATAGTTTTATTTTTATTTAAAAAGTAGCAAAATTAGCTTTACTGGTCTAAGGTTTTGCTGGACTAGTTGATGGTGATGGGGAATTGCTAAGAATTTTTCTTGGATATGATTGTAAAGAATTTTGATTTAACCATTATCTACATTTTTTATAGTTGAAGGGTTTGTTCTTTTTCTCTTTTTTTTCCTCTTCTTATTTTCCTTTTTTTTTTAAAAGTAAAAAGTTAGACCAAATTAAATAATAATTTTCAAAAGCTCTAGTAAGAAAAAAACAGCTTCTCTATTTCAAAGAAAAATACTAATAAAGGAGTTTTAAAATAAGGTGATAATAATTACATTGCAACAACTTTACTATTATTTATCTTATTAATATTTTTAAATAAGTGTTTTTTTTGACTCCATCTTTAAGGGCCCGTTTGGATTAGCTTATTTTTGAGCTTATGCAAAATAAATTAAATTTTATGCTATTTTACCAGTTCACACTAATGAAAATTGTATTTTTATAAGTTATTTTATCATAAACTACATTGACAAACTTATAATAATACATAAAAATTGTATAAGTTTTTTGCATAAGCTCAAAAATAAGCTAATCCAAACAGACCATAAATAAGTTTTGTTTATAAAAAACAACTTTATCTTATTATCAAACATTTTTTAACCTCGGATTAAAAAAAAATCTTTTAACCATATTATAATTTAAAAAAAAAAAACTTTATATACTTTTTAAAATAAAAGTAAGATTTATCAAACAACTTTATCTTCAGTTTTGAAACTCTTACTACTAGCTTTTTGGCTAAAATAACTTCTACACCTAAAAAAATTTGGGCCAAACGGTACCTTAGAATATTTTGGCTACAGCCATGTTATTATGACACGGTTTCTATACACAGTATTTACACATATACCAAAACTATTCATTTATACTACTTCTTTTTCTATTTTTTTCCCTCTCTCTTCACTACAACACAGACAAACAACCCCTCTCTCTCTCTCTCTCTCTCTCACTCACTTGAGTCCGGCGACCAACACAACCACAGACTGACACCGGGCTACCGACTGACACTGGCTCTCTCTATTTCTATCTCTCGTCGGTGGTGATGGACAAGTCGGAGAAGATGTCGGTTAAGTGGTGGTGGTGGTTGTGGTCGGAGGCTGGTGGAGTCGGTGGAGGAACAAGGATGCGCACTGTTGTGGTGGCCGGAGGGTTTTTTGCAGATCCTGTGGTGGTTGTTGGAGGTGATGCTGGATGTGGTGGTGGACTCTGTGAAAGAAACAAAATAGGAAAAGATAATAGTTTTGGGTTTGACAAAATTGCCCTCCTTTTTTGTTGGTCAAATGGCAAAATTAACCTATAAAGAAAGTTGTGTAACAATATCATTTCTGTAAATAAAAAATAAAAAAAATTTAATGTATTAATGAACAGTAACGTATGGGTGTATGTTTGGTGTAAGTGACTGGTGTCATAATAACATTTCTGTTTTGGCTATGAGTTTTTTTGTATGATTATTAGTAGCCAAATGCTTTTGTATTGATGTTTGGTTATCAATGCATTATGTGTTGTTTTTATTTTTAAAAATAGAAAGATGCAAAATACTTGTTTCTTTTTTTGATAAAAAGGAAAAAAAAAAGTCATATTACTGTCATAGTTTTGATAAAAAAGTATTAAAGATCTGTGAAGATGGGGACAAATGTTCCCCCGTAGCGGGGATCAAGGACTGAGAATAATTTGGAGGCGAGGCGAAGAATAGAAAAGCTTCCTCCAGACATTCCCTGCTACGTTAACATCCCTATGTGTAAGCAAGGCTTGTGCTAGTGTAATATTAAACGCAGTGCAATTAATGTCTTAAAATTTTTTTTAAAAGAAAAGAAAGAAAATGAGGGAGCCGCGCTGTAGGCATATAGCCCATAAACACATTAAGTTAGTACATGTTTAATTTTATTTAGATTAATATTTTGTCATTCAAGAAAATAGAAATTAATTCAATTAAACATGACAACGAGGAGTGCTGTTTAGTAGAATTTCATTACAAATATCAATGACTTGATAAGCTGAACAATTTATTTTTTAAAATTAAATACGATTTAAACCAAAATCATAAATGACATTGTATCATCAATTTTTTTTTTACTAAGATTACTATGAAAACATAAAGGACTACTACAAGCGTCACAAAAATCCATGTAATTGTGATACAAAATAAGATAAAAGTGACAATCGCGGCTATATATGAAATAAGGCTCGCTTCTATACTTGATGTTATACATGATAGCACCAAAATGTATAGGATCAAGTTGATTTTGTTGTTGTTGTTGTTGTTATTGTTGTTGTCGTTGGAGAGATGATGTCGTGCAATACCAAATATTACTATTTGAAAAAATAAAACAAGAGCAACAAGTGAGAGTACTATGGTAGTCTCATGTTCTGCCATGAACTTAGCAAAATGTGCCATTGTAGCAGCAAAAATAGTCAAAAACATGGAAAATATTGCGGTGATCAGAGCCATTTGCTCAAACCTCCAATCTCTGCCGTTGATCATGTTCCTATATTTAAATAGAGATTAGATAATTCAATGCTTGTTCAGTTTTTATTTTATTGACTTTAAAGAAAGAAATTAAAAAAAAAAAAAAAAGATTGTTCAGTTTTTTTTTTTTTATTGACTTGAAAGAAATTAAAAACAAATTAAAAAAATAATAAAAAATAAAATAGGGATTGAATACCTTGAAATAAAGGGTTTAGATTCTTCTATCAATATCACCATGCTTTTTTCAGTATCACAATAACAAACGTATGTAGATACACACACGTTTATAAGTCGCTTTCTTCAACTGCATGCATAGAGATTAAAAGCAACAAAAGAATGAATAGTATGAGGGCAAAAATAAAGAATAAGAATATTATATGAATTGTGTTATTTATATTTCATTTCATTTCAATTGTGCTGTTTATATACAAGTACAACCAGAGCACTAGTAATGATACATTAAAGAATAAGAATTGCTAGAAATAACATATTGCTATTGAGTAAGCAAATACAATGATGTGCCATAATCACAATGATTCTCCTAATTAATTAGATGACAAATCATCCATTATGCATGAAATATATAACTTCTCTCACGACAAGAAAATATGTGAATACTCAATGGCTAGTTTCTCATCTCATCTCATATACTAGTAGTACAAGAATCATAAAAGGGACTCACTCATGATATTTCACTAATAAGTTGCTTGAAATTTCTAAGTTTTGACATAATTTGACACATTAACCAAATATTTGAAGGAATTACCCATTTTTTAACAAAGAATCCACCATCTTATTTTTCTCTAATTAAATATCAATTGCGGCCAGTTTCTCATCTCATATTAGTACAAGAATCATAATAAAGTAAAATCTCCACTTTGATATGAGATTATTATCATCCGACATTTCTAAAATCCTTTAGAAGTATTTTTCTGTTACAACGTTATAGGTATGTCTAATTAACTCCCATAAATTTATGGATTAAGTGTAACATATCCTGGTTTGATTAGTAGCTTGTGGTGGTTTGTATAGAGATAGATCTGGTGATTTTATAGGTGGATTTGCAGACAATTTAGGATTGACATCTAATATGTTTGCTGAATAAACGGGTACAATCCATCCATCCTATTGAGATTGCTCAACACAAAGTATATATATTAGGAATTTGAACTTTCAAAAAGACAAGTATATATATACATTAAGAATTAGGATAATAATATCATAAAAACAGAAACAATACCATACATAATCTGCAGCAAACCAAAAAGATCCATAAAATAACAAGATAAAATGCATTGGAAGAAAATATTATGAGTCTTGTTTTTCTACCAAAGACTAGGCATGAACCACAAACATCGAATAATACGACGACGACCTTGTGAGGAGCGACCTAGAGGGAAACGTGTAATTGTCTTATCCTTTAAAGAGAAGACGCCAAAATCATACTGCTCCTCCCGCAGCATAAATGGATCATCGACGAAGAAAACAAAATTGCCTCCATTCAACTCTCCACGAAGCTTAATTTTCTTGGCAGATAAAACTTGAATTCCGGTGTAATCCATCAACAAAATACGATCTCCCAAGTCATGAACCTCTATCCATCTTGAGCCAGACATGTCAAGTTTAAACACACGAAATCCTTTTGTCGTCTCACAAATTGTGTCATAAAAATGAAGAACTAACAAGATCTCATCCTTATCTCTTGCCAGTAATAGAGAATAGGTTTATAATAATTGTTGTTAACTAAATATGAATTAGTGTGTAATTAGGTGAGCTGTAATAACTGCTGATGTGGCAAATGCCAGCTTGCAATAGTCAAGCAATAAGTCAAAGCCCTATATATAAGGTGCTTCACTCTTGTAATATCAAGAAAGAATGACCAAAATGAATGAGTTGATTTACTTTCTCATTATGGTATCACAGAGCTCTAGGTTCGTTTTTTTCTCCTTCATCCTCATAACCGTTTCAGTTACAAAGTAACAAACTCAGTTACGAGTATCAATGGCGTCGTTGGAAGATCAACAACCGCCTCAGATTGGAGCCTCCGCCGCCATGAATCTACCATCAACCACCAAAGATTCGTCCAAATCTGGACTCACTCATTCTCTCACAATCAAGTTAGATGAGAAGAACTTCTTGCTATGGAGTCAGCAAGTTAACGGCGTAATAACGGCGCACAATCTTCACCGATTTGTGACAAATCCAGAGATTCCGCTGCAATTCTCCTCCGTCGCCGATCGTCTTGATAACAAGAACTCCGAAGAATACCAAAAATGGTTGCTGAAAGATCAAACGCTGTTTACCTGGTTACTTTCCACCATCTCTGATAGCATCTTGCCGCGATTCCTGAGCTGCAGACACGCACACGAAGTTTGGGATCAAATCCACAAATACTTCAATGCGATTCTCAAAGCTCGAGCTCGGCAACTCCGATCTGAATTGAAGAATACCAAGAAGCTCGCAAGATCGGTCAACGAGTATCTCCTACGCATCAAATCGATCGTAAACTCTCTAATTGCTGTTGGTGATGTTGTCTCAGATCGAGAACAAGTAGATGCCATTCTTGAAGGTCTGCCTGAGGAATTCAATTCCTTTGTGATGATGGTGTATAGCAGGTTTGATACACCTTCTGTTGAAGATGTTGAAGCGCTTCTACTTCTCCAAGAGGTACAGTTCGAAAAGTTCAAGCAAGAACTCGCCAATCCAAGCGTCTCTGCTAATGTTGCTCAAGTGGAAAGGAAGTCTCACAGTCCCAATGATACCTCTGATGATCAAGAATCTGGCACTGAACACTACTATGTGAATGCTCAACGCAAGAGAGGGCGTGGAAGAGGACGTGGCAATAGTCGTGGCAAAGCTCAAAAATCATCCAACAATGGGAAAACGCGCTGCCAAATCTGTACTAGGCCTAACCATGATGCTGCCAATTGCTGGTACAGGTATGAACCACCTAGACCTAACTCTAGAAATTACAATGCTAGCACTAGAGCACCATCACCTTTCAATCCCTATCCACGCCCTTCTGCACATCTAGCTATACCTCAGTACTACAACCCTATGAGTGACATGGATGCTCATTCCTCTGCCTCTTGGTACCCTGACTCTGGCGCCTCACATCACCTCACATACAATCCCAATAACATGGCTTACCGTGCTCCTTATCAAGGCCCAGATCAAGTCATGATGGGCAATGGCCAAGGTGTGTCTATACATTCATTAGGTCATTCATCCTTTAAATCACCTGTTAATCCTAATGTGCATTTCAAGTTAAATGAACTGCTTCATGTTCCTCATATTTCCAAAAATCTTTTATCTGTCAGTAAATTTACAAAGGATAACAATGTGATCATTGAATTCCATCCTCAATTGTGTTATGTAAAATCACAGGATTCTAGGCAAATTTTGCTTGAAGGCACTGTTGGCTCAGATGGCTTATACAAATTCAAGCCTTTCAATTTCATTTTCAACAACAGTACCAGCCCAAACTTTATGTCAAGTCAGGCTTCATCTTTTACTCAGTCCAAGCCTTTAGCTTCTAGTCATTTTTCTGCTTTGAATAATAGCAATATCCATTGTAATACTGCTTTGTCTAGTAATCTTGTAGACAGTGAGTACAATAAGTGGCACCTAAGACTAGGCCACCCTCACCATAAAGTAGTTCAAACTGTTTTAAAATGGTGTAATATCTCTTACTCTAATAAAATGAGGTCTGATTTTTGCACTTTCTGTTGCATTGGTAAGTCTCACAAAATCCACGCTCCCTTATCTACTACTAAATACACTCAACCATTTGAAGTCATCCACAGTGATTTATGGGGTCCTGCTCCCTTTCAATCCTATTATGGGTACAATTACTACATAACCTTTGTTGACACCTACACCAAGTATACCTGGATCTATTTTTTGAAACAAAAGTCTGATGCTTTAAAAGCATTCAATCAGTTCTTAACCTTCATACAAAATCAATTCAAAGTAACCATTAAAGCATTACAAACTGATTGGGGTGGGGAATTCAGATCCTTCACCACTCTACTCAACACATTAGGGATTCAACACAGAGTAACTTGTCCCCATACATCACACCAAAATGGAACTGTTGAGAGGAAGCACAGACAAATTGTAGAAATGGGTCTCACTCTACTAGCCCATGCTTCTATACCACTAAAGTTCTGGGATCATAGCTTTACACAGGCAGTGTACCTAATCAATAAGCTACCAACCAGTGGTCTACCCTCTTTTCAGTCACCTCACTATACTTTATTCAAAACCAAACCTGACTATTCTCAAGTTAAAATTTTTGGTTGTCTATGCTTCCCCCATCTGAGACCATATAATAAACACAAGCTGCAGTTTAGGTCCAGCCCATGTGTCTATCTGGGAGTCTCCCCACATCATAAAGGTCACAAATGCTTGGATGAAAATGGAAGAATCTATGTGTCTAAGGATGTTGTTTTCCATGAGTCTCAGTTTCCTTACTCTGTCATGTTTAGTCAGTCATCTACTTCTAATACACCACAGGCACATGAATCTCTCACTGACACAGTCACCCCTATAACTGACCCCATCTTACCTTCAAACCAAGTACCTTTGGATATAACTCAACATACAATATCTCCATCTGACCAATCCTTTACCTCCACAATTCCTTCCCTCATACAATCCAATATACAAACCAATGACTCAGACACTACTATCAAGGTTTCATCTCACTCATCTGGCAATGAACAACATCAAAATAAACACTCTATGATTACTAGGGGTAAGACTGGCAATCTTAAACCTAAAGTGTTTCTTGCCAACCTTGAACCCACAAACCTGAAAAGTGCTTTGTCTGACCCTAACTGGCTTCAAGCAATGAATGCTGAATATAAAGCCTTACTAGATAACAAGACTTGGTCCCTGGTACCTCTACCACCTCACAGGAAAGCAATTGGCTGTAAATGGATTTTTAGAATCAAGGAAAACCCAGATGGTACTTTGAATAAGTACAAGGCAAGACTGGTAGCCAAGGGTTTCTTACAGAAAGCTGGATTTGACTTCACAGAAACATTTTCACCTGTTGTCAAACCTGTCACAATCAGGATCATTCTTACTTTAGCAGTCACTTACAAATGGCCTGTTCAGCAAATTGATATCAACAATGCTTTCCTTAATGGCCTTCTACAAGAAGAGGTTTACATGACACAACCAGCTGGCTTTGAGGTCTCTGACAAGTCCTTAGTGTGCAAGCTTCACAAGTCCTTATATGGTTTGAAGCAGGCTCCACGTGCCTGGTATGATAGACTCACTCAAACACTTCTCCAGATGGGTTTTGTAAAAAGTAAGTGTGATCCCTCTCTCTTGCTTCTTCATCAGAATGGAACATGCATCTATGTTTTGATCTATGTAGATGATATCTTGATAACTGGCTCTGCACCCCATCTCATAACTGACCTAATTCAAAAACTAAATATGAAATTTGCTCTCAAACAATTGGGAGAGGTTGATTACTTCCTGGGAATTGAAGTGCATCACTTGCCATCAGGAAGCTTCTTGCTCAATCAAACCAAATACATCAGAGACTTACTTATCAGAACAAGCATGGAAAACTCAAAGCCTATAGGTTCACCAATGGTCAGCAGCTGCAAGTTGAGTAAGTTTGGCACTGATTCAATGACTGATCCTACCCTGTATAGATCAACTGTTGGGGCACTACAATATGCCACTCTAACCAGGCCAGACATAGCCTTCAGTGTGAATAAGGTTTGTCAATTCATGTCACACCCATTGGAATCTCACTGGAAAGCTGTGAAAAGGATATTAAGGTATCTGCATGGCACAGTGAGCCATGGCTTACTAATTCATCCCTCACCATCAAGCCCTCCCTTCTCTCTCAAGGCTTACAGTGATGCTGACTGGGCCAATGATCTTGATGATAGGAAATCTACCTCTGGCTCATGCATCTATTTTGGGTCCAATCTAGTTTCATGGGGCTCCAAAAAGCAAGCTCTTGTGGCCAGATCCAGTACAGAAGCAGAGTACAGGAGCATGGCCAACACAACTGCAGAGTTAATTTGGATACGGTCTCTTTTGCATGAGTTACAAGTTCCTTGTCACACTCCCACTCTGCTGTGTGATAACCTCAATGCAGTCTCACTGGCTCACAACCCAGTCCTACACTCAAGAACAAAGCACATTGAACTAGATATACATTTTGTCAGGGAAAGGGTCTTAGCAAAACACCTGAATGTTTTACATGTTCCTGCAGTGGATCAACTAGCAGACCCTCTGACCAAGCCTCTCTCTCCTGCAAATTATGCAACAATAAGAGCCAAACTGAAAGTGTTTCCCTTAAATGAAACCACTTCAGTTTGAGAGGGGAATAATAGAGAATAGGTTTATAATAATTGTTGTTAACTAAATATGAATTAGTGTGTAATTAGGTGAGCTGTAATAACTGCTGATGTGGCAAATGCCAGCTTGCAATAGTCAAGCAATAAGTCAAAGCCCTATATATAAGGTGCTTCACTCTTGTAATATCAAGAAAGAATGACCAAAATGAATGAGTTGATTTACTTTCTCATTAGCCAGCATACAGGTCTGACGACTATTATCAGTTCCCTTTGGTATTTGCTCTAGTTGTAGCTTTTCAAATGGAATGTTGTTGGAGTCTCTCAGATTAAAAACAAAGACAGATCCTGAAGTATTCATAGCATATAATTTCCAATCGAGAATCACAAACTCATTGAAGTTTTTTTGTTGAGATTCTTTGTTGGAAATTAAAGTCCATGATTTATCGCCGACTTTCCAAAAAGCTAACTGTTGTGCTGTTCCACATTGAGCTTGAGCAAAAGCCACCACAAGAAAGTCCGAGGAATATGGCGCAGAAGAGAAGACAAGTTTAACCGAAGTATTAATAGATTTATAACTATAATTTTGATTATAACTATAAATATGATTATAATTAATTATATTCTCTTGACCAGAAAACAATGGCAAATGTGGGAGAAGAAATCCTTCAGCCGACATGGGATTGGTAAAAAACAGAAGCAAACTCTGGTATTCTCTTGACCAACTCTTTCTCTTTAGTACTCTTCGCTCCATCATTCAAGTGATTTGTTATATGGTTGTTGGTTATGGAAAAGATGAGAAAGAGAGAGTAAAATATTCTTGAAAGTATAAATGTTAATGTTTTTTCTCTTATATTTTAAGATAAAAAATGAGGTTTTTTCTTTTATATTTTGAGACGCATGAAATATTTTACTAAAAGATATTAACAACATAGAGAATGACACCATATGCAGTTTAAATTTTGAATGATTAGTGATTGCACTTGGAATGAGCCTACTAAATTAATGGATAAATCTTTATAATAAAGTCGTGTTATTTTAAATAATGATGATAGAACCTGACCGATTAAGTGGATGTTTGGTATCATATGTCAGAATTACAGTGATCTGCTATGAATACAAGTTATAATTTCAGTAAAATCACGATTGTAGTTTCTGCAATTTCATGGTGGATTACTATGATTCTGACACACCTACCATGATATCAAACATAACCTATGTTGTTAAAATAAAGGGAAAAATATTCTAATTTCGTTAAATTCCAAAAACATTGGGAATGTTACCGTGAAAGTTATTACTTTGAAGATCAAATGAAGTGAGATGTGTTATGCTTGAAAGTAATGATGAGATCTCACCTGTAAAATTGTTGTCTGCATTGCAAGGCTCATGAATGTCAGTTGAGTAAGGCTCCACAAATATGGCGGAACCAACCCATCAAAAATAGCATACAGAAAGGTGTAGCAAAGCAGAATTGTCCTGAATCCTGATGGTTGCATAATGAGCAAGTACAAGAAGGAAATAGAGTAAGCAGCAATAAGAACAAGTGGAGAAAATAAGAGTTAAAAATATAGATATATCTATATGTTGAAATTAGATTTAACAATTTATTAACAATTAGATTTAACTCTCCTCTTTATATTGTTCTTTACTTGAGGATTTTAGATTTAACAATTTATTAGCTTGTCATATTTATTTTGTTTGTATGTTGTTGTCTTCTATGAACAATTAAATTAAATTATTGTTAACTACTATTAAGACTTGACATTTTACAAGCCATCATTTCTGACCATGATAAAAAAAACATATATTTTGTACCCGTGAGTTTAGCTTAATTGGTAGGGATATCGCATTTTATATGCGGGGCTGAAATTTCAGCCCCAGACACCCGCCATTTATTCGCCTTAAAGGTGGAGTTTCTAGTCACTAATAAGGATATCATATTTTGTTGGCAAATATGAATTTAATCTTAGAGAAAGAGGCCTCCTCTTAAACATAAAAACACATAAGAACTACGACGGGTTCCCTAATACTAATAGAAAATCCTCACAATTACTTCATAGTAAAATCAATGACATGTTTTATGTTTTCCTTCTTTTATAAGTAATGTGTAGATGGGTGCGCGCGCAAATGCAGATATCAACTAGTTTCTGCACAATACTTTTCACATGAATTCCCGATGGTTTGTCATTCATAAATAGTTTACATATCTTTAATCTTTATACAAGAGTTCAGGTAACATTCTGAGACAATGGATCAGCTACTATTGTGATGGTGATTAGGGGTTTATTGTTAGTTTGTTAATTAAGCATTCTATTGTATTAGATATATGGTTACATTCTGTTAATGAGTTAGTTACTTGCTTAATTGTCATTAGCTGTATAGAAGTATAAATAAATAGCTTAGCTCTATTGTAATTGCTTATTCATTCAGATCATAAATCAAGTATTAGGAATTATAATTTTCAAAAAGACAAGTATATAATTAGGAATTAGGATAATATCATGAAAACAGAAACAATACCTGCATAATCTGCAGCAAACCAAAAAGATCCATACAAATGCATTGGAAGTTATATACATATGAGTCTTGTTTTTCTACCAAAGACTAGGCATGAACCAAAAACATTGAATAATACCACCGTCACTTACTTGTGAGGAGCGACCTAGAGGAAAACGTGTAATTGTCTTATCCTTTAGAGAGAAGACGCCAAAATCACGCTGCTGCTGCCGCCTCATAAATGGATCATCGACGAAGAAAACAAAATTGCCTCCATTCAACTCTTGAGGAAGCTTAATTTCCTTGGCAGATAGAACTTGAATTCCAGTGTAATCCTTCAACAAAATACGATCTCCCAAGTCATGAACCTCTATCCATCTTGAGCCAGACATGTCAAGTTTAAACACACGAAATCCTTTTGTCGTCTCACAAATTGTGTCATAAAAATGAAGAACTAACAAGATCTCATCCTTATCTCTTGCCAGCATGCAGGTTTGACGACTATAATGAGTTCCCTCTGGTATTTTCTCTAGTTTTAGCTTTTCAAATGTAATGTTATTGGAGTCTCTCATATCAAAAACAAAGACAGATCCTGAAAGAGAAAAATGCATACTCATAGCATATAATTTCCAATCAAGAATCACAAACTCATGGAAGTTTTTTTGTTGAGATTCTTTGTTGGAAATTAAAGTCCATGATTTATCGCCGACTTTCCAAAAAGCTAACTGTTGTGCTGTTCCACATTGAGCACAAGCCACCACAAGAAAGTCCGAGGAATATGGCGCAGAAGAGAAGACAAGTTTAACCGAAGCACTAGTATATGTATAACGATAATTATAATTAATTATATCGGCGGCCTCCTCTTGACCTAAAAACAATGGCAAATGTGGAAGAACAAATCCTTCAGCCGACACCGGATTGGTAAAATACAGAAGCAAACTCTTGTTTTCCACATAATGATATATTTTTTGAAAAACTAACCATCCATGCATGGACATGACATGAATTCCATCAAAATCAAAATAACCCTCCCAAGTTTTGGTTGGGATGGTATAAGAGGTATCTTCTTGTGTGATGTCCGACATAATGGCGGTAATGGCAGGATTGTCATGAGAGTTATAGATAAAAGTAGAAGGAAACAAGATCAAAAAGGGGAATTGAGAAGCATGGCGAGGCATTGGTGATGCGCTAGTAACATATTTGTTTATAACTAGAGCATCATCAATTGCGCCTCGCCAAGAGCGACATATTTGTCGACACTTGAGGTAATCAACCAATGTCAGCTTTCGTAGAATCTCTTCCAATATATCTCTATGGATGTCTGACCAACTCTTTCTCTGTAGTACTCTTCGCTCCATCATCTCATCCATCATTCAAGTGATTCAACTCTTATGGACGAGGAGTATATTGATATAGTTTTTTGTGTTTTTGTATTGCGGAATTTGGTGAGATATAATTTTAGGAAAAAACTCTCCTCAAATATAAGTTATATGAAGAATACTAAAGTTCTTATTCTCATTGAAAATCATACTTATATTGCTCTTTATATAGAGCTACATAAAAACAAATAATATCTTTAAATTATAAACTAATCCTATAAATTCTAAACAAATCCTAAATATTCTTAACAAAAATATAAATCTTAAACCCTAATATTATTTTATTTCAAATATAAATATAAAACTATATTTAAATATAAAATCTTTTAAAAAAGATATTTAGGCATTATTCCGAACATATATAGCAAAATTAAATCAAATAAAAATCTCTTAACCTGTTTTCTTTTTGTTAGGAAACACAACTCTTTAATAAAAGGTAGAGGCTAGACAAGTTAAACGTGAACTTGATATAAGAGAGATGAGTGTACTTATATATGTTTTCTCTAAAATCTTATCTTCACTTAACAAAAAGATATCTTTCTTTTTTTTATTAAAAAAAGATAGTATATCGTTTAAAAAATAAAAAATATGATTAGTCAAAAAAATATATACTATAAAATTGAAATGAATGAATATAATATCTTGTTTTTGTAGAAAAAAAAATATTAGTCCCATGAGTTGATAGATCACATAATAAGAGATAAGGACATATGAGTTAGAAAGGATAAAAAAGAAAAACAAAAAGATATGATTCACTATATTTTTTTTTTGAAAGGAGATATGATTTACTATATAAATAAATTTTTATTCGCTTAAATACCGAAGATTTTTGCGTCAAAAAAAAAGTAACGAAGATTTATTCCTATCTTTTCATAAAAAAAAGAAAAGATTTATTCTGTTTTATTACAAAAAAAATTATTCCTTTTTTTTCATTATAATTTTTTCTTTTTTTACAAGTGGAAACATTATCCTAGTTTTAGTGTACTTATATGTTTTAGAAAATATTTATGCTACCCAAGATCACTCGGATTATGGGTGCGTTTGTTTGTGATTTTTTTTTTTTTAAAAAAGATCATTATTTTTAATTTATTTTTGATGTGTTTGTTTTAGATTTTCATAAAAATCATTTTGTTAAAAAAATCATTTTTGAGTTTAGAATAAAAAGCTATTTCCAATTGATTCTCTCAAAATCTATTTTTTTAAAAACATGGATCATGCGTTTGTTCTCAAAAATAATTTTTATAATTGTAAACAAACACAAAACAACTTTAAATTTTTTTCAAAATTTCTACAAATGCACCCTATATGGTATGGATCTCTTCCAACTTAATCAGAGTTCATGGGATAGAAATTTGATCTGGGAATGCAACAGTTTTAAATTATCTTGAGAAAAAGCTTTATCCACTCTTTATGGTTTTATCTGGCATAAGAGATTAATCTCTACAATTTTGCACAGAAAAAACCCGATTCAAACCAACAAAAAGAAAATTTTGATGCTGATCAAACTTCTCACCCATTACGTAACAAAAAAAATCTCTTACCCATTATTTTAGTTTTGCCTGAATATCAATTATCGTATTGTATGTGTAACAACTTCAAATTTCAAGAACATATTAAATAGGGCTTTGGCCTCCACAACATAATATTTTTTCTTCCAACTTTTTTTTTTCTAATTGAATTTCTTATTATTATCATTTTTCACTTCAATTTCTATTGTTTATCTTTCTTATTGATCTCAAATTCAAATTCCTATATGCTATCAACCCCATTATATTTTATAACAAACTCCACATACAATCATTCAACCACTTGTATATATATATATATACATGTAAAATTAGAATTCTCAGTCATAAAAAAAATGGTTGAATTAGTTTTGGTCCTTCTTCCTCTTCCCCCTCTCAACTCATTTTCAGCCATCACTCAACCACCACCAAGTATAATGGTAATAAATGTCAATTTAATTATTAATATTATAATAATGTACAGGTGCTCTAACATTTGGAAGACCTTGACTGACAGTTTAGTTGTTCCCTCCATATTTTCAATTTGATCTATCATCCCCACGCGCTCATTATTTATTTAAACACTTTTTTTCTTCTTCATTACGTACTACCAATTTGTAAGTTGTAACTAACCTGAATGAAAAGTAGTTGTAAAGAAAAGTTATAAAAACAAGTTATATATATATATATTATTATGCTGTTAACTCATTTCATTAAACCAAAATCTCTCATTTCAATTTCAACTCTCACTTTCTTCTCCTTCACGCCACTACTAACTATGTCTTCCTCTTCCTCCACCGCCATTAACGATGCTAAACACGGTTTCTCTCGTCCTGAAATGTACAAACAAAACCTCGTCGGAACAGTTGAATCTTATGATCGCCATGTCTTTCTTTGTTACAAGAATCACAAAACTTGGCCTCCGCGTGTTGAAGCCTCTAAGGATGATCCACTGCCTAAACTCATTGCTACTGCTTTTAAAGCTCGTAAAAATGACATAGTTGTTAAGGTAATTAATTGCTTAATCACTAATTTATTACCTCAATTGCATAATTAGTATCTAATTTTGGTGTTATAGTTTTACAATTTGATTGGTTTGGTTGTTTGTAGACGAAGATTACGGTTTGTGAAGCGCGTGAGGAGGATGGTTTCTTCGATGGTGATCTATTGGTTTTCCCCGAAATGATCAAATACAGGTATCATAAAATAAAGTCAAATTGTTTTTGTAAGTTTTATTCGAGAATTTGTAAAAATAAACTGAAAATAGTTTATGAACATGTCATAAGTTGTTTTTGTAAATTCTCAGGAACGGTCATGTAAGATAAGTTCAAATAAGTCGATCCAAACATACTCATCTTATGGGCAAGTACTCCTGTAGCCCGTAGGTGGATCTTTTTAGTTTCGTGGTGTGTTTCGTCTTCGAGGCTAAGACAATTATGTGATTGGTGTTCTTTTGACAAAAAAGGAAAAAGAGGAAAACAAATGAGTTCACTTTTGAGGCACAAAATTGTGTGTCTCATTAAGTGATTATATTCTATTCTATATCTACATGTTTTAATTTACTGTAATTAAGTTTGCTAACCGAAAAAACTAACTAAATGATCGACTGATCAAATGAATTAGTCACACGCGTTAAACGAAATTGACCTTAAAATAATTTTTTATTTTTTTTATTTTGATTTTAGATTTCAGCTTTTAGCTTGATATCTTTATGTTGAGAATGGTTTATTGCTGTTTGATTGAAAGGGGTCTGAAGGAATCAAATGTTGATAGCTTTTTCGACGATGTTATGGTGAGTGGTAAATCATGGGGTGGTGGAGTGCAGGAAGCAATGACAGGTTCATATATTTTTGTGTGTGCTCATGGAAAGCGCGACGTAAGGTGTGGTGTTTGTGGGCCTGTGCTCATTGACAAGCTCAACGAAGAAGTTCAGCTCCGCGGATTGAAGAACCAGATATCTGTTATGGCATGTTCTCATATTGGTGGCCATAAGTATGCTGGGAATTTAATCACATTTAGTCCTGGACCAGATAGAAAGATTATGGGTCATTGGTAAGGTCTCACACTTGTATTATATATCCTCTCTTAGAATTATGGAACATGGTTTTGATCCGATGTCTCGTTCGGTTAATCGATACAAGGACATTATGATCTGATAATTAAATTGTAGGATCTAATAGTTAATTTACAGGTATGGCTATGTTACTCCTAATGATGTGCCTGCCTTGTTGGATCAACACATTGCCAAGGGACAGATCATACAAAAACTATGGAGGTTACCACTCTTTTTATTTATTCTTATTTTGCATAGTACTTACAAAAACTATGAACTTGTTTCCTTACACAACACCATTTGAGAGAATATGATTAATGCATGATTTGATTATATGATCTTAAGATAGTGAAACCCTTTGTCCATGAAGCTATTGCACTGTTGAATCACAGTATTCCCGCAGCCGAGCTGACTGGGAGCAGTACCTTTTATGCTCCTTTGTGACAGTAATTTTCTCTTGGGCTTAATTATCTTCATTCATCACAATCAAATATATTCAGTTACCTACAATAAACTAATTTCACATGCTCACAACATGCTATACTCCCTTTATTAACTGAGCTTTTCGACTCAATTCTTCGATGCTACTCCACTCGAAATTCACCATCACTCCATATGATTTTGCCTGATATGCCCATTTTCTTGCTCTCCTTCTTCACACCAGGACAGTAAGTTGCAAATTCCTTTTACAACTTACCCTCCACCATTCAACCCTATATAAATCAAAGGATTCGGACACGAATATGGAAGGTCGTATCAAGAACCTTTGACCTTTGCACTTAGCCACCTCAACAGACTTTCATTCTTCCACTGTTGATTCTATATTCAATTCATCATCACAAAATAATTTTAAGGATACATTGTTCGTACGTAAATTAAGACACAATAAATTAATCAATTATAATGTGTGCTTTAGAATAACATATTCTTAAACTACTATTCTTTTGTGATATAATGGACTTATCAAGATGATCAATGTTATATTTCCAAATGGATATATACATTAGTTGATTAAGGAGTGTTTTAAATGTTAGAAATCTGCTTTGTCCCCCTGATGTCTAGATGTTCATTTATAAAAAAAAAATTCATTAGTCGTAGACATTAGTAGCTTTAAGGAGTGTTTATTTAAAGTTTGCTTGTAGAGAGGGTGACTAAATTTTTCTGTATGAAATTGTTTCAGAGGCCAAATGGGGCCACCTATTGCTGAACTTAAGGGAGCAAATGATCAGAAGCTGCTAGCTAAGGGAGTAGAATGTAGTAACAACAATGATAATGTGGTTGGTTGTTGCCAAGGTGTTGATGGAGGTTCATGTTGCAGAAGTGAAAATTTTGAGCAAAACAAAGTGGTTGGTGAAACAACAGAAGCACTTCAAAAGCAGGGTAACAAATTAGGTTGGAGTTGGCCTATATTTGGTTTCAAAAAATAAATAATAAAATATTTGTAATTTCGTATTATTAATGAGAAGTTTATAAATAAAGTATGAAATTAATTCATATACATTATTGGTGTATAGATTTTTTACATCGTAAGGGTAATTGAAACATAAAATAAACGTAAGGGACCAAATATGCAGTTTAGCCAAATTGAAAATAACAACTAGCAGGAAACTTGAGCAATCACAGAATCATGTACATCTTACTCAAGGTATTCTTATTTGTAAATGACAAGCATACTGCATATGCCCAAACCTTTAATTCAACATACTCAAGCTTCATTTTAAATGTTATTATTGGTGACAGATCTCCATTATATGCGCACAAAAATTTATCATTTGTTGTAGATTTTCACTCATTCTATGCTTAGTTGTGCATTTGATAGCATGTTGGAGCCAATTGTGACAAATTCTGTGAAACTAATACATGTGCAGTGTAGGTGGGAGAAATACAATGAAATCATGATACCAAGCTCACAAAAATGTGTTATCCTAATGAAATCATGTAGCTATGATGTATCTGTGTAAAATCTTCCAATAGTACGTGCAGCTATATGCTATTAAGTAAAGATATGTGTTTTAACCAAAGAATTTCAGTAATTAAACAGTCAATCCAATCCAATCAAACGTGACGGAAAAGCAACAAACACCACACAAAGACGGGAAATCAAACTTATTTAACTGAAAAACATATGAAAAGATTAATACTGATTATTGTGTGCATCAGGAATTTCCATAAAAACATGATCTAAGAACATACTAGAGAAGTTGGGTACAAGATTCATAAAAAAATATGGATTGAAAAACAAGTTATTCTTTACAATCGTATTTTTTACAATTTTCGTGGGTTATAGACTACGAATTTTGCTATTTTTCCTAAACTCGGTGAAAAAAATAAAATGTCATTGAATTCTTACCTAAATGGATCCAAAGACATACTAGAGGTGTTGGGAACAAGATTCATAAAAAATATGGATTGAAAAAGAAGTCATTCTTTACAATCGTATTTTTTACAATTTTCGTGGGTTATAGACTACGAAATTTGCGATTTTTTCAATACTCGGTGAAAAAAATATAATGTCATTGAATTCTCGCTTAAATGGATCTAAAGACATACTATAGGTGTTGGGTTCAAGATTCATCAAAAAATATGGATTGAAAAACAAGTTATTCTTTACGATCGTATTATTTACAATTTCTGTTGGTTATAGACTACAAATTTTGTGATTTTTTTGAAACTCGATGAAAAAAATAACATGTCATTGTATTCTGGCCTAAATGGATCTAAAGATATACTAAAGGTGTTCGGAACAAGATTCATAAAAAAATATGGATTGAAAAAGAAGTCATTCTTTACAATCGTATTTTTTACAGTTTTCGTGGGTTATAGACTACGAATTTTGTGATTTTTTCTAAACTCGGTGAAAAAAATAAAATGTCATCGAACTTTCGCCTTATTGGATCTACATAGACACTAGAGGTGTTGGGTAGAAGATTCTTCAAAAAATATGGATTGAAAAACAAGTTATTCTTTACGATCGAACTTTTTATAATTTTCGTGGGTTATATAGACGATGAATTTTGTGATTTTTTTGAAACTCGGTGTAAAAAATAAAATGTTATTGAATTTTGTCCTAAATGGATCTAAAGACTTACTAGAGGTGTTGGGAACAAAATTCATAAAAAAATATGGATTGAAAAATAAGTTATTCCTTACAATCGTATTTTGTACAATTTTTGTGGGAGACTACGAATTATGAGATTTTTTCTAAACTCAGTGAAAAAAATACAATGTCATTGAATTCTGGCCTAAATGGATCGAAAGACATACTAGAGATGTTGGGAACAAGATTCATCAAAAAATATGGATTTAAAAAGAAGTCATTCTTTACAATCGTATTTTTTTACAATTTTCACGGTTTATAGACTACGAATTTTGCGATTTTTTTAATACTCGGTGAAAAAAAAATTATGTCATTGAATTCTCCCTTAAATGGATCTAAAGACATACTAGAGGTGTTGGGTTCAAGATTCATAAAAAAATATGAATTGAAAAACAAGTTATTCTATACAATAGTATTTTTTACAATTTTCGTGGGTTATAGACTACGAATTTTGCGATTTTTTCTAAACTCGGTAAAAAAAATAAAATGTCATTGAATTCTGGCCTAAATGGATCTAAAGACATACAAGAGGTGTTGGGAACAAGATTCATCAAAAATATAGATTGAAAAAGAAGTCATTCTTTACAATCGTATTTTTTACAATTTTCGTGGGTTATAGACTACGAATTTTGCGATTTTTTCTAAACTCGGTAAAAAAAATATAATGTCATTGAATTCTGACCTAAATGGATCTAAAGACATACTAGAGATGTTGGGAACAAGATTCATAAAAAAATATGGATTGAAAAAGAAGTCATTCTTTACAATCGTATTTTTTACAATTTTCGTGAGTTATAGAGTATGAATTTTGCGATTTTTTCAAAACTCCGTGAAAAAAATATAATGTCATTGAACTTTCTCTTAAATATATCTAAGAACATACTAGAGATTTTGCGTACAAGATTCATAAAAAAATATGGATTGAAAAACAAGTTATTCTTTACAACCGTATTTTTTACAATTTTCGTGGGTTATAGACTACGAATTTCGCTATTTTTCCTAAACTCGGTGAAAAAAATAAAATGTCATTGAATTCTTACCTAAATGGATCCAAAGACATAATAGAGGTGTTGGGAACAAGATTCATAAAAAATATGGATTGAAAAAGAAGTCATTCTTTACAATCGTATTTTTTACAATTTTCGTGGGTTATAGACTACGAAATTTGCGATTTTTTCAATACTCGGTGAAAAAAATATAATGTCATTGAATTCTCGCTTAAATGGATCTAAAGACATGCTAGAGGTGTTGGGTTCAAGATTCATCAAAAAATATGGATTGAAAAACAAGTTATTCTTTACGATCGTATTATTTACAATTTCTGTGGGTTAGACTACAAATTTTGTGATTTTTTTGAAACTCGGTGAAAAAAATAATATGTCATTGAATTCTGGCCTAAATGGATCTAAAGATATACTAAAGGTGTTCGGAACAAGATTCATAAAAAAATATGGATTGAAAAAGAAGTCATTCTTTACAATCGTATTTTTTACAGTTTTCGTGGGTTATAGACTACGAATTTTGTGATTTTTTCTAAACTCGTTGAAAAAAACAAAATGTCATCTAACTTTCGCCTTATTGGATCTACAGAGACACTAGAGGTGTTGGGTAGAAGATTCTTCAAAAAATATGGATTGAAAAACAAGTTATTCTTTACGATCGAACTTTTTATAATTTTCGTGGGTTATATAGACGATGAATTTTGTGATTTTTTTCGAAACTCGGTGTAAAAAATAAAATGTTATTGAATTTTGTCCTAAATGGATCTAAAGACTTACTAGAGTTGTTGGGAAAAAGATTCATAAAAAAATATGGATTGAAACACAAGTTATTCTTTATAATCGTATTTTTTACAATTTTCGTTGGTTATATACTACGAATTTTATGGTTTTTTCAAATCTCGGTGAAAAATAAATGTCACTGAATTCTAGCCTAAATGGATCTAAAGACATACTAGAAGTTTTGGGAACATAATTCATAAAAAAATATGGATTGAAAAAGAAGTTATTCTTTACAATCGTATTTTGTAAAATTTTCGTGGGTGATAGAATACGAATTATGAGATTTTTTCTAAACTCAGTGAAAAAAAAATATGTCATTGAATTCTGGCCTAAATGGATCGAAAGACATACTAGAGGTGTTGGGAACAATATTCATCAAAAACTATGGATTGAAAAAGAAGCGATTATTTACAATCGTATTTTTTACAATTTTCGTGGGTTATAGACTACGAATTTTGCTATTTTACCTAAACTCGGTGAAAAAAATAAAATGTCATTGAATTCTTGCCTAAATGGATCTAAAGACATACTAGAGGTGTTGGGAACAAGATTCATAAAAAATATGGATTGAAAAAGAAGTCATTCTTTACAATGGTATTTTTTACAATTTTCGTGGGTTATAGACTACGAAATTTGCGATTTTTTCAATACTCGGTGAAAAAAATATAATGTCATTGAATTCCCGCTTAAATGGTTCTAAAGACATACTAGAGGTGTTGGGTTCAAGATTCATCAAAAAATATGGATTGAAAAACAAGTTATTCATTACGATCGTATTATTTACAATTTCTGTGGGTTATAGACTACAAATTTTATGATTTTTTCAAAACTCGGTGAAAAACAAATGTCATTTAATTCTAGCCTAAATGGATCTAAAGACATACTAGAGGTTTTGGGAACATAATTCATAAAAAAATATGGATTGAAAAAGAAGTTATTCTTTACAATGGTATTTTGTAAAATTTTCATGGGTTATAGACTACGAATTATGAGATTTTTTCTAAACTCAGTGAAAAAAATAATATGTCATTGAATTCTGGCCTAAATGGATCGAAAGACATACTAGAGGTGTTGGGAACAAGATTCATCAAAAACTATGGATTGAAAAAGAAGTGATTATTTACAATCGTATTTTTTACAATTTTCGTGGGTTATAGACTACGAATTTTGTGATTTTTCGAAACTCGGTGAAAAAAATAAAATCTCATTCAATTCTCGCCTAAAAGGATCTAAAGACGTACTAGAGGTGTTGGGAACAACATTCATCAAAAAATATGTATGGAAAAACAAGTTATTCTTTACGATCGTATTTTTTACAATTATCGTGGGTTATAGACTACAGATTTTGTGATTTTTTTGACAATCGGTGAAAAAAAATAAAATGTCAATCAATTCTCGCCAAAACGCATCTAAAGGCATACTGGAGGTGTTGGGAACAAGATTCATCAATAAGTATGGACTGAAAAACAAGGCATTCTTTACGATCGTATTTTTTACAATTTTCGTGGGTTAGACTACGAATTTTGTGATATTTTCGAAACTCGGAGAAAAAAATTAAATGTCATTGAATTCTGGCCTAAATTGATCTAAAGACATACTAGAGGTGTTGGGAACAAGATTCATCAAAAAATATGGATTGTTAAACAAGTTATTCTTTACAATCGTATTTTTTACAATTTTCGTGCGTTATAGACTACGAATTTTGTGATTTTTTCTAAACTCGGTATAAACAATAAAATGTCATTGAATTTCCGCCTTATTGGATCTATAGACATAATATAGGTGTTGGGAACAAGATTCATCAAAAAATATGGATTGACAAACAAGTTATTCTTTACAATCGTATTTTTTACAATTTTCGTGGGTTATAGACTACGAATTTTGGGATTTTTTCTAAACTCGGTGAAAAAAATTAAATGTCATTGAATTTTGGCCTAAATGGATCTAAAGACATACTAGAGGTGTTGGGAACAAGATTCATAAAAAAATATGGATTGAAAAATAAGTTATTCTTTACAATCGTATTTTTTACAATTTTCGTGGGTTATAGACTACGAATTTTGCGATTTTTTCTAAACTCGGTGAAAAAAAATAAAATGTCATTGAATTCTGGTCTAAATGGATCTAAAGACATACTAGAGGTGTTTGGAACAAGATTCATCAAAAAATATGGATTGTTAAACAAGTTATTCTTTACAATCGTATTTTTTACAATTTTCGTGCGTTATACACTACGAATTTTGTGATTTTTTCTAAACTCGGTATAAACAATAAAATGTCATTGAATTTCCGCCTTATTGGATCTAAAGACATACTAGAAGTGTTGGGAACAAGATTCATAAAAAATTATGGATTGAAAAACAAGTTATTCTTTACAATCGTATTTTTTACAATTTTCGTGGGTTATAGACTATGAATTTTGCGATTTTTTCTAAAATCGGTGAAAAAAATTAAATGTCATTGAATTCTGGCATAAATGGATCTAAAGACATACTAGAGGTGTTGGGAACAAGATTCATCAAAAAATATGGATTGAAAAATAAATTATTCTTTACAATCGTATTTTTTACAATTTTCGTGGGTTATAGACTACGAATTTTGCGATTTTTTCTAAACTCGGTAAAAAAAATAAAATGTCATTGAATTCTGGCCTAAATGGATCTAAAGACATACAAGAGGTGTTGGGAACAAGATTCATAAAAAATATAGATTGAAAAAGAAGTCATTCTTTACAATCGTATTTTTTACAATTTTCGTGGGTTATAGACTACGAATTTTGTGATTTTTTCAAAACTCGGTGAAAAAAATAAAATGTCATTGAATTGTCTCCTAAAAGGATCTGAAGACATACTAGAGGTGTTGGGTTCAAGATTCATCAAAAAATATGGATTGAAGAAGAATTAATTCTTTACAATTGTATATTTTACAGTTTTCAAGGGTCTAGACTACGAATTTTGCGATTTTTTCAAAAAACGGTGAAAAAAATATAATGTAACACCCGTATTTATTTAATTGCATTTAATTAAAGTATTTTGTGTGATTAGGTATTAATTAGCATTAGTAGAATTAAGTGGGTTAGTGTTAAGTGATTCAATTAGAATTGGATAAATAAGGAAAGGTTAGAGGATAAGGAAAATAGGATTTTAAGAGTAGACCTTTTTAGGTAATAAGAGGAGTTAATTGAATTAACTTAAGATAAGAAAGGGTAATTTAGACTTTGGTTAGTCTAGGTTTGTTTAGAGTGAGTAAGAGTGAAAGAGAGAGCTCATATCACAAAACTTGAGAAGGAGGTAGAAAGAGAGAAAGAAGGACTTGAAGAGAGTAGAAGGGAAAATTGAAGGTAGAGCTGAAGATTAGAGCTGCAATCAAAGGTTAGAGAGTAGTTTTAATTCATGTGAGATGATCAAAGAGGGGGGAGAAGTCTACTCTCCATACCCAAACCCTCTCATCTCTTTCTTGGTGGGGATTGGGAATTTGGGAATGTGTTTAAGAGTTTCTATGCTATTGTATGTTGTTAACATGTTGTGATATGTTTCCAATTCGTATTCCTTTGAGCAATTTCGTGTTAATTGAATGATTATGTGATTTATGATAAAAATGAGTTTTGGGTGAAAATTGGGGAAAATCATTCCTTTTATCATGAAATGATGTTTGATGATGCTAGAGTTTGTACTTCTAAGCTTATACATGTTAGATAGACCTAAAGTTGATAACTTTTACGATTTGCATGATGAAAAACGGGATTTTTGATGGATTAAAGTTCAAAACCGAAACAGGGGTTTTGATTCTGCTTGAACTCGCTGGGGCGAGTAACTTACTCGCTATGGCGAGTATTCATGATTTCTGGGTTTTCCAGAAACGCATGAGCTCGCCATGGCGAGTCATAGCGAGCAGGTTGGCGAGTGGCAGCTCGCCATGGCGAGTTGGAGGCGAGTAAAATGAGAAGCTTCTGACTTGAGCTCGCCACGAGCTCGCCATTCACCTCGCTAGGCGAGTTAGTGCAGTATGAACAGTATTTTCTGAGTTTGAGATGAATCCTATGCTTGCTATATGATAAGGATATGATCTTATAACATGTTGTAAGTTTAATTAATGGAATCTAGAGCTTAAAGGTGTATGTTATGTGCTTATGATTCTTATGGATTAAGTTATGTGTTGATGACTTGTGAAATGTGATACAATTAATTGATACCATGTTGCTTGAATGAATGCCGTGTATGATGATATGGTGATAATATTGAATGTGAATTGAGATGGAATATGAGGAGAGTGTCCTATATTCATGAGTAGTTGAGTAGGGTTATCATCATGGTTGGTATGTGTTCATTCATGCATGCATGTGTCAAACTTGAGCGTTGGTCCACCATGACTTAAAACTAGACTTGAGCGTTGGTCCACCATGACTTAAAACTAGACTTGAGCGTTAGTCCACCATGACTTAAAACTAGACTTGAGCGGGTACCACATGCATTAGATGTGTCTAGGTTGAGACATATGAATTGATGGCATTAGTTGCATTAGGAGTAAATGTGCATCTTACTTGATAATTGGTAAATGTCGATGAGATTGGTTGTAATTGTGTTATGGGATCTTACTTGATATCTTGTGAGTTTTTACAATTACGCTAATGTATGTTATGAGTGTAGTATTTATCACATGAGACGATTATGCGTCAATTATGATATGATTATTATTATGCATGATATGAGTATATGTTATACTTATTATTATGAACTTGGATTATAACTAACTCTCTATTTTGTGTATTTGAATGGTTTGGGTCCAGATACTTCTCTTGAGGGGTGATCCGTTGCTTGGAGGTTTAGCTTTGAGACTAGCATAGCTTGGTAAGGAGGAAGAGTAGAAATTCTAGGAGCCTTAGAGGTCTAGGATTTGCTCTGATGCTTGTAACCTTGCTAGACTAGTGTTTAGTTCGTTTGTTTGAGAATTGTATGATCTTGCTAATCTTATTTGAATTATGCTATAATTTGAACCTTATGGATAACATGTTGGATTTTAAGGAATAGGCCTTGTGGTAAGAGGACTTATTCTAATATGTATCGTGGTTTAAGCTTGATGCTTGGATTGTATTAAGTACCTTAAGTAAGAACTTATATTTTGAGTATGATGCTTCCGTTGCTAGTTTAAATGAATATATGCATGTTCATTAAGTTTTATAAAAGTGTATAACATGTAATGCCTTGATTGATGTATGATATGTTTGTTATTAATTATAATGGATTATATATCGATTAGGGTGTTACATATAATGTCATTGAATTATCTCTTTAATGGATCTAAAGACATACTAGAGATGTTGGGTTCAAGATTCATCAAAAAATATGGATTGAAAAACAAGTTATTCTTTACGATCGTATTATTTACAATTTATGTGGTTTATAGACTACAAATTTTGTGATTATTTTGAAACTCGGTGAAAAAATAATATGTCATTGAATTCTGGCCTAAATGGATCTAAAGATATACTAAAGGTGTTCGGAACAAGATTCATAAAAAAAATATGGATTGAAAAAGAAGTCATTCTTTACAATCGTATTTTTTATAGTTTTCGTGGGTTATAGACTACGAATTTTGTGATTTTTTCTAAACTCGGTGAAAAAAATAAAATGTCATCAAACTTTCGCCTTATTGGATCTACAGAGATACTAGAGGTGTTGGGTAGAATATTCTTCAAAAAATATGGACTGAAAAACAAGTTATTCTTTACGATCGAACTTTTTATAATTTTCGTGGGTTATATAGACGATGAATTTTGTGATTTTTTTGAAACTCGGTGTAAAAAATAAAATGTTATTGAATTTTGTCCTAAATGGATCTAAAGACTTACTAGAGGTGTTGGGACCAAGATTCATAAAAAAAATATGGATTGAAAAATAAGTTATTCCTTACAATCGTATTTTGTACAATTTTTGTGGGAGACTACGAATTATGAGATTTTTTCTAAACTCAGTGAAAAAAATACAATGTCATTGAATTCTGGCCTAAATGGATCGAAAGACATACTAGAGATGTTGGGAACAAGATTCATCAAAAAATATGGATTTAAAAAGAATTCATTCTTTACAATCGTGTTTTTTACAATTATCACGGTTTATAGACTACGAATTTTGCGATTTTTTTAATACTCGGTGAAAAAAAAATTATGTCATTGAATTCTCCCTTAAATGGATCTAAAGACATAATAGAGGTGTTGGGTTCAAGATTCATCAAAAAATATGAACTGAAAAACAAGTTATTCTTTATGATCGTATTTTTTACAATTTTCGTGGGTTATACACGATGAATTTTGTGATTTTTTCGAAACTCGGTGTAAAAAATAAAATGTTATTGAATTTTGTCCTAAATGGATCTAAAGACTTACTAGAGGTGTTGGGAACAAGATTCATCAAAAAATATGGATTGAAAAACAAGTTATTCTTTACGATCGTATTATTTACAATTTCTGTGGGTTATAGACTACAAATTTTGTGATTTTTTTGAAACTCGGTGAAAAAAATAATATGTCATTGAATTCTGGCCTAAATGGATCTAAAGATATACTAAAGGTGTTCGGAACAAGATTCATAAAAAAATATGGACTGAAAAAGAAGTCATTCTTTACAATCGTATTTTTTACAGTTTTCGTGGGTTATAGACTACGAATTTTGTGATTTTTTCTAAACTCGGTGAAAAAAAATAAAATGTCATCGATCTATCGCCTTATTGGATCTACAGAGACACTAGAGGTGTTGGGTAGAAGATTCTTCAAAAAATATGGATTGAAAAACAAGTTATTCTTTACGATCGAACTTTTTATAATTTTCGTGGGTTATATAGACGATGAATTTTGTGATTTTTTCGAAACTCGGTGTAAAAAATAAAATGTTATTGAATTTTGTCCTAAATGGATCTAAAGACTTACTAGAGGTGTTGGGAACAAGATTCATAAAAAAATATGGATTGAAACACAAGTTATTCTTTATAATCGTATTTTTTACAATTTTCGTGGGTTATATACTACGAACTTTATGATTTTTTCAAAACTCGGTGAAAAACAAATGTCATTGAATTCTAGCCTAAATGGATCTAAAGACATACTAGAAGTTTTGGGAACATAATTCATAAAAAAATATGGATTGAAAATGAAATTATTCTTTACAATCGTATTTTGTAAAATTTTCGTGGGTTATAGACTACGAATTATGAGATTTTTTCTAAACTCAGTGAAAAAAATAATATGTCATTGAATTCTGGCCTAAATGGATCGAAAGACATACTAGAGGTGTTGGGAACAATATTCATCAAAAACTATGGATTGAAAAAGAAGTGATTATTTACAATCGTATTTTTTACAATTTTCGTGGGTTATAGACTACGAATTTTGGGATTTTTTCTAAACTCGGTGAAAAAAAAATAAAATGTCATTGAATTCTGGCCTAAATTGATCTAAAGACATACTAGAGGTGTTGAGAACAAGATTCATCAAAAAATATGGATTGTTAATCAAGTTATTCTTTACAATCGTATTTTTTACAATTTTCGTGCGTTATACACTACGAATTTTGTGATTTTTTCTAAACTCGGTATAAACAATAAAATGTCATTGAATTTCCGCCTTAATGGATCTAAAGACATACTAGAGGTGTTGGGAACAAGATTCATCAAAAATTATGGATTGAAAAACAAGTTATTCTTTACAATCGTATTTTTTAAAATTTTCGTGGGTTATAGACTACGAATTTTGCGATTTTTTGTAAAATCGGTGAAAAAAATTAAATGTCATTGAATTCTGGCCTAAATGGATCTAAAGACATACTAGAGGTGTTGGGAACAAGATTCATCAAAAAATATGGATTGAAAAATAAGTTATTCTTTACAATCGTATACGAATTTTGCGATTTTTTCTAAACTCGGTAAAAAAAATAAAATGTCATTGAATTCTGGCCTAAATGGATCTAAAGACATACAAGAGGTGTTGGGAACAAGATTCATAAAAAATATAGATTGAAAAAGAAGTCATTCTTTACAATCGTATTTTTTACAATTTTTGTGGGTTATAGACTACGAATTTTGTGATTTTTTCAAAACTCGGTGAAAAAAATAAAATGTCATTGAATTGTCTCCTAAAAGGATCTGAAGACATACTAGAGGTGTTGGGTTCAAGATTCATCAAAAAATATGGATTGAAGAAGAATTAATTCTTTACAATTGTATATTTTACAGTTTTCAAGGGTCTAGACTACGAATTTTGCGATTTTTTCAAAAAACGGTGAAAAAAATATAATGTCATTGAATTATCTCTTTAATGGATCTAAAGACATACTAGAGATGTTGGGTTCAAGATTCATCAAAAAATATGGATTGAAAAACAAGTTATTCTTTACGATCGTATTATTTACAATTTATGTGGTTTATAGACTACAAATTTTGTGATTATTTTGAAACTCGGTGAAAAAATAATATGTCATTGAATTCTGGCCTAAATGGATCTAAAGATATACTAAAGGTGTTCGGAACAAGATTCATAAAAAAATATGGATTGAAAAAGAAGTCATTCTTTACAATCGTATTTTTTATAGTTTTCGTGGGTTATAGACTACGAATTTTGTGATTTTTTCTAAACTCGGTGAAAAAAATAAAATGTCATCAAACTTTCGCCTTATTGGATCTACAGAGATACTAGAGGCGTTGGGTAGAATATTCTTCAAAAAATATGGATTGAAAAACAAGTTATTCTTTACGATCGAACTTTTTATAATTTTCGTGGGTTATATAGACGATGAATTTTGTGATTTTTTTGAAACTCGGTGTAAAAAATAAAATGTTATTGAATTTTGTCCTAAATGGATCTAAAGACTTACTAGAGGTGTTCGGACCAAGATTCATAAAAAAAATATGGATTGAAAAATAAGTTATTCCTTACAATCGTATTTTGTACAATTTTTGTGGGAGACTACGAATTATGAGATTTTTTCTAAACTCAGTGAAAAAAATACAATGTCATTGAATTCTGGCCTAAATGGATCGAAAGACATACTAGAGATGTTGGGAACAAGATTCATCAAAAAATATGGATTTAAAAAGAATTCATTCTTTACAATCGTATTTTTTACAATTATCACGGTTTATAGACTACGAATTTTGCGATTTTTTTAATACTCGGTGAAAAAAAAATTATGTCATTGAATTCTCCCTTAAATGGATCTAAAGACATAATAGAGGTGTTGGGTTCAAGATTCATCAAAAAATATGAACTGAAAAACAAGTTATTCTTTATGATCGTATTTTTTACAATTTTCGTGGGTTATACACGATGAATTTTGTGATTTTTTCGAAACTCGGTGTAAAAAATAAAATGTTATTGAATTTTGTCCTAAATGGATCTAAAGACTTACTAGAGGTGTTGGGAACAAGATTCATCAAAAAATATGGATCGAAACACAAGTTATTCTTTATAATCGTATTTTTTACAATTTTCGTGGGTTAATACTACGAATTTTATGATTTTTTCAAAACTCGGTGAAAAACAAATGTCATTTAATTCTAGCCTAAATGGATCTAAAGACATACTAGAGGTTTTGGGAACATAATTCATAAAAAAATATGGATTGAAAAAGAAGTTATTCTTTACAATGGTATTTTGTAAAATTTTCATGGGTTATAGACTACGAATTATGAGATTTTTTCTAAACTCAGTGAAAAAAATAATATGTCATTGAATTCTGGCCTAAATGGATCGAAAGACATACTAGAGGTGTTGGGAACAAGATTCATCAAAAACTATGGATTGAAAAAGAAGTGATTATTTACAATCGTATTTTTTACAATTTTCGTGGGTTATAGACTACGAATTTTGTGATTTTTCGAAACTCGGTGAAAAAAATAAAATCTCATTCAATTCTCGCCTAAAAGGATCTAAAGACGTACTAGAGGTGTTGGGAACAAGATTCATCAAAAAATATGTATGGAAAAACAAGTTATTCTTTACGATCGTATTTTTTACAATTATCGTGGGTTATAGACTACAGATTTTGTGATTTTTTTGACAATCGGTGAAAAAAAATAAAATGTCAATCAATTCTCGCCTAAACGCATCTAAAGGCATACTGGAGGTGTTGGGAACAAGATTCATCAATAAGTATGGACTGAAAAACAAGTCATTCTTACGATCGTATTTTTTACAATTTTCGTGGGTTAGACTACGAATTTTGTGATATTTTCGAAACTCGGAGAAAAAAATTAAATGTCATTTAATTCTCGTCAAAATGGATCTAAAGACATACTAGAGGTTTTGGGAACAAGATTCATAAAAAAATATGAATAGAAAATCAAGTTATTATTTACGATCGTTTTTTTTTACAATTTTCGTGGGTTTTATACTCCGATTTTTGGGATTTTTTCGAAACTCGGTGAAAAAATAAAATGTCATTCAATTCTCACCTAAATGGATCTAAAGACATACTAGAGATGTTGGGAACAAAATTCATCAAACAATAAGGATGGAAAAACAAGTTATTTTTTACGATCGTATTTCTTAGGTAAATTGTTTGTGTAGCGAGCTATATGGTTGTACTTTTATTATTCAGGATTATTACTATAAAACACTAAATGCTTAAGAGGAGCCTAATAAGTAATAACATTTTCTTAATATTAAGTGCGGGTCTTGACATTTTGATGTTTTTCGCAAAAGCATTTTATGCAATTGAGTAGTACTATTTGGAAGATTACGTATACAACTGAGTAGTACTACTTGGAAGATTATTGATTTTTATTCTTCCAGATGTGGTTTTTTTATTTTGAAATGGTTCTTCTGTAACATATCATCGTGCTTCTATTTGTTGCAGACTTGAGGGTGCAAATAGTAGAAACATAAAGGTAACTTCGGACTTTTGTCTTAGTAAGTAGACCCATGTAACCCGAGTACAATCATCAATGAAGGTTACAAATCATCGAGCACCCAATATATTTGGAACATTAGAAGGACCCCACACATCAGTATGAATTAAATAAAACGGAGAAGTACTCACTTTGTTACTAACTTGAGGGTGCAAATAGTAGAAACACAACGGTAACTTCGGACTTTTGTCTTAGTAAGTAGACCCATGTAACCCGAGTACAATCATCAATGAAGGTTACAAATCATCGAGCACCCGATATATTTGGAACATTAGAAGGACCCCACACATCAGTATGAATTAAATAAAACGGAGAAGTACTCACTTTGTTACTGACTGGAAAAAAGGCACGCTTGTGTTTAGCAAGTTCACACACCTCACAACAAAGACTCTCAACATCTAAATTTTTAAAAAAGGAAGGAAATATTTGTTTCATACTCTAAATGAAGGATGACCTAGGCGACGGTGGTATAGAAAGACCTTCTCCCTGTTGGTCTTAATTGATTCTGAAAAAAATGAGTTGTTGTTGAGTGGATTTGAGGGGAGATTTTGGTTCTCTAAGTAATAAAGACCATTCCATTCTCTTGCATTTCCAATTGTCCTCCCCGAATGCTTATCTTGGAAAACACAAGCATTGTCATAAAAAATAGCATTACATGATAGGTTTTTTGTGAGTTTTTGTATGAAAATTAGGCTAGCAGTCAGTTTGGGAATATGAAGGACATTTCGTAGGATTATAGATGGACTTATTCTGACATCTCCTTGACCTGCTACAGTTAAAAGGGTACCATCTGCGGTGGATATTTTCTTGTTGCTTGGACAAGGTGAATAAGTGGAAAAGTGTGCGGGTAAAGGTATCATATGGTCAGTGGCTCCAGAATCCAGTATTCAATATTGGTTATAGGGTTTATCTGAAGCATTAAGTCTAAAAGAAAATCGAGACTTACCAAGAGAAAGTGGAAACGAAAACGTACCTGAATATGCCAAAGAAGAAGTAACGGTTGCTGATTTCTCCAATTCACTAAGAAAGAATTTCAACTTGGTTGAGTGGAGCAATTTCTCTTTTTGACATATTGTCTGATGCCATGCAATTGTCTTAATATTATATAAGGAGAGAAAGACTCAGATGAACAGTACCGCGCGAATGAACAATAATGCGTGATAAGTAGATGAATAGTACGCCGCGAGTGAACATGGCCGCGTGAACAGTACATGCAGCTGTTTGCTGCTGCTGAAATTGCAATGAAGGCAGTGGAAAGAATTCTGCAATGAAGGCAGAAGGAAAAAGGCGCAATAAAGGCGACTAGGGTTTTTTATGCGGAAGCGAGACCCTCAAGAACGAGAGCTCTGATGCCATGTGAAAACTGAATATATTATTATATTTCAAGTTATTAATAATGTACAATCACTAATGTGTTTATATAGACTATTCTAACCTAATGGGCTCATGGGCCGAATACATATTACTAATAGAAATAAAAGATTGCTTCTAATAATAAAATATTTACTATTTATTTACAACACGTGTGGTGTCTATTTCTAATTAAAACATGGGAATCCAATCAGTCTATCTTTATTTTGGCTCTAAACAATATATCTTCATTTCCAGATGAAACAAGTCACTTTATTCCAGATTTATAGGACAAGGCACTATGCAAAACCTTAATATTAGTTATGGTATATCTATGATGCCTAAATACAAATATGGTGTTGGCCAATAATTATGGTAGTTTTTTTTTAAGAAACCACAAAGCTTTCTTTTAAGAACAGCACACAAGACAACATGGTGTTGGCCAATATATATACTCCTGAGGCAAACCGTCGGTCCAAGCCACCAAAACTCCCTGGACAACCAAGAGAACAAGTGCAAAGGCAGCACTCACCTCTAGAGCCAAAGCTAACAAGGCTTGAATTTTGAGATGCTACCAAACGGACACACAAACACAATTCTATATGTAATTCCGGCAAGCTCCGCAGAAAAGAGACCGGGTTGACAAGCAACCACCCAACTGACATAAGATATATGCCTAGTAATAATTATGACCCTGCTTCCGCCAACTGATAAGCTCTAACTTAACAGAGAGCATCAACTACACACATAGCAAATGCAAAACGCCCCCAACTCAAAAAATGCAGACACTCCGAGAGTCTAGACATCACAAAGCTGCAAATTTCACAGCCATAGCTCCCTACCCCTTCCAAATGAAATTGAATTAATCACACCACGGTTCTGCACTTCCTCCACCTTCTATGAAAAATAGCACTATAATATATAGTTATCACCACATTTCATAGATTAAGCCTCCTGAAACTCTCACATCTGAAGCAATCCTTTGGGTTAGTAATCCATTGGTTGAGAGCATATTTGAACCCAGCAACCTTACTCCTTAACCATTTCGACGACAACACCTGAATTACTTCAAACCATTTTTCTATGCAGCCGCCAATATTCCTAAAAATTGCCTCATTTCGACCCTTCCATATGACCCATATACATGCAAACCAAATAATACTGAATCTCTCACTGAGGACCTTACCACCATCAATTATACTAAGATGCCTCTTTTGACTAAATTATCTCTAGTTTGAATTCTATTTTGCCAAATCCACCAAACAAACATCGAAACTTTCACACTATTAGTTTGAATTCTAGCTGCAGAACATGTTGATACTATGGACTTATCTAGACCAAATCCACCTATCCTTCAAGTTAAGTTTCACATAGTTTATAGTCTCAATAAAAGCACCAATTGATAGACTCTGATGATTCTACAAAGACTACAAACAACTATTCTAAACCTAAGAGACATTTAAAACTAAAAAATAAATAAAAAAAATATTTATTTCATTCATTACTTTCAAGTGTGTTGTGAAAACACAACTACATACACAATACTCATAAATTCATAATAATGGACATAAAGGCATAGAGCTCACTTAACAACCCAATAAAAATAAATTAAACTCCTAAATTATTTAATTAACTACTGCATAATAATGTAATACTAATTATTTAATTTAACTACTATCTGATCTTCTATTACTCGTTGTGGAAGGGCCGCTTAATCATGGTAGTTTTCCTGGAGGCAGCGTCACAGTGACAGTAGGAATGGGGGTAGTGTTCTGTGGCGGCGGCGGAGGCAATTTCACTTTGCTAATATTTGCAGCCACGACAAGAAGACAAAAAAACCACCATATCGCCGTACCCAAAAAGAGGTTATGATTGATGATATAGATAATATCGTTAGCAACGATTCCGTTGGTAATGAAAAGTCCAATGAATTCAAATGATGAATATTCATTTGAATTAAGAAAAGCGAGTCCCAAAAAAGCTTCAAAAGTTGCGGTCAAGGAGAACAGAACCATCTTATATTTGACAAATTCGGGTTGTCTCACAGCTAATAAGATAACGATTAAAATGAGGATATGATGAAAAGATATTGTTGCAATATTTCCGATAGTGAATTTGTTGGTAGGAGGATTTGGTGGTGGTGGTGGAATTAGTGGTTGTTTCATGGTGGAGAGAGAGAGAGAGAGAAAGAGAGAGCGTGTTTATTATTTAATGAGAATGAGAAGGGAAGTGTATGAGTATGATCTGAATGAGGAGAAACAATTGCATAGCCACAACTATAAACTATTCAAACTTAAATACACATATAAAGTTTAAATAAAATTTAAAAATAAAAGAATTAATTGATTTAATTGATGTGACTAAATTATTTATGATTTAAATTTTATATTTTATGTGTGTGTGCCTATATAGAATATATTTGGGGTTGTGCCCATAGTAGAATTGCTCCTGAATGAGAGGGGAGCGTGTTTACTATTTATTCTGATTCTGATCAGCGGTTATTATTGATTATGAAGTTTTGGCATGGATCGATGACATGGAGGCTAATGTCACATGTTTATAGGGACCTACTACTGTATTTGAGTCTTTAGGTTGAAATTTGAAAAACCAATGCGGTTTGTTTCGGTTACCGCGGTTTATCACGATTGAAAAAATATGATAATATTACGAATTTGGATCCTCTCCAATTTTCTCTCCAATGTTTTCTCTCCTTTTCTTAATCCAATGATTGTTAAATTATAAAGAATAAAATAATGCTTAAGAAGAGAGAGAAAATGATCAAATCAATGGTTAAAATCACATTGGAGAGAAACTATTCAAGAGAAAATCAATATGTTACAGATTAAAAATCGGAAATTTTAATTTATTTTATTGTTTACATGATATAATATGCATATAGTACATAAATTGCACACATAAAAAATTATTTTTAATACTAATAGTATAGTTTTGAATCGCGTGAAATTATATGTTTTGGCAACTTACTGTTTTATGGACTTAATTTGGATTTGGTTTGTTAAGTTTGACTAGATAATAAGTTGATTACTAATAGTTGATATAGCTAAATTAACTTTTGCATTTTGGTTTGGTTTGATTCGGTTTTCTAAAATAAAAATCGCAAACCAAACCATACGGTTTAGAAGAATAATGATCCGTGCGGTTTAAACTAAATGCGATTTTTTGCGGTTTTCAATTTGAATTAGTTCGGTTTACGATTTTATTTTTTGATTGATTCGAATACGATCCCCCTAATTCCCACTAGCCACCTCTCACCGCCATCACTTATACACATTGCAATTTTATTTAAAAAGTTGCAAAATGGAAAATAAAAATTATGAAGTCCAATTACCACAATGAGTGATCAATGTTCTAGCTACTTTGAGATCAGGTTCTATGTCATGGAAGGTATGAAATATTGAAAAAAGTAACATTGATAACAGTAATTGTAGAGAGAAAGAAGTGTAGGCCACAGAGAAATAAGTTTCGCAATATGTTTGTGAAAAAATCTTTCGCTGTAAAAAGCATTTTCCTTTTACATGATATGATATTGGCAAATGAGAGAGGCAACCAAATTTAGAAGACTTTCTCAATTTTTTATTAGTGATAAATATCAACTATTAATTTAAGAACATAAGATGTTGCTTAATATACGGATTTGATCTTCATCTAAGTTTTTTTTTTTTTTGTGCTGTTTTAATTTTTGGAGTATTCATATCATATTTGAGCTACTATTTTTACATTTATTCTCAACCAATTTTTTCCCTTATTTCTGTTTTACCCCTTCAGTTTAACTACAATCAATTTTTAAAATTCAAAAAACGTGTATTAAGATGTCATTTTGGTTGTGTAAGGGTTCCATCTTTGAATTTAAAACACTGCCCAATACAACATTACATTAGCATGGTTAGAATTATGATTTGACAATATTGTAGTTCCAAGTGTACTTTTACTAAAAACTTGGACTAACTCCTCAAACTTGCTTCACATCATCGTACCAAATACCACATCCTCTTTGGAATTAGATTATGTGCGGTTGTCACTGCATGCAGTCATGGACTGTGAACCGTTTGATCATGATCAGATTGAAAAATAAGTTATTCTTTACAATCGTATTTTATACAATTTTCGTGGGTTATAAGACTACGAATTTTGATATTTTTTCTAAACTCGGTGAAAAAAATAAAATGTCATTGAATTCTAGCCTAAATGGATCTAAAGACATACTAGAGGTATTGGGAACAAGATTCATCAAAAAATATGGATGGAAAAAGAAGTCATTCTTTACAATCGTATTTTATACAATTTTCGTGGATTATAGACTACGAATTTATTGATTTTTTCAAAACTAGGTGAAAAAAATAAAATGTCATTGCATTATGGCCTAAATGATTCTAAAGTCAAACTATTAGTGTTGGGAAAAAGATTCATAAAAAAATATGGATTGAAAAAGAAGTCATTCTTTACAATCGTGTTTTTTACAGGTTTCGTGGGTTATAGACTACGAATTTTGCGATTTTTTCAATACTCGGTGAAAAAAATACAATGTCATTTAATTCTCGCTTAAATGGCACTAATGACATACTAGAGGTGTTGGGTTCAAGATTCATAAAAACATATGGATTGAAAAATAGTTATTCTTTACAATCGTATTTTGTACAATTTTCGTGGGTTATAGACAACGAATTTTGATATATTTTCTAAACTCGATGAAAAAAATAAACCGTCATTGAATTCTGGCCTAAATGGATTTAAAGACATACTAGAGGTGTTGGGAACAAGATTCATCAAAAAATATGGATTGAAAAAGAAGTCATTCTTTACAATCGTATTTTTTACAATTTTCGTGGGTTATAGACTACGAATTTTGCGATTTTTTGAAACTCGTTGAAAAAAATAAAATGTTATTGAATTCTGACCTAAATGGATCTAAATACATACTAGAAGTGTTGGGAACAAGATTCATAAAAAAATATAGATTGAAAAACAAGTCATTCTTTACAATAGTATTTTTTACAATTTTCGTGGGTTATAGACTACGAATTTTGCGATTTTTTCAATACTCAGTGAAAAAAATATAATATCATTGAATTCTCTCTTAAATGGATCTAAAGACATACTAGAGGTGTTGGGTTCAAGATTCATAAAAAAATATGGATTGAAAAATAAGTTATTCTTTACAATCGTATTTTGTACAATTTTAGTGGGTTATAGACTACGAATTTTGATATTTTTTCTAAACTCGGCAAAAAAAATAAAATGTCATTGAATTCTGGCCTAAATGGATCTAAAGACATACTAGAGGTATTGGGAACAAGATTCATAAAAAAATATGGATTGAAAAAGAAGTCATTCTTTACAATCGTATTTTTTTACAATTTTCGTGGGTTATAGACGACGAATTTTGCGATTTTTTCAATACTCGGTGAAAAAATATATATAATGTCATTGAATTATCGCTTAAATGGCACTAATGACATACTAGAGGTGTTTGGTTCAAGATTCATAAAAAAATATGGATTGAAAAATAGTTATTCTTTACAATCGTATTTTGTACAATTTTCATGGGTTATAGACTACGAATTTTGATATATTTTCTAAACTCAATGAAAAAAATAAAATGTCATTGAATTCTGGCCTAAATGGATCTAAAGACATACTAGAGGTGTTGGGAACAAGATTCATAAAAAAATATGGATTGAAAAAGAAGTCATTCTTTACAATCGTATTTTTTTACAATTTTCGTGGGTTATAGACTACGAATTTTGCGTTTTTTTCAATACTCGGTGAAAAAAATTTATAATGTCATTGAATTCTCGCTTAAATGGCACTAATGACATACTAGAGGTGTTTGGTTCAAGATTCATAAAAAAATATGGATTGAAAAATAGTTATTCTTTACAATCGTCTTTTGTACAATTTTCGTGGGTTATAGACTACGAATTTTGCAATTTTTTCAATACTCGGTGAAAAAAATATTATGTCATTGAATTCTCGCTTAAATGGATCTAAAGACACACTAGAGGTGTTGGGTTCAAGATTCATAAAAAAATATGGATTGAAAAATAAGTTATTCTTTACAATCGTATTTTGTACAATTTACGTGGGTTATAGACGACGAATTTTGATATTTTTTCTAAACTTGGCGAAAAAAATAAAATGTTATTGAATTTTGGCCTAAATGGATCTAAAGACATACTAGAGGTGTTGGGAACCAGATTCATCAAAAAATATGGATTGAAAAAGAAGTCATTCTTTACAATCGTATTTTTTACAATTTTCGTGGGTTATAGACTACAAATTTTGTGATTTTTTCGAAACTCGGTGAAAAAAATAAAATGTCATTGCAATCTGGCCTAAATGGATCTAAAAACATACTAGAAGTGTTGGGAACAAGATTCATAAAAAAATATGGATTGAAAAAGAAGTCATTCTTTACAATCATGTTTTTTACAGGTTTCGTGGGTTATAGACTACGAATTTTGCGATTTTTTCAATACTTGGTGAAAAAAATATAATATCATTTAATTCTCGCTTAAATGGCACTAATGACATACTAGAGGTGTTGGGCTCAAGATTCATAAAAAAATATGGATTGAAAAATAGTTATTCTTTACAATCGTATTTTGTACAATTTTCGTGGGTTATAGAATACGAATTTTGACCTAAATGGATCTAAATGCATACTAGAAGTGTTGGGAACAAGATTCATCAAAAAATATGGATTGAAAAAGAAGTCATTCTTTACGATCGTATTTTTTACAATTTTCGTGGGTTACAGACTACGAATTTTGTGATTTTTTCGAAACTCGTTGAAAAAAATTAATTGTCATTGAATTCTGACCTAAATGGATCTAAATACATACTATAAGTGTTGGGAACAAGATTCATAAAAAAATATAGATTGAAAAACCAGTCATTCTTTACAATCGTATTTTTTACAATTTTCATGGGTTATAGACTACGAATTTTACGATTTTTTCAATACTCGGTGAAAAAAATATAATGTCATTGAATTCTCGATTAAATTGATCTAAAGACATACTAGAGGTGTTGGGTTCAAGATTCATAAAAAAATATGGATTGAAAAATAAGTTATTCTTTACAATCGTATTTTGTACAATTTTTGTGGGTTATAGACCACGAATTTTGATATTTTTTCTAAACTCGGTGAAAAAATAAAATATCATTGAATTCTGGCCTAAATGGATCTAAAGACATACTAGAGGTGTTGGGAACAAGATTCATCAAAAAATATGGATTGAAAAAGAAGTCATTCTTTACATTCGTATTTTATACAATTTTCGTGGGTTATAGACTACGAATTTTGAGATTTTTTCAATACTCGGTGAAAAAAATATAATGTCATTAAATTCTCTCTTAAATGGATCTAAAGACATACTAGAGGTGTTGGGTTCAAGATTCATAAAAAAATATGGATTGAAAAATAAGTTATTCTTTACAATCGTATTTTGTACAATTTTAGTGGGTTATATACTACGAATTTTGATATTTTTTCTAAACTCGGCGAAAAAAGTAAAATGTCATTGAATTCTGGCTTAAATGGATCTAAAGACATACTAGAGGTGTTGGGAACAAGATTCATAAAAAAATATGGATTGAAAAAGAAGTCATTCTTTACAATCGTATTTTTTTATAATTTTCGTAGATTCTAGACTACGAATTTTGCGATTTTTTCAATACTCGGTGAAAAAAATATAATGTCATTGAATTCTCGCTTAAATGTCACTAATGACATACTAGAGGTGTTTGGTTCAAGATTCATAAAAAAATATGGATTGAAAAATAGTTATTCTTTACAATCGTATTTTGTACAATTTTCGTGGGTTATAGACTACGAATTTTGATATATTTTCTAAACTCGATGAAAAAAAATAAAATGTCATTGAATTCTGGCCTAAATGGATCTAAAGACATACTATGGGTTTTGGGAATAAGATTCATCAAAAAATATGGATTGAAAAAGATGTCATTCTTTACAATCGTATTTTTTAAAATTTTCGTCGGTTATAGAGTACGACTTTTGTGATTTTTTCGAAATTCGTTGAAAAAAATAAAATTTCATTAAATTCTGACCTAAATGGATCTAAAAGGAAAACTAGAAGTTTTGGGAACAAGATTCATAAAAAAATATGGATTGAAAAACAAGTCATTCTTTACAATCGTATTTTTTCCAATTTTCGTGGGTTATAGGCTACGCATTTTGCGATTTTTTCAATACTCGGTGCAAAAAATATAATGTGATTGAATTCTCTCTAAAATGGATCTAAAGACATACTAGAGGTGTTGGGTTCAAGATTCATAAAAAAATATGGATTGAAAAATAGTTTTTCTTTACAATCGTATTTTGTACAATTTTCGTGGGTTATAGACTACGAATTTTGATATATTTTCTCAACTCGATGAAAAAAATAAACCGTCATTGAATTCTAGCCTAAATGGATTTAAAGACATACTAGAGGTGTTGGAAACAAGATTCATCAAAAAATATGGATTGAAAAAGAAGTCATTCTTTACAATCGTATTTTTTACAATTTTCGTGGGTTATAGACTACGAATTTTGATATTTTTTCTAAACTCGGCAAAAAAAATAAAATGTCATTGAATTCTGGCCTAAATGGATCTAAAGACATACTAGAGGTATTGGGAACAAGATTCATAAAAAAATATGGATTGAAAAAGAAGTCATTCTTTACAATCGTATTTTTTTATAATTTTCGTAGATTCTAGACTACGAATTTTGCGATTTTTTCAATACTCGGTGAAAAAAATATAATGTCATTGAATTCTCGCTTAAATGTCACTAATGACATACTAGAGGTGTTTGGTTCAAGATTCATAAAAAAATATGGATTGAAAAATAGTTATTCTTTACAATCGTATTTTGTACAATTTTCGTGGGTTATAGACTACGAATTTTGATATATTTTCTAAACTCGATAAAAAAAATAAAATGTCATTGAATTCTGGCCTAAATGGATCTAAAGACATACTATGGGTTTTGGGAATAAGATTCATCAAAAAATATGGATTGAAAAAGATGTCATTCTTTACAATCGTATTTTTTAAAATTTTCGTCGGTTATAGAGTACGACTTTTGTGATTTTTTCGAAATTCGTTGAAAAAAATAAAATTTCATTAAATTCTGACCTAAATGGATCTAAAAGGAAAACTAGAAGTTTTGGGAACAAGATTCATAAAAAAATATGGATTGAAAAACAAGTCATTCTTTACAATCGTATTTTTTCCAATTTTCGTGGGTTATAGGCTACGCATTTTGCGATTTTTTCAATACTCGGTGCAAAAAATATAATGTGATTGAATTCTCTCTAAAATGGATCTAAAGACATACTAGAGGTGTTGGGTTCAAGATTCATAAAAAAATATGGATTGAAAAATAGTTTTTCTTTACAATCGTATTTTGTACAATTTTCGTGGGTTATAGACTACGAATTTTGATATATTTTCTCAACTCGATGAAAAAAATAAACCGTCATTGAATTCTGGCCTAAATGGATTTAAAGACATACTAGAGGTGTTGGAAACAAGATTCATCAAAAAATATGGATTGAAAAAGAAGTCATTCTTTACAATCGTATTTTTTACAATTTTCGTGGGTTATAGACTACGAATTTTGATATTTTTTCTAAACTCGGCAAAAAAAATAAAATGTCATTGAATTCTGGCCTAAATGGATCTAAAGACATACTAGAGGTATTGGGAACAAGATTCATAAAAAAATATGGATTGAAAAAGAAGTCATTCTTTACAATCGTATTTTTTTATAATTTTCGTAGATTCTAGACTACGAATTTTGCGATTTTTTCAATACTCGGTGAAAAAAATATAATGTCATTGAATTCTCGCTTAAATGGCACTAATGACATACTAGAGGTGTTTGGTTCAAGATTCATAAAAAAATATGGATTGAAAAATAGTTATTCTTTACAATCGTATTTTGTACAATTTTCGTGGGTTATAGACCACGAATTTTGATATATTTTCTAAACTCGTTGAAAAAAAATAAAATGTCATTGAATTCTGGCCTAAATGGATCTAAAGACATACTAGAGGTTTTGGGAATAAGATTCATCAAAAAATATGGATTGAAAAAGATGTCATTCTTTACAATCGTATTTTTTACAATTTTCGTCGGTTATAGACTACGACTTTTGTGATTTTTTCGAAATTCGTTGAAAAAAATAAAATGTCATTAAATTCTGACCTAAATGGATCTAAAAGGCAAACTAGAAGTTTTGGGAACAAGATTCATGAAAAAATATGGATTGAAAAACAAGTCATTCTTTACAATCGTATTTTTTCCAATTTTCGTGGGTTATAGGCTACGCATTTTGCGATTTTTTCAATACTCGGTGAAAAAAATATAATGTCATTGAATTCTCTCTAAAATGGATCTAAAGACATACTAGAGGTGTTGGGTTCAAGATTCATAAAAACATATGGATTGAAAAATAGTTATTCTTTACAATCGTATTTTGTACAATTTTCATGGGTTATAGACTACAAATTTTGATATATTTTCTAAACTCGATGAAAAAAATAAACCATCATTGAATTCTGGTCTAAATGGATTTAAAGACATACTAGAGGTGTTGGGAACAAGATTCATCAAAAAATATGGATTGAAAAAGAAGTCATTCTTTACAGTCGTATTTTTTACAATTTTCGTGGGTTATAGACTACGAATTTTGTGATTTTTCGAAACTCGTTGAAAAAAATAAAATGTCATTGAATTCTGACCTAAATGGATCTAAATACATACTAGAAGTGTTGGGAACAAGATTCATCTAAAAAATATAGATTGAAAAACAAGTCATTCTTTACAATAGTATTTTTACAATTTTCGTGGGTTATAGACTACGAATTTTGCGATTTTTTCAATACTCAGTGAAAAAAATATAATGTCATTGAATTCTCTCTTAAATGGATCTAAAGATATACTAGAGGTGTTGGGTTCAAGATTCATAAAAAAATATGGAATGAAAAATAAGTTATTCTTTACAATCGTATTTTGTACAATTTTAGTGGGTTATAGACTACGAATTTTGATATTTTTTCTAAACTCGGCAAAAAAAATAAAATGTCATTGAATTCTGGCCTAAATGGATCTAAAGACATACTAGAGGTGTTGGGAACAAGATTCATAAAAAAATATGGATTGAAAAAGAAGTCATTCTTTACAATCGTATTTTTTTACAATTTTCGTGGGTTATAGACTACGAATTTTGCGATTTTTTCAATACTCGGTGAAAAAAATATAATATCATTTAATTCTCGCTTAAATGGCACTAATGACATACTAGAGGTGTTGGGCTCAAGATTCATAAAAAAATATGGATTGAAAAATAGTTATTCTTTACAATCGTATTTTGTACAATTTTCGTGGGTTATAGAATACGAATTTTGACCTAAATGGATCTAAATGCATACTAGAAGTGTTGGGAACAAGATTCATCAAAAAATATGGATTGAAAAAGAAGTCATTCTTTACGATCGTATTTTTTACAATTTTCGTGGGTTACAGACTACGAATTTTGTGATTTTTTCGAAACTCGTTGAAAAAAATTAATTGTCATTGAATTCTGACCTAAATGGATCTAAATACATACTATAAGTGTTGGGAACAAGATTCATAAAAAAATATAGATTGAAAAACCAGTCATTCTTTACAATCGTATTTTTTACAATTTTCGTGGGTTATAGACTACGAATTTTATGATTTTTTCAATACTCGGCGAAAAAAATATAATGTCATTGAATTCTCGATTAAATTGATCTAAAGACATACTAGAGGTGTTGGGTTCAAGATTCATAAAAAAATATGGATTGAAAAATAAGTTATTCTTTACAATCGTATTTTGTACAATTTTTGTGGGTTATAGACCACGAATTTTGATATTTTTTCTAAACTCGGCGAAAAAATAAAATGTCATTGAATTCTGGCCTAAATGGATCTAAAGACATACTAGAGGTATTGGGAACAAGATTCATAAAAAAATATGGATTGAAAAAGAAGTCATTCTTTACATTCGTATTTTATACAATTTTCGTGGGTTATAGACTACGAATTTTGAGATTTTTTCAATACTCGGTGAAAAAAATATAATGTCATTAAATTCTCTCTTAAATGGATCTAAAGACATACTAGAGGTGTTGGGTTCAAGATTCATAAAAAAATATGGATTGAAAAATAAGTTATTCTTTACAATCGTATTTTGTACAATTTTAGTGGGTTATATAGTACGAATTTTGATATTTTTTCTAAACTCGGCGAAAAAAGTAAAATGTCATTGAATTCTGGCTTAAATGGATCTAAAGACATACTAGAGGTGTTGGGAAAAAGATTCATAAAAAAATATGGATTGAAAAAGAAGTCATTCTTTACATTCGTATTTTATACAATTTTCGTGGGTTATAGACTACGAATTTTGAGATTTTTTCAATACTCGGTGAAAAAAATATAATGTCATTAAATTCTCTCTTAAATGGATCTAAAGACATACTAGAGGTGTTGGGTTCAAGATTCATAAAAAAATATGGATTGAAAAATAAGTTATTCTTTACAATCGTATTTTGTACAATTTTAGTGGGTTATATACTACGAATTTTGATATTTTTTCTAAACTCGGCGAAAAAATTAAATGTCATTGAATTCTGGCTTAAATGGATCTAAAGACATACTAGAGGTGTTGGGAACAAGATTCATAAAAAAATATGGATTGAAAAAGAAGTCATTCTTTACAATCGTATTTTTTTATAATTTTCGTAGATTCTAGACTACGAATTTTGCGATTTTTTCAATACTCGGTGAAAAAAATATAATGTCATTGAATTCTCGCTTAAATGGCACTAATGACATACTAGAGGTGTTTGGTTCAAGATTCATAAAAAAATATGGATTGAAAAATAGTTATTCTTTACAATCGTATTTTGTACAATTTTCGTGGGTTATAGACTACGAATTTTGATATATTTTCTAAACTCGATGAAAAAAAATAAAATGTCATTGAATTCTGGCCTAAATGGATCTAAAGACATACTAGAGGTTTTGGGAATAAGATTCATCAAAAAATATGGATTGAAAAAGATGTCATTCTTTACAATCGTATTTTTTACAATTTTCGTCGGTTATAGAGTACGACTTTTGTGATTTTTTCGAAATTCGTTGAAAAAAATAAAATTTCATTAAATTCTGACCTAAATGGATCTAAAAGGAAAACTAGAAGTTTTGGGAACAAGATTCATAAAAAAGTATGGATTGAAAAACAAGTCATTCTTTACAATCGTATTTTTTCCAATTTTCGTGGGTTATAGGCTACGCATTTTGCGATTTTTTCAATACTCGGTGCAAAAAATATAATGTGATTGAATTCTCTCTAAAATGGATCTAAAGACATACTAGAGGTGTTGGGTTCAAGATTCATAAAAAAATATGGATTGAAAAATAGTTTTTCTTTACAATCGTATTTTGTACAATTTTCATGGGTTATAGACTACGAATTTTGATATATTTTCTAAACTCGATGAAAAAAATAAACCGTCATTGAATTCTGGCCTAAATGGATTTAAAGACATACTAGAGGTGTTGGAAACAAGATTCATCAAAAAATATGGATTGAAAAAGAAGTCATTCTTTACAATCGTATTTTTTACAATTTTCGTGGGTTATAGACTACGAATTTTGATATTTTTTATAAACTCGGCAAAAAAAATAAAATGTCATTGAATTCTGGCCTAAATGGATCTAAAGACATACTAGAGGTATTGGGAACAAGATTCATAAAAAAATATGGATTGAAAAAGAAGTCATTCTTTACAATCGTATTTTTTTATAATTTTCGTAGATTCTAGACTACGAATTTTGCGATTTTTTCAATACTCGGTGAAAAAAATATAATGTCATTGAATTCTCGCTTAAATGGCACTAATGACATACTAGAGGTGTTTGGTTCAAGATTCATAACAAAATATGGATTGAAAAATAGTTATTCTTTACAATCGTATTTTGTACAATTTTCGTGGGTTATAGACTACGAATTTTGATATATTTTCTAAACTCGTTGAAAAAAAATAAAATGTCATTGAATTCTGGCCTAAATGGATCTAAAGACATACTAGAGGTTTTGGGAATAAGATTCATCAAAAAATATGGATTGAAAAAGATGTCATTCTTTACAATCGTATTTTTTACAATTTTCGTCGGTTATAGACTACGACTTTTGTGATTTTTTCGAAATTCGTTGAAAAAAATAAAATGTCATTAAATTCTTACCTAAATGGATCTAAAAGGCAAACTAGAAGTTTTGGGAACAAGATTCATGAAAAAATATGGATTGAAAAACAAGTCATTCTTTACAATCGTATTTTTTCCAATTTTCGTGGGTTATTGGCTCCGCATTTTGCGATTTTTTCAATACTCGGTGCAAAAAATATAATGTCATTGAATTCTCTCTAAAATGGATCTAAAGACATACTAGAGGTGTTGGGTTCAAGATTCATAAAAACATATGGATTGAAAAATAGTTATTCTTTACAATCGTATTTTGTACAATTTTCATGGGTTATAGACTACAAATTTTGATATATTTTCTAAACTCGATGAAAAAAATAAACCGTCATTGAATTCTGGCCTAAATGGATTTAAAGACATACTAGAGGTGTTGGGAACAAGATTCATCAAAAAATATGGATTGAAAAAGAAGTCATTCTTTACAGTCGTATTTTTTACAATTTTCGTGGGTTATAGACTACGAATTTTGTGATTTTTCGAAACTCGTTGAAAAAAATAAAATGTCATTGAATTCTGACCTAAATGGATCTAAATACATACTAGAAGTGTTGGGAACAAGATTCATCTAAAAAATATAGATTGAAAAACAAGTCATTCTTTACAATAGTATTTTTTACAATTTTCGTGGGTTATAGACTACGAATTTTGCGATTTTTTCAATACTCAGTGAAAAAAATATAATGTCATTGAATTCTCTCTTAAATGGATCTAAAGATATACTAGAGGTGTTGGGTTCAAGATTCATAAAAAAATATGGATTGAAAAATAAGTTATTCTTTACAATCGTATTTTGTACAATTTTAGTGGGTTATAGACTACGAATTTTGATATTTTTTCTAAACTCGGCAAAAAAAATAAAATGTCATTGAATTCTGGCCTAAATGGATCTAAAGACATACTAGAGGTGTTGGGAACAAGATTCATAAAAAAATATGGATTGAAAAAGAAGTCATTCTTTACAATCGTATTTTTTTATAATTTTCGTGGGTTATAGAATACGAATTTTGCGATTTTTTCAATACTCGGTGAAAAAAAATATAATGTCATTGAATTATCGCTTAAATGGCACTAATGACATACTAGAGGTGTTTGGTTCAAGATTCATAAAAAAATATGGATTGAAAAATAGTTATTCTTTACAATCGTATTTTGTACAATTTTCATGGGTTATAGACTACGAATTTTGATATATTTTCTAAACTCGATGAAGAAAATAAAATGTCATTGAATTCTGGCCTAAATGGATCTAAAGACATACTAGAGGTGTTGGGAACAAGATTCATAAAAAAATATGGATTGAAAAAGAAGTCATTCTTTACAATCGTATTTTTTTACAATTTTCGTGGGTTATATACTACGAATTTTGCGTTTTTTTCAATACTCGGTGAAAAAAATATAATGTCATTAAATTCTCTCTTAAATGGATCTAAAGACATACTAGAGGTGTTGGGTTCAAGATTCATAAAAAAATATGGATTGAAAAATAAGTTATTCTTTACAATCGTATTTTGTACAATTTTAGTGGGTTATATACTACGAATTTTGATATTTTTTCTAAACTCGGCGAAAAAAGTAAAATGTCATTGAATTCTGGCTTAAATGGATCTAAAGACATACTAGAGGTGTTGGGAACAAGATTCATAAAAAAATATGGATTGAAAAAGAAGTCATTCTTTACAATCGTATTTTTTTATAATTTTCGTAGATTCTAGACTACGAATTTTGCGATTTTTTCAATACTCGGTGAAAAAAATATAATGTCATTGAATTCTCGCTTAAATGGCACTAATGACATACTAGAGGTGTTTGGTTCAAGATTCATAAAAAAATATGGATTGAAAAATAGTTATTCTTTACAATCGTATTTTGTACAATTTTCGTGGGTTATAGACTACGAATTTTGATATATTTTCTAAACTCGATGAAAAAAAATAAAATGTCATTGAATTCTGGCCTAAATGGATCTAAAGACATACTAGAGGTTTTGGGAATAAGATTCATCAAAAAATATGGATTGAAAAAGATGTCATTCTTTACAATCGTATTTTTTACAATTTTCGTCGGTTATAGAGTACGACTTTTGTGATTTTTTCGAAATTCGTTGAAAAAAATAAAATTTCATTAAATTCTGACCTAAATGGATCTAAAAGGAAAACTAGAAGTTTTGGGAACAAGATTCATAAAAAAGTATGGATTGAAAAACAAGTCATTCTTTACAATCGTATTTTTTCCAATTTTCGTGGGTTATAGGCTACGCATTTTGCGATTTTTTCAATACTCGGTGCAAAAAATATAATGTGATTGAATTCTCTCTAAAATGGATCTAAAGACATACTAGAGGTGTTGGGTTCAAGATTCATAAAAAAATATGGATTGAAAAATAGTTTTTCTTTACAATCGTATTTTGTACAATTTTCGTGGGTTATAGACTACGAATTTTGATATATTTTCTAAACTCGATGAAAAAAATAAACCGTCATTGAATTCTGGCCTAAATGGATTTAAAGACATACTAGAGGTGTTGGAAACAAGATTCATCAAAAAATATGGATTGAAAAAGAAGTCATTCTTTACAATCGTATTTTTTACAATTTTCGTGGGTTATAGACTACGAATTTTGATATTTTTTATAAACTCGGCAAAAAAAATAAAATGTCATTGAATTCTGGCCTAAATGGATCTAAAGACATACTAGAGGTATTGGGAACAAGATTCATAAAAAAATATGGATTGAAAAAGAAGTCATTCTTTACAATCGTATTTTTTTATAATTTTCGTAGATTCTAGACTACGAATTTTGCGATTTTTTCAATACTCGGTGAAAAAAATATAATGTCATTGAATTCTCGCTTAAATGGCACTAATGACATAGTAGAGGTGTTTGGTTCAAGATTCATAACAAAATATGGATTGAAAAATAGTTATTCTTTACAATCGTATTTTGTACAATTTTCGTGGGTTATAGACTACGAATTTTGATATATTTTCTAAACTCGTTGAAAAAAAATAAAATGTCATTGAATTCTGGCCTAAATGGATCTAAAGACATACTAGAGGTTTTGGGAATAAGATTCATCAAAAAATATGGATTGAAAAAGATGTCATTCTTTACAATCGTATTTTTTACAATTTTCGTCGGTTATAGACTACGACTTTTGTGATTTTTTCGAAATTCGTTGAAAAAAATAAAATGTCATTAAATTCTTACCTAAATGGATCTAAAAGGCAAACTAGAAGTTTTGGGAACAAGATTCATGAAAAAATATGGATTGAAAAACAAGTCATTCTTTACAATCGTATTTTTTCCAATTTTCGTGGGTTATTGGCTCCGCATTTTGCGATTTTTTCAATACTCGGTGAAAAAAATATAATGTCATTGAATTCTCTCTAAAATGGATCTAAAGACATACTAGAGGTGTTGGGTTCAAGATTCATAAAAACATATGGATTGAAAAATAGTTATTCTTTACAATCGTATTTTGTACAATTTTCATGGGTTATAGACTACAAATTTTGATATATTTTCTAAACTCGATGAAAAAAATAAACCGTCATTGAATTCTGGCCTAAATGGATTTAAAGACATACTAGAGGTGTTGGGAACAAGATTCATCAAAAAATATGGATTGAAAAAGAAGTCATTCTTTACAGTCGTATTTTTTACAATTTTCGTGGGTTATAGACTACGAATTTTGTGATTTTTCGAAACTCGTTGAAAAAAATAAAATGTCATTGAATTCTGACCTAAATGGATCTAAATACATACTAGAAGTGTTGGGAACAAGATTCATCTAAAAAATATAGATTGAAAAACAAGTCATTCTTTACAATAGTATTTTTTACAATTTTCGTGGGTTATAGACTACGAATTTTGCGATTTTTTCAATACTCAGTGAAAAAAATATAATGTCATTGAATTCTCTCTTAAATGGATCTAAAGATATACTAGAGGTGTTGGGTTCAAGATTCATAAAAAAATATGGATTGAAAAATAAGTTATTCTTTACAATCGTATTTTGTACAATTTTAGTGGGTTATAGACTACGAATTTTGATATTTTTTCTAAACTCGGCAAAAAAAATAAAATGTCATTGAATTCTGGCCTAAATGGATCTAAAGACATACTAGAGGTGTTGGGAACAAGATTCATAAAAAAATATGGATTGAAAAAGAAGTCATTCTTTACAATCGTATTTTTTTATAATTTTCGTGGGTTATAGAATACGAATTTTGCGATTTTTTCAATACTCGGTGAAAAAAAATATAATGTCATTGAATTATCGCTTAAATGGCACTAATGACATACTAGAGGTGTTTGGTTCAAGATTCATAAAAAAATATGGATTGAAAAATAGTTATTCTTTACAATCGTATTTTGTACAATTTTCATGGGTTATAGACTACGAATTTTGATATATTTTCTAAACTCGATGAAGAAAATAAAATGTCATTGAATTCTGGCCTAAATGGATCTAAAGACATACTAGAGGTGTTGGGAACAAGATTCATAAAAAAATATGGATTGAAAAAGAAGTCATTCTTTACAATCGTATTTTTTTACAATTTTCGTGGGTTATATACTACGAATTTTGCGTTTTTTTCAATACTCGGTGAAAAAAAATATAATGTCATTGAATTCTCGCTTAAATGGCACTAATGACATACTAGAGGTGTTTGGTTCAAGATTCATAAAAAAATATGGATTGAAAAATAGTTATTCTTTACAGTCGTATTTTGTACAATTTTCGTGGGTTATAGACTACGAATTTTGCAATTTTTTCAATACTCGGTGAAAAAAATATTATGGCATTGAATTCTCGCTTAAATGGATCTAAAGACACACTAGAGGTGTTGGGTTCAAGATTCATAAAAAAATATGGATTGAAAAATAAGTTATTCTTTACAATCGTATTTTGTACAATTTTCGTGGGTTATAGACTACGAATTTTGATATTTTTTCTAAACTCGGCGAAAAAATAAAATGTCATTGAATTCTGGCCTAAATGGATCTAAAGACATACTAGAGGTGTTGGGAACAAGATTCATCAAAAAATATGGATTGAAAAAGAAGTCATTCTTTACAATCGTATTTTATACAATTTTTGTGGGTTACAGACTACGAATTTTGAGATTTTTTCAATACTCGGTGAAAAAAATATAATGTCATTAAATTCTCTCTTAAATGGATCTAAAGACATACTAGAGATGTTGGGTTCAAGATTCATAAAAAAATATGGATTGAAAAATAAGTTATTCTTTACAATCGTATTTTGTACAATTTTAGTGGGTTATAGACTACGAATTTTGATATTTTTTTTAAACTCGGCGAAAAAAGTAAAATGTCATTGAATTCTGGCTTAAATGGATCTAAAGACATACAAGAGATGTTGGGAACAAGATTCATAAAGAAATATGGATTGAAAAAGAAGTCATTCTTTACAATCGTATTTTTTTATAATTTTCGTGGATTCTAGACTACGAATTTTGCGATTTTTTCAATACTCGGTGAAAAAAATATAATTTCATTGAATTCTCGCTTAAATGGCACTAATGACATACTAGAGGTGTTTGGTTCAAGATTCATAAAAAAATATGGATTGAAAAATAGTTATTCTTTACAATCGTATTTTGTACAATTTTCGTGGGTTATAGACTACGAATTTTGATATATTTTCTAAACTCGATGAAAAAAATAAAATGTCATTGAATTCTGGCCTAAATGGATCTAAAGACATACTAGAGGTGTTGGGAACAAGATTCATAAAAAAATATGGATTGAAAAAGATGTCATTCTTTACAAACGTATTTTTTAAAATTTTCGTGGGTTATAGACTGCGACTTTTGTGATTTTTTCGAAACTCGTTGAAAAAAATAAAATGTCATTGAATTATGACCTAAATGGATCTAAAGACAAACTAGAAGTTTTGGGAACAAGATTCATAAAAAAATATGGATTGAAAAACAAGTCATTCTTTACAATCGTATTTTTTACAATTTTCGTGGGTTATAGACTACGAATTTTGCGATTTTTTCAATAGTCGGTGAAAAAAATATTATCTCATTGAATTCTCGCTTAAATGGATATAAAGACACACTAGATGTGTTGGGTTCAAGATTCATAAAAAAATATGGATTGAAAAATAAGTTATTCTTTACAATCATATTTTGTACAATTTTCGTGGGTTATAGACTATGAATTTTGTATTTTTTCTAAACTCGGCGAAAAAAATAAAATGTTATTGAATTCTGGCCTAAATGGATCTAAATACATACTAGAGGTGTTGGAACAAGATTCATCAAAAAATATGGATTGAAAAAGAAGTCATTCTTTACAATCGTATTTTTTACAATTTTCGTGGGTTATAGACTACAAATTTTGTGATTTTTTCGAAACACGGTGAAAAAAATAAAATGTCATTGCATTCTGGCCTAAATGGATCTAAATACATAATAGAAGTTTTGGGAACAAGATTCATAAAAAAAATATGGATTGGAAAAGAAGTCATTCTTTACAATCGTATTTTTTACAATTTTCGTGGGTTATAGACTACGAATTTTGTGATTTTTTCGAAACTCGGTGAAAAAAATAAAATGTCATTGCATTCTGAACTAAATGGATCTAAAGATATACTTGAAGTGTTGGGAACAAGATTCATAAAAAAATTTGGACTGAAAAACAAGTCATACTTTACAATCGTATTTTTTACAATTTTCGTGGGTTATAGACTATGGATTTTGTGATTTTTTCAAAACTCGGTGAAAAAAATAAAATGTCATTGCATTCTGGCCTAAATGGATCTAAAGACATACTAGAAGTGTTGGGAACAAGATTCATAAAAGAATATGGATTGAAAAATAAGTCATTCTTTACAATCGTATTTTTTAAAATTTTCGTGGGTAGAATACAAATTTTGTGATTTTTTCGAAACTCGGTGAAAAAAATAAAATGTCATTGCATTCTGGCCTAAATAGATCTAAAGACATACTAGAAGTGTTGGGAACAAGATTCATAAAATAATATGGATTGGAAAACAAGTCATTCTTTACAATCGTATTTTTTACAATTTTCGTGGGTTATAGACTACGAATTTTGTGATTTTTTCGAAACTCGGTGAAAAAAATAAAATGTTATTGCATTCTGGCCTAAATGGATCTAAAGACATACTAGAAGTGTTGGAAACTATATTCATCAAAAAATATGGGTTGAAAAAGAAGTCATTCTTTACAATCATATTTTTTTACAATTTTCGTAGGTTATATACTACGAATTTTGTGATTTTTTCAATACTCGGTGAAAAAGATATAATGTTATTGAATTCTCGCTTAAATGGATCTAAAGCCATGGAGCAATTTTTTTTAAGAAAAAAATAATTATGGAGCACCTAAAATAATGGTACTTTTCAAAAAATATCATATCATAGGAATTATATCATATCATTGGAATTGTTTCATTTGTGCCCTCGTGTAGGAGAACTTGAAAAAAAAAAACTTGCAGATTTAAGGTGAATATAGAAAACAAAAGCTTGCAAATTTTTAAAAATTAAATAGAAACTAAAAGGCAAATTCTCTTAACTAGAAAACCAATAGCAAATTATTAGAATATAAGGCCGTTTGGATTAACTTATTTTTGAGTTTATACAAACAATTTATGCAATATAAATTAGGTTTTATGTTATTTATAAGTTCACACTAGTGAAAATTGTATTTTTATAACCTATTTTATCATAAACTGGCTAGACAAACTTATCTAATATATAAAAATTGTATAAGCTAAAAAATAAGTTAATCCAAACGGACACATACTACTTATGTATAGTCATGAAATTGTCATTTATTTGGATTAAAAAGTTCATCCCTAGATTCAATTCGTAAGGAAAAGATCAAACTTATATACTCGTAACCAATAATTTAGTTTTGAACTTAACATAAAATTAAGAATTTTATTTATAATTTTGAAATTTATAAGTGTTATGAATATTAATTAAAAAAATATAAAAAAAAAAACTAATATATTATCAATTTTTTAAAAATCAAATATAGATAATTCACACTTAATTGAATTTTTCATTCTCATGAACTAATTATGACTATGTAGTCATATATTTCAATAACATATAACACCAACTGCTATAACCAAGCAATATATCTAATAAAAATTAATATTTCTTTCATTTTTTTCATATATTAAATATGACTCTTTGAATCATAAATGTCATGTGACAATGAATATTATATGCAATTTAAATTCAAAATGATGGTAAATTAGAACCCTTGTTTTTTTTATATTCATGAAATCCCTATTATATATGAATGAAACCCCTAACATGATATGTATCAGCCAATTTCACACTCCTCTCTCAATTAAATCATGATTCTACTGAAGAATTGCTTATATTAGTATAGTCCTCTCACTCTTACATAAGAGATATCTTTTTCACTAGATACATCCCATATATATATATATAGAGTCAGATCCGTTGACACCAATTAGTTTGACACCAAATGTTACACCTTTCAATAACGTTTTAACCGATATAAATTTTATAAAATCCACCGTTCGATCGAAAGTTTATATCATATAGATCATTTGTGTGAATTGTCAGACAAATCTAAAATCATTTGATATGTTATTGAGATACATCAAAATTAACGGTTTGACCGTAAAAGAGATAAATATACACTTTGGGCGGGGAACAATACGACTTCATTAAAAAAATTCACACGTTACAACACGATGGACACATCAAGTATTTTCAACATCGTTTCTTGGCTTCTTGGTGCAGCACTAAGTATTTTCAACATCGTTTCTTTCTGGGTCCTGACTATCAGCGTCTGTATCAGTGGCTTGTGTAGGATTCTGGTGAGATAGTGCGCGCTTGAGTGCAATCACAGCAGCAGAAATTAGAACAGATAACCACCATATAAGTGTTATGACCAAGACGTAGTGGTTTACCATGAATATCATAATGCTTGATTGTATTGCATTGAATAACACCAAAACGAAATACTCCAACAAATTTGTGTGGTCCGGTATATTACCAAGAAACCCCAATCCAAAAAACATTTCAAAAACAATAAGTTGAACGTAAAGTGGCATACGAACTTTTTCAAAGTCAACAAAAGTAGAGTTTTGGGGAGAATGCACAACAGCGACGAAGAAACTCAAAGCAACTAGGTGGTAGAAGGTAAAGGTAGTGAGTCCACCGATGCCAAATTTCTTGGCTGTGGTTGTGGGTGGGATTGGTTCAGCGTTGTTCAACGGTTGTGGAAGAGCAGTTATTTCCGCCATCGTGAGAGAGTGGTTGATCGAAAGAGAGATGAGTGAGAGAAAGAGCATTTGAGTGAGAATGACAGTGAGTGAGAATGACAGTGAGAGAGAGATTATTGAATGCTAATGCGACTGTAACTGTTGATAATTATTATATAATAGTGAAAGAAGGCAAAAAAAATAATATCGATCCGCGTGATCTATATCTTGACCGTTGATTAGTTTAATCAACGGGTAATATTAAAAGGTAGATTTCGGTGAGGATGATGATGTGTGAGGATCCGCGTGCTAATTATCTTGACCGTTGATTATTTTAATCAACGGGTGATGTTAAAAGGATTTATTTAATAATAAAAGAGCATGATTGATCCGCGTGCTAACTAAGTTTTATGATAAAATTTAAAACTATATGTTAATGATATTTTGAATATAAAAATAGAGAAAAATATATTCATTTGAATTTTGCCTCTTAGATTTTAGGTCTCTAAATGTTTATTTAAAAAAAAAATCAAATCCATAAATAATAAACACTCTATCCCATCACTTTTTATTTCATATTCTTATTTAAATTTATATTTATATTTTTATGATTACATAAAATTACAATTATTGATTAAAATTAAATTAAAATAATAAACACTCCCTGCAGTCTCATATAAGGGGCGGATTTCTTCAAGGCATGGTGTGGCTATAGCCGCACCAGCTCAGCCTATAATTTTTTGAAAAATAATAATTATATATTTTATAAATAATTTTAAGTCATTTGACACAGATATTTATGCAAATATTAATATAAATATTAGCTTAGAGTTTATTATGGACAACTGTAAGTTTCTTGTACTCATATTAATTTACATATCAGTGTAAATATTAGTTTGTAGTCTATTATCGATGATTTCAAGTCTTTCATTAGTACGTATAATATTATAACAATCAATTTTAACTTTGTTTGGCAAAAAATAGTGGATAACTAATTGAATGAGTAAAATAGTAATTGAACTAGCATATTAATATAAAATAACATAAAAAAAATATGTTTAATTAATATTTAATTTTTTCGAGTAACATAATATGGATAAAATCGGAATAAAAATTAATAAGTTATAAGATAATTGAATTATCTTATAAAAATAAACTATAAACTTGTAATTTGGGTTCAATGATTGATCTTGTGAAGCATAGAATAATAATGATATGCATGATTTAACATATATTCAATAAATTATATATTTTTTAAAATAATTTTTTTGTGGTTACTTAGACATAATTTGTTGGTTTCTTTTTTCGAATAATTTTTTTTTTAATTTGTTGGTTTGTTGTTATTATTCTTTTGAATATACGTCATGTATTAGTAATAATCTCATATATTATTTGTTATTTAGCTGAAATATTAGGATGAATAATTTTTTTCCTTCATTAATATTTAAAATGTTTAGCCCCACCATTAATTCAAGTCCAGGTCCGCCCCTGCTCATATATAAGCAAAAGTTACTATTTTATACGGGTGGACAAAACCCAAAAAACTGGCCCAATCCTTGTTATCCGAAAAAAAAAAACCGAAACGGGCCAGGTTCAAACAGAAAAACGGGTTTGCGGGCCCAAAAGTTGGTTTGGCGTGACCAGAGACGGACGGGTCCGGATTTAGTTTTGCCAACCATCGGTAACCGAACCGACCCATCCTTCAATATCATTTTTTTATTTTTATTTTTAGGGTAAAATATGTTTTCAATCCCTAGTTTTACGGTGAGTTTTGGTTTTCGTACCTATATTTTAAAATCACTCTTTTTCGTCCCTACTTAATTTTGTGTTTTGGTTTTAGTCCTGAATGTCCACGTGGACGTGTCACAGTGGATCTTTTTGACATGTGGCATCCTACGTGGATTGCCACGTCATTTAAAATAATTTTTTTTAAAACAAAAATTTAAATTTTTTTCATAAAAAAAACCTTTTTAATTTTTTATTAATTTTTTTTGTAGTAACTAAAAAATTAGATGACTGATGAACTAAAAAACACATTTTTTATTTAAATATGATCAATTTTTATTTTTAAAAATAAAAATAATTTTTAAAAAAAAAATATATATAAAAAAAACCTTTTTTTTTTTTAAGTCGAATTCTTTGTAATTAGGTACTCTGTGGTACTTTGTGTCAAATAAATTAAACACCTACAGGATTTTAAAAGTATAAAATTATTAAGCAGACCATTACAAAAGTTCATATCATATGCCTATAACAAGTAACAATTTTACAAATTCATTGGATTACTATGTTATCAAGAGATAATAAACCAGGAACAGTACTAGATAAAGGAATCTCTGCATAAAAAAACTAATAATAACTATCTACTTCACCAAAGTTCAACTATTAAAGACAAGAACCAGAATATTTCAACTCAACACTAAGAAAGCATTCAATTCAACTACTAAACCAAAAATATCAATTAGTGCGTGGTGAATTGAGCAATCTCTGTGATGGTGGAATCGAGAAGCAAAAATCAGTACCTGAAAAAGATCGGAAAGAGGAAGAAAAAATCGCATTGAATCTGAGAATCAGTTCATGACTGAAGACACAAAGTTTCATCACCGGAAGATTTGAGGCCATGGCGAAGAAGGCAGTAGAATGCATCGAGACCTAACCTAACGGCATCATCAGACCGGAGCTTGTGAAGAAACTCGATAAAAAATGCATCATAAAACCAATATCAACAAAAGCAGAAACATATATAACAACAATAAAAAAAATTCACTCAATTCGCAGTAGCATCAATCAATCGACTACACTTCCTAGATTTTTAACCTTGAAAAATCTAGAACGAGTGTTGAAATATAATAAGCACATATAATCAAATATTCAAACCTTGACTAACACCAAATGCATCCAAAATCCAATAAAATCACAACCTCAATCAATTCAGGTTCAATTAACATTGAAATACAATTCAATCGAAAACATAATCAATCAACAACAAATCGGAATCAATTGCTATAACAAATCGATCGGAAACCAAAAAAAAAAAACAAAATTGATACGAGAGAGACCTGAAGAACAAGCAGCAAAATTGATACGAGGAAGTGATTCAGAGTGATTTGGAGGGATTTGCCGTCAATGATGATTCACGAGCCATGCGAAGATGGTGAAACTCCTTAGCCGGTAGAGAAATCAGATCGGAGTCGGAAAATTGAGCTAGCGTCCAGTTCCCTTTTTTTTTGTTTAGCGCACGAGGTTCGTGTGATAGGCATTTTTTATCGGAAAAAGCTTTTTTAATAAGAAAATTTAAGAAGAAAAATTGTAAGAATAAATTTCCACTCTTATTTACATTTATCATCATTTATGATTTTCATAAAATAAAGAGATTAAATGACATTATCCTTTAAAATTTTGCCATGTGTTAATTCTTATATTTCTTGTCTAAAAAATTCTTACTAAATAGCAATATTTTTTTTATTATGTTAATTTGTATGTTGAAAATGCTTATAAATTTTTCGAACATCTATTTTTTTATGAATAGTTTGCTTTTGAAAAACATCTAATTAGGTCACTTAGAGACATTGAAACAAATGTAAGAAATTGTTAAGTGAAAATTCTCACATCTCAAAGAAAGGACTATTTGAGATATACACATTTGCAGAATAGAAAATACAGACAAAATGTAGTAACTTATACAAAATAAATAAGCATGTGGGAAGTATAATATCTATTAAAAAGTATGGTAATTGATTATAGCCTGAATTGTATATTTGGTCTCTTATGTTTATTTTAGGTTTTAAGTTAGTCATTTATGTTTTAAAAGTTTCAAGTTGGTCTTATGTTTATTTTAGGTTTCAAGTTGGTTCTTCATCTTTATAGAGACTAAACTTGAAACTTTTAAAAACTTGAGGGATCAACTTGAAACTTTTAAAAACTTGAGAGACCAACATGAAACTTTTAAAATATAAATTATCAACTTAAAACTTTTAAAACATAAGGAATCAACTTAAAATATAAAATAAACATAAAGGACTAAATGTGAGATATTATCCCTTTTCTGATTCACAAAGTAAATATATTTGACCGGAATATCTATTAAAAAGTATAAAAACTCCCGTTTGCATCATCCACATTTTTTATTTTGCTAAATTATATTAAAAGATCAATCGAAAATTCGTTAATGACACATGATGATGTAAATGAATAAAGAAACTTTGAATATAAAATAAAAATCTATTTACCCAATCACCAAAAGTCCAACTAAGATAAACATGAGGCATAGAAAGATTTATACACCCTTAGAAAGCAAAATACACATATATCCTCCATAATTAATTGAGATTTTTTTATGGAAAATTAGTGCAAAGAAAAATCGTATCCTAAATAATAACTCACAAAAACAAATGTTGACATTAATACATTATTTTTGTCATCATGCGATCGATGCCACTTAATATAAATGTCAAACATGAAATCCGATGTAGTGACCATAGTCGTGTCATGCCTCTTTATTTTATGTAAATATGAACTATGTCTCATTTTCTTTTTCTTTTTGACGTGTCTTTCATTCTTTACAACAATTATGAAATTAATTTATAAATGAGATAACTAAAATTATAACAGAATAGTATAAATAACCTCAATATAATGAGAAAAAAAGTTTGTATTATGGTAATGTGTGTGTAAAGATTATTTTCGATTTTTTTATACATCTTTTTATTTTTATGAATAATTGCATTTTGAAGACCAACGAATTAATTCACGTGACAGTATTAACTAAATAACAAAAAATTATAGTAACTATAATATAAAACGTAGACATTATTAATCCTCTTCTCAAGGTTGAAACTTAAAAGCTAATGTAAAGATTCCTCATTACTTTTTTTCCTTTCGTATTGCATGCATTTTTTATTTTATTTGTTTTAAAAGCAATGGAGTTTTTATATGTGATCGTAAGCCTATAAAAATATTGTAAAAGCAATAAAATATTCATAAATTTCACAGGGTAGTAGAAACTTGTAGTTTTTTAGCACATCTTGAGAGTATCCTAGTTAGAATATAGAAAGAACATCTCTCGCCAGAGGATCGTTGTTTGCCATCCATTTCTTTTGTTATTAGATGCCTCTCTTGTTTTCTAATCTATTGTGGTCGCATCTTTAAGTCTCCTTCTTAACAGAGGTTTGAGTTTCCTCCATTTGTTATCCATCTATTTATTCTCCATTTGTAGAGAGATAAACACATTAAAAATTAGTGGGAGTCCCATTAATTTTTAATGTGTCTATTTCTCTCTAAATTGAGAATAAATAGAGGGATAACAAATTGAGGAAACTCAAACTCCCTCGGCAGCTGCCCCTTGTTGTCTTGATACTACGACAACCATGGTGTCCAAGTTGCGCCTTTAATTTCTTTCACAATTCTTCCTTTTCCTTTCTTTCACGGCGGTGATATGAAATGCACTATCCAGCAAAAAACAAAAAAGAAGACAAAAAATAACTATTTAAAAATATTAATTAATTAACCAACATCAATTTCATTTTCTTTTTTTAATAAACCATTCATAGTTAGTAGGCATGAGAATTTAATGAAAAATAAACATCACAAAAAATTGAAAATGATAAGAATGACATTAAGATGTACCTTATTTGAGTTTTTACCTTACACCTTCCGGAATTGTGTTTGTTAGAAGATCAATTGATGATAAAATGAAAAATGCGAGGCATATTGAAATTCATGATATAATGAAAACTACAACAAAAGTTATTATTTTTTGACAAAAACTACAATCAAAGTTATCGATTACATGAGATGGTACTAAAGTAAATGTTGTAAATAAAATAACATTAAAAAGACATTTTTTTGCAAAGTATCTTCATCCGCATTGTCATTCGTTTCCTTTTTCTCTTTGCATCTTTCTTTCTTCTTCTTACTTCTCTCTCTCTTCTCTTGTCTTAACCAAATTCCTTTTTGGTTTTACAATTTCTTCTAATATATGATTGGTAGAAGACACAACAATTTCGTCATTTTTTATGTAGGCAATTACATATGTCCTCGAAGTTTCATGATCACAAATTTTGCAAATCTAGCTACATTAATATATTGCACATTGATAATTAAGAAAAAAAAATTCAAAAAAAAAAACTTATTTGATATCAACTTTATATTTTCTTAAAAACTAGGATCCTGAAGAAAAAAAAAGTGCAATGAGCTATGAGTTTGTCTTTTCCGCTCAAGGACAAGGTAACCACACGCCACCAGACCCCACCACAACGCCCTCACATAAGCCATCCTTCCGTGATAAACTGTTAAGCCCCGATCAAAACATCCATCCTCGCGAGAAAGAAAACATGATAGAGAAAAATCTTGTTCGCATTGAGCACGAGAATGGCAACCATCTCCTCCCCAAAGTTTACATAGATCCTAAAACTTTCAATGATATATGCACCCTCTGGAAAGACGCCCTAGTCGTGAAACTGTTGGGAAAAAAACATTGGATACAACACTATGAAGGACCACCTACACAAAGTGTGGAAACTTCAAGGAGGTTTTGAGATCATGGACAACGATAACGGCTTCGATAAGGAAAAAGTCATCACCGCAGGACCGTGGATGATATTCGATCATTGTCTTGCAGTAACACACTGGTCCCCTAAATTCGCCTCTCCTGATGCTAAAGTAGGTCGAACAGTGGTATTGATTCGCTTTCCTGGACTAAATCTTGTATACTACGATGAAAGTTTCCTCCTTGCCATGACCTCCGCTATTGGTCGACCAATTAAAGTGGATACCAACACTTTGAAAGTCGAAAGAGGAAAGTTTGCAAGGGTCTGTGTCGAAGTTGATCTGATAGTCCCCGTAGTGGGGAAAATTTAGGTTAACGACCATTGGTATAAAGTTCAATATGAAAGTCTCCCTCTAATATGTACTTTGTGTGGGAAGTTTGCTACGGCCGCCTGGGAAGAAACTGTGCTAAAAAACCCACTTTGACTCCGCCAGAACAAACAACCGAACCACCAAACTCCACCACCAACAACCCTTCATCTACGCCGCACGTGCAGCCTGCTCAAGAGTCATTAATTGCAGATTCTGAAAACGGAAATACATTCATTGCAAATCAAGGCAATTATTAAACGGTCAAAGACTCAATCATTAGTATCGATGATGGAGTTAAAGAGCTTTATGGGGAATGGTTATTGGTTACTAGAAAGAAAAAACAACAAACCCACCCAGCCCCACCTACCAAGGCCGCCTCAAGATCCACTTGGCCCACCAATCAAGGCCACACGCTCTATACTAAAAAATTCTCTCAAAGTCAACATAAAATTCCATCAAAACCTAAATTGAATGACACACCACGTGCACACAGCACCAGTTTTGTCCCCAAGAAGAGGCGCCACTAAGATGATTATCCCCCCATCAATGTCAAATCATTATCTTTAAATGATCAGCCTCCTACAAAGATTCCATGTGATCCCCACCCCATCATCCACAAAAACGTCACATACCCCCTCCACCAACCACCAACACACACGTCACCAACCCTAAACCACTCCTCACCCCACACCACACGCAGGAAAATGACAAAAAACTACCCCCTCACTGTTGAGATAATTCAAATCAACCTAGTGTAGTTGCTTGTAATGCAAGTAAGTGCATGTGAGTGTTGTAACTTTCGGTTTTGGTGGTTATAGTTAGTTACAAAGTTTGTTAGGTTTGTTTTTAGAAGTTAACTATAGTTAGAGAGAGAGGTTGAGAGTTAGTTAGTGATTAACCAAATGAGTTGGTTAAATTCCTTGTTGTACAAGCAACACTATATAAGGGTGTTTTGCATTGTAGAAGTGTGTGTGTGTGTGTGAAATCAATAAAACTTCAATTCTCTCTCAATCTTCTTCTCCCTTTTATTCTCTTTTACTCTCAAATTGTGTGTGTGTATCAAACTTGATCAATAGTGTGAGTGAATGTGTTGATCACAGTTTTGTGCAAAGTGAAAGTGAGTTACTTCTCATTCAAGCAATTGTGCGAAAGCTTGAATTGAGATTCATTGCTCTAACATCTGGTATCCAGAGCTCCTGGTTCTGATCTTGAGGAAGTTCTTGATCAACAACCATGTCTACAACTCATTCCAATGGCCATTTCCCAATGAATCTCCCAATCTTGACTGCAAAGAACTACGATAATTGGTGTAAACAAATGAATGTGGTGTTTCGATATCAAGATATGTGGGATCTTGTGACTGATGGAGTTCCAGTTCTTGGTGGTAAAGCAACAGAGGAAGATAAGGTGGCAAATCACGAACTGAAGAAGAAAGACTTCAAAGCCTTGTTCATTATACACCAATGCGTTGATCCAGATAATTTTGAAAAGGTTGGTGACTGTGAATCTTCAAAGGAGGCGTGGGATATCTTGGCCCAGTCATTTGGTGGTGCAGAAAAAGTGAAAGAGGTGAAGCTTCAGACTTACAAGTGACAATACGAATTACTTCAAATGGAGGATAGTGAAAGTGTAGCTGATTTCTTCACAAAGGTTTCAAGACTTGTGAATCAAATCAAGAATTGTGGTGAGGTAATTCCTAACAAGTCTATAGTAGCCAAGATTCTGAGATCTTTATCCCCTAAGTTTGATCACTTAGTAGTAGCAATTGAAGAAGCTAAAGATCTATCAACCCTGTCCAAAGAAGAATTACTTGGTTCTTTAGAATCACATGAACAAAGGATGAATGAAAGAAGTGGTAGTGTCAAGGGAAAGGGTGATGTTGCACTGCAAGTTCAGACAAGCAAAAACAAGAAAGGGAAAGGAAAGTGGAATGGAAACAAGGGTAGAGGAGGTTACAACAATAACAATGGCAGAGACTCACAGGCTGAAGGATCTATGAGTCAGAAACAAAATGGAAATAATAGTGGTTCAAGAGGAGGTTACAGTAATAGAGGAAGAGGTGGGAGAAAGAAATTTGATAAGAGCAATGTACAGTGTTATAATTGTCAAAAATTTGGGCACTTTGCTGATGAGTGTCACTCAAACAAGAAGGAATCTCATAGTGAAGATGCAAAACTAGCCAAACAAGAGGATAATGAAGTGTTACTAATGGTGACAATCAGAGAAGAGAGTGATAGTAACGATGAAGAGTGGTATCTTGACACTGGCTGTTCCACCCACATGACTGGTAAGAAAGATTGGTTTGTAAAGATCAATCCAACTACAAAGAATAAAGTGAAGTTTGCAGATGACAGTACACTGACTGCTGAAGGCATAGGAGATGTGTCTATCAAGAAGAAAGATGGAGGGCAAGCTTTAATCTCTGATGTACTCTACATTCCAGGTATGAAGAGTAATCTTCTCAGTATAGGTCAACTAATTGAGAAAGATTACAAAGTAGTGATAGAAAATAAAGCAATGAAAATAAGTGATGCTAGTGGAAAGGCAATTTTGAAGGTTCAAATGTCACATAACAGAACATTCAAAATTGAGCTTGATATTCTAGAACATAAGTGTTTAGCTGCATCAGATAGTAGAAGTGAATGGCTATGGCATTATAGGTTAGGTCATCTAAACTTTAGAGACCTTAATCTGATGGAGAGTAAGAGGCTAGTGACTGGCTTGCCCAGTGTGAAGATACCTACTGAAGTGTGTGAAGAATGTGTACAAGCCAAGCAGGCAAGGAATAGCTTCAGTAAGAATGTGGAGTGTAGATCAAGTAAACTGCTTGAGTTGGTTTACTCTGATGTGTGTGGACCAATGCAGGCAAGCTCCTTCAGTGGTAACAAGTATTTTGTGACTTTCATAGATGATTACAGCAGGAAGTTGTGGACTTACATAATTAAGAACAAAAGTGATGTGTTTGAAGTGTTTACTAGATTCAAAACCATGGCTGAAAGACAAAGTGGTTCAAAGCTAAAGGTTTTGAAAACTGATGGTGGTGGTGAATATGTATCTGGTGAATTTAAAGCTCTATGTGAAAGTGAAGGTATAATTCATGATGTGATACCACCATATACTCCACAACAAAATAGGACTGCTGAAAGGAAGAACAGGACTATAATGAATATGGTGAGAAGCATGCTTAGGAGTAAGCATCTGCCAAAGGAGCTATGGGCTGAAGCTGTAACTACTGCAACCTATGTGTTGAATAGGTGTCCTACAAAGAGATTAGAGAATATAACACCTGAGGAATGTTGGTCTGGTCACAAGCCAGATGTAAGTCATTTAAGAGTGTTTGGTGCAATAGCTTACAGGCATATACCTGACCAACTAAGAAGAAAGCTTGATGATAAGAGTGATCAACTGGTGATGATTGGCTATCACAACACTGGAGGTTACAAATTGCTTAATCCCATTAATAAGCAAATTGTAATTAGCAGAGATGTGGTGTTTGATGAAATGAAAGAATGGGATTGGAGCAAGAGTGTTGATAAAAGCTCTGTCAGCATAGTGTGTGAAGAGCTTGAGAATAGCAAACCTGAAAGCAGTCACAGTGAAGTGATAAGACCTAGCAGGACAAGGCAAATGCCAACAAGGTACAGTGATTATGAGATGGCAGCTGATGATACAGTCACTAGTGATGGTGATCTTGTACACCTAGCTTTCAATGCTGAATCTGAGCCTGTCAGCATTAGTGAAGCTTTGAAGGATAAGAAATGGATAAGGGCCATGAATGAAGAGCTGCAGTCAATAGAGAAGAATGGAACCTAGTCTTTGGTTGATTTACCACCTACAAAGAAGGCTATAGCAGTGAAGTGGGTTTATAAGACTAAGGTTAATCCACAAGGAGAAATTACAAGGCACAAAGCTAGGTTGGTTGCTAAGGGATTTCTTCAGAGAGAAGGAATTGACTATGATGAGGTGTTTGCTCCAGTGGCAAGGTTGGAAACTATAAGGTTGGTTGTTGCATTGGCCAACATCCATAATTGGTCAATACACCAAATGGATGTGAAGTGTGCATTTTTGAATGGGCCATTAGATGAAGAGGTGTTTGTGAAACAACCACCTGGTTTTGAAGTAAAGAATCAAATGACAAAGGTGTATAGGTTACATAAGGCACTATATGGGCTCAAGCAAGCTCCAAGAGCTTGGAATAAGAGGATTGATAGCTACCTATATGATATAGGGTTCAGTATGTGTGAAACTGAACATGGAGTATATGTGAGAAAAGACAAGGATAATGGTGTAATCATATTGTGCCTATATGTTGATGATTTGATGATAACTGGCAGCAATGAAACTTGCATTAGTAAATTTAAGAAGCAGATGAAGGATGAATTTGAAATGACTGATATTGGGCTTCTATCATATTTTCTAGGTATTGAATTTCTAAGGTGTAGTAAAGGGTTGATAATGCACCAGAGAAAGTATGCTACAGAGATACTTAGGAGGTTTGATATGATGAACTGCAATCCTGCAGTTACTCCATCTGAGCCAAGGCTGCAGTTATCAAAGTGTGAAGAAGAGGATAGTGTGGATTCAACTAAGTTCAGAAGCCTTGTAGGATCACTGAGATATTTGTGTAATACTAGGCCTGACTTGGTTTATAGTGTTGGTATAGTAAGCAGATACATGGACAAGCCTAAGGTATCCCATTTGGCTGCAATCAAAAGGATACTTAGGTATGTTAAAGGGACAGTAGATTGTGGAATTTTATTTCCTGCTACTGACACAGGAAAGAGTTTGAAATTGACAGGCTTCACAGATGCTAGTTGGTGCAGTGATGTTGAAGATAGGAAATCAACTGCTGGCTATGTGTTTTACATAGGAAATGCACCTATCTCTTGGTGTTCAAAGAAGGAGCAGGTGGTGGCATTATCCTCATGTGAATCTGAGTACATAGCAGCCTCTATGTGTGCTACACAAGCTATATGGTTGAAAACACTAGTTGAAGAGATCACTGGTGAGTGTATTGGAGCTGTAGCTATGAAGATTGACAACATCTCTGCCATAAACTTGGCAAAGAATCCTATTGCACACGGCAGAAGCAAACACATTGAGCTGAGGTATCACTATTTGAGAGATCAAGTGACTAAAGGTCTCTTAAAACTGGAGCATTGTAGGAGTGAGGTGCAAGTTGCTGATATTCTCACTAAAAGTGTGCAAACTGAAGTGTTTAAGAAGCTTAGAGACATGTTGGGTGTGTTAACACTGGTTGAAATGAATTAGGTGGTGTGTTGAGATAATTCAAATCAACCTAGTGTAGTTGCTTGTAATGCAAGTAAGTGCATGTGAGTGTTGTAACTTTCTGTTTTGGTGGTTATAGTTAGTTACAAAGTTTGTTAGGTTTGTTTTTAGAAGTTAACTATAGTTAGAGAGAGAGGTTGAGAGTTAGTTAGTGATTAACCAAATGAGTTGGTTAAATTCCTTGTTGTACAAGCAACACTATATAAAGGTGTTTTGCATTGTAGAAGTGTGTGTGTGAAATCAATAAAACTTCAATTCTCTCTCAATCTTCTTCTCCCTTTTATTCTCTTTTACTCTCAAATTGTGTGTGTGTATCAAACTTGATCAATAGTGTGAGTGAATGTGTTGATCATAGTTTTGTGCAAAGTGAAAGTGAGTTACTTCTCATTCAAGCAATTGTGCGAAAGCTTGAATTGAGATTCATTGCTCTAACACTCACCATGGAAAAAATAAGCATGAACAATGCATCCAAGACAATGTATGTGCCTCATCTACCATAATCATCCCAACTCCCATGGATGGCACAAAGATGATTTTCTCCGATACTCATGACAACCCAACCTCCCATTGCGAGGAGGACATGGTCACTTAGTCCCCTTCCAAGTGTTTCCTTGCTTGTCCCAACTGTTATTATGGAAGATCTCTTTGATACTCCAATCCTCTCTTGGAATATTAGAGGGGCACAAAATAATAATGCTAAAAGGCATCTCAAGGAGTTAATTAGAAGGTACCACCCAACCTTCCTCGCCATTCTTGAAACTCACGTTCTGTTTGCTAGAGGGCCAAAAGATACAAACCATGCACTTGCGCTTGAGTTCACCGTAATTTCAATTCCTATTTTTAAAATGTGTGATTAAAATTTGCGCAAAACAAAATAAAAGGATTAAGAATGTGAATTTTTTATAAAATAGGAATAGCAATGCAACATTTAAATCAAATTTTTAATAATGATTTTTGAATGTATATTCCACAATACAAGTCATAACATAACATCATTAACAAGTAGTATTCAAATTACTTTGGTGAAAGTGGTATACTTTTCTCAAATTATTTTATTTGTAAAAATAATATTCATAAATAAATATATTATTTAATTATAGTAGTTTATTATTACTATTATTCACAAGGCTTGATTGATATTTTGGTCCTTGTATATTCGCGAATTTTTAGTTTTAATCCCTGTATTATGTTTTGTTGCAAATAAATCTCTGAATATTTTTTTTTGTTTTAGTTCATAAAGTTAAAATCCGTTGGAAAATCCAAAGAAAAATTTCCACAAAAAGTGCAGTTTTTTCTGCGGATTTTGACTTTAGAAACTAAAAAAAGGGTCATGCTAACTGGTGCTTCCGGAACACTAGTCAAGGAAACCAAAAAAAGGAATTTTTAAATTGAAAATCACACTTTTTACACTTTCGAGACGTTGACCGCAAAATTTCAAAGACATATTACTATATTTGTTTGCTTAACCAATGCCTCAAGGACACTGTTTAGCATTTTTTAAAAAAAAAAATATTTAAAAACTTATTTGTAACAAAACAAGATAAAAAATTAAAAAAAAAATTTGTGAATCTAAACCGATTCAAAAAGAGTGTTGAGTTCACTTCATTCATTTGTCTTCATTCTGTCGTAGCTGCAAAAACAAAATCACTTCACTTTTCTGGTTTTCTTTCTTTTTCCTTTTTTTTTTTCTTTCTTTCTATTTTTTTCTTCCATTTTTCTCATTCTTTTGCTTCTTCTAGGAATGAACAAATGAAACAACAATTCTCATTCTTCATCCACATTGTCATTTCTCTTCTCTGATCAGGTACATTCTTTCTCTTTTGCTTTTTCTTTCATTTACTGTAACAATGGAATAGAATCAAAGAAACCTCATTTGGGTTTCTAAAGAATCAAACTTTTTTATATTGGGTTGTTTCTTTTTGATGCATTTTGCATCAAAAACTTGTAAACCGTTATTGGGTTTTCATTATTCTTCATAAACAATATAAAAATCAAATTTTTATACTATGTAGATGAAGCCTTGTGAATGAATTTTCTTGGTTTTGGTTTCTAAATTGAAAGTTTCTGAATTGGAAGTCTTTTTAATTTTGGAGGTTAGTTTCTAAATGGATCACATTCTGAATTGGTCTCTTGGATATGATTTCTTTGATCAGGTTATTTTTGAATTTCATTATCTATATTGAATATTTAATGCAACAATTTTTGTTATTTTTTACCACACATGTTTATAGTGCAATAGGAGATTGAGATTCTGTTATTTCAGAAATTTTGGAATGATTTATCACACATTGGTAATTGATTGTGTTTAGCTGTCTGTTTAGGTGTATTTTAGTAGGTTAGGATTATGTTATTTCAGAACTTTTTTGAATAATTATTACACATTGGTAATTGACTGTGTTTAGTTGAAATTTTCGGTGTTTTAGGATGTTAAGATTATGTTATTTTAGAAATTTGTGAATGATTGTTAATATAATGGTAATTGACTATGTCGAGTTGAATTTTTAGGTGTGTTTAGATGTCCTTCATGGAGTCACGTACGCGTATCAATGCAGTTGAATCTATATCAGAGGTTCAGAATTCAGTTTCTGGAGTACCGATACGCCATAGCCTTCCTTTAACATCAGGGATTCCCCGTCCTTCGCGGCCTCCCTTATATAGAAATAACGGCGCAGCTTCTTCTTCCACATGCTTTTTGGAACAAAGACATCATCATAATTATGGAACAAAGAAGGTTCACCATCTAAACAGCTTTGTAATTAATCAGAAGCATTCATATCAAGACCGAAACAAATATCATGACCGAAACAATGAAGGATTGGCAACAAAATTATGCAGCAAGCAACTGTTTGCTGATTTTGCTGATGATCCAAAGAATTGTGGCTCAAGTTTTGCAGTATTAGAATCCAACAATTGTGTCTTAGTTCCATCAAAACGAGCCGTTGTTAATCAACCAAAGAATTACCATTGTCAGTCAGAGAGTAGTTGTCCTAGTCCTCAGAATAGTTTCTATTCAGCCACTCTATATTCGGAAGCGAAACAAAGTTTCAGCAATACTGAAGTCAGTGAGTGTGTTAGTGTTGATACTAAGTCGTACGAAAGCGGAGAAGTTTCGAATTCATGTGGTTTTAATGATAGTAGGAAAACCAGCATAAATAGAGCAAGTACCGGAAGTGATGTTAGCGATGAAAGCAACACGAGTAGTTTGAGCAGTGCTTTGTATAGACCTCATAAAGCAAATGATATAAGATGGGAAGCGATTCAAGCTATCCGAGCTCGTGATGGGATGTTGGAAATGAGACATTTTAGGTTGTTGAAGAGACTGGGAAGTGGAGATATAGGAAATGTATATCTAGCAGAACTTAGTGGCACAAGGACTTCTTTTGCTATGAAACTCATGGACAAAACGGAGCTCGCAAGTCGTAAGAAGCTTCTGAGGGCTCAGACGGAAAGAGAGATATTGCAGTCTTTAGATCATCCTTTTTTACCAACATTATATACACACTTTGAGACTGAGACAGTCTCTTGCTTGGTAATGGAGTTTTGTCCCGGTGGTGACCTTCATGCTATCATGCAAAGACAACCCGGGAAGTATTTCTCGGAGCATGCTGTCAGGTCAGCTATTCCTTCTTTTTTCTGCTTGATCCCTACAATTATATAATGTATCTATCTCCTATAGCATAGGATTTGTATGTGTAGTTAAACACGACACTTGAGATTTCTTTTTTTTTGAAAAGAGACACCAGAGATTTCTACTTGTTGATATGATTTCTTTTGTGCAATCGTTGAAGTCTGAAAGCTTAGTGAGCTTAGGAATAGCCATTTTCTTTGTTCTTTTCACTCGAAGCGTTGTTCACTCTTAGTTCTTTTTATAATGGATTTTACAAGTTTTTGATTCATGTTTGATTCATTAAGCTGTCATTAATTAATGCATGTTTAGGAAACTTGAATTTTGAAAATGACAAAGATGTAGTATTTTTTTTCATACAACAAACTGAAAATCTGTTTGGATTGCCTTATTAGTGCTTATCTACTGAGATAGACACTTGTGAGAGCTTATTGAAACAACTTATAACATCTATAAACTGTTTTCAGTATAGTTTATGAAAGCACATAGCTTATGTGAAAACTATTTGACTTTATTCTATCATTTGTTATAGAAATAGTTTATACATAAGCACTTTTTATTTTGAAAAGCTTATACATAAATACTTAGTTATGCCATTTATCCAAAAGGGTCTAAGTATATTGTCATTTCTGGGTTTTGGCAGGTTTTATGTGGCAGAAGTTCTCCTTGCTTTGGAGTACTTGCACATGCTTGGGATAATCTACAGAGACCTTAAACCTGAGAATGTGTTGGTGAGAGAAGATGGTCATATAATGCTTTCCGATTTCGATCTCTCTCTAAGATGCACTGTTAGTCCAACTCTTGTGAAGTCGTCAAACCCGATCGCCGAAAGGAAAACCTCAGGATATTGCATTCAGCCAACATGTGCAATGCAGCCAGACTGCATCCAATCTGCATGCTTTTCACCACGGTTCCTATCTGGAAAATCCAAGAAAGAGAAAAAGTTCAGATCAAAGTATGACATGCATCATCAAGTAACACCTCTCCCGGAGCTAATTGCTGAGCCAACCAGTGCGCGGTCATTGTCATTTGTAGGCACACACGAGTACTTGGCGCCTGAAATTATTAAAGGTGAAGGACATGGCAGTGCTGTGGATTGGTGGACGTTCGGGATATTCTTATACGAACTCTTGTTTGGTCGAACACCGTTCAAAGGCTCAGCTAACCGAGCAACACTGTTTAATGTTGTTGGACAGCCTTTAAGGTTTCCGGAATCTCCTACCGTCAGCTTTGCTGCAAGGGATTTGATCAGAGGTTTACTTGTGAAAGAGCCTCAACACCGTCTTGCCTATAGACGTGGAGCTACCGAAATCAAACAGCATCCGTTCTTTCACAATGTGAATTGGGCACTGATCCGTTGCGCTAATCCACCAGAGGTACCGAGACAAACCATGATGATGAATCCAACCTTAACTGAAAATGAAGTTTCTGGTAATTATTTAGATATTGATTTCTTTTGATTCTAAAATGTGATGTGTAAGTAAGTGTTTGTAACTTGTAAGAAATGTGATGAATGAAGTTTCAAACTACATTCAATTCAATTGATGAACTGTTGTAACTTGTAAGAAATTTAAAATGCCTTAATATTGATTGCTTCTAGAATAGAATTCAAATATATGATTACATTGATGTTGTAGACAATATTGGTTGTGATGGTGAATATATCACTTGTTAGTTTCTTATTGAGAAATGCTAAATAATATTTATGAGACAATGGTTAAAGAAATAAAAGTGATAATATAATTTTAAAAGTAGTATATCTTAAAATTTTAAAAAAGAATTCTTTATATTTAGACCTTTGTTTTTGTTTTCATTTTTAGTTTTTTAAGTATTGCTCCGAGAAACTGTTTAGCATGACCATTTCGTATATCCAAGTATCACCCAAAAAAATCCATAGTGACCATTCAAGGCTGGAGGAGGAAGTGAATTGGCAATTAAAGGCTAGGAAATTTTGTAGAGAACGGTGAACTCAAACCAAAACATATCAATTTAATAAACTCAAGCACATTTCCAGCCAAACGTTGGGATTTCGAATTACTAGTGTTAATGGGACATGGGTACTAATTAAGGAAATAAATATGATACGAAAAAATTGAAATTTGTGTAATCTACTTTTTAATAGTATAAAAAAAAAATGTGTTTTTCAATATAAAAACTACTTTTGATATTTTTGACTAATGTCCTGTATGACCAAAAGACAAATATCATTTTTTTTTTTTTACTTAAAATATCATTTTGTAGTTGTTTTTATTTTCTTTCTTTGGCATTGGGCGCAAAGGACACGAGGCATTGGAATAGACCCAAATTATTTATTAGGTTGAAAAAAATATATGTTAATTGCTCTTTCCCCTCCATGAATTCCTCAGCTCCTCATCACATTTTATCTATGAATATCTTTCGATGGACTTCCAAGGGAAGGATTTGATGTATGAGACCAAAATAATTTCACCATTGTAGAAACCAATTTGAAAAAGTATAATTGACTTCTATCTTAAAATATATAAGTCAGGAATGTTTATTTGTCTTCTTCTCTTTCAAGCATGACATTGTTAGAATAGAAAAATATTATTATAAGCATAACATTTATTATATTTGTTGATTTATTTTAAGCCTCTAATTAAGGGATTTAGTTTAATTTTAAATATATATATATATATATATATATATATATATATATATATATATATATATATATATATATAGTTATAAATATTATGTTAGTATTATGCTATTTCGTAGGTAAATATTATATTTAGTTCATCAATCATTATCAATAATATTTATATATTTCTTATTGTTTGTTTTTATTTTATCATCTAAATTCAACATGGTATTAGAGTCGTGGTATCCACCTTGAAACACAATTCCGCTGGAACTTCTCCCAAGAAAAAATAATTCTCGGTTATTCATGGCATTACTTTGTTTTTCATATAAGCCCTAGCCATCATTAGGATTACTTTTTATTTTGTTCTACTTGTGTGATTCTTGTTTAATATCTTTTCTTTCTATTCTAACCTTATTCATATGTTACCCTGACACATGCAACCACTTTTTCATTAATCCTTTACCTTTAGCAACCGTTTTTTAGATTGATCATCAGTCTTTCTTGGTTTTGTTTTTGGTGGACAAATTCTCCGTTTGTGATTCTTTAATCCGCGGGATTTTCCGTTTGTGATCCCTTAATCTGCGGGTTACCCGTTTGTGATCCCTTAATTCGCGGGCTCCCGTTTGTGATACTTTTATCCACGGACTTTCCACTTGTGATACTTTAATCAGCGGGCTTTTCGTTTGTGATACTTTAATTTGCGGGTACTGTTACATAATTCAATATGGATTCATTGTTTCGACCGCTGCTGTACTACTTATTTACTCTTCGTTGGTGCTATCAATGAATTTAATTTTTCAGAGTTAATTTTGTAACAAGCTTAAAGCTTACTAAGCTTTAGCTCGAGAGGGGGAGTGTTAGAATAAAAAAATACAGTATTAATTAAGATATGCATAAGTTTTATTACATTTGTTGGTTTATTCTAAGCCCTCTAATTAATGGATTTAGTTTAATTTTAAATATATTCACTTGGTTATAAATACCGTGATAATATTATACTATTTCGTATGTAAATATTGTATTTAGTTCATCGATCATTGTCGATAATATTTTTATTTTTTTTAGTTTTGCTCTTATGTTTTGACCTAAATTTCATAAATTCAACAGACATAATCCCAATAATTGTATCCAATGAGATCAAAGGTTTGGGTGAACGTTTTAGCTTTGTTTGGGTTTTGGACAAAGGATTCCAGGGTCATAATTTTAAGAATTTGACGCATCTCTATGATCTCTGTAATGTTTGATTGATATCGAATCTGAGTCTACTAAAATAAACTCGTTGATTTTTGTGTTTTGTTGATTCTTAATGACTGGAAATGAAATCCTGTGGTAAGATCTTCCATCCTCTTCTTCATCTACACCATTTGTTTCGATTGACGATGATGATTTCAAGATATATTCACAAATCGACCTCGTAGAAGAATGAACAAAGCTATGATCAAAATTTATTTTATTTTTAATTATTTTATGAATTTTCCAAATTGACTCACGTGAGAAACGAATTTGGATTGCATGCAGTCAAAACTACATACAGTCAGAGAATATCTGGCTGTCCGATTACGATCGAACGGTCCAAATATAAAACAGTCATTCAGTCAAATTTAATAAAAATTTATATCTAGACTTTCAAATCTTAATAAGACAGCCACATCTTCCCTGACTGTGCAATCCATAATCAAATTTAGATTCTGCAAAATAAGAACAATCATTAATAACCGTTAAATACAAATCTATGACTAAGATTAAAAAACAAAACGGTGGTCACAGTACAATTTATTTCGTCTCCTTCATCACATATCTATTATTTGGTGGTCAAATTTGGTCTGCAAATTTTATTTTATTTTTTATGTTCTTTTTTCATCGATTATTTTGCGATTTAATTTGGATTTCAATCTCACTCAAATTGATAAAGCATATCAGATACAAGTATAAATTCAACATCGTTAAAAACGAAAAGCATAAAACGCCATATACTAAAACATACAAATAATGTGACAAAATAAAAGTAACTAGAATACTCATGTTTCTGGATATGCATCGTTGACGATCTTGTCATTGGTTGAACTAATAGTTGATCAAATTTGAGATCTTTCAATCTGAAGATGGGAAATCAAACAAAGTCGCACTGAGATGAAAAATCACAAAATAAAACAACAAAACATCAATCTATGTGAAAATCACATATTTAGATTAAAAATAATGTCAGTAAATGATTTATTTTTTTGTATTATTCATTAGCTTGTCAAAAGTTGTTTATGAAAAAAAAAATTATGAAGGTAAAATTTTCTCTAGCGAGAACTTATGAATTAACATAAAACTTATTTAGTTGCACAAACAATTTTTCAAGCTCAAAAATAATTTAATTCAAACGAATCCTTTATTTATTAAATTAAAATAAACTATAAGATAGTAAAAATAATTTATAAGCTCGTTATAAAAAAGTTATCAAATGAGTCTTTTTTTTCGGTATGAAATTATATACTATAAGTTCAACAATTGATTTTGTCGAACAGAGTCAAATTATATTTTATTAGTTTGAAACACAATAAACAAATTAATGCTTTATTTTAATATGTTTTAAATATATTATATTTAGAAATTTAAAAGAATGCAAGAGTTGAGATTTGAACCATGATCATCTCACTTTTTAAAAAATAGCGATTGGCTGATAAGCTAGATTATTGCTTATGGTTGTGGCTTCATAAGTTATATAGTCGATGGCCGATAGCTGTTAAGCTAATCGAAGTGTTTGCTAAAATTAGTGGTTCAATTGATTTATAAGTGTAAAATGACATAAAAAACATTTTTAATTCAATAAAATTTATATCAAATTAATAATATTTAAGATACTTAGAATTTATTAATTTATTTTAATATTTTAAATTTATTAATTTAATAAATATATTTTTCATATATTATTATTAAATTAAATTTTTTTATATACTGATTTTTTTTAAACACCAATCTAACGTTCAAAAATGTTAAACACGTGGATCAAAATTTACTTTTTTGGCACGTACACGTCATCAATCCGTAAATAAAGCTATTGTTTATTACCGATCGTTGATTAAACGAATCCAACGATCATCATAGATATATGACACGGATCGATGATGTAACTTTCCTTTTCTTTCATTATTAAATAATTAAATAGTTTATCGTTCTCCCTCACTCTCTCTTTCAACCACTCTCTCATCATGCTTGCACAGCCAGCCGAACCCTTGTTACCGGCAAAATATCCTCCCGCACTGAAAATTTGGTATCGGCGGATTGACATTGTTTACCTTCTATCATCTCGTTGTACTAAGTTTTTTTTGTGACCGTGGAGCGCTACCCGGAACACTTTGTGCTTGTCGATTTTAAGAATGTGCATAAAGCTCTCTACGCCCAATTGATCGTGTTTGAGGTGTTTTTTGCTAGGGTTTATAAGCAACATACCTGATCGTTTGTCAACAACAGTTGTTTATCACTCTTGTAATCTTTAATCTCATACAATCAAGTTTGATGGTTTTTATGATTGACAACCCATATATTTTTTTTTTCCATAACACTTGGTTGGTGATTTCTCATTTTCATTGTCTCCATTGTACTTATCAATGCATTTCAAGGCAACACAGACAATACTAAGGGCAACAATAATAATGGTGTTCCTCAAGGCAACGAACGCGGACAATAATCTGAACAATCTTCTTTAGGACAATGATAAGCATGTGTTCCTCAAGGCAACATGGACAATAATCTGAACAATGGCAACATTAGTCCGGAAGATGGCGATCAAAATAATACTTAGTGCCAAGTTTCGTTTTGTTTGTATTTTTGTTGAAAGAAATGTATGTTTGTTGTAATGTAAAAATAAAATAAAATAAAAAAAAAAATTCAAATAATTTTATGTTCTTTTCTTTCTTTCTTTTGTGTAATTTACTGTAAAAAAGATAAAGAAATACAATAGTTTTTTTTTTTTTTTTGTATTTAATCATTGTTTAGAAATGTGTTAATTTTTAGTAGGGTGTTGTGATCCAACTAATAGTCTGCACGGTGTGTTTTGGGTGTTTTTGGCATGATTTTTTTTTTTTTTGAAAAAGGTATTTTTGGCATGATTAATTAGGATATACTTGGATTAGCTAATTTAAGTTTATCAAATGTCCTATAAATACTTTTGTGAGACTGTTTGTCCGTAAATTGCTTAGAACAAACCATCACAATGTTTCATTAATAATAAATATTATTTACTTTGGATTTGAGGGAGTTCAATTCATTTGTCATCCATTTTGGATTAAAAAAACTTTGCTATAATTTGAGTTGTGACTTTTCAAAGTTAAACTTGGTAATTCTTTTAGATAGATGGTAACTTTGTGTTTTAAGACACTCTTTAAAATAATTAAAAATAATATGCGTCAAAAAAAGTAATTGTCAAAAAGACTTATGTTTTAAAATAATTGCAACCTTTAATATTATTACTTTTAATATATTTTTTCAATTAAAATAGCGAGTCAAGAATTTATTAGAATTGAAATCATCCTAATAATCTTCTAGAACATATTTCTCGTTCAAAAAGTAATTTCGTAGTGTGCACCTATATATATATATATATATATATAGTTGTTTTCGAAATTAGGTCTTATTTGGATAAACAATTTAATTTATAGAGCATATGAACTTATTGCATATATAAGTGCTTCTTATAACTTATTTTCATAACAATTGTTTTTGGACTAAATCCATAAAAAAAGATAAAATAAAATAGTTTTAGTATAAACTCTAAATCGTGTTTTCTATGATAACTTTAACTTATAATGGAAATAAGTTGACAACATATGAATATATCAAGAGGAGATAATTGAAGTGTCATTTAACGTTAGAAATTTGTCTGAATTAGTTTATTTTTAAGTTTATATAATTTTTATGTATTATTATAAGTTTGTTAAGGTAGTTTATGATAAAAATAATTTATAAAAATACAATTTTCTCTAATTTGAACTTATAAAATAACATAAAATTAACATAATTTATATTGCATAAGCTATTTACATAAATTTAAAAATAATTTAATCCAAACGGACACCTTTCATACACTAAAATTAATCATGCCATACCACATAGTACTCCTCTCTTCTTGGTCGTTAATGTTGATTACTTCTAGAATAGAGTTGTCTCGCGTTCCTTAAAAAAAGAACATGTTAATGAGAACATGCCATGAAATAGAATGAAAGAACATGTTGATATGTCTAAATATGAAATAGAATTCAATTTTCATGTTAATGAGAATGAAACGACCTGAGTAGAATAAAAACAAAATTTGCACTTCAAAAAATTATAAAATCTAATTACTTCCAAACCCTTTATAGTATATGGTTACATTACATTGATGTTGTTGTAGCCAATATTGGTTGCGATGGTGAATATTTCTTAATTTCCTATGAGCTTACTCTTTTTAGACTAATCACTTGTTAGTTTCTTGTTGAGAAATGCTAAATAGTAGTTACGAGACAACGGTTAAAGAAATAAAAATGGTAACATAATTTTAAAAGCTGTATATTTAATATCTGAACATTTTTAAAAAGTTAATTTATTTTTTATTTTTTTAAATTTAAACCTTTGTTTTTTATTCCAATTTTATTTTTTAATCATTGTTCTGAGAAATTGTTTAACACGACCCTTTCATATATCCAAGTATCATCCAAAAAAAATCCATAGAGACCATTCAAGGCTGGAGGAGGAAGTGAATTGGCAAGAAATGGCAAATAATTTTTTTGTAGAGAACGGTGAACTCAAACCAAAACATATCAATTTAATAAACTCAAGCACAATTTGTTAAATAAATAAAACAGTAAGAGAAATTAAGGTGAACTCAAGCGCAATTCTGGCCAAACATTCGGATTTTGAATTATTAGTGTTCCATTTTTTTAGAATCGGAGAGTTAACATAAAAAACAAGATGAGAGATCCGTTGACTTCAGGAGTAAGTATCCATTGACTTACTCCGCTTAATAATTTGATATCGGCATAATATTTCTTCAATCCGACCGTTGAATTCAAAAATATCATTGAGTAGATCAACTACACAAATTTTTATAAAAATATCCTTTGGTATTGGGCCCAGAGGACATGAGGCAATGAAATGGACCCAAATTATTTATTAGGTTGAAAAAAATGTTGTTTGCTCATTTCTCTCCATGAATTACACAAAAGCTCGAAAAATATGCATGGATAATGCAAAATATAGATTAGAAAAAAACATTCTCCTCACTTAAGAGACGTTTGAATTACATTCTTATTTTCTCTTATACTAAAACCTACATTTTTCTTCCTTAATTTTTTCTTTTATTTCTAATAGGATTAATTAATCTATAGATCCCTAAACCATTTAGAAATTTTTAAATAGATCCCTAAACTAAAAAAAATGTGTAATTAGATCCATAAACAAATTTATATTTTTCAATTAGGGGTTGTTATGTTAAACTTCAGTTTGTCAACAGTTAACCAATTTTATAGCAACATTTTCCATTTCTTCCATTATCAATTACTAAAACTAACTATGAGCCCAAATTAGACAATAAGCTTCTAAAAATAAATAAATTTGTCTCAATTAACCGGTTAAAAAAAATATATAAGCTAAGTTAATTACAAAACTAAGTTTCAACAATTATGTTGCACTCTCATTAAAACTCCTGATTAAAAACAAACAATACTTAAAAGAAAAATGCTTCATTGGAATCTATAACATGTTTCAAAGTTTTTCTTCCCTCTCCACTTGGCGTCTCTTAGTTTTGCTTCTAGTAATTACAAGGATTTAGATTTGTTGTTGTGGTATTAACATGAAATTATATATGTAGTAATTAATCTTGATCGTCGATTTAAGATTAGACGATGCATATAATATATATATATATACTAAAATAATCTCATCTATACATTAACATTGAATGGTTGAAACCGTACCACATTGCCACACTTTCTTAATTACACTCATTTTTGTCTCGAGTTTCTTGAAAGTCCTTTGTCAACTTTTGACACAAGGAAACGTATCTTTTTATTAACCACTTTTGCATTAGAAAAAAAGTCAAGAGAATCATTGTATTTTGCCAAAAATAACAAAAAACCTTAACACATACTATTGAGTTTATCTCTCTTCTTATTTAGCTAACATTCATTTTTGTATAACACGATGAAATTCTAACTGAAATATCTCAGTTAGTGTAGTAATAACTAATTAAGGACTTCAATATGATGCAAGGACGACAACGAATTTTGACCTTTAAAAAAATGTTGACATTTCAGTTTCAGTATCAAAATTGGAAAAGTGGATCCCATTTGACGTACTAAAGGACCACATGAGTATTTGCCACATGTTTTTAACTTCAACATTGTTTCTTACTTACTCTCTTCGATCTCATATATAAGAAAAACTTTGTTTTTTAAATTCTTTGTAAAATAAATGAATCTAGATTATAACATTATCTAGATACATTCATTTTACAATAAATCTAAAAAAACAAAATAACATGCATACATTAATCAGCTAGCTTCCAAATAGGTTCTCAAACTCAATGTATCATGATGATCATCTCAAACTCAATTCAACTTCCAAAACAAAGCCATGCTGTTGTTAGGCTAGCAATACAAACGTACAACAGACTTGACACCCCTATCATTAAATAGATAACTCCCCCGTTGCTAGCCACAACCACAGATCCTTAATCTATTATTGCCACATTATTGAGCAATAGATCAATAGTCAAATCCTATCCATTTTGTCATAATTGTAAAACAGTGACATGCTCGTACACTGGTTAGACCCACACACTATTTAATAAGTTATCGAAATAAGTTATCAAAATATTTAACATTATTCTTATATCATAAAACAAAATGTTTTTTTATTGACTTTATTTATTTTTGTTTAATAGTATAGTAACTAGAAATTCAACTTTAAAAATATATAAATGAAGTGTTTAGAGTTCATTTGAATCCTAACTCTAACATAATAATATATTAAAATATGCATGCAAACAAAATTGTAAATAATTGATGACTCCTATAATTGTAGAAAACGATAGACGTACATGACCCCCAACCAATTATTTTCTAATTATGAATATCAAATCTTTGAAAATAAGAAATGTTTGGTGTAGAGTGTCAATACGTGGACACTTTAATATAATTCTAACTAATATTACATCTTCTCTTGAGATTTACATTCATTATTATTAAAAATGCAAGAAATGATTACAATTACTCCTTAGATATTACTATTACAACCCAAACACAACCACACATGACTAATAGCATCATACATTAATAAGTTTCAAATACGTACACACAAACAACAAGAGACGTATTATAGTTTATATTAGGTGAAATTAATCTCTTCTATCAAATTTCTCTCTTTGTTATCCTAACCTTAAAACCATTCTGCATAAGAAGTACAATTGAATGGCTTAATAAAGGAACATTATCTTGCACCAATAGGACACGGTATTTGCACAAAATAGCAATTGCTATCATCTTAATTTGAATAAAGGACAAGTCCTTACCCAAACAAGTCCTAGGTCCAGCATTAAAACTAAAGAACTTATAAGATGGATTATGAACAATGCCTCCTCTTTCAGATATCCATCTCTCTGGCTTGAACTCCAAGCAATCTTTTCCCCATGTCTCTTCAACTCTACCCATTGAATACAAAGAAAATAATATAATTGTATTTGGATTAACAATGTGGCCACTTGGAAGTATATCACCTTTAATTGCTTGCTTTCTCTCAAAGGGTATAGGAGGAAAAAGCCTTAGAGCCTCACATATAGCACCTTGAAGATAAACTAACTTTTGCAAATCATCAATCCCTAAATTCTTTTCAATATTATTAATGCTCCCAAAATTTTCTTTAATCTCCTCAAGAATCTTGGTTTCTACTAAAGGGTGTGTAGCTACAAGATAAAATAACCATGTAAGTGCTGAAGTTATAGTATCTCTCCCAGCTACAAAGAGATTGAAGGCAGCATCCCTTAGAAACTTGTCATCATGTACAACTACTTGTGACTCCTTCTCTTTTTTCATAAAAGTTGTTAATAAGTCTCCCATTTCATCATTTTTTATACCTTTGCTTAGCTCCTCTCTTTTGGACTCTATGTTTGCATATATAAAGTCATCAAATTCTTTGGATGCTTTGGTCATCTTTTTCTCTTGACCAACTTGAAGAAATTTTTGCAATATCCAAACACCTTTTGGAATAGCATGTCTATAGAATATGCACTCTTCAATTTGGTCAAAAGCCTTCTCGCAAGCAACTTCGGGGAAATCAATCAAAAGACAATTAGGATCACATCCGAGAACTACAGAACAAATGTTATCGAATGTGAAACGACTGAAGACGTCTTGTAGATCCACAACCGACCCTTCTTGTTGAACATGATCCAATATAGGAATCAAGCTTCTCTCCAACTTGTTTCGAATAATTTTCTCTTGAAACAATTCAAAATCTCTTTGTTTAAAAATAGAGTGAAAAAGTGACCTATTGTATTTCCATGTCTCCGAATCGGCGTTGAATATTCCATCTCCAAAGGCTTCAAAAATCTCATGAAATTCTTGACCCTTAACATAATTTGCAAAGCATTTGCTCATAATGTGATGCACGTTGATAGGGTCACTAGTGACCAAATAGTTCATTTTGGTAAACCAAGGTCCCATGAACTCACCAGTGCTCTTATGTTGTTTTTTCAATTCCTTGGTTAGGAAATCATGAATATGCCACAAGTTCGAAAGGAGGGAAGGTAACATGCCAAGAAAAGGATAATCTATCAAGATGGGGTATCTACAAAATCGTTTTCTATGTAATTGGAAGATGATGCATAAGAAGAAAAAAAGTGCATACACTATAGAACCAAACAAAGCCATTGCAAATAAAAATATGTCTTAGTTATTATGTACTACGTTGGATATATGATTTAGATGTGTATGGACTTGTCCATATATAAGATTCAATTAATCAATTTTTAATTTCTTAACCACATATTGTACAAATGAAATGGTCCCTTGGAGTTGGAGTGATAAGCTATAGCTAACTATTTTTCTAACTAAGTAAAGTCCGGCACGCAATAGGAAAGGAACATCCAACAGTACGTAATCCAAATATATCTCAAAAAAAAAAAAAAAAAAAAGAATGAACCCTATTCAAATGAATGGCACGATGTAATATATTGATTATCTTTCTCTCTTGATAGGAACTTATCTCAGATACCATTAATTATTGAGAGTCTAAGAACAGGAAATCTTCAAACAATCGGGGAAGCCCGCACACTAGGGTTGGTCCCAGGTTCGGGATAAATAATAAAAATGGACTCTTATCATAAAGAAAATGTCATTCCACAATATTGAAATTAAATCGATAAATAAAAAATTAAGCGATGTATCATTTAAAATGAACCGATAATTTTTTTAAAAAAAATTAATTTTTTATTTAAAATGTAAACAACATCAATAATGTAAAAAAATAATCACTTTCAAATCAATAATAACAAAATACACCTTCAAGCTAATATCATTAAAAATTGATAGTGTTTTTAATAAAAATTGCAACTTAATTTTAGAAATTAATTATTCATTTGAAAAGAAATAATAAAATGTATTTTTTTAAAAAATAAAGTAGTGAAGTTATAGAGTGATTTTAATTTATAGAAAAAACTGACCATTTTAAAAAAGGAAACAATTTTAAAAATAGCTTATGAAATATTGTTCATTAAAATAAACTTACAAAGGTGAGAGTTGAATCCACAACTTATTGGTACTAAGTGTTTAAAATGAACGAGTAAACCACCAGAGCACACTTAATATCATGTTCCAAGTTCGCGGAACAAATATTTGACTATTTTTTATTATGGGCCTGAAAAAATGGAGACCTCCGGCCTGAAAAAAAAAATGGAGGCCTCAAATATTTGGAGGCCCTAGGCTATGGGCCTTCTTGCCTTGCCTCTGGGCTGGGCCGGCCCTGCCGCACATGCATGAGAATCATAAAAAAGAAACAAACGACAACTAATATAAGTTGGTTTATTGGTGATTGACGCTAAATTTGGTAAGGAGGACTGCGGTTCGATCCCCCGCAATTGCATTTAGGAGGGGACTGAAATCATTTGATGTCATAACTCGCTCTGAACTCTGGACTACTAGGCAGAGGCGTCTTCGATGCATGTGCAACATGAGCTATACGACATAGGGCTTCATATGTTTGATTTCATGTATTATTGTGGTGTTTGTTTATAGATTGCCAATGCCAAATTAGTTTCGATCAATAACTTATCTCAAACACTACAAACTCATGCACAAGTAGACTTTGATTTGGTCACAGTTATGGACATTTTTTCTTTTATGTTCTTATTGTAAGTTTATCCCTTATATATCATTTTTATTTTTAACCTTGTTAGTTTTACGTTATTTTTAATTTTATTCTATTAATTTGTATGTATAAATATCATTATTTAATAAAAATATAGATCCGTCAAAAAATAAAATAAAACAGAGTTTGTAGTGTTGGAGATAATTAAGTCATATGACATGGATTAGTAACTTAATTTTTTATTTGGACAAGTGGAGTGGTGCCTTAAATTGTAGGTTCATGTCCAAGTTTGGCGGACATCAATTTTAATCAAATTTCCGGCCGTGACCACAAAAAATTACTAAATTAATAAATATTAAATGTTGTTTATCATTATTTCATCTATATTAGATTCAAACAACAAAAATTTGTGGGTGAATAATAAAAGTTGGATCTAGACTTGTACCAAAAGATGTTAATTGGATCTAAGATATGTAGGGTATAAATATATCATTCAGCTGCCATACACAGGCGAATGAGTGGATAACCTCAGTCCAAAATTTTGTATGATTAGTACAAATGTTAGCCATACATTTTTTTCATTATATTATGTCATAAGTTTCATATTTTAGGAGTAGTTTCATCTATATACACATTTCTTGTGTAAAAAAAACCATATAAACTTCTCTTGATCGGTCTAAATAATAAAGTTCAAATTCTAGACTCAAAATTGGCACAATATATTTTTTAATTAAAAAGTCAAATACAAAATTACTATTTTAAACTTTTTAAAATATACAAATTTACACATTTATATGTTAAATAAAAAAAACCGAGTTAAATATGAGGTGTACACGAGTCAAGCCAGGAGAAAAATAAAGTCAAGAGAGTGTAAAAAACTCTCCCCTTCAAGGACAAATACAATAAAAATAGCAAACACATGAAATAATTCCCATTAATCCCTAAGCAAGATTTTTTATTTTTATTTTATAAAAATGAAACACTAAGCAAGATAAGAGATTGGATCGAGGCTCTTGCTACCGTACATGATCAAAATAGATCTCCCACTGTACGCGACCAAAAAAATTGGATCTTTACTTTTTTTTTTCCTTCTTTTTTATGGTAGAGGATCTTTACTTTTAACACATAATATTTGAAAATTTAATTAATATTATTTGATAGTTTCATTATTTCAGGGTCAAAATTGGAATTTTATATCAATTAAAATACATATCTCTTCTTGCAATAGTAAATTTTCCTCACTATTAATCTCTAATATTTCACTCGGGCAGTGGCGGAATCAGGAAAAATAGTTTGGAGTGTCACTATTTTTTTTTAATATATAAGTTAAATACAAAAATTATATTGCATATAAAAATATAAGTTATAAAAAACACAAAGGCTTGGTTTGGTAAAATTAAGTTATAAGTTAGATGATAGCTTAAAAGCTAACTGATAGTTGATAAACTAGCTTTTAACTAATAGCAGAAAAGTAGTAGAATGAAATTAAATTGTTTGGTAAATATAGCTGTTGTAATTATAAAATGACATAAAAGTACATGATTATTTTATGTGAGGGCGAAGTTATTTTTTTGAGTGAAAAATTTTTTTATTTAAAAAATAAAGAAATTAAAATAATGAGGTTAAAATTGGAATAAAAGGTAAAAAGCTATAAGCTTTTAAACACAAATAAACTAGCCCATAGTTTATTATATTAACTTTTAAGTTTGTTTCATAAAATTATAGGTGTTTGGAAACCCATTTGGGTTGGTAAGATGGTATTGGCTTGGGACGCGGGAGTGTGCTCCTCCTTATTATGATGCCTAGGTGCGGGTATGGTATCGGTATCTGGTACCAGTACTGGTACGGGGTACGACATTTTTAAAAAAACTAAGGTACTACGGGTGCGTCCGTATAATTTTTTTTTAATATATATATATATATAAATAAAATAATAGGACTATATTGTTAAAACAAATAATTAGACATATAAAATACTACACAAGTAATTCAAATTATTCAAAATCATCAAAATATCAAACTAAAAAGCAATTAGCTAAAAAAAAGTCAAATTGTTTCCCTCTCCATCATCATTAAAAAAAGCGGCATTTAGTTAATGATCTTCGCGAGAAAGACTTGCAACTTCAAGAATACCAGTTATATCAAATATATCTCATTTATCTCTATCAATATCACATATTTTTGTTGCGCCTTCATTAGAAATATTACTATTTATTTTTCTCCATAGCAGATGAAGATTTGTTTGAATAAACTTATATTGAGCATATTCTTTTTCAATGAATGAGTGAATAAATCCAGCTAATACTTTGTTATTGTTTATTAGTAGAGCTGTTACTTTTATATTATAAACAAATAAAAAACACAAATCTTCCTATAAATAAATAAAAAGCGAATAAATGAAAAAGGAAACTATTTTGCGTTTTTTTTGAATTTGTGTACCACACGCGTACCACAGGGGTACCACGCGTGTACCCGTTGCAAAAATAAATAAATATCAAACAGGTACGCCATCGGTCCGTACCCAAGGAGTATCGTACACATACCGGTACCCGATACCAGTACTCTCCCTAAAATGGAGTACTCGTGTTTCATAGGGTCTCAGGTTTAATTCTCTCTGGTGCCAATTTGGGAGGACTAATTTAGCTTCTTTAAAAAAAATTAGATGTGTTTGGTAACAAGCTTTTAAGCTTATACTCCCTCTGGTTTTGAATATAAGCAAAAAACTACTTTTAAGGTTCATTGTATGAAGCATGTATCTAGACAATAAAATGACCTAAATACATGATTTATTCAATGAACCTAAAAAGATTTTTTTTGCTTATATTCAAAAACCGGAGGGAGTAGCTTTTTACCTTTTATTCCAATTTTAACCTCATTATTTTAATTTCTTTATTTTTTTAATAAAAATATTTTTCACTCAAAAAAATAACTACCCACTCACATAAAATAATTATGTACTTTTATGTCATTTTATAATTACAATAGCTAAATTTACTAAAAAATTTAATTTCATTCTACTAGCTTTTCAGCGATTACCTAACTTATGGCCTAATTTTACCAAACAGAGCCTTTGTGTTTTTTATAACTTATATTTTTATATGCACTATAATTTTTGTATTTAACTTATATATTAAAAAAATTAGTGTCACTCCAAACTATTTTTCCTGATTCCATCACTGCCGAGTGAAATATTAGAGATTAATAGTGAGAAAAATTTACTATTGCAAGAAGAGATATGTATTTTAATTGATATCAAATTTCAATTTTGACCATGAAATAGTGAAACTATCAAATAATATTAATTAAATTTTCAAATATTATGTGTTAAAAGTAAAGAATGAAGATCCTCTACCATAAAAAATAAAAAATAAAAAAAAGAAAAAAAAAAGTAAAGATCCAATTTTTTTTGGTCGCGTACAGTAGGAGATCTATTTTGATCATGTACGGTAGCAAGATATCTCCTTTTGAGCAAATAGCTTCATTTTTCTTTTCAAATAGTTCAGCAACAAACCATCAAATCGTCAAAAATAACAAGCTCAATTGAACATAATCAGGAATTCAATTGAGTCATATCACGCTAAATCAAATTATTTTTTGTTGGTAATAATCTATTTTTAACTTTTAAGCAATTTCCACGTAAAAAGCACTTTAATTTAAAGGGATGGCACAATACTGATTATGTGGCTACAAATAAGATGTTTACATGTATACATCTGCACTTTGATCGTATGTGGCTACAAACATTATTTGATTGTTAAAACAATTTTACACTAATAGTACAAGTTAAATCTTTATATTTTTTTGTTAGAAATTCCGTATATTATTTTTTTTTCCGTATATTAAATTGTTCAATGTGTTTAAATATATCCAATTTACATATCTTCATGTCGGAAAGAAAGCATTGACATTGATCTCTTCTTGCTGAAGTGTTTGGTATTCGATGGGGATTAGACACGGATCTACACTATAAGAAATGGGGGCAGTTGACCCCACTCCTTCAATTATCTTTTAACCAATAAAATAAACATTTGTATGTGTTGCCCCCACATCAAATTTTGTCTTGCCCATACACAGACCACCAATGCAATGAAAACAAGAAACAAAAATTGTTATTTCAACTTTCAATCACAAATAAAATAAAAACTTCTCCACACATATTCACAATGCAAAAGAATGAAAGAAAAACAAGTTTCTCAACTCCTATTTAAAATTTTAGGACTTATATTCTCTTTATTTTTTTTATTTTGTTTTGGCTTAATTGTACTTTTGATCTTCTATTTATTAAACTTGTTAAAATAGTTTTTTTTGTTTTTTAATTTTAAAATCAAACTTTTTGTCTTATATTTTCGTGAGTTTGATATATAAAGTTGAGTGACCAAAAAATTTGATTTTAGAATAGAGAGACTATTTTTGTGAATTTGATAAATTAGGGGATAAAAATGCAATTAAGCCTTTTGTTTTGGTTTTATTTTTGGTTACTTTTGTTTTGGTTAAATTGTATGTTCAATTTCTTACATTTTAATTTGGGCACATATATTTAAAAAAATTTAAGCTGGTCTTACATTACAAACGTTACAATAAGTTAGTCCACTTAGTCAAGTTTCTGTTTAAATCGTCCTGTGGATAACATGGGTGCCATGTGGACGTTTTTGACGTAATTAACTCAAAATTTGAAGGAAATATGACTTTATATACTAATATCAGAAATGTAAAGGGCAAAACTTAAAAATTTAAAATAATCATTAATAATAAACGACACTGACCCCACTGATCAAAAATTCTGGATCCGTCCCTGATGGGGATTGCAAACTGCAATGGAATTAAATTAGCATATTATGACTATTGTCTAATGCTAAAGTTGTTATGAAGTGTATCAACTCAAATGTTTATATAGCTGCTATTGATCATATTGTTCAGGATTGCAGAGAATTGCTTCTAGTTTTCAAGCTAACAATGTAATGTTTGTTAAGCATGATTTAAATATTGTTACTCATAGTTTATTTAATTTGTCAAAACTAGTTAGTTGGTTGTAGAACTTGGTCGGGGTTTGTCCCAACTCAAGTTAACTCTGACTCTTATGTATCTTCTATTTCTGTTCTTTATTGCAAAATTAAAAAATGCATGCTTACTTTTAAGCGATGTAGCAAAAATCAAAGCGTTTGATTAGTGGTGGGGTTATGATTGGCTTGAATGCGACCGTAAGAGATAAGCAACTGCAGGTAATTCAAATATATAATTGTTTCGGTAAGTATAATTCAGTTGGTAGAGACATCATATTTTATATGTAGAGTCTGAAATTAAACCTAAATACCCCACCTATATACTTAAGATTTAAAAATGAGATTCTAGCCACTAACTAAACTCTTTGATGAAAAAAATAATGAAGGATGTTTTTTTATAAGCCCACATAGAGGTAATTATTTTTGGTTGATATCAATAAGGGGTATATTACTAACGATCACCCTTTTACCTTTGTAAAACAAATCATCCTTTGTTTTATAATTCAAAAGCAGTAACCCCTTCCTTTATTTTTATTGTGTATAAATACTTTAGCCGGATTATCATGAGAGGAAATCTGTAGTTAAAAAACCATTTTATTGGATCCTATCCAAACTTTTCGTTTGCTAGGATATATAATATTGTTGATATTGACCTTGACTAAAATTCCATCAGTTTATATTTTATCTTCAATTTGATTCAATTACTTGCCTCTTTAAAAACCGATTACATGAATAAATAAATTGAAACCAATATGCTTTGATTCATGGGTTAATTGTTGGCATATTAGAGTCCTTCTCAAAATTGTTTGTTTCTAGTCAGGTGTGTCGTCCTCTTTTTGACAAAATCAAATTAAATTGATTTGTTTTTCAAAAGCTTTATTTGAGAGAGTCTAAGTGATGTTGAACTTGTTTGGTGTTATTATAATTTGGTGTTTAATTAAATTGGTGTTGAGTTTAATAGGTGTCGAATTAATATGATGTTTGATTTATTTGGTGTGGAGTTTCTTTAAGAACTAAATATTGTAGTTGTGTTGAGTAATGACGTTGATTTAATATTGTAGCCAGATATGACAATGAAGTAGTAATATTTTAGCCAGATATGATAATGAAGTAGTAATATTGTAGCCAGATATAACAATGAAGTAGTAATATATATTGTAGCCAGATATGGCAATGAAGGAGTAATAATGTAGTCAGATATGGCAATGAAGTTGTTAGCTACAATATAGCAATGAAGTAGTAATGTTTAATATTAATGAAGTTGTTAATGATCTTGTGATAGTGGTTACATTTATGCGTTGTGTTTTCTTATGTGTTCGATCGTCCCAAAGGATGATATTTTTGTGTTTATGTTTTCCCTATTCTTGTGTGTTAATACACCGATGCCTTGTGTGAATGTATTCTCACCCCTTGCTTTTTGTCTTGTCTGACTTGGCCCTGCGATTGTGAAATCGCAGTATCTACAGGTTATCGAGTTCGAGTCAAGGGAAGTCCGCTCTGATTGTAACACTTGGGAAGAAGTCATAGAGTCTAGGAAGTTTTGCTACTTTATTTTTAAAACTAATGTATTTCCTTTTGAAAGGAAGTTACTATGTCTCATCTTTATAATAATTTTTAATGATTTTGATATTGAGCCCAATTGTATAGTTCTTTTATCCGCTGCGTGATGTCTCTTAAAAGGGATTTTCAAAAAAGTATTTTTAACAATTAGAATATTAGTAGTCTCGGGTTCGGGGCGTTATTTATAAAAACCAACTTTCTATTTATAAAATTCAATCCTAAAAATATAGTAATTGTAACGCCCCGAACCAACTTTCAACCATTTTATTGGATCCTATCCAAACTTTTCATTTGCTAGGCCCATAGTTAAAAAACCAACTTTCTTGCGAATTCATTCGAATATAAAATTGAAAATATAGTATCCATCCTTTTTTGCTACTCAAGGATATCAAAATTAAAAATCACCATTAACATCATTTTCAATCCCTACATATATGATCATATATGTAATTTCCTAACATCATTTTTCTATTTATGTTTGTTTCATTGATCACTATATTTTGTTGTTGTTGTAGTGTGTATATTATTTTTCTTCGTATGTGTACACTATAAAAACCAATCAATCCTAGAAACCGACAAAGGACGAAGCTGATAGTTGAACATAAATAAATGATATGTTAAAATGGGACCAAACACACCTTAGCAATTGTCACAATTTTGTAGTACTAGTAGCACTAGTAGTATGGGTTGTTTGTACTATTATGTAATAGTATATACTAGTATGGGTTGTTGTTAACAGAAAAATTTAAAATAGTGTAGATATGGTTTGGTTAAGGAATTTGATTATAAGCCAATCTTCTCAACAAATATAAGAAAGAGATAATGTTGAAGTAAAAAACATGTGGCAAATACTCAGTTGGTCCTGTATAGTACGTCAAATGGGATCCACTTATCCATTTATGACACTGAAATGTCACCATTTTTGAAGGTCAAAATTAATTATCATGTTGCACGATCTTCAAGTCCTTAGTTATTACACTGACTGAGATATATTTTGTACAGTAAGTGTAAGTTACAAATTCAATTGTCTATGGGGTGAGCATCGGGCGGATTCAGTCGGATTTGGGTCCAAAATGGTTCATCCAGAAAAAATCGAGAGTGTAAAATTTTGGCCTATCACCGACCATTTCAAGTTTCGGTTTTATCGGGTGTTAGTATATATGGGTTACGGGTTGGTCGGTTCGGTTTATTCGGATTAGCACATTGATAAAAAAATACACAGACATATCGTAATACAATAACTTGTTAATGAATTCCATCTAAATATTATATCAACAATATGACAAATACGTAATTTAACTTTGCAATAATACAGTCTAACTTGAGTTTTGTGTGTAAATAACTTGCATTGTATTTTTTAATAAAAGAAACGTAGTTTCAATACATACAATAAGACGGAAAAAAAACTCATGATTTTACAACCTCGGTCGGATTCGATTAACAACATATTTAAATTTTTAAAACCGAACCCGACCGTATATAACCATTTTTACCCATTGTTTGTCACCCGCAGACCTGACAACCCATATAAATCCGCCCGATACACCCAACTTAACCTCGGTTAAAATGGGTTCGGTCGGTTACGATATTTTTGCTCACCCCTAGTCTGTTGTACCAAAAAAGAAAGAAAAAGAAATTCAATTGTCCGATAAATTAAATGTAACTACCATGTAACTAACATCAAAACTACTTAACTTGCATGGTAAGCTACTGTAACTAATGATACAAGAGAGGGAAATATGCACTAATTCTAACGCCCTCCTCAAGCTTAGGCTTTCCTTCAAGCCTAATTTGTGCATGAAACTGTTAAATTTGGGAGCAGGAAGTGCTTTTATCAAACAATCTGCCAATTGATCTTCAGTTGAAATTGGTAGAAGTCTCAACAATTCGATTATATCCACATGCTATTGGGCAACCCACCGATTATATCCACACACCAGATCCGATAGTAGTGTCGTGAGAAAATGCATTAAGAAGTCTCACATCATATTTGAATTGATCTTAACATAGTTTACAAGTAAGAAACAATCATCACCTTACAAGTTATTTTATAAGATTGAATTAGATTCAAATCTCAATTCTAAGAATCACACCCTTTTACGTTTATAAAAATAATCACTCTTTGTACCAAAATTAAATATCACCATAAACATCATTTTTCAATTCCTACACTAGTATGGTTGGTTTGTACTAGTATAGCATTTTTGGTTAGTATACTATAGTATATTAGTATATACTAGTATGAGTTGTTGTTAACAGAAAAATGAAAATAGTAGTATGGTTTGGTTAAGGAATTTGATCATAAGCAAGAGATAATGTTGAAGTAAGAAACATGTGGCAAATACTCATTTAATATGGGATCCACTTTTCCATTTATGATACTCAAATGTCACCATTTTTTAATGGTCAAAATTGATTGTTCTGTTGCATGATATTGAATTTAGTTATTACATTACACTGACTGAGATGTATGTTGTACAGTAAGTGTAAGTTAGAATTTCAACGTCTGATTAAAAAATGAATGTTGACAGGGGATGTTTAGCATTCAACTCTCATGCATATAATATAAATATAATTTTACACACTATTTTTACTAACAGAATTTACATGTACATTTTATACATGTGTGTGGTAGCTCGAAAAGGAAAATGCTGAAGGGCACGACACTATATTGTCGTGCAACTTGCACGATGTTTTGACTCTAGCGTTTATTTGGTTTTACCATGAGTTTAATATAATAGAATCATGAAATAACATCACTCATTAGCAATAGCAAATTAGCAGTATCACTTTTATCATCGTTTTTATTTATTTATTTAATTTTTTTTTCAACCCTCCAATTTTTCAAGCAAAAACTATAATATATAATTTAAAGTTTGACCACAAAATAAATAAATATTGATTAAGAATTGTCACATTTAAGCTTGAACTTGAATTATCCCAATTTTTTTTTTACTTTTTGTAGAGTTGATGATGTGTGTAACTGACTGATTTTTCTATGATACTTGATTATAAGACTGTTTTCAAATTTGTTGAGATTTGTAGGATTTTTTTTTAGTCTTTGATGGTTTCTAAATATGTTGAGATCAACAGATTTTTTTTTTTTTTTTTTTTTGTATTTGGTTTACCTCTAGTGTGTCGGTGTTGATTTTTTGGAGGTTGTCCGCAAGCTGAAACTTATCTGCTTAAGTTCGCATTCAACCGTTGACCCATCAACTTTTAATTCAACGAGCTGTTTTTTGAATTCTGATGGGCCGATCACTTTTAATTCAAAATCGAAAGTTAATATCTAATGGCAACTTTATGGATCAAGTTGATGACTTCTGTGATGGTCTGAAAGCTCAAAAATTTCTTTTTAAAAATGACATTAAAAGAATAAATAAGAAATAGTCTCTCAAAAATATAAAATTAATTAGTTATTGTAACAAAAAAAAGAACAAAATTAAGATGCACTTTGTCCCCTCCAGATAATATTTTTGTTAAAGAGTAATAGTAATATTAAAAATTTAATGTATCTTGAGTTGGCCACATCTACTATGTTATAAAGAAGAACAAATAAGTCTAATATACCAAGTCATAGCAAGTCGTGCAGTTTCGTCATCCCGGGCGTCGTGCTATATAGCATAGCTCGCTAGAAAATTTCCTCCTATAGAGCTCTTGGTTCAAATTTTAATATAACATTAATGAAACACAAGTCACTAGATGTAAATATGCCACATATAATTCTAATGGCACATGATAAGTTACCTAAGAATGGAAAGTAGCATTTAATGATATAAAAATATTTAATGATACAAAAACTACATACAAAAGTATTGCAATAAATTTTTTACTATATTGATCTTCTTAACATGTGCCCTTAAGGGCACAAGTTAACATTCCCCATATTTCTAAATTATCAAAGGAACTATAAGCCCTCACAATAGATAAATTATTTTCAATTATTACTGACAAAACCAATGCAAATTTAAAAAGATGTAAGTACGCCATTAAATATACTATATGGGCCAATTCTAATATGGACCACTTATTCAAGTGGTCCATGGTGGACCAACGCTATAACGAATACGAATTTTACAAAATCGATCGTTGGATTGAAAGTTTATATCATATAGATCATCCAAAGAAAAAATTAGAAAAATTGAAAATCATTTGATATGTTTTTGGGACTCATTAAGATTTACAGTATTTAATAAACCGTTAATCTTTATGGATCTCAATAACATATCAAATGATTTTCAATTTTTCTAATTTTTTTTATGGATGATCTATATGATATAAACTTTCAATCCAACGGTCGATTTTGTAAAATTCGTATTCGTTATAGTAGTATTGACCACTTGTCCACGGTGGACCACTTGATGAGGTGGTCCACCATAACATTGGCCATACTATATGTACTTACTTCATAGGTTCATAGTTCGACTGGTATATTTCTTTTGTCAAGTTCGAATGATAAATTTTTTAGTAGGTGCATCTCTTAAAATATCTATCATCTATTGGCCAATTAGGAGGAACAACAAATGTACCATAATTTCTGAAAATTTTAATTCTATAGTACTATATAAAGTTTAATTTGTTACACGCAACAAACATGTCTCATTAATATTAGGTTGGTCTAGTCGGTAAAAAGTTGATTCATCCTCTATAATAATGAATTCACATGTGTTGATAGCAATTAAAACTTATTGGGGGATAATCATCCTAAAATCATGGACATTATTTTTTATGAGCTTTAAGATCCAATTCACCTAAAAAAATTTCAAGAAAAAATAAAGTTTTGTTTAATATTTTTTTCATGCTATATAATAGACAACCATATATATGTTTTCCACCTACCCACTCATACATCATAATATCCGTTGGTCTGAGAATTAATCGTCCTTCTTATTGATCGATCAAAAAGTTCACAAGATTTTTTTTTAATTAAAATGTACTTTTTAATAATCCTACAGCCTCCAAAAACTTGAGAGTGAATTGCCCAGTGACAAATCTGACTCTTAAATTCCATCACTTTTGTTTCTTTTATTTTTTTATATTATCTTTACACATTCTCTATCTTGATGTGTGGCTTTAATCACACTGAAAGGACAATAAAAAAGTCTTCTCGGGAGACAATTCACATGTGTTTACTCTGTACTATATAATAAGTAAATAAATTCAGGATGTTCAATGGTAGAAAATCCAAAACCCTTTTCAATTGTAAGTACGCCATTAAAGATACAATATGTTTTACGTACTTCATAGTTCGAATGATATTTTTACTAGGTTCAGCTCTTAAGATATCTATCACCTATTGGCAAATTTAATGCACCGAAATTCTGAAAATTTTACATTACCTTAATTCTATAGTGCCTACTATTACTATATAAAGTTTTGTTACAACATATTATACTAGTTATTAAGTTGGTCTAGTTAATAAGAAGTTGACTCGTACATACTCTTTAAGAAAATATATATTGTTAGCAATTAAAATCTATTGGTGGACAATCATTTCGGATGTGGACATCATTCATAATGAACGCTGAAATTCAACTCAACTAAATTTGTCACGAAAGAAAATATAGTTTTGTTAAATAAATTTTTTCATGCTATATAAAGGACAACCATATATACTACTAAATCATAGAATATCAAACAACATCAACAATTTACAATGACCATGCTTAGCTATACACCAATAATTTTTGAACTCTTCTTTTACATATGCATCGTCTTCCAAATTCATCGTTGGAGACGTTGCAAATACCCAATTCAAATAGATTATCCAATTGTTGGCATGGTGGTACCATTCCTTTGGAACTTGAGACATATTCATGATTACATAACTCACTCATTGAAACAACAACATAGAAACACATGTGAGTTCATGGGACCTTGGTTTACCAATCAAAACTATTTGGTCACTAGTGACCCTATCAATGTTCATCACATGTTGAGCAAGTGTTTTGATAATTATGTCAAGGGTCAGGAATATCATGAGATTTTTGAAGCCTTTGGAGATGGAATATTCAACGCCGATTCGGAGACATGGAAATACAATAGGTCACTTTTTCACTCCGTTTTCAAACAAAGAGATTTTGAATTGTTTGAAGAGAAAGTAATTCGAAACAAGTTGGAGAGAAGCTTGATGCCTATGTTGGATCATGTTCAACAAAAAGGGTCGGTGGTGGATCTACAAGATTTCTTCAATCGTTTCACATTCGACAACATTTGTACTGTTGTTCTCGGATGTGATCCTAATTGTCTTTCCATTGATTTACCCGATATCGCGTGTGAGAAGGCTTTTAACGAAATTGAAGAGGGCATATTCTATAGACATAAAGTGCCTAGTGCATTGTGGAAGTTGCAAAAATGGCTTCAAATTGGTGAAGAGAAAAATATGAGCAATGCATGCAAAACCTTTGATGAATTTATATATGCAAATATAGCATCAAAGAGAAAAGAGCTAAACAAATGTAACAAAAATGATGAAACGGTTGATTTGCTAACAATGTTTATGAAAAAAGATAAGGGATCACAAGTAGTAGTACATGATGATAAGTTTTTAAGGGATGCTGCATTTAATCTCTTTGTAGCTGGTAGAGATACTATAACTTCATCCCTTACATTTTTCTTTTATCTTGTAGCTACACACCCTTTAGTTGAAGCCAAGATTCTTGAAGAGATTAAAGAAAATTTTGGGGGCATTAATAATATTGAAAATAAGTTAGGGGTTGATGATTTGAAAAAATTAGTTTATCTTCAAGGTGCTATATGTGAGGCTCTAAGGCTTTTTCCTCCTATACCCTTTGAGAGAAAGCAAGCAATTAAAGGTGATATACTTCCAAGTGGACACATTGTTAAACCTAATACAAAAATATTATTTTTTGTCTATTCAATGGGGAGATTGGAAGAGATATGGGGAAAAGATTGTTTGGAGTTCAAGCCAGAGAGATGGATATCGGAGAGAGGAGGTATTGTTCATGTACCATCTTACAAGTTCAATAGTTATAATGCTGGACCTAGAACTTGTTTGGGAAAGGACTTGTCCATGATTCAAATTAAAATGACAGCAATTGCTATTTTGAGCAAATATTGTGTCCAAGTAGAGGATGGTCATGTTCCTTTCCTAAGCCATTCAATTGTACTTCTAATGAAGAATGGTTTGAAGGTTAGGATAACAAAAAGAGGAATTTGATGGAAGAGATCAATTGTAACTATGAATCCATTATTAAGTGTCTCTAGTTGTTTGTGTGTATTTGAAGCTTAGTAATTTATGTTGTTATTAGTTGTGTTTGGATTGTAATATATAGTACTAATGTTTAAGAAATTATGGTCCTTTCTTGTTTTTATTTTGGTTACATCCTTTCTTGTTGTGTTTTTTTTTGTTACATCCTTTCTTGTTTTTAATTTTAATTTAAGGGAATCATCAATTCTCAAGAAAAAAAATGTTAGTTGGAACTTTACTATCAATATTTAATACTATGGTGGTTCCATTGGTTTTTTTTTTTTTACTCACTTCTATTGATAAATTCAAGAATATGAATTCACTAAAAATAATAATCGAGAACATCATTTCTATTGGCACACTACAAAATAAAGATAAATTCCAAATTTTTGTATTATATTGTGAGATGATTAAAAATTTGTAATGGACAATACTATTAAATTGACAATCAACCACTTAGTGTTTCTGTTAATAAATTAGTACTTTACAGAATAACATAAGAAAGAATAGTACCGAACAAACTTTTATGATATTGAACAACTTTTGTCTTACATGATGTTTGATGAACAAAATGGTATTTTGATATTTTAGACAACTTGTATTTGGGATAAAAAGTTGTGATGTGGTTTAGTGGATGACAAAAATTTATGTTTTTGCTATGTCCCTTACCTCTCAGTTTGTCTAGTCCCTGAAACAGCTTTGCAATCAAACACAGTACAACAGAAATTATCCTGTCAAGTCCCTTATTTTATAGCAGATCAAATGCACCTTGAGTGTTTTTTTTTACAATACATAGATTTATTAATGGGTTATTAGGTCTTTACCCCCGCAAAGTATAAGAGTTTTGTTTTTCCCCTGTAATTTTTTTTGTTTTTTTGTAGTGTAATTTACCCCCTGCCGATTTTTTTTAAATACAGGGGATTAAAATACACTACGAAAAAACAAAAAAACATTACAGGGGATAATCTCAAAAAATTAATTATAGGGGGAAAAACAAAAAACATTACAGGAAATAATGTTAGAAAAAATAATTATAGGAGGAAAAAACAAAATTCATCAATTTTACAAGAAGTAAATATTTTTTTTTAAAGAGGACCAAAGATGCATTTAATAATATTGTCTAACTAGAGTATCTTGAATACAGATCCTCAGCTGCAATACACTATGCAGCCATCTCTGCCGCAAATTATCATCCATTGGATTGATTATATAGAAAATACTATTATATGAAAAATTAAGAAGAACGAATTTTGATATATTGATGGTGTTATATATGTAATAATTGGTTGATGTGTTTTTTGTAATTCATATGTATTGAGTCATATTTAATTGTTGAGATATTTATGCTACATGAATAAAATATATTAAAAATTAAAAAGATATTAAAAATAATAAACTTTTTAAAATAACTTATGATAATATTAAATTAAATTAAACAACAATATAAAAAAAATATAAATGCAAGTTAAACCAATAAAAATATTGAATTTGCAAAAATGGATTTTTTTTATGGTGAAAAAAATGGAGAGTGGGTGCATAACTTGCTTATGCACCATGCATAAAAATATTGGGAAATTGCTCAGCACGCCCCCCATATGTCTAGTGCGCCCCCCAAATTATGTCAAAATCAGAGTTTTACTCCAAAATCATTTTATGAACTTAATGGTTTTGGAGTGCAACCCTCTGAAATCATTCCACAGCAAAATAGTTTTGGCTAGAAATCTGGGGGGAGGAAATTGGGGGCGCTCAAGAAATATGGGAGGAGGAAAGCAATTTTTATTGTTTATGCACCATGCATAAGAAAAAAGCTTATACACCATAATTTGTCCCGCTATTATATATAAAGTGAATTTGGACGGGACATTAAAGCATTTGGACCACGCGTATTAGGCTAAGGCCCAATCCAAAACAATTTTCGAGCATTTGGATCACTTTAAAATTCTTTCGGATTGGGCTTTGGCTTCATTCCCAATTATAAGATAATCTTCATGTTATAATTATATCGGTTTTGTAGAGTAGAATTATGCTCAACTCCCAATTTTAAGATTATCAATTAGGTGGATTAATTGATTAGAATATCAATCCGAATTGTTTATAGAGAAATAATCATAGCCCAGTACCTGTTGAGTGAAAAAATGTAGATTGTTGTGCTTGATAATTCATTGCAATTAATAGGTACTAGTTATATAATTCATTCATTGCAATTCATGTGTTTTAATGTTTGGAATAACCATAATTTTAAATATCGGTTGAAATATAATGATTTTAGAAAATTGTATAAGGGCACTACAATCATAATTACCGCTATGTAGTGTAGTATGTTACATTTTATGTATTTTATATATATATATATATATATATATATATATATATATATATATATATATAAATCAATTACTCTTACAATATATTCGAATTGTTTAAATCTTTGTTAACAATACAAATCAATTAAAGAGAAGAGAAAAATACAAATGAGTATATGAAGGTTAGGATTTTTATCAAAATGAGCAAAAACAATGAATACAAGAATTACTCTTACAATATATAATAAATATAAAAGGTTAAACTACCTCTAAACATAAATATAACAAAAAACTAGCTCATTGCATTATTATTATAAGCCCACTAACATATTATCTAAAATAAATCATTTCTATCAACAACAAAAAATCTAACAAAACCTATATAACCTTGATTTTGTCGTAGAAATGAAAATATATTTCACATAGTACCTTTTATTGGAGGTGAAATGAGTAATGCCCTGGTCCAAGCCAATGCCCTGGTCCAAGCCAAAACCCAGTCAATATCAATCAATAAATAATATGAAATGAATTGCACCATTATTATTAATGTAACACCCCACATTAACATTACATTATTAAAAATTCAAGCACACGTAGGTGCTCAGTACATAACAAGAGTGAAAAACACAGCGGAAACAAAATATAATACGATCAGATAAAAGGAAAGCAAAGAAAAGACTAAATATGCCATCTGCAAAACAGTAGCAGCTACTCCAAAGCGTGTTTACCTCACTCAACCTGTTTGTCTAAATAAAAAAAATTGGATTGGGGTAAGAATACTAAGTCTTAGTGAGTCATAATACCCTCCTAATGACGACTACACCGGATACCTAATCAGTCCATAAGTTCATTCTAATCATAACATAGCATAAACGTAAATAAAGATGTAACACATATATATCTTATTGATTTTAAACCGCTAAAACACTCTGAGATGAACATATCTCATAGGCCCGCCTTGTCCGACAACCCAGTGAGTCTCGGCATTAAGCTCCACAATCATTTCCTAATGGGTTATTCAAACTCTGCCAAGAAATTGGTTTCTCGCTAGAAGGCTCGCCGGCTGTTCGCCGGGCGAGATGTGCGTAAACAGCCCCTGTTTTGCCATTTTTCAAATTTTTTCAATCAAACCACCTACAATCCTCAAACTAAACCTTTGCAATAATATTATAAACATTAAATACGACAGTTTGGAGAAGAATTTGGGAGTTAATTCTTCTCACATAATTTTCCTTAAATTCCTATGTTTGCATGCAAAATTTCAAGTTTGGGAAATCTAGCTAAACTAGCCTAAGAACCCACCTGGAAATGAAGCTTTAGACTTAATCTTGAGCTTCCTAACTGCTATTGAACTCCCCAGCTACCCATGAACAGAGTTGGTGAAATTTGGAATTTTGAAGAAATGTTGAACTCTAGCTTTGCTCTATGATTTGGAGTTGTTTGATGGTTTGATTCAACTGAAGTGAGGGGTTTATATAGGGAGGATTTCTGATACTCAACAGTGATGAATTTGTTCTAGTTTGTACATGCATGCAATCTTAGTGGATGAAAAAGGGGTGGGAAAGACATTGTTGCTGTTTTGTTGAATTCACATGGGAGATGTGAGATGATTCAGTTGGATTCTTTGTGGTTCAGATGCAGGTGAAAGAATCTCTGATAGATTGGTGGTTTTTGAAGTATTGCGTGTGATAGGAAATTCCAAACTCTTGTGTTAGTGAGAAGTGAAAGTTTTGGTTGTATGTTATTGTTGTTGTTGCTCGTGTGGGGAGAGAAGAGAGAGTTGTGGTTGTAGATTTCTGAAATTGAAAAATGAATTGAGGTGGTTGCTTGCATGTGTTTTAAGTGGAGGAGTGTATTGGTGAGGTGTTGGTTTGATAGAGAAAAATAAGAGTGAGTCATGAGTGTGTGTATGTGTGACACGAGAGAGAGAGAGAGAGAGAGGGGGAGTAATTGAGGGAGGGAAAATTGTTTCTTGAGTTAATTAAGTCATAAGTGAAAATTAATTATACTAGTTTGTAGTTTAGGTTCAATTAGAGTTCCTAATTTTACACATAATACACTTAATTCCCAAGACTTAATTTATTTAATCACCCCTAATCAATTTTAATTTATTGGACACATCTTTAATTAAAATTAATTAAGGAGTTTAGAAGTTGGGATATTACAATTAAGATCGGAAAGAACACAAATATAATAAATTAAGAAAGATAAAATAAGTCAAAGAAAGAAAATATAAAAGATTTTATTATTAAAATAATCGATATTAATGGTCATTGTACAGACATATATATGTTTTGAATCCATCCCTAAAAGGTACAAAATCAAACTCTTATTAATAAGCATGATATTGTGTCAACAACAACAACAACAACAACAACAACAACAACAACAACAATAATAATAATAATAATAATAATAATAATAATAATAATAATAATAATAATAATAATAATAATAATAAGCATGATATACCTCATGAACAATTAAAAGATCATGCTTACTACACTTATTTATTTTGGATGGATATATTTCATACTACTTTTCTTTTTACATATACCTAAAGTAGTACTATTATTCATTTATTTGGTGAAATCATACAAAGATGCAATAGTTTTCACATATGTCCCATTATATCACAAATATTTGAACTTGCTACTTACTAGTTCCATCAAATTAAATTTCCCTTTTGGTTATCTTAACCTTGAGACCATGTTTCATGAGAAGTACAATTGAAAGGTTGGGAGTGACTTGATTAACATCCACAACATGAACACCATAGTTCCACAAAATAGAAGCAGCTATCATCTTAACTTGAATGAAAGCCAATTCTCTTCCCAAACAAGTCCTAGGTCCAGCATTAAAACTAAAAAATTTGTAGGACGGCGCGTAAACAATACCTCCTCTCTCAGAAATCCATCTCTCTGGCTTAAACTCCGAGTAATCTTCTCCCCAAATATCTTTATCCCTTCCCATTGCATACAAAGAAAACAATATCATTGCATTCGGATAGACATGATGACCACTTGGAAGTATATCGGGCGTAACCGCTTCCTTTCTCTCGAAAGGTATAGGTGGAAAAAGCCTCAATGCCTCACATATAGCACCATGAAGATAAACAAGCTTTTTCACCTCATCAATACTTAAAATCCAAGGCTTTTCTTTGTGTCCAAAATTTTCTTTTATCTCTTCAAGAATCTTGGCTTCCACTAAAGGGTGCGTTGCGACGAGATAAAATAACCATGTAAGTGCCGAAGTTATAGTATCTCTCCCCGCTACAAAGAGATTGAACGCAGCATCTCTTAGAAACTTGTCACCATTTGATTTAATATCCTTATTCTTTTTTTCTTCTCTAATCAACGCCGTTAGCAAATCAACATGATGAGTTTCATCATTTTCAGCATCAATTTCATTTTTGTTACAATTTTTCACAAGCTCTTCACGCTTTGAAGCTATACATGAAAATAGGAATTGATCAAATGTTTTGCATGCCTCGGTCATTTTTTTCTCTTCACCAATCTGAAGCCAACTTTGCAACTTCCAAACACAAACCGGCACGTAGTGTCTATAGAAGATGGATTCTTCAGCTTGGTTAAAAGCCTTCTCGGCCGCAACTTCAGGAAAATCAATTGAAAGACAATTAGGATCATGTCCAAGGACTATCAAACAAATGTTATCAAATGTGAAGCGGTTGAAGACATCTTGTAAATCGACCACCGACCCTTTTTGTTGAATTTGATTCAATAAAGGAATCAATGATTTCTCAACTTTGTTGTGAATCATTTTCTCTTGAAAAGCTTCAAAGCTTCTTTGTTTGAAGAGAAATTGGAGAAGCGTCCTATTGTATTTCCATTTATCTGAATCAGTAGTGAAAATTCCTTCGCCAAAAGGTTCAAACAATTCGCGAAACAAATCACCTTTCACGAAGTTGTCAAAGCTCTTACTCATGATGTGGTGAACATTGATTGGATCAGATGTCATTACACCCTCCATGTTGGTAAACCATGGTCCAATGAACTCAACCGTGCCACCTTTTGATTTCAAAAAATGAGCTGAATATTCATGGACGTTTGATATGTTCCAAAGGATTTGTGGTAACATACCAATAAAAGGCCAATTTGTGAAGGCAGGGGTTTTCATGGATTTTGTTAGGTGAACAGAATATAAGAATAAGGTGAGGATGAATGTGACAACCACAGCTAGAGATATTGTTAGGATGTCCATTTTTAATGTGAAAAATTTCAATGTCAATATGAAATTGAGTGGTATTTTTGCTATGCCAAACTCCCAATGTGTCTTTATATAATGCTACAATTTGATGATGAAACAAATTATGAATGTGGTAACAAATCATGATATCATGGTGTACATAGTAGTCTAACAAGATTGAATAGGGAAGTTTTTATATTATTTTAAATATTTTATATGATTTTTCAAATGTGATTAATAGTTTACTATGTTTAAAGATTAACTTCTGTAAAAAAAATAAACTTTAATAATTAATATATTAACCTATAAATTTATCAATAAATATATTAACTTTAGTTAAAAGTGACTACAATTTCTAAATTTCAACCGAACAAATAAAACAACTTTATAAATTTATAACTTTTTTTGAATAATAAGAGAGAGTATATTAATTTATAAGATAAGATCGTAATAATTGGAATCATAATATAGAAATTTGTTTTCTTTATGATTATGGAAATTTGTTTACATTGAATAAATGATAAAACAATATTTAATATGAGAAAGTAAAAATTAATTTAGAAAAGTATATAATATTCAATAAATTTCTTAATTCATATGTTAGACTCAGAATATGAGACAAATGTATTAAGTATTTTTAGCTCACTTGTTGTGTATGGTGTAAGACATGCTGAAGTCAACTACTAGTAAATATTACGATGAAAGCTACCAAAGTGACATAAGTACAAACATCATAAATTATGAAAATAAATTTGGTTGTCTTATGAAAATAGTTGTTCTTGATGAATTTTTATTAATATGTGTATCATGTAAATTAGTCGTTAATTATCTTAAATAAATACATTATTGTAGTTTGAGATGAGTATTAAGTTTTTATATTGAAGTAACTCATTTTTACAAATTTAACTTATAATTAAAGTGTGAGTGATAATTTGGATTTGCAAAGTCCAGTGTCATGCAAATTGCAAAATTGACTTGTATCATGCAAGTTGATATTTATAAACGAAATTTCATACCTTATTAATTCTATTTCTAGGTGAAGCATACTTTGAGTGTTTTTCAATGTGGGGTTTAGAATGGACAAATTCTAAAATTTGTGCATGGGTGCACAAATTTATGAATTTCAATAAGGACCATTGGATATAATATATAATATTCTAATGGTTAAGATTAATTTGAATTGTTGACTTGTTACTTTTTTATGACTTATTGGTCGTACACAAAAATAAAAAACTAATGACCCCACCAAATTATTATTTAAAATGATATAAATTTTGTTATTCTTTGTGTGTTTTGGACTAAGAAATTGGGTCCAAATATTTTTATGAGTCTAATTTTTATTTTTATTTTTGACAAAGAGTCTAAATGAATTATTGAAGGGAAGTTATTATTTTGCTATATACGAGTGAAATGTGAATGTTAGGTATAAATGGTTAATATAATTAGTTTGATAAATTAATTCTTTCATTAATTAAAAAAATAATATGTTTGTCGAGTTGTGTAAAAAAATGTTTGTTGAGTTATCTATAAAATAGAGGTGTGTTATATGAACAACTACAACTCATGAGACAATTCAAAATTATAAGACAAATAAAAAATTATTTAAAAAAGTAAAATGGCTTTGTATGGAGGATTGTCCAAGGTTGTGCCAAATTAGATGTCAAAATATCATTTATCATAAAATAAATATGAAAGTGTTCTATTAATATAATTTTTTTTTGACAAGATAATATAATTTTTGTTTGTTACACAGAAAAACAATCATAGGAATTTTGGGGGCTATATTTTGGGCTCTGATGCACCGATACAATAATACTCTTTGAAACGTAGTTGATACATATCGAAAGAGTGTTCAAATTTATTTTTTAAATACATAAATAAAAAAATCTACATGTTTTTTAGTCAGTTATTTGTATTATTTGAAAACATTTATTTACATGTTATTATAATAGATTTATACATTTAAAGTCCGGTCGTCAAAATTCTTATTATGATTTGTTTGTCAGTTCAATTAGGTGATATGAACAGTTAAATTGGTAAAATTCAAAATCTCCAATTAAAATCAGTAGTTTCAGAAAACTTCACGGTCCTTTCATTAAAACTAGATGAGATTGTTATTACAATTGGTTTTTGTACATTTGGAGTTTGATCGTCAAAATTCTCATTTTTGTTTGTTTGTTAGTCCAATTAGGTGATATTGAACGGTTAGATTGATAAAATTTGTAATCTTCACTCAAAATTGATAGTTTTAGTCAAACTTTATGGCCCTTTCATATAAACTATGTCTCACATGTATTTGTTATAACAATTGGTATATACATTTGGAGTCCGATCATGAAAATTTTAATTCTCATTTGTTTGTCAGTTCAATTAGGTGATATTGAACGGTTAGATTGATAGAATGTGTAATCTCAGTAGCTCTAATCAAACTTCAAGGCAATTTCATAAAAACTAGGTCTCCCATGAGACCATTATTACAGACGGTCTATACATTTAGAGTCCGATCATCAAAATTTTGATTTTCATTTGTTTGTTAGTTCAATTAGGTGATATTAAACGGTTAGATTGATAAAATTTGTAATCTTCGGTCAAAAATGGTAGTTTTAGTCAAACTTCATGGCTCTTTCATACAAACTAGGTCTCACATGTGTTTGTTATAACAATTGGTATATACATTCGGAGTCCGATAATGATAATTCTAATTCTCATTTGTTTGTTGTTCAATTAGGTGATATTGAACGGTCACATTGATAAAATGTATAATCTCTAGTCAAAATCAGTAGCTGCAATCAAACTTCAAGGCAATTTCATAAAAATTAGGTCTCCCATGAGACCGTTATTACAGACGGTCCAAACATTCGGAGTCCGATCATCAAAATTTCGATTTTCATTTGTTTATCAGTTCAATTAGGTCATATTGAACGGTCTGATTGATGAAATTTGAAATCTCCTGTCAAAATCGACCGTTTTAGTCAAATTTCGTGAATGTATTGCGCATAGATACATGTTGTGCATCCATATAATATAACATATGAATGAGAATGATAATTTTGATTATCGCACTCTGATTCTCTGAATATATATTCTGATTGTAATAATTATGTCACCGAAGATCTAATTTTATGAAAGGGCCATGAATTAACTTTGACTAAAATTAGAAACTTTTTTATCGGAGATCTCAAATTTTATCAATTTGATAATTCAATATCAACTAATTGGACTAACAAATGTATGAGACTAAAAAATTTTGATTATCAGACTCTGATGTAAAAACCGATTGTAATAACTGTCTCTTATGAGACTTGTTTTTTATGAAAGAGCCATGAAGTTTGACTAAAACAACAAACTTTGATTGGAGATATTGAATTTTATCAAATCACCTAATTAGGCTAACAAACGAATGACAATGAGAATTCCGATGATCAGACTCTGAATATATAAATCAATTATAATATTAGTCTCATCGAAAATCTAGTTTTCGAAAAGAGTCATGAAATTTGACTAAAACTATCAATTTTGAATGGAGATTTTAAATTTTGATGCGGTGAGAATTTTGATGACCTGACTCCGAACATACAAACAACTGTAATAACTATCTCATAGAAGATCTACTTTTTATAAAAGATACATGAAGTTTGACTAAAACTAAACTATAGACTTTGACATAAGATTTTGAATTTTATCAATCCAATTGTTCAATATCACTTAATTAGACTAACAAATAAATGAAAAATGAAAATTTTGATGATCGAACTCCGAATTGTATAGACCAATTGTCAAAAAATACAACATTCAATATTTTTTTGAACCGATTCCTCATAAAAGTCAATATTGATTTTTTTTTATGAAAGAATGTTAAAAAACTAGTATAATTCTTATAAAAATTAAATTGTATTTTAAAATTGTTTCTGATGTACCGGATTCAATTATGTAGATCCTCCCATTTCATCTTGAATAATCAAAACAAATTAAATTGCTTATAAAAAAAAAAAAGCAAATTAAATTTAAAAATTAAAACCCAAAAGTAAGTCAATCCAAGCTGTTGGATTTCTCCCTCAATTTGCTTTAAAACCTTGCATACAATTCCCATGAACTCAGGCTACGTGGTGTTTCCAGGGAATCATATTGAATTTGAATGTCATTACCAATATTTTTAATAGAAGCATAAGGAAAGAAGCAGGAGTGTGAGATTTCTTCAAGTGGCTACATACCCATTTACATAGTAAAACGATACTTTAACCAATTTTTTTTTTAGCAGATCTGGAACCATCACAAAAGTTTCACTGTTCATAAAAAAAAATCACAGTTCTCAGAAATATTTCTAATACGATGTTGATCTCAGCCTCCCAACCTCCAAATCGGTGATGATTTGCTCGGTGGTGATGATGTTCTCATGAGTGAGCGATTTCGCAAGGAGAATCATGACGTGGATCTAATACAAGGAGAATCATGATCGGTGTACTGAACCAACACCTCACACACCATATTATGAACCACTTACAATGCATGCAACCCATTTCCCTTATGCCATCACTTCAGAAACATAACAATAACATCTCCAAAAGCTCTCCTCTCACTCGAACAACAATAATAGCAACATAATTCCAAAACCCTCAATTCTCTCTAACACAAAAGTTTGTCCTCTAACCATTAGTCTCATCTTGGCCAGCAAACCACAGAGATTCCCACATGCAACTACAGCAGAGAATCTAACAGAACTATCATCTCTTCATTTTGCCAAGTTCATTAAATAAGCTAAACAACAACAACTTCAATCTCACCTTCTCTTCACCCACTAGAATAGCATGCATGAAACAGAAACTTGAGGCCTTGTATGATTTCCTTCAACCCTAAATGTGTATAAATACCTCTAACCTCAACTGATTCAAGCACACAAACACATTCCAATCTTAGAATTCATTTCCATCAAAATTCCAAATTCTGCAAAGGGGTGTTCGTGGGTTAAAGCTGAGGAAGTCTGTAGCTGTGTAGAGCCCAGGAAGCAAGGAATAAAGCTTCATTCTAGGTGGGTTCTTAGGCTAGGTAGTTAGTTTTCCCCAAATTCAAATATTGCATGCAAACTTAGGAAAATTAGAAAAATATTGTGTGAGGGGAATTAACTCCCAAATTTCCCTCAATTTTGTCTTATATTATGTATATTATATGATTGCACTGTCTTATAAGAGGATTGTAGGTGATTTCTTTGCAAAATTATTAAAATTCGCAAAACAGAGTGTTTTTTGCAGGAACTCGCCATAACGAGTATTCATGGCGAGCAAGCAATTTCTGGACTGATGAAACTCGCCATGGCGAGCGTTTGCTCGCCTCGCGAGTTGATTTAGGCCAGGTCTTGCTTACTTGTCATGGCGAGCTAGGGACTTGCCGTAGCGAGCTCAGGCAGAATGGACTTATATTTTCACTTTTCTAAAAATTGACACTCGTTTTATATCCTCTATTAATTCAGATGCTTTGCAATAGTGTAATTAATATAATGTTGTACAGGAGGTCAAACACAATGGAATCTTAGGATATAACCTAGGGAAAAATTATGAATATTAGTATGCTCCCCGGGATTGGGAAATCATGGTAGAATAAACTCAGGAATAGTTAGTATCAGTCAATCATGTGCGGTTTAATATGCTGCTTATGGGCTTCCATTGGAATAACCCATTAGGAAATGATTGTGAGCTTCATGCCGTGACTCAATGGGTTGATGGACAAGGCATGCCTCTGAAATATGCTCACCTCATGGTGTCCTCGCGGTTAAAATGAATAAGACGTACTTTGTGATACACCTTTAATTATGCATTTATGTTATGATATGTATTAGAATGTTATTAAGGACTGATTAGGTATCTGGTGTACCCGGTGTAGTCACCATTAGGAGGGTAGTATGACTCACTGAGACTTAGTAGTCTCACCCCACTCCATTCAAATTTTTTTTTCCAGATAAGCAGGTTTCTTGAGGTAAGCTGGCTATGGAGTAGCTGTGGCAGTTCGGGATGGCATATTTAGTTTCATGCTTTCTATTTCTTATCGTGTTTTGTCAGTTTGTTTCCGCTGTATTTTCCTATGTTATGAATTAAGCACTTGCGTGTGCATTTCCTTGAATAATGTAATGTTAATGAACTCAGTACTATTTATAATAAATCATGTTATATTCTAGACAATAACGTAGGGTATTATATATTTGTTTACCAAAAACTTGGGTAAACAGGAAGATAATATCTTACCATAATTTTAAATTACGACTGCAATCTAATGTTTTTAAACGATTGAGATAAAGGTTTGTACCAAAATTACAACCACAATTTAAAATCATAATTTTGGTTTTGTTGTGTATATAGAAGCAAATACGCATGGTAATATAACTCATACATGCACTACCAAAAAAAATATAACTCATACATGTGGGTATTCACACGCTTCGCTTCGATTTTGACGAGAAAAAACCGAATTACTTGAGTTCGGATTTGGATTTTCTCCGTTTTAAAATACAAGGGTGGGACGGGTAATGGGAACATTGATACCCACCCCGCATATAGCTGATTACATTTTACCTCTTTTAAATTATAAACTTTTAAACAAGGTCTTAAATTATATTCATATGTTTGTTTATATTTTTAAGTTGAGTATTAAACAAATTTTTTTTTTCTATTTATATTCTTTGTTCAAAACATTATATTGTCGAAATAAAATAGTTTTTGCTTTTTAACCCATTTTTAATAAAAAAATAATATTAAAACTCAACCCAAATTTATATGGAGATGAGAATGAATGGGGATTTCCAAACTCCGTTAGATATGAATTTGGAGTTTTATTTTTCATTTTCGTTAAAAATCAGGACGGATTTAAGAAAATCCAAACTTTATAAATTTGAAAAAGGCAAAATCCGTCACCGTCTCGTTTCATTGCCATGCCAAGATGCAAATATGTTTGACCTATTTATAGTATTAGTCGAAGAGTGATGCCTCTAGACAAGCCAAATCATGGCAGGTTGAGAAAAAAACGTTTATAAATATGAAATCTACTAATTAATATTTTGTCAAAACAATGTACTAATTAATATTGATAGATTGGAAAGAATGACTTGTACAAAAAAAGATTGGAAAGAATGACTTGTACAAAAAAAATATGTCAAACAAAGAAAATATAAAATATTTTATTATTTATAATTGAGATGTTAGTGATCATTTTACCACCGTTCCCAATGAGACTTAAACTTCATCCAAAAATTACAAAGATAAACTTTTACTATTAAACTGATACATCATGAATCAATTCATATGAAAATAAGTTACACAAATATTAAAGGATCATGCTTGCTTACTCCACTTTATTTAAATAAATGGCTTAAATATCATTTATGTCTCTGCATGTTAGTAAATTTTTTGTTTTAGTCTTTGTATCTTTTTTTGTTGCAAATAAGTCTTTGTATGTTCGCGAATTTTTTGTTTTAGTCCCTATAGTCAAAATCCGCAGGAAAATCTGCAGTTTTTGTGCAGATTTTCCTTCAGATTTTCCTACGAATTTTGACTTTAGAGACTAAAACAAAAAATTTGCGAATATACAGAGACTTATTTGCAACAAAAAAAGATACTGAGACTAAAATAAAAAATTTGCAAACATACAGAGACCAAAAGATTATTTAAACCTAAATAAATATACTTATAATTTTGGATAGATATATTACATACTACTTTTCATTTTACATATAACTAAAATAATATTATTATTCTCCTACGAACATAGTTTATTTGGTAAAAGCATATATGTAGAATTATAAATTGGGGTTTGAATTTCAGTACTTTCGGTTATTCATTGTAACACGTGACACTCTGGCCACTAAACTACTTTTGACTGAAAAAAAAAAAAAAAAAAAGTAGTACTATTATTTATTTATTTATTTGATAAAATCATACAATTAATACACCACAATTTTCACATAAGTCCCATTACAAAATATTTGAAATTGCTACCTACTAGCTTCATCAAATTAATTAAACCCCCCTTTTGGTTATCTTAACCTTGAGACCATGTTTCATGAGAAGTACAATTGAAAGGCTGGGAATGACTTGATTAACATCCAAAACTTGAACACCATAGTTCCACAAAATAGAAGCAGCTATCATCTTAACTTGAATGAAAGCCAATTCTCTTCCCAAACAAGTCCTAGGTCCAGCATTAAAACTAAAAAATTTGTAGGACGGCGCGTAAACAATACCTCCTCTCTCAGAAACCCATCTCTCTGGCTTGAACTCCAAGTAATCTTCTCCCCAAATATCTTTATCTCTTCCCATTGCATACAAAGAAAACAATATAATTGCATTTGGATAGACATGATGACCACTTGGAAGTATATCGGGCGTAACCGCTTCCTTTCTCTCGAAAGGTATAGGTGGAAAAAGCCTTAATGCCTCACATATAGCACCATGAAGATAAACAAGTTTTTTGACTTCATCAACACTTAACATCCAAGGCTTCTCTTTGTGTCCAAAATTTTCTTTTATCTCTTCAAGAATCTTGGCTTCCACTAAAGGGTGTGTCGCGACAAGGTAAAATAACCATGTAAGCGCGGATGTTATAGTATCTCGTCCGGCTACAAAGAGATTGAATACAGCATCTCTTAGAAACTTGTCACCACTTAATTCGCTATCATTATTTTTTTGCTCTTCTCTAATCAACGCCGTTAGCAAATCAATATGATGAGTTTCATCACTTTCAGCATCGATTTCATTATTTTTACAATTTTTAATAAGTTCTTCGCGTTTTGAAGCTATGCATGAAAATAGGAATCGATCAAATATTTTGCATGCCTCGATCATTTTTTTCTCTTCACCGATTTGAAGCCAGCTTTGCAACCTCCAAACAAAAGGCGGAACGGTGTGTCTATAGAAGATGGATTCTTCAGCTTGGTTAAAAGCTTTCTCGGCCGCAACTTCAGGAAAATCAATGGAAAGACAATTAGGATCATGTCCAAGGATTATCAAACAAATGTTATCAAATGTGAAGCGATTGAAGACATCTTGTAAATCGACCACTGACTCTTTTTGTTGTTGAACACGATTCAATAAAGGAATCAACGATTTCTCAACTTTGTTGTGGATTATTTTTTCTTGAAAAGCTTCAAAACTTCTTTGTTTGAATAGAAATTGGAGAAGCGTCCTATTGTATTTCCATTTATCTGAATCAGTAGTGAAAATTCCTTCGCCAAAAGGTTCAAACACTTGACGAAACGAATCACCTTTCACAAAGTTGTCAAATCTCTTGCTCATGATATGGTGAACATTGATTGGATCGGATGTGATTACACCCTTCATTTTGGTAAACCATGGTCCTATGAACTCAATTGTGCCACCTTTTGATTTCAACAACATAGCTGAATATTCATGGATGTGTGATATGTTCCAAAGGAATTGAGGTAACATACCAATAAAAGGCCAATTTGTGAAGGCAGGAGTTTTAAGTGATTTTGTTTGGTGAAAAGCATATAGAAATAAGGTGAGGATGAGTGTGACAGCCACAGCTAGGGACATTGTGAAAAATTTCAATATCAATATGAAATTGAGAGATATTGCTATGTCAAACTCCCAATGTGTCCTTCTGTATATAATGCCATTCAAATGCTACAATTTGATGATGAAACAAGTTATGAATGTGGTAACAAATGATGATATCAGGATGTGCATATTAGTCAAAGAACATTTAATTTAGAAGTTTTTATTTTATTTGAAATAAAGTAATATTATTTGCAACAAAATGTGATTAATAATTTACTATTTTTAATGATTCATTTCTGTCAAAAAAAATATTTAATGATTAGTATTAGTTATATCTTAAAAATCAAATTTCAATAATTTAATATTATAATGTTCTAATATATATACCTATTATATTATATATCAATAAATATATGGACCTTAATTAAAAGGGGCAACAATTTCTAAATCTCGACAACAAATAAAATAACTTTATAAATTTATTACTTATTTTGAATACTATGAGACAATATATTAATTAATAAGATAAGATCGTAACTAATGGTATTATAACACGGAATTTCTTTTGTGATTATAGAAATTTGTTTACCACTTGATATTGTATTAAATTTGAATTAAAACATTTAAATACATATATCATTCTATTGTTTAATAAAAATGGTGTAATAGTAATTAATTTATTGGGCTCAAAGGGTAATGAATTTTACCTAAAGACAAATTTTAGGAGGACAAGTTTCATTTTATTAATGAAGCACAAAAGCAAGATTTACCTGGTTGCTTCACTTTGTTGCATGGCACAATAGCTTGGATTCAATCTCTCTCTCTCTCTCTCTCTCTCTCTCTCTCTCTCTCTCTCTCTCTCTCTCTCTCTCTCTCTCTCTCTCTCTCTCTCTCTCTCTCTCTCTCTCTCTCTCTCTCTCTCTCTCTCTCTCTCTCTCTCTCTCTCTCTCTCTCTCTCTCTCTCTCTCTCTCTCTCTCTCTCTCTCTCTCTCTCTCTCTCTCTCTCTCTCTCTCTCTATGCTTGTTTATATTGCTTTACTTTGTAATTAATAGTAATGACTTTGTCAAATTTATGTTTTTGTTTCTTTATATAAGCCTAAGGTGTGATTTTCAAATGTTATTTATCATTTCGTGTACATACCAAAAAGCTAAAAATAAGTGGATACTTGAGGAATACAATGGTAGTTGTCATTTCGTTTATATAAAGAAAAGAAAAAAAGTAAGTAGATAATTGTGGAACACATTTAATACCAAGTGTTCATATCTTATCTTATACATAAGAAAAATGGGAAGATATAATCAAATTAGTCATATTGCTTTGTTTTATTTTATGAACCTTATCCTTTTTTTTTTATGAATGACTTGTTGCTTTATTTATGAAATTGTTGATTTCTTTTTATGTATGAAACAATAACGGAATCATTAACTTCAACTAATTTTCAAATTATTCTTCTTTGTGAATAATGAGCAATAATACTTTAATTTGTGGCTAGCATTTTTTAAAGGTTGGCAGAGGTTGATATCACTTAATTACGTGAATTTTTTATTTTACTTCAGAATAATGTTGGCAACACGCATGTAACACATACATAAGTATATGGACCTATCATATGTGAATTTTCCTAATTTGTAATACAAATCTAAATTCTTGATAAAAACAAAAAAATCTATTTCCATAAGATATTAGACAATGAACTATATTATTTCATCTGATATTTATAAAAAAGTATTCTCCTAAGAAGTTCAATTTGGTTCATTAATTTTTAAAATTAAAATTCGAGAACCAAACTAAGTTCAGTTCGATTTGATTCGGTGTAGAATACCCCTGGACTCAGATTATGAAAAACTTGCTTATAAAAAAGTGTGATATCATCATACACCATATGCAAAAGGAAAAATTCTCACACAAACCAGACCCTAAGTAACCCATTCAAATTCAATCTCTTGTTAAAGAGCTACTAACAGAAAGCCAAGTATTATTTCATACATAGCTTCTCACGCATTACTTCTCCTGTGAGATTGATCGAAGAAAAAGAAGTTGAATCATTCATTTGTAAGGGCGTAAAAGTATAGCTCACACAACAAAACTATTAAAGGTCAGATTAATCCATCGACTATGCCAACTACGAATACTACTTTTCACCAAGGCAATTCTCAAACAAACCAGACCCTAAGTATCTACTAGAATCAACAAAAATAACATTACAGAATCACATAAATCTACCTTTTATAGTTTGATGGTAACATAGAAGTACATTCTATATCTCTAATTGGACACAAAGCAATTCTCAACATCAAAACCACTATAAAGAATGGGCTGCGAAACAAAAATCACCATTTCATGCCGGATATAAGGTGAACTGCCCATTCTTACATTCAGTGAAAAGCGGCAGGTTAATTTTGATATCAGTCTTTCCACATATCCGCAAACTCGTCAGGCTCTAGATGATTGTTCATCTCATGCATTTTCCTCCTTGTCTTCGCTTTGACCTTCTTAGCAAACGTTCCAGACTTTTTCTTCTTCTGCAAAGCTCGAATCTACACCAACCAACATAAAAGAGTTAAACACACAACTATGTTTTCGGTAGAAAACCAAAGAAATTATGAGTATACATTGGGAACACGGTAGTTAGTAAGTACCTGGTTTGGCGACACATAGAATGGATTCTCATATAAAGTTGGGCCTCCAAAACTGCCACCAAATATTTTAATTGGGTTCAAGCAGAACCGTGGACCAACCTAAACAAGTAATTTCCCCACATAAGTTAAAGGAATTATAGGAATTGACAAATCAAAATATAAATCGACAAGCCTATTTGCATACCTCAATCAATGTCATCTTATCAAGGCCTCCTCGTGGCAGTTTGTCCGACTCATTATGAGGAACAGAGATCTGCATGGGAATAAAAATGTGGTTTTTTATGTAAGAGTGCCCAGTAAGCATCTATGGCAACATGAAAATGAGACAATGGAAAAATTTAATGGACACTTCAGTCATTGATCGTATAAAAGGTTTTGCTTTGGTTTTACATAAAATTTAGACTCTTATCATAATATCATTATTCTTGCTTTTATATTGTTAAGGAAACTAAGGCTACTCCATTAAAAATCAAACATTTAGAAATGCAATTTATTCATAACCGAAATGCTTACACTTATTTTTTCAGAAGCGGAGTGATGTAGAAAAAATACAAACTGATTTTTAACTCTAAACTAATGCAAATTTGAAAAGGATGATATGCCAATTATTTAGATGTTGTGCAAAAATCAAACACAAACCTGGTAATTTCGGAACCATATATGGTCGTCAACTATTGAGAAGACAAAAACATGGTCATGGAAAGGCTTAGCCTTTCTATTGTCCTTTGGAGTTTCAAATATCTGAATCAAAGAAAGAAATAGTATGTTAGCAATAATCAAAAATGTGTATACTTCTATTATCTAATTCTCTAATAACACCAAAATCACGTGTGCACACACACACACACACAACACAATCCACTGATTCTACTAGAAAACATAACTCAGGAACAAGTTCCAAGTTAGTCCACGTCCTACTCAATTTAAACTATACCAAGAGCCAAACATAACATTAATAGAATTTCTCAAGTCGGTTAGAGATTAGGAAACTCGTAAGCAGATATATGACAACTCCATATAAAAAGTTTCAATCGTACTAGCAATTCATACAACACATAGGACCAAACTAAGATTGTATTATTGAAATTTGAAATAGCCTTTACATAGAAGAGTAATCAACCAAATACCTGTAACAGCATTTCTTTCAACAGTTTCCAGTGTGCATCTTTTTCAAAATTTGATGAAAATGTCAAAAGAGGGCGAGAACCTTTTAGATGATTCCCAGTTAGCTTCAATTCCTCCATTGTATGCACTGGAAAGCATTGAGGGTAAACAAGAAACTAGTAAAATGGCCTCAGAAAGAAAGAGGGTTAATCATAATTCAAAGAGAAGAATGAAGAACTAGAATACTGATCCCAAAATACTATATCATAGCAAGGAAATTAGTTTCTGCATTAATCTTGTGATAACAATCAGATAAGAATATTACCGGCACTAACTAGAAATTTAACAGACGGGCCATTGGGGCATTTTGCCATCCAGAGATAAAGATCTTTTGCCTTCCTACACTGAAATTCATATATACAGACAGAAAGATAAGAAAGTTATCCTGATATAAGAACTAGAGCCCAAACTCAAAATTCAGTATAAAATGAAGTCCCACTCATCAGATTTCAAATTATATAAACTGCTTATATACATAAAAAAGCATATTTGGAAGGGGAAACAAAGGAATGCAGGTATCAGGTATGCTATACTTTGAAAGTTAAAATGGATAGAACAAAAATCTATAAAAGTATAAATGAACCAGAGATGAGTAGTCCATCACAAAAAGGAACAAGATGATATGGGTTTGAAACTAACGAACAACAACGTATTACATCTAAATAACAACATATAAACATCAATATTTGTACAACAACATAGCTGATAAACATGATCCGTAGTTGGCACTAAAAAAACCCTGTGACATAAAAATTAAAGAGAATACCTCAAAAAATAAACAAGACGAACAGTTTTTCAGCTCAACAAGCTCATTCAGAGTGGCGCCTTTAGTTTCTTTTGATTCAACCTTGTTATCCTTCTTGCAATGAGGTAGAAGCGATACCAAGTTCAACATCAAGTGTCGGTACCTATAACAAGTTTATGAAAAACACAACACCCCATCAATATACCATATTAAAAAACTAACCCACATTTAAAACCAATACTTTCGTTCTGCTTAATTTGACACACACACGAATAAAAGCATTATGATTATATTCTTCCAATGCACACAAAATAAACAATGGTCGGTTTGAATTAACTTATGGAAGCTTACCTACTGACTTAAACACTAGTGAGACTATTTGGAAGCTTATGGAACCAGCTTATGGGATGCCCACAAATTGTTTCCAGCTTATTTTCACAAGCTCTCGATAATAGTAGCTTATGAAAATAACTTAGCTTATATGAAATCAGTTTTAATAAACAACTTATTTGCAGCTTGCACTTATGTATAAGCTTATATAAGCTATTTTTATAGTAAAAGATAAATTAGTATTATAATTATGTTGTTTTTGCATATGCTGTAAGCTGTTTTCATAAGGAATATTGGAGAACTTATGAAAATAAGCTAAAAAAAAAACTAACGAAAACTGTCATATGCTTTTTCCATCAAGTTCTCCAGAACAGTCTCACATAACTTATGTCAATACATAAGTTCAATTCAAACAGAACCTTTATCTTTTATGATATAAGCTTTAATATGCTATAAGTGCTTAATTAAGTTACTTATTATCCAAACATGGCCGAAATTCAAAGTCAAACAATAAAAAATCAGAACGAAATCCATTTGAGTTTTGTGGTTTATACCTATAAACAATACGCCTAGAGCAAGTAATCAAAACTTTCTCTTTGTTCCTAAATACAGGTGAAGCAGTTTCAACTTCATTTTCAATCTGATTCTTATCCTTCCATCCCAAAAGGGTTCTAACTGGTCTCTCTGGAGCAGCTTCTTCCTTTTTAGGAACTGCTACAGCTTCAACCTTTTCACTGCGCTTTCTCTTCTTCACCATCTTTTTCTGTTACAAATCTGTCACATAATATACATTGAAAAGATCAATTAATCACAATAAAGAGTTTTTTATATATAGAAAGTGTAGGAGATTAGTCTCAAATCACAACACCTAAAAAAAATCCTAAATAAAATTGCATATAACTTAAACCTTGTATTTCCCTTTAGAATCTACATTGTACATTGCAATTCAAGTTTAAGCATGTCAAAATCCTAAATTTGACGTGTCTCATGTGCAAACATGTTAATCCAGTGTTTCCTCAAAATGATGAAATTGAAATTGTCCAATCTAACTCTAGTACACGGGTTGGCCCAAAAGAACAAAAAGGAACATGAATAAAATGAAATCAAAAGAGGAACACTAAACCGCAAGCATACAACAGAAGACATCACACTATAAGGCTGCATTGTAATACTCGAATCCGCAAACACACATGGCACCAAATTGAAATGAGAGAAAATAAATCATATTCGTCAAGCAGGGTCAGAAACTAACTAAATGCTAAAACAATGATAACTGTCCTTAAACACATACTGAGAATTAATGCAGGTTCTTATATAATGTTAGACTAATATAATTATGTTAAGCCACCAAAATCTAATGCAGCGGCAAGTCAAACATAATACCAAAACACTTGAAAGTCTCGAACAATGGAGTGAATAAAATTTTTAAAAAATAAATTAAGCATCTTAAATAAATGATTTAAAGGATATGCTTATGCATCATCCTTGAAACTAGATTTACATGTATAAACTAGTTTTACACTGACAGGCGTCCTATAAAAATCTACTATACCAACAAGTTTAAAGGGTCTGCATTGTCAGTGTAAAAAAAATTTACACTGTCAGTGCATATTGTTTTTTCTCTCATACCAACATCTTAAAATTAATAATACGACATGAAAAAATATTGAGCTCCAATAGAATGTCAGTGTAAAACTAATTTACATGTAAAGTCTATGTCCATTAAACTCTCAAAAAGAAATCATCAATTAAATGTCAATATTAAAGTTAACCCTAAATCCCCAATTGAAAACTGAATTCATTCAAATAAACAAAACCAAAACCAGAACACAAAATCTAATTCAAATACCAGTTGCACTCAGATTCAAAATTAGGTTAGAAACACTTGATACACAATAAAAATTAGCGCTCTTTTTTTGCTTTTAAACCCATCACACAATAAAAAATCAAAAATTAAAAACTCCCTCACATACAAACACACAATTGTGTGGTACCAATCAATACCACATTTGAATCTGGAAAGGTTTCTTACTGTTTTTGGTGGCCGGCGAGTAACTCCGGTTTCCCGGCGAGTTGAGTTCGGTGCTACTCGATGGAGCTTCTGAGTTTTTGTTGTTTTAGGGTTTTATTAAGGTTTTTACTTGTAAACGTTGAAACGAAAATGTGTTTTATTTTTTGTCTTTAGTGAACGTTGATGGGCCTCTTAAAAAAAGAACAAGATTGGGCTTTTGATTAGAATCTCATCCTTTCTTTTAAAAAAATTGCCGAAATTGTTAGGTCGGACGTCATGACTCGAGTTCAAACCCGGGATCTCACAGTTGTGTGAGTTTAATTTCAGTGGATTTAAGTTGTGTGACTGGGCTTTAGCCCTCTCCACTATCAAAAATAAATAAATAAATTGAATCTCTAATCTATACCCCCAACAAGCTTAAGTTTTTTTTTTTTGCTTTCAGTGTCAGTTTAATCTGATTCGGGGGTTAGTTATGACATCAAGTGATTTCAGTCTCCTCTAATATTAGTTGTAGGGATTGAACTGTGATTCTCCCTATCAAGTTCAGCATCAACCACCACTGAATCAACTAATAATTGGTTAAGCTTCGGTTATTTGGATACACAGTATATTATACCAAAAGACAAGAATATTCATATATTTTGTGGTCATTTTTGAAATATTGGTGTAAGTGGTGCTAACAAATGTCCTTATAACATTGTTTATGGAACCATAACATCAAATTTCGTTTATTAATTTCTTAAGTATTGGTAAAATATTGGTGTAAGTCGTGTTAACAAATGTTCTTATAAGTATAGTTGTGTACAACAAACACACATATAAATATATTAGATTGAAGCTATTTAAATTTACAATAATAATAATTTGTTAAAAATAAATATAATTAATATAGGTGAGATAAATATTCAACGCAAGAATAAAAAATTAAAACAAAATATCATCATACAGTATGAATTTGAATGCACAAAAAAGAACAATCGAATCATCAATCAATTTGAAGAGTTATCATTAGCTCATCGAGTAGTAAAAACAACCTAAAAAAATTTGCGATGGAGCACATCATCTGCAACCTGATTACAATCAAGTTCAAAAATAACTTGTCGAAGGCCAGTAACAAAGGAAATTTTAATATTTCTTCGACATCTAGAGTAGTGAAAAAATTCCTAATGATACATTTTCATTCCAAGAGCTGGTTTCATAATCTATCAACTGACTTACTATGTGTAAATGAGAGCTGAGAGGATACAGTGTCTTGAATTTTAAGATATCAAGATGAGAAGAGGAGCACTTGCTTATGATGGTTGTGTAGCAAAGCATCCATGAGTTATAGTACTCAGTAATAACATAACATTTCTGGAGGATGAATGCTTTGCTAAGTTTTGTGAGAAACATATCTATGGAAGTTGCTTCTCATATGCAGAAAGCATCTTGGTAAGCCAGTTGAGAAATATTCATTGGTCAATGTCCTTTTTAGCCACCTGTGTTTGGTTTGGTATGGTCCATCTAAAGCGCATACAAACACATGTATTATATGTTTACTCAAGGTAATTAGAACCGGACCGGTCATTGAACCGGCGTCTTACAACCAGCCAGCATCCTTCAGCGGGGTATACTAGGCACAGTAAATAAAAGAGTTCAACATAAAGTCCATGATTCATAAGATCCATGTCACCAAATTTACTAGTTGGTTTCTATTACAGAATTTGTTAATAAAATAGCTTTCAAATTGTTCATAATTGTAAAAATTCCATAGTCATCTTTTAACAAGCCTCATAAAACAAAATATCTTGAGTTCTTGACTGTAAATCAATAGTCCTTTGAAAACTTCAACATCTCCGCCTGCAATTTAAATTTTGAATATGTTACCAATGGTACTCTCAGAAAAAAATAATCCATCAAGGATTTATCATATACTACAATCATCTTTTAGAAAATACAGTACATGAGTTCAAAAATAAAATCTTTTCAATATGACGGTGCGAGTATCTTTTCAGCCCATAAAATCAACCAAGAGATAATTAATTAGTGTGTATGTTTCAACTGATGTAATCCAATTTCAGAAATCTGACACCACTTTCAAGGTTATGGAAGTAATGAAAAGAGACTCATCAAACAAGCCTAGCCTGGTATACTAATGGTGTTGATGCTCTACTTGATATCGAATAGGATGACGAAGATAGTAGACTGAACAAGTGATCAAGTTCCAAGTCTAGATCATTACACAAAGAAATATTAAAGAAAAAAAAAAGGCGCTTATAATACCTCGAAGCCACTCTTCAAATGATCAAGTTCCTTGTCTAGATCATTGATAGACTGGTTATATGCCTGCATTGGTGAAGATTGACTAGTAGTGTGTATCTGCAATATTAACAACACCATAACAGTTTATGGTGAGGAACTCGCAATTCACAATCACATAAAGAGAAAGAAATAAACATGTTATTTATTCCAGTCAGTCGCAGAAAAGAAATTGAAAACAAAATACCATGGAAGGTATATAAATGAAAGTGTAAAGTCAACATATTTACATATCAAAAACTAAAAGAGGACCATTGAGTTTTCTACCCATGATTTATCTGTCTAACCCCACGACACGATTAATGAGTTTTCTATAACCGGAAGTGAAATTCACATCAAGTCAGTTTCAACTCGAAAAAATAAAATCAATAGAAGTAATACAGGTGAATCACTATTTTAGTTTACAAAATTGTAACTTGAAAGGTCGGACAAATTTGAATATCCAAATTCTCTGATAGATAACAAATAGATATTGATTGACTGCCTTTAATTTCATAGAACAATCTATCATTTCATAAACTTAGGAAACTAAATTGTCATTGTCATACCCCTACAATTTCGAGAATTTTTTTTGAAATCTCAAATAGACATCAAGATATACACCGAGCCCTCAGAAACAGACTCTTGGTGTCAGTTTGGATTAACTTACTTCAACTTATCTACTTGTACAAGCATTAGGGAGATTGTTCGAGAAAACTTATAAAAACTGCTTATGACATGATCATAGGCTGTTTTCAGCTGATTTTCATAGTCTCTCCATAATTTCTTATGAAAACATAAGGTCCCGTTTGAATTAGCTTATTTTTTAGTTTATGCAAATAAATAAGCTTTTATGTTAATTCATAAGTTCTCACCAGCAAAAATTGAATCTTCATAAGTTATTTTGCATAAGCTCAAAAATAAGTCAATCCAATCAGACCTTATAGCTTAGATGAAAATAGTTCGACTTTATTTCAACTTTCGTTATAGAAATAGCTTATACATAAGCAATTATGTTATAAACGTTTGATTAAATTGTGTCTCGAAACATGGCTTTATTCAAAGAACTAATTAACTAACTAACTAACTAACTAACCCTGGCACTAATTTTGTACTGAAGAGGATGAGGAAGTTTGTAGCCAGCAAATAACACATTAGGGTCTTTGTGTAACTGCCTGAAACACAACAAAAAATAAAAACATTATGGTGATTCTGACATATCCACCATGATACCAAACATAGATTAAGGTTGATTTTTCGTTGATGAACCGAAAATGAAATGTTAAAAAGAGAATTAGAAGAATACATACATTCTGAGAATGTTTCCAATAGTATGATCCTCTCTTTCAATTGTGAAAGATGCTGCATTTATGATTTTTGTATCCCTCTCATAAGATACCCTAAATTGATTCAAAATATTTGTAGATAGCACAAATTCAAAATTAATTGAGAAATAGAAAAATAAAATGATGATTAAATAGAAGGAAGAAGAAGAGAGACTTTTTGGTTCCTTCAGGAACAACGAAACGCTCGTAACGATCAGGGGCATTCATGGTATTTCTCTGTTCTTCTTCTTCTCCTCTGTTTTTTTGGCTTGTTTGTGAAACTGCAAATTCAAAACAAAGCTATATATATCAAGGTTGTCAAAACCGGACCGAACCGGCCGGTCGGACCGGTCAGACCGTGAACCGATGATGTATCCGGTCCGGTTAGACCTGAAAACCGATCTGCAGGCGAACCGGTAAAAAATCGGTCGAACCGGTCCTGAACCCGAAAAAACCGGTGAATCGACCGTTCCAGACGGTTCAATGGTTGCGTTTTGTTTTTTAAAAAAGAAGGTCAAAACATCGCCGTTTCATATATTATATAAAACCAAACGATGATATGGTACTATTTTGTGTTATTGGACTTAGTTATTATGTAATTTTTAATTTATTTTAAATTATAAATTTTATGTCTAATGTACTAAAGTTTTAATTTTATATTAATTTTATGAAATTTCATTTTTTTCATGTGTAAAATTAAGAAATATTAAGTTAGTATTTATTTATTTTTATTTATATATTAATTAAAATATATATTTAATTAAAAACGGTCTAACCGGTCCGACGCCGATCCGACCGGTTGAACCTTGAACCGGTAAGCTCACCGGTTCGATGACCGGTCCGGTTCTGAAAACCTTGATATATATATATATACAAGACAGAGGATATCTTCCAATATATATATATATTACATAAATTAATAAATGTAATTAATGTGTATAAAAAAAGAAAATATGAGTTAATTTATAAAATTGTCCTTCATTAATTGTGTTGGAAAGATAAATTAAAAGAAAAATAAATAATTAAAGGTATAATAGAAAAAATAGCAATAAATATTTTATTCCTAATGTAAAACTATTTATATTTTAAAATGGATGGAGTAGTTTACTAACTCTTACATGGATCTTGACTCATACATTTGAATTATGTTGTTAATTTTATTGTCTTGGGAGAAATCATAATCCAATAGCATATTCGATATCTTTTGAAAGTTACGTTCGATTACTTATTGAATGGTAACTTCTGAACGAATTTAATATATTTTTTTCTAAAAATAAATGTAATATGAAAAAAGATTTATAGATGCAATACATTTTCTTTGATACCAAATGAATTTGGAAAGTCTTTATGAATGAAAAATGATAATTTAAAGATGCAAATTTCATCAAAATATTTAAACTTTGGAAAGAATGGGAGATTGAGTATAGATAGAAGAAGAATAAGTGAGAGTAAAAAAGTTTCGATTTTACATATATAATATATCAACTTGATTCAAAACTTACAATTTGATAAATGATCAAAATGTAACTTTCGAAAGATACCAAACATATATTCTAATCCTAATATAATTTATTTTTTATGGAGGGGGGCACTGTGAGCATATGAGAGGGTTTAAAGAATGATTTATTTATTTTTTATTTGTAAGTTATTTTTGCCACTCTAAGGAGTGTAGCTAAATCTAAAATTAATTGAGATAACGTGATTTTGAACGATATGTTTATCACAATAACTTTCAATTTTTTTGTGATAACCTATAATGAGGGTGTTTGACTTATGATAAACGATTTAAAATATTCTCGACAAATAACGACATTTTTTTTATTTGGATTTTTTTCAATTTTTTTTCCAATGACTTCTCACTTTTTCTTAATCTAATGATTGTTAAATTATAAAAAATAAAATAATATTTAAGAAGAGAAAAAATAAACAAATGAATGGTTAAAATCACATTGGAGATGACCCAAATCATGTTTTTTTAATACAAAGTTGGAAATTTCGATATATATTAAAATCTCAATGTCTTGACATACTCATTATGTATGGACCTCTCATCTCTTCTTTTCTCTTGTTAACATCAAAATTGGATAAGTAATAATTAAAGATATTTGATCCGTCAAATAAATAGTTACCACTTATGCTATTACTTGACGGATCAGATATTCTTAATTACCACGTATCCAATTTTGAATCTAACAAAATGCTACTAGTGTACATATTAAAACCTAAATGTCTATTACTAATTACATAAAGAAAAACCTCAATGTCTTAGTCTCAACATATATATTCTTATTTGACATAGATAGACCTCTCATTTTGTTTCTTTGTTATAATAAGAAGGCCTTAAGGGCAAGAAATAGAGGTACCACTCATTTTGACACGTAAGTCCCACCATATCTAATCCCTTCATCATCACACTTAAAATTCTGTCTGCCAACTTTATCATACAGTATGTTGTTAAAGCAAAAACAGTGTTCTCTTCTCCTTTTATATTGAAATTAAAATTGACAAACTATTGTTTGTATGGATCACACATACTTCCATATTCTTTTGGTCACTTCGCACCGCCCATTCTATTTTATATCAATTTTATATCAATCATACATTCTTATGTCCTTTTCTAATCCATGCAATGTTGATTCACCAAATAGGAGTGTTTTTATTTAGGAAAATCATTTTTAAGCATTAATTTTTTGATACCAAATATGTGTAAATTATAGATTTATAATTGATAAAAAGTAAAAATGAGATGTAGAAATAATTATATACATTTTCAATATATCTCATATAATATCTATATTCTGATGTTCAAATAACACATTCAACTCTCCTTGTATCCAAGGATTAGGATTTATACATTTGTATGGTTAAAATATTGATACGTTCGTTCAAGATCAAATAGTTTAGATACAAGTTCGGTATTTTAAATTTTATAATCTACTTTTTTTTAACCGTCTAAATTTGATCAAATTACTACTAATATTCTGAGATGCATAAGGTTGTTCCTTTTGATGTTCAAGTTTTCTTTTGTCCACTCAAATCCGCGTAGATAGAAAGCAACTTATAATGTAGCTTAACCTTGGACATCATACACAAATGTTAATAATTTATTTATTTTGCAAAATGTTAATAAATTAATCCCTTACAAAATATTCATGCTCTTTTATATTATACTACTTTTATAGTGATGCATTCTTGGACTGAGTAGTTAATTAAAAGAATATTTGAAAGTTATTTCTAGGGAAGTGTAGATAATACGTGCAAAAAAAATAATTTTATAACTTAATAAAAAATTATATTTGTTAAAGCATGCCGTATATATACCTGCAATTTGTTGTTTTCTTATTGGAACACTAACTACAAACAAAGTACAACAATGAACCAATAAAAAATTTAAATGAGAATATTATTATATGAAATTTAGTTCAGAAATATTGCTAAACATTGAATTAGATGTACAAACCATCCACAAACAAAGAAAAAGTTGTTTTCAAAGTATGTGCACACATTCTTACATGCATTCAGGTATCATCTTTATTACTATAAATAAATTTACCAACAAAAATAAATTAGAAGAAATAGTATTCATGTATATAATAAACGTGGCAGAATCCACAAATTCTAATTCAACCGAAAGAAATGCCGAAATTGCTAATGTTGGATGTCATGACTGAAATTCGATTCCTGGTTCCTTCACTTTGTACGTGTGAGTCTTTAATGACTAGTCATTTCGTCTATATAAAAAGAAAATGGACGTGACAGAAATTAGAAGAAAATATTGTTCATGTATTATGAATAAGCTAGACCAACCAGAGTATAAGACAAACAACAGAGAATCTTGTGCCAACATTTTAACCAAATATTGTTTATTTCTGTACTGTTGCATATTCTCCAACTTCAACGTTAACCAGGGTCACCCTTTTCTATTTCAAGGAATTTATATCCATAAACAAACATATTTTATATATGGATTTAATTTGTATATTACATCGACGGTGTAAAAAAAATTACGCATAAATATTTGTAAAGATATTATATAAACTTACTTATAAAAGTGGTATTATAGTATGATTTGATTGGATGCACGTGTAAAACACTTTTACACCTTCGGTGTTTATATAAATACATATACACACACACCATAAACAATTAACATGCTCTCTTGAAAGTTGAAACACAGAGTTATTGGTTCTGCCTCTTGGAACACCAAACTGATAAACAGTTTTCATCATTTTATATTAAGATAAAAACCAAAGTACGCTAACCCTTTACATTTTTATTTTCCTTTTCACATAATTCAATAGCAAATATTGCTTCTTTCATGTTCTTTTTGTTGTCTTCTGATTCAAAATCTATGTCATTTCTTATGGTCTTTTTGTTGTGTTAAAGGGTTGGTTAATTCTGATCAATATTTTAAAACATAATTAATATGCATATAAGTAAATATTATGTTCATGTTGTTATGGTGAGTGGTGATGAAGATGAAATTGAGATCATTTTTTGGTTTTTTTGATTGGTTGCAGCAAGTAGATTGGAGAAGAGTGAAAGTGAAGCCATTTGTGAGTAACTCAGGAGCATTAAGGTTGCAGCAGGAATCTATACAGATGCCTTTCAATGTATTTCAAGACAAAGATGGATTGCCAAGGATTGTATTGACTGATCCAAATGGTTCATCAGCTGAGGTTTGTTTGTTTGTTGTTTCTCTATTGCTAATGATCTTTTTGTTAAGGAAAAATTGGATAAACAGTTTATTAAGCACTTATATCATAAGTGTTTATGATATAAGTGCATATGTATGAACAATTTCTATTACAAAATATAAAATAAAGTAAAACTGTTTTCATATATGCTATGTATAAGTTGTTTTCATAAGCTATATATCATGAGAGCTTATGGAAATAAGTTGTTGAAAACAACTTATAGTTATAGACATGTCTCTCTTACGGTCTCTCAAATGTTTATGTCGGTAGATAAACTTTCGAAACATATGGTTTCAGGTGCTTCTGTATGGAGGGCATATTGTTTCTTGGAAGAATCAAAGGAAGGAAGAACTGCTTTTTATGAGCAGCAAGGTAAAAACAACTATTCTTGTTTTATTTTGCATTTAACTTCTTGTATGAAAATGAATATGTGATTTCTAAGAATTTGTCCACGGTTTTTTTGTCTCAACCATCCGGTACATAGAAGTGATCTAAACTATCGGAGTTTGGTCAGGAGATAAGTAAAGTATAACCAAAGATTGTTTCGGTTACTTAAGAATCTGTATTGTTTGAATTATTGTTATTACTAGGATAATTTGTGGACACTTAATGTCATTTATGGAAATTTTCTATTGAGCAGGCTAAATGGAAACAGCATAAAGCAATCAGAGGAGGTATATCACCCTGCTTTGCAAGGGTAAGAAGTACTTTCATCACATCACATTCATAATTGATGGTGGTAACATATTCAACTTTGTCCTTGGCTAAGTTTTGATTATAATCAAACACCAACATAGACACTAACTTGTTGATACTGATAATAATTTGCGAGAATGGAAGTAATTGACTCTAACCACATTTGTCAGTGTTGAACTTGAAGTGTCGGTGCTACATGTGAGCTTATCATTACAATAAGTTAACAATTCTTCACTTGCAAAAAAATAAAATAAATACTATACATATATATATGAAGTTAAATGGAAAAACTATATAGAAGCCAATTTGAACTTATAACAGAAAGTGAGTATTAGTTAAGAAACTCACATATTGCAATATATATTATGCTAATATAAGTACTTTTTGAGAAAGTTTTCAAACTAGCTGGTATTCAAGTACAATTTTTTGTGTTACAGTTTGGTGATGTTGGTTCACTTGAGCAACATGGAATGACAAGAAACAGAATGTGGTCATTGGATAGAGACCCTTCACCACTACCTCCAATAGACAATCAATCATCTGTCGATTTGATATTAAAGTCAACAGGAGTTGACTTAAAGAAACCACATAGGTATGCATAATATACCTAGTAGTACCGATGCTTTAGATTGAATCAAATGTCTGGTGTCCAATATTTGTTTATGTCAGACGCTAACACGACACTGACACACGCAGTTCCATTCAATTATTTTCATGATCATAAATTATTATTTGCTGAATATCAGTGCTGTGTTTGTGTCGGTGGCTCCGTGATCCATGTGTATGTGTTTGCCTTCTATTTCACTTTATTATATATATTTCAATTTGTATTTGGTGTTTGTGCAGTTTTGAGTTGAGGCTTCGCATAACACTCAGTGCTGGCAAGCTCATTCTGATTCCTAGAGTCAGAAACACTGATAACAAACCATTTTCTTTTGCATTTTCACTATGCAACTATTTATCTGTGTCAGATATAAGGTATACACTTTACTATGTTTCTTTCACTGATTTTGCACTTCGGTTTTTTCTTACTATAAGATCGTCATGCGTTAGAAGTCTTTTTTGGACACTATGTTTGCTTATTTATAAGTCTTTAAGTTTAAGAGAGTTTGAATGAATGCGCAGTGAAGTGCGTGTTGAGGGACTGGAGACACTTGATTATGTTGATAATCTGATGAACAGATCAACGTTCACAGAGCAGGCTGATGCAATTACATTTGATGGAGAGGTAGGTATCATAAAGCATCAAATCAAATTCTTCATTCTCGTCATTTGCCTTGATCCGGCTCCTCTAAACTGAACACTATACGAATCAAATTCTTGTCAACACTCACACGCACATACTCGTAGTCGTAGATGCTACCTCATTCATCTTATTAATGTTCTCTATGCATTGTTTTGGTTACCTTGTAGACGGACAGAGTATACTTACACAGCCCAAATAAAATTGCCATCATAGATCATGAGAAGAAAAGAACCTTTGTGCTCCAGAAGAATGCACTACCAGATGCAGGTTGCTAGTAGTTATTGATCAGTTTTGCATCATATATATTTTTTCATACATGTTATATATTCAAATGAGCCAATAATACTTATTTTTGTCAATTTGTGATGAATCTTCTTCAGTGGTATGGAATCCATGGAATAAAAAGGCCAAGGCTCTACCTGATTTGGGAGATGATGATTACAAAATGATGCTGTGTGTGAATTCAGCAGCAATTGATACTCCTATTCTCTTGAAGCCATGTGAAGAGTGGAAGGGCTATCAAGAGCTCTCTACTGTTTCATCAAGCTATTGCAGTGGACAATTGGATCCTCGCAGAGTTCTTTATGGCTATTGATGCAGTAAATCAATGGAGATTTATAAAATATAGACTTATGTGTCCTAATTATGTGTACAACGCATTAGTTTGTTCATATCTATAGTTCCTTTTTATAGGGTTACATTGCCTTGAGAGAGCAATTAGGTGTGCATGAATATCATGCTGATAGATAGATGCCATAACATAAAGCCCTTTTTGTCCCTTACAATAACTAAGAGATGCTTTGCTTGATGGCTTCATGCCATGAAAATTGCTTAGCAATTTTTTTTTTTTTTTTTTTTTTTGTGTTTTAGTCAAGTTCCAATGAAATTCTTCAGAGAATGGAAAGTGGTGGTGCTGTGTATACATTCCTATTGCTAAATTATGAAAAATAACATTTTGATGACATCATCTTGAACATGTTTCTATCCACACTTTTACTTTCTCTGATTGCAGGATAATTAATTTACTCTACTTTTATTGATGACCCATTGCAATTTTTGTTAGTTAAAGTTATTATTGCTTTTGGACAATATTTGCTGAATGTGGTGAACATAGCATAATACAAATGCTGGCCCTAATTAAATCTCACAAATTTGATTGGTTAACATGACAAAGAAGAAAGAAAAAGATACCAGCATAATTTAATCACACCTGAATATTGCAAAATGTAACCAGCAAGATCTTGAAGAAATCATAATTTGAAATCCAACCATAGAATGGTCTCCATTCTCCATAGACTGTGTTAGCTGTACAATTTAACATGAAACGTATAAAGTGAGACACAAATGAAAATATGTTACTCGGCGTCTTCCTCATCTTCGAAATCTTCAGCAGCTCCAGCATCATCTCCAATGCCTTCAAGTAGTTTGTCAACATCCTCCCCCAACTCCAGCAACCTAGCACTAAGTTTATCCACCTTGCTTTGTTCTTGTCCAAGGCATACAAGCAGATCATTCAGTTCACCTTCGCTCTCCTTCAGAGCTTCTTCCCTTGCTTCAGATTTTATTGCCTCGACGTCTGGGAATGTTGAGTGCCCACCTCCCCTCAGTGCTTTCAACTCATTCTCCAGATGGAGGTTAGATTGCTCAAGGCTATTGTATGCATCCGACAGACTCCTTAGATCACCTTCCGTCTTTGCAGCTAAATTCTGGTACATAATTGCCTCCGATTCAATTTTGGCTTTTTCTTCTTTAAGCATCTCCAACCTTTTAGATGCTTCTTGGAAATCTCTACGGAGTGTCTCTATTTGAACTCTGTCCATTCCTCCACTCACTCTTTGCTCGGACTGCACACTATTGCCTGTCTTAGCCAGGTCTTCTGCCAGTGTACCATTTCGAATAGCAAGTTCCTGAGATTTTATGTAAATAAAAATAAAAATCACCAAATCAAAAACATATCAATAGTCAAAGCATGTTGATATATTTGTTGAAGAGATCAGGCTCATGCAGTCCTACACACTTCATGTTCTTCTAAAGGACTCTACATCACACATTCATGGGATAACATCAGAGAAATAATTATAGATATACTAAGATGTTATAAACCAGGAAAACCATCAGAAACAAACCTAACTAGCTGAACAAACCTGCGGAGATTTAAGCTGACTGCAGCACATCATCATTTATACTTAACAAGAATGTTCATTGTAATCTTATTATGTATGTACCATTTGAAAGCAACTCCAGAATATTATCACATTAAGTAAATGACATTGCTAATAAAAAAAACTACAGAACTAAATGCTCTGAAACTTGAAGGTTGATTTTAGAACATCTAACCTGTATGTTTTTAATTAGTAATTATACAGTAGTAGGATAGACTACTTGAAAAGAACAGATTTATGACTTATCCTCATATATACACACATATGAAGAGGAATTGATAAGTACAAATAATACCTGAATCTCAGAATGCTGCTTCTCAATAAAAGCTTTCAGCCGCTTTATATATTCAACCTCACTTTCGCCCTTCTTCTGCTCTATTTCTTCTGGCACTACCGCTACCTTGGTGTTTGGACGACTATAAACCTCCACAATCTGTTCTCTAATATTTGCCTCCAGTCTTTTAACAAAATTCACAAAGTAGGAATCCAAGATTGAAGAAAGATTTGGATGATCCATATTTTTCTTTTCTGACAAATCATTCTCATCTACATCTTGAATATCTGCCATGCTAGCTGCTGAAGATCTAGAGAATGATCTATGTGTGAACGATGACTCCACGTTAGCGAAAACAAAACTCTTATGCATCTCATCAAATTTTAAGAAATACGAACTAAGTCCAATTTTCTGACTTATTAGATCAACAATGGCAAATGCATCTTTTCCGTTATCAGTGGATTTGTTATAGATCACACATTCACCCAACACAACTGCTGCGAAACCTCTTATACACACTGTTTCTGACAAATTTGATACTAGCTCAAGAAGATAAGTAAGGTGGGGTCGAGCATCTAGGAAGCAGTGCACTGCATTGGGGCAATCAGCTAGCCATGTAACCAGTAATTTCAAAATAATAGCTTGAACATATGAATTTCCTGATGTATTAGATTTTCCATCTTTGGATTTCATTGAAGATGCGAGGGCTAAATATTTCACCATCCGATGCATTAGTGGCTCTGGAGCTCCTAAAGATTGCATGGGTGCCTCAATTTCAATTCGCAAAACCTGAAACATTAATTAACATAAAAATTCCAATTTCAAACTTCATGATAAAATAGCAAAATAGCAAACACAATTATGAAGCAAGCAAAATATGTAGATAGTGTCCTATTTCCTTCATTCTAAAATTCTAAAAATTAAAGAATGGTGAAATGCACGATGAACCGAAGTAAATCAGGTACACGTTCACCAAGTAAAACATGCATTAACAAAAGGCAGAACTAGATCACCAGTGAAACTATTTATATATGCTAATATTTTATATTGTCAAATAAAAAATGACTTTTTTTTACACAGATGTCCTCGCTAGTGTATTACTTCCCCTTCAAATTTATTTAATTTGATTACCTTTTATCAACAATTTTCGTATAATCATAAGAAGTTTTATACTTACAATATTCCAGCAAAAATAAGTGCATCGGCAGTAAAATTAAAACCGAACAAGATATTGTAAGCAAAAAGGTAAAACTGAATGTACTCTGTAGTCCTTACATCTGCTAAAACTGGTTGTAAAATAAAGCTAAAAATACAATGAAGCGGGGAATTATTTGCATACCCTTTCCTTGCATTGGAGATTGTCCTTCAATATATGTGATAGAACGCTAGCAGCTCTGCTACAAGTCTACATATTTAAAATTATGTTAGCCAGATAATTTCATATACAGTAACAGTGGACTGCCATTGTACAAGTAAAAATATCAAAACCCAACAGTTCCTTCGACTGGCATTAGCTTGCCATACAAATCTGAAATATAGATAAAGAAGTATTGCATACCTCAAGATCACCGTCATTTTCACCCAAAGTAAGACCATGTAATAGCATGCTGAAAGAGAAGCAAATGACAAAATTAAAAGTGATTGAAGAAAGAATATTAACGCATATGTTATAATTTAGAAACAAACACGAACAAGAATTGTTACATAAAAAGTTAAAATCACACATTATCAATAAGCACAGCATTAAAACACCACGAACAAAACAAACCTTCCAAAAGACATATTGACATCCTCCTCAAGGAATGAATGATTCATGGAATATGGCTGTGGAATTAGTGTAGAAGCTAGCATTGCTTGACCATCGGTGTTTTTCTGATTTAGATAAGGTTAATCAGAAAAGGAAAATTAAAAAAGAAGCAGAAATGAAACATATGTAGTCAAAAGCATTCATGTGCACTAATCAAATTTATTAGTTCTTAAATGATGTAATATGTATGCTGACAAGGAATGCTTTAAAAAAATAACTCAAGATAATGAAGTATGCATAACCTACCTCGCAAAAGTTTTTGAAAACATAATCAGCTGCAATGAACTCTTGCATGCTAGAAGACCTCAAAATTATTCGAAGTATAGAATTCAGCGCAGGTTCAACTTGTGGCTCCTCTCCAAGAACTTTGCTAGCAAGAAGATCAAGATTCTTTGAATCTCCAGCAATCAAATCCCCAATGCATCTCAATGCCTAATAAGATAGAGTCCAACAAGATAAAATTGAGCACTGCTTCATGCTTCATAATAATTGCAAATTTTCAAACCAAACTAAGCATTTCAGAACAAACAAAAATAAAATTGGATGTATCTACTATTTTATAACCCAAGTTACACTCATTTTGAAACGGGGCAAGTAATATTTACCATGGTCAATGATAAAAACTGCAATAACTTGGTTAGGTTATTACTCTTTCTGGTTGATATTCCATATATTCATTCTCATAATCTAAACCATTTTGGTATCTAAATTTTAAAAGCATGATATTATATAAATCATTTTATAATGAAAACTAATACTAGGATTTTAAATTCAAAATCATGAAGATAGTCTTAAATAGTTTTCTACAACAAACAAATACTAAACTAAATTTACAGTGAAAATATAAGATCAAATAATTAATTAAACAACATTTTATATAAAGAGCTGATGTATTTATACATTGTGGGAGGAGTGTTATCTTACCTCACAGCGAACTGGAACGGGTACCCATTGGCTTTCAACACCTAATATCAACAAATTGACCAGTACCTTTTTCTACACCCAATTCCACAAAACATCAGTGTAAGATCACCAGAAACAGATTGCTCTTTTTGCAATCATTGTAATAAGTCTGAGACTTTTACAAACCTGAACCAGAGCTGCCTTATTTGTCTTTTTATTAGCATCTTTCCCAGGATCAGCCTCAGAACCTCCCTTTAGTAACAATTTAATGGTTTCTAATGCACTGAGTAGATTGATTGTCTACTGGCATGGTGTTTTATAACAAGAGTCAAGAGTCAGACATAAGGGTTCACTAATAGCATAAAGTTAAAGTAAAAAATTGAAAGAATCCAACCTTTTGTTGAGTAAAAGAGTAAGAACTTCCTCTCAGCTTCAAAATCAATATCAATGAATCAAGTCCTATAGTCTCTCTGAGTAGCACCTACACCGTGCATAGTTGAATCAGTACCAATCAGCTATAAACATAATAAACATGACAGAATCAACAAACCTGATTGGATGCATTGGTACGAATCAGATTGTTCAACAATTCAAGGCAGTCCTGAAAAGTGACCAAAGAATTATTTAGACCAAAAGTTATATAAAGCAAATTGAATAAGCACTGTAAATAAGAGTAGCCATGCCTCACCTGCACAACTACCCCACCATCTGAATTTCCCTCCTCCCTTATGATACTGAATATCTTCTCATATGCACCTTCAAAGACAACAATCTTTTGGATCTCCTGTAACCGTTAAATTTATTTAGATAACCAATTTAACAACATAATGAAAGAAAGAAAAAAGTTAAGAAAAAGTGAAGTGGGAGAAAACATTTTTGCTAGAGCAAAAAGGTTACCTCAGCTTCACGGGTCAGGTGAGTAAGAAGCAATAAGGCCTCATTCCTTATCACCTGAAAGGTAAATCTTGATCATTTTTCCATTATCAATAACAGCCAACAAGACATATGACAAAGATCAATAATTAAGTTCGAAAAGTTTTATAGAGTATTAGAAAGTTTTTGAGTCTTGAACCTCACGATCCATAAGCATGTCCATTAGCCGAGTTATACCACGCGGGATGGTCAATATAGTTTCCTGTAACCTAAAGAAGAAGTCAGCAAGGGCCCTTTCCAAGCAAGATGATATAACAACTTCAGGAATCAAACTACCATGGAAACTATTTAACTTTATACCTCTGTCGAGAATTCGAGAGAAGGGCAGTCAATATTTGCAGAGTATAATATCGCACATAAAAATCATCCTCTTCCTGTCAAAGTATCCCAAAGGAAAAGATGATTAAGAAACATTATGACTTATATCATAAGCCTGAAAAATCAACGATACTTTCAGCAATATAATTGAGAATTCATCGTATGGTTTTGAGAAAGAAAATTCTTACCAACAAACTTAGAAGAAGAGGGATACTTTCTTCTTCTCTAGATAGTAAATCAGTATTCATCAAATCTGGCTGAACTTCATTACTTGATCCTTTTGAATGATTAATGGGAGTCAATGCACTGACAAGAGTTTCCAATGCACCACGAACCTGCATATATGTAATTTAATTACCAATTAACTTGCCACTGTGATTTGTTATATCAAAAGAAAACGGTAGACATATAGGGAAAGGACAGTTGATGGCTACTGGAGAACAAGAAATGGCAGCAAAATTTTAATAATGAATTCAATTGAATTGTTTTAATCCAATAACCACAAACAAAAAACCTTCACAATCTAACTGAACCAATGTCCACCAGTAAATGTGATTAGCACAGCCAATACCCAACACAGTAGGTTGATGATTGGAGTGAGATAGGAGACCACTGATTAAGGTGTACATGAAGAGGAAAAAGGATGTGATAAAGCATCGGAACCATTCTTGCATACAGAAAAATAACTATCTACAGCTAAGCAGTTAGGCCGGTCAGTATGAAGGGTAATAAATGGGATTAGGTGAATGAAGCAGAGGTATTGATGAATTTGGGAGAGTTCAGGTCCATTGAAAATCCTAGAGCATTCTTTCATTCATTCTACTCTTGCTGGTTACAGAATTTGGATTCTAGGGATTCAGTTGAAAAAATTACTTATTTTCCTATTTCTGATTCAGTTTCTATCACACCACTGCCTGATGGTGATCTAAAATAAAATGTCTTTATAAAATACTAAATCACAAAAATAAAAACTGCTGCTTATTATAGAACCCGGGCATGATTAACAAACAAATTTTAGAACATCAAAGGTCGGCAATAAAAGTTAACTGAAGAACCTAAAGCCAAATACTGAAAATTAATACACTAAATATGGGATCCGAAATTCCTATATATATATATAATATGATAGATATATGTAAAATTTGACAGCAACACCAACTCCAATTTGGTAAAGAGAAAGAAGTCAGAAACTAAGGAGTGTATACAAGTCTATATTAAGCACGGTGAACTGGGTTATGAACCTATTAATCAACTTGATGGAAAACAAGTTCACAAATTTAAATTCAAATTATTTTTTTCATCTTACACTCCTATCAACTTAAATAAAAACAACAAAAATAGACGGTAAACATAGCGGGAAAGAATGTTTTGTCACCATTTCAACATCATGACGTTCTTCCTTTAAGACACCCAAAATTATAGGAAGGCCTGAAAAGATGGATTAAACAAATTTCATAAGATGAGAGAAACAAAACTAAAACAATTTTTTTGATAGAAAAAGAATATACCCATTGCCCCAAATGCTAACTGGAAAGCTTTATTTTCCGAGACAACAGCCTGAAGCTCAGTAATAGCATTTCTCCTGTCATCTGGTAGTTTACCATTGTTTATCCGATCAAGCAACCGCTCAACATACCTATTGACAAGAAATATAGCACTAAGTATAGCTTATCAAATGGATCAAAAAATCATTAAATATCAAAAATTTAAACTTACCTATCTTCATTTGAAGAATTCTCGTTGCCAAAAACAAGCCCAACAACACCCTACAAAAAAATTAACAGATTAATTTCTTTCCAAACAATGACTAATTACCCTAAACTTTACAAAATGAATGTATTAATTAATACAGTAATTTGTAAACAATGATTAATTACCCTAACCTAGTCATGCCCACTGTAAGCAGAGGCAGATTAACATCTTAAAATTACAAACTTTACAAAATGAATAGATTAATTAATTTGTAAACAATGACTAATTACCCTAAACTCGTCATGCACACAGTAAATTGCAAAATGAATAAGCACTAAGACAGATTAACATCTTAAAATTATAAACTTTATAAAACTAATAGATTATTTAATTGTAAACAATGATTAATTACCCTAATATAGTTGTGATCAGTGAGAAATTAATAGAATACAATGCATTGAGAGAGAGATTAAGATGTTAAAAAGTATAAAATCGAATATGTATGTATATGTACCTTGTAACCAGACATCAAATCCATTTTCATAGCTCACAAAATCCTTGAAAAGAAGAGAAAAATAAAATCTGAATTATTAAATTGATAATAAGAATCGAAATATATTTACTATTGAGGATTTATGAGAAACCTAGAAAATTAGAGATGAATGGAAGAAAAGGGCAATACCGTCAGATAATAATTTGTACCTTGAGCTTTGAATCAGAAGAAGAAGAAGAATCAAACTCCAAAGAGTAGAAGAAAAAACAAGCGTGCGTGCAAAACGAAATCGAATGAGTTATGTATGAGTACACGCAGAAAGAAAGAAAGAAACAAATTTTATTTTTTTTATATATTTATTTTTCATCTACAATATAAACTGTTGGATTAATCAAACGGATGTGATTTTTGCTGTGGAGGATCAAACTCTCATGTCACTATGTGAGAATCTCATCTCAATGGAGTGAATCCAATGTTAATAATTTTATTTTTTTTATGATGTGAATTAGTGCGAAAAAGATTTAAATGTTAAAATTATACTGTATAATTTTATGAGAGAATTTTATTCGAAGAGGATTTACTTGTAAAATATGGAATTTGGACGAGAATAGAAAATATTACATTTTCACCATTCTAAAAAAAAAATATTACATATGAATTCGAAAATATCATTTTAACACAAGAAAAGAAAAAATAAAAGTATTTTTATTCAAAGGTATGTATTTGGACGCGAAAAAACTGTATTTTTGGATGCTCTGTGTATGGCGTGTTTGTTTCTGACACATAAAGTAGTGGTTAAGACGGACTATCCAATAAAAAAAGTCCTAAGGAAGCCCTCTCAAATCAGTCATTTCACCTTGACCCTTCTTCATGTGGGGCGTTGATATATTGGGCCATCCCAAGTGTTTTTGGTCGGGAAAAATCCCTCCAACATTATAGTATTTTTCATAAAAAGTGTTGATGTTATACTCAAAATCTTGAGTCAAAATTTGGTTTGAACCTTTGTTCTTCATCATTGGGTGTTTTTGATAGGTACTTGTACACACAAAGGCACTTTGACAGTCAATCAAGTTAGTATCAAGGACAGTTGTGTCTGGGAAAGGTGCTCATACTTTGTAATTCTTTTTGCATGCATCATGAAAGCTACCATGTAGTGACCTCAATGCTAATTTGCATTTAAAATCTAACTTGTTGAAGTTGGAATTAAAACTTTACAATCTTAAACCTACTGTCGAAATATGCTAATTGTAGTGACATATGTGTATTCTGACTTCATAAAACTCAGATCTTGAAACTGACGTGTAAGTGACTTCACAACATGTTATGTACTACCTTAATAGTAATAAATTCCACATCTCACTCAACTTCAATTGATTAAATTCAAATTCTTTGATACAACAAAAAAAGAAAAAGCTGTTTTATTTAGCAGATAGTCAGAGAACAATGCATAGAACTCCACCTACAATATGTCAAGTACATCATAACTTGGGGAGTTGAGCAGAATACATTACTTTGAGGAAAGAATAACAGTAAAAGGAACCTCCATGAGAGAGCTTATTAAACATTTATACCTTGATGGTTTTGTTTGGACCAACCAATAATTTGTTCGGACGGAACTTTTCCCACCCCAGTAAATAACTTCGGATGTACACATCTAGAAAAAACACAAATTTTATGCCGTCCAAAAGGACACATTTAGACAAATTATGTTTGTCAGGAAGTGTATCCGTGTGGATTTTTAGAAATGTGGGATGGGGAAAGTTCCTCCCTATCTGTTCAAGATGTCTCCATCTCAAACAAAGCGTTGAAAAACTACAATGAATTATGGTCTTGTATTTACTTGGATTAGTCACTGTCCCAAGCCTCATCTGCATCCTTTGGTGATCTCTTCTTATGGATATCGCTTTTGACCACCTTACTATTTTGACTTGTAGGGTAGTCCTTATCATCAGCTCTTGAGTCCTCCTCAGCATCTGATTGAAACATCCACTCTTCTGAATCACTGAAGGCATCGGTGGATTCAAGTTTCGTTCTGTGAATTCCTTCTTGCCTACCTCTCACACTCTTTGGTGCATTAAAATGATTACGATATTGAGCAGAATCATCAATCTTACCCTCATCGTCACTGCTGCTCTTGTAGTTGCCATTATTGGCCCGTCTCGAATGTACCAAGTCGTTCTCCTCTTCGTCAGACTCCCACATTGCATTTTCAACGTCACTAAGTGTACCTTCTGATTCAGAATCTTCTATGGCAAAATTCCTCCTAAATTTAGCTCCACTGTGTCTGCTCGGACCAACATTAACTTGATCCATGCCAATATCGATATTATTTTTCCTCTCTCTTCTCCCCCTACTTTCCTCAAACCTGCCTCTAGCTTCATAAGAGCCATTGGAATTGCTGTCAATATCACTATCATCTGCAATATCATCATCGTCATCATGAGCATTCTCTTCATCATCACTATCAGTAGTCCGATGTCTGGGATGTATATTCTGCCGAACCCTTGAGCCTCTAAACTCGCCATCATAGGCATCATTTCTAGAATCATCCAATCTTCTGAATCTTCCACCATACTCTTCTCTATTCCAATATCTAAGTCTTCCAAACTCTTCTTGTTCTTTGGCCTCTTCAGCTTCATATTCTTTATCTGCAGCATCCTCTATATCAGCGATGAATCGATCTAGCTCTTCCTGATCACTATCCGCAGAAGGATCTGACTCTCCCGAACCTTCGTTAGGTTCTATTACCGACGGCTTGTCTCCACGGAAGACATAAGGGGTCCCCTCTTTCTTGTCAATGGCATTGAAGAATGTGGAAGCCACTCTTTGGATGCTAGCCATCGCAGTTGGATCCTCTGGATTTACTCCCATCCGCCGCAGCTGCTGCTCTATTTTCTTTATGTTTAGCTTTTGAGATTCAAGAGCCTGCTCAAATCTGGCCTTGAATAGGGCCTGTAAATAACAACAGTAACAAATATATTATTTTTGACAGTATTCAAGTACTTTGTATAGATACCAATACTGTAACTAGGACCCATTTTTTCGTCCTTGAATCGTTAAAGCTGTCATCTAAGCATAATCATTTAAAATAAGAGTTAACAAACATTTTATTATTCCTTAAATATGTGAGGTGGTGTCATCATAGTTCCTGAATGCATCACAATTACAAAAACGTCCTTAAAATGTATCTTCTAATCGTAATTTGATGGACCAAACTAACTAATGGAAAACACACACAAGGACCAAACTAACAAACGAAAATAATTGAGGACCAAACTGACTAACGAGAAACATATTCAAAGATGTTTTTGTAATTTTGATTAATTTAGGGACTATAATGATAGTGCCTGACGCATTCAATTATCAAAATGGTTATTGTTTGTTTACTCTTTAAACTAAAGCTAGATGATAATGAACAATATTGGAACTTAAATATGACAGTTCATGCTTCGGAAGTTAAGCCTTTGGCATCTCAACCACTAGAGGCAGAGCATTACCTCTGTTCTGATATGCGGGAAAATAAAGTAATGCAGTCTAACAAGGAATGTGAATTGTAATCTTACCTTCCTCTTTGTAAGGGTGTTAAGAGGTATCAAATTTTTGGGCTGGCGATAATTTCTACCACGGAACATAATGATTGTTTTCACATTATGAACGTTTAGCACGATGCCACCACTCAACCTTGCAAGCATTGAAGCCATTTCTTTTATTCTTTCCTTGGGGAAGTTGTCACAACAAACTTGCACAGTTTCATGAAACTTCCAATGGAGATGCATATTTTGCACAACTCCTCCAAAGACTCCACGAACACCGACAGGAACATAATTCTTATTCTTGAATCCAATTTTTTTATATGCCTGAAGTTGTTCAGGTGTTAAGAGCTCCGGATCATGTCGTGGAGGAGGCAGCTCTGGTAGTTCATATTTCTTGAGTTTTTGTAGTAGCAATGCAATTTTCTTCTTCGCCTACAACAGTTGAAGGGTAGGAAAGTAAGATTTAACCGAATGATCATATAACGAGAACCTCAACAAAATCAAACAAAAATGATATCACACAGTTCAAATATATACAATGTTATCACAACTTGAAAATTTTCATTTCAGGGTTATCAAAGCCAATAAAGTTGCTAATTTTTTTTCACAATGGTAAAGTAGCTAAAATAAAACAACTACTTAAATCAAATAGGGAACATTCAATTTCTTCGACGAATAAGCAACAAGAATCTTAACCACTACACATGTGCGCTCTCTCAAACACACAGAGTATTTATCAAAGTAACCCTCCACTATCAACCAAATTGTGCTTCCTATAGGAAACTTTGTGTCTCATAATTTTGAAACAATCACCAGAATTGCCATACACATTTGTTATAAGGTGTGACCATGGAAACTCTTGAGCTTGCCTCGTTTTGCACAAACATCAAAGCTCAGGCGTTTCAAATATAACCTAATCCTACCTACCACTTTCACATAGAAGCAACATGCACACATAATCTCTTTTTCAAAAAGAAAATCTTTTAGCATAGTTCAAGACATTTGGAGTTATAGTAACCGATCAACGAGGACTCCAATACAGCATTTACAATCTAAGATCAGTTTGAATAAACTTCTCAATGAACCCCTTTGTAAAAAAGAAAAATTAAAAGAATCTTGCAATAGCTATGAGCCTTTAAACCAATACTTCATTGTATACGTTGAAATTAGTTTCCACATCTTAGTTTTTTCAAAACCTCTGCTAGTTAACTATGAGCCTTTTAAACCATGAGACTACTTTAAAGCTTAAGTTGTAAAATAATTCAAAATTGAACCAAAATCATAAATTTGAATGCATATATCAAAAGCTTACCACATCTCAAAGCATTATATGAAGTAAAAACATGGATTACAAAATGCGCAGTTTAGAAACAGTTATTAGAAGAGCTGCTAGATAATTTACTCTTTTGAGATTGTAAACGAGCCGTTCCTCCTCAGTCATAAGTTTCTTCTTCAATTTCTTAGCTCTACGAATCTCCCTTAACGTCTTACCAGACTCCTTCTGCATTCTTCTTTCCACCTTGCTTCGCATACTCCTTCCTCTCGTCGTTGACATTCCCCGACACAATGATCCATTCAAAAGATTCAACGGTTTAACATAACAATACAAACTAACTTTATGGTATGCTTCAAATTTATCATCAATGTTTCCTTGCTCCATTCCTTGTCCTAAAGGCACAACATTTCTGAACCAAAAAGATAAAAACATCTTAATCCTATGAAATAACAACTAATAATTGTAAATCAATCATAGGGGAAAAAACAACCACAGACAAGAAACTAGTGTTGTTGCCCAAAAAGACAAAAACATTGAAACAACATCTATGAAGCACGAACACTCCTCGGATTAGACGTGTCCCGGTGTCAGACACACTTATGACTACATTGAATTATGATATTTTCTCAACCTTAGACAAGAAACTAATGTTGTAGCTCTCAAGAAAAACAAAAACATTGAATCAACATTTCTCAATCCCATCTAATAAAAACTAACCTAATTAGAATAAATCATAAGAAACTAATGTTGTTGCTCAAAATGACAAAAACAATGAATCAACATTATACCTAACAAATGTAAACCAATCATAGGAAAAACAAAACAACCTTAAACAAGAAACTAATGTTGTTGCTCTCAAAAAAGAGGGTAGTGTGTGATAATACTAATAGTGAGAAAGTTGAGTAAGAAAGAAAAGAGGGTTAATTTAGTAAAAATATAAACTTTAAGGGAAAAGATGAAAAGGGGTTGAAGGGTTTACGAGATTGAATAGAAAATTGAAGGAAAGATAAAAATTGATTGTTAATTACCTGAAGAGATTGTTTGGTTGAAGATGAAATAGAGATGAAAAGGGTTTGAAGAAGCAATTTCTCTGAAGATTTCTAACAGTAAACATTGTTTGTTTTGGTTCAACAAATCACACAGAGTTCGAATTTGTGATTCTGCTTTTGGCATGAATGTGTGAGGGGTTTTGCAAATGCAAGAAAAAAAAACAGGGTTTTGTTTTGACCAAAATGATATGATACGAAAGGTTCAGTTTTTCGTGTAAAGTTAATTTAGAAGTGCATGTCCTTTAAACTTATTTATTTTTCCTTTAGTTTTTCAGAATTTTATATTTGTAATTTTTATGTGATAAATTATGTTTATGAAAAAAACTGAAGTTTGAGCTTATATTTGTAATTTATTGATGGAGAGTGTGCAGAGACGGATCCAGATATAAAATTTTGGTGTGGCCAAAATCTTAAAGAAATAATGAATTAAATTATACTGAAAAAGAAATAAAATATAATATGGTTAAATGTAATACATTTATAATAAAATTGTCAACTATCCATTACTTGAAAATGAGCTAAAATAATAGCATTATTAATTATTCTAAAAACATCTCTTTTTATATAAGTTACAAGACAGTCTTTTAACCATTGATCTTTCATTTTGTTACATAGTGGACCCTTCACTAAATTCATAGCTGAAAAAACACATTTTACGCTTGCAATTGCTACCGGCAAGACTAAAGTCAACTTCAAGACTAAGGTATCGTTTGGCCTAACTTTTTTAGGTCTTATAAGTTATCTAAAAGTTAAAAGTGAAAATAAGAGCTTTTAAAAAAAAAAAAAAAAAACTAAAGTTGTTTGATAATTATTGTTTTTTTAGCTTCAAAAATCGCTTATGTATGTATTTTGCTAATAAAAATTAAGCAAATTTTTTCTATCAAGAACTTATTAAAAATCTGTTTGGTCTAGCTTCTCCTTTTATTGAGTAAAAAAAATTGAAATAATCTAGATCAAACGGTATCTAAGGTATCGTTTGACCTGACTTTTTTAAGTCTTAGAAACTATCTGAAAGATAAATGAAAATAAGAGCTTTTAGAAAGAAAAAAACTAAAGTTGTTTCGTAATTGTTGTTTTTATTAACTTCAAAAGTCTTTTATCTATGTATTTTACTCATAAAAATTAAGCAACTTTTTTTTCTATCAATAACTTATTAAAAATCTATTTGGTCTAACTTCACTTATTACAAAGAAGTTTATTTTGATCTTATTTGTTAAAATTACTTGATTATGGTATATGTAAAAAAAAAATAGACTAAATTAGACTATTGGTACCTTAACTTAATTATTAATTTCATATCGTTAGTTTTTATCAAAAAAACATTAATTTTACTTTTTATTATTCGTTATATAACGCATAAATGATTTATTTATTAGTAATATTGTTAGACGTACTAGTGAATATGATTATGAATTCTAATTATTTTTTTAGAAAGCGAGATAAATATACTATCAATATGTTAAAAATGATCAGTGTGATAAACATAATTAAAATTAAAAAATCATTTTGTGACGTTAATTAGTTAATAGATCAATTTATAATCTTAATTAGTTAAAAGATCAATATAAAACAAATAAATAAGTTAATTGATCAATTATTCAATTTAACCCAAAAATTTATAACCAAAGCCAAATGTGATATAAACACAATGGTGTATTGGTGATTGTCTTTCCACGGTTATAAAATTAGTCTATTCATTATTAACTATAAGCAAAAATACTTTTTAAATTTATTGAATAACTGATATATTTGATCTATATTATAGTTGAAATACATCAATTATTCAATGAATTAAAAAAAAAATACTTATATAATCTTAATCTTAATTATAATAAAAGTTATGTTTAGCACCTACTAAAATCCTAATTAAGCTTTTAACTTAACCCTAATTTTTCCCTCCTAAACCATTACTCCCTCCGTCTCAATTTATTTGAGTCATTTAGAATGTATGCATTATTTATGTATCTTGTTTTGACCATATTTTTCTCTCAATAAATAAATATAAATATTAGCATATAAGATGTCGTTGGATTCATCTCGACGAGTATTTTCAAAATATCAAATTTTTATAATTTTTACTATTATACAATTGAAAATATTAATCGTTAAAGTTGTGTATTGACATGCATGTTGAAGTCAACTGGCTCAAATAAATTGGGACGGAGGGAGTATTAATTAATACTTTCATCTAATTTCTCTCACTTAAATTTTAATTTTGAATTAGTATTTTGTTATGTATTGAAAATAACACATTTTTCTCACCTAAATTTGAATTTTGAATTAGACATTGCTATGTATTGAAAATAACACATCACTAAATGATTTTATTTGCAATTAATTTTGTACTATCATTTCTAAATCAAATTATTTTGATTCTATATGATTTCAATTTTATGGTATCCTCTATTTTTATTAATTTATTAGTATTGTTTAGTTTCATTTGTACTCCCTGTTTTAAATTTCAATATATTTATGTTTAGATTTCAATTTATTTTTTATTTGTAATTTTTATTATAAAAATTTAAATCGTATATCTATCGTTCAACTAAATTCGTGCGACGCACGGGTCAAAGTCTAGTCAGATATATATAGAGTAAGTAGCAATTTGATTATCGATTTCATAAAAAAGTTTTCTCCTTTTCTTTCTCCCACCATCCTGCTATTCCCACTAAGCACGAGGTGGAATGCTTCCACTTCTTTAATCACCCACCACTTATTCCATCCTAAAATCTATTCATAAATTATTTTATTAAGAGGAAGAGCTTAAAATCAAAAATATTTACAATACCACGTCTAATTTTGGAATACATTAAAGATATAAATTTAATTCACCTGACCTTCTTAGCTTCGAATGCAATTTTTTTAAAGTTCTACTGATGAAATGGTAGAAGCAATAATGATTTATGACTTTGTGTTAGAGAGAAAGTAAAAGAAATAAAATAATGAAATTATATTTTATTTTATTTTTTGGATTTTTTTAGATGAAGATTTATGGCTCGTTTGATGGTCAGGATAGAAAGATAGGATATGAATCATATCCTATTAATATTTTTCATTTGATGCACCAATTCGATATGATATATTAATCCTATTTTTAATCCTATCATGACCGTCCTTTGTATTTTTTATCCTGAGAATAACTTGGGTTAAAAATATCCTATTGTGATTACAAATTATTTTCCTTATTTGTCCTCCACATTTTACTCTCTCTCATTAAATTTCTTTTCATTCAATAATAATGATAATAATAATGGTAATTTTGTCATTTAATTATCAGATATATATTTTATCCTATTTATTATCATATGTATATTAAACATATGATATGATATGTAGTTATCCTGTTTATATCATATTTCGTCGCTATTCAGCTCTATATCATATCATGTCTTTATCCTATCATAGCCATCAAACGGACCCTTAGAATTTTGTATGAGTTTATGGATTCTTTGAAGATTTAATGTTGTTTGATAACTCTAATAATTAGACACATCACCCACCTTTTCTATTCTTTACCTATTGACCGGCTATACAAGTTACTAAGAACAATTTTATTTTAACATTCTATAAAACAACTGCAACATCCTATTCCTGCAACATCTTCATTGTACACTCCACAAGTTATTTACATGCTAAAATGTGATATGAAGCATATGCAAAATGGAGCTAATTAATAAGGGATACAGAGGCTAAGTTTTGAAAAGCTTACTATGAAAAATAAGTGGTACAATATAGACTTTAGAAGTTTGCATGGTTTCAATTTTGCATTGTTGGGTGAACAAAGTTGAAAATTTGTTACAAACTATAATAACAAGAATGTTCAAGGCTAAATAGTTTTTCCATGATGTTTTTACAGCGAGATATGTGATTGAAATTTTTAAAATTCCTCTGTTTAGATCCTATGAAAATGATAAAATTATTTGGAGGTTTTCGAAATAATAGAGAATAATCGGTTAAGAGCTAGCGTTTATAGAATTTGTGTTGATATCTCGTTAACAAGAGATGAATGGAAAATGGAAGCCGAATGGAACAAACAAATTATGGTATTTGGTTCCCACCTTGCATTATTTTTTTTGTTGACAGAAGAGTTTGTTTTATTCTACCTCCATTCATCATTATGAACAATCTTAGCAATTTATCTTCAAAATGACTTTTTTTCTAAACGACCTTATTATTGATTATTGATAAGTTTGGAAAATAATAATGAATGTATCAGTTAATTCAAAGTTAGATTTTATATTTAGGAATACTTTTATTTTCTTCCAAAAATAGATTTATATTTACAACTTTACAAATTATTATTGGTTCAATCTTTATTTTTTTTCATCCTTTGTAATGTGGGCAGTTGGCTATCAGAATTGGCATGAACAATTAAACACTCCAGTTGCTTGAAAAAAAAAAAATATATATATATATATATATATATATATATATAACACTTTACTCCATTGATTAGGCTTTAGTGTAACTCTGATATAACTTCTTTTTAATCATATGGTTATAAATTTATAATTAAAGGAAATCACATTAATAAATTTTTTTGGTGGGCTATTACATTAATAATATAAACTCAATCAATCAGAAGATAATTAAAATTTGATTAAAAATAAATTTCAGTCAAAGTTTGAAATCAAAAAGAAGTTAAGACTTAATCTTAATTAAACATAAAATAGACAAATTTTTATTTTTTTTTGGATTTTTCGATGAAGATTTAGGATTTTGTATGAGTTTATGGATTCTTTGAAGTGTTGTTTGGTAAGTCTAATATATAAGTTAGTTTATATAGCTTATAATTTATTACACTAGCTAATAAACTTGTTTGGTAAAAATGACACGTTTTTTATAATAAATTTCTCTAATTAACTTATAACATTTTTTGAAATACTACCTCAAATAGTGTTTGAGCTAATAGTTTTTGACATCTTATCCTATTTTTACCCTTAATATTTTTGTCTTATAATTTCTTTATTTTTTTAAAAATATAATATTTTATAACATTTGATGTCTTATTCCAAAATTAACCTTGGACTAACATGAGAAATAAATCTTTTTAATAAATGCACTTACATTGGAATACATAATTTGATTTTATTTATAAATAGGATACGAATGAAATTGGGAATTTAATAACGAATAAATTTTAAAAAATGTTTCTTATAAAAAAGGATCAATTTTTTTTAAGGTGTTCATTATAAAAGCAATAGAGGAAATAATTTATAGTTTAATTTTATTTTCATCAATAGAGATTTAACGCTGAATTTTTATTTTGTGAAAATAAAATACTTAATAGTTAATGGATATGAACAACTCTATCATTGTTTAAATTTAAATGGTGCACCTAAAAGCCAAAAACAAACATAATTCATTTAATTATATGTTACATTACACTCCACAGTTGGCATAGTATATCAACTTCACTCCACAACATTATTACATTTACAATAGATTTTTTCTCTTCTCTTATTTTTTTTGTCGTCTCACACTAACATAACATCTCTTCTTCTTTAACATCTTCCTTCAACCGCAAGATGAACCATTCACCAAAACGAGGTTGGCCGAACAAAACTGTTGAAAGACCCTCCGCATCATTCGTAACAACGTCTCTTAAACTATCACCTCGTTTTTCAACGTCTACAGTGATCCCTCGCCACCAAGAGTCTCTCCAAGATATGGAGAGCGTCTACACCACTGCATCAGATGACGTCGTGGTTGATATGGAGAATCTTGGGGATCAAGTGCCACTTCTTGAACACGCACAAGGTATTAATTTCTATAACATGGGGATAGAGACTCTATTGGGAAACTTTGCGGTTTTGAACATGCAGAAGATATTATGCATAATAACTTACGTGAAAATATGTAAAGTATGTTTTTTATTCTATTTTGGAATTATATATTTGGAATAGTTTAAATTGAATTAAATAGTGAAAGACTCTAGAATATTTTTTTTAATTGATGTGGAAAATAAAAAATGTTCCAAAGAATTAGCATATAATATACAAACTAATTATTATTATATATATGACACACGAATTTGTTATTTAGTATAACTATATAGCATATAATATACGTTTTTTTTTTTCTTAGAAGAAGTGGTAATCCACTAAAATTAAACTCACACACATCTGTGAGGTCCCGGGTTCGAACCCGAGTCATGACGTCCGGCCTAGCAATTTCGGCCTAGCAATTTCGGCATTTGCCAGTTGAACTAGGACTTCTAGACTAATATATATTGTTTTTATATGACACATAATAAGAGATGTATGTTGTCCGAAACAAAAAAAAAAAGATATATGTTGTTATTTTTTTATATATATATATTTTTTATATTTGCCGCATGAATTTGTTTACATAACGTTTGCCACAATAACTTTTTTTTATAGATGCTAGGCATATAGATGATAAAAATACAGCTCAAATATTTGTTTACATAATTAGAATCATGAGTAACATGATTAGGTGTTAAATATAATAACTTAAATTGCTAATATAATAATTAATATTGAATGTGAGCCGTCTGAAAACAAAAAGGAGAAAAAATAGAATTAAGATTAGGTTTTAGTGTTAGTCAAACGTAACAAGCTTTTAATAAGAGATAAAATAGCATGAGTTAAAATTTATAATACAATTACTCTATATTTCAACTATATATAATATTCATTCTCACATCAAATACATGATTTAAAGAGTCATATTTAATACATGAATACAAAATAAAAAAAAATATTACTCTTTACAACATATATTGATGGATATATAGTTGGTGGTGCTACTTATTGAGAAAATTAAGACTTTTCGACGTGTATATTTTTAACCAACACATACAATTGAGTGACACTGATGATCATTTCACAAATGGTGATAAATTTTTTTTGATCTTCATCATTTTTTTAAAGACTGATTAATTTTAAAAGTTAAGAGAAACATTTTAAAAAGATTTACGCATTACTTTATCCCTAAATATTAAATTTCGTTGACTAAATTACTGAATTAAAAAAATATTTAGTAAATTTAGGGTAAATAGGGCAATACCCCCTTGCAAAGTTGGTGTGTTTTGTGATACCCCTGTAAAAATATTTCTTGTAAATACCCCCCTACTTTCTCAAGATTCCCTATTCTACCCCCCTGAGTGCACACCGTGGCAGTGAATCTCCACGTGGCGTGTCCACATAGATTTTTTTTGCCACGTGTCATATCCACGTAGGATTTTTTGACACGTCATCCTAAATTAAAAAAAAATTTTAAACAAAAAATAACATTTATTAAAATAAATTTTTTAAATAAAACAAAAAAAAAAAAATAACATCAATTTGGTTATGTAAGCCATATAATAAGTACTGATATTAGAGTCCGGGTACGCTCCATTTCTTATTTAGTCCAGTTTTCCAATTTGTTAAGTAGATGCGTGACAAGTGGCCAATTCAACTTTCAACGTTGAAGATTAAAACTTAAAAAATCAGCCTTTTTAATTAGGTAATAGAAAAACAAAGAAAACGATGAATCCATGTTTTCTTCTTCCTTTCCCCACTTCATTGTTCTCCTTTGTCCTTCTCCTTCCCATTTCAGTTTTTACTTCTACCCTGAAAATCAATTTGTTACTAAAAAAGAACTAATTCACGACTTCCATGATGGAAACCCAACCGTTCCCCTTCTCTATCGAAACCAATGTCCTCTCAGCTTGTCCATCTTGCCGTTGTCGTTTTGCCACGTGTCCACCTCACTGTCAAGATCTCACCGCCTCACCGTCGTCACGACCATCTCTCCGCCTTTCGCTTCTTCTCTGTCGAACGCAAAGTCTCGCGGTATTTTTGCATTGTCGTTACTCCATCCTTAACAATGAAAAAATAGATTCAAGTATTTACAAATTAAAATCAAGACTCTACGGTTAATGAGAATAATGGAGGGTTGGATGGTAGAAGAAGAGAGCTGAGATGGGAAATAGAACCGCGAAGTCGGGCAAGGAAGAAGAAACATGATGCATTTGTTTTCTTTATTATAATCTTCACCGTTGAAATTTTAAGTAGTCATGTGTCACACATCTATCTAATGAACTGGATAACTGGACTAAAGGATAAATGGAGCGTACCCTATGGCACTTTATTTAATACATCAATTTTTTAACACAATAGTAATTATTCCCTTTCATCTCTCCCTAGCTACAAAGACAAACAAGCACATGTTTATGGTTTGGTTATGAAATCAAAATGTATCAGAATGAATTTCCAAATATTTTCAACAGAATGTATCATAATGTATCAATATTTCCACCATAATGCTTCCTGAACATTGTCATTAAATATCAATAAGCACATAAAGTGCAATAGTCATTATACCAAAACAAGCACATATATTGTGCAAAGGTTATCAAAACATATACCCCTAATATTGTGCAAAAGCTATGAAACCATTAGTTCCCAAAACACTAAGCACCAAAAGTGCACAAATTATCATTTACATTTTTCACTAAACATAATACATATAATTAATTCTCCCTCGGATTTTTCCAAGACTTCATTGATCTAAAACATGTGCCAAGTTTTGGTTGTTCTTCTTGTGTCAATACCCGTTCATCAGCTTCAGTGATTACTATTGGTTCTGTTGCAGTGGATCCAACACCTTTAATTGGCCTTTTCAGCTGATTGACTTTGATCCTTTCACTTTCCCTCCTCTTTTTACCATGATACAGCTTCACTTTACCTTGCTTTGGAATAACATCCATAGTAACATCAGGTATTGTTGCCATAAATTCATCAGGTATTTCATCAAATAAACCTTGATCTCCTTGAACACTGACTGAATGATCTCCTTGAACACTTGCTGAATGACCTGCTTGAACACTTGCTGAATTTTGAGTTGGATTATCTACTTGTGATGCATTAGCTTCTGTAGATGGATTAGCATCAGACTTAGGAATAGCTCCTGACTTAGCTTCATCAGGTGCTTTTGCCTTTGGAGGTTTTCTCTACATAATGTACAAAAACATTCAAGTGCATAAGTTAAATAATTTACATAAACCATTCAGCTATTGTATTCAAAACACATAAGTTAAATAAGTTACATAAATATTACCTTTCTTTTCAAACCATTTGGATCTTGTACTTTGCTTTTGCAAGAGCTAGCATTATGCCCACCTAGATTGCATTTTGTACACAGATGCTGACCCCTTTTCCTTTTCCTAGCACCATCTTCATCAGACCCTCTAATCCTTAATTTCTTAGGTCTACCAGGGCCATTTTTATATATGGGTGGCAAGATTACTTCATCCACATTGTCAGGAGGCTTAGGCCACATCTCTGATCCATTTATGGGAGTGACACCAAATCCATAACAGAGTTCATATTTATCTCTAGAGTAGCATTTATCCATAAACTCAATTGGGTTTTGTGACCCAACACCTAATGCTGCTATAGCATGTCTGCAAGGTATCCCTACCAATTCCCAAAAATTACATGTGCAAGTTTTTTTAGCTGTGTCTACAACAAATTGTTGACCATTATAATTGTGTGCTACTTGATAAGTTGTTGCACCAGTCAATATTGGACCCCAATTACCAGCCATACAAATCTCTTTTTCTAGCCTCTTTATAGGCATTGGCATAACACCATGCTGCCATTTCTCTAATTTTTTAGCACATGTCATCATCCTAGTCATTAAGTAGTTTCTAATCCATTCACATAGAGTTAGAATGGGTTTGTCCCTAGCAACTAGTATGGTGGCATTAAAAGACTCAGACAGATTATTCATCAGAACATCACATTTTGAGAAATGATTAAAAGCATGCTTACACCAAAGTTTGGTAGGGACTTTTACCAACCATTCCCATGCTTTTATGTCAACTTTCTTCAGCTCACCCATCTTGTGTTCCCATGCTTGAATATATGTTGCTTTCGCAGCACCCATCACCAGATCCCTTATTTGGGCTCCTCCGCCAAATTTCTTTTTGAAATTAGCATATAAATGCCTTAGACATAACCTATGTTCAATTCTTTGCTCCATCTCATCAAAAACAGCAACTAATCCCTATTTTATTCAAATAGATCATTTAATTAGAACACAATATATGCAAATATGCAATTATGATATGCAATTTCAAAATTTGAATCAAACTCAGCAGTAAAAACAAAAAAATATACACATTATGATATGCAATTGAATAAAACATTTTAACCTTTTGTTGATCCGATATGAACACAAATCTATTATGTTGTCCAACATCCTCCAGCAGCAACTGAATAAACCACCTCCAGCTTTCTTTTGTCTCTGTTTCAACAACACCAAATGCCAAAGGAAAATATTGGTCATTTGGATCTCTACCAACGGCTATCAAGAGTTGGCCACCATACTTAGTCTTTAGGTGACAACCATCAACACCAATGAATGGTCTACATCCATTGATGAAGCCTTTCTTACAGCCATCAAAACAAAAATAAAAATTCCCAAATCTGAAAAAATATAAGTGACAAAATTAATGAAAAGCATAAATTAATAACAAAATTGTACAAGTTATAAACAAGTTATAAACTGAAACAAAATTAATATGTGACAAACCTAGGATGCAGATCTGAAGGAATTGGTCTTTCTACACCAATTTTGACTGTGTTATGCTTGCATTTGCTTCTCAATTCCTCTGCATATCTCCTCAGCAAGGAATACTGTCTATCAGCATCTCCTTCAACAATTGCAGTTGCATACTGCTTTGCTTTCCATGCTGTGCTTGGTGTAATGTTTAGTGCAAATTTGGTCCTCATGTGTTGTACTATGTCTCTAATCATAACCTTTTGAGATGTGTGCATTAATTTCACAACCTCTTTTGAGACCCACTTGGAGTTGGCTGATTTATTTGTCAAAGATTTAAGACATGTGTGAACCATTTCCTTATCTGGTGTCTTTATTGCATAGGTTCTCTCCTGGCCCACTTGAGAGCACAACACACGATAAGGACAACCTCTATCACACACCACCCTTACCCTATACCCCTCATTTTTCTTCCAAGCAACTTGATAGCCATTTCTAACATTGTGATCTCTGATTGCATCTTTAAATTCTTGTAGACTACTAAACTCCATTCCAAACTTAAATTCATAATTCTTACCCATTTGATCTTTTCTAAATTTTTCATATCTAACCCCTCTCTCCTCATCAGAAACATCTGGGTCAGAGCTACCCAATTCCTCACTCTCATACTCATCATCTTCAAATTTAGACTTAGACTCACTAACTCCAATTGAATTAAGAACAAGTCTCATGTTGTTTTCAATTTTTGGCTCATCATTTGTATCAACACCAAATCCATCGTCAAGACCCATAGCTCTTTCATCCTCACTGTCATTGAACTTGACTCCCTCGGCATCATCACTATCACTATCACACTCACTTCCATCATCAGCAACAGAGTGATCCACATATATAGCTGCATCATATCCACCACATATTTGCAATGCAACCTCCATAAAATCATTATCTAATTTCAATTTAAAATAACCTCCATCATAATTACTAAATCTACTCCAAAGTGTAAACCTATTATCTGCATAACCCCAACCCCTAACTATGTTCATCACATGAGACTTGTTCCATTCATCAAATTTTTGACCATTAACAAGTGTCTGTACACCCCCTCTGTAAAAACTACTGTTCTTATCATTCACAAATTCACCTCTATGGTGAAAAACAATACTGAATTTAGAATCTTTGTACGACAAAAAAAAAAAATCCCATCAGTCACGTGTCATTATCCCCTATGAACACCCACAGATACAAATATATAACCCCCACACAGAATCAAAACTACACTAAAAAACATTGAAAAATAATCAATTTTGACAGTGTATGGTTTGAATCGGTCCTACCACGAGAATCTAACATGTGATTAAAGCAACAATTTCTACATTAAACCTTACAATTTCACTTTTTTCAAAGATAGAAACTTACTCTGTTTTATGGTCTGATGTCGTTTTCGCCGGTTTATCCATGGTTTTTGCTTTTGCTTCATCGTTCGATTTCGTCGTCTTCTTCTTCATCGTTCGATTTCGATTTCGTCGTTTCTCTGCGTTCGTTTCTTCTTCTTCTAATTTTTCACGCGTTCGTTTCTTCTTCTTCTAATAATCCTTTTTTTTTGTTTTAATTTAACTTACTTTTTTTTTTAAAATACAAAACATGTTTTTTTTTCCTAATTTAACTTAAAGATTTTTTTTATTTTTTATTTAACTTACTTTTTTTTATTTTAAAAAACAAAACATGTTTTTTTTTTTTTTCTAATTTAACTTAAAGATTTGTTTTTTTTTTGTTTTGATTTAACTTGCTTTTTTTTATTTTAAAAAACAAAACGTGTTTTTTTTTTTTTTTCTAATTTAATTTAAAGATTTGTTTTTTTTTTTTCTGTTTTAAATTAAAGATTTGTTATTTTTTTTGTTTTATTAAAATAATTTATTTTAATAAATGTTATTTTTTGTTAAAAAAATAAATAATTTTTTTTTGGATGACGTGTTAAAAAATCCTACGTGGATATGACACGTGGCAAAAAAACCTATGTGGACACGCCACGTGGAGATTCACTGCTACGGTGTGCACTCAGGGGGGTAAAATAGGGAATCTTGAGAAAGTAGATGGGTATTTACAAGAAATATTTTTACAGGGGTATCACAAAACATACCAACTTTGCGGGGGGTATTGCCCTATTTACCCGTAAATTTATATTGTTTTATAAATTTGTCCTTTATTAGAAATTCTTAAACTACACAAAACCAAAACAGCTGTAAGGCAAAAAATGACACATGTCAAGCTCATGTTGAGCTAGAGCAAATCTTAGCTGTACAAACAAACAAAAACTTTACTTAAAACAGAGATTTTCAGACAACTGGGCCAAATAGTTTCAGCCCATGACAATCCGGCCCAGCTAAATAACCACACCCGGAATACATGTCAAGATCCTTCTTTGACTTTAACTCCTTCTTTTGGTAAATAGGTTTGCTTTCAACTTGAAAAAAAAACTCTCTCATGTCTGATTAATGTAACATCTCTCTCTTCCCCACTAATCTATGCAACATCTCTCACTTCCTCAGTCTCACCAGCAAAATGTGTGGCTTTAATCACACACTCTCCTTCCCAATTAGTGATACAACACCAGGGTACTTTCTTTTTCTCTGTGCAACCATACCAATTCACACAAGCTAGAAAGTAGAAAGCAAACACTTTGACTGCATACATGTTTGGTTGGAATCAATTTCAAATTTCAAATTCTCTCTCTCTTCAATATCATAACTCACTTTCTTTCTCTTGGGTTTCAATTCTTTTCTCATCAACTCTCTCATCCTTCCCGATTTCTTCATCACCACCACCTTCGCTGCTGCCACTTTCTTTCCCCTTTTTTTTTTTTTTGAATGGCTCACTTTCTTTCTCATTGATTTCATTATATGATATTTATTTGGAATGTCTAATTTTCTGTTTATGTTTGCAAAATTAGGTTCTCTTCTCAATCGAATCCTCCAACCAATATTGAGAACCATCAAACAGCATACTACAGTCTTTGAAAGGTTTCAACTTGATTCTCATTCCCTTCCTTATTTCATGATTTGATTTCATATTCTAATTTTGATTTTTTTTTCTTGCATTGTTTTATTATTTGTTCAGGTTCAAAAATTAAAGTTTGATCGGGTAAATCTTCTGAACTTTGAATTTCCCCCTTCTGAATTAGGTTTGATTTAAGTTTTTTTGTGGACACATACACGATTATGAATTTTTAGTTAGTTAGTTTTTAAATTTGATCCTTCATATTTTGTGTGTATTTCTGGGTCAATATCTATTTAATTTTTGTGTTATACCATGCGAAGAATAAGCTTTATATTGTATAAATTATTGATATTTCTAATTATGAATTGTTATCTGTAAAAGGAGAGAGTAGTCCTAATACCATTGAATTGTATTATATGCAATGGGTAGTTACATAGGTAAGAAATACAACACAATAATTTGACATAATAACACTACCTAAAATAAGATGATATGGTTTTCTCTTTTAGGACTACTCTTTAGAATAAATATATATATATATATATATATATATATATATCCTTATTTGACATGATTCTCTTTTATTATTAAATAGATGTAATTGGTCTCATGACTGGAATCTCTGCTGAAAGATAGTATGTTAGAGATGGTAAGATAACAAAAATGGTTGTCATTGAAGCTTACGGATTCCGGGTATTGAGCTTACGGATTCCGGGTATAAATTTTCTATGGTGTCAATTTTGATATGCTGTTTCATTTTTCATAAGCTCAGTTGTATTTTATATTTGTTTGAATAGTGGGAAATGTGAATTTGCTCTATTCGGCGACTATGTTTGTCATTTGAATAAGAAGATGGGGAAATCTTCTCAAGGCCTTTTTGTTGTTGTTATCCAATTTGCCAAAGCCAAAAGTTTTAGAGGTAATGTTATGTTTATGTTAATTTGTGTATATAAATTGTGTGTATACTGATGTGTATATTGTGGTTTTTCTAGACAAAGCTTCTATCCAAAGTGAGCTTATTATATTGCACAACTTATATTTGTTCTTTAACCTGCACCTGTATTTGTTCTTTAACATGTTAAACAATTATATTTTTGTTTCAAGCAGTAGATGATTTATGAAGAGAGATGTCATATGCAGTAGAAGTTAAACAATTTATTTGTGTACATGATTGAATCTCATTATTAGGTTGATTTATGAATCTTGAAGTTACATTCTCCACCCTTAATATAACATGCCCTTAGCTTATAGAGTCCTGTTGTACACAAGCTTCGATGTCTTTTTACGCAACCCTAATCCCATATCATAATGAACATATGAGTGGCCATGGAGTTGTTCTCAAGAAAGGAACATGTTTTGTTTTTCATTATCGATTTCTATTTATATTTTTGCCTAATTTGTTTTTCTATTTCAATTTTTATTTCCGATTTTTGCATTTTGCTCTCATTTTTTCTTTCTTCCAGGTAACTCTAGGGTTTCGGTTGTTGCTGTGAAGAGAAATGGTTTAAAGGTATATTTTCATAGCTATTAGTATATTTCTTCAAAATCAAAATAGGATATAGTTTTGAAAAATAGAATGATTGATTAGTGAAAGAGTTATTATAACACTATTGTTCTTATTTCAAAACATTCAATTTTTTATTACATTATTAGGATTCTTTGGATTAGTACCATTTTGGAAATATAAACTAAATCAGAGATGTTAAGCTAGAAAAATTTCAAAACATGAAAGTTCTGCAAAAGCTCTTTCAGAGGACTGCAACTTAACTTTTGTTATTGTTGTATTAAGTTGTTTTATACTTATGCAATATACTAATCAATTTAGATTTCTGCTTTATAGTATCCAATGTCAGAGTTTGATATTGTGGTTGATAATGGTACCAAGGCTCAAGAGAATGATGGCCTGCTCAAGAGAATGATGGCTGCCTAATTTCCACACTGAATGAAAACAAGACTCCAGCTAACAGAGTTTCTCCAAGTGACACCATCAATGGCGGTGAGACTTGGTCTCTTACAAAAATCATGGATGTTCATTTATGAAGAAAAATTGGAGGTACATCTTTATGATTCATATTGTATTTTATTATTAAAGTTTGTGTTTGTGTTTGTGTTTTTATAAATCTCAATTCAGGGGTTTAAGAGTATATTCATAGGTTTGCAGTAAAGTGTATGCTCTGATTAAAAAAATTAATAATCTTATGTTTAATCCTTAATTTTTACGTTGTTCATTTACAATGTTTATTGTCTTATTATATAGGCTAATGAGAAAAAATGGCATACACCTCAGAAGACTATTAGCAACTATCAAACAACTAAAGGTATACTCATTTTCTGAAAGTATATAATCTCATAATAATTTTATTCAGTTCACCAATTTGATAAATGTACTGGAAATCTTTAAATTATACTCATTTTGTTGCTATGATTATCTTCCTTTTATTATCAATTAATCTTTTTATTTTTTATTTCTAGCATGATGTCTATTAGATTGTAAACAAAATGGTTTATTATATCATAGTTTAACTTATAGATCTTTGCTTATGTGGCCTTTGTGCTTGCCTGGACTTTTCTTGGTTGAATTTTTATATAGCCCTTTGTTATGGCATTGGTCCTATTATTGCATCCTTTTAATTCGTTATTAGTTTTTTAATACACAAGCAAATTAAATTGAAGTATATGCTTATATTGATAATTTCTTAATCCCAGGAGGGAAAATCTATCTTCTTTTCCTGAATTTGTATTCACCATGTTTTGGTTAGTTCAAACATTATCAATTTGAAATGTGATTTGATGGATGGATACATTATAGGTTTATATGATTTAGTATATTTCAACCAGAGAATACATGAACTTGTGTTCGTTCAAACATTATAGGTTTACTTCTCTTCCAATTTTACCAAAATTTGTTTTTTCTATTCTTATGAATGAATGATATGGTCCCTACTCTCTTTTTCTTTATTTACTTTTTGGTTCTTAATATGATGAATGGTTCTTTATACAATCTTTGTTTGACTGCCAGGGATGCAAAAGCTATATGTTTGATGAATTCCTCTAAATTTCAGTTAGTTTCAGTTTTCATATATGTATTGGGTGAACAATTGTGGGCTTTTGATAAATTTTATTTTTATTTGCTTCATTGGTAATGAGTTATGAGCTTAATTTATTATTAGATTACTATACTTCATATCAAATAAGTTTATGACTAATTAAAGTAGATTATTATTCATATCTCTTTATTATATTGTTCATTAGATTACTATGGTAGACTACTTCTGTGAAAAGGGAAGTGATTAGTTACATCTATTTATGTTTACAAATATATTCTTTCTTGGTTGGTAACTTCATTTGATAAGTTATCTTTGGTTGCTCACAAACTCTTCCGCATTATATAATCTTTTTTTGAAATATAAAGTTGGGTTAGTATTGGAATAGTTTGTATGTGATATGTGTACGATCAATTTTAATCACATTGGAGGGTAATACAAAGGTAAAAGTTGGAATAAAGCATGTAGCTTAGTTTGAATGTATCCGTTTCTTAAAACACAATATATACACCACTTAATAACATAGGTTCATTTTTTAGTAACAATTTCATAGCAAAAACAAAGGTTGGGGCCTGTTAATGTGAAAATTGCTAAAGAATGAGAAATAAAATTCTGCTACCATTTACAATTTCTTCAACTTTCTACCATGAATAGAAAGTAGTTTTATGAATAGTGTTTGGTAAGCAAATATGAATCTAGAAGCCGTCATTTTATAATCAACCGAGCCATTATAAATTGGATGATTTAGAATACTCATTCGAATTGTTTCAACATCTAGAAGCGTGCTTATTGAATTATTACATTTCATTGCATCAATACCCGTTTTTATTTCACATTTTATTTATTTTCTGAAATGCTTCTAATTCATGTGCAGATGGAAGTTTCTAGGTTGCTTAAATATCTTGTGGGTACAAGATTGTATATGTGAGGGGTGTGTTGACTCTACTAATGTTTAAGGTATAGTTGCTAAAGGAGGAAATTACTTATATGACCACATTGAGAGAAACAAGTTGAGTTGAGTACAACTCCTATTAGTTACTTACTATACATCAATAATATAGATCTTTATGGTGTGAGTAAGGAAGAAAGTTGTGGAAGGAAAGCATTTTGGATTTTCATTTGGTTTTCAAATAATTTTATTTATTTACATTTTCTATGAATCTACTTCTATAATTGTACACTATCTTTTTTAAATTAAGGATTGTAAATTTGTAGTTTTCTTCAAATCAGTGAAGATTAGTATTGTATTGTATAGTTAATTTCATTTTCAAATATTGGGTAATATTATATGTAAGTGTTAGAAATATTTTAATGATAATTATATTTTAAAACAGTGAAGATTAGCATCATAAAGTTAATTGTCTTGCTTCGATAAAAAATTAAATTAATATCTTGCACCAATTTTTAACTTTAATTAAATAAAACTGAAGTTAAAATCATGAGGTGTGAAAGATAAGATCAAGATAATAGATCAATTTTAAACTTCAATTATATAAGTTGATAGAACTGCATCATACGATGAATAAAAGATTCAAATAAGTATCCCAATACTCAAATTGTTTGTTAGAAGCGTGTTTTCGACATATAGGGTGGTTTGAAATATTTGAATCAATCGATTAGTATATTGGTCAAATGAGTATTTTAACAATTATAAATAACATTTAATAAATCAGTATAATTGATTATTTGTAACAAACTAATTGGGGATCAACTAAATACATCATATTAAGTGTCATATATGTCTCCCGTGTATATTTTGATTTTCACATGGATTCACATAGCTGGAAATGTTTTGTTCGTGTATAAATTTAAGGTATAAATTAAGGAGGAAAATCTAAGACACATGTCTTTAGAATAAGAGTTATATAAGATATGCATAACATATATTTTTCAAATAAAAATTATGAACACACTATAATGATAGATTGCAACTGAAGCATTTAGACATACAACTCAAGAAATTGATTTTGCATTATATGACAAAAACTTCTTCTAAGCAATTTTTTGAATTGAACAACGAGAAGCAATTGTTTTCATGTTTAAAGTTTACAGTTATATATTCCTAACAAACACGGGGAGCGTCCCGAAAGGATTATGTTTATGCATATATCAAATTTATTAATATTATGGAGAGATAGTTTTATATAACTTTATTATAATTAAGTTCAAAATATTATATTTTGAAAAAATACGGGGGAGCGTCCCATTAGGATAATTTTACTTATGATATAATTGTATTATGTGAATTGACATTTGTCTTTTTTTTTTTTTTTACACAGGAATTGTCATTTGTCTAAATTTGTTATTAATGTACATTGTATAACTAAATCATATAAACGAATTCTTCCCGTAGTGCCCCGTGCGATGCACGGGTATGAATACTAGTAAATAACATATATAAGAATGAATGACTTTGCAAGTAAAGTGACAAAGATGTTAGATTTCGATTTCCGCCTTTAACAATACTAATTACCGACGAAGATGGTTTTAAAATAAATAATGTAGTTGAAATCTTAAGAATGTCTCGTGTTTGGGAGTGAAAGTGGTATACACCAAACATCAAATAGTGGAATAACAAGAACACTCCAATTATTATTTTATTAAATGGAATTTGCAATCATAATTCATAATTCAAATATATTTCTAGCCCATACACATTTTTAATTTCATTAAGATTTGAAATTTAAAAATTATGGATTAGTATTTTTAAGCAATCTTTAAAAGGGCAGAACTAAGCTTCTTTAGTTTGGAGACATGACCATGTGATCAGAATCCTTAATCACTTTCAACTTAGCAAATGGATCATAATTATCTGTTATCAAATTGTCACTTTTGCTAAAATGATGAAAATTTTAGATACCCTTACATTTCTATGGTTGGTAGCTATGAAGCCCCATACTTCAAAAATGACGAAATATCGTATTCAATATGTGTCTGATACCGATACTCAGCCGATACTTCTCGATACTCGTATCGGAGAGTATCAGACAATTAAAATTATTTTTTTAAAAAAAATAATTACCGATACACGTATCAGAGAAGTATCAGAAAAATAATATTTTTTTTGTGATAGAAATGAAGGAGATGAGATTGATACAATCAGTTTCCTCTTAAATAGTGTATGTTAGAGTATGATGTTCTTTATGGATTGACAATTATGTGTTTTTTGGGTGGTATCGATTTTTTTTTTTTTATAGTAATAATTATCTTTTTTGAGTAGTACTTAATTAACTTGAGATATGTAATTGTCACTTGTTTGCTCGGTATGAGTTATTTGAATGTTAATTAATTTATTATCTTTCTCAATTTTTGTTATGTTTATATATTCCGTGTTTGTATATTTAATTTTAAATTTATTTTTAAATAACTTATCGCAGCCGTATTGTTTCGGAAATTTTAAAAAATTTCCATTATCACCGTATCGGCATCGTATCGCGTATGCGGGCTTCATAGGTTGGTAGTAACTGTTGTTTTCCTTCAACAATAATTCCAACATCTTTGTAAATTGGTACAGGTCTCACTAAGGACAATGCAACATGTCTCAAAATATTAAAAAAGCTTTAGTAGTGGTAAATGGAAATAATTGAAAATGGGGAGGATTTGGGTCAAATGGAAATAATTTTCACTCATTCACTATGTTGAACCAAAGATCACCTAACTTAATGTCTTAATCACAAATAAAAAGATCAACACTGAAAAATAAAATAAAAAATAGATACATTACTTTTTCCTTTTAATTATCCATGGCACACACATATAAACAAGAGGTGAAGGCTTTTGGATGAACCTTATTTTATAGGACTATTTACATCTTAGCAACCTTAACCCCAAAATTATCTGAGCATCCTTATACATCAAATCAAGTAAAAAAAAGTCAACATCATAATGTTAAAAGAACTTGTGGTGCTCTCTGAGTTGCTAATAGTCAACATTTCCTTATTGAGTTTCTAGTTTTGTTACAATTGGTGAATGTGGTTTTTATTTGGTTTTCCTATCTGTGTGATCTTTTGAGGCATCAGTAACACTGATTGAAGCAGAAGAAATACCCTTTGAACCTCTCTTCCACATTGCCTTTAGGTGTTTCTCCAGAGTCATCTCGTCGAAACATTAATGCGCTTGTACCGGGAGATTCTGGTGGCAATACAATATTATCGGATGAAGCAATCCGCATTGGAACTACCGGTTCTGATGGCGAAATGGTAGAGAGATACCGAAGGAGCATTTGTATAATTTGACTAAAATTTGGTCGATCATTTGGATCCTCTCTCCAGCATGATGTTACAATCATAGCTAAATCCTCTGGTAGATCTTCAGCACTAGGCCTTGTATTCTGAAATATATAAAAATTTGTGTCATGAATCCTTAGTAAACTTGAAACAGCAGTGAATTCGGTGGTAAAGACAAGTTAAACTATGAATATAGTCAGATTAGAGATGATCCATAATAAACACTATAAGGGCCCGTTTGGTGGTTACAATAAGAGAGACATAATAGAATAAATTATCATATATTCATATCTTGTCTCAACCTAATAATATAGCCTCATGACATCACTTAAGAAGTGTAGTTGTTTGTTTATGCATATAAAGTAGTTTTACATGAAATTATCAGGAGTTCAAATTTGTAAGTTCACAACAAGTCTACAACTGAAAGAGACCTTTTGCTTGTGGCTATAAACTGTGCAGGTATGATCAACTTAAGTAGAAATTATTACTACCTATGTTCCTTTTTAGTTGTCGTTTGCTACTTGCACATACCAAGTAAACCAATAAATTTTGGCATTATTTGTCCCTTTCCTATAATACCCTTAACTATTTATTATCTCATTCCTTCCACCTATTTACCTCTGCCATAAATAGTTAGGGTTAGTTTTGACAAAATAATTAATATTACTTTGAATTTTGAAAACAAAGGAACAAAAAGTTCCTAAAAAACAAATCTTAAAAAGGAAAGGGGGAGTATCAAGCAAGCATAAGAATGCCATCTACCTTAAAAGCAGCAGCATACGCTGCCTGTAAATTAGACATGCCTTCAAAGGGTAACTTGTTATGGATGAGCTCCCACAACACAATTGCAAAGCTGTAGGCATCCACTTTATGGTTGTAATGCTTCTTCTCACCTTGTCTTAGGGTAACAGTGCTGTAAAGCTGCCACGGAATAGAAAAGTAACGATAACGATAATTACCGAACATGGAAACCAAATCAGGAAATTCATAAACATTCAAAGTGTTCATAAATTAGGAATTACTTCTGGAGCCATCCAGCGATATGTTCCTGTTTCGGCAGTCATCATTTCTGTTAACGACTCCTCTCTGGCTAGACCGAAATCAGCAAGTTTAACTGTCCTATGATCTCCAGTCAAGATCAAGTTATCTGGGAAGGAAAAAGGCAATTTATCAGGATTAAGCTTACACTACACTTTGTTACAGAGAATAGATACTTCTTTACGGTACTATAAATTGTATGATAATTAGTAATTTTGTATCTCATATAAGCACTTCTGATCACATGTCAATAAGCTATTTTCAGTTTATTTAGAAGATAGTTTATGCAAACGGCTTATATCTTATAGTTTATACATGAGATTAGGCCACAAACAATGGCTTATATAGCTTATATGAAAGCCGTTTGAATTTATTTTTTGCTAGAGAAATAGTTTAAGTATGTGTTTGGTTCTACGTCAAAAAGAATTGAGTTTGATAGAATTGATTTTGATAAAAGTGAGTTTAATATGAATTGATTTATGTTTGTATACATTTAAGTAAAAGTGATTCTAACCAATTTATATTATTTGAATATTTTAAATCAAAAATGTTTTTAGGTGTCTAATTACTAAAATGGGTTTTAATTATATTTATAACTAATTAGTAAATTTTAACTTAAAATTTATCACCGAAAAAAACTTAAGCCCAACCCATAGTTAAAAATTCCAATGAAATCAAAATCCCCAGAACCTTCTTCCATTTCACGTGTGTCTCTGTCCCATTTCTTCATAGCCTCCAATATGGTTTCTACCCATTCTACCATTTTGATCTCTTTCCCCACCTCATAATACTCTTGTACCATTTCTCCTTCCCCCAAAATTTCAATATTTTTCTACCATTATATCATTTATCCATTACTTAATACTCGTGCAATGGCCTCAAGCTTACAAGGGAAAAATCAGATCGGTATAATTGTGGGTTTCAAATGAAAAAGGAAATATGCAACTAGTTGAAGGGGGTGAATCTGAGTCATACGAATCACAAAGATGTTTGTAAGAAATTGGAGAGAAAAAACGAGGTAGATCTAAGGGTAAAGAGATAGATGTGGGTGAGGGCAAAACAGGAAGAAAATGATTTTATTAACTGCCAAATCAACAGTAAAAGAGAATTGATTTGGGACCCAACACAGAAGCTAGGATTTGGAGCTTCTCCTAGAATTGCTTTTGGGGGACTGAATCAATTTTAAACAAAAGAGCCAAACATGTTGGAAAACTGAAAAATCACGTCCAAGAGCTGTAAACGTGTAACCAAACAGGCACTAAATTTATACATGAGAACTTATATGATATACGCTTAATTAAATTGTTTATCCAAACATGGCCTATATGTCCTTAAAAGAGATAGTAATGATAGTTTGATTATATTGGACTATATATATAAAGGGAAAATGGTAGACAATTTACATTATATAAACTCCTTAATTATATAGATTATTTGTGTATAGTGGCTTATCATGATGGCCAACAAGCCAAGGTGCCATTCTTGAAACATATTAGCAATCGAAGTATGTACTATGGAAAATTTAACTCGTGCCAGATGAGAAATTCCCCAAAACTATACTAAATCGCATTCATTTCCATTAAAGTGCCGGAAACTAATACTTAATGAAACTAATGAGAATAACATTTGTGCAGGCATACCAGGTTTAAGGTCGCGGTGAATGATCCCGTGTGAGTGTAAGCATTCCATTGCTCGGGCAATATCAAGAGCAAATCCAACAGCCACACGCATATCCAAGCATGTTGGTCGCATACTCAGGAGATATTTACGCAACGTTCCACCTAATAGAAGTTCAGTTACTATAACCATCACAGGTTCTTTGCAGGCCCCAATAAACTGGCATCAAACAAAAAACAAATAGAACATTTTATGAGACGTTGTTTTTTCCAACATGATTAGAGTAACTATTAACGTTAGCTTTTTGTCAATTCTAATTACAGTAATGCTAATTACATTTTGGATCGGTGAAAAAATACCTTGACTAAATTTTTGTGTTGAACTTTCGACAACATAGCAACCTCTCTGCCAAACCGACCCTCTCTCCTTGAAATCTCTTCAGGGGTTTCTCCCTTGTTGATAATCTTAACAGCAACAGTCTGATTTTTATATCTGCAATCAGAAAATCCAACAAATAACTCAGTAAGTCAGCAAAATATCCTTAACGAAAGATACATCATGTGCATTTCTCCAAACAGATTAAGTCATTGTTTGGATAAGCAACTTAGCTAAGCAATTATCATATAAGTGCTTATGTATAAGCTATTTTTATAACAAAAAATAAAATAAAGTCAAAATGTTTTCATATAAGCCATAAGTTACTTGCATAAGCTATCCTAAAGAGCTTGTCATAAACCATTTCCGTAAGCTCTCCTTATGTTGCTACATAAGCTCAAATAAGTCAATCTAAACATGTCGTAAATACAAACTATGATTGTCAAATTGGATATAAATCTAGATGAAAGCAGAAACAATCAATACAAACTCGAAAACCACAACAAACTTTGCACTAAAACTATACTTTCTTCAAATAACAAATTCATATGATTAATAAACTCAAAATCCAAAATTGATTCAAAAAATAGAAAAAAGCACCATAAGTTTGACTTACTTTCCTTCATAGACTTTAGCATGAGCACCTTCTCCAATCTTAGGACCAACAAATAATTGTTTAGGATCTATAAGCCACTTAGCATCTAAATTAAACTCTCCAACAGAATGAACCTCATTACCAGATCCCATTTTCAAATATCTCTCACAAACAATATATCAAACACCTATCAAGCAACTATCATCAAATCAACACTAACACTCAACACTCACCAAAAACAAAAACTAACCATACCCTTTTGAAAAAAAAGCTTAGTTATATTGAATCATAGCTACATGGCAACACTAAAATAGTATTACTATAATTAATCTCTAAGAAAAAACTGAACTTTAAGCAAGTTTCCCAAAATATAGACACAAACCTATCCCAAAAATCAAGGGTCATGGATCATTAAAAAAAAAGAGAATGAAATAAAAATAAAAAATTTGCCTTTTATTTAGGGGGCAAAGAATAAAACCTCACATGTTAAGAAGTACTGTACTTAACAACAAACCAAAAAACTTAGAATAATAATAATAATAATAATAAGCATTAATTATTAAGTTAAATAAAACAAAAAAATAAAATAAGCAAAGATCCAAAATAATAGGCTATGTCAGAGAAGTGTATATATTAGAATGATGAAATGAGGAAGAAGAGATAGATATTAGATAAGAGGTAAGGTTGAAAAAGTGAATGAGAGATGAGAAAATGAACGATTGAGATTTAGTGACGGTGAAAAGAAGCTGGTGGAAGATTGATTGAATAGAAAATTAAAAAAAAAAGATATGTTTAGATTTTGATTTTATTTTAATGTATAATCTATTCTATGTAACGCGTATTGATTATTGAATTGTTTATGTGTTGTTGGTTGCTGCCATTGCCAAGGTAACAGTGATATAAGTTTAGTTCACACACTCTATATCTTCTATTATAGTAAAGACTCTTAAGGGTTAACCCTAATGATCTTTCAAAAACCCTACCTGCTGATGTAAGCAATTGTGTCATTCACCCTAATTGACACATGTAAATAAATAAATAAACAAACAAAACACAGAAAAATAAACCTGCAGACATGCATTGGTCTGCATTGGGTTATTTTTATTATTGCTCTCCCATTCTCTGTTTCACTCTAACTCTCTCTCACCAACACAACACAAACAGAAGAACCACCCTTCGCCGCCGCCCTGTCCGGCCGAAACCATCGCGACACCACCGCACGCCACCGAGAACCACACACCACCACTACACCACGGTAACCCTCTCTCTCTCTCTCCCTCGTGCTTCTCTCTCTGCCCTCACCATTTCAACTTTCACCACCACCATCTTCTTCTTCTTCATCTGGGTTGAAAATCATCAACCCTAACCCCCAAATTTTTATTCTTCAAGTTTTAATTAGATTTTTGAAACTTTTCAATCTTCCCAATTTTCTATTTTCCTGACAGATTGAGACAACTTTGAGATGGAAACCACGAATTCAGATGGAGTTTCAGGTTTGTTTTCTGTAACTTCAACAAATTTGTGAAATCTTATTCATGATAAAACATGCATGTTTTGATTATCATCAATTAATTTCAGATCCCAATTTAACATTTGCATGCATGTTTTGATCCTAACCTTAGGTATTTGATTTCTGTTTATGTTTTGATTGCAGGTTGTGTCAGCAATATTTTGGTGTCTCTGTCTAATCCTAATATTACCAAGTCATAATTAAGATTTTTAGGCGAAAATGACGATGAATAATATGTAAAATATTTAATCCAATTCTCATTAGACATCATTCATCCTCTCTTCTTCAGTTGTCGGTATTTTCGCCGATTCATCGATTTTTATGTCATGGATGCATATAAAATAATTCGATTTACATTCTATGAACTCTTTTGGGTTAAATTGGAATAAATATTCTTGGAGTTTTACCTATTCTTCATAATCATTTACTCCACAGCTCTGAACTATTTAATGCATTTTCTTTGCGAGAATGCTTCGTCGGTTAAGGATGGTAATGAAAGGAGTATTGTTGGGAATTTGGCTCAGAATTCTGAAGGCAATTCTGAAGGTCAGAATTCTGAAGCTAATTCTGATGCTCAGAATTCTGAAGGCAACTCTGAAGCTCAGAATTCTGAAGCCAACTCTGAAGCTCAGAATTCTGAAGCCAATTCTGAAGCTCAGAATTCTGAAGGCAACTCTGAAGCTCAGAATTCTGAAGCCAATTCTGAAGCTCAGAATTCTGAAGCCAATTCTGAAGCTCAGAATTCTGAAGGCAATTCTGAAGGTCAGAATTCTGAAGCCAACTCTGAAGCTCAGAATTCTGAAGCAAACTCTGAAGGTCAGAATTCTGAAGGTGTTCAGAGGCTACAGAGAATCAGAAACATCCCAAGAAGATTACTTATTCTTTTAAGTAATATTTTTAAAATTAAATACTTATTTGGTTTATTGATCTTAATTTAGGTTTCTTTTTGTTTTACGTAGTAGGAAGATTGTTTGAGACATCTTCGATTTTGTAAAGCTACAAAGTGAAATTTGCTGAGTCTATGCAAAGTTAAATTGGTCGAGCTAATAGCCTTGACTATCGCGTCTTTCCATAGAGGTAGATCCAATTCTTTTATTACAACCCTCTTATTATTTACATATCACTATATCTTTGAATCTTTTTATATTTTTTCATGGGGAGCATCAATAAAATTGAGGATTCTCTTGAGTGGTTCAGTCTGCTTAAGTTCATATTATCGTATGGCCTGAATACCCATGGAACTAATGAAGGTATCTATCTACACCATGAGCAACTAACCATTTTTTAGATTGTTTGGTTTTCCTATCTTATTACTCATGGTGTGCATGGATTAAACAACGACTTTTAATTTCCTTCTTCCTCTTTTTTCTAGGAGATGCAGTAGAAACATCATATAGCTTTGATTAGTCTTTATATAGTCATCCTTGATGTTAGCCAGTCTCACTCTTTCCTCTGTCGAGAATTTATCTCTATGGTGGAGAAGGAATGAGATTGGATAACATCATAGATGTTGTATAACGATTGATGCTTTATACCGTTGATTTAATTAGGAAAAAAAATGTTGACTTTCACAACTCTTAATCCAGTGCTACTTATTTTGCTATCTAATCTTTTACAAAATTATATGCTTATTTTGTTTGTTGATCTTTGTTTTGTTTTTTTTTTCTTGCTTTCATACCGGGAAGAGTGTTTGAGACATCTACAACTTTAGAAAGATACAAAGAACATTTGGTTGGTTTGACAAAACATATGATTGGTCAAGCTGGTGTCTTTAACTAATGTGTTTTTCCATAAAGGTAGATGGAGTATTTTTATTTCAATCCTTCTATTGCTTACGTATCATTGTAGCTTCATTGAGTTTATTTATATTTTTTCATGAAGGGCATCAATAAAATCAAGAATTCTGTTGACTCATGTTTTCTACAGTCATCTAGACATAAGGGGAAGTTGTTTTCTTAAGAGATGTTCTTTGTCGGTGATCCATCTCATGAAAAACTGGGCAACTTACATATGGTCTCTTGGTGATTCATTTAATTTTCTATGGTCAATTCATCAAGTATATGATATAAACTGCGTGAGCTATTACGAGTTTGTTATGATTTATCAAGATTGGAATTGAGAGGAATGTTGGCTTTATTTTAACTGGTGTAAATCGAATGGATTTGCGATGGCTTCGTTTGTTTGACTTGGAGCTTGAATGTTCTTCTGACCCATCATCGCGCAACAAATAAATGCTATCATCATTATTTGTAATACACGAGAATCTAGATCCATTAAGAAAGTGGTTCGTGGGTTTAAGAATTTAAATTTTTGTATTCTAAAACATTTTTTATTAGTGTTATAATTTGGAAATTGTCTTTATAATCGATCCATTCAATCAAAATTCATACTATTCCATGATTGTCTTTGTCGTATTCTTGATTGAAAATAACGACCATCTTGATCCAAAACATCTTTTTGTCGATTATATGGCCTTTTGTCGTATTCTTGATTGAAAGCCGCGATCATGATTGGCATCGACCATGATTGGCATCAACATGTCATTTTGTCGAACCCGTGCAATGCACGGGCCAGCGACTAGTAAGTCAAAAAAAGTACTTATATAATTATATAAATATGAATGGATATAAAATACATCTGAACACATCATACCGAACAGTAATTCTTATATAGGCACAATCCTAAATAATATTTTTTTAAACATACTCAGATAATTGAGAAAATTTAAATATAAAAAAATTTAGTCACATCATTTAACATCACTTCATCATCTTTTCAATTATTTTATTCAAACTTTTGTGTGTGTGCCTAACATGTAATATTTAGGTTTGTGCCTAAGGAAGTGTTTCTTCATACCGATAATATTAGCGATCTAAATTGTTACGTATTTCGATATTAAATATGTATCAAACATGTCTTCAAAGTAAAGTAAAAAAAAATTATGTTCCATGAGTTTAACTCAATTGATAGGATAATGCATTATATATGCAGGAAATTGAAGTTTGAACTTCGATCATCTTACTTATTCACATTAATGTCAAGTTTGGTAGGAGAGAAAATGAGAATAGAGAAATAAAAACGTGAAAATCAATGCATGTATTTGGACTAACATTAGTCTAAATACATGCATTGATTTATGTGTTTTTATTTCTGTCTTCTTAGTTTTTCTCCTACCAAACATATCCTAAAGATAAAAAATTTAGCCACTAAATTACTTAAAAAAAAGTAAATTTTTTATTTTAGTATTAATCATCTTATTCATAAAGTAAGAAGTTTCGATAATTTAAAATTTACTTATAAAATAAGTAAAGTTTGATAGAAAACTTTTATTAAAAATTGAATTTAGATTTTTTTTAAAAAAATTTATTGTAAAAGAACTCATTGAATTACTTAGATATTAAAGAGTAAATTTATGATAAAGTAGGTTTTGGTTCTTTATAGTATTGTAAAATAGCAAAGAATTTATCCTCGTAAACTTAGTTCAGTTGGTAGGGATACCGTACTATATGTGTAGGAGTCGGGGTTCGAACCCGGATATTTCACTTATTTACCTTTAAGATGAATTTTCTAGCCACTAGACTACTTGACAAAAAAAAAATAGCAAAGAATTTAGGAGGATTTTAGTTTAACTTATTTATTCATTTATCAATCAACATGATTGAGATATGGTAGTGACAGTAGTAATCGTAAGTTGCTTTTAAAATTGGATGATGATAAGAATATGCTTTTCTTATCTTAGCTTTTTTATTTTATATAAGTGAAAGTTTATATTGATTAGTCCATAAGTAGTAGTTTAGTGATATGATTTCAATTTTTAAGTAAATAAATGGATCATATCAACTAAGTTATGTTTTCATCAACTAAATTATGTTTATGGGAACAAGTACATATAATATTATTATAGTTAACAAATAATTTCGAATTTCAATGAAGACATTTTTACCAACATATGTTATCGAGTTTTAATTAACATTAGTTGAAATAAGAATATGCTTTCTAATATATTTTTACTTTAAATTTTTTTTCAAATAAACTAGTAATGACATTTCCAAATCCAAACACTAATTTTGCATACCTTCAGCTTCAAAGTTTTGACCCAACAGAAACACCAAAATCTTGTATACTCAAACCAAGTGCAAGTAGAAACATGTTTAACACAAAGATAATGCTTGTGGAAAGTCAAACAAAAAAAAAACCGCAAGAATGAGTTGAATTACAACGTTGCAAATTAAGTCCTTAATTATGGTCCAACTTAATTACTACCAACTTGTAACAAACATGAGGCAATACAACAACTGTATTCCTTGACTTATGGTTTCATTCTCCTTACAATAAACTTTTACAATTAGTAAAAAAAGATTTGAAGTTGATTCAACGGTTTACAGCTAAAGTTTATAAAATTCAAAAACACTTCAAAGCATCGAGATATGAAAATTCAAACAACCTACTACTACACATTTTATTAATAATTTAATTTTAGTTGCATATTTTGATCTAACCATCTCAAGAAAGAACCCCAAAAATCAATAAAAACTGATATAAGCTTATTAAATTTTAGAAAAGCTTGGGTTTAGCTTGTTAAACTCGTCTTATCTTAATATCTATCTTATCTTAATCTTAATTTATATAAACGTAAGGTAGTCATGATAGCTAACTTTGTTAACTCTAATTCCTTCAAAATTATGTTAGATTTAGCTATTGTCACATATGGTCATGGTGCATGTAAAGACAAATTGCATTTTATATGATTATACATTTGACATATTGCATGAGATATTTGCAAATAAAATGTTAAACATAGTAACCAAAAAAAAAATGTTAAATATTTTGAGTGTTGCATAAAATGCAAAGTGACAAAATGCATGTAAATGACAACATGCAAATGACAAGTGTCATGTTGTATACTTGCATGAGATGCAACTTAGACGATAGTATATTGCATAAAATTCAAATGGTCAAGTGACATGTTGTATGTTTAATGCAACTTAGAGGTTTAACTCTTGTTTGGATATTAATGCCAGAGCGGAGCAAAATCTTCATTTCATTGTCCTCGCAACTGCGATTGGGGGGATAAAACCACTTGATGTCAGAATTGACCCCCGAATCAGATTAAACTGGTGCTGAAGAAAAATAAAAAAAAAAAAAAATTGAATGGAATGGAATGGAATAAGTTAAACCTTTTTATTTCATTTTTATTCTTAATTTCCATTTAAGAAAACTTGTATATTCAACTCAATTTATTTACATCTCTAGTCGTTAATTCCAAAAGCTTCAAAACCAGCTTCAAGTTCAGCAACTGGTTCATCGGCAATTGGTTTCTCAACAAACAATGGTCTCGGTGGTCTTGGGGCATGGGTGCTCTTGCAATGACAGGCGTCCCATCAATCATGGTGACCCTCCTCCGCCTACCCCAACCAACATCCTTCATTCTTCCAACAATTACCCAAGAAGCTGAAATGTCTTGCTCCACGGCAGTGTTATGATCAGTAAAAAGCTTAACAACAAACTATCACGGACATGAAGCGACTTAAACTCTGCAAATCCAAAAACAATTATTATTAAAATTTATCATAATAGATAGATATGTAAAGTAAATAATATATTATAAGTCACGGTTTTATTTTCTATGGATTACTTATGATCTTTAAGTAATCCTTAACATAACATATGATCTAGAGGTTGTTTAAACCAAACTCAAACTTTAAAGTATTCAACTCAACTTATTTACATCTCTAGTAGTATTAACAAATAACAACCTTTTAGAATGGGTAGATACGGATCTGGATTCTCTTCAGCACTTCATCTCATGTTTTCCTCATGCTCTTATCTCAGCCATTCAATCATATTTTTCTTTCTTCTTTGCACTATACTTTTTTTCTTTTGTTGATCAACAACCCTTGGATTAGAAAAAGGAGAGAGTGCTGGACATAAAGTGCTGGAGATGATCCAATTCCGGTAGATACTTCAATAAGTTTGAGATCATAAAGGTGAAAGAAGCGAAGGAGTAAAGCTTCATGGTTTAAATTATAGTGAATTTACCATTAGTTGGTTCAGTGGTGATTGACGCTGAACTTGGTAGGGAGGACCACGGTTCGATCCCCCGCAACTGCGATCGAGAGGGGGCTGGAACCACTTGATGCCAGAACTAACCTCCGAACCAGATTCAACTGGTGGTGAAAACAAAAAAAAAAATTATGGTGAATTTGAAAAATACCGACAACAAATTACTAATTTTGTATTAGTTAAACATATTAATATAGAAACATTTTCTTAAAATTTGTGCATTTAATGTAAAAAGTTATTTTTTTAGCATTAACTTTATCTTTTTATTTCCTTTTTGAGTATGCTTAACTAGAACACCCGCATTGTTTAGCATGACCCATATATAAAATGACAATAGTGTCATTAAAAACTCACATACATAAATAGAGGAGTCGAAATTCATATTTCATTCGCGACATTTGACATAATAATTTTTAATATTTTTATCAGTAAAACTAAATTTTATGGAAATAAACGTTAAAAATGTTAAAAGGTTGTTATTGGCCAAGACAAGAAACTAAGGGCCTATTTGAATCAGTTCTCAAAAACTATTTTTTAATTTTTAAAAATTAAAAAATATAAAACTTGTTTGAATGTATGATTTTACAAAATTGTTTTTAGAAACTGTTTTCCATTTTACGGTTTTTAAAATCAAAAAATAAAACAGAAAATAGATGTTTTGCTTTTCACTGCCCACTTTTTAAAATTCAGCAAAACACACGGAGAACATGGTGTTTTCATTAATGGCAAATTCATAATTATATGCAACTTGAACATTTCTCTTAAAACCAACTCTCCAAAACACACACGTGAGTGCATCATGCATTCTTAAAACTTGCACTAACAAACAGATTTTTTTCTAACTTTTTTCTGAAAAACAGTTTTCAAAAATTGATTTATAAAAGGATTTTTAAAAACTAAAAACCAAAAGCAAATCAAACAGGCCCTAAATATTATTAAGTAATTCTACAAATTTTGTTTCGAGCTCTTAAGTTATGTATCCTCTTATATTTTGTCCATTCTTCCAATGATGATGACTACCTACCAAATTTTTTCTTTTGTCATAGTGGTCATCTTTATACTTTATAGTACTGTTTTTCTCCATCTCTTACGATAACTCTTTGCCTTCTATGAGTACAATGTGATTGTTTGATCTTCAACAATACATTGCATTTGGCTCATTCTTATAAAGTGGTTCCAACAAACACATATCACCTCCCCTATTAGTGCTTCCTTGTATAGAGCACCAAAGTTGAAGGTCAACTTCAGAAAAACTCTAATTTAATTATTTTTTCTTGTTAATAGTGACGTGGAACCAGGGCCGGCCCCATATGGGGTGCAACAAGGCCCGTTGCATCGGGCCTCCAAAATTGGAAGGCCTCAATTTTTTTATGTGCTACTTGTATTAGTAAAACAGGGGGTGTAAAAATAATAGTTTTGCACAGTATAAAGTCCACACCCAATTTCTGAAGAAAAAAAAAAATTCAAAATCATATCACACTAAAAAACGAAACATGCTAAAAAATAGCTTAAAAAAAACGGAATGGAAATTAATAATGCAATATCAAACTTAGTAACACAAAAATCTTCTTCACCCCTAGCAAGAAACATATTCTCTCTTTTCCTTGATTCTCCTTTTGTTTCTTGCCCTTCCCTCTGTGTGGTTGATCATCAGTTATTGATAGAATATGAGTCATTTTTATGTTAATTATAAGGATAATTATATTTTATGCTATTTGCAATTTAAAATTGATAAGTATTTTTTTTTTAAAAAAAAATTTATTAAAAGACCACTTTTAAAATTTGTACATGGCCTCTAAAAATTCAGGACCGCGTGGAACAACTTTCGTTTTCAAGTAGAGTAGTAGCCTAGGTTATTTCCTTGAAGGACCAAACCATGTCCAATGACCCAGGCCCACCATACATGATAATCCGTGAATAAAATATGGTCCACCAAGAGTGCTTTAAAACATTGTTTAAAAGTTTCAAAAATTAATTTATTGGGTTTTGCTAATGCACACCAATTATTTTTCATGAAGGTGTATATTAGCAACATATATCTTAAGGTGTATTTAACTACTTTTTAGTTATCAGTTGCTAATGCACACATTCTAAAAAATAAGTGGGTGTACGATAGCAAAGGCCTATAAGAGTTGCTAACTTACACCCACCTATATTTTAGAAGGAGTGTTTTAGTAACATACACCTCAAGGTGTATTTAACAACTTTTTAGTTATAACTTGTTAAAACACTCCTTCTAAAAAATAACCGGGTGTACGTTAGCAAAACCCTAATTTATTTATCAAAGAGTGTATATTTATATTGGATATTAGCGGAGTTTCAACTCTCAACCTATTGAATTTATGTCTTTTATGCACTACTCTAAGATATTTTACTTTCTTTTTTTTTTTTTGTCAGGTAACCTAGCGGCTGGAAATTCACCCCTTAAAGGTGAATAAGTCGGCATACCAGGTTCGAACCCCGATCCCTGCACAAATGTGCAATGTCCTTTACCAATTCAGCTAAGCTCATGAGGACAATATATTTTACTTTTTAATGCATTGAATATGAACAATTTTCTTATAAAAAATTACTATTTTTTAGATTATTAAACCGTATATATTTTAAAGGTGTGTGTGTTTAAAAGTTTGTTTTTGGATAATTTTAAAAGGGAGAGTTTTAAAGAACTAAGTTTATGTTTGGTTCTACATTTGAAGCAAACATATTTGATTTCAAAGGTTCTACATTTGAAGCAAACATATATGAGTAGAATTTATTTTGACGTATTTGATTGGTTTTGAATAAAATTAATTTTATCATTAGAGCCGATTCTAATTTTGAGCTAACTTTTGAGTTTACATATGATTTTTACGTTAAAACTTATTCCTCAACTCATTTTCACATCTCTATATATATAATTTGAGAGCCTTTTTTCAAATGCAAGTGTACACATGACATTCCCACAAACATTCTCCTCTCATATTGTTTTAGCATTCAATGATCATAATCAATTTAATAAAATAATCAACATTAAAAAAAATAATAAAAGCATTATCATGATAGGTCCCAAATAGGAAAATATGGATTTTCATATTCAAATTAATCACAATTATTTTAAATTTAATTAATTCAAATAAATTATATTATTTTAGTATTTAAATTACTATTATTATTTTAAATTAATTTATTTCACCAATCGTTAGTTGGTTCGGTGGTGATTGGCGATGAACTTGGTAGGGAGGACCACGGTTCGATCCCCCGCAACTGCGATTGGGAGGGGGCTGGAACCACTTGATGCCAGAACTGACCCCCGAACCAGATTCAACTGGTGGTGAAAACCGAAAAAAAAATTAATTTACTTCAAATAAATTATATTATTTTCGTATTTAAATTATTATTTTTCAAAATCAAATAATTCTTGACATATTATAAAAAATTATAACAAGTTTATATATTTGATAAAAATATTTTTTTGGTAAAAAAAATTTTCATAAGAGTTTTAATTCAGAAAATAATAAAAAAAAGATTTTTTATCATTATTTTCAACTTTTTTACAAATAATAAATTACTAATAGTCTATTCAATTTATTCAACTCACAATAAAAAATTAATAAATGAGATTATTGATTTAATTATATTTACCATACAAACAATTACTTTGCATTCAATTCTTTACTATTTTTATGAGATTCTTTGCTTCTTTGAAAAGTTTGTGAGTTAATTATTTGTTTTCTGTACACCAAAAAAAAAAAAATTATTGGTTTTCTACAAAAATATTTATATAAATCATTAAATATTTTCAGAAAAAATACAAACAAACAGTACAATATTAAATAAATTATGAATTTTATTTAAGAAATTTAAATAAAAAATTGTTTTTCTTCTTATTAATGAAATAAGCAAATATAATTGTAAATTTTGTAACATAATTTTTTATATCAAATAATGATAGAAATATCTTTTTTTTTTTTAATTATATACATCAACAAAATCTGAAAATATTTTATTTAATTTGTTTGAATTTATTTTTAAATTAATAAATTCCTCAATTTAATTTCTCCATAATTTATTAATTAATACAGTAGTTTTTTTTTTTTGGTAAATCCTGCAAAATAGTTTCATCATATAATAATTAAAATGATTGACAATATAGTTTCATCATAAAAATAATGTGTTTTTTTTTATTACTTATTAAATTAATGTGTGATGTTCTTTTAATTTATTTAAAATATTTGAAATTGGGAAGCTTTATTTAATAGATTTTGTTTATAATTCAAAATTACAAATATTTTTGTAATCTATAACTTAAAATCATTGTTTATTAAGTTTAGTCACTTTATTAATACATATAATTATTATTTTTATTCATATAGGAAACTATTTATTTGTTGTAATTTTTACGTGACTTATATTTATATATTAATACGGATGTTTACTCTGCGGGAACATATATATTTGTACCAATATTTTAACATGGAGCCAATATTTTGGTTTTATTTTTTGTAGTTTTTACGAAATTTATATTTTACTCATAAGAGGATTTTTTTATATTTAAATGAGAACCTATATTTCTATTCATACATTAATATGGGATCTATTTTATTTTTGTAATTTATATTGTAGTTTATATTTCTACTCATGTTAATGCGAATACTTTTTTAAAATATCTATATTTCTACTCATATATTAATACGAAAGACTTTCTTTTTTTGTAATTTATACAAGAAGTTATATTTTTATTAATATATATATATATATATATATATATATATATATATATATATATATATATATATCAATACGTAGACCAATCTTCTTCTTCTTTTTTTTTTTTTTTGTGAAATCCATAATGTTAATTACTACATAAACTTATATTTCTTTTCATATATTAATACAGGATTATTATTCATGTATTATATATGAGATTATTACACATGAATAAAAAGAAGACGAACAATAAGCTACGCCGCTAAATCTTTTTGTATGACAAAATTCAATCTTTGAAAAATTACATTCATAAACCTATGCGACATAACATTACTATGTTTGACATTTTGAACCCTTTTTAGAAGGTATAATGCATCTGGTGCTAGAAAGCCAAAAGTGTCAAACGCAAACGGTATAAAAAGATGTTGATTGTCAGAGCACGCTTTCCCATGTTTAACCATTTTTCTTGAAGCAACTTTGAGGGATGTCCGTCCCACTGTAAAATCTCCAAACCCCAGTCCCACACGTGGAGAAACTCCAGCAAATCTACACAAGCATGTTTCCCTCCTACCCATCCATATACCAGAACATCCACAGGAAAAAGTGTCGAACTCCCTTCTTGTGGGTCCGTCAAGAAGTTCATTGATGCTTCTTTCTTCACAGAAATTTCCGCACGCCTAAAATATCAAAAAGCACAGCTCTAATCAAGTCATACCTATATTTGAATGCTGGAAGCTCCTACAATGGGCTACATCTACATGCTCCCCAAAAGTGTCAATGCTTTACGACAAATAGGACAAACTTCATCCTAAGGAAATAGCGGAATAATGAGGCGGTACCTAAGGATAGTACGATACTCTAATGGGAACATGTGTTGGCCTAACCCGTCAATGGGGATAGCTAGGAGAAAATCTTGAGCATGTGCTGCTTTCAAGCACCTCAAAACAATTTTTTGTCCGGTGATCATTTCAAAATCAACTTCCAAGTCCCGAACAATCTTACCAAAAAGGCACCCGCCAGAACATGTTCGGCTTTATGGGGGACGATGTCTATTTTTTATTGTAATTTCTATGGGAACATATATTTCTACTTATGCATTAATACGAATATTTTTTTTTATTTATAATTTCTATGGTTTTTTTTTTGTAATTTATATTGTGGTTTATATTCTTACTCATATATTAATGCAAAATTTCTACGTGGCATATATTTCAACCGATACATCAATAAGGGGATTTTTATTGTAATTTCTACGACAACATATATTTCTACTTTTAATACGGATAATTTTTTTATTTATAATTTCTACTTAGATCTATATTTTACTCATATATTAATAAAAGAACCTATTTACTTTATAATTTTTATGGAATCTATATTTTAAGTCATATATTAATAGGGATATTTTTTTTATATATTTCAACGGGATCTTATATTTTTGCTTAAATATTAATACAGTAATCGATTTTTTTGTTATTTATATTATAGCCTATATTTCTACTCATTTATCGATACATGAATATTTTTTTTATTTGTAATTCATGTCCATCTGAAAGTCTTTTTACGAAACCTCAAAGTCTCTTCCTTATAATTCATTACAGTTGGTTTTTATCAAAACTGGCTATTGTAATTATTAAATCATATAAGATTGTAAATGTTTATGTAGTTACAAGTCATTAACTATCTTTCATTAACAATTAAATTTTTAATTTTTGAGTTTAATGTAAAATATATTAAAATATAAATCAATAAATCTACAAACGGATTTATACCCGTTCTTGGCACACGGATCTGGATACTAGTTGATGATATATTTAAACACAAGTTGAAATTAATTTTACATAATTAATTCACTCAAAATCAATTTTTTATATTTTTTACCACCATACAATTAAATACACACTAAATCAATCAATATTAAATGATTATTCAAGTAAACTTTACATAGAAAATATAATTTTTTTATATTTTGAAAAATAAAACACACAATTTCTAAAAAAATTATTACCCCTCTATCCTTAATTATAAACAAAAGTCAACTTTTTAGATTCATTGATTATTTAATGAATCTGAAAAATTTATTTATAACTTTTTTTTTTCCTTTCACCACCAGTTTAATCTGATTCGGGAATCAATCATTCCTATTAAGTTCAGTCTCAATCACCACTAAACCAACCAACGATTATTAATTTTTACTTATAATTAAAGATGAATAAAGTATATTTAAATTCTTGTCATAAATATATCGGTTAATGTTTTCATATAAGAAAATCGAATCCTAATTTTATTACAAAATTCAACGTCAATCACCACTAATAAAGTAACTAAATATCGACAGATGGCAAATACATTTTAGGACACGATTATATCGGTTTGATTGAGGAAGGTTTATTAGAAGGAAAAAGATATACTCAAATGGTTGTCGCCACATCATTCTCACACGGAAACAACAAATTTTAGGATAAGAATAACAACACCAATGACTTTGTTTCTTTTCAACAATTCCACTAATCAACCAATCAATCAATATTAAATTATTAATTAATATAAAAACTTTATAATATATTTTTATAATTTTATAATATAAAAAGAGAGATTCATTTTTTTGACCAAAAAAAAAAAACAAAAACAACAGAGATTCATTGATTCATATATTTGAGAGATTGATCAGAAAAGTGATGAAAACAATGGAAGGTGTTGATAATGGTGGTTTGATGATCGAACACAAAGCATATGCACGTGTTGGTTTTTTAGGAAATCCAAGCGATGTTTATTTCGGCAAAACAATTGCTTTCAGTATTTCCAATTTCTTTGCCACCGTTAAGCTTCGTCCTTCCAAAGACCTCATCATTCAACCTCATCCTACTCATGATCTTGTCAACTTCTCTTCTCATCATCAATTGGTATCTCTTCATTTCCATTTGCATGTTTTTTTTTTTTTTTTTTTTTTTCTGATGAAAATTATCTATGAAACACAGACACAGACACCGGACAAGACACCAACAACGTGTCTGACGATCACATGTGTTGGTGTTTGTCTGTTGTCTTTGTCAGACACGCTTTCCATCAGAAGTGTCGGATATGATGATACTGATATTTGTCATTGCATGTTTTGTTATGTTATGTTATGTTATGCAGGTTGATAGATTGAATACTGAGGGTTATTATGGTGGAGTTCGATTGCTGATGGCTATTTACAAAGTTTTTTATAATTATTGCAAAGAAAATGATATTCATCTTCATCATACCAATTTCACTCTCTCCTATGATACCAACATCCCTCGTCAGGTATATACATTGTCCGCAAATCACAACCATGTGCGGCTTTAGAACTAGTTACGATTATTGATCTGACAAATATGATTGATTGACATTGTAAAAATAAATCCTTTGTTAATGTACTTGAGGTTAAGATTTTAAGTCATGGTTGTGTTGTGATCGGTGTTTTCAAAATTGAACTGCTGAACCAGACAATTAGTCTGGTTGAACCTTGAATTGGTCTGTTCTATGGTTTGGTTATTTTGGCAGTTTGATTTGATCGCGGGTTGATTTTGAATTAAGGAGGTTTAACTATGACCTATGGGTTTCACTAATTAGATTTATGGTTTCGTTTTTAAAACAGTGGGTGTCATCCTCGATAATGTGACCTCAATTGTGGCCACATTGCAGAGACATCAAAATTGTTGTGGCCCAAATCTATATTCAATGAACATTTTTTGAAACCTTGTTTGAGGGTGCTGGGTTGAGTATCCTAAATAAAAAATTGCATCTTTTAAGGTTAATGCGGTGTTCTTCGATAAAAAACTTAACTTTTGTTTTAACCAGTGCTCTTAAGGTATTTGATAGCAGGGTTCATTCATTATTTATTTTTACTGCACATAGTTTCCTTTTCATATTTCAATCTGTTGTTTTGCTGAGGAACAGTATGGATTTTTGTGTTTCAGAGTGGACTTTCTGGTTCTAGTGGGATTGTGTGTGCTGCCTTGAACTGCTTTCTTGATTTCTACAAAGTCAGGGATCTAATCAAGGTGGAGGTGAGGCCTAACCTTATCCTCGCTGCAGAGAAAGAACTTGGAATAGTTGCTGGTCTTCAAGATCGTGTTGCACAAGTTTATGGTGGCATAGTTTACATGGTACATTGTTTAATTACGACCGAAGCATTCATTTTCAAATGTGCATATTGAGTATCAATTAAAATAATTTGATGTCACTTGCTCTGATTTTATAGGACTTCAACAAGGAAAACATGGAGAAAATGGGGCACGGTATTTATATACCAATGGATTTGAGTCTACTCCCACCTCTATACCTTATCTATGCAGCGAATCCTAGCGACTCCGGGAAGGTTAGTGTCATCGAATGGCTTTATCTTTTTTATTATTATGTATGCTCTCTGCTTGTACCTTTTACAATAGCGCTATAACATTTAATTTGCATGTTCTTTTTCTTGCAAATACTTGTTTTCAAGATATATTTCATTAGCTTACATGCATAAATGTTCAGATCCTTGACCCTAAAATAAGAGATGTCTGCGGTAACATCTGCTCTGCTCTGAGGCGAAGAAGAGTCCTTTTATCTGTTTTATTTTACTGCTGCATTGTGTTTATCAGTGTGTTCAAGATAGCACTTGAAACTACAAAGTGATGTTTTGGGCTAACAATTCTAACAAGAGCATGAGAAACTCACATAATTTATTTTTTCATGATATAAATTTTAACTGATATTGAGAATTTGACATGTAGGTTCATAGTAAAGTACGACAGAGGTGGCTTGATGGTGACGAGTTCATCGTGTCATCAATGCTTGAAGTGGCAAATATTGCGGAAGAAGGAAAGACAGCATTAGAAGAAAAGGACTACTCCAAACTAGCAGCTCTCATGAATCGAAATTTTGACCTGCGAAGGTAATTCTTATTTTTCTGTATCATGACATATAGTTGGACTTGAATCATTTGGTTTTTATGACTGATGCATTTAAAACAATCCAACTTCAAAATTTAAACATCAACTTACATTTTGATAGGTAGTATTTGGTTCTTTGGTCCACTGAAAGCTCTAGAGTCTAGACTATGATCAATATATAGACTTAGTTCATTGATCAGTTGAATTGGAATCAAATTAACAGTATCTCGGGGTTTACGACTCTCTCTCTCTCTCTCTCTCTCTCTCTCTCTCTCTCTCTCTCTCTCACACACACACACACACACACACACACACACACTGCGCACCAACTACTTGAGCTAGACCCCAGTGGTAAAATTTCTAACAATTCATGAATACACAATAAACATAATCTAAAGTACAGCATACGTTCTTCACCATTCGTCTCTTAAAATTTTAGAACATCGTAGTCAAGGGTCTGATTTCTGCTAGAAAACAAGGCAATACTTATCCACAAGAAAGTTGCCATGCAGACAGGCCTCATATGCTGGCTTCCTAACTTTCGGATAGTTTGCAAATTTTGAAAGGGACAAGAGGTTGTCACTTAGAATCACTGAGGAATTAATTAATCAACAAAGTGACAAAAGGTATTTCTTTAAATTTTGAATCCAGCATATATGAGTATGTTTTGCAAAACCCTTGAGGACCACATCTCATAATCATTTCAAGCTAAGGACCACAACTAATCTGATATATCTCAAGGCTCATTCACCTAATGTCCTAACAAATAGGCAAAGATTCCTCTCACCTATCACCCGAATAAAAGAGCTATCCATTTCACCTATTACAACACTCTCAATCAATCTACCTCATATTTTTTCCCTCTGCTTTACACAATCATTTTTCTATTAACTTTCTTCTGGATAACCCCTTATGATGTGGCACGAATCAATTGTTGTTGTACCTGGATTAGTACATTGTCTCTTCTATTGTTTCACTAAAAACTTGTGAATCATGATTTTTATTTGCCCCACCTAATTAAAGGCATGGAAAAATGAGTTTATAGATTTCTTCTATTAAATTTTGTTATTGGTATATATATATTGTACAGGTTAATGTTCGGAGATGCTGCACTTGGTGATCTGAACATAAAAATGGTAGAGGTTGCTAGAAAGGTTGGAGCTGCGTCGAAATTTACAGGTAGCGGAGGAGCTGTTGTTGCATATTGTCCTGAGGGGGATTCTCAAGTAAAGCTTCTTGAGGATGAATGTCAAAAAGCAGGATTTGTTTTGACACCTCTTGAACCTTTTCCTTCTCGATTAAATGAAATGGACTTGAAAACCATGAATATGTAATGTACTAGTCTAGTGTTGAAGGTTTTAAAATTAGTTGTTCTCAAGAAGAATTCAGAATATACCAATTCCATTAATTATGGAGTTAGAATTTTCAGTGAAATTCATATGTTTTGCTTTTTTGGAGAAGGATTCATGTTTTTTTTATCGATGAATTAACAAATGTTAATCAAAGGTTTTCACTTTATTTACTGTAACATTACTGATGGAATGACGAACATGATTAACATTGAGAATGCAGAAGACTAGCTAGATCGATCTGACTTACAATTTTAGGGAAGAACTTGAATATAATACTCTTATCTTTTGCACATGCACATGAGTAGCGCAGTGAGTACTAACATCTTTGTGGTATGGATAAGCACCTTTCTTTATTTATAGTCTGTACTTTTTTTTAAAATTTATACAGCCAAATACAAAATCTTTAATTTGATAAAAATGCTATTCCATATGATTTTGAAGCCGGACAGCTTAGATTATTAGTGCTGGACATTGCCACCAGTCTAAAAATGAAACTAAAAATAAGAATGGGAGACTGTATCCAACTTGGCTTGGTGGATGAGAAAGGATGTGGAAACCAAAAGACCAAACATGGCTTAGCATATGTTTGGTTTCGCATCAAAGGCACCAAAATTGTATTCAACCATGCTTTTGCTGTGATTTCATAGAAGCTAGAAACAAAGTTTCTACTTGGAAAACACAACCCCCGACCAAATGGACACTGACATGGTTAGTGATGTCCATTTCTAATATACGAAACGACATCAGAAAATCTTTGTAAAGTGATTTTATTTATAAACAACACCAGTAAAAGTATATTTACTTTTGTATTTTAGTTAGCTTAGTTATATTTTGTGTGACCATGATCACCAAAAATTCTAATTCCAATATTTAAGGGTGTCCTAAAATGAAATCATAATATCAAATCTTCAAGCATCTTGTGAAATAGTAACCTCACCATGTGGTAAGGGTAAGAGCAGCAAATACAAATGAAAAGCAGTCAGAATCCTCACAATAGTAAGAGTAGTAAATTGATGAATTCCACACATACAAAACTAAAGAACTACCTTCTCACTCTTTACATTCATCATCATAAGCTAATTCTAATTGCATGTCTCCAGCCAAAGGTTGGATGCTTTTAAATACAATCAATCAATAATCTAAAAATATTTACCAATCTGCCAATGGTCTAATCTATTTAACATCATTGCATTTAAGAGTTACAATTAATGATGTAATTGGTTGTTGAAGGATGTAGACCCATCTTTGAACTTTGACATAATTACCAAGAGAATGGTATACAATAGAACTTGTTTCAATCATCATAGCATAACACTTGCATGAGCTCATGTGGTGTAGACCAGATTGGTAGATCAAAGAAAGATTGTTTAGATAGTTGTTCTTGTTTAAAGCACATTGCTTCTGCTACATCGCATAAATTGGAAATATCATGAATGATTGCTTCCTGAGCTTCCACCTACAAGTTTAAGAGCACTAAATTAAGAGTGACACAAACTCATCAACAATTACAATAGTCACTAAATATTCCATTCAATTAGATTAACAAGTGTATAGTTCTGCAAAGGATTTTCCAATGCCAGAAATTATGCCTACAAAATACTGCAAGTATTTATTGTGTATATATATTCATTGAGTTTAATCACTATACATACCAATGCAACAATATGACACAGACAATCAAACATATTATATCCATCATTTCTTAAAGTATCGGCACAAGTATTTACATGGTAAGATATGGATCTTGATCTGCTGCAATTACCGCAGCACACAGTTTTACGCTGTAAGCGATCTCATCTCAGCCATCGGTTTGCAATAGAGTTAACCATTCTCGGCCATCGATTCAAATCTGATGGCCACGGTTCAGTACTGCGCAATGCAGCCACTGTGTCTAATCCAAATCCTTAAGATGTGACAAATGTTTTCATAAATTGTTTTGACAGTCAACACATAATAATTAAGTTCATATATTTTTCATAAACTCGATTAAGAAGCTAGCAGAAATAACTTAAATCATAACTTCTAAGTGCTTCCAATTCCAAACACTCCCAAGTCCTAATGTACTAATTTGAAAATTACAAAACTAACAATGTTTTCCTAAGCAGTAATTTTTAGGCAAACTAGGTTTACAGCAGAAACTAAAAGCAACAAAAATGACAAAATTTATTGTAAATTAAGTTTCAGCATACATGTTACTATCCACATAAATCACTTAAAACTCCAACATCCAACCAAAACACACAAAAAATGGATTTTTTTTTTGTTGTAATTTCACAACACTAACAATGCAAATTTCAGACCCAATTCATAATTATCCCAAATTTTTAAAATTTCTTGAATATTATGCAAAATAGAGATCCGAAATTCCGAATTGATAAAGGGTAGCTAGAAAACGCAAATCTCAGACCCAGTAAGTAATAACCCCAATTTCATTTTTTATAAAAATTGAGAAGAAAGAGAATGGCGAAGTTACCTGGGAGAGAAGATCGTCGAGGAGATTGGATTGAGTAGAGGAAGAAGTAGAAGGAAGAGATGGGGTTTGATTTTGCTGTTGCTGTTGTTGTTGAAGCTGAGGTAAAGAAGAAATTTGCAATGAGTGCAAGGTGTTCGACAAATTTTCCCACTGAAAAATTTCATTTTGGTACTTGGATTTGAGCTTCAATAGGGTCCGTTTCTTCCGTTCTTTCCGTAACTTCTCGGAATCAGGCTCAGACGAGGTGACCGGGTCCGGTGGGTTGATCCGACGGCGTTTGCGTTTGTAGACGAAGCCGTCGTCGTAGCAGAGTTCCCAGTCATCGTCTTCAGATTCCATTATTTCAAAAATTGGAATAAGCGCGAGCGCGGGGTTTTCACTTTTCAATGCTCTCTTTCCTTTTCTACTTCTATTTTATTGGATAATAATAATAATGTTGAAGGATTTTTTTATTGGGTGTTCTTTTTCCTTTGTCATAAGATGCCTTTTTATTTTGTTCAAAACTGGTAATTTTTATCATTGGTGTAATTAATTAATGATAGAAAAACTTGTAATTTTTTTTTTTTATAGAAAAAGATGAGAATGGATTCTCTCAATTACTTGAGAAAAATAGTAGAATCCTAACCATTGATTTGCAAGGAGAAAGAAAAAAAATAGATGAAAAAGGTGAATTAAAGGGGTAGAGATTGAAGAAATTGAAGAAATTGAGGGAATTAAAATTGAGAGAATGATATATTTTTATTTTTCATAGTTTGACTTAAGACACTAAATATGAATATAATATGAAAATAAATTATATTATTTTTAGATAAGTAAACATAATAATAAAAAATAATTGATAAAAAAAATAGGAATAGAAAATAAATTTTTTTTTTTTAAGTAAAGGAAGCTTGCTAGATGCAAGCCCATGTTTAAAATATATTAATAAAAAAGAAAACAACATCAGAAGGAAGGGAGACATAAATAAAAACCCTTTAAGTTAGCAAATTCTGTAACATGACCAACCAAGCCTATTAGAATCAAAATCTATGGCAAAAAAAAAAGGAAGAGTAGACCATCAAGAATATGAACTAGAGTAGGACAAGGAAAGGCTAATATTAGCCATGGAATCAACACACTTGTTGCATTCCCTATAAATACGAGAAACAATGAAATTCATTTGGGAAGTGTGAAGAATGCAATTTCTCCATCTGTTTCTTAGGGCCCAAAGAATAATGTTTGGAGCTTTGAAGGCATTGAGGACCAGCATTGAGCCTGTTTCAAGCCAAAGGGATATCCAACCTTTTGCTTGGGCAATTTCAATGGCCAAGATGGCACCCATTAATTCAGCATATAAAGAAGATTGTGAACCAAGGTTAACTGCAAAAGCACCACAGAAAGAAGCCTCAGAATTTCGAAAAATCCCACCACAAGAGGAGGTAACAGGGATCCCTGCAGCAGCTCCATCACTGTTGCACTTAATCCAGTCCAAGATAGGAGGGTGCCATAAACCTCTTTGACAACAGGAGCATTGGAAAATTTCAAAGGCACATGCAAAGCTTTTAAGATAACAAACTCAGAGATTGAGGAAAAAGCATGCACCTTAGAAGTCTTCCCAACCAGAGAAACAAAAGCAATGATGGAATTAATTGCTGAGGTGTAAGGAGTCTTGCTGTCTGAAAACCTAGCATGATTTAGCAATGATGGAATTAATTGCTGAGGTGTAAGGAGTCTTGCTGTCTGAAAACCTAGCATGATTTCTAGAAGACCATATCGAATTGAAACCACAGATAATGGCAGCAGTGAGAGATAGCTTACAAAGAGGGGATCAATTTCTGTTGCAGATATTGAGAATTTCTGTGAAGCTGTTGAAGTTGCAGTGAAAATTGAGGAGAGATGAAAGCCAAGACCAAATTTTAAGAGCATAACTACATTCAAAGAACAGATGGGAAGTTCACATTGGTTTCCACATAAACTGCACATAGAAGGGAGATTACGTCCTCTCAACCTTAAATTGCCATCTGTTGGAAGCTTGTTGTGTAAACCTCTCTAGAGAAGCAAAGATTTAGAAGGAGGAATAAAGATGTGTCATATAGATTTAGGCCAAGATAAAATTGAAGATTAGGGCAATGAAAAGAATAGGCATCTCCTTAAGAGAGATTACCATCAGGGGATGGCTTCCAGACCAAGTTATCCTCATAGGGAATGAGAGGAATAACCACCTTGTTTAAAAAGGCTTTGAGCTGAGGATAAGCATTTAAAATGCACAGAGGGATACCATTTGTAATTAACAATGAAGTTGTCCACTGTAGATTGAAGAAGATGTTGAAGATGGACATGAATGTTTAGAGAGTGAACCAGAGGAGTGCCACACCAAGAGTCAAGCCAAAATCTTATGTTTTCACCATTGCCCAGCTGCCATGTAGATTGTTCCAAGACTTCATGGAACTTATGTTTTATACTGCTCCAGATGGAAGAAAAAACATGGTAGGAGACAGGTTGAGAGCCATGCAAAACTCTACCTCTTAAAAACTTAGCCCATTGAAGATTTGACTGTAAGAGCTCCCAACAAAGCTTAAGGTTGTTGGCTTGGTTAAGGTTAGAAAGATACCTAATACCTAGGAATAGAAAATAAATTGTATAATAGTGTAGATGATCTATTTTTTTTCATTTTTGTTTTGGTATAGGCATAGATGATTTTTTTTTTTGAAGTAGATCTTTTTATTGGTACAAGCGTAGATGATCTTTTTTTAACTAAGTAAAAAAAATCTACAACAAGTACAATATTTTTTTTTTGGAGGTAAAGTAGAGTACAATATATATTTTTTTAAACAAGGTAGAATACAATATAAAAGATTAAAAGTATAGTTCTCCACAATAAATATAAATGGATAAAATAAGAAAGCAAAAAACCATAAGAAAAATAATTTACTTTTAAAAAAATTAATTAATTTTTTTTTTTCTGAGGCCTAAACCGCCTTTGATCTTTTATCATGGTCTCCGTTCCTATTTTTATGCGTAAATTTATTTTAACTTAAAATTATTATCTTTTTTTATTTTCTATTTTTACATATATTATTATACTTGATAAGGACAAATTAAGTTTTTTTACGGTAGTTCCATTTAATAAATTGTTAGTAGATATACTTTAGTTGAATTATTTATAGTTTGTTGAGAGATATATGCAAAATAGAAATAAAAAGATAAGAAAAAAAAACTTAGTTAAAGATATTTAAGTCAAATTAACATTCATAATAATCACACACAATTACTTAGTTAAAGAGACATTGAAATCCAAACCAATACATTGACAAACTATTATCATGGTTTGCTAGCTTCATCGTATACTTTCATTGCATAAGTAAATTTAAATTTTTTAACAGCATTGGAAGAAATCTTCCCATAAAAATAGCATTGGAAACCACCTTTAAAAACAAATTTTAATCCAATTTATTTACCAAAAAAGATTTAATTAAAAGAAATTTACGCATAAAAATAGGAACAAAAACCAATACAAAAAATACGCATAAAAAATAGTACTAACTTTTTTTTTGACAGAAAAAGAAATTCATTCATTCAAATTGAAAAAATACATAGATCCTTACAAATTCAAAATTGCTAAAAACCGAAAAAGGTGAATCCGCGAATAATCTTGCAGCACCTAGGTTAATAGCATACAACGGCAACATGAAAATGCCTACAAATATGACAAAATAAAAGTCACCGGAATATCCATACTTCCGGATCTGCAACATTGACAGCCAAGTCTTCATCAAATCATGAGTTGAAGTAAATATGTCAATTTGAACAAACGAACCCCGTACTAAGACGAAAAACTATAATAATAAAATAATTGCTAAATTATATATTGTTTTTTTTTAATGATTATCAATAAAAATTTCGTATTAAGTTATCACTATCTTCTACATACACTTTTCAACACGGAAATCACTTTTCATCTTGATAAATAAAATTTTGAATAAATTATTACCGTGATAAAATTTGAAAATATGGATAACCCCCGTAGTCGGAGTTTAAATTTTAATTAGCCAATGTATATTTTTAATAGTTGAGAGAAAAGTACTCTCATTTTTTCATTCTACACCATTGAGAGACTCTGCACCCCCCCCCCCCCCCCTCTCTCTCCCCCTCTCTGTTTCTATCTCTCTCTCTCTCTCTCTCTCTCTCTCTCTCTCTCTCTCTCTCTCCCCCGTTTCCATTACATGACTCTATAGTGGCTTCATCAACAAAAAAATAGTTAATTCTATATTTATTTTATAATGAATATCAATTAAATTTTTGGGCTTAGTTCTAAGTTCTAACTATCACTATAAGAAATATCGTTTTTCGCAGCGACATTTAAATTGACAAAAACAATTTATAGTTTGTTGAGAGATATATGCAAAATAGAAATAAAAAGATAAGAAAAAAACAAAACTTAGTTAAAGATATTTAAGTCAAATTAACATTCATAGTAACCATACACAATTATTTAATTAAAGAGACATTGAAATCCAAACCAATACATTGACAAACTATTATTATCATGGTTTGCTAGCTTCATCGTATACTTTCATTGCATGAGTAAATTTAAATCTTTTAATATTTTTCAGATCCCTTTTGCTTCAAGTTCAATAGGTAGAAGATTGATTCAGGATCGTCAGATCCCTTTTATATCTATTCTTAATAAAATAGGTATAATAATAACTCTAACGTGGGTTATGCACTAGTGCAACATATGTCGCGCAAGGCACTAAAATAGCAATAATGCCTAGCATCACATTGTTAAAGTAACCTAAAATCTCATCCAAAGAACAACTAGAGTTTTCATATGGTTGTGCTGTTGGGTCGCCATGAGGGGGCAGCGCCAGGGGGATCATCCACATTGGGTCTAAGAACACCTTCACAAGTGAGTTTGGACACCACATTCTAACCCAAAACCTTAAGGTGTTAGGTTTATGGGTCTTCTCACTTATAAAGTGTTCAACCTCCACTGTTCTAAGCAATGTGGGACTTACACACTCACACTTGCCACAACAATCTCCCCCTCAAGTGTGAGTCAATCCATTCTTGGATATGCTCCCCCTCAAGCGGAAGCTTTTCTTCATCACTACACTTGTACCGCCGTTGTGCCACTTGCACTCAACGGGACCCGCCGCCTGACCACGGAGCCGGTCGAACCCTTCATCGAACCATCGGCTCTGATACCACTGTTGGGTCGCCATGAGGGGGCAGCGCCAGGGGGATCATCCACATTGGGTCTAAGAACACCTTCACAAGTGAGTTTGGACACCACACTCTAACCCAAAACCTTAAGGTGTTAGGTTTATAGGTCTTCTCACTTATAAAGTGTTCAACCTCCATTGTTCTAAGCAATGTGAGACTTACACACTCATACTTGCCGGAACATGTGCTGCACTTAAATTTTTTGATCTGTTTAAGGCATGAATTGCTTTCCGCGATTTAACTCCGTGAGGAAACAAGGACTGTACTGCATCCCAAAGAACTATGTTCACACAACAGGATAAACCATTACTGCAGCAGGATAAACAAGGACCAATTAAAGCTTGCTCAAATATTTTATATAAAATATATTCATAAAGTTGAAAAGTATATTTAACCTATACATACCTTACGTATCCCCTGCATAAAGGGCATTTTTGCTTTCGGCCAGACACATACATGGAAGATTGTAAACACGTTTTGCAAAAACTAAAAAAGTGCACATTTTTAATTAGTTAGGAAATTTATAATTCAATTAATGTCTAACATATATATAGTTATAGAATTTGATGCGCACCTGTGACCACAAGGAGTGGTACATGGCTCAAAATATATCTCCAAACAAATCTGTATGTTACAATGAATACAAATAAAATAATTTATAACCCTAATTAATTAGTAAAAATATCAATCATTAGTAATATATAGCTTACCGGACAAGAAAACATGTTGATGAGTTTGTTAGTGCGAGGGAGAACAAAAGTGATGGACGAATTACAACTCATCTCCGGTACTATTCAATAACTATATACATTCAGAATAAATTAGAGAGTGATGAAATTGAATGTGTGTTTTATATATGATAATAATAATAATAATTAAATCAATCGCATAAATAATTGTAGCAGCAAACGATGGCTTTCAAAAACAAAAAACAATAATAACAATGAAAAGAGCATCAATGAATACCGATTTTCCTTCTATTCTCCTCTTTGTTCTACAAATCCTCTGAAGAGTTGGGTTTTATATATTTTAAGAAATACTCCGTAACTAGTTTTGACATCCCGGTAAAAAACCTAGATGAGTGTGTGTGAATGGTCTGATCCACCACCAAATACTATTTTATTTTATTATTTGTTTTAATTTCAATATTATTTGTTTTAAATTTAGATTTAAGTTAGAATAAAAAAACAAATATATCTTTTAGATTTAGATTTAAGTTAAAATAAAAGTAAGATATATATTGTGAAATTCTCTTTTATTTTAAATAGATTTGTTTCTATTTTTAAGTATCTCTATCTTTATTATTTATATACATTACGAGATTCTCTAAGGGCCCGTTTGGCCTGACTTTTTTAGGTCTTAGAAGCTACTTGAAAGTTAAAAGTAAAAATAAGAGCTTTCGAAAAAAAATTTAAAGTTGTTTGGTAATTGTTGTTTTTTTAGCTCCAAATTAGATTAAACTAAATTTATTAAAGATAATAACAAACTTAAAAAAAGATAATAACATCTAATAATATTGAAATTAAAACAAACTTAAAAAAGATAATAATAACGGATAATAATGAAATAAAAATAAACTTAAAAAAAGATAATAAAAACCACTTTTTCCCTAAAAGTAGGTTTCAACCTCTTCTCTTAGAATAACTTTTTATTCAATTTTGTACATTGAAAAAAAGCCACTTTTTATGACTAAGAGCTTTATTAAAAATATGTTTGGCCCAACTTCTCATTTAAAGAGAATAAGAAGCTAAAAAAAGTCAGGCCAAACGGGCCCTAAGACCTAAAAAAAATCAGGCCAAACGGGCCCAAAAAAGATGAAAATGTTTCTGAAAAAAAGAGAGCTTATTTTGGTTTCTATGAGTGTTGAAAAAAACAATTTAAATACAACCTATAAAAAAAATTGAAATAGTAAATAGCAGTAATTGTTTGGCATGATTATTAGTTCCAAATATTTAGATGAGTAGTTATGATTATGGATGCTATAAGAATATCAAGGATTTTTATAGTAATTATATTTTCCAATAAATAATATTTAATGTCCCATTTAATTAGGAAAAAAGGGATCCGCAATTGCACTTTATTATTCAATAATTGTTTATTTATTAAATTTTAAATAGAAAAATCCATAACTATCTATAGTCTATAGTGTTGTGCACACGAGTGAGTTCACAGTTTGAGAAGAAGCTTCAACTTCAAATCTCACACAATACAATTTCTTCACCGATGGTGAAACCAATATTTCTAACTCACCATATCCGATTCATAACGACTTCTTCTTCTAGATTCTTCCATCCATTCTCCATCTCCAAATCACCACTCCGATTCCTCTCCACAACCCCAACCCCATACCCACTCCAATACGAACTTATCATTAACCGCCCCGACCTCCCTAAACCAAACCCTCACCGTCGAACCGCTAAACCCAACGGTTCACCCGAACTAACCCAACCCGACTCTCTCCAAAATTGGGTTGACGATAAACTAACCACCGAACCCGGTTCATCTGAACTCGATAAAGCAAAGCGGAAATACTATAACAAAAGAAGGAAGAGAATGTATGGTTCTGATTCCGATTCCGATGATCGGAGAAATGAGGAACAATTTGTTGAATTGAAACCTGAAGTTGTTGAGTTAAGAACTTTGCATAGAAGAGAAGAAGAATTGTATTTTTATGATGCTTTTACTTATCCTTGGGAGAAAGATAAACATTATAAAATGGTTTATCAATTAGAGAAAAAGTTTTTTCCTGATCAATGTTTGGATAAAGCTTTTCTTAAACCAGGTCAATCTAATCCAGTTTCAAATTTTTCGAATTCGAATGCTGTTTTGAATTCGAATAATTCGAATGCAAATGTTAGGAACTTAAAAGTTGGTGTTTTTGGTCGTGTTGGTGGTGGTGTTGGTGTTGGGGAGAATAAAGATGAGGTTGGTGATAACAAGTTAGTGTTTTTTGAGGAGAATGTGAAAGGGGAAGAAAGTGAGAAGGAAAAGGGTAAGAAAGGTGAGAAGAAGGTTGAGGAGTTTTTTAAGGGTTTGAAGAAAGATGTTGAAATTGTGGAGCCATTTTTTTCTTCAAGGAGGACTGGTCTTCCTCCTGTTTGGGATAGTCCACATGGGACAGTGCTTTTGATTAACAAACCTAAAGGTGAGTGAGTTGTGTATGTTTGGTTTCAATTCTAGAACCGGTAGAATTGATTAGAGACGTGTATAATTGATTTTGACATGTTTGTTTTTCTCTATAGAATAGAATTGTTTGTGTCTCAAGAATTGATTCTACTTGAAGTTAGAAAATGTAGTTTCTGATTCTAGAATTGATTTTTACATTGGCATTTATTGTTTAACTCACTTGTATATGAATGTATCCAAACATAAAACACTTTACCTTAAACTCAATTTTGGTTAACAAACCTAAAGGCGAGTGAGTGAGTTAGTTAGTCAATTTGTTATTTCCATTTTTTTGGGTTGCCTGCTGTGACAGCGTTGTAGAGTAGTGTTGTCAATCACAGATAGTAGAAAATAGCGGTTTGCTCAAATTCTGGTATTTTATAGGGTTGTAGCGCATCAATAGTCGCTATTTGACAACCTTGTACTAAATAGCATATTATAGAATGATAGCTGCTATTTGGAAACACTTTTGTATATGTGAATTGTTTGGACTGTCTATGTTCTGATTTTGTGTTTTAGACTCATTTGTGAAATTGGAATTCAAGCCGTTCCGATTGCATGACTGCATGGTTATCCCAACGGCAGGAATCCTTACTTCGCTGTATTTTCTCTTGCTAGTTGTATTACTTTTGGGGAATTATAAGAGCTAATGGTTATGTTGTGGATTTGAAGTAGTAACATTTAATATATGCTAGTTGTAGAAAATAACTATCATTAGTACACTACTTGTGATGACTGAATTAGCTCCACTTTCAATGAAAATGACATTATTGCCATATCCAGATACTGTAGCACTAAGTGATGGTTCATGTTGTATAGGCTTCATCGTTTTTATTGGTATCATAGTGTAGGAGTTTGATTGAAATCTTTGTTTATTTGGTGGATATTGCTGCAGTGTTTTACTCAATTTTTCAATATGCAACAATATGTTCTTAAATATGGTAGTCATGAAATACTTGAAAGTGTTTTTTTGGGGGATATGAACATGAAAGTAAAAATTAAATGTGAATTTGTGGCAGGATGGACTTCATTCACAGTTTGCGGAAAGCTCCGTCGCCTTGTCAAAGTGAAAAAGGTTATTTTCCACAGTACGTGACTATTTTAAATTCCCTTTTTATGTAGACTTATAGTATTAACTATTTACAGGTAGGCCATGCCGGAACTCTTGACCCGATGGCTACTGGTTTATTGATTGTTTGTGTTGGCAAAGCAACAAAACTGGTGGATAGGTGATTGAAGTTAAATAGAGTTTTGTTCCCATTTGAGTACTAAGTATTGGATCATGTTTTACTTTAGTACAATTTTTGTTTTAGTTAAAATATTTTGATCTGGATAATTTTTCTGAATAGTTGATTTTTTTTTTGTGCTTCAGATATCAAGGGATGATTAAGGGTTATAGTGGGGTTTTCCGCTTAGGGGAGGCTACTTCAACATGGGATGCTGATTCACCAGTGAGTTAATCTGTTTTTGTTATGCGCAAGCTTATAGCACATTATAGAATTAATTATTGATTCACCTACTGCTTCAAATGTTAAGGCTGCATTATAGATCATTAGTGGATTTCTATCGGATGTCATATATATGTAACATAACGCAATAGACAAATAAGCTTGTTAATAGGGAAATTACGCTATGGCCCTAATTAAATTGATCTTGCTTTGAATAATAAACAAGTTAGAAGAATGCTGAATATATATTTTAAAAGCGAGACACAGTACTTAGAATAGTTACAGTGACTGAATTGCTAATCAACTCGTTTTAAAATTTCTACCTGAAATAACACTTTCTCCCAGCAAGACTTTCAAATACAGTGACTGAATTGTTTTTGTGAGAATGCAATACTGTCCAGAGTTATACGTAGGACAGAATTTTCCCTATGTAGTGGTGTTCAGAGTCTTTCCTATCATATGATCAAATCGCTAATCATTCAGTTTTCTGTCTGATTTTTGGAAGGCAAACCTGCAATTTCCTTGTCCAAAGTTAGGTTTAATTGGATACGATGGATAGTTGTACCGTTTTGTAAAAGATAAGTTATTCATATTTAATCCATTAAAGGACCCTTCAATAATGAAACCTTGAAGAATCACTCAACCGTTAAATCTCAAAAACCACTCAGTTTAAAAGGTTAGGTTTAGCTATGCCTACTAGGTGAGGGTTTAATTGGATACGATGGATAGTTGTACCGTTTTGTAAAAGATAAGTTATTCATATTTAATCCATTAAAGGACCCTTCCATAATGAAACCTTGAAGATAAGTTAGGTTTAATTGGATACGATGGATAGTTGTACCGTTTTGTAAAAGATAAGTTATTCATATTTAATCCATTAAAGGACCCTTCAATAATGAAACCTTGAAGAATCACTCAACCGTTAAATCTCAAAAACCACTCAGTTTAAAAGGTTAGGTTTAGCTATGCCTACTAGGTGAGGGATAAATGATGACTTGTAGATCTTCTAGAGTTTTTAACCTGAGTCGGTTCTAGTAAGAATAGAGATAAAAAGGATCCACTCTAAAATCTTTTCATGAAGGAGACTGTCACACATTAACATAAATGTTTGATCAAAATAATGTCTATATCTATGTCTGAAACCACAACTTTGAACAGACATATAACTGTATTCTGTAATCATATTTGGTGCTTGAACCTTGTTCAATTTCAATAAAGTGAAAATGGTATAATAAGTGCATTTTAAATCATAAATACACAAGTATTATTGGCGATGAAGAATGTCAATTCAAGCTTGGACTAATGCATACAAATCATTGTAATGTGAGTCGTGATAAGCGGAACTACGAATTACAATTCATATGGCAATTTCTGTTTTAAATTTTAACTTCATGCAATTTTTTTCACTCATAGGCCAGCTCAATATGTAGGTCATTCAGCGTGAGCCATGGGAGCACATCAAAGACGAGGACATAAAGAAAAGTGCCTTGTCCTTTTGTGGGGAGATTTGGCAAGTTCCTCCTATGTTTTCTGCTATTAAAGTAAGAACAATTACCATTCTTGAACCATTTAATTTTCATAATTTCTTTAAAGTTTAGAAGTTGGATTCAGTAATGGTTTTTCAACATAGACAAGCTTTTATGCATCAATAATCAGCATTTTGCTTCGTATTTTCAGCATCATGAAATTTTGTAACACGACTTTTGATTGTTACTTATAAAGAATTGTTTCTTGTTGAAATTTTTCACGTGACTTTTGTTGAAATTCAGCATGACAGCATCATGAATTGTTTGTGAAATTTTGCGGTTGATCTATATAGAAATAGTTAACTTCATCCAGTGCAAAAAATGTTTCTTGTTGTACCTTGTCCAATCCATTACGATCATCACTGATTTGTGATAGGTTGGAGGTGAAAAGATGTACGAGAAAGCAAGGAGAGGAGAAAGCATTGAACTTTCGCCTAGACGAATTTCAATTTTCCAATTTGACATAGAGCGTAGCTTGGATGACAGGTAAATGTCTGAGAGCCTCCATTTTCGGTCCCCTTTTTGCCCTCAAATCAAGATTTAGGGTGACCTTTGATGGAAGTTAAATCAACACTGGTAAAGAGCAAAATCAATGCACTTAAAATGCAAATCTTGAAGATTTGTACTCAAATTGAATTTCATGAATGCTCATGATAAGTTCGGTTCTGTTTTATTGATTAAAGTAAGTAATCTCAACTGTTGATGAGAAAATCAACTGTTGATATTTTAACATATTCATGATTTGTTATGCACATACATGACATCAACCGTTGATTCATTCATCAACAATTGCAAATACTTTACTCTCTAAACTGAATTTCTAACTTGAGTTAAATCCAAATCTTCAACCCTTCTCCCCTTCTCATGTGCTAAATAACTTAATTGGTCAGAAGGCATTGCCAAGAATAAATCTGCAAGCTAAAAAGAAAAGGCTCTAAGCGGTAGAAACTTCTCAATGTGGAAAGGTAGGAAAATGTTTTTAATATCAGTGCCAATGGAATGATTGATTACTAGTCTTTGAACTTCAAAAATACAAACACAAGATTAGGAGATACATTTTTTATGATAGGAAGGACCTATGATCAAATGTTAGGGAGGTAGGTCTTTGGGGGACTTTTGGTGAAACTTGTAAAGAAACTACAGAAGTCCAGAGGCTGTTGAGTTTCCCTGGAAATATCAAGATTAGGTTTGGCCTATTCTCATAAGAGGGCGCTTTATTTCTGGTTATAAAAATGTATGTTGGAAATTAGTTGTCTAGATTTTGTAGTTGATTTGTTCATTTTGGCCTTCCTGATATACTTGTTATATATTTTCCAGGCAAAATTTGATTTTTAGAGTGACTTGTTCTAAAGGAACATATATTCGGTCACTCTGTGCAGATTTCGGAAAGACTCTTGGCAGGTATTAGACTATTAGTTTATTATTTCTTATATAATTTTATTTTTCATGAAACATCAAAGCTGTGTTTTACTAATATATTGTTGACAATTTATTTTCTTTGATATATGTAGTTGTGCCCATTTAACTGCTCTCCGAAGAGATTCAATTGGTAAGTGACCTTTCCATTGACCTGCAATTCAAGAGTGATTGTGGTTTCTATGAATATGATCTATGTGTATAGTGTAGCTAGCTAGTAACTGTAATGAAATATTTTTCAGGACAATATTTAGCAGATGATGCATGGGACTTTCAAGAGCTGGAAGAGGCTATCACCAAAACTTATCTTTAACTTCTCTACTTCTCCCTCCAGCAACATGCAATTTTGTTTTGAACTAAACGTACGTGCTTTTTGTGTTATTCTTAACTAAAAATATTCATAACTACTATGATTTTGTTAAATCTGTAATTTTCTCATAGTTAGTTGTAACCACACAAAAAGTGTATTTTAGGTCAACAGCGTGAAACATTAACACCTATGAAATGTACTTAAGTTTTGTCATTTTCTTTTTGGTAAACATGTTTATGAACCAATTTTTAAGCATATTATGGCCCTTTTTGAGATGTTTTAATTTTCAGAACTCATTTTTGACTTTGTATGTAAAATTGAGGTAAAGGGTCTGTAATATTTACCCTCCTGCATTATTTATTTATATTAAGATATTTATTATTCCAGAGGCGCCCTATTATGGATGTTTCGCGATATGTGTTTATTTAGACAAAGATATTTTGGCTGCAAATAATGTTCAACACAAATAACTTAACACGGAAACTGTTAGAACATTATGAGAACGAAATCAATTAGCAATATGAGAAAAAAAGTGATTTGTGTGAAGTCTGTTTGCACAAATAAAAGAGTAGGGCAAGAGAATATCCTAAGTTCTAGAGCTTTGTAGTATGAGTGTAAAAGAAGAGCTAAAATGATAGTGAGTTAAAACAAGTATATGGCTTTTGTAAATTCAAACGTTTGCTCTTCAAATGATGCCAACGTGCTATTTATAGATGAGGAGGCTCCTTGATGTCTTGGGCTCCAAGTGTGACCGTTGTGAGTAAAGAAATACCCATTGTGAGAAATGTAGGATGATAGAGAAAAATCCGTCTCAAAAAGTCATCTTCCCATAACGTTCAGCCACAATAGGACAAAAACGTACAATGATGATCTGATTTCTTGACAATTGATTGATAGATTCCTGATCATCTAGCTGTTGCAAAAGTGTTGTATTTGACTAAAAGAAGCTTGTGAAACAACTAAGCTAATTTCAAAATGTTTGGACAGTTTGCTTGTAAAATCCTGGGAGACCGTTATCTAGTCAGTCTCCAAGCTCATGGATAAATTCAAACGTGATAAAATGAGTTGTTGATAGTTGTCTTGCAGCCGAACAACTTCAGTCTATGAAGATAAAGCAACTATTCCAAACTACTCACTTGTCCTTGCAAGTACAAACAAATCTTAATCCTTTTAAGACTTTATTGGAGAACGTATCAACCCACTTGTCCTTTCGTCCTTTCTCTTTGACCCGAGGTTTTGAGCTTCTCTTCAGTTGTTGTAGTGATTTCATTGGTCTAAATTAACTCTTGAAGGAATTCTTTGAAGTCTTGTCATGAACAATTTGAACTTATGATTCTTTAAAAATGCTTTATTGAACGTGATGCCTTGTTTAAAAATGATACAATGTCTTAAGTAACTTATTCACTATTATGATCTTGCATTTACTTTTATGAAAAAGTTCTCACTTGTTTCTACCAAGTTGTCTTAACAAAAGTGATTATTCTTTAAGCACGTGAGCTTGACAAACATGTTCAGACACTTCTGAGAACGTTCTACGAGGAAAAATCTTCAAATTATGTTTGTTCATATCTTGTGAGTGAAAATTATTGAAATTAATCCATTAAATCTGTCTCAGATTAAATCACTCAAAAATATATGTTAAATAACAAAATAATCAGAATCTAATTAAAATTTAATTAAGATCTTTATTATCTTTAAAACATCAAAATTTTATTTTGTCTCAACACCCCCACCCCACCCAAAAGTGCAGACACACAATATTTGTGTAAATAGACATTTGCCTCTGAAATTTGCAAATAAGTAAAATAGTCTCTAAAATTGAACAAAGTCGAGTCGTTCAATTAATTGTTAAAGATATATGATGTGATACATTAACTGTGTATGTGTGCTATACTGGCATTCTACATAGATAACACATTATTGACACTAATAGGAACCATTTTCCCTTAAAGTAATGTTATTTTTAGGGACTATTTTAACATTAAATGACTATTTTTAAGGATAATTTTTTTTGACTATTTTTAAGGATCATTTTGAAAAAATCAAAATGTATCAACTTTTCATTAAGTGAATATATAATATTATTGATTTTTTTTATAAGAGACAAATGATCAAATAAAAGTTAATGATTTGGTTTATAATATGAACTAAATACATAAACGTTTGTTGATCAATTTATCTTTTATAAGAAGGACTGAATGCATAAACTTTTGTTGATCAATTTTCTTAATGAGCTATAACTAATTGGTACGCTATGGGCATTTCCCCTCTTTTAGCACCAAAACAATAATAATTAGTATACTATAATTTTATTAAATAAAGAGACATGTGGTAGACATGGATTTGTTTATAAAACTTTTTTTTATGTTAGTGACAATATTTTTTTTAATCTTATTGATTTTATTTGCAATTTAAATTGAGTATAATATTTTCATATTTTTTTAGGGTCTTTTTTTAATATTTTTCATTGAGTATCATTGTAGTATTAAAAAGTCAAAGCCTCATTTAGACCTTAGTATTCAAATGAAGAATGTATTTATTTATTTTTGATAAGCAAGAGGGCTGACACCCGGAAATGAATAATGTATTTAAGTCAACGTTGAAATTATAATTTGATATCAGTTTTAGAATGTATTTAATACTATATAGAAACATAACAATATTATACGTTGACTACACAATTTTAGAATCCAAATAAGAAATAAAATTATGATCATTAGACTGAACAATAGTATATATAACTAGAAACTTGTCATATATTTTTCAATCAATTATACAATTTAGTCCATACTCCATAATGGTTTCAGTTTCGAAAATTGCGTTATCATGTTCTATGTTACTAACTATTATTATTGCTTTGCAGTTCAAAGGTGGAAAAGGGGGTTTCATTCCATCCAAAGTATCTGTTTACATTACAAACAATTTAACTTATGGTCTTCAACTTGGTGTTCACTGTAAAGACAAACATCATGATAAAGGATTTCGATCACTACATTCTGGAGAAACTTACACTTTCCGTTTTAGACCCGATATCTTTTTCTCAAGTACCTTATACTTTTGTGGATTTACATGGAACCCTCATAATGTACGCCACTTTGATGTTTATATTCAAGATCGAGATCAAGCAGTTTGCCAAAACGAATGTCGCTATGAAGTACATCAATCGGGACCATGTAGGATTAATAATAATTCAATCGGGACAAAATCTGTAGAATGCTTTGAATGGAATAAGTAATGTACGTGTATTTTCATCTATGTATATTGATTGAAGGATAAAAATCATGAAATAATATTATTACGCATTATATTTAACCGTATTTACCATTACAAATTGTGAGTTTAATCTGATTTCTTTTGGTTTAAAAGTGCATATTTTGTTCTCTTTTTTCATATGAGTTACCATTTTCCTCTTGAATAAATTTTTCTTCAGCTTTTGACCCAGCTAATTAAATACATTTATTCATCTTACATTAGCAAGGGATTGCATGCTAAGGATATAAGTTCATTTTCGAGTAGTGGGTTGGAAGTTTTGGTTCTTAATTTTTTTACTTGTTTTTATAGGTCGGAGTACCATTATACTTCAATTTAAAGAGATAAGATCAAATGACACAAATTTGACAAAATTTTACTGGACAATGAATCTTATTCTTCATTTTATTTAATTTAAAGATGTAAAATAATATTGACAAAATTAAATATATTTTTATATTTGTCTGACAATCTTTTCTTAAAAAGAATAAAAAAGAAATGTTTTTGATCATACATTCACAATCACTATGCCATGGATACATCGTTTAAAGGATAGAAACTCCAAAAAATAAAATAAAATCGAAACTCCATAAAATATATGCTAGAAGACTTATGCTAAATTGGAGCCCATTTGTTTCGAACTTTGCATTAAAAGAGAAGAAGAATTTGTATTTTTATGATGCTTTTACTTATACTTGGGAGAAAGATAAACATTATAAAATAGTTTATCAGTTAGAGATAAACTTTTTTTCCTAATCAATATTTGAACAACAATGTTCCATCGACATAATGGAAATCATTCTTCACTAAATGATATATCATTGATTGGCAACACCTGGAGGCAAACATTCACACCGGTAACTCTGGGTACACCAAGGAGGCTTACACTTAACAACTCTACAATCAATGTCACTATTACAAGCAACTGTAATGAAAAGGAGAACATAAGAATGTTATTAATTCCATGAGATATATGTTAAAAGTAAATAAGAAACATTTTAGAAGAATGAAAAATGACTTCCATGAGAAGAATGCCACAAGAACTAAGGAAAGAAAGTATATCATAATATAAACAAACTTCATAAATTTAGCCATATATTTCCTCCTTTGAATATACCAAATGGAAAATGATTTGATCACCTTATATCTTTATCTTTATTATAATAAAATGAGAAAAACTAAATGCACCTTTAACCCTAACTCTAATATGAATGGTCTAGATTTTAACATGTGGAAAAAAAATATTATACCCTAACTAAATGTTACACATAGATTAAATCCATATTGTCTTATGTTCGTATTATACCCTCGTTTTAATCTACCAATAAATTCCTATTATTTTTGCATACATTTTCTTTTTCCAATAATTTAATATATTATGTAAAAAAAAACAAACAAAATTTAACATGTTATGCAATAAAAAAAATTTAAAAAAAGATTTAGTTTTCCAAATATATAGTATTAATTATTTTTTTTGAAAAAGAGTAAGAGCAATTGAAAAATGATATAATTGACAAATCACACCCTTAAAATACAAAGAAAACCAATAAAAAGGAACGCTAAATTTGACAACAAAAGACTAATAAAAAGGAACGGAAGGAGTATTTAGTAATTTAATATCAATTATTAGTTGATGATTGGTGCTAAAATTGGTATGGGGGATCTGAGTTCGATCCCCCGCAACTACGACCGGAGGGGTTGAAACCACTTGATATCAAATTTCACCCCCGCACCAGATTAAAGTGGTGGTGAAAACCAAATATTTCATAATTTAATAAGTTTTACACGAAAGATTACAATAATTTAACTTATATTTTAACAAAATTTTAAATACTTCATTCTAAATAATTTTTAATATTAATATAACCGACAAATTTAAATATCAAATTAAAATCAATAGACCCTCACCTGACGCAGTACGGAAGCTCGGAAAGGATCAACAAGCGCTAGTCCTAGTATATAGGTTTCCTGGAATCCACCAGGAAGAGAATAGCAAACGCTAAACTCTAGAAATAAATCTCTGGAATTCTCCAAAAAGAGTAAATAATTTGGAATCCACCAAATTTGAGAAAAATCTCTATAATTTTTATTGAATAAAAAAGTTACCTCTCAAGGTTACAATTGAGTCTTCTACTTACAATATATTAAAAAGAACTACAACTAAAATACCAAATTTGTCAAATCAAGTTTAATAATATTTCAGAATTTTTGCCCTTAAATGTAATTTTAACTCTAAATTAAAAAAAATAGAAAACAAAAATAGGAAGAAAAAAAATAAGCATAAAAGAAATCTTCCCATAAAAATAACATTGGAAACCACCTTTAAAAAAGATTTTAATCCAATTTATTTACCAAAAAAGATTTAATTAAAAGAAATTTACGCATAAAAATAGGAACAAAAGTCAATATAAAAAATACGCATAAAAAATAGTACTAACTGTTTTTTTGACAGAAAAAGAAATTCATTCATTCAATTTGAAACAATACATAGATCCTTGCAAATTCAAAATTGCTAAAAACTGAAAAAGGTGAATATACGAATAATCTTGCAGCACTTAGGTTAATAGCATACAACGGCAACATGGAAATGCCTACAAATATGACAAAATAAAAGTCACCGGAATATCCATATTTGAACAAATTATTACCATGATAAAATATGAAAATATGGATAACCCCCGTAGTCGAAGTTTAAATTTTAATTAGCCAATGTTTCCATTACATGACTCTATAGTGGGTTCATCAACAAAAAATAGTTAATTCTATATTTATTTTTTAATGAATATCAATTAAATTTTTGGGCTTAGTTCTAACTATCACTATAAGAAATATCGTTTTTCGCAGCGACATACAATTTATAGTTTGTTGAGAGATATATGCAAAATAGAAATAAAAAGATAAGAAAAAAAATAAAACTTAGTTAAAGATATTTAAATCAAATTAACATTCATAGTAACCACAGACATTGAAATCCAAACCAATACATTGACAAACTATTATTATCATGGTTTGCTAGCTTCATCGTATACTTTCATTGCATAAGTAAATTTAAATTCAGATCCCTTTTGCTTCAAGTTCAATAGCTAGAGGATTGATTCAAGATGGTCATATCCCTTTTACATCTATTCTTAATAAATAAAATAGGTATAATAATAATAATAACTCTAATTAACGTGGGTCATGCACTAGTGCAACATATGTCGCGCAAGGCACTAAAATAGCAATAACGCCTAGCATCACATTGTTAAAGTAACCTAAAAACTCATCCAAAGAACAACTACTAGAGTTTTGATATGGTTGTGCTGCACTTAAATTTTTTGATCTGTTTAAGGCATGAATTGCTTTCCGCGATTTAACTTCGTGAGGAAACAAGGACTGTACTGCATCCCAAAGAACTATGTTCACACGACAGGATAAACCATTACTGCAGCAGGAGAAACAAGCTCAAATATTTTATATGACTAAAAATAAAATATATTCATAAAGTTGAAAATTATATTTATTTAACCCATATGGCATACATACCTTACGAATCCCCTGCATAAAGGGCATTGTTGCTTTCGGCCAGACACATACATGGAAGATTGTAAACACGTTTTGCAAAAACTAAAAAAGTGCACATTTTTAATTAGTTAGGAAATTTATAATTCAATTAATGTCTAACATATATATAGTTATAGAATTTGATGCGCACCTGTGACCACAAGGAGTGGTACATGGCTCAAAATATATCTCCAAACAAATCTGTATGTTACAATGAATACAAATAAAATAATTTATAACCCTAATTAATTAGTAAAAATATCAATCATTAGGAATATATAGCTTACCGGACAAGAAAACATGTTGATGAGTTTGTTAGTGCGAGGGAGAACAAAAGTGATGGACGAATTACAACTCATCTCCGGTACTATTCAATAACTATATATATTCAGAACAAATTAGAGAGTGATGAAATTGAATGTGTGTTTTATATATGATAATAATAATAATTAAATCAATCGCATAAATAATTGTAGCAACAAACGATGGCTTTCAAAAACAAAAAACAAATGAATTTACAGAGAACGTCAAATACCGATTTTCCTTCTATTCTCTTTGTTCCACAAATTCTTTTATCCTCTTTCTTTGTCAAACCTCTCAAGAGTTGGGTAAAAAACCTAGATGAGTGTGTGTGAATGGTCTGATCCACGACCAATAAATACTATTTTATTTTATTATTTGTTTTAATTTCAATATTATTTATTTTAAATTTAGATTTAAGTTAGAATAAAAAAACAAATATATTTTTTAGATTTAAATTTAAGTTAAAATAAAAGTAAGATATATATTGTGAAATTCTGTTTTATTTTTTAAATAGATTTGTTTCAAATATTGTTTTTTTTAAAACTCTCAATTTTTTATATGAAAATTCTCTCAAATATTATATACTATCTTTTTTTTAGAAACTCTTTTTTTTTTTAACAAAGCAATAACGATATACTTGAAAAACACATAACGACTGAATTTGTGTTTATTTTTTTTACAAGATATGCGTCCAATAAAAAGAATAAAGGTTATCTTAAAAATAGGTTTAATTTGTTATGGATTAAATTAATAATCATTAAGAGTTTATTTTAATTAAAAGGGAAAATTACACTCGCCTTCCTTGAGTTTTAGTTAAATGTCACATACCTCCCATCTAAATTTTAATTGATCAATGACCTCCCCTATTTTTAATTGATCATGACACAAACCTCCCTCCATCGTTAACACCGTCTATTTGTTGTTAATAGAAGAAGAAAAAGTTAAATCTTCATCGCTCACGAAGCTACAATCTCATGGAATCAAATAAGCTTACACATCCATTTTGAGAAGAAATTGCTACTTGTTATTTCTCTGTGTTGCTGGTTTCTTTTTTGTTCTTTATTTTTTCCCCCACTTCCTTAATTACCATAGGAGCGTGTCACTAGGGGTTGGTGTCACTCTTTTCCATGTTTGAATTCCATTATCCCCTTTGTACTATGTAGATATTGGTATTTAAGGAAACAAAACTCAGATGTTGCAAGAGGCAACTTTTTGTTTCTAGAAAATTACGTATAACTTTGGTCAAAAGCTGTTTGATCTTTTGTCTCACCTAAGACACAAATTTTTTTCGTAGAATTGTTGATTAATTGCTATTTTTTCATTGTTATTTATTTTTTCAAAATAATTACGAGCAGTGTATTGTATCAAAGATCCAACCCATGGTGCTAATTTAAATCGGAAGATTAAAATGGCTCATTCTAAGCAATGTTTAGTTGTTAGCAATGTTCAATTTCTCAGTTGGTCTTTCTAATTTGAAGGATACATTGCAAGTTGGGATGCATCACCATTAAACTGATAGGAAGATGAAAGAAGAATCGAAAACACAACATGTGAAAGGGGAGATGAAGGAGCAATGGTGTGCATGATTTATTATTTTAATTAAATGAAATAAAACTAACGCTGTTTAAACAGAGGGGAGGTTGTTGTCTATAAGAAAACTGAAGGGGAGGTGCGTGACATTTAGCTAAACTTGAGGGGAGGTGAGTGTAATTTTCTCTAATTAAAAATAGGTACAAATAATTAAGTCCCGTTTGACCCGACTTATTTTCCTCTTTATAACAACTGAATTTGTGAGTTTTTTTTTACAAGATGTGCGTCCAATAAAATAGAATAAATAAATATTATCTAAAACATAGGTACTATCTAAGTTCATGCTGTACTAGTATAACTTTCGTTGTGATTTATAACTTTTTTAGTAATTTATAATAAATAATATTGGCAATATATATTTACATAATATTTTTTGTTTGTAAAATATTTGTGATGCACGTAGTCGTCTAGTAATGTATAAAGCTCAAACTTTCTTTGCACAATGTGAGTTGTAGAAATCCTTGCAGACAATCATGAATCAAAATAGTAATTTTTTTTGATGTCTTTAAAATTAAGTGAGGCTTAAAACAAATTATGTTATATGAGGCAATTTTTTATATGTATATGAGACTTTTTTAATGTATATAGAGCTTTTTGTATAATAAAAAATATTCTAAATCTAAAGCTTTAGAGCATCTTCAATGATGATATTACTTTGGGTATCATACATCACATTAGTTTATAAAATTCTCTTTGATATTCTTACTGGAGATACTCTTACTAGTATTATCCTTGGGACGACCCTGGCCACGGCACAAACTATACTTGTTTGATAAAAAAAAATGCACTTGTTTTTGTAAAATAATCTAGTAAGAGTGAATCTACTACGTTTGTTACAATTAACATCTTTTAGACTTCTACCAAATATTCCTCCTCTAAGAATTTTATGGATAATTCACTCTCCCTTCAACCAAGGTTTTTGGGCATCATCAGATCGGAATAGAACATGCAGTATATTAGACAAAGCACGATTTTTACATAGGTAACAATGAAAATCTAGTAACCGCATATTGTTTTGCATAGAATCAAACACGACAATTTATCCCTGACCGGCCTACGAAGCCTTAAGACTTAGGCTATATAGACTCAAATCAGGCCAACTTATTTCTTTAAATAGAGCAGATCAAGACTTTTTTATAAGTCTATTTAATCAAATAGGTCAGACTATAGGCCATTAAAAAAACCTTCTCAGCTTACTAGACCGGCATATTTAAGTTAATATTAAGGTTTAAATATCATTTTAGTCCTTGTAAGTTCTCAATTTTTTATTTTAGTCATTGTATCTTTTTTTGTTAGAAATTAGTCCCTGGATGTTCAAATCTTTTGATTTTAGTCCCTTAAAATCAAAATCCGTAGGAAAATCCGCAGGAAACCAACAAATTTTCCTGCAGATTTTTCTGGGGATTTTAGCTTTAGGGACTAAAATCAAAATAATTTGTATATACAAAGACTAATTTGCAACAAAAAAAGATACAGGGATTAAAAGCCAAAAGACGTGAAATTACAAGAACTAAAATGATGTTTAAGCCTAATATCAATAATATTCATAGTTAGTTGTAAACACACAGTCATAACTACTATGATTTTGTTAAATCTGTAATTTTCTCATAGTTAGTTGTAACCACACAGTCAAAAAGTGTATTTTAGGTCAACAACGGAAAAAACACCTATGAAATGTACTTAAGTTTGTCATTTTCTTTTTGGTAAACATGTTTATGAACCAATTTTTAAGCATATTATGGCCCTTTTTGAGATGTTTTAATTTTTCAGAATTCATTTCTGACTTTGTATGTAATATTTATTTATATTAAGATATTTATTATTCCAGAGGCGCCTATTATGGATGTTTCGTAATATGTGTTTATTTAGACAAAGATATTTTTGCTGCAAATAATGTTTAACACAAATAACTTAACACAGAAACGGTTAGAACATTATGAGAACGAAACCAATTAGCAATAGGAGAATAAAAAGTGATTAGTGTGAAGTGTGTTTGCACAAATAAAAGAGTAGGGCAAGAGAATATCCTAAGTTCTAGAGCTTTGTAGTATGAGTGTAAAAGAAGAGCTAAAATGATAGTCAGTTAAAACAAGTATGTGACTTTTGTAAATTCAAACGTTTGCTTTTCTTCAAATGATGCCAACGTGATATTTATAGATGAGGAGGCTCCTTGATGTCTTGGGCTCCAAGTGTGACCATTGTGAGTAAAGAAATATCCGTTGTGAGAAATGTAGGATGATAGAGAAAAATCCGTCTAAAAAAGTCATCTTCCCATAATGTTCTCCCACAATAGGACAAAAGCGTACCATGATGATCTGAGTTCTTGACAATTGATTGATAGATTCCTGATCATATAGCTGTTGCAAAAGTGTTGTATTTGACTAAAAGAAGCTTGTGAAACAGCTAAGCTAATTTCAAAATGTTTGGACACTTTGCTTATAAAATCCTCGGAAACCGTTATCTTGTCAGTCTCCAAGCTCATGGATAAATTCAAACGTGATAAAATGAGTTGTTGATGGTTGTCTTGCAGTTGAAAAGCTTCAGTCTATGAAGATAGAGCAACTATTCCAAACTATTCACTTGTACTTTTAAGTACAAAAAAGTCTCAGTCCTTTTAAGACTTTATTGGAGAATGTAGCAACCCACTTGTCCTTTCGTCCTTTCTCTTTGACATGTGGATTTGAGCTTCTCTTCGGTTGTTGTAGTGATTTCATTGGTCTAGATTAACTCTTGAAGGACATGTTTGTCATGAACAATTTGAACTTACGATTCTTTAAAAATGCTTCATTGAACGTGATGCCTTGTTCAAAAATGATTCCATGTCTTAATAACTTATTCACTGTTATGATCTTGCATTTACTTCTATGAAAAAGTTCTCACTTGTTTCTACCAAGTTGTCTTAACAAAAGTGATTATTCTTTAAGCACGTGAGCTTGACAAACATGTTCAGTCATGTTCTGAGAACGTTCTACGAGGCAGAATCTTCAAATTATGTGGGTATCATACATCACATTAGTTTATAAAACTCTCTTTGATATTCTTACTGAAGATATTCTTACTAGTATTATCCTTGGGTCAGCCCTGACCACTGCACAAACTATACTTGTTTGATAAAAAAAATGCACTTGTTTTTGTAAAATAATCTAGTAAGAGTGAATCTACTATGTTTGTTACAATTAACATCTTTTAGACTTCTACCAAATATTCCTCTCCTCTAAGAATTTTATGGATAATTCACTCTCCCTTCAACCAAGGTTTTTGGGCATCATCAGATCGGAATAGAACATGTAGTATATTAGACAAAGCACGATTTTTACATAGGTAACAATGAAAATCTAGTAACCGCATATTGTTTTGCATAGAATCAGCTTAACCTATATAACAGTAGGTTATTTGATAAAAAAAATAATTGTACCGAAAAGTATAATAAAATTATTGACCTATACTCCCTCCGTCCCTATTTATAAGAGTTAGTTTGACAAAACACGGGTTTTAAGAAAGTTGGTTTTTGTATTAAATTGGTTGACAAATTATATTGATTTTACATTTTTTTTTTGAGAAATAGTGACTTTTTAATAATTAATAATGACTTTTTAATAATTAATAGAGAACCCATTTACAAAAAAGAATTAAATGCTATTCAAAAAATTATACTCCCTCCGTCCCATTTTATTTGAACCATTTCTAAAAAAAAATTGTCCCAAAACATTTGAGTCATTTACAATTTTTTACATGTATTTTCACTTATACCCCTTATACTTGTATTTCCACTTTTTAGAATAATTATTACTTGCACTTAAAAAGGGTTTAGGGAGTCCCAACAAGGGTAATTTGGTAAAATTAAGAGTATCTCTCATTCATTTTTATATTTTCCTTAATATGCGTGTTTTTTGCAAAAAGTTCAAATAAAATGGGACGGAGGGAGTATAGAGTAAATAAGGGTAATCTTGGAAAAAAAAAATCAATGTCATTGATAATTGCAAGAGAGTCTTATAAAAAATGATATATTTTTGTAAAACTAGCTCTTATAAAAAGAGACGGAGAGAGTATACACTAACAACTAGTCAAAGTAATAATACAAAATTATTCCATTAATATTGAGTCAAAGTGTATATGTACGAAAAACAATTAAGTCAAAGTAATTACATATTGGTCAAAAATATATATAGAGTAAAAAAAAAAATATAATACTACATATTGAGTCAAATAAATAATAATATTATATCAAATAAAACAAATCATATTAGATTATTAATTAATTAATATTCACAAAGAAGAAGTCTCTTTAATTTTATTATTGTAAAAAAAGTCTCTTTTAGTTTCAACAATTAATATATATTTTAAAACTCTCTTTTATATATTATGTTCAGCATTTGTCAAAAAAAATATATTATGTTCAGCAGTATGTATATAGTAGTATACGTATATACAATACAAGCAACTAAATCATATGTTTCAATACGAACGTATAACAGTTAAATTATTGTGCAAGTATGATGATCTCAATCTCCAAAATTGTGCGGTCAATTTTTATTTTATTATTATTTTTTTTTGTCAAGTAGCCTAGAAATTCCACCTTAAAGGTGAATAAGTGGAGTGTCCCGGGCTCGAACCCGGGCTCCTGCACATATAGTGTGATGTCTCTACCAACTGAGCCAAGCTCACGGAGACCAATTTTTATGTTACTAAGGGTTATGCTAAATAGTGATTCCGGGCACTTGTTAAGCATACCAAAAAGGAAAGGAAATAAAAAAAAAATTAATATTAAGAAAACAACTTTTTAGATTTCCAAAGTGTTGAATGCACATATTTCTAGACAAATTTTCTATTTTAATATGTTTAATCATTGCCCCGGAACACTGTTTAGCATTTTTCTTATTGTTTTTTGTTCCTTACAATTTAACAATGGTGAAGACGATCCTGATTTGCTCTTTCCGAAAAGAGTAAGGGTCTCTTTGGCTAGCCAAAAAAGCTAGCTTATAGCTTATAAATTAAAAGACCTGTTTGATAATATATTTTTCTGTATGAGCTTATAGCTTATTTTACTGACTTATAGCTTATTTTCCAGATGTTATTTTAAGCAGCTTATGAGCTTATAGCTTATTATATTTTCTTCCATTTTTACCCTTTATTATTTTAACTAATGTTCACTGTTACCCTTTTTTATTTCACTTTAAAATAAACCATACCTTTTTTTGGCTACCTGATAAACCATAGTTTTTTTAATAAATATAAACCATACTTTTTTTTAATAAACCATGCTTGATCTTTCATTATTACCTTATGACAATTTTTACGTGAATATAAACTTTATGTATGCATTACCAAAATAAAAACCTTATGTATGCTACTCACTATAAAAAAATAACGTTACTTTATATAAAATAAAAAAATAACCTTGTTCAGTTTTATAAAATAGTCTAATAATTATTGTTTTGGACCAAAACATAATAATAAACCATACTTTTTTAATCTTGTGAAAAAAAAACCATACTTTTTTAATAAAAAAGTGAATAAGAAACCCATAATTTTTTGAAAATAAAATTTCAACCAATAACAATTAGTTTAGTATTATAAAAAATATATATTATATGAGTACATTTAATTTTTAAATTTTAAGTATATTAAATATTAATTTGACATAAATTTTATTTTGAATTAACAATACTCTTTTATGTCATTTTACATTTATCAGCTAGTTGAACTGCTAATATTACCAAACACTTCAATTAACTTATCAGTCATCAGCCATCAGCTATCAGCAATAAGCTATAAGCTATTAGCCATCAACTAACTTATCAGCAACCGTTAATTTTGCCAAACAAAACTTAAATGTCTACATTGTAAACAACATAGGGTGCGTTTAGCCTGGACAAAAAGATCAATTTGCCCATTTTGGACCTATGGAAATGACTGGGAATAATATATTAATCCAGTCAAAAGATTCTTTTAAGCAACACATATTGTAACACCATATTTTTCCCATTTAATATTTTTTAAAGAAAAACAATATACACCCTCCTCCTTCTTCATCATTGTAACTGCCACTTCAATATATACCCTCCTCCTTCTTCATCATTCATTACCACTCAACAAAAACTTTATTCTTCTTCCTCCGATTCATTCACCATTCAAAACTCTGATCTAACGGCTCTAATCTCCTCGTTTCTCTAATCATGCGACCAGGGAAAGGAAATAACAACACGAAGAACATATAAATAAATAAAAATGATCTGGAAATAAAACGATTTGGGGATTTTCAATCTGTTTAACTATAGGTGTACTGAGGATTTGCACTTTACTTATAACGCGCGTTTGTAGCGGACAGACGTGGTTTAACAGTAAAAAATATGTTTGGCTCTGGATCTATGTAAATCGATTCTAATCCAACCCAAACCACGGTGGACCTGAAGCTAGGATTCGGAGCTTTCACGTTTGATTGAATCGATTCTGAAAATCTAATTTTGTTTCCCAAAGCCATTTTCCATTATTGCCCTTATAAGTATCTACGAAGAACAACAACTTTGTTTGCTGTTCAAAAGGAAGAAGCTAAAGAAGAGAAATCGGTGCCACATGGAAAAACATGCTGCTTCCAACGATGGTATCCCGATTTGATTTTTACGGCGAGTCGGTGTATCTATTTCTACGACGATATTTTTTGTGATAACGAATATGATACAGAGTTTTTTATTTTTTTATGCGGAATATGACACAGAATTGGAAGTGAGATATATCATAATATTTGTTTTTTGGTGGGCAAAAGGGGCATAGCCCCTAAAAGAAATTAGAAACCACGAGAAAAACTAATACAAGCATAATCAGCCCAAAGGGGCAAAGAAATAAAACTAGGAACAACATTAAAAATTTTGAAATCTATATTCAAGGATAAACCATGCTCAGACGATCAGCAACTTGATTCGCTTCACGGAGAACATGACTCCACTCAATTGAGCTGTCATTGTGATGAATCTGATGCACATTTTCCACAAGTGTACGTAGAGGATGAGTGTTGGGACATCCATCTTTGAGTAACTTTATGGCTATCAAGGAGTCTGAATACACTTTAATCTTCCGAAATCCTTTCTCCCAAGCTAGTTTGAGTCCATGGTAAATCCCCCACAACTCTGCTTCGAGAACTGACACATTATGTAACCTTGCTGCAAACGCGACAAGAACGCAGCCATGACTGTCACGAAGAGTCCCTCCACACGCGGCATTACTTCCTAGCTCCACCACCGAGCCATCAGTATTTAAAGCTACCCAATCTCGCTCAGGAGCTCTCCAACTAATCCCCTCCATCGAGATATCGTTCCTTTGTTGTTTGTTAATACTTGACATAATATCAAAACTATTGTTAATAGCACTAACAGTAGCCAAAACCTTGTCTTTAAGTTTAGCACTATCGTGTATTGCATTATTAAAAACATGATCATTCCTTCTCCACCATAGAATGTCAAGTGTCACACCAAATTTGAGACCCCAAATTCCATTTATTGTTACAGCTCCTGAAGTTAGATTATTACGCAACCAGTCTAACCAATTTTGCTCTCTAAAAAAGTCTGACCCGATGCTAGCACCCAACCTCAACCACACCTCCTTCACTTTCGCACAGTCTCTAAATGCATGGAAGAGGGATTCAGATCCGAGATTACACAAGGGACACAAAGTTGATTGAGTCATCCTACACTTGCAGCGCATCTCATTAGTGAGTAGACATGACTTACCGAGTTTCCAAAGAAAACATTGAATTCGATGAGGGCCCTTCCAATTCCAAATAACACGATAAATCTTAGAAATTGAGTATTGGGCCTAACTCATCCTCTCAAAACCGGCTTGTAAGGTGAGGATTGCCTCTTACTTATAAACTCTTATTCAGGCCATCTCATATCCGATGTGGGACTTCTTAACACACCCCCTCACGCCCAGCACTATTGGGCTTGGTGCGTGGATATAAACGGTGGGAGGCCCGATAGCGGGTGGTCCACACCCCCTCACGCCCAGCACTATTGGGCTTGGTGCGTGGATATAAATGATGGGTGACCCGATAGCGGGTGGTCCAATGGATCTTAGAGAGGCTCTGATACCATCTTAGAAATTGAGTATTGGGCCTAACTCATCCTCTCAAAACCGGCTTGTAAAGTGAGGATTGCCTCTTACTTATAAACTCTTATTCAGGCCATCTCATATCCGATGTGGGACTTCTTAACAATAAATACGATGGCTAGCGACAATATCATAACCCGCTAAAGAAGCATAAGCTGAAGCAACAGAAAAGGAGCCATTACTTGTAAGACTCCATGCTATAGCATCAACTCCATTATTTGGATGAGGAGGTGGAACATTTGAAATATTCACAATAATGTGCGCAGGGAGGAAATTAGAAATCCTACGGATATTCCATAAACCAACATTGTCAACATAATTTGCCACTACATGGTTAGATTCATACCTTGGTAGGGTATTTAGCACATAATTAATTAGTGGCAATGCTGTAGGTGCCCAAGAATCATTCCAGAAACTAACTTCATGGCCCGAACCTAGTCTCCATACAATCAAGTTTTTAAAATCATCCCAAACAGTGCACAAGCCACGACAAAAGTTACTACCAGGCTTCATTGTGTTAAATCCCGGTAAAGTAAGATTTCCACCATTATATTTTTTACGGATGACAGCGGACCAAAGTTGTTGTGGTTGAGTACATAACCGCCAACCAACTCTCATCATATAAGCCAAATTCATTTTTCTTGTACTCCGAAAACCCAGCCCCCCCAGCTTCTTCGGATAACACAGAGAGGTCCAGTTAACGAGATGTGGTTTTCTAGTTTCTTCTTGATCACCCCAAATGAAACCTCGGCACCTTTTATCAATTTCATCGCAAATACCGACCGGAAGCATAACTATCTGCATGACATATGAAGGGAGAGCTTGAATAACTGATTTAGCAAGTGTAACCCGGCCTGCAAAAGATAATGTATTCGCTTTCCACGTACTCAGACGCTGGTTCACTTTATCTAATATAAATTGATATGTCTACTTAGTCACTTTTTTATGGAGAATAGGGACACCCAGGTACTTCCCAAGATCGTCTGTAGCTTGAATTCCCAGCAAATTGCTCAATTCCTGTTTCTTATGCCACCCAACATTTTTAGAAAAAAAGACATGATATTTATCTTTACTAACCTTTTGACCGGAGCTACTGCAAAACAAATCGAGGATAGCAGACATATTCTGAACTTGTTCCGTATTAGCTTCAGCAAATAAAATTAAGTCATCCGCGAATGCTAAATGAGAGATGGCTGGTCCTCCTCTTGTGATTTTGATGGGCTTCCAAATATCATGAATAACAGCAATGCCAATCAAATGGAACAGACGTTCGATGCAGAGCACAAAGAGATACGGTGATAACGGATCGCCTTGACGGATACCTCTCCCTGGTTGAAATTCATTTAAGGCTTCTCCATTCCACAACACCTTCATTTTTAGAGAGGAAACACAATGCCAAATAATATCAATCATTTTCTCTGGAAGACCAACATCAATCAAAGTATCCTTTATGAACTCCCAACTCAGACGATCATAAGCCTTCTCGAGGTCAATCTTAACTGCCATCCATCCCACAGTTCCTGTTTTCTTTCTCATAGAATGAAAGACTTCTTGAGCCACAATAATGTTATCTGCACTTTGTCGAGAGGGGATAAAACTACTTTGCCAAGGTCCTATGAGCTTTTCCATACAACCGCGAAGTCTTTGGGCCAAGATTTTTGTCACCGTTTTATAAGTCACATTACATAGACTTATAGGACGGAAATCCTTCATACAAGTAACTACATCTTTCTTAGGTATTAAGGAAATCAAAGTGTCGTTAATATCCTTAACCTTCGATGGATCTTCAAAGATAGAAAGAATTAAAGAACAAAAATCCTCTCCAACAATATTCCATTGAGATTTGAAAAATATAGCTTGAAAGCCATCAGGCTCAGGCGCTTTAAAATTACCAAATCTCTTCACTGTCTCAAATATCTCTAGTCTACTCACATCTCTAGCCAAATCATCCACCTGATTAGGTTCAAGAGGTGGAAATGTACCTAATATGCCGAGAGGAGAGTAATTATTTTCGCCGTAAAAAATATTGATGTAGTAGCTTGAGACATGTTCTTCCAACTGATGTGCCTCATTGATCCACCTTCCATCATCATCTTTTAACATATCATAACGATTACGTCTTCTCCGTATAGTCGTTACTCCATGAAAATATTTAGTATTTCTATCTCCGAAACTCAACCATTTGGCTCTCGATTTTTGAAACCAAAGGATTTCTTCTTGTACAAGAATCTGCTCATATTCTAACCAAGTAGTGCGAATCTCGTCATCCCATCTGTCATTAGAAGACCATCTTTTTTTATTATCCAGCCACTCCAAATGTTTCAATAGTTTACGCTTCTTATCATGAATCCAACCAAAAACTTCTTTATTCCAAGCTTAAGGTCACATTGAAGCTTTTTCATCTTTAAATTCCACTGGCTGTCCTCACCTTGCCAGCTATTTCTCACACAAGGTTCAAACTCCTTATGCGTAAACCAACAAGCTTCAAAGCGAAACGGACGTCGTTGTCGATTACTTTGCACATACTGATCAAAAGACATCATGAGAGGTCGATGGTCCGACTTCAAGAAGAAGAGGTGTTGGATATAGGCGGCTTGGAATCTCATACGCCACTCTAGGTTCATAAAACACCGGTCCAATCTCACTTGAAGGTTTCCTCTTTTCCAAGTGAAAGCGTCGCCTTGGAAGCCCGCATCGATGAAATTGCAATTTTCCACCACCTGTCTGAAACGACCTCTATCTCTGTGGTTATAAGACTCAACGCCTCCTTTCTTTTCATGGTCAGCTAGGGTGCAATTAAAATCACCTAACACTGCCCATGCGCTATTCATGTTATCTGAAATCGTTTCCAAATCATCCCACAAACTTTGTCTACGTGCAATATGAGGACTCGCATACACCACCGTTAGAAACCACGGTGTTTCATGCTTCCAGCTAATCTCCATATGGACAAATTGATGTGAAGATTTTATAACTTTAACCATCCAAACATCACTGTTCCATAAGCACCAAATTCCTCCAGCATGTCCAACAGCATCAACAATAAAGGAGTCAGACAAACCAATCCTCTTGGCAATTTTCTTAGCTTTATTACCACTCACATGTGTTTCCATTAAAAGAATAAAATTTGACTTGCGATCTCTAATCATATCTTTCATCAAATTAACAAATCCCTTACCCGCTGCTCCTCTACAGTTCCAGCTTATAATATTCATTGGGAGAGGGTTTGATTGTTTGGCAACTCACTGCCACTGTGTTCTTGACTTTCTTTACCTTTATTTTCATTTTCACTAGGCAAAGGGGCTAGTTGTCCTGTATCCATGATCTTTCTAATCGGCTCCAAGGTATCATGCTCGGACCTAGTGCTTGTGAATGGCAAGCCTGCACTCCAACCAGTAGTGCCTTTTTTTTCAATTTGGATTTGCTTTATTTTCAAGAGGATAGGAATCTCTTCTCCCTTCGATGGTTGTTTCTCCTGTTCCATTAATTCCTGGGCCAAAATCTGATCCACATTCTTTGATATTTTGAATTGTGGCACACTATTCTTTTTAAAGTTAGTTTTGGAACTCAACTTGAGTTCATTCTTTTGGCTCACTTGTGGGTTTTTTCCTCCATTATTATTCCTTGTTTTACTTGGCTTACCCAAACTGTCATTGAATCTGGTTAGTCCCACAAATGTTTTGGATTGATTCAGACTGTTTTGTTTGAACGTTGCGGTTCGAATTCCCTCTCCCTCCTTAGTTGCATGCTCTGTCTGATCCTCTTGCTGATTAGCAGCACTTCTATTTGTGGAATGAATTATCTTGTGGTTCTCTGCTTTATTATGATAATTTCTTTCCTTTTTTTCATTATTTTCTTTATTATTGGAATCAATCTCTTCATTAGTAGGTAATGATTTCTTTCCTGAATTATCTTCCCCTTTCTTCGGCCTAGAACGACGCTTAACAATCATCCAAGGGCCGTAATTTGCATGGTCTTCTTCCTGTGAAAGAATTTGGGCCGGTGGTGTATCAGTCTGCGACGGCGTGCTTTGTGATGTTGCTTTTTCACCCTGTGATTTGGAACCCTCTTCTAGATTAGCCTTAGCATCATTCTTGTGTTCATCATCTTGATTCATACTTTCTCTGTCATGTGCTCTACAGTTTTCTTTTTTATATCCAAATTTTCCACATTTGAAGCATATGGAATGCAGGCCTTCATACTCCAAGTAAATACGATGACCTCGAATGACTATATGTGTTGGCAAAGATTTCTCTAAATCCATCTCCACACATATACGAGCAAACTTACCACGAGAATGTATTGATGTAAGTCTGTCCATTTTAAGGAAAGTACCCACCGAATTACCAATTCTCCTGAGAAAAGTGTCATTATAGAGTTCTATAGGGAGCCGCAGGATTCGCACCCATATAGCCACTTTACGTGAAGCTTCAGCATTTAAAAGGAACAAAGGTCTCCATCTTTGGACTATTAGTACATGATCAGCCACCATCCATGGCCCCTCAAAGAGAGTATAACACCCCATATTGATTTATCTAGAATATCAACCAGAGTATACATAACTGGGTCGGGATACATTAAAATTACAGAATAAATTTTATACCACACAACGGAGCCTAAGGAATATATCGACAAATACATGAATTAACTGAACTGAATAAACTGTCATAATGTAAATTTCATTAAATTTACATCAGAGCCAGGGAAACTAATAAAATACATGTATTGTGATATAATCCTAAACAAGAATTTCTAAAGAGGGAAAACAGATAAGCAGTCAAATAAACTCTCGTTAGCTTCACTAGTCCATCCAAACCACGGCCTCCAACACGAACAACCTGCTTATCTGAAACAAAATGTGGGGGGTGAGACAGTCACTTCGTCTCAGTGGTTCCTTCTACCTAAGTGTTAGAAGTCATGCTTAACCTGTCTGTCAGCTGATCTAATCATATACATAATTCTTAACATAACTTATAATTAGTGTGTAACACACAACAATTATCGCATTCATTTTACAGGAAGCTTCCGAGGTGAGTATGTCTCGGAAGGTCCACTAGGATGTTCTCCTCTTTGGGATGTTCTCCCCTCACTTTGGGATGTTCTCCCCTTATCATTGTGGCAATAATATACACCACGCCGGCCTTACTCACACTTATTTACTTAACTTATCGGATTTCTAATAATATATGAAAATCCTCATATAGCTTAATGTTATACTGCATGGTGGTTTGGGATTAACCACTAACTAATAAATTGCACTAGTTCTGATACTTAACATAACACCATCTCGGGGATCTGCAAAATTAGTAATAGGATTTCATGCATATACCCTTCAATTGTACTTTCTTTAAACCTGTTTCAAGTAGTATCTAGTGCTAAAATCATGGACAATGGTTACAAATCATACTCGTACGAATTCGGGGATCATTCAGGCCTTAAAACATGATTTTTCAATGTACATGGCTTGGGTAAATTGATTTACTAAGAGGGTAAATCGATTTACCTTGTTAAAAGATTGGATTTTTCATGAAATTTGGTTTCCAAAGCAAAGTTTAACACAGCCTAATCATCCTCAATTCGTACCAAAGTCCATAACCATCATCAATCATGTTTTTAACAAAAGACTAAGCATTAAGCAACGAAAAAGATTAACTAAAACTATGTACAATTTCATGGATTTTCTGTACTAAACACTAACTATGTAATATTCCTAATTCATAATCGAAATCCAAAATTACTAACTTAAGGGAACCCACCTCTTAAATTGAAGCTTGAACATTGCCACCGACATCTCCAGAGCTCGCCGAAATGCAGAATTTGCAGTTAAAGTACAGCAAACCCGTATTCAGAATTTCCTGCATAAACTCCATATCAGACCCTTAACTTCAAAATTGTCTACAGACCTCAATTCTAATCTAAAATTTACGAAACTTGTACCAAAACGACGGGAATTTCGTTAGCTTTCTAGAACTTCAAGAATCATTTAATTCAGAGTTACAGTTTATCCGCTACAGCCCAAATACCAGACACAGGTCCAAACAAAATTATGCAGAAACTTCATTACCTTCCCAAAATTGCTTCAGCTTTCCTTTAATTCCCTTAAAACTCCAGCTTCCGACAGCACTCTCACATGGCATAAGCAAGCAACAAGTTTATAAATGACCCCCAAAATCATGAATCTAGAATTTAGTAAATAAACTAAATCAAACCTATAGAAACTCACCTCTAGTTACTCTTGGAAATGATACTTGTTGGTTGATTGAAAATGGTGAAGTCATAGATAAATCTCTAAAGCTTGAGTTCCAATTTGATTTTCTTAAAAACAGCCCCAAAGTTCCTTGAATGGCATAGGACACTTACTATTGTATTAAATCACCCTTCCAAAGCCTAATGTCTACATGGATTGCACATTCAACTCATGTTGGTATCAATGGTGAAATTTGGGAGGGAGAGAGATGGCGTGAGTTGGGAGAAGAGGGTTGAAGATTTAAAGCTCAAACCTTACTCTAATTGACCTTAGGAACATATTTAGTGGATTGCATGCTTGTTTTAGGTTCAATATGGTGAGTTTTGTGTAATGAAGAGAATGGGTTTTAAGGTTATGGTGGTGAGGTCGTGAGAGAGAGAAGCTAACTTCTTGTTCTGATTCTTTGAAAATGAAGAGGGTGGAAGCAAAGTCTATGGTCTTAATCTATCTAAGTAATGCGTGGGACCCACTAGGTTTAGTGTTTTGTTTCATTTGACAAGTTTCCCTTTATTTAATCCAAAAACACTTCTAATCTTTATTACTCCTAGTAATTAAAACTAGTAATTGAAGTGGGATATTACAATCTACCCCCCTTAAAAGAATTTCGTCCTCGAAATTCGGAAACTTCTTCATTTGCCACCATGATACACACATTTACTTCTTTTCTTCAACTCATAACTAGTTATCAGTTGTGATTCAAAGAGTCTCTAATTATCATGTTGTACCACATTAGCCGTCTGAGCACTACCATTGGGAGTCCTTACTTACACATTTCATGGTTTCGAATCCTTAACTTAGATCCGCTAATACAATTCTTGGATACACGCCTGTCTTTTATTAGCCTCTTCACGTTACTTTTTCTAAGTCCAATCACTCTGGGCACATCAAAATGTTCTCTCTCTCTACCCTTCATATCCATGGGTTCAAACGTTCACATATGTGTCTTACTCACCACGTATTCGTTTAGTCGTCTTACAGTCATCCACATTCATTCCTTGAAATAAAACTTTCCTCTCTCAATAATTGTTGACCTAAAAGTCAATATGCTAACTACATTCTTAATCAGTTCCCTGACGCGCACTTTGATTATGGATTTGTTCACCACTATCCTTTTATCTGCTTAATTGCGGCTAGATTTTCAGATTCTCCGACACCATTACCTCCTCGATAGTGGATTGGACACATCCTACTTCTCAACATTCAAGGATTAATCTTGTATGATTGTCTGCTTACTTTCCTTTGCTTCGTACTCCGCTTCACGGTTACTGCTGACTCATTTCTATGTCTTTTATGGATCTTTTCTTTCCGTTTCTATTCTCTTGCCTCTTCCGTATTCATGCCTTAAAGTTGTTCTACTAGGTGTAATTCTGGTTATTCCACCTTACACTTCATCGCTTCTCCTATATCGGGGCACTTCAATTTAAAATCTGGGTCATCTCGCGCTGTTAGTCGCATCACCGCCCACCTAACTCTTTTCTTGAACCTTGAGGGCTTACACCATGACAATCTGAAACATTCTCAACTAAATCACACTCCTCAAATTCTTCATTTTATAAGTGCCACCACATCCCCTTCTTCATCAATATACTTCCATTGTGGTGATTGAGTTGGTTCGACAATAGTCTTCGTTTCATCTACCGATATTATTCACGGGTTGGGGTCTACTTCAATTCCTAACTTCTCACCAACCATCTTGTCGTTTAATGTCTCTTTTACATTCTCATTGCATATACAACCACTATTCCATTGGGACGGTGTCTCGCCTGGTTTCCCATGGAGATTAACAATGTAAGAAATTTCAAGTTGGAACATGTTTCGAGTCTTGAGACCGGGGTGATTCTATTGAATGACTTCTTTATTTCTTCATTTTCCAATTGCACTTAGGCTCACATTACCTGATCCTTTACTACTGACAATTCTCACGAACAAGAACGGTTCCGAATCTTTGCTAGAAACAGATGATAAGATCTTACAAGTAAGGGTTGGCTGGAATGGTTGAGTTATTGGCTGAGAGGTTCAAGTATGTTGAGGTTTAAGGCGGCTTACTGATTTTAGAACTGTACGGGGTTACTTGGTTTTGAATAGTTTAGGAAAAATGTTGATTAGGTCAACAAGATAACTGAAAGACGAGACCAAGACTATTCATTACTCTCTCGATTAGTAATCAAACTTCAAATGGGTTGGATCGGTACAAAATTTTGTAATTTGAATGGTGTTGCCTGACTCTTGTTCACAAAATGGCGCTAATTAACCGGCTCACCAGGAACACTTATAGATTTCCAAGAAAACAACCCATTGCTCATAACAAGCAACCTCAGACTTATACTGATCTAAACAAATTAGTAACGATGAATTGAAAGGCTGATGACATTTGTCAAGGATACTTGGGATAATTTTCTACGGTATTAGTTTGATTTGTTGATGCTGATGGAAAGAGATTATTCGTGACTTCGACGAATTCTTATACTGAACCTAACTGATAGGTCTTAAAACATCGAAATAAAACATTCATCTAGGAAGAGGTCAGACGGATTAAGGAGAACTTTCGTTCAGGTTACTCTAAAGTTTACTAGTTACGAATCCAGCACTACATGACTCGATAAGTTCAAAAGAAGTCAGGTTCACATAAATGAAGAGATAACTCACACATCAGGGTTCACATGTCCCATAAAGCTAATTGATTGTTTCCTTCTCAACTTACACTCCAATAACTCAGAGTTAAGGGGGTACACCGTCTCCTTCTGACAATCGTTAAATTCCAACTCCGACGGTTCACTCAGATGGACTTCCAGTAATAAGCCAAACACTGTCGTCTATCGACCTCACGCTCAACACATGCAATTATTGGTTGGTATCCTCTGACTCTCATGCACTGCATTCTTACTTACGACTTGGGTTCAATCGCCTTTATTCGGTATGTCTTCTACTCTACCAGGATTGCCTGGTATTTCTTATAATTCATCCTTCACATCTCGCTCAACCTCTTTACAACCTCGACTGCTAATACTACAGGGTTACATTTGTGCTTCTGCTGCCATGACCGATATCTCAATTTTGGTTCACGCAGTCACTCTACATAGTGCACCAAATAATATTGTAGTCACTATCTACTCTATTACCTTTATTATTGTGTAAATCGGCATCATCGCCATTCACCCGTTGACGTCAGACTTGTTCATCCATCAACCCCCACTCTTACGTCACATCTCCATTTATTGTCGTAAGGTCTCTCTTACGCATACATTCCCCGAGCAATAGATCAGCTATTGGTCTACTTAAATCCTGACTCGTCATTCTGAACGAAACTATCACATTGTTTAATATTCTCTCAGTCAACTCAACTACGACATTTATCTTAACCTCCAACTTACGGCGTGTCACTTTAACCCGGTCTTGATACTGGTTCCACACTTCAACACAACTATTACTACTTCCATTATGGAAATTCATCCTACTTCTTACTTGGATTCCAATTGTCCTTCTCTCAATTTCAGTCCTTTACTAGGTGTTTGACTTTTTCGCGCCTACAACATCCGGTCATCTATACATACACAGTCCTGAATGGAACTTCCTGCATTCAGTACAGGTCTAGAACAATTGCATCTCATACGTCCGTGTCCATTTCCTCATCTTCTTTCTTTCTTCGTCTTAATCTAGACACCTTTACTTTCCTGGACCGCGATTGAATTAGGGCAACGTTCCTCAAAAGAGTCACTCGAGTCGCTACTAACATTTGTCCACGACGCATCTACGTCCTGCTTTGAAACATTCCAACATGTACGCAAACTTTACCTCTTCGTCTGCTGTATACCACAAGGCTCCAAAATTACGCTCCCGTATCCATCCAGCATTTCAGTCGATACTTTTCCTTACACATGAGTCTCCCTTTTCCCAGAGTACTTGAATCACCTACACACATCACCTTCCACTGGACATGTCGCTTACTACCGATATTAAGCCACTTATCATTCTTAAATTCTCCGCACCACTTGTTGGTGCTACATTACTTACTTTTATGGCCTCGATTGCTAAACTCCAACATTCACCTTCAGGGTTCTCCGTTTAAACCTTCTCCTAACTTCGAGTTTCCACCGCGCTCTTCACTCCCTGACCTCCTTGGTCCACTTCGGTTCTCAACTGTAATACCCTGCCTACCAAACACGATACTGAGTTGTACGGGCTCAGCACGCGCCGGTTTCAGCGTAAACGGTCCAGACTCCAAAGGGTCCATACTACTTAAAATTGAATTCTAATGATCCGCGACAAAGTCCGATACTGAATCGACCTGCTCTGATACCAATTATAACACCCCATATTGATTTATCTAGAATATCAACCAGAGTATACATAACTGGGTCGGGATACATTAAAATTACAGAATAAATTTTATACCACACAACGGAGCCTAAGGATTATATCGACAAATACATGAATTAACTGAACTGAATAAACTGTCATAATGTAAATTTCATTAAATTTACATCAGAGCCAGGGAAACTAATAAAATACATGTATTGTGATATAATCCTAAACAAGAATTTCTAAAGAGGGAAAACAGATAAGCAGTCAAATAAACTCTCGTTAGCTTCACTAGTCCATCCAAACCACGGCCTCCAACACGAACAACCTGCTTATCTGAAACAAAATGTGGGGGGTGAGACAGTCACTTCGTCTCAGTGGTTCCTTCTACCTAAGTGTTAGAAGTCATGCTTAACCTGTCTGTCAGCTGATCTAATCATATACATAATTCTTAACATAACTTATAATTAGTGTGTAACACACAACAATTATCGCATTCATTTTACAGGAAGCTTCCGAGGTGAGTATGTCTCGGAAGGTCCACTAGGATGTTCTCCTCTTTGGGATGTTCTCCCCTCACTTTGGGATGTTCTCCCCTTATCATTGTGGCAATAATATACACCACGCCGGCCTTACTCACACTTATTTACTTAACTTATCGGATTTCTAATAATATATGAAAATCCTCATATAGCTTAATGTTATACTGCATGGTGGTTTGGGATTAACCACTAACTAATAAATTGCACTAGTTCTGATACTTAACATAACACCATCTCGGGGATCTGCATAATTAGTAATAGGATTTCATGCATATACCCTTCAATTGTACTTTCTTTAAACCTGTTTCAAGTAGTATCTAGTGCTAAAATCATGGACAATGGTTACAAATCATACTCGTACGAATTCGGGGATCATTCAGGCCTTAAAACATGATTTTTCAATGTACATGGCTTGGGTAAATTGATTTACTAAGAGGGTAAATCGATTTACCTTGTTAAAAGATTGGATTTTTCATGAAATTTGGTTTCCAAAGCAAAGTTTAACACAGCCTAATCAACCTCAATTCGTACCAAAGTCCATAACCATCATCAATCATGTTTTTAACAAAAGACTAAGCATTGAGCAATGAAAAAGATTAACTAAAACTATGTACAATTTCATGGATTTTCTGTACTAAACACTAACTATGTAATATTCCTAATTCATAATCGAAATCCAAAATTACTAACTTAAGGGAACCCACCTCTTAAATTGAAGCTTGAACATTGCCACCGACATCTCCAGAGCTCGCCGAAATGCAGAATTTGCAGTTAAAGTACAGCAAACCCGTATTCAGAATTTCCTGCATAAACTCCATATCAGACCCTTAACTTCAAAATTGTCTACAGACCTCAATTCTAATCTAAAATTTACGAAACTTGTACCAAAACGACGGGAATTTCGTTAGCTTTCTAGAACTTCAAGAATCATTTAATTCAGAGTTACAGTTTATCCGCTACAGCCCAAATACCAGACACAGGTCCAAACAAAATTATGCAGAAACTTCATTACCTTCCCAAAATTGCTTCAGCTTTCCTTTAATTCCCTTAAAACTCCAGCTTCCGACAGCACTCTCACATGGCATAAGCAAGCAACAAGTTTATAAATGACCCCCAAAATCATGAATCTAGAATTTAGTAAATAAACTAAATCAAACCTATAGAAACTCACCTCTAGTTACTCTTGGAAATGATACTTGTTGGTTGATTGAAAATGGTGAAGTCATAGATAAATCTCTAAAGCTTGAGTTCCAATTTGATTTTCTTAAAAACAGCCCCAAAGTTCCTTGAATGGCATAGGACACTTACTATTGTATTAAATCACCCTTCCAAAGCCTAATGTCTACATGGATTGCACATTCAACTCATGTTGGTATCAATGGTGAAATTTGGGAGGGAGAGAGATGGCATGAGTTGGGAGAAGAGGGTTGAAGATTTAAAGCTCAAACCTTACTCTAATTGACCTTAGGAACATATTTAGTGGATTGCATGCTTGTTTTAGGTTCAATATGGTGAGTTTTGTGTAATGAAGAGAATGGGTTTTAAGGTTATGGTGGTGAGGTCGTGAGAGAGAGAAGCTAACTTCTTGTTCTGATTCTTTGAAAATGAAGAGGGTGGAAGCAAAGTCTATGGTCTTAATCTATCTAAGTAATGCGTGGGACCCACTAGGTTTAGTGTTTTGTTTCATTTGACAAGTTTCCCTTTATTTAATCCAAAAACACTTCTAATCTTTATTACTCCTAGTAATTAAAACTAGTAATTGAAGTGGGATATTACAATCTACCCCCCTTAAAAGAATTTCGTCCTCGAAATTCGGAAACTTCTTCATTTGCCACCATGATACACACATTTACTTCTTTTCTTCAACTCATAACTAGTTATCAGTTGTGATTCAAAGAGTCTCTAATTATCATGTTGTACCACATTAGCCGTCTGAGCACTACCATTGGGAGTCCTTACTTACACATTTCATGGTTTCGAATCCTTAACTTAGATCCGCTAATACAATTCTTGGATACACGCCTGTCTTTTATTAGCCTCTTCACGTTACTTTTTCTAAGTCCAATCACTCTGGGCACATCAAAATGTTCTCTCTCTCTACCCTTCATATCCATGGGTTCAAACGTTCACATATGTGTCTTACTCACCACGTATTCGTTTAGTCGTCTTACAGTCATCCACATTCATTCCTTGAAATAAAACTTTCCTCTCTCAATAATTGTTGACCTAAAAGTCAATATGCTAACTACATTCTTAATCAGTTCCCTGACGCGCACTTTGATTATGGATTTGTTCACCACTATCCTTTTATCTGCTTAATTGCGGCTAGATTTTCAGATTCTCCGACACCATTACCTCCTCGATAGTGGATTGGACACATCCTACTTCTCAACATTCAAGGATTAATCTTGTATGATTGTCTGCTTACTTTCCTTTGCTTCGTACTCCGCTTCACGGTTACTGCTGACTCATTTCTATGTCTTTTATGGATCTTTTCTTTCCGTTTCTATTCTCTTGCCTCTTCCGTATTCATGCCTTAAAGTTGTTCTACTAGGTGTAATTCTGGTTATTCCACCTTACACTTCATCGCTTCTCCTATATCGGGGCACTTCAATTTAAAATCTGGGTCATCTCGCGCTGTTAGTCGCATCACCGCCCACCTAACTCTTTTCTTGAACCTTGAGGGCTTACACCATGACAATCTGAAACATTCTCAACTAAATCACACTCCTCAAATTCTTCATTTTATAAGTGCCACCACATCCCCTTCTTCATCAATATACTTCCATTGTGGTGATTGAGTTGGTTCGACAATAGTCTTCGTTTCATCTACCGATATTATTCACGGGTTGGGGTCTACTTCAATTCCTAACTTCTCACCAACCATCTTGTCGTTTAATGTCTCTTTTACATTCTCATTGCATATACAACCACTATTCCATTGGGACGGTGTCTCGCCTGGTTTCCCATGGAGATTAACAATGTAAGAAATTTCAAGTTGGAACATGTTTCGAGTCTTGAGACCGGGGTGATTCTATTGAATGACTTCTTTATTTCTTCATTTTCCAATTGCACTTAGGCTCACATTACCTGATCCTTTACTACTGACAATTCTCACGAACAAGAACGGTTCCGAATCTTTGCTAGAAACAGATGATAAGATCTTACAAGTAAGGGTTGGCTGGAATGGTTGAGTTATTGGCTGAGAGGTTCAAGTATGTTGAGGTTTAAGGCGGCTTACTGATTTTAGAACTGTATGGGGTTACTTGGTTTTGAATAGTTTAGGAAAAATGTTGATTAGGTCAACAAGATAACTGAAAGACGAGACCAAGACTATTCATTACTCTCTCGATTAGTAATCAAACTTCAAATGGGTTGGATCGGTACAAAATTTTGTAATTTGAATGGTGTTGCCTGACTCTTGTTCACAAAATGGCGCTAATTAACCGGCTCACCAGGAACACTTATAGATTTCCAAGAAAACAACCCATTGCTCATAACAAGCAACCTCAGACTTATACTGATCTAAACAAATTAGTAACGATGAATTGAAAGGCTGATGACATTTGTCAAGGATACTTGGGATAATTTTCTACGGTATTAGTTTGATTTGTTGATGCTGATGGAAAGAGATTATTCGTGACTTCGACGAATTCTTATACTGAACCTAACTGATAGGTCTTAAAACATCGAAATAAAACATTCATCTAGGAAGAGGTCAGACGGATTAAGGAGAACTTTCGTTCAGGTTACTCTAAAGTTTACTAGTTACGAATCCAGCACTACATGACTCGATAAGTTCAAAAGAAGTCAGGTTCACATAAATGAAGAGATAACTCACACATCAGGGTTCACATGTCCCATAAAGCTAATTGATTGTTTCCTTCTCAACTTACACTCCAATAACTCAGAGTTAAGGGGGTACACCGTCTCCTTCTGACAATCGTTAAATTCCAACTCCGACGGTTCACTCAGATGGACTTCCAGTAATAAGCCAAACACTGTCGTCTATCGACCTCACGCTCAACACATGCAATTATTGGTTGGTATCCTCTGACTCTCATGCACTGCATTCTTACTTACGACTTGGGTTCAATCGCCTTTATTCGGTATGTCTTCTACTCTACCAGGATTGCCTGGTATTTCTTAAAAAGGTTGCACATTCATTGATTAGTTTTATTGCAATATAAAATTTACAATGTTCTTATTTTATCATGATTTCACTAAGTTATTTGTTTTTGTAATTTTTGCAGGAAAACTGATTTTGAGGCATGATGGATGAGCTTTTGATAGACATATGATCTCTTTTTATATCATGTTTTGTTAGTTTTTGGCTGGACATGTTTCTTTTGTAAATTAGTCAATTTCAAGACTATAAGCATTGTAATTGTATACTTTGATGGGACAAAATTATGCCGACTTAACCTTCATTGTAGTAATTGTATACTGTTATCCAAAGTTTCCAGTCAATTGGACATGTTTTTTAATTGTTGTTATGCAGAATTTTGTTATGACTAATTGTCTATAAACATTGTAAGCATAACATGTTATGCAGAATTTTGTTAAGACTATAGCATTGTACGCATAACCTGTTACGCAGAATTTTGCAAAGAAAAGAACTACTCAAAGAAAAGAATTTTGACAGCAAATAAACTTCATTAGATGAAAGAAATCAGAGGTACATCAGTATGGCTATTACAATGAATTGGGACATGCCCCAACCATGTTCTACAACTAACTTCTTTTGACAGATTAACTAGACTATGAGCTACAAAATTTAAACTACGCTTAACACAAACTACATGAGATCTATCCATCTCTAGCAAAAGCTCATGACAGTCTTGAATTATGTGATCAATTGCAGCTATAACATATCTTGAGTTGACACAATTAACTACCACTTCCGCATCTGAGAATGTGGTTACAGTGTTCCAATTGAGATGTTTTGCCATTTGTAGTCCCCATCAACAAGAATCGGGTCGACTATACTATCCCCTCTTTTCGGCAAGCTGAGAGCTCTACTGAATTGGTTTGATCGATAGCAACCAACCCCCAACCTGTACAGTCATTCAGAAAACAGCCGGCATCAACGAAAATTCTAAATGTATCAATATAGACAGAATTTGCCATAGTTAAAATAAAGAAGCTACTTTTCTTCTTCAAAATTACAACAGACATGCTATGCTAACTACTTGGCTAAAATAATGGTATAGTGGAGAGTGATAACTTCCAACAAAATAGATGCAAATTAAACTTCCTAAAAACTAGGCATATTCCACAAGACTAGGAATTACTATATCAGAAAATTTTAATACATCAGTAAACTCATATCAGTAATCACTAAACTCCTTCACATCTATCTTGATTCTTCAAAGAACACATCAATAATATTCTATTTTATTTTATTTTTGAACAGCCAACAAAGTCATTACCCACTAAAACTGACTAAATACAAAACAAAGAAAAGAAGAATTCAGTAGGAAAAACGCAGCACACAAACCGCAGGAAAAACGCATCATACTCAGAAAGCAAGGACCTTTCGCTGCTGCTGATAACAATGATTTTTGATTTATTTCTAAGAATCAATTAAGTTTGCGTTCGAGTTCGACAACGGCAGAGGTTGCAATAGAAACGATTGGGAAGCAGGGTTTGTGGGGGAGAGCTGCTTCTTTTTACGCAACACACTCATACAAGTTTGGGGTTTGTGGGGAAGAGGTGAGAAGAAGCAGATCTAGGGCAGAGGAGAGAACACAATGAGAGAAGAAGAAGCAGATCTAATACAAATTCTCTTACTGTGAATGTTGTGTTTTGTTTTTTCACAACCGATTAAACTGGTCATCAGGTAACTCATTAAAAAAAGAAAAATGCTAAATAGTGCACCCGGTGCACTAGTTAAGTACATAAATAAAGAAAATTTGTCTTGAAATGCGTGCATTCAATACATTGAAAATGTAAAAAGTTATTTTATTAACATTAACTTTTTATTTTATTTCTATTTTTAGAATGCTTAACAAGTGCATCTGGTGCACTGTTTAGCATGACCCTTAAAAAAAATGTGGTGATGTGGACCAATAAAAGATAGTGTGTTAAAAATAGTGTGTTAGAAGGTGTGTTGCTAGCATTACTCTTATCTCTTATTAATGATGTAGAATTTTAGACATAATTTTGTAATAAAAGGTATTTTTGCTAATTAAGTAATTAGTAATCATTTTGATGAAGAATGTAATACTAAAATCACATTATTTTTATAATCAAATTTTAATTTCCATTGGGCATTATAAATCAAATTCTTTAAGAGTAATATTTTATTAAATTAAGGGTTTGGGTGTTACAAAATGTCTACATTGTGAACAACATAACCAATCTTCAACTTGGTGTTCATTTTAAAGACAAACATACTGATATTGGGTATCAACTATTAAATTTTGGACAAACTTACTTCTTCACTTTTAAGATTAAGCCTTTATTAGAAAATAAATTATACTTTTGTAGATTTTCATGGATTAACGAATTTCATTACTTTGACATTTATATCGAAACACGAGATCAACATCAATGTGGTAAATAATGTCATTGGAAAATAGATAAATCTGGACCATGTACGATAAAGTCGGAGTCTTATGAATGCTATCCTTGGAATGCTAATGTTGATATAGAAGAATGGAGGCAACTTAGTGAAAATAAAAATATTTATAATTAATGTGTAACTTGAATGATATATTTCCGATTAAAATTATGTAGATTGAAGAATAAAAATGATGCAATAATATAAATAATCCTAAGTTTTGTTATATTTACTCTTAGAGATTAAAGATGCTAAGCAGACAGTATAAAAAATGTTTACACGAATAATCAATAAGAAATCATCATTCTTCCATGTCATACATAGGGGTGAGCATCGGTCGGGTTCGGTCGGATTCGGGCCGGAAATTGTTAAACCGATAAAACCCGCGGCCTATTAATTTGGACCCAATTCCGACCGTTTGTGTCTTCGGGTTGTTCGGTTTCGGGTCATACGGGTGACGGGTTCAACGGGTCGATTTTAACGGGTTAGATCGAAACGTTGTTGTTACATTTAAAACTTCATTGACCAAAAAATAATTTGTTTTTTGACAATTAGTTCAATATTTCGTACACATTGCAACAAAAGATACAATAAAAATGATGAGATGAAGTTAATTTGTTTCAAATTTTTAAATTCAATGACAATAATAAATAGTAGATGAGAAGTAAAAATTAAGATAAATCTAAAATATTATCTTTCACATCTCCTTTATCAACATATTACAAGCTAAAACTTGTAAAATACAACATTTTTCTCCTCTATCAAAGATAGATAAAATTAACAAAGTGAAGAGCATATGATATTAAGAGAGAGAAGAGGTGCTCGAAACTAGAAAAAAATTTAATTTGTATTTTATAAATTGTTCGGTCGGTTTTGGTTATGAAGAGACTGACTTTTAGAGACCCGCACCCGTCCGTATACAACCGTTTATGACCGTTTTTTTTTTACAATCATTGACCCGAGACCCGACCCGCACCCGACCGAATACTTCCACATGTTGACGGTTATGTCGGTTTCGAGTCGGGTTGCAGATTTGTGCTCACCCCTAGTCATACATGTAGTTTCAAAATAACCATATATGAGTGGGGTGATGTGGCAAGTTAGTGGAGTTTTATTGGATGTCTATGTAAAAATATTTTACATTGATTGTGCATATCTATTAAATCCTTACTCTTAACCATTGCAAATTGTGAGTTTTTTTTTTTTGTTTTGTTACAAGAGATAAAAAAAAGGAAAAAACAAACAGAAGGGGGTTACACCCTCAACACAGGCACACCCTCAGCGTCATCCTTAATCAAACTAGTTAGATCAATGGACGGTTCTGAAATCATCACTAGGGGAGAATTTGAGACAGCTCCCATCTTGCTAACTGATCAGCACACCTATTACCCTCACGAAGAGTATGTTCAATCGAAACATTTCAATGTCTACGTCTCAACTGTATAATCCTTAGTAACTCATTTGCAAAACAGTGATAAGGTAGAACACCCTCACTAATCATTTTGACAGCTTGCAGGGAGTCTGAGTAGCAAACAACATTCCTACAACCTTTGCTCCAACAAAGCTCCAAGCCATGAATAATTGCCATGATCTCAACATACAAAATATTTGGGTGAGTTGCCGCCCCATAAAAACCACCAAGAAAAACTCCTGCAGTATTGCGAATCAGTCCACCGAACCCTGCTGAATGAACCGATCCCAACAGACTACCGTCGACATTCAAACAAACAGCCCCTACTGTTGGGCGCTGCCAAACCACATAACGCCAGTTATTAGACCTGACCGAATCCAGCAACTGTGTATCAAACACAGCATCACAGAAGGACCTCAAGGAGTGGATTTTCGCAACACTATCCTGAATACTTTATCTAACTTCGTTGAAGAAGGAGTTATTTCTCGCACACCAAACGACCCACATAATAATTAAGATGATAGTGTCCTGTGATATACAAACATTTCTACACCAAGTGAAAAGATCCACACTATGTAAAGGAGGCAGAATGCGATCCAGTCCACAAGCTTTCCAAACACAAATCACATCAACGCATTGAAACAGGCAGTGTTCAATAGTTTCGGGACAAGATGAACATCTCGGGCAAAGGTTAGAGTTACAAACCCGGTGGTGGTGAAGCGTCTCTCTTGTAGGAATGGACCCATGAAACACTTACCAAACAAAGAATTGAATGTTTGCTGGGAGCTTACTTTGCCAAATCCATTTCCAATTCACATGGTTGTTAATAGGGAGGGGGGTTTAACAACCACTCGTATGCATCTTTAGTAGTAAAAATACCAGAACTTGAGTTCCGCCAGACCCACACATCAGGGAGATCCTCAACTAAACAAGGTTTTATTTGACATATAGCTTCTTTGACAAAATCTGGGAGGACGGTATAAAGACTCTGTATATTCCACTTTCCGTTATTCCACACCTCATTAATTTTGACCGTTGTGTCATGTATATCCACAAAAGGTACCTTGGAGCAAAGTTTGTCTTTAAAAACCCATGGGTCGTACCAAAAATTAGAATTCCCATCACCTATTTTCATAGTGAAACCGTCTTGGAGCATGTTCAAGGCTTTCGATAATGAGTTCCAAACTACCGAACCACCAGTTATCGACACATTAAAAATAAGTTGTCCTTTGAGATATTTTTCCTTAAATAGATTCACCCATAACTTAGATGGAGAGTGAAGGATTTCCCAAACAAGCTTACCTAGAAGCGAGACATTTTGCAGACGAGCAATACGAACACCAAGCCCACCAAAACGGCGTGGCTGGGTAATTTTGTGCCAGTCAACTAAGTGCATACCAGTGTCCCCCGTGCCTTTCCAGATAAAGCGTCTGACAGTTCGGTCTAAGTCATCGCACATACCTTGTGGGAGCCAAGTAATCTGCATATGGTATGATGGAAGAGATGAGATGACAGAATTAGCTAGAACCACTCTGTCTGGCTTGTTCAAAAGCCTGCTCTTCCAAGACGCTAGTTTAGAGCAAATTCTATCATAAGTATCATTGAAATCATGTTTGCGAGCTCTACCATTAAACATTTTAAAGCCGAGGTATTTTTCAAAGCGATCTGTGGCATGAACTTGAGATGACTCACTAATCCTATTTTGGATGATATTTTGTTTTGTACCAAAAAAAATAAAAAATCATGTCTACGAGCTCTACCATTAAACATTTTAAAGCCGAGATATTTTTCAAAGCGATCTATGGCATGAACTTGAGATGACTCACTAATCCTGTTTCGGAGTTGACGACACACCCCTGAAGATGTACAAAACTTAGATTTCTCAAAGCTAATTTTAAGTCCTGACAAACTGCAGAATCTGTCCAACACTTCTTTCACAACCCGAGCATGAGTCACATTAGCCTTTGTAAACAAGAGGACGTCGTCCGCTAAGAAAAGGTGCGAAAATTTAGTACCGTATTTAGAAATTTGCATTGGCTTCCAAATATCATCACTAACATGTTTATTAATCATCGCTCCAAGACGCTCCATACACAGCACAAAAAGATATGGGGACAAAAGACAATTTATTCATTTCTTTCCATACACAGCAAATTGTGAGTTTGAAATTTCTTTCTTTCTCTAAATTTTATTCCCGTTATTTTATTATGAAAAGTCTCTTTTATACGCTTTCATTTTGTTATACAAAAGACTAACTCATTTAAGGTGAAGATTTCCCACCTTCACTGCTCTTATTAGTTAGTTTCAGGTCATATTTTTCACATTATGAAATTTTTCTAATGCGATAAAAAAATAAAATTTGTTTGATATTCATCGAAATTGATCCACAGACACACTACTTATATTTGGATAGAAGATTCTTTCGAAAAGGGAATCAAAAAATAATTTATTCATTTCGATAGTTTTTTTTTACAAGATTTGTGGGTTATAGACTTCAAATTGTGTGATTTTATTAGAATCGGTGAAAAAATAGGATTTACTTGATATTACGCTATATATGTGTTGGATAGAAGATTCTTTAAAAAAGGAGATTAAAAAACAAATTATTCAGTTGGTAAGGACATCGCACATTATGTGCAGGGACCTGGGTTCGAACCCGGGTACGCCCAATTATTCACCTTTAAGGGGTGAAATCTAGCCACTAGGCTACCTGACCAAAAGAAAAAAATTTATTCATTTCGATAGTTTTATTTAGACTTAATTCAACATTTGGTCTCTTATGTTTATTTTGGATATCTAGTTGGTCCTTTATATTTTAAAAGTTTCAATTTGGTCCATAATATTTTCACATTTTGCATAAGTTGGTCATTTTCGTCAGTTTTGATGTTTCCACCGTTCCATTTGGACATGTGTCCACGTACGCAAACCGTCTACCACATGTGATAAAACTGACGAAAAAGATCAAATTGAAACCGAAACTAAACGTGATGGACCAAATTGAAACTTTTAAAATATAAGGGACCAAGTCGAAACTTAAAATTAACATAAGTGATCAAATGTTGAATTAAGCCTTTTTTATTACAATTTGTGTGGGTTATATAGACTATGAATTTTGGGATTTTTCTAATCTTGGTAAAATAATAGGATTTGTATGATATCTCACCTAAATGGATGCAGATTTGCTGCAGTCAGCTCTTTCTATCTCTCTCTACAGGTGTTTTTTTTTAATTTCTTTTGGACAAAACAATCAAATGGGGAATAATTGATTGAAAACAAATCCAATAGTTGGTAGAGTTTTGACTGCAGTCAGTCACTGCACCCATTTATGAATGCACTGAATCCTGGTCCCACCTAAATGGATCAACAACCACACCATATATGTGTATGAAGATTTTTCAGATAAAGGAGATAAAAAAACAATTTATCCATTTTGATAGTTATTTTACAACTTTTGTGGGTTTACAAATGTTGGGATATTTCAAATCTTGGTAAAATAATATGATTTGTTCGATATCACACATAAATTGATCGACAGACACATTATATTTGTGTTGGATAGAAAATTCTTCAAAATAGAGGATAAAAAACAACTTATTCATTTTGATAGTAATTTTTTACAATTTTCGTAGGTTATCAAAAACAAATTATAAGATTTAGTGGTGTAGAATAGAAAACGGGGGGCACTTTCCACCCGACTATTAAAAATACATATTGACTAATTAAATTTTGAATTTCGACTGCGGGAGTTATCCATATTTTCATATTTAATATTTTATCACGGGGATCATTTATTAAAAATTTTATTTAGCACGATAAAAAGTGATCTTCCATGATGAAAAGTGTATGTAGAAGATAATGATAATTTAACACGAGAGAGAGAGAGAGAGAGAGAGAGAGAGAGAGAGAGAGAGAGAGAGAGAGAGAGAATCTTAGTGGTATAATATAAAATGAAACTGGTAACATTTCTCACCCCGTTATTAAAAATACACATTGACTAATTAAAATTTGAATTTCGACTAAGGGAGTTTTTCCATATTATGTATCAATCGCACTTTCATTAGATTACATATGGCTGATAAAATGTATGAAAAATCTAAAATAATTTAATATAATTTTGATTTTTTGTAATGTATGCTATTTTAAACTTTCCATAACCTTCCTTCGAACTTTTTAAACTTTTCATAACCTTCGTTTGAACTTTTTTAAGAAACTTAATTTATTGATGTGAGTGGAGAGATTCACACATATGTTTTCCCATTTGGCGCTCACGCGTGAAGATTACTTCTTTGTGGTACGGTGAAAAGAAAATTTTTGAGAAGTCCATTTGACTACTCATTTAAAAATGAGTATAAAATTTATAATTATTTTTTGTTGATGAAGTCCTACAGAGTCCCGTGTTAAAGTTGTATTTTCATACTCAAATAAATTAAAAGAAATCAATCTCATAGACAATTGAAAAAACGTAGATAACTTTCTAAATAATATAAAATGGAAAAAAGACAAGACAACCTTCAAAAGAAAAATAACATATTGAAATAAATATTATTGAAAAAAATAAAAACTATCCATGTTTGATAATGAACCTAATGTAAATTTGTTATAAAGAGTCGGCACGAGATGGAAAAAAAAATTGGTATATTTTAATTTTATGGGTACGGTCCCAAAAAATCATAAGGCCATGAAAATTCAAAACATATTTTCCTTTGAGAATGAAGTTTATATTTATTTTATATTTATAGGATCACTATATAGTTTCGGGGATGAGATGAGATAAAGAATTAATCTATCTCATAATCGTGTAAAATGGGAAGCGAAGTAATACTCTTAATCTCGCTTTATTCTGTAACATCGTTCAATCTATATCATGCAAAATTTATCTCAATTTTACCTTAAAATTTTAAACCAAAATAGTCAAATAATATATCAAAATAAACATATAAATAATATTAAAAAAGAAAATAATCCTGTGCATGGCACGGGCTAACATACTAGTTATATACATTACGAGATTCATACGGAGCTCTCTCGTGCATTCTTTAAGAGAAAAAAAATCATACGTATCATTATTAGAGTTTCTACTTGTGTGGAGCTTTTAACACGAGGTCTATTATGGAAATCCCACGGAAAGCTATTTTTTTTTTTATAGAAAAAACAACCTTATTGTTTAAAAAAATTGTTGGATATATACAACTAAACTAGAGCTTCTATTTTTTGTGTGTGTCTTTTTTGTATCGAGTTTGTATTATTTTTTTTTCATTCAATTAGAATTTATTTTTTTAGAATCTATGATATTATATATTTTTTATGTAGAAATCTTTCTCTTTGTGCGGATTGGTATTTTTTTCATTTAGAAACTCTAATATTATTGTATATTTTAATATTGTTGCATAGGTGAAATTCAATTAAAACTTTTCTAATAATTTTTTTGGTAGAAATTAAAATATTATATTTTAATTATTAATATATATTATATTTTTAATGACGATAAATTTATTTAATCCATCATTAAATATTATATATTTTCTATGTAAAAACTATGTCAACACTTCGACTAAAATTGATTGAACATGTATATGTTATCCAATCATTCAATTACATGTTATATTTCTGTTTATTTGTTTTAAAATTTGATTGGACATGTTTATTTAAATCATATTTCATATTTTTTATGGGACCACTCATTTAAAATTTTATCTAGCACGATGTAAAGTGATTCCGTGATGAAATTGGTAGTAGATGATAGTGAGAACTGAGCACGATAATTTTAATGTAAATTTATAAAAGAAAAAAAAAATCATATTTCATAGATAAAAGTGAGAACTAAATACGAGAATTTTGTTGATATTCATTAGAAAATTATAAATAATTAACAACTATTTTTTTTCATGGAACGGGTATAGAGTTCTGTAACAGACACAAAAGACGGGTAGAATGAGAAAGAGAGTCTCAGTGGTGTAGAATGAAAAACAGGGATCATTTCTCACCCCACTATTAAAAAAAACACATTGAATAATGAAAATTTGAATTCCAAGTGTGGATCCATATTTTTATTTTTTATCATGGAGATTACTTATTCAAAATTTTATATAGCACGATGAAAGTGATTCTCATGATAAAAGTTTATGTATATGATAGTGAAAACTGAGCATAAGAGTTTTATTAATATTTATTAAAAAATTATATATATATATATATATATATATATATATATAGAGAGAGAGAGAGAGAGAGAGAGAGAGAGAGAGAGAGAGAGAGAGAGAGATCTATTAGTGTTGGAGAAATAAAAAAAGGGAAGAACTTCTAACCCCAACTATTAAAAATACATATTGACGAATTAAAATTTGAATTTCAACTACAAGAGTTATCCATATTTTCATATTTTATCATGGGGATTATTTATTCAAAATTTTATCTAATACGATGGAACACGATCCTCATGATGAAAAGTGAATGTATAAATGATAATGAGAACTGGACACGAGAATTTTATTGATATTCATTAGAGAGGGGGATCTCTCGGCTGTGTAAATGGAAAACGGGGACACTACAAGAAATATCATTTTTTGCAGCAACTTTTTCGCAGCGACAATTAAATTGTTGACAAAAACATACATATAGCAACAACTTATTTAAGTTGTTGTTATAAGTTAGTTTTTTTCTCAACAACTACGTTATCGCTGGGAAAAGTTATTTATCCCAACAATACTTATTGTCACCGCTAATAGTTTACTTTTTTTTATCGTGGTTTATGTTCCTACTTTTATGCGTAGATTTCTCTTAATTTAAATTTTTTTTGTTTCTATTTTTATGTTTTGTATCTTTTTTTTATCTTTAGAACTAAAATTACAATTGAGCGTAGAAGATTTGCAATATTATCAACTCTTTGAGGACAAATTAGATTTTTTAGTAATTGTTTCTTCTATATATTTTTAGTATATTATTATTGCCGCTAATAGTATAGTTTATTTTGCAACAACCTTGTAAAGTAGTTGAAAAACTACACAATTACTATTTTTTATGCGTATTTTTTGTAGGGTCCGCCCAACATATTGTCTGGCCTAAAGCAAACAATAAAATAAGGTTTTTTTATTTTTTCAAGATTAAAATAAAAAATTGTTATTTCAAAAATAAATAAACAAGGTAGAGTACAATATAAAAGTATAGTTCTCCACAATAAATATAAATGGATAAAATAAGAAAGCAAAAAACCATAAGAAAAATAATTTGGTTTTAAAATAGCATTTTTGCAAAAAAAGAGTAAAGACAGGGGGCCAAAATGCTATTTTGAAATATAAAAGGCCAAAATCGCAACTTTTTTAAACTTAAGGGAACAAAAGTATAATTTAGCCTAATCTCAATTAGCTGCTATAAGACTTGTAAACATGAAAATATTAAGATATATGTCACAAATTATATGCCCAGTAAATTGACCAAAACAATAAATGAAATGCAATTGTGGTTGAACCAATACACTTATAATTCTTCGTTGAGCTTAATTCAACCTTACAAAAAACTGATTTGTAAGGTGAAAGCTGCCCAAACTTTATAAACACTACATACGCTAGCAATGTGGAACTAAATCCACTCATTTACACCCAACACAATGAATGTGTTGGAGGCTGCAATGAAGGAAACCCAAATGCCACAATTAGCCAGTTAGAGGCGGACCAAAATGAAGGGCAGAATTTCCAACAAATAGCGATAAATGAAATGGATGCTGTAAAACTTGTGGAGACTGGTAGTAAGAATCAATGGTGTATATATTTTTTCGTGCAACCAATTTGAACCAAACCATGATCTAAACCAATACTATTCTTTGTTTGAGTATTAGCTAGCTTAATACAACTATACAAGAGAAAACTTATTCGTTGGGTTAATGAAAAAAGCCAAACACCTAACCAAAACTTGGAACAATATGGAGTTGGGTAACCCTGCAAATCATCCATACTGTACCCGGAATCAGACCATCACTTAGAACAATGGACGAAAATCCGCCAGGACAGTCCCACACAGCCGACAATTTGAACCGCACAAAATCTTCTATCGTAGTAAAAAAGAGTTGGTTGATCTCTAAGCAGGCGACCGATATGCCTTTGTGAACCTGAAGTTGGCATAGAGCAGCAACTTTTTCTTATGATGCAGCAGTTGCAACCTCTTCTGGCACCATTCCTCCAGTATTAATCCACTCTGTGAGCTGTCAGAAACAGTAAATTATTAAAAACGGGAAGATAGAGCAACATTTCTTGGTTCATCATAATAACCAGACCTCAGACAAAAATATATCTGAAAAAAAGTGCAAGCATAGTTCATCATTAATATTGATTTCAAGAACAAAGAAATTAGATATAGGACTGAACTCTGTTAAACCATATAAAAAAACATGACGTGTAGGTGTAGCCAAATTTTTAAAGATTGCAATAGAATACTAGAATATCCACACCCATATCCACATTTAAGAAAATGCCACAAACCCAAAACCACGTGTTGGTAGCAACTTTAATGTCATAACCACAACTAATAGATAGATATATACTCGGATATGAACCCAATGGAACCAAGGCTTCCCGCCCAAAAGGATCCCACATTACACTTTCAACTTACCACAACAACTTCAAGTGTCTTTTATATTACAATTAAAAACTTGTGTTAATAGAAATTTATTAGTTACATAAGGGCAAATTCATTTGTTAAATATATTGCATTTAAGCTTCTTTCACAAGCATATTTTCATGGAGATGTCCCAATTATTTTATTCTTCCACTCAGATTTCTTTTATAATTAAATAGAATTAAACTGAGTTTTATGTCATTCATATGTAATACGGGTGCGATACGAGTATGCGGAGACACCGAATTTTTGAAATTCAGGACACGATACAAATAAGTTAATAAAAAAATCGTTATTTGCATGTAAAATACTGGAAAGAAATATGCATTCATTAATATATACTCCCTCCGGTTTTGAATATAAGCAAAAAACAACTTTTTAGGTTCATTGAATAAAGCATGTACTTTTTAGGTTCATTGAATAAAGCATGTACCAAATACATGTTTTATTCAATGAACCTAAAAAGTTGTATTTTGCTTATATTCAACACCGGAGTAGTAATTATAAATATCACAATTTACAAAAAATAATACTTGTGATCAAATCACAAAGTGTAGAGTTTTCGTATAAATCATAATCTATCGGGGTATTTTCAGCAATAAATCAATCTTCATTCAGTAATTATATCTAAAAGATACCAGTTTTAACGGGGTATTAAAATTACGGCTAATTATAAAATACAAGAGGCAATAACATATTGCAGAGGTATGAAAAAGCATATATGGTACACATGCCCACAATTTTTTATTGGTATAATTATCCGTACCTAGACGATTAACCATTTGATGATTAAAAATCGTACTCATTGTGAGTAATTTGTACACACCTAATGTGTCCAATCAATTCTCATCCCTAACAATATTATAGTAAGATAAAGTTTCAAGACCTGCTGCCATGTGGTATCAACAGGAGGCTGCTGCCGAGCATCACCGTCATCAAAATCCAGAGTACCCCATAAGAGTGGAATCTGCACAGCAATAACTAAAATTAGGGTTTTTACTTTTTATAAAACAATTAAATATGTGGTAAGATGTTTACAAGATGCATATTCTTCAAGTTGAGTCGAACCGAAGGAAGGCGCGGATTCTTTGGAAATTTCCAACAACAACACCAAGAGAAGCCTACCATTTGATCAAAAAGCAATCAGAAATTGAGCACCTGAAATCCTGAATAACAGATTACTTGTGCAGGATGATTTTATATAGTATCTATGATGTATTTCTCATGTCCAGGCTATACCATCTACTAGTACTAGGTTTTTAATCTAATATAGAACTATAATTTTAAATTATCTACTTCATTAAATCATTTATCTGATACATTAAACCCCAGACAGTAATCCTAACTTTGTAAAATCCCATTCCTAACTTTGCATCAAATCCCACAAGAGCAATTTATTTATTGCAATGTCAGAGGACTTTACAATATTTACCGGACACATTAAACCCCAGACAGTAATTATGTACAATGTTTCTCATTCATTTGTCATGGTTGGTATGAAAACATTTTAACTCTACAGATATAGCAACAAATACATCCTCTGAATAAGAACTCTATGCTTTATCCGACAAATCAAATTCAATCAAGCTAAGAAGAGAAAATAATATAGAATTAAGATAGTGACTTGACAGCTACACATGCATTGAATTGAAGCTGCCTCTATCAGAAAAGCATATAGAACCTGTAATTTGGTGAATGGTTGAGAACATAAGGAAATGGTCATTTTACTTCACAGCTACACATGCATACACAAATAAACATAACATGCCAATAAACTGAAAATAAAACTACTGAGAGAAGTAAAAAAGCTAGGGTCAAAGAGAAAGTAGAAACACCAGCATATTATTGGAATTGCTGGAGCCTTGATAATGCAGTCTGCTGTTCCCAAGTTCTTGTGGAGCTTTGCTGTCCTGCATGATGTTTATATTATCAACAGGATGCCTTCCGTAGTGTTGAAAATCTTCTCCTTTTCAATTGTTACATGAATCCCTGCTCAGCTTTACTTAACTCAGAATATTTTGTTGGCTTTGTTATGCTTCTAGCAATATGGCTGGAAGATCTAAATTTGATGGCAGGGCTCAGAAATGTGTTTTCCGAGTTCAAGTCAGAAATTTGAAGTCATCTAAAGTGAAAGAGAATATTATTTATGGTGATTTTTTGAACAATGACAACAAAACATAGTAAATCAATTAGATATATTATTATAAGATATAATTAATACATCTACTAAAATTTGAAAATATAATTAATAATACGTCTAGGAGTTTTATATTTAGAGAAGAATAAAGATCCAAGCTCAGAAAGAAGTTGTCCTTTATTATGTTATTCACACTAGAATCAATACATGTCATTAACCATTCAAATGACCCTCAAATTTATGATCAGCCAATTTTTAACTAAAACTAAGCCTGAAAGACACTTATATGCTAAAAAACCTAATCATTTTGTTTTTGTTAAAGGCATGAATGATAAATCCAAGAAAAGCAGCAGCAGCCATAACAAAAATTGTTGACATTACAACCACCCCGCGGTCGGTCACAATGGCTCCATTTTGGATACGGTCCCCAGTAACTTGAAACTTGAAATTTCCAATGTTGAAACGTAAATCAACGTTGGATGCAACAGCTTGGACTGGTAATGGTCGGTCATAACTGGCAGCAAAATAGAGACGGTACATTGAGTATATTGTAGTCCAAGCTACAAACATAAGGGCATCCAAGGGCTGGGGTTCTGCTGGTTGTTCTGCTGTCGCATTCAAAGGTTGGGTTTCTGCTGGCCGTTCTGCTGGCCGTTCTGCTGGCTGTTCTACTGTCTCTGTATGCAACTGTGGCTCAGGATGTTCTACTGTCTGTTCACTAGGCTGCACAACAGCCTGTTCAGACACCAACTGCTGTTCAAGTAGCACAAGCTGTTCAGACAGCTGCTCAGTTAGCTGGTGCACAGTAAGCTTTTTAGACAGCTGCTGCTGTTCAATTAGCCGTGTGGTTCTCATGAGATTGTTTCTCATTATGCGAGAAAAATCTGACGGCCGGGATTGCAAAAAGACTCGTGTGCCCATGAGCTCTACAGTAAGGAGCGTACGATTTAGATGATAGAAAAAATAAAATTAATATAATGAAATGAATGGAAAAAGTCTTACCTATAAAAGCATGCAATGCAAGTACTTGGTCTTCATGTGATTGCCGTGGCAGCTGAGTTTGCGGTTGTGATTGCCGTGGCAGCTGAGTTTGCGGCTGTGATTGCCGTGGCAGCTGAGTTTGCGGCTGTGCTTGCAGCTGTTCAGGAAAAGAAATATGCGTGCCAGCAAATGGATCGTCCATACTAGTGAACCAAAAAACCTAATCATCATACAACAATAACAATGTAACTAAACTAATCAAACATTTACCATAAGTAATTCATAAATCAACTACTAAATCGTACAACTATTGTTATGTAACCTAATCATAACAACATAACTAAACTAATCAAAAATAACTAAACTAATCAAACATTAAATCGGCAACTAACGAAACCTAATCATAACAACATAACTAAACTAATCAAATATCTAATCATTTTCATAAATCCTCAACCACAAAAACCTAACTATAGTTTGAACAGAGTAGAAAAGATCTCACCGTGAAAGTGAAGTTTGAACGAGTAGAAGATATCGCACGGTGAAAGAGAAGTGATTGTGACGATTGTGATTGCGACGGTGACTGCAATTGCGATAAACATATTTATAAATCCTCAACAACAAAAACCTAACTATAGTTTAAACAGAGTAGAATAGATCTCACCGTGAAAGTGAAGTTTGAACGAGTAGAAGATATCGCACGGTGAAAGAGAAGTGAGTGTGGCGGTGAATGTGATTACAACGGTGACTGCAATTGCGATAAACATATTTATAAATCCTCAACAACAAAAACCTAACTATAGTTTAAACAGAGTAGAATAGATCTCACCGTGAAAGTGAAGTTTGAACGAGTAGAAGATATCGCACGGTGAAAGAGAAGTGAGTGTGGCGGTGAATGTGATTACAACGGTGACTGCAATGGCGAAATGTTCCGGTGATCGTGGCGGCGGTGATTGCGATTGCGGTGATTGCGATTGCGATTGCGATTTCGCAATCGCAATCGCAATCGCGTGGAACTGGAACTGGAACTGAAACCGAAGAGAAGATGAGACCATTCCCCTTTATATAACGGTTAGTCGCCGCGAATCGTATAGTAGCATCCTTCATATCGTCGTCCTTCAGTGTTTCGATGAACGCTTTTTTTTTTTTTTTCTCCTCTCTTTCTTCAGACTCTCGAAGGAATGAATGAAGTTTGCAAAATCTCTCTTTTTTTTTTTTCTCTCCATTTATTTAATTCTCGAGATAAAAACCATTCACATTCTTTTTTTCGTTTTGGTAGAAAACACAATTTTTTTTAATAATTTACCAGTCACCGTATTCTAAATTCTAATTTCATTTTTTTTTTAACCACAAAAAAATGTTAATTCTTTTTTTAAAAATAAAAACTCCATTCATTTCATTTCCACTTGGAGGACAACTATTCGTCTTCAATGATATGAATTACTTTTAGGTTTAAATACAGTTTTAACCTTTCAAACTTACAATTGTGCGATTTTAGCCTACAGTTTCAATTGTTTGATTTTAATCCCTTAAATTCTACAATTACTTGATTTTAGACCTCAAATTTTAATTGCTCGATTTTGACCCTCCAAGTTTATCCAATTTTGCATTACAAGTCTTCCGTTGACTTTTTTGATTAAAAATTGGTTGTGTGACCTTTAAAATAAAATAAATATTTAAGAAGAAATAAACTTGTTTTATAACATTTTTTAAAAAATGAACTATTATTTTATAACATTTTTTATTTTAAAAACATATTTTATTTATTTTTAAAATATTTTATTTTTATTTAGAATGACACATTAGTAATTTTTAGTTCAAAAAGTCACTGTGGTGCTAGCAAATGTAAAATGGAGTAAATTTTGGGGGCCAAAATCGAACAATTGAAACTTGTAGGGCTAAAATCAAACATTTGTGAAACATAGAGAGTTAAAATCAAACTATTGGAACTTAATATCAAGCAATTGTGCAACTTGGGGGTCAAAACTACATTTAAGTCTTACTTTTAACTTCTACTAATTCACATCATCTGGCAAGTGACGAGTTTGACCGAATAACTTGGTGGTATTTTTCTACTATACTATATACTTTTCATGTTAATCATTTGTCTATTATGAACTATAAGTATATGCACTTCTTGATTAAATATGTTTTGGTGTCAAACACCAATACGACACTAATATATTATAGAGAAAGACTTACATAGGCACAAACCCAAATAATATATTATAGTGAAATGGAGGTGGAGAATTCTTCAAAACGATAATTCCTTTTGGAAAGTGTTTTTGGCGGCGAAATATGGGCCTCAAGTCCGTCAAAAGTTGCATTGGATTGGTAGTGACGTCCATAACCGAGCATCGGTATGGTGGAAAGATATTTGTGGAATTGACATTAGGGAAGGTGAGAGTTGGTTTGCTCGTAATATGAGTCGAGTGATCGGAGATGAGACGTCGACTAGCTTTTGGCTCGATTGTTGGATGGGGACATCTCCCCTTTGTGTTAGGTACCAGCGGTTGTTCTCGGTGTCCTCCTTGAAGGATGGTTCGGTGAGTCAGTTTTGGAGGGAGAGGCCGAGTTGGGGTAGGGGTGAATGGGGTTGGAGACGGCGGCTGTTTGTGTGGGAACAAGAATTACTTGATGAGCTGTTGGGGTCTTTGCCCAATGTGGTGCTATCGGAGGATGTTGATAAGTGGAGATGGTTGCGTGAAGAGAACGAGTTATTTTCGGTAAAGTCAACTTATTTGCTCCTTGGTACCGTGTTCGATTCAAATGTGGCTGTTGGTGAGCAAGACTTACGGGTCTTGAATAATATTTGGAAGAGCCCGGCACCCTCTAAAGTAATAGCCTTCTTTTGGCAATTGTTGTGGAATCGGCTCCCGACTAAGGTCAACTTGGCATATAGAGGGATTGATGTGGGTGGTGGAGTGCTGGACTGTGTCCACTGTCAGCAGAGGGAGGAGAGTGCAAACCACCTCTTTCTTTTTTGTGATGTGGCAATTCGGCTATGGAAGGCAATTTTTCGGTGGCTTGGCTTGGTCTTAATTATCCCACCTAATCTGCCTATTCTTTTTGAGATGTTCACAGGATCAGCGGGTAATAAGAAGAGGAGGAGTGGTTATTATTTGATCTGGCACGCGGCTGTATGGACAATCTGGAAACCGAGGAATAATATAATTTTTCTCGAATGGTGTAATTGATACGATGGAGATGGTGGACTCGGTAAAATTGCTGTCGTGGAAGTGGGGATTAAGTCGACATAAGATTCTCATTTGTTTATTCTATGAGTGGTGTTGGGACCCCGGATTATGCTTGTCCCGCTAAGTCCATTAATTTCGTTTTAAGTCTGTTTGGTGTTGATCCTTGTCTGCTGTCTGTCTGGCTGTTTTAGGTGTGCAGCCTGCATTGTTTTGCTGCTGGTTGGCTTAGGAGGTAATGGGGTGTTGAGGCGTGGATGAGTTGGAGATGTCAGGCTGCTGCTGTGTGTTGCTTGAAGCACCTGCTATGTGCTCTTTGTTAGTGAACTTTATTTCTATTTGGGTGTTGTCAGGGGCGGCTTGCATATATGTGCAAGGTGTGCGATGGCATCGGGCCTCAAAAATTTGAGGGCCTCAACTCAAAATTTTGAGGTCTTATAATAGTAGTTATATATTTTTAGTATTCATAAAATATCATATTCATATCAATAGATTAATTTTGAGGCTCTATAATATTAGTTATATATTGTCAATGTTCATAAAATATTATGTGTATCAATAGATTAATGGTAAATTATTATATCTATATGTACAAGGTTATTGTTTTAACAAATTCCTACGCATAATTCTAGTCATTTTAAATTAAATTAAAATCAATATTTTTTTTAAAAAAAATCTAAAAATTGAAACTATTACATGTTAAACTCATTCAGAAACTCAACCACCGGGTCATTTTAATCTTTGCAACAAATTTAATCCTTGATTATATTATCTCTTTTTAATATTATATATAGTAATTATTTTTTATGTGTTTATAATGTTATTTACAATTTAAATAAATGACAATTCTTTTTAACTTTTTTTATTACATTTTTTATTAAGAGTCCATTTTTAATATTTCACCGGGACTCCAAATAGTTGGAGCCGGCGCTGGGTGTTGTCTTGGGGTAGCTCTAGTTGGGTTGCTTTTGTTGTTCCCAGGCGTGTGTTTCTGTTGTTGTATATAGGCTGATGCTTGTAACTTATATAAGTACTTCTTGTACTTATTTGTTTGAATAAATCATTTGCCCTTTTAAAAAAAAAATTATTTGGGCACACATACATAAATCCAAAAGTTTAAAAGAAAAATAATATTGTCACATCAATCAATATCATTTTATTTATTTTTTCTTTAATTTTTTTTGAGTTGTGTGAATGTGCCCAACACTTATTATTTGTGTTTGTGCCTAGGTTAGAATTTCTCTATATTATATATGATATAATTATTGAATTATGTTAATATTTTAAATTATTATTGATGGCAACATATTAGTATTTGTGGCGTAATTATTTTTCTATTTCATACATCATGAATCATTATTGGTCCTTCTATTTTGGGTTAAATGTCATTTGAAACTTTAATTTGTTTGACTACGGTTATGTTTAGTATATTATAAGAATTTTTCTTGCAAAAATTTAAATTTTATTAACAATCGATGAATATAGGACTTTTTAGGTTTTTATACTTAAAATTTCATAAATAATTCATCATATGTTAAAAAAATCTAAATTTTTGTGGTAAAGATTTTTAGATTTCTTGAACTTGGTTGGTCCAACAATTAACTATCTTATAATTGGAGAGCATTCTGTAACTGAGTTTTAGGAGAGTCACGAGGCAAGCCAAGACAAAGGTAACATAATTATTGTGTGGGGATGTTTTTTCTCTTGTATTAGCCTAAAAAAATTCTAATTCTTTTTTTTTTTTTTTTATGAAAATAAAAACCCCATTCAGTTCATTTCCAATTGGAGCACAACTCTTCGTCTTGAATGATACGAATTAATTTTAGGCTTAAATACAATTTTTTCCCTTCAAGTTTCACAATTGTGTGATTTTGATTCCCACATTTCAATTACTCTATTTTATTTTTAACACCCTAGCATCTACAATTGCTCGATTTTAGTCCTCAAGTTTCAATTGCTCGATTTTGGCCCCCCAAGTTTACTCCATTTTGCATTTGCTAGTCCCCGTTGACTTTTTGATTAAAAATTGGTTATGTGGCCCTTTAAAATTAAATAAATATTTAAAAAGAAATAAAATTGTTTTATAGGATTTTTTAAATATGAATTATTATTTTATGACATTTTTTATTTTAAAAACATATTTTATCTATTTTTTAAATATTTTATTTTTATTTAAAATGCCACATAAGCATTTTTAAGTCCAAAAATTCAATGGGGGCTAGCAATGCAAATGGGGTAAACTTGGGGGGTCAAAATCGAGTAATTGAAACTTGTGTGGCTAAAATAGAGCAATTGTGAGGCTTAGAGGATTAAAATCAATCAATTGAAATTTGAGGGGCCAAAATCGCACAATTGTGCAACTTGGGGAGTCAAAACTGCATTTAAAACATTACTTACTAATTCACATCATTTGACAAGTGACGAGTTTGACAGAATTATTTGGTGGTATTTCTCTACCATATGCTTTTCATGTTAATCATTTGTCTATTATGAACTATAAGTATATACGCTTCTTGATTAGACATGTTTTGGGATTGGCACAGTCAAGAGAAGAGAAGTTCAACAAGTGTAATGCTTGAAGAATTTGAAGAAAATCAACAAGCTCCAACTCCTGCAGTAGCAGAAGCTGTTGAGCCTAGAAGATCAACAAGAGTAACACAATTACCTCCCAGATTTCAAAATCATGAGTTGATTAGTGACAATCAAGTTAATGATGATGGTGAGTTGGTTCATTTAGCTTTTCTAGCTGAATCAGAACCAATTGATGTGGACAGTGCACTCAAGGATGAGAAGTGGATAAGTGCTATGAAGGAGGAATTGAAGTCAATAGAGAGTAATAACACATGGGAGCTAGTTGATCTTCCACAAAAGAAGAAAGCTATAGATGTGAAGTGGGTTTACAAGGTGAAGTTAAACTCAAAGGGTGAAGTAACCAGATACAAGGCAAGGCTTGTAGCAAAGGGATTTCTTCAAAGAGAAGGCATTGATTTTGGTGAATTCTTTGCACCAGTTACTAGAATGGAAACAATCAGGTTAGTAACTGCTATTGCTAATCAGAACAATTGGCAAATGTATCAAATGGATGTAAAATCAACATTCTTAAATGGACCAATAGAGGAAGAGGTATATGTATTTCAACCACCAGGATTCATAGTGAAGAATCAGGAATCAAAAGTGTACAAACTCAAAAAAGCTCTTTATGGATTGAAACAAGCCCCTAGAGCTTGGAACAAGAGAATAGATAAGTTTCTGCTGGAGATTGAATTTGTGAAATGTGTCACAGAACATGGTGTATATGTGAAGAAAGACAGTGTCAAAGGAATCATAGTGCTGTGTCTTTATGTTGATGATTTATTGATAACAGGAAGTGATGAATCCTACATCAATGAATTCAAAATTCAACTTAGTAAAGAATTTGAAATGACTGACTTAGGCACAATGTCTTACTTTCTTGGTATTGAGTTTGTAAGAGGTGATCATGGTATATTGATGCATCACTCAAGGTATGCAGGTGAAATCCTTAAGAAATTTGATATGGATAAGTGTAATAGTGCCTCAACACCTGCAGAACCAAGACTGCAGCTTACTAATGGTGATGAAGAGAAGAATGTTGACCCTACATTCTATAGAAAAATCATTGGTTCACTGAGATACTTGTGTAATACTAGGCCTGATCTTGCTTATAGTGTTGGTGTTGCAAGCAGATTCATGGAAAGGCCTAAAGTATCACATATGAATGCAGTGAAAAGAATCCTAAGATACATTAGAGGCACTACAGAGCTTGGCATTCTATTCCCTGCTATGGATAAAAATGTTGAATGCAAGTTGATTGGATACACAGACTCAAATTGGCGTGGTGATTTGCTAGATAGAAAATCTACAGCAGGATACATGTTCTTTTATGGTGGAGGACCAATCTCCTGGAGTTCAAAGAAGGAGCCTGTGGTTGCACTTTCATCTTGTGAAGCTGAGTATATAGCAGCATCTCTGAGCTCATGTCAAGCAACTTGGTTGAAGAATTTAATTGAAGAAATAAGTCAAGAGAAGTGTGAAACTGTAACTTTGAGAATTGATAATGTGTCAGCTATCAACCTAGCTAAGAATCCAGTTGTCCATGGAAGAAGCAAGCACATTGAAATGAGGTTCCATTATCTCAGAGAACAAGTTAATAGTGGGAACCTCTCACTGGTGCACTGCAGAAGTGAGGAGCAAGTTGCAGACTTGCTTACCAAGGCTGTGACAGTACAAGTGTTTGAAAGGCTCAGAGATCAAATGGGAATGGAATCAGTGCTAAACATGAGTTAAGGTGGAGTATTAGATGTGGTTAACTCATATTAATATTGTGTGTGATGTGTAACTAACTTTAGAGTTAGTTAGAGTTAGAGTTAGGAGAAAGTAGTTAGTTGTTTGTTAGTTACTTGTTTCTCAAGCAAAGTATATAAAGCATTGAGATTGTGATTGTGAGTGTATTCATTCATTCCATTGTGATTAATAAAACTTTCTCTTTCTCTCTCTCATCTCTCATTGTTCATTCTTCTATAGTGTGTGTGATTTCTTGTGATCAAAGTTACTGCAACTGTGTGCAGTAACCCAGGCACCTTGCCTGCGCGCGCGTCGTGCCAAGCTTCGGGCCAAGCCTAAGACGCGTCCCTAGTGTATTTGGTGTTAAGTGCAAGCCTGCTGCGCCAACATTAACATGGTGCTAAAAAAATTAGAGAGTGAAGCCACTTTTGCACTGATTAATTTATCAATGACAAAAAAATCAACATCACCGCCAGAACAGAATCAGCAGGATGCAACCTTAATAAAGTGCATATCAGCTACCATCAATAACCCCAAAAATTCTCAGCAGAACTTTAAACAGAACCTTAAATTCTCATCAGAATTCACTTTATTCTAGCAAATTCAGATTTCCAACTTCCAACACCACCCCTTTCACAATGTGATTCAAATGAAAATGGTATGATATATCTATCTACACACACTTGATATCCAAAACCCTCCCATCATTATTGCCAAGAACATTAAAAAATCACATGAAAAAGGAACAAACAAATCAAACACAGGTAACAAGGAACATGAATGACTTCCTGAATTTAAGAGCAGATAGTGAGAAGATGAGATTTGGGTTGCAGAGCTTGGAGAGAATTGTGAGGGTTCACTCGGATTGGATACGAGCGTTACAAGGGTTTGGTGTCTTTTGTGTTTTGGTTTAGCTAGGAAGCGAGAGTTGCGGGAGGTTTTCATGTTTAGTGTTTTTGGTCATAAGCTTGTTAGTGGAGCTTATGAAAAACAGCTTAGGGGAGCTCATGATCTCTTGTGATATTTTCTGCCAAATAATTCCATAAGCGCTTACTTCAGTAGATAAGCCCAAATAAGTCGATCCAAACAATCCTATAATATGGAAAAATTCTCAATGCCACTTAAAAGAGTCTGGCCAAGTGATCTATTAAAGTTGTGGGTGGTTTACGAGTTTGTTTGAGATAAATTATACTCATAGATGCTACTAGTTCATGTGAGATAAACCAATGCTAAATGTAGGCAGATTCCCTTCGCTGTCACAGTATCAAATGAATAACTGCTTAGTTAAATTAACCATTGAAAATGAATGTTTGGAAGGGGAAAGAGGAATCAATGACCAATGCCAATGGGAGTCAGAAAAGGAAAAAAGAAGAGAAAATCAAGAAGAAAGTTGTATTGTCATCCATCCACAACAAAGCAAGACAACAAGGTCTGTAAGAATCTCCATTAACTTGTCCAATGCAAGCCTTGCTCAGAAGAAAAAGGAAGTGAAGAAAAAGGGAAGAATGTGAAATCTCTCTAAACGTCGCTCTAGCTATCCAAAGATCATATAGAGATTAGGCTTCCATTGCAGTTCATTTTGATTACCTACTAAAATAAAGCTCTTACTCTTCCAATTTCAAAATGCATGTATGTTCACTATTTGATATAACTCCTATCCTATAACTATTAAATTGTAGGAAGATCTGTAGTTCCTCTGCCTATAGAGTATAGTGATTACTGATGCAGTAAATGCAAATCAGAGACAAAGCCTATGCAAAAAAAGTCAGATAATATTTCTTTCTTTTTTAAAACAAAAGGTAGAAAATATAACACAAATCTAGTTATCACTAACAATATATTTTCTTATTGATCACTAAAATTTTATCATCTTCATCAGCAAAATAAGATCAGCTTCTATCAGTGCCATAGTGATACAGATTTTGTGCTTTCACTCTTTCAGTGTGACAATACTGACTGACCATACACAGATACAACTAAAAATAACTAAGAGAAGTTGATTAGGAGACCCATAAGAGCAACAACAAAAAAGTATTCCACTTTAACTTTATATCGCCAGACTATACTTCCTGCAGCATTAAGTAGCTTTCTCTCAATTAAATTACTATTTTAAACTTTAAGCTGCCGCCTAATAGTTATTAAATTACTATTTTAAACTTTAAGCTGCCGCCTAATAGTTATACAAAGAATACACTACAGAAAATTCGCCCTATCAGTAGTTTTTGGAATGGATATTGTAATCTAGTAATAAACGAATTACAAATACCAGGCTTCTCACGTTAACGTCACACCGCATGATGTTTAGGCCACTGAAGTATCGCTTTGAGCCTCCACAGCCTCCTTTTCTGCCTCCTTAACAGCTCTAATTAGGGCCCTAGTGATGCCCTTGAGATGTATACCTTTTTCTTTCATTTCTTCTTCCAGTTTTTCTGCTCTTTCCCAATCCAAAGCCTTCAAGCAGAGAGACTGGATCAGCTTCTCGTATTCATCGGCAGAAGCACGTACACCAAAATCCTCCATCTCAGTCAACAACTCCAAAGCCTCATGGAACAATTTGACATATCCACGGATTATAGTGTGATACATTACAGGGCTTAACTTTAAATGATTCTTTTTAGCTTCTTCCAAGATCTTCCTAGCCTCTTCCATGTCGCCTCCATTCGAATAAGCACTAGCAATAACAGAATATGTGTACATCTGGTTTCAAACCCCTACTTTCGAGTAACCTCAACATCTCCACAGCCTTTCCCATTTCCACCACTTGGGAATAACCAGTAATAACAAAATTGAAAACAGCATTTCCCGGAACTGGACCATCAGCAATCATTTTCAAAACCAACTCCTTGGCTGAATCAACATCTTTAATCCTACATAAAGCTCGAACAACAGCCGAAAACGGCTTGATTGCATGTTTCCTCCTCTCCATAGGGATATCATTCAACACCTCCAAAGCTAGCTGTACATTTTCATTTTTATGACATAGATTAGTAACCGAAAAATCAACAGAAGACAAAGGTGGATACTTCTTATTCTCTATTGCTGCCGTATACACTGCATGAGCTTCTTTAGCCTTTTCACCCTTACACAGCCAAGACAATATTCTACCGATTTTTTCACCATCAGGAATTATCTGTGCATCAAGCATCTTCTGACACACAGAACAAGCCAAATCAAAGTCCGATCTCCTAGAAAGAGCTCTAATCGTAAAGTAATAAGAATCTGCATCAGGTACACATTGAAACAAGTCAAATTTTTCAAATGCATCTAATGCAGCCTTCCCTTTTCCCAATTTTGAGAACAAACTTATCAATTCATTAAGAACAGTTACATTGACAACACCGTCCTCTTTCTCCCCAATTTCCTTCACCAAATCCCAAAGAGAGTATGCATCTTTGTCCCTAAATGAAACACCACCACCGTTGCATATTATAATAACAACAGATTCTAGAACTTGGGTGCTAACTTGAAGCGAATTCTCCTTCCAAGCCCACTTAAAAAACCTGACAAGATTCTCACGGAAAACCATTTCGACCGTTTCAATAGCTTTGATAACAAAATCTTGATTTATACTCAAATTCAGTTGATCAAGAGAAGACTCAAACGATTCATCAGCACTACTCTGCAGAAGAGACACCACTTTCTCCAATTTTTCCTCATCAATCTGATACACTTGTTGCAATTCTTCCTCTAATTCATCAACATCATTATCATTATTTTCTACCCTAATTCCGTGAACAGAAAAATCCCCATTTTCAAGGGAATCAATGGGGACATCATTTTCAGTCGCAATTTGATTAGACAAGAATCTGGGGTTGTTAATATTGTTGGAAAGATATGAAATTTGTGGAAAACCTAGGGAATAAGGTGTTGAATTTGTGGGGTTTAGAATCAAATTAGAGAGTAGAACCTGAATTTGTGAACCATAATTGGCATTGCAGTTGAGAACAACAACACATCTTTGTCTTGCAAGTATTGATCATTGGCCATTGTTCATAATATACGGCTGAGCATCAAAGACTCTCACATGTGAATGACTCTCATCTTCTTCTTAATTTTTCGTGAACAAAGAAAAGCTTCTTAGAACAAAACAATGGCTTTCTACTTCATTTTCAGAGGCCAAAATACTCAGAACATCAAAGGCACGGTCGGTTTCGGCCATCGACGGATTGACTTTTATGAAACCGCACCCGTCCGATCATGTCCATTTGAAACTGATTTCCACCATCTGTTGACCCGCTCGCCCGAAGTCAACCACCTGCAAGCTTCGGTTTGTCGTCGGATTTATCAGTTTCGGTCGGTGGTGGTTTTCATGCTCAGCCCTAGGTAGGAGAATACAAAAATCCACTGAAATTAAATTGTTTGAGCAGAGTAAAATAGATCTCATCATCTATCTCAAAACTTTGCACTTAATTTCTCAAATAACATCACATCACCTCTGCCAATTGTCATGTTAATTGTTAGGAAAGGGAAGGAGAGAGGAGACTATGTATGGACTATATATGGCAAGCCAGCCAGCCAACCAACCAACCAACCATGGATGTACAGGTAAATACACTTTGATAAAATAAATCTTTATTTTATTTTAAAAAATCTTTAAATTTAATTTTTTATCAATCTTTAGAATTTATATTTTCATAACAAATAATTGATGATACAACCAAGCTTTATTTTATGATGATTATTTATGCGGTATGATTTAGTCAAATTAAACCTTTGACAAAATAAATGTATTGTTTTACTATTTCATTTTCAGCCAAATTGTTTGGACATGCATTCACAATCCAAAGATTATTGAAAAATGTTTAATCTTGATCTCAACTACTTGTAAATCATACGTAGAATGATTTTTTTGTGGTTATACAAACTTAAATTCTTCTTATTAGTGTACTTTTTAAATGACAAAAGTGAATTGATTGGAATAATAATAATAACATGGGGGAAGAAATTGGCTAACATTAAAGTGAAGTAAATCAAGAAAGTAAAATTGGCTAAAATATTTACAGAGACATCAAGAGCCAAATGGTGCTAAATGTAATAATAGCTTTTATTAGACCTTGATTGATGAATGTCCAAAGGGAAAAGAAAACCACAAAAAACTATGCTTGTTTTCTTTTTGTTCTTAGTTACCTACTTTTGTTGTTCTTTTGGTTTGATAAAAATTACAGCTTTGGTTAGTGCTTACTCCTCAAGGATCTTCATTTTTCATCTGTACAATCCTTCCTAATTCATGAATTTCCTATGATCTTCATTTTTCATCTGTACAATCCTTCCTAATTCATGAATTTCCTGCAAAGAAACAAAATAACATCAACTCAAATATCAAGATGGAAGTGCCACAACAAACATCACATGCACAAAGAGCAAGAAATGTATATACGTTAGCTCGTCACCAGCAGCTACGTTAGTCTTAGCGATGAGTACAATCCAGCTCTGATCATCGCCCACACTCATGATCCTTGCATAGCAATTTGGCATACACTGTATGAACATGAGCCAAAGAACCAGTAAGACAACTATACAGCACGCGTTTATAAAAATCTATTCAAGTTAGGTTGACTTACAGAATGATTTATTAGCCGTGCTATGTTCCCTTTATCGGTGGCATCTACCACCACTTCTTCGCTTATCTTAAACAACTGCAAAAAAATAAGGGGGTGAGGAATTTTAGCGTGATAACATGTGATTATGAATAAGGAGATGATGACCATGATGCTTTCATATCCAAAGATAGGGAAATTAACTCACGTAGCAATCTTTTCCTTCTGCTCTATAGCGCGCCTCCCTCAGATCAGCAATGCTGCATCTTACTTGTTCGCCACGATATTCAAGAACCTGATTAGAATTAAATCAAACTCATTATCAATGCATAAAAAGGCGGTGATGATGTGATTTACATGGAAAAAAAAGTACAGCCGATACAGGACAACAATTTCACGACTTATGTTGTACTGATGATTGATCAACAGTTCAACACACAGGAGCATGTTGTGTCGTTTTAATGTTATCGTACTTGTGCATGAAATTCATACAATTTCTCCTTCTTGAATATTCCTACGTGCAAAGAGTCCCCATCCATGTATGCCAGATTATCAAAGCAAGCCCGTTGATTTTCGGTTCTCTGAAATCATACAAGTGAACCGACAAAACAGTCAGAAAATATACCACTGAAACGAATAATCTACCTAAGAAAGAGAAGCACCTGCAAATGGTAAAGGCGTTCTCTGAAAGAAGAGAAAGCTTGAGGCTCCTCTACTATTGCCTGTTTCAGGGAAAATTATATGGATAAAAAAAGTGAGGACGAAAATAAGAGAAAAGGGACAGTTAAAATCATAAAAATAAAGCTCAAACAAATAATTAATCGATAATGTCTGATAATTTCAAGAAGGTACTAAAAGGTTTACTCTGTATGTATTCAAACTCTGTATTGCTCTAAAGGATGGTGGCAGTGACCCCTCGCTTTATGATAAATGGCTTCATCTGCTTGTCTCTAACAAGTAGAAGAAATAAAAATGAGAGAAAGTTGTCACAAACATATGTAAAAGTGATTATTATTATTATTTTAAAAGTGTTTTTTTAAGGAAAAAAAACTGCAACAAACATGCACTTAATATATTTTTTATAAATACAATCAATGCTGCATTGTTTATGTTTTATTCTACAAACATTCACTTTTTCTCCAATCTACCTTTTTCATATGATTTGTTCTTTTATAAATACGACACCTAGCCGCAGAGAACGGGTCATGCTCAGAGATATCAATAGGAGTGTTGTCTTCTTTCTTTGTTCTGGTAGATGAGATTAATCTTGATCCAGCTTTTCTCTTTTGGAGAAGGCTTTTGGTTGAAATTACCCCGATAGGGGTTTGCAAAATCAAAACATTGTTGGGATTTGGAGCTCTGCAACAAATAACAGATATTATTAAGATGAGAGGATGAAGAGTAATCTCTTTCTTCGCTATAATTGAGGGTGGTTCCATACATGTGGTAAGCACAATAAGAAACCATTTTTGTTGTTTGTTTTCCATTTTTCTTCAAGCAATGCAACTGCATTTAAGAGGGTGAAAATTTTAATAAATTACTCGCAGTTCTGCATATATGAAACATTCAATAATACATCAAGGCTCATTCCATTGGAAATGCATGTTCGATGAAAGATGACTGGCAAGTCTCCATAATCAGTCACCAAACTGTTTTGTTAAAGAAAAAAGCCAACTCAACCTCCATTCGGTAACCGGTCCTTGATGCGCACATGGCATTGGAAATAAGTGGAACATCTGCAACACTGTGTGCAGGAACCATGGATTTGCTTGCAAATAACACAAATCTGAAATTCAAATGATGTAGACCTTAGATTGTATTATTAGACTGAACCAATAAAAGTCTAAATGTTAAAGATGTTAAGAAATAAAGAGTCTAGTTCATTTTCTGACAGTACTTTCCAGTGCGAATTTTTATTAACCAATAGCTTACCTTCACAAAAGAATTTGACGGGATACTAAGAATACCCAAAGCAGGTTCCATCGTCTCATCACTAGCAAACGAGACTTCAGGTCGAAACCAAGCACAGGTAACATGAACCCATAATGTGTGAATATCGGTCGGCTTTAGAGCACCACCTAGAAGTCCAACAAATAGTTAAGAGAACAACATTATAAACATAAAAGTAATATGGTAAAGATAAAAACATACCTAAATATCTTCATGATAATAACTTGAACATTTTTCTAACAGTCAAACTTTACGATGCGGCGATACAATATTGAATGATACAATGTATCCAAATATAACTCATACTTAAAAGTTTAGGAAAAACTCAGTCATGCTTTGTAAAACTGAATTGTAGGCATATATAACTCATAAGGTAAAAAGAATCAAGTTGGGAAGTTACAAAAATTAGAACTTACATTATTGGTTGATGACAACGTAAGATAGTTTTACATGTATAGTTGACCAAATTAATTTAATAGTAAAAGAAGGGCCAAAAAGTTCTCAACCAAGAAGATTAAAAACAGATTTAGAGTATCGTTTGTTTCAGATTATTTTAAGATTTGTTTTAAATGAAATCATTTTTAAAATTTTCTATTTGTTTGTTTCAGCTTTTAGAAATAATAAGAACATGAAAATAAAAATCTGAACTGTTCTGATTATAATGAAAATATATTTTTAATAGCTTCTGACAAATAATTTGATTTTGATGAGTTGTAGATGAGAAAGAATGTTAAAGAGAATTTTATATGATTATATAAAAATATCTTCTCTATAAAATATTCACTATTTATTGGTGTAAAAATCACAGTTTTTTAATATTAAACAAATGGATTCTTATATATAAGATTAAATGTTCCAAAAAATAGAATTCACAAAGAAAAGGTGGGTTCTTGACCAAATAAAAAGATAATGACTTCTTGACCAAAACAACAAAAAGAAAATGACGTTATATACAGTATGTTCGAAATATTATGCATGACAAACCTTTTACAGGACAAAGACAACACTCCCGCTTGATGTCCGGTGTTTCACAGGCCTTACAGACCCAAGATGTAAAGTCTTTAACATTTTTTGCTCCATAGCATTCTTGGTGAACAGCTATTTGACATCTATAAAATATGCAATGCATTTTGTATTAATTCATATGCAATTCATCACACAAAGTGCTTCATTGGTCAAGCTAGAATATGAAGGAAAAAATGTCCGGTGTTAATCACTATGTTCATCTAATCCCTATGCTTCTAATGTCCATGGGATGAATATTGACGAAAAATGAGCAAACGACAAATTGAAGATGCTATATTACCTGTTGCAAATGATAATTTTATTGTAGTCCCAGTCTTCAACCCATCTACAAACAGCGCAACGCTCCGTAGTCCACTTAGCATAGACAGGTTCATACCTCTCTATCAGAAAAAAGTTTGTATTACCATTATCGCTATGAGAACATGTGGTATACTTATCATATAGAAATTGTGTAAACATGGAAGGAGAAAAGGGGTACCTTTCAAGAAGGTAAGCAACTTATGCTTCCTTTCCTTTAAAGAAGGTTTTTTAGGTTTGGCAGAAACTAGAGCATTAGCGTGATATTCTGCAACCTGCAGCATCTGAGATTTCAAATAGCATCATATTAGCAATATTATAGTTTTTGAAAATCTCAGTATCATGATTATTTTGACACTGAAGACTACAAAAAAAATTATAAAAATATTGATATTGAGGAAAGAAGATATTATGAAATCTAAGAACTAGTCCTTAAGATGAAGAAATTTTAAATTAAAATAATTATAATAACAATAGGCACTAGGCAGCATACAAAATTCTACTTATACTCCCTCAGGACTCCACTATATTTGTCGGACTCAAACATATAAGCAAATGTATTTCCTTTTTTATATGAAATCAAAAAAATTAAATGCACTTGACTAGTGACTCCCATATTTATTTATTTTTGACGCAAAAATACCATTTTTTTTTTGACACAAACACAAAAATACCATATTTAAAGGTGTGAAAGTAGGTTTTCGTTTATAGATGATAAAGAGGTTTATGCATTTGAACGGTTTCAATAGAACAAAGTAATCTATATATTAGTGTATTTCCAGCACAAAGAGATGGGGAATTTTATACATCAAAGTTAAATAAGAGTAATATATACAAACTCATTGTTCCAGAGGTAGCCTAGAGTCTTTAACGGTAATACTTGTTTTCCAATTTCTTAATTTAGAACCTGTGTGCCGTTCCCATTCGCTAAGCGCTTGCTTTTCTGGCCAACAAAAACCAGACTTGCATATAACTCTGAAGGAGAAGAATATGTGTATCACATCCCGCAATATAAAATTATTTAAAAAATGTGAACATTAGGAAAGAAAAAATGGCTTATTCAAAAAGAGAAAATAATGGTACATTCAAAATCAGCATCAATCAATTTGAAACATGATAACGTAGTTTAAATGATAAGCTACATTAGGAAAGCAAAAACAAATATGTCTGAGACTTTTGGAGGAGTTTATGCTTACAAGTGTAGGCTTGGAAAATATATGCCTTCCACACCATTGCAGAGAACATTGACCTTATTTGAAAGCACTAGCTGGCCATCGTTTCTGTTCGATATGCACAAAAGCCACCAATATGGTTAGAAAAATACATATTATATAAGTAAAATGACTTTTTTTTATGTAATACCTAACTAAATATTCTAAATTGATATATAAACTTGAACAAGTCCATAAGCTTAAGTTGTTAAACCAGGGCTGGAGAAGACAAAGAAATATAATAGACTCACTTGACTTTTGTCTTTGTCGTTTTTTTCTGAATCAGATAACTCAAAGTCAAACTTGCCTCTGCACGTAGGGCAGAAATAATCGGTGCTTTCAAGATCCTTCAATGAAACAGAATATAACAATCAATAAAACACAAAATGCCACTTTATGAACTTTGAATACCGAGAAGCGACAATATTGCAATATCAAGTAATGGATAAACCTTGAAATGGTTTCTAGAAATTTGGTCACATTCGGCGTGCACCCACACTTTACATCCATCACAACGCACCTGATTCCAAGGGGAGATCCCAAAGGTCAAAAAATTAGTAATACAAAAAGCAACAGTCTTCCAAAAAAAAATAGCCTTAATGAGTTAACGGAATTTAACTAACTCACCCAGCTTCCACTATCCGAATGATTCCAAACTTTCTTGCATATGCCACAATAATGTTTTGATTTTGTTAACTGCCAAAACTGAATGACTTCAGAGGATACAAAATATGCAATTTTCAAAACAAATACAAAACTTTGTTTAATTGCCAAAGAATAAATGACTTCAAAATACAAAGTTTCAAAACAAATACGAACTTCAATTACTACTATAATGTTTTTCATTGCATACTTAAATATAAGTTGTTAGAAGAAAAAGGCAAGATATACTATACTAACCCTTGCACATGTTTTACATAGCAATTGACCATTAGGAGTTAAACCCTTAGTTTTCTTTGACATCTTGTAAGGAAGATCCAATCCACAGGCTTCGCATGATCTCGCATCTTTCTTATCAAATGAATCCTGCATAGAGAATTTCAAGTAATAAACCATTACACATGACCAGACTTAAAATGCATTAAAAGCTTTGTGAAGCAATAATTACAAAATCAAAACCATAAATAAAGATGTAGCGACTTACCTGGTTAAGAAAATGCTTTCCTGTTCCTCCATACTGGTTTGAACAACGGACCTCCTTGAAAGAGTTTAGAATAGTACCATGGTAACCAGTGGCACCAGCTGCTGCATTTATATCATCTATCAACTTCTCTGTAAAGCCTTGGTCTGCCAAAAATGCTTCTTCTATTGCCATTTGGAATTCAGAGGGACTATAGTTACTCAATTCAGGCTGCTCTTGAAACCTAAACCAAAGACCACCATCAAGCCTAGTAAGCAAAACTTGTTCCGAAAAGTGGAACTATGCAAACAAAGGCGACAATAACCAACAAGTCCACACCTGTCTACATAATCCAGAAATGGAAAGATCATGCCATGCTTCACCCATGCATAGTCCTACTCAAAAAATCAAACCACAATAAATATGCAATTAATTTCCTAAATAGTAAAGAAGCTCTACATAGTAAATTAGTAAGCAATTGATATTCATATATTGGATATCACACAGTTACATACCCTTTGATTTTCATTCCCAGCATTGCCGAGAAACATGACACAAGCAGCATCAGCTATAAAAGACCTAAGAACAAGCTAAGGTGCTTGTTTCATAGGATCAATAACAACAGCGGGCCAAAAAGGTTCCTTCCTACCAGCTTTGGCCCACACCATATCACCTGCATAAAAATCTTCTGGTCCATACAACCCATCTTTCCTCTCTCCATTATTCTCCTTGAAATCAACTTTATCATCACAACTCATCATCCAATCAACTTCATCTCCCTCCAAAGCTGAATCTTTCTTTCTACCAAAACTCCTATGCCTCGCACTCACACCAACATCATCATCCTCATACAATGCCGAATACTTATGTTGCTTATAACCGATTTTCTCATTGTTTCGCCCTTTTTTAACATTGTTGATGCAAATTTTCGATACTGCCCTGTCCTTCTTGCACTCAAATTCATCTACAACTTCACAATCACGCAAGCTAGTCTTATTACTATCCTTCTTCCAATTATCAAGAACAGAATCATTAAACTTGGAAGGAAGAACCTGAACACGCCCTCTGGAAGTTCGAACAAGTGGCGGTCTGGTCGCTGAACCTGTTTTTTCTTCACCGGAACCATTTCTTCTTTGGAATTCGATTCAACTTCACAGGGGGAGCACGGAACTTGTGTGCACCACGATGCAGACAATCCCTTCTCCGATACACCGGAACTAAGTAAACCGTGAAAACTCGCCGGAATTAAAGCAGCGGCAACATCACCTAAAAGGTCCAAAGGATAATAATAACTGTTGGTTTTTCTCTTCTTAGGAGCATTAGAATTAGAACAGTCGTTGTCTTCTTCAAGTTCCGCTTGATAATCATTCCTTAAAAAATCACAAATTGAAGAAACGGGTGGCGTTAAAATCAAAGCTTATAAAACCCCAGAAATGAAATTTGAAGTTAAAAGTTCATAAACCCTAATCGCAAAGTTAGTTTTGAAGAAACAGAGCAAGTTCGGAAGTTGAAAGCAAGATGAAATTTTGAGATGATGATCGAAGAGAAGAAACAAAAAGGGTATATAGAAAGAGAGTTGAATTGAAAAGAAGAATGTCAGAAAACGTGAGAGCTTGCTTGTTTGTTTGTTTGGTTGGTGATGATGGCATTCTGGTTTAGCAACGTGGGCCAGATTTCATTTCATGTGTAGTAGTAGCAACGATACTTTTTATTTTATTTTTTTATTTTTTTTTATTGTTTTAAATAGGGATGTCAATGAATATCCATGGACGCGGATAGTGTGATATCCGTGTCCTCTCCGTCGGATAAATATGATATTCATGTCCTCTCCATATCCATGCGGATATCCGCTAAGCGGACAATCCACGGATATTGAAGTATCCGCTGATATTAACGGATATCCATAGATAATATTTAAACAAAAATAAAAAGAATTAATTATTAAAAAAAAATAGTTTTTATAAAAACAAAATACTATTAAATCGGCCGAAAAAACTAAAATCAACTGAGTTGCTTATAGTTTTTGTACGACATTTAAGAAGTATTCAAATCGAGATTTTTTTTCTCAAAATCGAAAGAATTTTTTATCTTTTATTCTTGAAATTGAAAAAAATATTGAGTACATTTTTCTCTAAATCGGAAATTTTTTTTAGATTTATTTTCTTCAAATCAAAAAAATTTCAAAAACTTTTTTTATCAAAATTTTTGCCCTTAAATGTAATTTTAACTCTAAATTAAAAAAAAATAGAAAACAAAAATAGGAAGAAAAAAAAGATAAGCATAAAAGAAATCTTCCCATAAAAATAGCATTGGAAACCACCTTTAAAAAAAGATTTTAATCCAATTTATTTACCAAAAAAGATTTAATTAAAAGAAATTTACGCATAAAAATAGGAACAAAAGTCAATATAAAAAATACGCATAAAAAATAGTACTAACTGTTTTTTTGACAGAAAAAGAAATTCATTCATTCAATTTGAAACAATACATAGATCCTTGCAAATTCAAAATTGCTAAAAACTGAAAAAGGTTAATATACGAATAATCTTGCAGCACTTAGGTTAATAGCATACAACGGCAACATGGAAATGCCTACAAATATGACAAAATAAAAGTCACCGGAATATCCATATTTGAACAAATTATTACCATGATAAAATATGAAAATATGGATAACCCCCGTAGTCGAAGTTTAAATTTTAATTAGCCAATGTTTCCATTACATGACTCTATAGTGGGTTCATCAACAAAAAATAGTTAATTCTATATTTATTTTTTAATGAATATCAATTAAATTTTTGGGCTTAGTTCTAACTATCACTATAAGAAATATCGTTTTTCGCAGCGACATACAATTTATAGTTTGTTGAGAGATATATGCAAAATAGAAATAAAAAGATAAGAAAAAAAAAAAACTTAGTTAAAGATATTTAAATCAAATTAACATTCATAGTAACCAGAGACATTGAAATCCAAACCAATACATTGACAAACTATTATCATGGTTTGCTAGCTTCATCGTATACTTTCATTGCATAAGTAAATTTAAATTCGGATCCCTTTTGCTTCAAGTTCAATAGCTAGAGGATTGATTCAAGATGGTCATATCCCTTTTACATCTATTCTTAATAAATAAAATAGGTATAATAATAATAATAACTCTAATTAACGTGGGTCATGCACTAGTGCAACATATGTCGCGCAAGGCACTAAAATAGCAATAACGCCTAGCATCACATTGTTAAAGTAACCTAAAAACTCATCCAAAGAACAACTACTAGAGTTTTGATATGGTTGTGCTGCACTTAAATTTTTTGATCTGTTTAAGGCATGAATTGCTTTCCGCGATTTAACTTCGTGAGGAAACAAGGACTGTACTGCATCCCAAAGAACTATGTTCACACGACAGGATAAACCATTACTGCAGCAGGAGAAACAAGCTCAAATATTTTATATGACTAAAAATAAAATATATTCATAAAGTTGAAAATTATATTTATTTAACCCATATGGCATACATACCTTACGAATCCCCTGCATAAAGGGCATTGTTGCTTTCGGCCAGACACATACATGGAAGATTGTAAACACGTTTTGCAAAAACTAAAAAAGTGCACATTTTTAATTAGTTAGGAAATTTATAATTCAATTAATGTCTAACATATATAGTTATAGAATTTGATGCGCACCTGTGACCACAAGGAGTGGTACATGGCTCAAAATATATCTCCAAACAAATCTGTATGTTACAATGAATACAAATAAAATAATTTATAACCCTAATTAATTAGTAAAAATATCAATCATTAGGAATATATAGCTTACCGGACAAGAAAACATGTTGATGAGTTTGTTAGTGCGAGGGAGAACAAAAGTGATGGACGAATTACAACTCATCTCCGGTACTATTCAATAACTATATATATTCAGAACAAATTAGAGAGTGATGAAATTGAATGTGTGTTTTATATATGATAATAATAATAATTAAATCAATCGCATAAATAATTGTAGCAACAAACGATGGCTTTCAAAAACAAAAAAAAATGAATTTACAGAGAACGTCAAATACCGATTTTCCTTCTATTCTCTTTGTTCCACAAATTCTTTTATCCTCTTTCTTTGTCAATCCTCTCAAGAGTTGGGTAAAAAACCTAGATGAGTGTGTGTGAATGGTCTGATCCACGACCAATAAATACTATTTTATTTTATTATTTGTTTTAATTTCAATATTATTTATTTTAAATTTAGATTTAAGTTAGAATAAAAAAACAAATATATTTTTTAGATTTAAATTTAAGTTAAAATAAAAGTAAGATATATATTGTGAAATTCTGTTTTATTTTTTAAATAGATTTGTTTCAAATATTGTTTTTTTTAAAACTCTCAATTTTTTATATGAAAATTCTCTCAAATATTATATACTATCTTTTTTTTAGAAACTCTTTTTTTTTTAACAAAGCAATAACGATATACTTGAAAAACACATAACGACTGAATTTGTGTTTATTTTTTTTACAAGATATGCGTCCAATAAAAAGAATAAAGGTTATCTTAAAAATAGGTTTAATTTGTTATGGATTAAATTAATAATCATTAAGAGTTTATTTTAATTAAAAGGGAAAATTACACTCGCCTTCCTTGAGTTTTAGTTAAATGTCACATACCTCCCATCTAAATTTTAATTGATCAATGACCTCCCCTATTTTTAATTGATCATGACACAAACCTCCCTCCATCGTTAACACCGTCTATTTGTTGTTAATAGAAGAAGAAAAAGTTAAATCTTCATCGCTCATGAAGCTACAATCTCATGGAATCAAATAAGCTTACACATCCATTTTGAGAAGAAATTGCTACTTGTTATTTCTCTGTGTTGCTGGTTTCTTTTTTGTTCTTTATTTACTCTAGTTAAATCCTCAATGATTTTGTTAAATCTGTAATTTTCTCATAGTTAGTTGTAACCACACAGTCAAAAAGTGTATTTTAGGTCAACAACGTGAAAAACACCTATGAAATGTACTTAAGTTTGTCATTTTCTTTTTGATAAACATGTTTATGAACCAATTTTTAACCATATTATGGCCCTTTTTGAGATGTTTTAATTTTCAAAATTCATTTCAGACTTTGTATGTAATATTTATTTATATTAAGATATTTATTATTCCAGAGGCGCCTATATGGATGTTTCGTAATATGTGTTTATTTAGACAAAGATATTTTTGCTGCAAATAATGTTCAACACAAATAACTTAACACAGAAACGGTTAGAACATTATGAGAACGAAACCAATTAGCAATAGGAGAATAAAAAGTGATTAGTGTGAAGTGTGTTTGCACAAATAAAAGAGTAGGGCAAGAGAATATCCTAAATTCTAGAGTTTTGTAGTATGAGTGTAAAAGAAGAGCTAAAATGATAGTGAGTTAAAACAAGTATGTGGCTTTTGTAAATTCAAACGTTTGCTTTTCAAATGATGCCAACGTGCTATTTATAGATGAGGAGTCTCCTTGATGTCTTGGGCTCCAAGTGTGACCATTGTGTAAAGAAATATCCGTTGTGAGAAATGTAGGATGATAGAGAAAAATCCGTCTAAAAAAGTCATCTTCCCATAATGTTCTCCCACAATAGGACAAAAGCGTACCATGATGATTTGAGTTCTTGACAATTGATTGATAGATTCCTGATCATCCAGCCGTTGCAAAAGTGTTGTATTTGACTAAAAGAAGCTTGTGAAACAGCTAAGCTAATTTCAAAATGTTTGGACACTTTGCTTGTAAAATCCTCGGAGACCGTTATCTCGTCAGTCTCCAAGCTCATGGATAAATTCAAACGTGATAAAATGAGTTGTTGATGGTTGTCTTGCAGTTGAAAAGCTTCATTCTATGAAGATAGAACAACTATTCCAAACTATTCACTTGTACTTTTAAGTACAAAAAAGTCTTAGTCCTTTTAAGACTTTATTGGAGAATGTAGCAACCCACTTGTCCTTTCGTCCTTTCTCTTTGACATGAGGTTTTAAGCTTCTCTTCGGTTGTTGTAGTGATTTCATTGGTCTAGATTAACTCTTGAAGGAATACTCTGAAGTCTTGTCATGAACAATTTGAACTTACGATTCTTTAAAAATGCTTCATTGAACGTGATGCCTTGTTCAAAAATGATTCCATGTCTTAATAACTTATTCACTGTTATGATCTTGCATTTACTTCTATGAAAAAGCTCTCACTTGTTTCTACCAAGTTGTCTTAACAAAAGTGATTATTCTTTAAGCACGTGAGCTTGACAAACATGTTTAGTCATGTTCTGAGAACGTTCTACGAGGCAGAATCTTCAAATTATGTTTGTTCGTATCTTGTGAGTGAAAATTATAGAAATTAATCCATTAAATTTGTCTTAGATTAAATCACTCAAAAACATCTGTTAAATAACAAAATGATCATAATCTAATTAAAATTTAATGAAGGTCTTTGTTATCTTTAAAACATCAAAATAAAATTTTGTCTCAACCCCTACCACACCCAAAAGTGCAGACACACAATATTTGTGTAAATAGACACTTGCCTTATGAAATTTGCAAATAAATAAAATAGTCTCTAAAATTGAACAAGGTCGAGTTGTTCAATTAATTGTTAAGATATATGACGTGATACATTAATTGTGTATGTGTGCTATCCTGGCATTCCACATAGATGACACATTTTGCCTTAAAGTAATGTTATTTTTAGGGACTATTTTAACATTAAATGACTATTTTTAAGGATCAGATCATTTTGAAAAAATCAAAATGTATCAACTTTTCATTAAGTGAATATATAATAGGGTTAAATATGTTTTTAGTCCCTACAAAATAGTGACCTTTTAAGTTTAGTCCTTACTTAATTTTTATTAAATTTGTAGTTCCTGAAAAATTATCATGCACTTAGTTTTGGTCCCTACTGATAAATCAACATGTATTTTTGAAAGATTTTTTCGCAGGTGTCTTTTGATCATCGTAAAAAGTTCCTCCAGAAAAAATGAGCTCGAAATTTGATTTCTAGGTCATGATTTTCATTACTTTTATCTTGAAATTTTGCTATTTGAAAAATTCTTAACTAATTCACATCATGTTAAAAAATTGTAAATTTTAATAAATAAATTTTATATGATATTTTAAACATGTCCATAAAAAAATCGTTCAAAAATTTAAGAGTCTAATTATAATTAAGCAAATTTAGTTTTAGTAGGTACTAAACTTATATGCAAGAAATAAATTATAAGGACTAAAAATATAATAAAAATTAAGTAAGGACTAAATTTAGAAGGTCCACATTTTATAGGGACCAATAACATATTTAACCCTATATAATATTATGGATAGTTTTTATAAGAGATAAATGATCCAATAAAAGTTAATGTATTTGATTTATAATATGGACTAAAACTTTCCCCTCTTTTAGCACCAAAATAATAATAATTAGTATACTATAATTTTATTAAATAAAGAGACATGTGGTAGACATGAACAAGTTTCGTCTTCTGATGACAAGAATGATTATTTTTTTTAATCTTATTGATTTTTTGCAATTTAAATTGAGTTAATATTTTCATTTTTTTTCTAGGGTCCGTTTTTAATATTTTTCATTGATGCTCCAGTCGAAGATAGCTTTGAGTATCATTGTAGTATTAAAAATTCAAAGCCTCATTTAGACCTTAGTATTCAAATGAAGAATGTATTTATTTTTTTTTTATAAACAAGAGAGCTGAGACCCGGAAATGAATAATGTATTTAAGTCAACGTTGAAATTTTAATTTGACATCAATTTTAGAATGTATTTAATACTACATAGAAACATAACAATATTATACGTTGTGTAACAACCCAATTTAATTATTAATGAGTAATAATGATTAAATATATTTTTAAGTGATAAAGCAAATACTAGAGTCACATGAATATTGACACTAGAGGTGGGACCCATGTTTTACTAAGACTAGAACACCACACCAAAACACTTCTCTTCATTTTTCACAAGTCAGAACAATGGAAATATGAAACTCTCTCTTCTCTCTCGTATCATCACCACCATTACACACTAATCTTTTCAATTTTCAATCTCTACTAATACCCACTACATGCAAAGGTTGTTCTAAGTCCTAGATGTAGATTCAAGCTAAGGTAAGCAAATCTAAATCACTCTTCTCACTCTCTCGTGAACCCCCTTTCGCTACCCATAAAATTAAGGTTGTGGAAAAACTTAAAAGGGTTGCATGTTTTCAATCCTTCACTTTTACCCTCTTAGAACTAAGAAATTGTGTGATGTGTGTTAGGGACTAAAGCTTTTACAAAGGATTAGAATTTGGAGTTTGAAGCTAGAACTTGAAGTGAGATTAAGAATTTGGGGTTTTCTAGAGCAGTTGTTGTTTCATAACAGGTGGGTTCCCTAGGCTAGATAATTTTAGTTTCTCCAATTTACTATTAGCAAAGCATGATAATAATAGAATTTATTTGATTGTTATAATGGATTGTTTTTCAATAGTTTCCTTAATTAATTCCTGTTTGTGTAGAAATTGGTTATTAATTGGTTGTGTTGTTGTTATACAAATTAGGAACCATTAGATAATACTTACTACTATTTTAACTTGAAGAAAATCATGAAAAATCTCATTTTATGCGTCATTAGTTGATTGCCAAGCATGGTGAATCGATTGACAATTTTGGAAATGCTTAAATCCTTTTTTTTACACTTGGTCAATCGATTGGCTATTGTCTACGAATCTGGAAAATCGATTAATGGCGTGCTTAATGGATAAAAGTGTTGTTTTTAAGACTCTAACGGTTTCTAGTTCGTATGTTAACAATCTCTAATTGATAATGCATGTTTTTCCGTTGTTTTAAGGCTATTAGACAATTTTAGGAATGATGAACACATAACAATATAAGCTTAGTAAGTATTTTTCCTGGTTTGGTACATGAATGTTAAGTAATCTAGCCTCTATAATTTGCAGATGAACAATTAGTGGTTAATACCAAACCACGGTTTAGTATAGCTTAAAGCTATAGGAGGAATTTCGTATATTATTAGAAATTTGTTAAGTAAATAAATGTGAGTAAGGCTGGCGTGGTGTATATTATTACCACAATGAGTAGTGGAGAACATCCTAAGAGAGGAGAACATCCTTAGTGGACCTTCCGAGAAATACTCACCTTGGAAGCTTCCTATAAAAAGAATGAGATAATAACTGCGTAATACATTGTATCGCTCTTATGGAATTATTATAAGATTTTTTATTAGGAGATAATCAATTAATAGTCAAGTAGATAAGGCTCTCACAAGTAGGTAAATGGAATTCACTGAGATATAGAAAGTGTCTCATTCCCGCTCTTTGTTTTGCAGACAAGTCAGGAGGTCGAGGTAAGAAGGTTATGGAGTAGTAGCTGATGAGATTACATTCCAACTTTTGTATTTTCGTAATACTATGTATTTTGTATTTCAGACGTGTTGTACTAATACATTTGACTGGTTATGTATTTTGATGTAGACTTCAGTACTATATCCATATTAAGTACTTGTTGTACGAGGAATTCTATTGTAATCTTAATGCGTCCTCAGAACCATTATGTATGTTTCATGTCGTATTCTAGATATTCGATATGAGATGTTATAATTGGTATCAGAGCCTGGTTGATTCCGACTGTGCCTGAGGGTCTTTAAAAAAATACAATGTCAAATAGTGGGAAATTTTGGTTCCTAATGTTTGTTCTAGGTGTTGTATCATTTTGAGCCTAGCTAACTCGATTTGATTATAACAGTTAGAGCACAATGTCTGGAGCCGGAAGAGGACCCGGGAGGCCAAGGAGAATTGTGGAAGAAGAGGAGCCAGAAATTGACCCTGAAGCAGACATATGGGTCCAGATGTTGCAACAACAGCAAGCGATGCATCGCCAATACCAAGCACAGCAGGCGCAAGCTGACAGACATCATAGGGAAATGATGCAGGCCTTGCGACAAGAAAGGGGCCAGCCTCAACCACAACCAGATCGGGGTGACCAACATCAAGCTCCAAAGGGAAATCCTGCCTTCCGTGAATTTTGTCGGATGAATCCCCCAATCTTTGAAGGACAATATGAACCCACCGAAGCAAATGATTGGTTGTTCCGTATGAAAGATATGTTGGAAGACATTGACTGTACACCAGCTTAGAAGGTTACGTTTGCAACCCGTCATTTTCGAGGTCCGGCTTGCAATTGGTGGCATGGTACTAAGAATTACATGATAACTAATGCTGTGGAGATGAACTGGGAGAACTTTAGTAGGCTGTTCATGGGTCAATATGTGCCAGATAGCTTTACGTTTCAGATGGGACGTGAACTTGGTGAACTTAAGCAGGGCAAGTCCACTGTAGCAGAGTATACTCAGAGGTTTAATGAGCTGGTCCGTTATTCATCTGATGCTAATGGAGTCCTTGATGAAAGAGCGAAGATGAACAAATATCGTTATGGATTGAGAGGAGACATTGCTCATGCGGTGTCCTTGCAAACCATTGCCAACTTTGGAGATTTAATTCAAAAGGCATACTCGGCTGAGGCAACGATTGACTTTGCCAACAAAGAGAAAGAGGTTGCTTATCAACAAAAGAAGGAGTCTGGAAAGTATAAGCAGCATTTGAAGGCAAAGGGCTCTCCTAGCAAAGGGAAACAAGCATACTCTCCACAATCCCCGAAAGCTTGTTCTAAATGTGGTAACCGTCACAGTGGGGAATGCATGAAAGGAAAAGGAGTATGCTATTTCTGCAAGCAGCCAGGGCATATGAAGAACGAATGTCCTAAGTGGAGGAGCTTGGGTGGTGCTGAAGGCACTACAGTGAGCAAGGGTCGTGTTTATACCATGGATGGAGAGAAAGCTACCGGTGACAACAGTTTGATTGCTGGTATGTGCTTAATTGGCCAATCCGATGTTTTTGTTTTGTTTGATTGCGGAGCTACCAACTCCTTTATTTCTGTTAATTGTGTGAAGCGTCTGAGTTTAGAATCCTCTCCATTGAATCCCCCGATGTCAGTAACAGTCGCTACTGGCGGAAGAATCGTATCCAAACGTGTATGTCTGGGTTGTCCAGTCACGGTTACGGGAAAAACTTACTTCATAGATCTTATTTGTCTTCCTCTCAAGGATCTAGACGTTATCTTAGGCATGGATTGGCTCTCTGCCAATTCTGTGTATATTGGGTGTGCTGAGAAGAGAATTTTTATGCCAACCGAGAACACCGCTGAAGGTGTAGCATTATCAACATTACTACAGAACACTCATCAGATGGTTCAATACCTGTTTACTGAAAACAAGAATTTCTGTATCCTTTTCACTATGACTCCAGAACCTGTTCTAAGTCCCAACGATATCCCTGTTGTGAATGAATTCTTAGACGTCTTTCCTGACGACATTACTAGCCTACCTCCAGAAAGAGAGATTGAGTTTTCTATTGATCTAATGCCGGGAGCTCAGCCGATTTCTGTGGCACCCTATCGGATGTCACCCGTTGAACTTAGAGAGCTTAAGAGCCAGTTGGAAGAGTTACTTAGGAAACATTTCATCAGACCCAGTGTATCCCTGTGGGGCGCACCAGTACTCTTAGTTAAGAAGAAGGATGGTACTATGCGGTTATGTATAGATTACCGCCAGCTCAATAAAGTTACCATCAAGAATAAATATCCCTTACCGAGGATTGATGACTTGTTAGACCAACTCAAGGGTGCGACTGTATTTTCAAAGATTGATTTACGGTCCGGTTATCATCAGATTCGTATCAGATCCTCAGATGTTTCAAAAACTGCCTTCAGAACCCGATATGGTCATTACGAGTTCTTAGTGATGCCATTCGGTGTTACGAATGCACCCGCCATCTTTATGGACTACATGAACCGCATCTTTCAGCCGTACCTAGACAAATTCGTTGTCATCTTCATCGATGATATCTTGATTTATTCTAAGGATCCGCAGGAGCATGCAAAGCATTTAAGGATAGTTTTAGAAGTTCTGCGGGAGCAGAAGTTGTATGCTAAATTCAGCAAGTGTGAGTTTTGGCTAGATGAAATCAAATTCCTAGGCCACGTAATTTCTCAAGGCGGAGTGTCGGTAGATCAGTCTAAAGTAGAAGCTGTGTTGAATTGGGAACGACCTAGAAGTATCACTGAAGTAAGGAGTTTCCTGGGATTAGCTGGTTATTATAGAAGGTTCATTAAGAGCTTCTCGCAGATAGCCTTACCCTTGACGCGATTAACTAGAAAAGACACACCCTTCGTATGGGACGAAGAATGTGAGAAGAGTTTCATGCAGTTGAAGGAGAGACTGACTCAAGCCCCTGTCCTGATCATTCCAGATCCAACTCGAAGTTTTGTAGTATTTTGTGATGCATCAGCTAAAGGACTTGGATGTGTACTTATGCAAGATGACCGAGTAGTGGCGTATGCGTCCAGGCAACTTAAGACTCATGAAGAGAATTATCCCACACACGACCTTGAACTGGCTGCCATAATATTCGCGTTGAAAATATGGAGACATCATTTGTATGGGGCACACTTCGACCTATTCAGCGACCACAAGAGTTTGAAGTACTTGTTTGATCAAAGGGAGCTGAATATGAGGCAGAGAAGATGGATGGAGTATTTGAAAGATTTCGACTTCGATTTGAAATACCACCCTGGGAAGGCCAATGTAGTAGCTGACGCATTAAGTAGGAAAGCACTGCATGTATCAGAGTTAATGATACACAAATGCAGCCTCATTGAGAGTTTCAGGAATCTGAATCTCAATATGATGGATGTAGAGGGTGGACTACTGATGAACAGGTTAGAGATATCCTGTGATTTGAGAGGCAAGATCGTCAAGGCTCAGATAAATGACCCAGACCTGCAAAAGAGAGTTAGTAATCCTGAATTTTCCGTAGCAACAGACGGAGCTATTCTTTATGATGGAAGATTATGTGTGCCCAATGACCCTGAATTGAAGCAACTGGTCCTAAGTGAAGCGCACAAGAGTGGATTTTCCATCCACCCCGGTTCCACCAAAATGTATCAAGATTTGAAGAAAAACTATTGGTGGCCTAACATGAAGACCGAGGTAGCAGACTTTGTGGCACGTTGTATAGTGTGCCAACAAGTGAAGATCGAACATCAGAAGCCAGCTGGTTTGTTGCAACCATTAGAGATCCCTAAATGGAAGTGGGAACAAATCACAATGGATTTTGTTAGTGGATTACCTCGTACTAGGAAAGGGTATGATTCTATTTGGGTAATTGTAGATCGGTTAACAAAGTCAGCTCATTTTATACCAGTAAAGACCACTTACAAGGCTCCTAAATACGCAGAGTTGTTTATTGAGCAGATAGTGAAGTTGCATGGTGTGCCGTTGAGTATTGTATCAGATAGGGATCCGAGGTTCACATCAAGACTCTGGAAAGCATTTCAGGAAGCAATGGGCACTCGACTAAAGATGAGCACGTCTCATCACCCTCAGACAGATGGACAGTCCGAGAGGACCATCCAAACTCTAGAAGACATGTTGAGAGCTTGTGTATTAGAAGACGGGGGCAGTTGGAGTAACCACTTGCATTTAGTCGAGTTTGCCTATAACAATAGTTACCATTCTAGTATCGGAATGGCTCCTTACGAGGCATTGTACGGGAGGAAGTGTAGAACACCCTTGTGTTGGGCAGAAGTTGGTGACAAGGGTATCTTGGGACCAGATTTGGTACAAGAAACTACCTTAAAAATTAAGTCAATCTGAGAAAAATTGAAAACAGCACAGAGTCGACAAAAAAGTTATGCTGATCGGAGAAGGAGACCATTAGTATTTAGCGAGGGAGATCATGTGTTTTTAAAAGTAACTCCTATGTTGAGATTAAGAGGTGCTTTCAAGACCAAGAAGTTGTACCCGAGATACATTGGACCATTTCAAATTATTGAACGTATTGGGGAAGTAGCTTATAGATTGGCATTGCCTCCGTCAATGGCGGGACTGCACGATGTTTTCCATATATCTCAACTTAAGAAGTTTGTTCCGAACCCGTTTGTGACTGTAGACTTGGACACGATAGAATTGGAACCAAATATGACATTCCAACCCCAGCCAGTTCAGATTATAGATCGGGATGTCAAAGTCTTGAGAAACAAAACTATTCCAATTGTAAAGGTAGTTTGGGAAGGATCTCCGAACGGAGAAGCTACATGGGAACTCGAATCGGAGATGCGGAAAGAATATCCCCACATGTTTTGAGGTACGAATTTTCAATTTCGAGGACGAAATTATTTTTAGGGGGGTAGAGTGTAACAACCCAATTTAATTATTAATGAGTAATAATGATTAAATATATTTTTAAGTGATAAAGCAAATACTAGAGTCACATGAATATTGACACTAGAGGTGGGACCCATGTTTTACTAAGACTAGAACACCACACCAAAACACTTCTCTTCATTTTTCACAAGTCAGAACAATGGAAATATGAAACTCTCTCTTCTCTCTCGTATCATCACCACCATTACACACTAATCTTTTCAATTTTCAATCTCTACTAATACCCACTACATGCAAAGGTTGTTCTAAGTCCTAGATGTAGATTCAAGCTAAGGTAAGCAAATCTAAATCACTCCTCTCACTCTCTCGTGAACCCCCTTTCGCTACCCATAAAATTAAGGTTGTGGAAAAACTTAAAAGGGTTGCATGTTTTCAATCCTTCACTTTTACCCTCTTAGAACTAAGAAATTGTGTGATGTGTGTTAGGGACTAAAGCTTTTACAAAGGATCAGAATTTGGAGTTTGAAGCTAGAACTTGAAGTGAGATTAAGAATTTGGGGTTTTCTAGAGCAGTTGTTGTTTCATAACATGTGGGTTCCCTAGGCTAGATAATTTTAGTTTCTCCAATTTACTATTAGCAAAGCATGATAATAATAGAATTTATTTGATTGTTATAATCGATTGTTTTTCAATAGTTTCCTTAATTAATTCCTGTTTGTGTAGAAATTGGTTATTAATTGGTTGTGTTGTTGTTATACAAATTAGGAACCATTAGATAATACTTACTACTATTTTAACTTGAAGAAAATCATGAAAAATCTCATTTTATGCGTCATTAGTTGATTGCCAAGCATGGTGAATCGATTGACAATTTTGGAAATGCTTAAATCCTTTTTTTTACACTTGGTCAATCGATTGGCTATTGTCTACGAATCTGGAAAATCGATTAATGGCGTGCTTAATGGATAAAAGTGTTGTTTTTAAGACTCTAACGGTTTCTAGTTCGTATGTTAACAATCTCTAATTGATAATGCATGTTTTTCCATTGTTTTAAGGCTATTAGACAATTTTAGGAATGATGAACACATAACAATATAAGCTTAGTAAGTATTTTTCCTGGTTTGGTACATGAATGTTAAGTAATCTAGCCTCTATAATTTGCAGATGAACAATTAGTGGTTAATACCAAACCACGGTTTAGTATAGCTTAAAGCTATAGGAGGAATTTCGTATATTATTAGAAATTTGTTAAGTAAATAAATGTGAGTAAGGCCGGCGTGGTGTATATTATTACCACAATGAGTAGTGGAGAACATCCTAAGAGAGGAGAACATCCTTAGTGGACCTTCCGAGAAATACTCACCTTGGAAGCTTCCTATAAAAAGAATGAGATAATAACCGCGTAATACATTGTATCGCTCTTATGGAATTATTATAAGATTTTTTATTAGGAGATAATCAATTAATAGTCAAGTAGATAAGGCTCTCACAAGTAGGTAAATGGAATTCACTGAGATATAGAAAGTGTCTCATTCCCGCTCTTTGTTTTGCAGACAAGTCAGGAGGTCGAGGTAAGAAGGTTATGGAGTAGTAGCTGATGAGATTACATTCCAACTTTTGTATTTTCGTAATACTATGTATTTTGTATTTCAGACGTGTTGTACTAATACATTTGACTGGTTATGTATTTTGATGTAGACTTCAGTACTATATCCATATTAAGTACTTATTGTACGAGGAATTCTATTGTAATCTTAATGCGTCCTCAGAACCATTATGTATGTTTCATGTCGTATTCTAGATATTCGATATGAGATGTTATACGTTGACTACACAATTTTAGAATCCAAATAAGAAATAAAATTATGTTCATTAGACTGAACAATAGTATATATAACTAGAAACTTGTCATATATTTTTCAATCAATTATACAATTTAGTCCATACTCCATAATGGTTTCAGTTTCTAAAATTGCGTTATCATGTTCTATGTTACTAACTATTATTATTGCTTTGAAGTTCAAAGGTGGAAAAGGGGGTTTCATTCCGCCCAAAGTATCTGTTTACATTACAAACAATTTAACTTATGGTCTTCAACTTGGTGTTCACTGTAAAGACAAACATCATGATAAAGGATTTCGATCACTACATTATGGAGAAACTTACACTTTCCGTTTTAGACCCGATATCTTTTTCTCAAGTACCTTATACTTTTGTGGATTTACATGGAACCCTCATAATGTACGCCACTTTGATGTTTATATTCAAGATCGAGATCAAGCAGTTTGCCAAAACGAATGTCGCTATGAAGTACATCAATCGGGACCATGTAGGATTAATAATAATTCAATCGGGACAAAATCTGTAGAATGCTTTGAATGGAATAAGTAATGTACGTGTATTTTCATCTATGTATATTGATTGAAGAATAAAAATCATGAAATAATATTATTACACATTATATTTAACCGTATTTACCATTACAAATTGTGAGTTTAATCTGATTTCTTTTGGTTTAAAAGTGCATATTTTGTTCTCTTTTTTCATATGAGTTACCATTTTCCTCTTGAATAAATTTTTCTTCAGCTTTTGACCCAGCTAATTAAATACATTTATTCATCTTACATTAGCAAGGGATTGCATGCTTAGGATATAAGTTCATTTTCGAGTAGTGGGTTGGAAGTTTTGGTTCTTAATTTTTTACTTGTTTTTATAGGTCGGAGTACCATTATACTTCAATTTAAAGAGATAAGATCAAATGACACAAATTTGACAAAATTTTACTGGACAATGAATCTTATTCTTCATTTTATTTAATTTAAAGATGTAAAATAATATTGACAAAATTAAATATATTTTTATATTTGTCTGACAATCTTTTCTTATAAAGAAGAAAAAAGAAATGTTTTTGATCATACATTCACAATCACTATGCCATGGATACATCGTTTAAAGGATAGAAACTCCAAAAAATAAAATAAAATCGAAACTCCATAAAATATATGCTAGAAGACTTATGCTAAATTGGAGCCCATTTGTTTCGAACTTTGCATTAGAAGAGAAGAAGAATTTGTATTTTTATGATGCTTTTACTTATACTTGGGAGAAAGATAAACATTATAAAATAGTTTATCAGTTATAGAAAAAGTTTTTTCCCAATCAATGTTTGGGATAAAGCTTTTCTTAAACCAGGTCAATCCAATCCAGTTTTGAATCCGAATGTGGAGAGGGGGCTGGAACCACTTGATGCCATAACTGACCCTCCGAATTCAAAAAAAAAAAAGCTTTTCTTAAACCACGTCAATCCAATCCAGTTTCGAATTCGAATGCAGTTTTTGCAACAGCAAAGAAAGCAAATTTTATTAGAAAGGGGGCATGAGAAATGCCAAGGTCCATACATCAATGACTATGTTACATACTAAAGATATTGGCCTGAAATCATTGAGACTAGCCGGGTTATCTTTCTTAGGAATTAAGGCAATAAACATACTGTTTATCCCTTTAACAAGCTTTCCATTATTGTGAAATTCATTCATTCATAAAACGGGAGAAATCATCCTTCAAAACCACCCAAAAATCTTTAATGAAACCAAATGACTAGTCACATTCCCACACTGCCACCCAAATCTTTGATGACTAGTCAAAGTAATTTATCATGGGTTACTTCTTCACTTTTAAGACGAAGCTTTATTAGAAAATAAGTTATACATTTGTAGATTTTCATGGATTAAAGAATATTATTACTTTGACATTTAATTTGTAGTTTTTTTTTTACAACTTTCGTGGGTTATAGACTATTAATTTATGGATTTTTTTTAAAGCTCGGTGAAAAAAAACTCCCGTCTAAATGTATTCAAAGACACAATATATGTGTGGGATAAAAGATTTTTCAAGTAAAAAGGACCGAAAACCAACTTATTCATTTCGATAGATGTTATTATAGTTTTCGTCGGTTATGGACTACGAATTTTTATATTTTTTTAAAATTTGGTGAAAAAAAATAAAATTCCATTGAATTCTCGCACAAATGGATCCAAAGACATACTATATATGTTGGATAGACGACTCTTTAAAAAAAGAATCGAAAAACTACTTATTCATTTCAATAGTTTTTTGTTACATTTTTCGTGGGTTATAGGCTACGATTTTTGGGTTATTTTCAAAGTTCAGTGAAAAAAATAAAATGTTATTGAATTCTCGCTTAAATGGATCAAAAACACACTAAACGTCTTAGATAGAAGATTCTTAAAAAAGGACAAAAAACCAACTTATTCATTTCGATAGTTTTTTTTTTTGTTTCGTGGGTTATAGAATACGAATTTTGGGATTTTTTCAAAACTCGGTGAAAAAAAAGGTTACTGAATTCTTGCCTAAATGGATCCAAAGACACACAATATGTGTTGGGTAAACGATTTTTTTAAAAAAAGAACGAAAAACAACTTATTTATTTTGATAGTTTTTTTTTACAGTTTTTTGGGTTATACACTAAGAAATTTGGGATTTTTTTAAAACTCAGTGAAAAAAATAAAATGCCATTGAACTCCAGCTTAAATGCATTCAAAGACACACTATATGCGTGAGATAGAAGAAATAGGACCGAGAAACAACTTATTTATTTCGGTAGATTTTTTTTTATAGTTTTCGTCGGTTATGGACTCCGAATTGTTGTATTTTTTCCAAACTCGGTGAAAAAAAATAAAATGCAATTGAATTCTTGCACAAATGGATCCAAAGACAAACTATATATGTTGGATAGACGCTTCTTTAAAAGAAGGGATTGAAAAACAACTTATTCATTTCAATAGTTTTTTCTTACAGTTTTTGTGGGTTATATGCTACGAATTTTGGGATTTTTTCAAAACTCGGTGAAAAAAATAAAATGTTATTGAGTTCTTGGATTAATGCATCCGAAACACTAGGATAGAAAAATTTTCAAATAAAAGGACCTAAAAACAACTTATTCATTTTGATAGTGTTTTTTATAGTTTTCGTGGGTAATAGACTACGAATTTTAGTATTTTTTCAAAATTCGCCGAAAAAAATGCCATTTAATTATCGCACAATTGGATCCATTAATTTTGATAGTTCTTTTTACAGTTTTCGTGTGTTATAGACCACAAATTTTGGGATTTTGTTAAAAACTCGGTGAAAAAATAAAATGCCATTGAATTCTCGAACAAATGGATCCAAAGACATACAATATGTGTTAGATAGACTATTCTTAAAAAATGAGGATCGCAAAAAACTTATACAATATCTTATTTTTTTGTAACATTTTGGTCATTTATCTTATCTTTTTGTAACATTTTGGTCCTTTATCTTTTATTTGTAACACTTTGGTCATTTAAAAAACATGAAAATATGAAAAATTTGATGAACATTTTTATCAAAATTAAGATTTTTATTTAATTTTAATAAAAAAGTATCTTAACAAATAAAATTCAGAATTTTTTTAATAAAAAAAAAATGAAAAAAAAGGATTTATATGTGAATATTATAAAAGATAAAAGACTAAAGTGTTACAAATAAAAGATAAAGGACTAAAATGTTACAAATAAAAGATAAAGGACCAAAGTATTACAAATATATAAGATAAACGACCAAAGTGTTACAAGTAAAAGATAAATGACCAAAATGTTACAAAAAAATAAGATAAAGAACCGCAAAACAAGTTGTTCATTTTGATTGATTTTTTTTTCTTTTTTATAGTTTTCGTGTTAATGAACTACAAATTTTGAAATTTTTTGAGAAATCAGAGAAAAATAAAGAAAATGTCATTGAATTCCTGCAAAAATGGATCCAAAGACATACTATATGTGTTAGATAGAAGGTTCTTTCAAAAAAATGGATCGAAAAACAACTTATTCATATGGATAATTTTTTTTTTGTGTTGGTTATAGGCTACAAATTTTAGGATTTTTTCCAAAACTCGATGAAAAAAATAAAATGTTATTGAATTCTAGTCTAAATGGATCCAAAACACACTAAATGTGTTGTATAGAAGATTTTTAAAAAAGGACAAAAAAAAACTTATTCATTTTGATAGTTTTTCTTTTTTTAATGATTCGTGGGTTATAGACTACGAATTTTGAGATTTTTTCAAAATTCCCCGAACAAAATTAAATGTCATTTAATTATCGCACAAATGGATCCAAAAACATACTATATGTGTTGGATAGATGTTTCTTTTAAAAAAACAAGGATGTAAAAAGAAAATATTCAATTCGACAGTTTTTTTTACAGTTTTCGTGGGTTATAGTCTACGAATTTTGAGATTTTTGCAAAACTCGGTGAAAAAAATAAAATGTCATTGAATCCCACTTAAATGCATTCAAAGGCACACAATATGTGTGGGATAAAATATTCTTCAAGTAAAACACCTTATTCATTTCAATAGTTTTTTGTACTGTTTTCGTGGGTGATTGGCTACGATATTTGGGTTATTTTCAAAACTTGGTGAATAAAATAAAATATTTTTGAATTCTCGCCTTAATACATCGAAAGACTCACTATATGTATTGGATAGAAGATTCTTAAAAAAAAGGACCGAAAAATAACTTATTCATTTCGAAAGTTTTTTTAATGGTTTTCGTGGGTTATATACTACGAATTTTAGGATTTTTTTAAAACTCGCCAAAAAAAAACAAAATACCATTTCATTTTCGCACAAATGGATCCAAAAACATACTATATGTGTTGGATAAAAGTTTCTTTAAAAAATGGGATCGAAAAACCACTTATTCATTTCGATAGTTTTTTTTAGCAATTTTTGTGTGTTAGAGACTACAAATTTTAGGATTTTATTTAAAATTCGGTGAAAAAAATAAAATATCTTGAATTTACGGCTAAATGCATCATAAGACTCACTATATGTGTTGGTGGAAGATTCTTTAAAAACAATGGACTACAAAACAACTTATTCATTTCGATAATTTTTTTAATGGTTTCGTGGGTGTAGACTACAATTTTTGTGATTTTTTTTAAAATTCGGTGAAAAAAATTTAAATGTCATTGAATTGTCGCCTAATTGCATCCAAAGATACACTATAGGTGTTGGATAGAAGATTCTTTAAAAATAAGGACCGAAAAATAATTTTTTCATTTTGAAAGTTTTTTTCATAGTTTTCGTATAGACTACGAATTTTGGGATTTTTTTCAAATTTTGCCGAAAAAGTAAAATGCATTTAATTCTCGCACAAATGGATCCAAAAACATACTATATGTGTTGGATAGAAGGTTCTTTTAAAAAAAAGGGATCGAAAAACAACTTATTCATTTCGATAGTTGTTTTTACAGTTTTCATGGGTTATAAGCTACAAATTTTGAAATTTTTTCAAAACTCGGTTAAAAAAATGTTATGAAATTCTCGCCTAAATGGATCCAAAGACACACTGTAACACCCGTAATTTTATCTAATTAGAATTAATTAGAATTAGTAGCCTTTTATAGTATTTTATGTTGATTGGTAATTTAATTAAGTGTTATGTCTATATTAGGAAAGAGTAGAGACATTAAGTTAAATAAGGAATGGGTAGTGTCACAAGTTAGAAAAAGTTGGGATTTTATTAATTGGGCTTAGGTTTTGAGAGAGGGCATTTTAGACCTTTAGCCATTAGGTTAGAATGAGATGAAGGAGATCATAGAGCTCTCATACTTCATTATCATCATTTTGTGAAGAAGGAGGTAGAGAGATAAAGTGGAGGCTTAGAGGAGAAGAAGGAAATGGATGTGAAGAGGAGGACCAAAAATTTCATCAATTAAGAAGGTAAGAGAGTAGTTGATGATTCAATTGACATCCCGCACAAATGGATCCAATGACATATAATATGTGTTGGATAGACGATTCTTTAAAAAAAGAGATCGAAAACCAACTTATTCATTTCCAAAATTGTTTGTTCTGTTTTCGTGGGTTATATGCTACTATTTTTGGGATTTTATCAAAACTCGATGAAAAAAATAAAATGTTATTGAATTCTCGCATAAATAGATCGAAAGACACACTAAATGTGTTGGATATAAGATTCTTTAAAAAAAGGACAAAAAACAACTTATTCATTTCAGTAGTTTTTTTTTTTTTTTTTTAATTTTTGTAATATTTTTTTTATGGTTTTTGTGGGTTATAGACTACGAATTTAGAGATTTTTTAAATATGGGTTAAAAAAGATAAAATGTTATTGAATTTTCGCCTAAATGGATCCAAAGACACAAAATATGTGTTGGATAGAAGATGCTTAAAAAAAGGACGTAAAAACAACATATTCATTTTGATAGATTTTTGTTATAGTTTTCATAGTTTATAGACTACAAATTTTGGAATTTTTTCAAAACACGATAAAAATAAAATGTTATTAAATTCTCACCTAAATGCATCCAAAGACACTAAATATGTTGGGTAGATGATTCTTAAAAACAAGGACAAAAAAGCAACTTATTCATTGTGCTAGTTTTTTTTTAAAAAATTTTTTTAAAAATTTTTTTTTATGGTTTTCGTGGGTTATAGACTAAGAATTTTGTCAAATGTGGATTAAAAAATATAAAATGTTATTGAATTTTTGCCTAAATGAATCCAAATATATACTATATGTGTTGGATAGACGATTCTTTAAAAAAAGGGATCGAAAAACAACTTTTTCGTTTATGTATTTTTTTTTTACTGTTTTCGTGGTTTATAGGCTACAAATTTTTGGATTTTTTCAAATTGGTGAAAAAAATAAAATGTTATTGATTTATCGCCTAAATGGATGCAAAGACACACTAAATGTGAGAACTATAATAAAATCCTAAAGTTATGGAACAAAAAACAACTTATACATTTCGATTGTTTTTTTTAATGATTTCGTGGGTTACAAACTACGAATTTTGGATTTTTTTCAAAATTCGGTATAGTGTGTATCTTGAAAAAAATCCCAAAACTCGTAGTGTATAACCGACGAAAACTATAATAAAATCTATCGAAATGAACAAGTGATAACTCACTTTATGTGAGGATAATTAGGCCCTTGACACTTGATTTGTTACCTGCTAATATGATTTTGTATTCAATGTTTAGGTTTATTTTATGCAATTATGAGTCTAGTATGTATTTAGGAATAAAATGTAATCTCATCATGTAAAGAGAAGTTCTGGTGTCAACTGATGTCAAGACAGACCACTGAACCATTCTAAAAGGTTCAGAGCAAATAAAATAGCTAATCAGAGTCAAGACTACCACTTTCGTAAAACCATGAATGGCGGCTAGTCAGTCAAAGCCGCCACATCAGAAGAAGAATGCAAACGAGCGCTAACGAGAGGAAAGACAGCTAGCAGATTTCCCATGTGCAGAATTGTACTATCATCATACTAATCATTGGGGGAATATGCTTTATTGTTTTAGGCTGTCTTATCCTCAATTAGAGAGGCCCATGATCCGATGTGAAGTCCTATATAAAGGTGCCTAAAACCCTAAATTAAAGTTAGTGTGCTCAACCATTGTGAAGAACATAGAAGAAATCCAAAGTTACTCTCTTGGTGTGCCGCCACTACTAGTCTAATAATCGCAGTCATGATTGTTGCCATTCTTGGAGCTTGAGACATTTTCTCTAAGGCCGTCATGGTTATAGGTTAAAACTGAATTTATTTTAATGTGTAAGCTTATTATTCTGGTTGTTATGGTTTCCAAGCTCACCATGAGCTAAGAGATGTTGAAATTATATAAAGTTAATGAAGGTTTAATATGTTTATGTGATGTGATGTGTGTATGTATGCTCTTTTAGTTCATTTGTTGTTTTGCTATATATTTGCATCTAGGACTGATCATCTTAGATTTGAATACAAGTTTATTGTTAAGAGACATCCAAAGATAAATGGATTTAATGAACTAATATGGTTAAGTGAGGTATAGACATATCTTTTCTACTTAAAGACTTAAACATAAACTTTAGGGGCATAGTAAGAATACAACCATGAAATTTTGAACTGTAATGAAGTAAGTTTGACCTAGACATAGGGTCCATCTTATCACGCATTGCATAATCTAATGTTGTAGACATACACCACAAGACAAGAGTTGTTTGCAAGAGTCTTGCCTGCACTTATTACTAACTCACACTTGTTAAATCGGATTTAGATGAATCATAGTTTCAACATGCTTTCAGAACTGTTTATCAAACCCTTTTTAATCATTTTTCTTTATTGTTAATTGCAAACCCTAAATGTTATTTTGTCACTTTATCATTCAAGCCTAAAGCTGATTGAGATAGTCTTGGAACAAGATTCCCCTATCACAATCCCTGTGGAAACGATATTTTTTCTTATTACCTTTGCTACAGATAAGACTGTGTATACTTGCACATGCTTATTGAACATTGATTTCAACCAACAACAAGTTGTTTTTAGTCATTTTTATTTGAAGAATCTTCTATCCAACACATATAGTGTGTATTTGGATGCATTTTATTTGATTTCAATGACATTTTATTTTTTTCCACCGAGTTTTGAAGTAATCCTGAAATTCATAGTCTATAACCCACAAAAACTATCGAAATGAATAAGTTATTTTTCGATCCCTTGTTTTAAAATAATCTTCTATCCAACACATGTAGTATTTCTTTCGATCCATTTGTGCACGAATTCAATGACATTTTATTTTTCACCGAGTTTTGAATAAATCCCGACATTCATAGTCTAATCCATTAATACTGTAAAAATAACTATCAAAATGAATAAGTTATTTTTCGATCCCTTTTTTTAAAAGAATCTTCTATCAAACACATATAGGGCCCGTTTGATGGCCAGTATATGATAAAGACATGATATGATATAGAGCTGGATAAAGACGGGATATGATATAAACAAGATAATTGCATATGATATCATGTGTTTGATATACATATGATAACAAATAAGATAAAATATATATTATAATTAAATGACAAAATTAACATTATTATTATTATTATTATTATTATTATTATTATTATTATTATTATCATTATCATTTTCGGTCATTTTTATTTGAAGAATATTCTATCCAATCCATATAGTGTGTCTTTGAATGCATTTATGCAATAATTCAATAACGTTTTATTTTTTCACCGAGTTTTGAAAAAATTTCAAAATTCGTAGTATATAATTGATATACTATACTTGATATACTATAATAATAATAATAATAATAATAATAATAATAATAATAATAATAATTGATATACTATACTTTTATCAAATAAAGAGACATGTGGTAGACATGAACTTGTTTATAAAACTTTTTTTATGCCAGTGACAAGAATGGTTATTTTTTTCTAATCTTATTGATTTTATTTGCAATTTAAATTGAGTATAATATTTTCATTTTTTTTCTAGGGTCTGTTTTTAATATTTTTCATAGGTGCTCCAGTCGGAGATATTTCCTCTATTTACATTTATAAGTATATTTGACTTTTGTAGTATTGAAGAATGAATGTGGCATATATTGTAGTTCACATAGATTAAGTCTTTTAGAATCCAAATAAGAAATAAAATTATGTTCATTAAAGCATCTCCAGTGGTGATATTACTTTGAGTATCAAATATTATTAACAAGTAGTCCATACAATGCCGAATAATACTTATGCAACTCGTACATATTTTGCTAGCTCTAGTGGTGATACCACTTTGAGCATCATACATTATTAACAAGTGATCCCTTCTATATTTATTTTTGTAATTTTTTCTAAATAAAAATTTATTTAGTTTAATAAATTCGTAGATAAATAAATTAATAATTAAATATAATGAGAAATACAAGACAATAAATAAAAAATGGTGAAAAATACATAAATGTGACGGAAAATATATAATAAAAAATATAATAATTAGTTTTGATTATTCTCTTGTCTGAAACGCTCCCAAATATATTTTCTTATGGCGAGAAAGGAACAAGATTTTTTTTTCATCGGAGGAATACGTGCTTCTTCATCAAACCTATTAATATTTTCTAGATCACTTTTAGTTGATAATTGTGGTACTTGAGGAGTTTCAACCAAAGTGGTACTTGAAACAAATTCATGTAATCATGAATATTATTACTGGACATATTATGATCCATTTGATAGAAAATAAATAAAATACGACTTGGTAACAAAACAAATAAAAATTGTGTAATATATAAAAATATGAAATATGATTAAATGTTTGTAAAAAAAGATTAAATGACCATTTAATGATCAAACAAAAAAAGATAACATTAAATTGATGATACGGTACCTTATTTAAGGTACCGATATCATCAATTTTGATACCCTCTATGCGACGTCATGAAACTCCATTGATAAAAATAATAAAGTATCATATCATTAGCCTATGAAACTCTCTTAGATGCCTTTATTGAAGATGCTTTTAGACTGAACAATACTCCCTCTGTAGCATTTTATAAGCAGAAATACACATTTTTTATTTATTGTGTATTTAATGTATCTGATCTATAATATAGACCATATATATTAAATGGAAAATGCTATTTAGTAAGAATTTTAGTATGCAAGAAAGAGAAGAATTATATGTGGCAATATTTGATTGGTTAAATTATAATCACTCTCTCTCCCGTGTATGGTTATACAATCCTTGATTGGTCAAATTCCCTACGTTTATGCATTCTTCTCTTTCTTGTGTCAAAATTTCTTACTAAATAGCAATGCTCATATTAAATATACAATGAATATAGAAAATACATTTTTATTTATAAAATGTTACGGAGGGAGTGAGTAGTATATATTTAACTAGTATATATAATTAGAAACTTGTCTTATTTTTCAATCAGCTATACAATTCAGTCCATACTCCATAATGGTTTCAGTTTCAAAAATTGCGTTATCATGTTCTATGTCACTAACTATTATTATTGCTTTGCAGTTCAAAGGTGGATGTGGTGGTTTTCTTCCACCCAGAGTACATGTTTACATTACCAACAATTTAACTTGGGGTCTTCAACTTGGTGTTCACTGTAAAGACAAACATCATGATAAAGGATTTCAATCACTACATACTGGAGAAACTTACACTTTTGCTTTTAGACCCGATTTCATTTCCTCAAGTACCTTATACTTTTGTGGATTTACATGGAACCCTCATAATGTACGCCACTTTGATGTTTATCGTCAAGATCGAGATATAGAAGTTTGCAAACATGAATGTCGCTATGAAGTACATCAATCGGGACCATGTAGGATTAATAGTAATCCCGACGTCGGGCCAAAATCTGTAGAATGCTTTGAATGGAATCCATAATATATGTGTATTTTCATCTATATATATTGATTGAAGAATAAAAATCATGAAATAATATTATTACATATTATATTTAACCGTATTTACCATTATCTGATTTCTTTTGGTTTAAAAGTGCATATTTTGTTCTCTTTTTTCATATATGAGTTACCATTTTCCTCTTGATTAAATTAGTAAGGGGATTGCATGCTTAGGAAATAAGTTCATTTTCGAGCATAAACTACACAAAATATTCTGAGTAAATAATCTTTATCAATCACACAGGAACCATCACTATCAAGAAACTAGGAATTAAAAGGTACTGATAGTGATCAATTTCTTCTTTCTTTTCATTCTTCTTAATTATATACTTGTATTCTTCTTAGTTATATTTTCTTCTTCTGTCAATATTTGTTAGGTAGTAACAAAGCTAAGCCTTTCTCTAATTCTCTTCATTATCATGTATTAAAGATGAAAAATTCATTTCTCTTGTTTTACTTTGATTCAAGCCTTGTGAATTTGGAAATCAAGTTTGAAATAATCCTTAGGAGTAAGCCGTGTTTAGAAATTTCTAAAATAAATTATAGAGATTTGATGTTCTTAATTTAAAGGGGTAAGCATGTTGAAACTCAGTCATAAACCTTTATTTCTTTAAAACTTCATGAAGTCTAACTAAACTTGTTTCAGGCTTTGAAGTCCATACTTAAGCTTATCTTTATGTCCAAAAATTTTAAAAGAAAAACAGGGTACTATATACTAGTCACTAGTTGTCCATTTGTTTTGATTTCACTTTTGACATTTAACTCATGTTTACTACTCTTATTGTTTTTTTTAAGTGATAACTAAGTAAAGTGTAGTTCTGTAACAAGATAGTAATAAAAGAGGGTACTTCTAAATATGAAATTTTTGGATTAATAGGATGAGTTAAAATATTAAGTACCTTGTCCCTTGGTAAATAAGAATGTGCACGTGAAAAATATGTATATACATTGGAAACAAAATGTCATGCAATTTTCTTAATTATGTGAGGTTCCAGTTTTTGAATAATTCCCTTTAATAAACTAATATTGTTACAATTTTAATAATAATGATAATTAGTTAAGAGATAGTTGTTTTGATGAGTCAATAGGTATCATAGAAGAAGGTGATTACTGATTACTCAAGTTATTTTGAAAAGCTTTGATGTAAGGAGAATTGCTAATAATAAGTTTCGATGAGCACAAGAAATAATGTGTTACTTGTATATATATTATTATATATAATTAGGAGAGTTGTGTACTTGATATATTACTAATTTTAAATTCCTTAAGGTATATGCAAAATGTTGAGTGATTGATTTTGTTTAATTATATGCGTGAATAAACCTTTTTCAATATATATGATTTGAAAATGTTTTAAATTGATTTGGCAATTTAAATTGTTACTATCGATCAATATTTAAAAAATAAAAAAAAGAAATTATGTGTTTTTAATTTGTTTATTTATAATGATATCTATGTGCTTGAGTGTTTATGGTGAAAGTTTGAGATGATCTCTCATAAGTTGCATTATGAGTCTTGAAGATTAATTTGTCAAAAGGGAATGTTGACAAAGATAATTTAAGTTGAGGAAATGATAAAACTAATCACCTTGGGTTGTGGAGGAACAAAACAAAATGTTTCTTACGGTACTATAAAGTATATAAGACTGATGATAAGTTTGGCTGGGTTGTCACAGATCTACTAGGGTTCATCAGCGTTTAAACTCCTACCAATAGTCAGTGGTAGCCCCTTTAACTCGAGGAAATCATAAAACCCGACATGGTGAAACCTGACTAAACGGAAATATGTAAAGTATCTTTTTATTTTATTTTGGAATTATATATTTGAAATAGTTTAAATTGAATTAAATAGTGGAAGTCTGTAGAATTTTTTTTTTAATTGATGTGAAAAATAAAAAATATTCCAAAGAATTAGCATATAACATATACACTAATTATTTAGTATAACTATTTTTTTAGCATATAACATATACATTAATTATAAACGTATCATTACTCCATCCGTCCACGACAACCTTGTCCTCAAGGTTGAAATTAGAATGAATGAAACTTCCACTAGGATCATATGGTGCTGTATCCCATACAAATGGTGTTACCGACTGCTCAAGCCATTGATTGATTTTGCAAGATGGTAGTAATTTATGACCTTGTTGTCGTTGAATGAAAGCACCAATGATAGAAAGTGATAAATTATAGTAACATGTATTCCAATTCGAGAAGGAATAGGCCTGTTTCCAAAGAAAGAGGGGAAGACTGGAATTGTGTTAATTGTTCCACTTCAAGAAGGAACGAGTCTCCATAGAAATGGGGGAAAAGACTAGAATTCTTTAATTAATTTTCTTCATTATTGTTTTCATGTACAATACAAATATATATAGATAAATTCTATGAAACTACTAATAACTACCTATATATTTAAATACATAATTATTAATTTATATTAGATATTACAAATAACATACATATATTAAATATTAGTTTAATTATAAACGTATCATTAACCCTATTTTTTTTTCTTCTTTTAATCTATCTTTTAACGACCACCCGACTACCCATTTATGCCATCTTTATTTCTCTCACCTGATTTTTGGCAACGAGTTTTTGTGTGTCATAAATCGCTAGAAAAATTACTTTTGGTTGTTTCGCCAACGACTTGTAATAACTTTTAACAAAAAAGTTGTTGCCAAAAATCATATTTCTTTTCACAATTATTGTAACACCCTAACCCACTTATACTATTTACTTAGCTTAAAACAAATACAATACAAGCAATTAAGGCATTACAAGAATCAAAATCATTCCAAGCATGCATATATATATATATATATATATATTCATTTGTATCGCAACGAAAGCATTTAGTAATTCATATGAATATACCATAGATTCATAAAGCTCAAATCCAAGCATGCATAGTCATAAGACATATTACAAATCCATAAGGTTCTTCATACAAGAAGACCTACTCATAACATCAACAAGTCTTAAGATAATAAAGTATGAAATGACAAGGTTTTAATACATAAGTTCAAACAAACAAAACCATAACACTAAATCCCAACAATGTTACAATATCAGAGCAATCCTAAACTCCAGGCAACCTAGGATAACTCTACATCAACTCCTTACCAAGTTAGACTAACTTGGCCACCAAAGCGATCTCCTAAGTCTCAAGTAGACTCCTCAAGCGAAGAATCTGGACGCAAACCATACACAAACACAAAATAGAGAGTTAGTTACAATTCAAGTTCATAATCATAAGCATAGGGTACACTCATATTATGGAAATAGCAATAATATGACTAAACAACTAAATTGTCTAGTAACATGCATTTCATACTCATTAAATAATGATAACTCATGCTCATCGCCATTTAGTTAAACACATAACCATATTCATATTCGAGTCAATCAAGCACAACCATAGTAAGCATAATGTCAATTACCAATTACCACATAATCACGTAATCCCTAAAGCAACTAATGCCACAATTATATGTCGTGTCATCCTAGACATCACTAGATGCATGCGGTACCATTCACCTCATTTAGGATAAACTTATATCCCATTCAGCTCATTTTCATTTTTAAGTCATGAAGTACTCACCACAAATAGACTTATGATGCATGTATGTACATATACCTTGACGATAATCACCACAAATCCTCTAATGAAATATAGTACTACACAACCTATATTCATTTCAATTCACCTCAAACATATCATCACTAGGTCATACACACAACACATACACACACATCATATATATACATATATAAGGTTTATCTCATATTTCAAGTTTTTAATCATCAAACCAATTCATCATTATAAAACATCATCTTAATTCTTCATCCTAAACTCATATAGAATCTAAATATATCACATCATAATCATCCATAATGAATATCAACTCATACTTCATTAACTATTCATCAATTCATTAATCCAAACTCAATTACACATACTAAGTTCTTAATTCAATTAACAAAGTATTGCAATCATATACCAAAACAGCATAATCCAAGCATGATCTCCAAAAACTAACATCAAAAATAAATTCTACGCGAAAAATCGTGAAAAATAGGTTCCGGGTGCATAAACAGTCAAAAAGTCAACTCAAAAGTCAACTGGTCAAACCGGTTGACCAGTCAACTGCGCCGGGGCGCCAACGGCAGAGCCGAAATGGCATTTCTAGACCTTTCTGGGCGCTGGGGCTCCAACAGTGCTGCGCCGGGCGCGGGGACCTGATGGGAAAATCGTTTTCTCGCGTTTTTAACCCAAAAATTACTTTTTCAAAGCCAAAAGTACTTATTTTAACCCAATAACATTTATACAACATTCCCCAAGCATATTCATGGATAATAACACATATCTTAACTCATAAACAACTTAGAACAACTTAAATGAAAGATTTATACTCACTTTAACATAAAAACTCATTTTTAACATAAATACCCATTTTTGAACAACAACCCCATTTTCTCATATAATCATGAAATCAAACAAGAGAATTGTAACACCCCGATTTTCAAAGCCCAAAAGTAGGCACTTTTTTTTTTTTTTAAATCAACAAGGACTTTGAAATAAAACATTCACGATCGAACTTAAATTAAATCAGAGTAAACCATTTTCAAAATAACGATCGGAATGCAATGCCTCTTTTATAAATCGTTTTCACAAATCAAGTTTAAGAATATAAACCAAACGCTATGTCTAAACAAACATAACGACACCATTTATTCCAAATAAACATCATACTACAAGTTTGGAATACAAATGCAGGGAAGCATAAAGAAGAGTAAACAAGACTCTTAAACTACTACCCCTAAGCTGATCTTTAAACTCTAACGGAAGATGACTGGGTGACGAAGACCCACAGACAGCTTCAAGCCTTTCCGCTTCTCCACGCGGTACAAATAAATCCCTAAAAATGCTCGTAGAGGGTCACGATCTAAAAATAACATATAACCAAAAATACGCAGCACAAGATATACAATACATGGCAGCATATACTCATTTATCATATGAATCACACATCATCGAATTTAAGTGCACAAATCGTCTATCAATCACACACAACAATATTCAAATGCACAATTAGCCTATCAATGCAGACTCTACATGATTGTGATCACCCTACCCGGGACTGTTTCACATGCATGAATTCCGGAATTTAACCTCTCCGCAGAGAGTCGTAGGTCCAACCCCTACTAAAATCAATAAAATCCCGAAGGATTAGAGTGGATCCATTCCCGATAATCACACTCCGTGGTCCATTCCCGATAACCACGTATTGGACTCAATAAATCCCGCAGGATTAAGGTGGATCCATTCCCGATAATCACACCCCGTGGTCCATTCCCGATAACCACTTACTATGAATGCATGAGCATACGATTCCCCATATATGCTAATGCAACAAATACATATCTTTCAAGCATATGTAATTCTCAACCACATGCCAATACATATATTTCGCAAAATCATATGTAAGACAAATAACATCATGTACAACAAGATAATCAATCAAGTACATGCATCAACATTTCATATTACTCAATCATATGAAATTCACAACAACCACTCAAACATGTGTAGAATATAACATGTTCTCAAACAAGTTCTTGTCACGAGAATACATCACAAAACAACCATGCTCATAATTCATATTGCATCACATCAAGCAAATACACATATACAAGCAACAATTACACATGCATAAAAAGCACTCGATATTTCGAGGTATATGAAATCGTTAGAAAGTGCCCTTACCTCGGCAAGCTTCCAACACATCAACTTACGCTACGCGAGCAATATCCGTCTCTCTCGACGAAGTCCCAAATCCGGCTAATCCTCTTAACCTTTCACAACATTTTCTCGCTCAATTCTACAATTCACGCTACCTAAAATTTAAGCAGCGTAATGTCAATAAAATACTCCCATTGCATTCTATCGAAACGAAACTAAAACTCAAAAATCTAGAGGGGCCTAAGGTACTTTCTAACACTCTCGGATAGTGATTACGAGACCTCCCTATATTGATCAAAAATTCATGAAGTTTAATGCACTATTTTTCGCCATACGAAAATATTTTTCGTTTCATAACAACTACGAAACACTTTTGTTCCCAACACCAAAGCAATCAATTACACACCCTAAAACCATTTGAAAACAACTCATGAGCTCTTGAAAACTTTTCACAAAAATAAAAGCTTACTCTCGCCACAAGTACAAGTTTTCCCTTCAAATAAAATGGCCATAACTCATTCAATCTTTATCCGATCGAGACGAGCCATACGCCAAAATCTTCGTCTCGAAAAGACAGATCATATTGTTAACTTTCAAGGACACGAAAACAATTTTAAAATGACGAAAATACCCTTTCCAAATTCGGCCAGAATTGGAAATCACACCACAAATCATTTTTCTTTCATTTCAAAAGCATAGCATTAACCAATTAGTTCACAAAATCATTTAATTGATTCAAACAAAACATTTCCAAAACATAATCCACAAATCAAAATAGTTTTCCCAAATTTCTCATGAACACCAACAAAAATATTTTCTTGTTTTTCAAAACCAAACCAAACATCATGAAGACAAACTTCTAAAAAGTCTTAAAACAACACCATTAACACAAACTCTAAACAAAACTTCATGTTCTTGATCAATAGAAAATTTCTCATCAAAACCCTAGCTAAGAATTTCATGAGATTCTCATCCATCCATGGAAATCAAAACAACTAAGCCTAAACATGCTAGTTTATCACTCATGAACAACATTCAAGCAAGAAGAAACATTCATGGGTCAATTCTCACCATTTTCTCAAAACCCTAGCTACTAACTCTCATGAATCTTGTAGCACTCACACAAGGAATCTATCTCTAGCATAGATAATTACTAATTATCAATGATCTAACAATATTGACCAAGTAAAAAAAATTAAAACCTCCTCCCAACAAACAACAAGGCCACACGGCCAAAGAATAGAAAAGGAGAGGAAAAGATTTTCTTACCATAAAACTTAGCTCGTAATCATCTCCAAGTTACAAGGATCAACTTTGATTCCAAGCTCTTCTTCTAATTATTTCTAAATCTCTCACAAAATTGGGATTTATGCTTACTAACACTTGGAAGAAAAATGTATTGTGATGGAGAAAGAGAGGTTTCACGTGAGAGAGAAGAGAAAAAATTGAAGGGAAAAGTCTCATGACTTGCTACTTATCTTTCTCCAATTTAATTCCAAGCCATTGGATCAAATAGTCCAAAAGTTTCATGATCACATCCTAGCCATCCATCCAAACTTGGTCACAAAGCAATCTAAAATAAATATCTAGATATTATGAGCTTGCCAACCCAACTCGCTCTGCTCTCACGCGCTGCGATGAACTAAACTTGCAAAAATAGAAAATCCGTGGAATAAAAGTCCGTCGTAAACCGTTTCCAAATATTATCGCTAAATCTTTTTCCTCGACTGTGATTTTCTTCCTCACTCTCTAAAAATATTCTGAGGTCGTATTCTAACTCATGCCGATATATAAAACTCCCATCTAAATTTCTACGGAATTCGGAAACCGTAAAAATTTCCAACAACGGGTAAGATTTCGACTCGTTTTTCCAAAAACAAAGAAAAACCAAAACTCGTAATTCTGACTTCGCAGAAATGTTCCCATAGCCAAATGAAGACTATGAAACAAAAGTCTGTGCATTTTCAGCACACGAGCACAAAACAGGCTCCAACTCAACAAAATTCTATTATCGCGACAATACTCACAAAACCACTTAACCAAAAACCCTAATATTCTTAGCCATTACTTATTTTCCTCACACAAAAGGTACCGTGGAATTTCGGGTCTTACATTACTACCCTCCAAAAAGAAGTTTCGTCCTCGAAACTAAAGATAAGAGTAACAACTTAACTAGTTATTACTATTACCTGTACAAGAAAACCCCATCAGATTAAGTGTAGCCACACAGACGCTAACATCAGGTGATGCCACACAGATACTATCACCAACACACCGACACAACCGTGCACCAACCGCAACCCTCAACAAGGTCGTACTAGTTTCAAACTCTAGACACAAAGCTAGACATCACACCACAAAGAGTTCACCACTCAAAATTACCTTTACTATGAAGGTTCACAACCTCTAGCTCCTCAAAAGTCCTAGGGCCCACACACAAAATTTTTAAAGTTACCCCTTACGCCTCCGCTACACAGCCAATTCCACTAGGCCCACACGAAGTGGTGACAACTACCCTCCAAAAAGAAACACTGAAACTCTCTGCGCACCACCAAAGCTAGCAACAACTTATCAATTCCAGTCAACACGATTCCGTCTATTATTAACAAGAGATTAAGGATGATCAGTTCCTCAATTTGTCAATAGATAGCCAACAATCATGATGGTGGCTTAGACCATCTTTACCTAACTTTCATAATGCTCCCTTCCACTTGTGCTCCAAGTCATCCGAGGCACAAGGGTCTAACAATTCCTTCGAGGTTTTCTACACATTTCCTCAATTCCTACTACCTTGATCTCCCCAATGAGTCCCAATACTCAAAACACAACACTTAAACCCTCATGCTTCCACTCTTGAAACATCTGTTAAGTATCGCCCAACAGTAATACAGTGCTACCACGGCAAGTACCACCCAAACCACTACACTCAGAAAGAAGTTGCCATCTCGTTAAAAGAACTTCACAACTTCACTAACATCCATAAGTCCTTAATTTAATAAATATGCCTAATCGTATGTTCACATTCGGATCTCGTTCCAATCACGATTTTAATAATACCATCCCAACATCCGGTTGGTGATCCAAACTCCTCATTTTTCTTGGCACTTGCCAAACTATAACATCTACTTCTTTTGGACTCCCTTTATTTAAATCTCACCTTCCAAAAAAATCAATTTCTTATGCATCCACATATTTTCCAAATTAATACTTAGTTTATCCTTGTCTGCCTTAAGCATAAAACATTTCTCCTCGTTGACTGCCATCGTCGACTTAAACCATTCCACGTCGTATTCTCATTCTATTTCTAAACTCTCTTGAGTTTCTTCCTCTTATCATTAAGTTCTCTTTTACTCAGAAGAGTTTCTCACCTTGACCATTCTTATTTGTTCCAACATCACCTCTCATGTCGAGATACCTACCTCCAGAATATACCTTAAGGTACTCCCCACATCACTATTATTCAACCGTCCATGATGATAATATCCGAAGTCCTTTACTTACTCGATACAGATTTCTATTATGCTACGTCTGTCTTTATCGTAATTACTACAATTAATCGAAGCTCTACTAGTTTCCACCAAACTTTTCCACCAGATAAGTGCTTACCCTTTTTATTTCTACATAGTACACACACCCCACCATGACATCCATTCAGGTGATGCTTTCGAATCCTTAATATACACGCACAATCATCATTTTCCAAATTATGTGTGAGGTCATCCCTTCCAGGTATCCTTAATTATCATAATCCACATTCTCATGTGCTTTTCCATCAGTTATTCTTAACATTTCTTCCCAAAGAATAATTATATCACTTCATTCCTTCCATAAATTACGCACTCAACCTCGACTTCTAAAGTCTCATGTGAAACTCTCTAACATGTTTTCCACTTACTAATTTAATCATCCGGGTACCGACTGTAACATTTTTTTTTCCAATTTAAAACTCTTCTCCTCATATCTATTCTTTTGTGCTTTTATCCAAATATGTCAAGTTCCACTTTCATTGGCATAAACTCCTCATGTGATTCTTAACTCAACCTTTACACCTTACGAGGTACATCATTGTACTCCGTCTTACAATTCCTTTTAACCTTTCCAAATTAACCAATGAGGTTGTCAGCCTCCCCTTACAAGTCGTATTACCTTCTCACTTCCTTGCTAAGGTACAACGTTAACCCTTCCTTTGCGAATATCTTGTTTACGTTATAAACTCTACAAAACTCCAATTAGGTCCTCCTCAACGCTCTAGTAATTTGCAACTTCCCAGTTCAACAACTGCCTAGAGTTGGTTTCCAAACCACCAAGGCCTCCATCTTGATTCCAAAAATATCTTTAATTCTTCGCACACAATCCAAATACTCTCGTTCCATATAATTTTGTATCATAACAAGCATACTCTTCTTCATTAAACTAAAATACCTAATCATCATAACTATCTAAAGTTATAAAGTATGTTCCCACCGGGAATCAATCCATAAATCTCAAGTTCTTGCTAACCCTGCTTTTTCGACTATACGCTCATCAGTTACTTATTCACTTCTAACATTTTCTAATGATCGTCTCTTTACAGATAGCTATCTCTAAAGTTATCATCTTAAGGTCACTATAATTCACCTACCAATCGACTCTTCTTACGCATCCATCAAGCCATTAAACACTTATCTCAAACCTTAATGCTTGACTTCTCAAGACCAGCTACCAAATCACAACCCTTCGCTATGATTTCATCCTTAGTACGTTCGATAACCAAATCAAACTCTTGAATCTAATCCTCGAGAACATAAAATACCTATTATAACATCTAAATTCCTCCATTATATCTTAATAAACCATCAACTCGCATTGTCTTAGTAGTTTCATTAATGAACCCTTATCTACTCAAAACATGACATTTCTAGAAAATATCCAAAAATTCCCGTCCATAATTTGAATTATTTAAAACTTATCTACCTCAACTCTTATGATATCATAATTTCAAGGTACTACTTGGTCATTCAACCATCTTGGTCGATTGAAATCGTTAACTTAATGTTTATCCATGTAGGGTCTCTACTCAAATCTTGACTAATCCCCTCAATTTACTCAATTAGTCTTGACTAATCCCCAAGAATTTCTCAATATGTTTACTTTCTCTTAGGATTTTCCTGTCAATGATTAACAATTCTAGCTTACACTACTACAATTCTCTAGGTATTTCCATACTATACACCTCTAGTATCACCTATCATTGACATACAACTCACTTTCCAAGGTTGAACTCCTTGTTCTTTCCTAAATATCTCTCCAAATCCATCTTTAACCAACAATGATTACCTATAGTTTTGTTTCATATCGACATCTATACTTACTATCTCCTTAACTACGTATAGATTGTCACTTATCCATGTGATATTTGGTCTCTTACCCTTAATCATCACGAGATTCATCCATAATAATCTCATTTTCGAATCTAGTTTATCTCAAACTCTTAACTTAAACCCTTAAGGTACCCACCGTTCGTAAAACCATCGTCTAAACTCGCTAGTTTCGGCCACCCTTGACGTGCAACGCCCTTTAATTCCGATACGAGTTGCACCAATGATTATCCAAACATTGTAATTTAATCCAACTGACATCTCTGCCTACTCCACCATTCTACAGTGGCCGCAATCTCTTAAAAACTGAATGACTTCATCAAGTCTCGCCTTAACGCACCGGAACGAATACTCAATATCTTCTTCAAAAGGTCGTCCCAATCCGATCCTTACTTACAATCCTTTATCAATTGATTTTCACTCGTCCATAAACAGCACCTCTGAGTGGCAACATCCAATGCCACTTCCCATCAATTATATTACTTCCAAGAATCACTTGTAGTTCTTGTTCGCCTCAAGTCCGTCCACCTCGGACCGTTACATCTCAGTAATTCGAAGACACTCATCGACCAAAGTCAACCAATGGTAGGGGGTTTTAACTATTCCACTTACTGAAATACTATAGGGAACAATGCTTCAGTAAGAACTATCAAGTACCTAAGCATATACCATGCTAGACTCAAGAAAATAACCACATAACATGTAAGGACTCAAGCACTTAGTCCCACTAAACCCGACACTTGATCAGCTTAGGACACCCGACACAGAGCCCTTTTGCGAGAATCTACCGCCGAGCTCTGATACCACAATGTAACACCCCGATTTTCAAAGCCCAAAAGTAGGCACTTTTTTTTTTTTTAAATCAACAAGGACTTTGAAATAAAACATTCACGATCGAACTTAAATTAAATCAGAGTAAACCATTTTCAAAATAACGATCGGAATGCAATGCCTCTTTTATAAATCGTTTTCACAAATCAAGTTTAAGAATATAAACCAAACGCTATGTCTAAACAAACATAACGACACCATTTATTCCAAATAAACATCATACTACAAGTTTGGAATACAAATGCAGGGAAGCATAAAGAAGAGTAAACAAGACTCTTAAACTACTACCCCTAAGCTGATCTTTAAACTCTAACGGAAGATGACTGGGTGACGAAGACCCACAGACAGCTTCAAGCCTTTCCGCTTCTCCACGCGGTACAAATAAATCCCTAAAAATGCTCGTAGAGGGTCACGATCTAAAAATAACATATAACCAAAAATACGCAGCACAAGATATACAATACATGGCAGCATATACTCATTTATCATATGAATCACACATCATCGAATTTAAGTGCACAAATCGTCTATCAATCACACACAACAATATTCAAATGCACAATTAGCCTATCAATGCAGACTCTACATGATTGTGATCACCCTACCCGGGACTGTTTCACATGCATGAATTCCGGAATTTAACCTCTCCGCAGAGAGTCGTAGGTCCAACCCCTACTAAAATCAATAAAATCCCGAAGGATTAGAGTGGATCCATTCCCGATAATCACACTCCGTGGTCCATTCCCGATAACCACGTATTGGACTCAATAAATCCCGCAGGATTAAGGTGGATCCATTCCCGATAATCACACCCCGTGGTCCATTCCCGATAACCACTTACTATGAATGCATGAGCATACGATTCCCCATATATGCTAATGCAACAAATACATATCTTTCAAGCATATGTAATTCTCAACCACATGCCAATACATATATTTCGCAAAATCATATGTAAGACAAATAACATCATGTACAACAAGATAATCAATCAAGTACATGCATCAACATTTCATATTACTCAATCATATGAAATTCACAACAACCACTCAAACATGTGTAGAATATAACATGTTCTCAAACAAGTTCTTGTCACGAGAATACATCACAAAACAACCATGCTCATAATTCATATTGCATCACATCAAGCAAATACACATATACAAGCAACAATTACACATGCATAAAAAGCACTCGATATTTCGAGGTATATGAAATCGTTAGAAAGTGCCCTTACCTCGGCAAGCTTCCAACACATCAACTTACGCTACGCGAGCAATATCCGTCTCTCTCGACGAAGTCCCAAATCCGGCTAATCCTCTTAACCTTTCACAACATTTTCTCGCTCAATTCTACAATTCACGCTACCTAAAATTTAAGCAGCGTAATGTCAATAAAATACTCCCATTGCATTCTATCGAAACGAAACTAAAACTCAAAAATCTAGAGGGGCCTAAGGTACTTTCTAACACTCTCGGATAGTGATTACGAGACCTCCCTATATTGATCAAAAATTCATGAAGTTTAATGCACTATTTTTCGCCATACGAAAATATTTTTCGTTTCATAACAACTACGAAACACTTTTGTTCCCAACACCAAAGCAATCAATTACACACCCTAAAACCATTTGAAAACAACTCATGAGCTCTTGAAAACTTTTCACAAAAATAAAAGCTTACTCTCGCCACAAGTACAAGTTTTCCCTTCAAATAAAATGGCCATAACTCATTCAATCTTTATCCGATCGAGACGAGCCATACGCCAAAATCTTCGTCTCGAAAAGACAGATCATATTGTTAACTTTCAAGGACACGAAAACAATTTTAAAATGACGAAAATACCCTTTCCAAATTCGGCCAGAATTGGAAATCACACCACAAATCATTTTTCTTTCATTTCAAAAGCATAGCATTAACCAATTAGTTCACAAAATCATTTAATTGATTCAAACAAAACATTTCCAAAACATAATCCACAAATCAAAATAGTTTTCCCAAATTTCTCATGAACACCAACAAAAATATTTTCTTGTTTTTCAAAACCAAACCAAACATCATGAAGACAAACTTCTAAAAAGTCTTAAAACAACACCATTAACACAAACTCTAAACAAAACTTCATGTTCTTGATCAATAGAAAATTTCTCATCAAAACCCTAGCTAAGAATTTCATGAGATTCTCATCCATCCATGGAAATCAAAACAACTAAGCCTAAACATGCTAGTTTATCACTCATGAACAACATTCAAGCAAGAAGAAACATTCATGGGTCAATTCTCACCATTTTCTCAAAACCCTAGCTACTAACTCTCATGAATCTTGTAGCACTCACACAAGGAATCTATCTCTAGCATAGATAATTACTAATTATCAATGATCTAACAATATTGACCAAGTAAAAAAAATTAAAACCTCCTCCCAACAAACAACAAGGCCACACGGCCAAAGAATAGAAAAGGAGAGGAAAAGATTTTCTTACCATAAAACTTAGCTCGTAATCATCTCCAAGTTACAAGGATCAACTTTGATTCCAAGCTCTTCTTCTAATTATTTCTAAATCTCTCACAAAATTGGGATTTATGCTTACTAACACTTGGAAGAAAAATGTATTGTGATGGAGAAAGAGAGGTTTCACGTGAGAGAGAAGAGAAAAAATTGAAGGGAAAAGTCTCATGACTTGCTACTTATCTTTCTCCAATTTAATTCCAAGCCATTGGATCAAATAGTCCAAAAGTTTCATGATCACATCCTAGCCATCCATCCAAACTTGGTCACAAAGCAATCTAAAATAAATATCTAGATATTATGAGCTTGCCAACCCAACTCGCTCTGCTCTCACGCGCTGCGATGAACTAAACTTGCAAAAATAGAAAATCCGTGGAATAAAAGTCCGTCGTAAACCGTTTCCAAATATTATCGCTAAATCTTTTTCCTCGACTGTGATTTTCTTCCTCACTCTCTAAAAATATTCTGAGGTCGTATTCTAACTCATGCCGATATATAAAACTCCCATCTAAATTTCTACGGAATTCGGAAACCGTAAAAATTTCCAACAACGGGTAAGATTTCGACTCGTTTTTCCAAAAACAAAGAAAAACCAAAACTCGTAATTCTGACTTCGCAGAAATGTTCCCATAGCCAAATGAAGACTATGAAACAAAAGTCTGTGCATTTTCAGCACACGAGCACAAAACAGGCTCCAACTCAACAAAATTCTATTATCGCGACAATACTCACAAAACCACTTAACCAAAAACCCTAATATTCTTAGCCATTACTTATTTTCCTCACACAAAAGGTACCGTGGAATTTCGGGTCTTACAAGAATCTATGAATGAACATGAATAGAGTATAAAAACATGTTAAATCAATTCATTTGAACATCAAAACACATTCTCAAATCCCTTTCCCCAAACCTAGAGATGAGAGAGTTTGGGTGTGGAGATTAGACCTCTCCCCTCTCTTTGATCATCTCTCATGAATTGAAACTACTCTCTTACCTTAGAAACTGGATGAAATCTCTAGCTCTCCCTTGAACTTTCATTCTCTTCCCCTCTACCTCCTTCTTCTCCAAGTTTCTCTCTCTACCTCTTTCCTCTTCTAAGTTTATGAGAGTTCTATCTCTCATTCCCCTCATACAATTCAAAACCTAGTTAGTGAAAGACACTAATGCCCTTCCTCACTCACTTAAGCCAATTTTACTAAACTTCAAACACTTCCTTAAAATGCCTCCACTCATAACTTCATTCTTCTTATCCTCTACTCTTTCCTTCTATATAGCTAATACTATAATTATTTACTAAACTACACTAAAGTACCCTAAAAAGACTAATTAACTTCTAATCAAATAAAATAAGTCTAATTAAATAAAATAAATAAATACGGGTGTTACAATTATCGATATTTCTCTCTGTGAATTTCTACTTCATTATTTTCTTCATCTATTTCTCATCTTTCTTTCTACATGAATTGCAACCCTTTTCATAGAATTATAAAGAGCAAATAGTGAGATTGAGGGGAAGCAGGGGCGGAGCCACTGCCCGGCCAGCCTGGGCATGTGCCCGGGCTTGACTGTTACCAAGTTTGGAGGGGATGAACAGTAAAATGAAAATCTGTAATTTATAGAATCAAAGGATAAAGTTAGGTTCATGTTGAAGAGAATAAAAAATGGCGAAGATTTAATGAAGAAAGTTTGGTGATTTGAGGTAAGGATTGCTTAAAGTATTCATTTTTGTGATCTTAGAAATTGAGTATTGGGCCTAACTCATCCTCACAAAACCGGCTTGTAAGGTGATGATTGCCTCTTACTTATAAACTCTTATTCGGGCCATCTCATATTCGATGTGGGACTTCTTAACACACCCCCTCACGCCCAGCACTATTGGGCTTGGTGCGTGGATATAAACGGTGGGTGGCACGATAGCGGGTGGTCCAATGGATCTTAGAGAGGCTCTAATACCATCTTAGAAATTGAGTATTGGGCCTAACTCATCCTCACAAAACCGGCTTGTAAGGTGAGGATTGCCTCTTACTTATAAACTCTTATTCGGGCCATCTCATATCCGATGTGGGACTTCTTAACAGTTTGAGAAAAAAATGGCTATGGAGGAGAGTTGTTGTTGTTGTTGTTTTGACGTGAAGAAGATAAAAGAAGAGTCTGGATCAGCTCCACTTCCTGTTATCCAGTTTCTATCCCGTTCTGTAAACTGATGTGTGACATGTGGTAACAGAATTTTCAATGGCTGAGATTTAAATATGCTTTTAATTTATTTTTTTTAAATACAACTCCTCTTCTCCATGAAAACAATTTGTCTGCTCCACTTTGCCGTACCTGAAGATGACTCAATGCTAGGATTTAATTGGAGGATATGATTAGAACTAGTTGCAATGTAATTATAAAGTTATGCAATTAAGCTTCTACAAATTTTTAAGAAGAGGTGTTTGAATTTTGATTAACATTTATTCTTCATGTTATCGATGTACATGAAATATGCTTATAAAGATTGGTGAGATCATTAAAATCAATGCAAATGAATTAATTTCTTGTGTCTTTGTTTTGTTGCGCCTACCAATTTCTTTTTTTTTTTTTTACCAGTGTTGTTTATGCTATAATCCCAAATTAATTAAAGTCGGTTTTCTATAAAAATGGGTTGGTTCATGCCTGTGCCAATGAAAATGGCGAAAATGACGGCAAGAATGGTTCAATAACTTGATGATATGTTACATCGAGCGAGAGATATTCAAATCACTTGTTGATATTGATATTATATGAACATTCACCATGTTGAAAACTCGGAAATAAAATTTACCGACTGCGATTAAAATTTTGCGCCCAGGCTCTCTAATGTTCCTGGCTCCGCCACTGAGAGGAAGAAAATAAGAAATTTGATAGGCTCCATATGTTGATTTCAAAATCATCCAACTTCGCACACTCATACCAATCGTCTCTCTCTCTCTCTCTCTCTCATATGATGATTCTTTGAAAAAAAATTTCTCTCCACGTTGTTATATTCACTTCTTTATCCACTCTCATATTTTCTTTTTAAATCTTCTATTAATTTTTTGGAAAATTGTTGCTAGAGTTGTTTATTTGTGTTTTTTTATTTTTTATTTTGTTCATTAGAATGATTTGGTTCTAATTTGGGATTTTTATGTAGTATGAAATTAAATCTGCGTGTTGTTTTTGTTTTGGGTTTATGCAGAAGTTGGCCAATTCAATATCAAATAGAACTTTCTCAATATAACTCAGATAAGTTTTGTGATGTAGGTTATATGCTTAAGTTTTTTTTGCATATAGGTGTTTGATTTAAAGTCACCATTTAATTTGCATGTTCAGGGTGACAAAATCCAAGCCACGAAACTATAAGTTATGATTTTGCTATTTTTTTTTACAATAGTTATGATTTTGCTATAAATGACTGTTTATCTTCAAATTAGATGATGCTTAGGGGTTTGATTTGTTGGATTAACAATTTATGGATTTTTAAATTAGTATTTTTAACCTTTCTAATTTTGTAGTGATTTTTTTAAGGTTTGATTTATGGTATCTCTGTGATGTTAATACTCCCAACTTCTTACTCACCGTGTTTCTTTTGCAGGGTATATGCACACCTTTAAAATTGCTTAAATACTTGGAAAGGTGTGGATAATATTGACAGGTTATTAATATTAGTTTTAGATCATGTTGAACAAAAATATAGCATATAAAAAGTATATGATTTATTAATATTAGTTTTAGAGTATATAATATTTAGTTTCAAAACTGATATGACTTAAAATTGACTCTCATAAATTTTGCTTATTGGTGTTTGCATTATTTTATAAGAGTTAAATATGTTTTTTTCCCTTCAAATATACCAACTTTTAATTTTAATCCTTTAAAATTTTTCTTTGAACTTTGGTCACTATAAACTTTTTGTTTTCAATTTTAGTCCTTAATTTTTTTACAAAAGTTTACATAACATGTTCCAAATGACTTTTTTTATGACATTTCATTAATAAAATCTTAAAATATTAGTTTAATAATTTAACTATTTAATCTTTAATATTTATTAATTTATTGCGTAATACTTTAACAAGTCAAAGTAAATAAAAAAAAAATAGTCAAAGTAATAATACAAAATTATTCCTTTAATATTGAGTCAAAGTATGTACGACAAACAATTGAGTCAAAGTACTAATTGAAAACAATTAATTCATATTTATAACTATTAAAAGTTTAAAACAAAACAATAATACTTTATAAAAAAAAATTGAGTCAAAAAAATATATAATATTACATATTGAGTCAAAAAAATATATTTCATCGAATAAAATAAATTATATTAGATTATTAATTAATTAATATTCTCAAAGAAGAAGTCTCTTTTATTATTTTTTTTAAAAAAAGTGTCTCTTTTAGGTTCAACAATATATATTTTTTAAAAAAACTCTCTGTTATTATGGTCAGCATAGTATATATATATACAAGCAATTGGATCATATGATTCAACTACAACGTATATCAATTAAATCATTGTGCAAGTAAGATGATTTCAGTCTCCAAAATTATGTCGTCAATTTTTATGTTATTTGTTGTTTTTTGTGTCTTACAGTTTACCAATGGTCAAGATGTCCCTAATTCACTCTTTCCGAAAAGAGTAAATGTCTACATTGTTAACAATATAACCAATCTTCAGCTCGGCGTTCATTGTAAAGACAAACATACTGATATAGGGTTTCAACGATTAAATTTTGGAGAAACTTATTTCTTCACTTTTAAGACTAAACCTTTATTAGAAAATAAGTTATACTTTTGTAGATTTTCATGGACTAACGAATTTTATTACTTTGACATTTATATTGAACACCGAGATCAACATCAATGTGGTAAAGAATGTCATTGGAAAATAGATAAATCTGGACCATGTATGATCAAGTCGGAGTCTTATGAATGTTATCCTTGGAATCCTAAAGTTGATATAGAAGAAGGGAGGCAACTTGGTGAAGATAAGCGAGTAATTTCTAATGTGTAACTTGAATAATATATTTTCCATTAAAATTATGTTGATTGAAGAATAAAAATGATGCAATAATATAAATATAAGTTTTGCTATATTTACTCTTGAACATTGCAAATTTGGGAGTTTGAAATTTCTTTCTTTCTCGTTATTTTATTGTGACAAAGTCTCTTTTATACACTTTCATTTTCTTATACAAAAGGCTAACTCATTTAAAGGTGGAGATATTTTATCTCTTATTTCATAACATCCAAGTCTAAAAGGTTCTTAGAATTAAATATTAGGTCTAGCTAATCCTTATAAAACCGATTTATAAAGTAAGGATTGCATCGACTTTAAAAATATATATTTAGATCATCTTGTAATTGATGTTGGATTTCTTAATACATCCCCTCGTGCTCAACGCTATTGGGTTTGAAGTGCGAATATAAATGGTGGATTACTTGATCGAAAACCTGTTAGCAGGCGGTCTAGCGGATCATGGAAAAGCTCTGATACCATCTTAAAATTGAGAGTATTAAATCTAACTCAACCTTATAAAACCGGTTTAAAAAGTGAGCATTATTCCCACACATAAAGTGCGTTTTTGTACCCATTTAGGCGGGAATTCAATGACATTTTATTTTTTTTTACCGAGTTTTGAAAAATCACAAAATTCGTAACCCACGAAAACTGTAAAAAAAATCTATCGAAATAAATAAGTTGCTTTTCAGACTTTTTATTTTAATAATCTTCTTTTTTTTTTTGACACAATTTTAATAATCTTCTATCCAACACATAAAGTGCTTCTTTGGATCCACTTAGACGAGAATTCAATGACATTTTTTACCGAGTTTTGAAAAAATCCCAAAATTCGTAGTCTATATAACCCACGAAAATTGTAAAAAAAAAACTATCATAAAGAATCTTCTACCCAACACCTCTAGTGTGTCTTTAGATCCATTTAGGCGAGAATTCAATGAAATTTTATGTTTTCACCGAGTTTTGAAAAAATCCTAAAATTCGTAGTCTATAACCCACGAAAATTGTAAAAAAAACTATCGTAAAGAATAACTTGTTTTTCAATCCATATTTTTTGAAGAGTCTTCTACCAAACACCTCTAGTGTGTCTTTAGATCCAATAAAGCGAAAATTCAATGAAATTTTAGTTTTTTCACCGAGTTTCGAAAAAATCACAAAATTCGTAGTCTATAACCCAAGAAAATTGTAAACAATACGATCGTAAAGAATAACTTGTTTTTCAATCCATATTTTTTTATTAATCTTGTACCCAACACCTCTAGTATGTATTTAGATCCATTTAGACGAGAATTCAATGACATTTTATTTTTTTCACCGAGTTTTGAAAAAATCGCAAAATTCGTAGTATATAAACCACAAAAATTGTAAAAAAAACTATGTAAAGAATAACATGTTTTTCAATCCATATTTTTTTATGAAACTTCTACCCAACATCTCTAGTGTGTCTTTAGATCCAGTTAGACGAGAATTCAATAACATTTTATTTTTTTCACCGGGTTTTGAATAATCACAAAATTCGTAGTCTAGTACCCACGAAAATTGTAAAAAATACGATCGTAAAGAATAACTTGTTTTTCAATCCATATTTTTTGATGAATCTTGTTCCCAACACCTCTAGTATGTTTTTAGATCCCTTTATGCCGGAATTCAATTACATTTTATTTTTTTCACCGAGTTTAGAAAAAATACCAAAATTCGTAGTCTATAACCTTCAAAAATTGTAAAAAAAACTATAATAAAGAATAACTTGTTTTTCAATTATATTTTTTGAAGAATTTTTTACCCAACACCTCTAGTGTGTCTTTAGATCCAATAAGGCGAAAATTCAATGAAATTTTATTTTTTCACCGAGTTTCGAAAAAATCACAAAATTCGTAGTCTATAACTCACGAAAATTGTAAAAAAAACTACCTTAAAGGATAACTTATTTTTCGATCCATAGTTTTTAAAGAATCGTCTAACAAACACCTTTAGTGTGTCTTTAGATCCATTTTGGGTGAGAATTCAAAGATATTTTATTTTTTTTCACAGAGTTTTTAAAAAATCCCAAAATTCGAGTCTATATAACCTACGATAATTGTAAAAAACACTATCGTAACGAATAACTTGTTTTTCAATCCATATTTTTTGAAGAATCTTCTACCCAACACCTCAAGTGTGTCTTTAGATCCAATAAAGCGAAAATTCAATGAAATTTTAATTTTTTCACCGAGATTCGAAAAAAATCACAAAATTCGTAGTCTATAACCCACGAAATATTTTTTTCAAGAATAACTTTTTTTTTTAATCCATATTTTTTTGAAGAATCTTGTTCCCAACAGCTCTACTATGTCTTTAGATCCATTTAGGTGAGAATTGAATGACATTTTATTTTTTTCACCGAATTTCGAAAAAATCACAAAATCCGTCGTCTATAACCCACGAAAATTATAAAAAATACGATTGTAAAACAAGTTATTCTTCTACCCAACACCTCATGAAAAAATATGGATGGAAAAACAAGTTATTCTTTACAATCGTATTTTTTACAATTTTCGTGGGCCTACGAATTTTGTGATTTTTTCGAAACTCGGTGAAAAAAAATAAAATGTCATTCAATTCTCACCAAAATGGATCTAAAGGAATAATAGAGGTGTTGGGAACAAGATTCATCAAAAAATACGGATGGAAAAACAAGTTATTCTTTACGATCGTATTTTTTACAATTTTTGTGGGTTATTGATAACTCACTTTATGTGAGTATAATTACAGCTTTTTACTTGCTCTGTTACCTGCTAATATGGTTTTGTATTCAATGTTTAGGTTTATTTTATGCCATTTATGAGTCTAGCATGTATTTAGGATTTTTATGTAATCTCTTCATATAAAGAGAGCTCTAGAGTCATTTGGTGTCAAGACAGACCACTGGACCATTGAAAAGGTTCAAGAGCCAAGGCAAATGATAAACACAGTCAAGACAACCATTCCGTACAACCACAAGAGGTGGCTGACCATTCAACGCAGTCAAAAGCCGCCACGTCAGATGGAGAATACGAACGGGCGCTAACGCGAGGAAAGACAGCTGGCAGATTTTCCATGTGCTGATAGTACTGTCATTGTACTAATCATTTGGGAATATGTTTTATTCCTTTGGGCTGTCTTTTCTCGGATTTAGGGAGGCCCATGATCCAAGACAATGTCCTATATAAAGGACCCTTAAACCCTAAAGTTAGTATGCTCGTTTATGCTCACTTGTGCTGAAAGTTGTGAAGAAAGAAGAACCCTAGACGTTCATGGTGCGCCGCTGCTGCTGATAACTGAAATCTAGTCTGCTGTTGGACTTGGAGCTTGAGACATCAACTCTAAGGCCATCTCAGTTGTAGGTTTACATTTAAGAACTCATTTTTATGTGTAAGCTTATATCTTTGGTTGTTATGGTTTCTATGCTCATCATGAGCTAAACTCTTAATGTTGAAATTATGTGAAGTTTAATTGAAAGTTTAATATGTTTAAGTGATGTGATGTGTGTTTGTATGCTCTTTTAATTCATTTGTTATTTTGCTATATGTTCATATCTAGGACTGATCAACTTAGGTTTGAATACAAGTTTGTTATTATGAGACATCTAATAATGAATGGAATTAATGAACTAATATGGTTAAGTGAGGTATAGACATATATTCTCTACCTAGGCTTAGACATAAGCTAGGGCCATAGTAAGAATACAACCACATGTTTTCTGAACTGTAATGAAGTAAGTTTGACCTAGACATAGGACTCATCTTATCACACATTGCATTATCCAATGTTGTAGACATACACCATAAGGCAAGAGTTGCTTGCAGGAGTCTTGCCCACACTTATCTCATCACACACATATTAAGCTGGATATTAAATGGATCATAAGTTCAACATGTTTTCATAACTGTTTTCTAACACTATTTTAATCATTATTCTCTTTAATTTATTTGCAACCCTAAAATGCTATTTTGTCTCTTTAATCACTCATAAGTTTAAAGCTAATTGAACTAGTCTTGGAACGAGATTTCCTTATCACAATCCCTATGGGAACGATACTTTTTCTTATTACTTGTGCTACAGATAAGAATGTGTATACTTGCACATTGCGAACAATTATATCACACCTACAAACGCATGGAAAAACAAGTTATTCTTCACGATCATATTTTTTAAAGTTTTCGTGGGTTATAGACTATTAATTTTGTGATTTTTTCGAAACTCGGTGAAAAAATTAAATGTCAGTCAATTCTCGGGAAAATGGATCTAAAGGCATACTAGAGTTGTTGGGAATAAGATTCATGAAAAAATATGGATGGAAAAACAAGTTATCCTTTACAATCGTATTTTTTACAATTTTCGTGGGTTATAGCCTACGAATTTTGTGATTTTTTCGAAACTCGGTGAAAAAAATAAAATGTCATTCAATTCTCACCTAAATGGATCAAAAGACATACTAGAGGTGTTGGGAACAAAATTCATCAAAAAATACGGATGGAAAAACATGTTATTCTTCATGATCGTATTTTTTACAGTTTTCGTGGGTTATAGACTACGAATTTTGTGATTTTTTAGAAACTCGGTGAAAAAAATAAAATTTCATTCAATTCTCGGGAAAATGGATCTAAAGGCATACTAGAGTTGTTGGGAATAAGATTCATGAAAAAATATGGATGGAAAAACAAGTTATCCTTTACAATCGTATTTTTTTAAATTTTCGTGGGTTATATAGCCTACGAATTTTGTGATTTTTTCGAAACTCGGTGAAAAAAATAAAATGTCATTAAATTGTCGCCTAAATGGATCTAAAGACATACTAGAGGTGTTGGGAACAAAATTCATCAAAAAATACAGATGGAACAACAAGTTATTCTTGACGATCGTATTTTTTACAATTTTCGTGGGTTATAGCCTACGAATTTTGTGATTTTTTCGAAACTCGGTGAAAAAAATAAAATGTCATTCAATTCTCACCAAAATGGATCTAAAGGAATAATAGAGGTGTTGGGAACAAGATTCATCAAAAAATACGGATGGAAAAACAAGTTATTCTTTACGATCGTATTTTTTACAATTTTCGTGGGTTATTGATAACTCACTTTATGTGAGTATAATTACAGCTTTTTACTTGCTCTGTTACCTGCTAATATGGTTTTGTATTCAATGTTTAGGTTTATTTTATGCCATTTATGAGTCTAGCATGTATTTAGGATTTTTATGTAATCTCTTCATATAAAGAGAGCTCTAGAGTCATTTGGTGTCAAGACAGACCACTGGACCATTGAAAAGGTTCAAGAGCCAAGGCAAATGATAAACACAGTCAAGACAACCATTCCGTACAACCACAAGAGGTGGCTGACCATTCAACGCAGTCAAAAGCCGCCACGTCAGATGGAGAATACGAACGGGCGCTAACGCGAGGAAAGACAGCTGGCAGATTTTCCATGTGCTGATAGTACTGTCATTGTACTAATCATTTGGGAATATGCTTTATTCCTTTGGGCTGTCTTTTCTCGGATTTAGGGAGGCCCATGATCCAAGACAATGTCCTATATAAAGGACCCTTAAACCCTAAAGTTAGTATGCTCGTTTATGCTCACTTGTGCTGAAAGTTGTGAAGAAAGAAGAACCCTAGACGTTCATGGTGCGCCGCTGCTGCTGATAACTGAAATCTAGTCTGCTGTTGGACTTGGAGCTTGAGACATCAACTCTAAGGCCATCTCAGTTGTAGGTTTACATTTAAGAACTCATTTTTATGTGTAAGCTTATATCTTTGGTTGTTATGGTTTCTATGCTCATCATGAGCTAAACTCTTAATGTTGAAATTATGTGAAGTTTAATTGAAAGTTTAATATGTTTAAGTGATGTGATGTGTGTTTGTATGCTCTTTTAATTCATTTGTTATTTTGCTATATGTTCATATCTAGGACTGATCAACTTAGGTTTGAATACAAGTTTGTTATTATGAGACATCTAATAATGAATGGAATTAATGAACTAATATGGTTAAGTGAGGTATAGACATATATTCTCTACCTAGGCTTAGACATAAGCTAGGGCCATAGTAAGAATACAACCACATGTTTTCTGAACTGTAATGAAGTAAGTTTGACCTAGACATAGGACTCATCTTATCACACATTGCATTATCCAATGTTGTAGACATACACCATAAGGCAAGAGTTGCTTGCAGGAGTCTTGCCCACACTTATCTCATCACACACATATTAAGCTGGATATTAAATGGATCATAAGTTCAACATGTTTTCATAACTGTTTTCTAACACTATTTTAATCATTATTCTCTTTAATTTATTTGCAACCCTAAAATGCTATTTTGTCTCTTTAATCACTCATAAGTTTAAAGCTAATTGAACTAGTCTTGGAACGAGATTTCCTTATCACAATCCCTATGGGAACGATACTTTTTCTTATTACTTGTGCTACAGATAAGAATGTGTATACTTGCACATTGCGAACAATTATATCACACCTACAAACGCATGGAAAAACAAGTTATTCTTCATGATCATATTTTTTAAAGTTTTCGTGGGTTATAGACTATTAATTTTGTGATTTTTTCGAAACTCGGTGAAAAAATTAAATGTCAGTCAATTCTCGGGAAAATGGATCTAAAGGCATACTAGAGTTGTTGGGAATAAGATTCATGAAAAAATATGGATGGAAAAACAAGTTATCCTTTACAATCGTATTTTTTACAATTTTCGTGGGTTATAGCCTACGAATTTTGTGATTTTTTCGAAACTCGGTGAAAAAAATAAAATGTCATTCAATTCTCACCTAAATGGATCAAAAGACATACTAGAGGTGTTGGGAACAAAATTCATCAAAAAATACGGATGGAAAAACATGTTATTCTTCATGATCGTATTTTTTACAGTTTTCGTGGGTTATAGACTACGAATTTTGTGATTTTTTAGAAACTCGGTGAAAAAAATAAAATTTCATTCAATTCTCGGGAAAATGGATCTAAAGGCATACTAGAGTTGTTGGGAATAAGATTCATGAAAAAATATGGATGGAAAAACAAGTTATCCTTTACAATCGTATTTTTTTAAATTTTCGTGGGTTATATAGCCTACGAATTTTGTGATTTTTTCGAAACTCGGTGAAAAAAATAAAATGTCATTAAATTGTCGCCTAAATGGATCTAAAGACATACTAGAGGTGTTGGGAACAAAATTCATCAAAAAATACAGATGGAACAACAAGTTATTCTTGACGATCGTATTTTTTACAATTTTCGTGGGTTATAGCCTACGAATTTTGTGATTTTTTCGAAACTCGGTGAAAAAAATAAAATGTCATTCAATTCTCACCAAAATGGATCTAAAGGAATAATAGAGGTGTTGGGAACAAGATTCATCAAAAAATACGGATGGAAAAACAAGTTATTCTTTACGATCGTATTTTTTACAATTTTCGTGGGTTATTGATAACTCACTTTATGTGAGTATAATTACAGCTTTTTACTTGCTCTGTTACCTGCTAATATGGTTTTGTATTCAATGTTTAGGTTTATTTTATGCCATTTATGAGTCTAGCATGTATTTAGGATTTTTATGTAATCTCTTCATATAAAGAGAGCTCTAGAGTCATTTGGTGTCAAGACAGACCACTGGACCATTGAAAAGGTTCAAGAGCCAAGGCAAATGATAAACACAGTCAAGACAACCATTCCGTACAACCACAAGAGGTGGCTGACCATTCAACGCAGTCAAAAGCCGCCACGTCAGATGGAGAATACGAACGGGCGCTAACGCGAGGAAAGACAGCTGGCAGATTTTCCATGTGCTGATAGTACTGTCATTGTACTAATCATTTGGGAATATGCTTTATTCCTTTGGGCTGTCTTTTCTCGGATTTAGGGAGGCCCATGATCCAAGACAATGTCCTATATAAAGGACCCTTAAACCCTAAAGTTAGTATGCTCGTTTATGCTCACTTGTGCTGAAAGTTGTGAAGAAAGAAGAACCCTAGACGTTCATGGTGCGCCGCTGCTGCTGATAACTGAAATCTAGTCTGCTGTTGGACTTGGAGCTTGAGACATCAACTCTAAGGCCATCTCAGTTGTAGGTTTACATTTAAGAACTCATTTTTATGTGTAAGCTTATATCTTTGGTTGTTATGGTTTCTATGCTCATCATGAGCTAAACTCTTAATGTTGAAATTATGTGAAGTTTAATTGAAAGTTTAATATGTTTAAGTGATGTGATGTGTGTTTGTATGCTCTTTTAATTCATTTGTTATTTTGCTATATGTTCATATCTAGGACTGATCAACTTAGGTTTGAATACAAGTTTGTTATTATGAGACATCTAATAATGAATGGAATTAATGAACTAATATGGTTAAGTGAGGTATAGACATATATTCTCTACCTAGGCTTAGACATAAGCTAGGGCCATAGTAAGAATACAACCACATGTTTTCTGAACTGTAATGAAGTAAGTTTGACCTAGACATAGGACTCATCTTATCACACATTGCATTATCCAATGTTGTAGACATACACCATAAGGCAAGAGTTGCTTGCAGGAGTCTTGCCCACACTTATCTCATCACACACATATTAAGCTGGATATTAAATGGATCATAAGTTCAACATGTTTTCATAACTGTTTTCTAACACTATTTTAATCATTATTCTCTTTAATTTATTTGCAACCCTAAAATGCTATTTTGTCTCTTTAATCACTCATAAGTTTAAAGCTAATTGAACTAGTCTTGGAACGAGATTTCCTTATCACAATCCCTATGGGAACGATACTTTTTCTTATTACTTGTGCTACAGATAAGAATGTGTATACTTGCACATTGCGAACAATTATATCACACCTACAAACGCATGGAAAAACAAGTTATTCTTCACGATCATATTTTTCGTGGGTTATAGACTATTAATTTTGTGATTTTTTCGAAACTCGGTGAAAAAATTAAATGTCAGTCAATTCTCGGGAAAATGGATCTAAAGGCATACTAGAGTTGTTGGGAATAAGATTCATGAAAAAATATGGATGGAAAAACAAGTTATCCTTTACAATCGTATTTTTTACAATTTTCGTGGGTTATAGCCTACGAATTTTGTGATTTTTTCGAAACTCGGTGAAAAAAATAAAATGTCATTCAATTCTCACCTAAATGGATCAAAAGACATACTAGAGGTGTTGGGAACAAAATTCATCAAAAAATACGGATGGAAAAACATGTTATTCTTCATGATCGTATTTTTTACAGTTTTCGTGGGTTATAGACTACGAATTTTGTGATTTTTTAGAAACTCGGTGAAAAAAATAAAATTTCATTCAATTCTCGGGAAAATGGATCTAAAGGCATACTAGAGTTGTTGGGAATAAGATTCATGAAAAAATATGGATGGAAAAACAAGTTATCCTTAACAATCGTATTTTTTTAAATTTTCGTGGGTTATATAGCCTACGAATTTTGTGATTTTTTCGAAACTCGGTGAAAAAAATAATATGTCATTAAATTGTCGCCTAAATGGATCTAAAGACATACTAGAGGTGTTGGGAACAAAATTCATCAAAAAATACGGATGGAACAACAAGTTATTCTTTACGATCGTATTTTTTACAATTTTTGTGGGTTATAGACAACGAATTTTTGTGATTTTTTCGAAACTCGGTGAAAAAATTAAAATGTCATTGAATTCTCGGGAAAATGGATCTAAAGGCATACTAGAGGTGTTGGGAATTAGATTCATGAAAAAATATAAATGGAAAAACAAGTTATTCTTTACAATCGTATTTTTTACAATTTTCGTGGGTTATAGCCTACGAATTTTGTGATTTTTTCGAAACTCGAAGAAAAAAATAAAATGTCATTCAATTCTCATCTAAATGGATCTAAAGACATACAAGAGGTGTTTGGAACAAAATTCATCAAAAAATACGGATGGAAAAACAAGTTATTCTTCACGATCGTATTTTTTACAGTTTTCGTGGGTTATAGACTACGAATTTTGTGATTTTTTCAAAACTCGGTGAAAAAAATAAAATGTCATTCAATTCTCACCTAAATGGATCAAAATACATACTGGAGGTGTTGGGAACAAAATTCATCAAAAAATACGGATGGAAAAACAAGTTATTCTTCACGATCGTATTTTTTACAGTTTTCGTGGGTTATAGACTACGAATTTTGTGATTTTTTCGAAACTCGGTGAAAAAAATAAAATGTCATTCAATTATCGGGAAAATGGATCTAAAGGCATACTAGAGGTGTTGGGAATAAGATTCATGAAAAAATATAAATGGAAAAACAAGTTATTCTTGACGATCGTATTTTTTACAATTTTCGTGGGTATATAGCCTACGAATTTTGTGATTTTTTCGATACTCGTTGAAAAAATAAAATGTCATTAAATTGTCGCCGAAATGGATCTAAAGACATACTAGATGTGTTGGGAACAAAATTCATCAAAAAATACGGATGGAAAAACAAGTTATTCTTCACGATCGTATTTTTTACAATTTTTGTGGGTTATAGACTACGAATATTTGTGATTTTTTCGAAACTCGGTGAAAAAATTAAAATGTCATTGAATTCTCGGGAAAATGGATCTAAAGGCATACTAGAGGTGTTGGGAATAAGATTCATTAAAAAATATGGATGGAAAAACTAGTCATTCTTTATAATCGTATTTTTTACAATTTTCGTGGGTTATAGGCTACGAATTTTGTGATTTTTTCGAAACTCGGTGAAAAAAATAAAATGTCATTAAATTGTTGCCTAAATGGATCTAACGACTTACTAGAGGTGTTGGGAACAAAATTCATCAAAAAATACGGATGGAAAATCAAGTTATTCTTCATGATCGTATTTTTTACAGTTTTCGTGGGTTATAGACTACGAATTTTGTGATTTTTTGGAAACTCGGTGAAAAAAATAAAATGTCATTCAATTCTCGGGAAAATGGATCTAAAGGCATACTAGAGTTGTTGGGTATAAGATTCATGAAAAAATATGGATGGAAAAACAAGTTATTCCTTACAATCGTATTTTTTACAATTTTCGTGGGTTATAGCCTATTAATTTTGTGATGTTTTCGAAACTCAGTGAAACAAATAAAATGTCATTCAATTCTCGGGAAAATGGATCTAAAGTCATTCTAGAGTTGTTGGGAATAAGATTCATGAAAAAATATGGATGGAAAAACAATTTATTCTTTACAATCGTATTTTTTACAATTTTTGTGGGTTATAGCCTACGAATTTTGTGATTTTTTCGAAACTCGGTGAAAAAAATAAAATGTCATTAAATTGTTGCCTAAATGGATCTAACGACTTACTAGAGGTGTTGGGAACAAAATTTATCAAAAAATACGGATGGAAAAACAAGTTATTCTTCACGATCGTATTTTTTACAGTTTTCGTGGGTTATAGACTACGAATTTTGTGATTTTTTCGAAACTCGGTGAAAAAAATAAAATGTCATTCAATTATCGGGAAAATGGATCTAAAGGCATACTAGAGGTGTTGGGAATAAGATTCATGAAAAAATATAAATGGAAAAACAAGTTATCCTTAACAATCGTATTTTTTACAATTTTCGTGGGTTATAGCCTACGAATTTTGTGATTTTTTCGAAACTCGGTGAAAAAAATAAAATGTCATTAAATTGTGGCCTAAATGGCTCTAAAGACATACTAGAGGTGTTGGGAACAAGATTCATCAAAAAATAAGGATGGAAAAACAAGTTATTCTTTACGATCGTATTTTTTACAATTTTTGTGGGTTATAGACAACGAATTTTTGTGATTTTTTCGAAACTCGGTAAAAAAATTAAAATGTCATTGAATTCTCGGGAAAATGGATCTAAAGGCATACTAGAGGTGTTGGGAATTAGATTCATGAAAAAATATAAATGGAAAAACAAGTTATTCTTTACAATCGTATTTTTTACAATTTTCGTGGGTTATAGCCTACGAATTTTGTGATTTTTTCGAAACTCGGTGAAAAAAATAAAATGTCATTCAATTCTCATCTAAATGGATCTAAAGACATACAAGAGGTGTTTGGAACAAAATTCATCAAAAAATACGGATGGAAAAACAAGTTATTCTTCACGATCGTATTTTTTACAGTTTTCGTGGGTTATAGACTACGAATTTTGTGATTTTTTCGAAACTCGGTGAAAAAAATAAAATGTCATTCAATTCTCACCTAAATGGATCAAAATACATACTGGAGGTTTTGGGAACAAAATTCATCAAAAAATACGGATGGAAAAACAAGTTATTCTTCACGATCGTATTTTTTACAGTTTTCGTGGGTATATAGCCTACGAATTTTGTGATTTTTTCGATACTCGTTGAAAAAATAAAATGTCATTAAATTGTCGCCGAAATGGATCTAAAGACATACTAGATGTGTTGGGAACAAAATTCATCAAAAAATACGGATGGAAAAACAAGTTATTCTTCACGATCGTATTTTTTACAATTTTTGTGGGTTATAGACTACGAATATTTGTGATTTTTTCGAAACTCGGTGAAAAAATTAAAATGTCATTGAATTCTCGGGAAAATGGATCTAAAGGCATACTAGAGGTGTTGGGAATAAGATTCATTAAAAAATATGGATGGAAAAACTAGTCATTCTTTATAATCGTATTTTTTACAATTTTCGTGGGTTATAGGCTACGAATTTTGTGATTTTTTCGAAACTCGGTGAAAAAAATAAAATGTCATTAAATTGTTGCCTAAATGGATCTAACGACTTACTAGAGGTGTTGGGAACAAAATTCATCAAAAAATACGGATGGAAAATCAAGTTATTCTTCATGATCGTATTTTTTACAGTTTTCGTGGGTTATAGACTACGAATTTTGTGATTTTTTGGAAACTCGGTGAAAAAAATAAAATGTCATTCAATTCTCGGGAAAATGGATCTAAAGGCATACTAGAGTTGTTGGGTATAAGATTCATGAAAAAATATGGATGGAAAAACAAGTTATTCCTTACAATCGTATTTTTTACAATTTTCGTGGGTTATAGCCTAGGAATTTTGTGATGTTTTCGAAACTCAGTGAAACAAATAAAATGTCATTCAATTCTCGGGAAAATGGATCTAAAGTCATTCTAGAGTTGTTGGGAATAAGATTCATGAAAAAATATGGATGGAAAAACAATTTATTCTTTACAATCGTATTTTTTACAATTTTTGTGGGTTATAGCCTACGAATTTTGTGATTTTTTCGAAACTCAGTGAAAAAAATAAAATGTCATTAAATTGTTGCCTAAATGGATCTAACGACTTACTAGAGGTGTTGGGAACAAAATTTATCAAAAAATACGGATGGAAAAACAAGTTATTCTTCACGATCGTATTTTTTACAGTTTTCGTGGGTTATAGACTACGAATTTTGTGATTTTTTAGAAACTCGGTGAAAAAAATAAAATTTCATTCAATTCTCGGGAAAATGGATCTAAAGGCATACTAGAGGTGTTGGGAATAAGATTCATGAAAAAATATAAATGGAAAAACAAGTTATTCTTTACAATCGTATTTTTTACAATTTTCGTGGGTTATAGCCTACGAATTTTGTGATTTTTTCGAAACTCGGTGAAAAAAATAAAATGTCATTAAATTGTCGCCTAAATGGCTCTAAAGACATACTAGAGGTGTTGGGAACAAGATTCATCAAAAAATAAGGATGGAAAAACAAGTTATTCTTTACGATCGTATTTTTTACAATTTTTGTGGGTTATAGACAACGAATTTTTGTGATTTTTTCGAAACTCGGTGAAAAAATTAAAATGTCATTGAATTCTCGGGAAAATGGATCTAAAGGCATACTATAGGTGTTGGGAATTAGATTCATGAAAAAATATAAATGGAAAAACAAGTTATTCTTTACAATCGTATTTTTTACAATTTTCGTGGGTTATAGCCTACGAATTTTGTAATTTTTTCGAAACTCGGTGAAAAAAATAAAATGTCATTCAATTCTCATCTAAATGGATCTAAAGACATACAAGAGGTGTTTGGAACAAAATTCATCAAAAAATACGGATGGAAAAACAAGTAATTCTTCACGATCGTATTTTTTACAGTTTTCGTGGGTTATAGACTACGAATTTTGTGATTTTTTCAAAACTCGGTGAAAAAAATAAAATGTCATTCAATTCTCACCTAAATGGATCAAAATACATACTGGAGGTGTTGGGAACAAAATTCATCAAAAAATACGGATGGAAAAACAAGTTATTCTTCACGATCGTATTTTTTACAGTTTTCGTGGGTTATAGACTACGAATTTTGTGATTTTTTGGAAACTCGGTGAAAAAAATAAAATGTCATTCAATTCTCGGGAAGATGGATCTAAAGGCATACTAGAGTTGTTGGGTATAAGATTCATGAAAAAATATGGATGGAAAAACAAGTTATTCCTTACAATCGTATTTTTTACAATTTTCGTGGGTTATAGCCAAGGAATTTTGTGATGTTTTCGAAACTCAGTGAAAAAAATAAAATGTCATTCAATTCTCAGGAAAATGGATCTAAAGTCATTCTAGAGTTGTTGGGAATAAGATTCATGAAAAAATATGGATGGAAAAACAATTTATTCTTTACAATCGTATTTTTTACAATTTTCGTGGGTTATAGCCTACGAATTTTGTGATTTTTTCGAAACTCGGTGAAAAAAATAAAATGTAATTCAATTCTCACCTAAATGGATCTAAAGACATACTGGAGGTGTTGGGAACAAAATTCATCAAAAAATACGGATGAAAAAACAAGTTAATCTTCACGGTCGTATTTTTTACAATTTTTGTGGGTTATAGTCTACGAATTTTGTGATTTTTTTGAAACTCGGTGAAAAAAGTAAAATGTCATTCAGTTCTCACCTAAATGGATCTAAAGACATAGTAGAGGTGTTGGGAACAAAATTCATCAAAAAATGTGGATGGAAAAACATGTTATTCTTCACGATCGTATTTTTTACAGTTTTCGTGGGTTATAGACTACGAATTTTGTGATTTTTTCGAAACTCGGTTAAAAAAATAAAATGTCATTCAATTCTGGGAAAATGGATCTAAAGGCATACTAGAGGTGTTGGGAATAAGATTCATTAAAAAATATGGATGGAAAAACTAGTTATTCTTTACAATCGTATTTTTTACAATTTTTGTGGGTTATAGCCTACGAATTTTGTGATTTTTTCGAAACTCGGTGAAAAAAATAAAATGTCATTCAATTCTCACCTAAATGGATCTAAAGACATACTAGAGGTGTTGGGAACAAAATTCATCAAAAAATACGGATGGAAAAACAAGTTATTCTTCATGATCGTATTTTTTACAGTTTTCGTGGGTTATAGACTATGAATTTTGTGATTTTTTCGAAACTCGGTGAAAAAAATAAAATGTCATTCAATTCTCACCTAAATGGATCTAAAGACATAGTAGAGGTGTTAGGAACAAAATACAACAAAAAATATGGATGGAAAAACATGTTATTCTTCACGATCGTATTTTTTACAGTTTTCGTGGGTTATAGACTACGAATTTTGTGATTTTTTGGAAACTCGGTGAAAAAAATAAAATGTCATTCAATTCTCGGGAAAATGGATCTAAAGGCATACTAGAGTTGTTGGGTATAAGATTCATGAAAAAATATGGATGGAAAAACAAGTTATTCCTTACAATCGTATTTTTTACAATTTTCGTGGGTTATAGCCTAGGAATTTTGTGATGTTTTCGAAACTCAGTGAAAAAAATAAAATGTCATTCAATTCTCGGGAAAATGGATCTAAAGTCATTCTAGAGTTGTTGGGAATAAGATTCATGAAAAAATATGGATGGAAAAACAATTTATTCTTTACAATCGTATTTTTTACAATTTTCGTGGGTTATAGCCTACGAATTTTGTGATTTTTTCGAAACTCGGTGAAAAAAATAAAATGTCATTCAATTCTCATCTAAATGGATCTAAAGACATACAAGAGGTGTTTGGAACAAAATTCATCAAAAAATACGGATGGAAAAACAAGTTATTCTTCACGATCGTATTTTTTACAGTTTTCGTGGGTTATAGACTACGAATTTTGTGATTTTTTCGAAACTCGGTGAAAAAAATAAAATGTCATTCAATTATCGGGAAAATGGATCTAAAGGCATACTAGAGGTGTTGGGAATAAGATTCATGAAAAAATATAAATGGAAAAACAAGTTATTCTTGACGATCGTATTTTTTACAATTTTCGTGGGTATATAGCCTACGAATTTTGTGATTTTTTCGATACTCGTTGAAAAAATAAAATGTCATTAAATTGTCGCCGAAATGGATCTAAAGACATACTAGATGTGTTGGGAACAAAATTCATCAAAAAATACGGATGGAAAAACAAGTTATTCTTCACGATCGTATTTTTTACAATTTTTGTGGGTTATAGACTACGAATATTTGTGATTTTTTCGAAACTCGGTGAAAAAATTAAAATGTCATTGAATTCTCGGGAAAATGGATCTAAAGGCATACTAGAGGTGTTGGGAATAAGATTCATTAAAAAATATGGATGGAAAAACTAGTCATTCTTTATAATCGTATTTTTTACAATTTTCGTGGGTTATAGGCTACGAATTTTGTGATTTTTTCGAAACTCGGTGAAAAAAATAAAATATCATTAAATTGTTGCCTAAATGGATCTAACGACTTACTAGAGGTGTTGGGAACAAAATTCATCAAAAAATACGGATGGAAAATCAAGTTATTCTTCATGATCGTATTTTTTACAGTTTTCGTGGGTTATAGACTACGAATTTTGTGAATTTTTGGAAACTCGGTGAAAAAAATAAAATGTCATTCAATTCTCGGGAAAATGGATCTAAAGGCATACTAGAGTTGTTGGGTATAAGATTCATGAAAAAATATGGATGGAAAAACAAGTTATTCCTTACAATCGTATTTTTTACAATTTTCGTGGGTTATAGCCTAGGAATTTTGTGATGTTTTCGAAACTCAGTGAAAAAAATAAAATGTCATTCAATTCTCGGGAAAATGGATCTAAAGTCATTCTAGAGTTGTTGGGAATAAGATTCATGAAAAAATATGGATGGAAAAACAATTTATTCTTTACAATCGTATTTTTTACAATTTTCGTGGGTTATAGCCTACGAATTTTGTGATTTTTTCGAAACTCGGTGAAAAAAATAAAATGTCATTCAATTCTCACCTAAATGGATCTAAAGACATACTGGAGGTGTTGGGAACAAAATTCATCAAAAAATACGGATGAAAAAACAAGTTAATCTTCACGGTCGTATTTTTTACAATTTTTGTGGGTTATAGTCTACGAATTTTGTGATTTTTTTGAAACTCGGTGAAAAAAGTAAAATGTCATTCAGTTCTCATCTAAATGGATCTAAAGACATACAAGAGGTGTTTGGAACAAAATTCATCAAAAAATACGGATGGAAAAACAAGTTATTCTTCACGATCGTATTTTTTACAGTTTTCGTGGGTTATAGACTACGAATTTTGTGATTTTTTCAAAACTCGGTGAAAAAAATAAAATGTCATTCAATTCTCACCTAAATGGATCAAAATACATACTGGAGGTGTTGGGAACAAAATTCATCAAAAAATACGGATGGAAAATCAAGTTATTCTTCATGATCGTATTTTTTACAGTTTTCGTGGGTTATAAACTACGAATTTTGTGATTTTTTCGAAACACGGTGAAAAAAATAAAATGTCATTCAATTCTCGGGAAAATGGATCTAAAGGCATACTAGAGTTGTTGGGAATAAGATTCATGAAAAAATATAAATGGAAAAACAAGTTATTCTTTACAATCGTATTTTTTACAATTTTCGTGGGTTATAGCCTACGAATTTTGTGATTTTTTCGAAACTCGGTGAAAAAAATAAAATGTCATTCAATTCTCACCTAAATGGATCTAAAGACATACTGGAGGTGTTGGGAACAAAATTCATCAAAAAATACGGATGAAAAAACAAGTTAATCTTCACGGTCGTATTTTTTACAATTTTTGTGGGTTATAGTCTACGAATTTTGTGATTTTTTTGAAACTCGGTGAAAAAAGTAAAATGTCATTCAGTTCTCACCTAAATGGATCTAAAGACATAGTAGAGGTGTTGGGAACAAAATTCATCAAAAAATGTGGATGGAAAAACATGTTATTCTTCACGATCGTATTTTTTACAGTTTTCGTGGGTTATAGACTACGAATTTTGTGATTTTTTCGAAACTCGGTTAAAAAAATAAAATGTCATTCAATTCTGGGAAAATGGATCTAAAGGCATACTAGAGGTGTTGGGAATAAGATTCATTAAAAAATATGGATGGAAAAACTAGTTATTCTTTACAATCGTATTTTTTACAATTTTTGTGGGTTATAGCCTACGAATTTTGTGATTTTTTCGAAACTCGGTGAAAAAAATAAAATGTCATTCAATTCTCACCTAAATGGATCTAAAGACATACTAGAGGTGTTGGGAACAAAATTCATCAAAAAATACGGATGGAAAAACAAGTTATTCTTCATGATCGTATTTTTTACAGTTTTCGTGGGTTATAGACTATGAATTTTGTGATTTTTTCGAAACTCGGTGAAAAAAATAAAATGTCATTCAATTCTCACCTAAATGGATCTAAAGACATAGTAGAGGTGTTGGGAACAAAATACAACAAAAAATATGGATGGAAAAACATGTTATTCTTCACGATCGTATTTTTTACAGTTTTCGTGGGTTATAGACTACGAATTTTGTGATTTTTTGGAAACTCGGTGAAAAAAATAAAATGTCATTCAATTCTCGGGAAAATGGATCTAAAGGCATACTAGAGTTGTTGGGTATAAGATTCATGAAAAAATATGGATGGAAAAACAAGTTATTCCTTACAATCGTATTTTTTACAATTTTCGTGGGTTATAGCCTAGGAATTTTGTGATGTTTTCGAAACTCAGTGAAAAAAATAAAATGTCATTCAATTCTCGGGAAAATGGATCTAAAGTCATTCTAGAGTTGTTGGGAATAAGATTCATGAAAAAATATGGATGGAAAAACAATTTATTCTTTACAATCGTATTTTTTACAATTTTCGTGGGTTATAGCCTACGAATTTTGTGATTTTTTCGAAACTCAGTGAAAAAAATAAAATGTCATTAAATTGTTGCCTAAATGGATCTAACGACTTACTAGAGGTGTTGGGAACAAAATTTATCAAAAAATACGGATGGAAAAACAAGTTATTCTTCACGATCGTATTTTTTACAGTTTTCGTGGGTTATAGACTACGAATTTTGTGATTTTTTCGAAACTCGGTGAAAAAAATAAAATGTCATTCAATTATCGGGAAAATGGATCTAAAGGCATACTAGAGGTGTTGGGAATAAGATTCATGAAAAAATATAAATGGAAAAACAAGTTATTCTTTACAATCGTATTTTTTACAATTTTCGTGGGTTATAGCCTACGAATTTTGTGATTTTTTCGAAACTCGGTGAAAAAAATAAAATGTCATTAAATTGTGGCCTAAATGGCTCTAAAGACATACTAGAGGTGTTGGGAACAAGATTCATCAAAAAATAAGGATGGAAAAACAAGTTATTCTTTACGATCGTATTTTTTACAATTTTTGTGGGTTATAGACAACGAATTTTTGTGATTTTTTCGAAACTCGGTGAAAAAATTAAAATGTCATTGAATTCTCGGGAAAATGGATCTAAAGGCATACTAGAGGTGTTGGGAATAAGATTCATTAAAAAATATGGATGGAAAAACTAGTTATTCTTTACAATCGTATTTTTTACAATTTTTGTGGGTTATAGCCTACGAATTTTGTGATTTTTTCGAAACTCGGTGAAAAAAATAAAATGTCATTCAATTCTCACCTAAATGGATCTAAAGACATACTAGAGGTGTTGGGAACAAAATTCATCAAAAAATACGGATGGAAAAACAAGTTATTCTTCATGATCGTATTTTTTACAGTTTTCGTGGGTTATAGACTATGAATTTTGTGATTTTTTCGAAACTCGGTGAAAAAAATAAAATGTCATTCAATTCTCACCTAAATGGATCTAAAGACATAGTAGAGGTGTTGGGAACAAAATACAACAAAAAATATGGATGGAAAAACATGTTATTCTTCACGATCGTATTTTTTACAGTTTTCGTGGGTTATAGACTACGAATTTTGTGATTTTTTCGAAACTCGGTTAAAAAAATAAAATGTCATTCAATTATCGGGAAAATGGATCTAAAGGCATACTAGAGGTGTTGGGAATAAGATTCATGAAAAAATATAAATGGAAAAACAAGTTATTCTTTACAATCGTATTTTTTACAATTTTCGTGGGTTATAGCCTACGAATTTTGTGATTTTTTCGAAACTCGGTGAAAAAAATAAAATGTCATTCAATTCTCATCTAAATGGATCTAAAGACATACAAGAGGTGTTTGGAACAAAATTCATCAAAAAATACGGATGGAAAAACAAGTTATTCTTCACGATCGTATTTTTTACAGTTTTCGTGGGTTATAGACTACGAATTTTGTGATTTTTTCAAAACTCGGTGAAAAAAATAAAATGTCATTCAATTCTCACCTAAATGGATCAAAATACATACTGGAGGTGTTGGGAACAAAATTCATCAAAAAATACGGATGGAAAATCAAGTTATTCTTCATGATCGTATTTTTTACAGTTTTCGTGGGTTATAAACTACGAATTTTGTGATTTTTTCGAAACTCGGTGAAAAAAATAAAATGTCATTCAATTCTCGGGAAAATGGATCTAAAGGCATACTAGAGTTGTTGGGAATAAGATTCATGAAAAAATATAAATGGAAAAACAAGTTATTCTTTACAATCGTATTTTTTACAATTTTCGTGGGTTATAGCCGACGAATTTTGTGATTTTTTCGAAACTCGGTGAAAAAAATAAAATGTCATTCAATTCTCATCTAAATGGATCTAAAGACATACTAGAGGTGTTTGGAACAAAATTCATCAAAAAATACGGATGGAAAAACAAGTTATTCTTCACGATCGTATTTTTTACAGTTTTCGTGGGTTATAGACTACGAATTTTGTGATTTTTTCAAAACTCGGTGAAAAAAATAAAATATCATTCAATTCTCACCTAAATGGATCAAAATACATACTGGATGTGTTGGGAACAAAATTCATCAAAAAATACGGATGGAAAAACAAGTTATTCTTCACGATCGTATTTTTTACAGTTTTCGTGGGTTATATACTATGAATTTTGTGATTTTTTCGAAACATGGTGAAAAAAATAAAATGTCATTCAATTCTCACCTAAATGGATCTAAAGACTTACTAGAGGTGTTGGGAACAAAATTCATCAAAAAATACGGATGGAAAATCAAGTTATTCTTCATGATCGTATTTTTTACAGTTTTCGTGGGTTATAGACTACGAATTTTGTGATTTTTTGGAAACTCGGTGAAAAAAATAAAATGTCATTCAATTCTCGGGAAAATGGATCTAAAGGCATACTAGAGTTGTTGGGTATAAGATTCATGAAAAAATATGGATGGAAAAACAAGTTATTCCTTACAATCGTATTTTTTACAATTTTCGTGGGTTATAGCCTAGGAATTTTGTGATGTTTTCGAAACTCAGTGAAACAAATAAAATGTCATTCAATTCTCGGGAAAATGGATCTAAAGTCATTCTAGAGTTGTTGGGAATAAGATTCATGAAAAAATATGGATGGAAAAACAATTTATTCTTTACAATCGTATTTTTTACAATTTTTGTGGGTTATAGCCTACGAATTTTGTGATTTTTTCGAAACTCAGTGAAAAAAATAAAATGTCATTAAATTGTTGCCTAAATGGATCTAACGACTTACTAGAGGTGTTGGGAACAAAATTTATCAAAAAATACGGATGGAAAAACAAGTTATTCTTCACGATCGTATTTTTTACAGTTTTCGTGGGTTATAGACTACGAATTTTGTGATTTTTTCGAAACTCGGTGAAAAAAATAAAATGTCATTCAATTATCGGGAAAATGGATCTAAAGGCATACTAGAGGTGTTGGGAATAAGATTCATGAAAAAATATAAATGGAAAAACAAGTTATTCTTTACAATCGTATTTTTTACAATTTTCGTGGGTTATAGCCTACGAATTTTGTGATTTTTTCGAAACTCGGTGAAAAAAATAAAATGTCATTAAATTGTCGCCTAAATGGCTCTAAAGACATACTAGAGGTGTTGGGAACAAGATTCATCAAAAAATAAGGATGGAAAAACAAGTTATTCTTTACGATCGTATTTTTTACAATTTTTGTGGGTTATAGACAACGAATTTTTGTGATTTTTTCGAAACTCGGTGAAAAAATTAAAATGTCATTGAATTCTCGGGAAAATGGATCTAAAGGCATACTAGAGGTGTTGGGAATAAGATTCATGAAAAAATATAAATGGAAAAACAAGTTATTCTTTACAATCGTATTTTTTACAATTTTCGTGGGTTATAGCCTACGAATTTTGTGATTTTTTCGAAACTCGGTGAAAAAAATAAAATGTCATTCAATTCTCATCTAAATGGATCTAAAGACATACAAGACGTGTTTGGAACAAAATTCATCAAAAAATACGGATGGAAAAACAAGTTATTCTTCACGATCGTATTTTTTACAGTTTTCGTGGGTTATAGACTACGAATTTTATGATTTTTTCGTAACTCGGTGAAAAAAATACAATGTCGTTAAATTGTCGCCTAAATGGCTCTAAAGACATACTAGAGGTGTTGGGAACAAGATTCATAAAAAAAATACGGATGGAAAAACAAGTTATTCTTTACGATCGTATTTTTTACAATTTTCGTGGGTTACAGACTACGAATTTTGTGATTTTTTCGAAACTCGGTGAAAAAAATAAAATGTCATTCAATTCTCGGGAAAATGGATCTAAAGGCATACTAGAGGTGTTGGGAATAAGATTCATGAAAAAATATAAATGGAAAAACAAGTTATTCTTTACAATCGTATTTTTTACAATTTTCGTGGGTTATAGCCTACGAATTTTGTGATTTTTTCGAAACTCGGTGAAAAAAATAAAATGTCATTCAATTCTCATCTAAATGGATCTAAAGACATACAAGAGGTGTTTGGAACAAAATTCATCAAAAAATACGGATGGAAAAACAAGTTATTCTTCACGATCGTATTTTTTACAGTTTTCGTGGGTTATAGACTACGAATTTTGTGATTTTTTCAAAACTCGGTGAAAAAAATAAAATGTCATTCAATTCTCACCTAAATGAATCAAAATACATACTGGAGGTGTTGGGAACAAAATTCATCAAAAAATACGGATGGAAAAACAAGTTATTCTTCACGATCGTATTTTTTACAGTTTTCGTGGGTTATAGACTACGAATTTTGTGATTTTTTCAAAACTCGGTGAAAAAAATAAAATATCATTCAATTCTCACCTAAATGGATCAAAATACATACTGGATGTGTTGGGAACAAAATTCATCAAAAAATACGGATGGAAAAACAAGTTATTCTTCACGATCGTATTTTTTACAGTTTTCGTGGGTTATAGACTACGAATTTTGTGATTTTTTGGAAACTCGGTGAAAAAAATAAAATGTCATTCAATTCTCGGGAAAATGGATCTAAAGGCATACTAGAGTTGTTGGGAATAAGATTCATGAAAAAATATAAATGGAAAAACAAGTTATTCTTTACAATCGTATTTTTTACAATTTTCGTGGGTTATAGCCGACGAATTTTGTGATTTTTTCGAAACTCGGTGAAAAAAATAAAATGTCATTCAATTCTCATCTAAATGGATCTAAAGACATACTAGAGGTGTTTGGAACAAAATTCATCAAAAAATACGGATGGAAAAACAAGTTATTCTTCACGATCGTATTTTTTACAGTTTTCGTGGGTTATAGACTACGAATTTTGTGATTTTTTCAAAACTCGGTGAAAAAAATAAAATATCATTCAATTCTCACCTAAATGGATCAAAATACATACTGGATGTGTTGGGAACAAAATTCATCAAAAAATATGGATGGAAAAACAAGTTATTCTTCACGATCGTATTTTTTACAGTTTTCGTGGGTTATATACTATGAATTTTGTGATTTTTTCGAAACATGGTGAAAAAAATAAAATGTCATTCAATTCTCACCTAAATGGATCTAAAGACTTACTAGAGGTGTTGGGAACAAAATTCATCAAAAAATACGGATGGAAAATCAAGTTATTCTTCATGATCGTATTTTTTACAGTTTTCGTGGGTTATAGACTACGAATTTTGTGATTTTTTGGAAACTCGGTGAAAAAAATAAAATGTCATTCAATTCTCGGGAAAATGGATCTAAAGGCATACTAGAGTTGTTGGGTATAAGATTCATGAAAAAATATGGATGGAAAAACAAGTTATTCCTTACAATCGTATTTTTTACAATTTTCGTGGGTTATAGCCTAGGAATTTTGTGATGTTTTCGAAACTCAGTGAAACAAATAAAATGTCATTCAATTCTCGGGAAAATGGATCTAAAGTCATTCTAGAGTTGTTGGGAATAAGATTCATGAAAAAATATGGATGGAAAAACAATTTATTCTTTACAATCGTATTTTTTACAATTTTTGTGGGTTATAGCCTACGAATTTTGTGATTTTTTCGAAACTCAGTGAAAAAAATAAAATGTCATTAAATTGTTGCCTAAATGGATCTAACGACTTACTAGAGGTGTTGGGAACAAAATTTATCAAAAAATACGGATGGAAAAACAAGTTATTCTTCACGATCGTATTTTTTACAGTTTTCGTGGGTTATAGACTACGAATTTTGTGATTTTTTCGAAACTCGGTGAAAAAAATAAAATGTCATTCAATTATCGGGAAAATGGATCTAAAGGCATACTAGAGGTGTTGGGAATAAGATTCATGAAAAAATATAAATGGAAAAACAAGTTATTCTTTACAATCGTATTTTTTACAATTTTCGTGGGTTATAGCCTACGAATTTTGTGATTTTTTCGAAACTCGGTGAAAAAAATAAAATGTCATTAAATTGTCGCCTAAATGGCTCTAAAGACATACTAGAGGTGTTGGGAACAAGATTCATCAAAAAATAAGGATGGAAAAACAAGTTATTCTTTACGATCGTATTTTTTACAATTTTTGTGGGTTATAGACAACGAATTTTTGTGATTTTTTCGAAACTCGGTGAAAAAATTAAAATGTCATTGAATTCTCGGGAAAATGGATCTAAAGGCATACTAGAGGTGTTGGGAATAAGATTCATGAAAAAATATAAATGGAAAAACAAGTTATTCTTTACAATCGTATTTTTTACAATTTTCGTGGGTTATAGCCTACGAATTTTGTGATTTTTTCGAAACTCGGTGAAAAAAATAAAATGTCATTCAATTCTCATCTAAATGGATCTAAAGACATACAAGACGTGTTTGGAACAAAATTCATCAAAAAATACGGATGGAAAAACAAGTTATTCTTCACGATCGTATTTTTTACAGTTTTCGTGGGTTATAGACTACGAATTTTATGATTTTTTCGTAACTCGGTGAAAAAAATACAATGTCGTTAAATTGTCGCCTAAATGGCTCTAAAGACATACTAGAGGTGTTGGGAACAAGATTCATAAAAAAAATACGGATGGAAAAACAAGTTATTCTTTACGATCGTATTTTTTACAATTTTCGTGGGTTACAGACTACGAATTTTGTGATTTTTTCGAAACTCGGTGAAAAAAATAAAATGTCATTCAATTCTCGGGAAAATGGATCTAAAGGCATACTAGAGGTGTTGGGAATAAGATTCATGAAAAAATATAAATGGAAAAACAAGTTATTCTTTACAATCGTATTTTTTACAATTTTCGTGGGTTATAGCCTACGAATTTTGTGATTTTTTCGAAACTCGGTGAAAAAAATAAAATGTCATTCAATTCTCATCTAAATGGATCTAAAGACATACAAGAGGTGTTTGGAACAAAATTCATCAAAAAATACGGATGGAAAAACAAGTTATTCTTCACGATCGTATTTTTTACAGTTTTCGTGGGTTATAGACTACGAATTTTGTGATTTTTTCAAAACTCGGTGAAAAAAATAAAATGTCATTCAATTCTCACCTAAATGGATCAAAATACATACTGGAGGTGTTGGGAACAAAATTCATCAAAAAATACGGATGGAAAAACAAGTTATTCTTCACGATCGTATTTTTTACAGTTTTCGTGGGTTATATACTATGAATTTTGTGATTTTTTCGAAACATGGTGAAAAAAATAAAATGTCATTCAATTCTCACCTAAATGGATCTAAAGACTTACTAGAGGTGTTGGGAACAAAATTCATCAAAAAATACGGATGGAAAATCAAGTTATTCTTCATGATCGTATTTTTTACAATTTTCGTGGGTTATAGACTACGAATTTTGTATTTTTTCGAACCTCGGTGAAAAAAATAAAATGTCATTCAATTCTCGGGAAAATGGATCTAAAGGCATACTAGAGGTGTTGGGAATAAGATTCATGAAAAAATATAAATGGAAAAACAAGTTATTCTTTACAATCGTATTTTTTACAATTTTCGTGGGTTATAGCCTACGAATTTTGTGATTTTTTCGAAACTCGGTGAAAAAAATAAAATGTCATTCAATTCTCATCTAAATGGATCTAAAGACATACAAGACGTGTTTGGAACAAAATTCATCAAAAAATACGGATGGAAAAACAAGTTATTCTTCACGATCGTATTTTTTACAGTTTTCGTGGGTTATAGACTACGAATTTTATGATTTTTTCGTAACTCGGTGAAAAAAATACAATGTCGTTAAATTGTCGCCTAAATGGCTCTAAAGACATACTAGAGGTGTTGGGAACAAGATTCATAAAAAAAATACGGATGGAAAAACAAGTTATTCTTTACGATCGTATTTTTTACAATTTTCGTGGGTTACAGACTACGAATTTTGTGATTTTTTCGAAACTCGGTGAAAAAAATAAAATGTCATTCAATTCTCGGGAAAATGGATCTAAAGGCATACTAGAGGTGTTGGGAATAAGATTCATGAAAAAATATAAATGGAAAAACAAGTTATTCTTTACAATCGTATTTTTTACAATTTTCGTGGGTTATAGCCTACGAATTTTGTGATTTTTTCGAAACTCGGTGAAAAAAATAAAATGTCATTCAATTCTCATCTAAATGGATCTAAAGACATACAAGAGGTGTTTGGAACAAAATTCATCAAAAAATACGGATGGAAAAACAAGTTATTCTTCACGATCGTATTTTTTACAGTTTTCGTGGGTTATAGACTACGAATTTTGTGATTTTTTCAAAACTCGGTGAAAAAAATAAAATGTCATTCAATTCTCACCTAAATGAATCAAAATACATACTGGAGGTGTTGGGAACAAAATTCATCAAAAAATACGGATGGAAAAACAAGTTATTCTTCACGATCGTATTTTTTACAGTTTTCGTGGGTTATATACTATGAATTTTGTGATTTTTTCGAAACATGGTGAAAAAAATAAAATGTCATTCAATTCTCACCTAAATGGATCTAAAGACTTACTAGAGGTGTTGGGAACAAAATTCATCAAAAAATACGGATGGAAAATCAAGTTATTCTTCATGATCGTATTTTTTACAGTTTTCGTGGGTTATAGACTACGAATTTTGTATTTTTTCGAACCTCGGTGAAAAAAATAAAATGTCATTCAATTCTCGGGAAAATGGATCTAAAGGCATACTAGAGGTGTTGGGAATAAGATTCATGAAAAAATATAAATGGAAAAACAAGTTATTCTTTACAATCGTATTTTTTACAATTTTCGTGGATTATAGCCTACGAATTTTGTGATTTTTTCGAAACTCGGTGAAAAAAATAAAATGTCATTCAATTCTCATCTAAATGGATCTAAAGACATACTAGAGGTGTTTGGAACAAAATTCATCAAAAAATACGGATGGAAAAACAAGTTATTCTTCACGATCGTATTTTTTACAGTTTTCGTGGGTTATAGACTACGAATTTTGTGATTTTTTCAAAACTCGGTGAAAAAAATAAAATGTCATTCAATTCTCACCTAAATGGATCAAAATACATACTGGAGGTGTTGGGAACAAAATTCATCAAAAAATACGGATGGAAAAACAAGTTATTCTTCACGATCGTATTTTTTACAGTTTTCGTGGGTTATAGACTACGAATTTTGTGATTTTTTGGAAACTCGGTGAAAAAAATAAAATGTCATTCAATTCTCGGGAAAATGGATCTAAAGGCATACTAGAGTTGTTGGGTATAAGATTCATGAAAAAATATGGATGGAAAAACAAGTTATTCCTTACAATCGTATTTTTTACAATTTTCGTGGGTTATAGCCTAGGAATTTTGTGATGTTTTCGAAACTCAGTGAAAAAAATAAAATGTCATTCAATTCTCGGGAAAATGGATCTAAAGTCATTCTAGAGTTGTTGGGAATAAGATTCATGAAAAAATATGGATGGAAAAACAATTTATTCTTTACAATCGTATTTTTTACAATTTTCGTGGGTTATAGCCTACGAATTTTGTGATTTTTTCGAAACTCAGTGAAAAAAATAAAATGTCATTAAATTGTTGCCTAAATGGATCTAACGACTTACTAGAGGTGTTGGGAACAAAATTTATCAAAAAATACGGATGGAAAAACAAGTTATTCTTCACGATCGTATTTTTTACAGTTTTCGTGGGTTATAGACTACGAATTTTGTGATTTTTTCGAAACTCGGTGAAAAAAATAAAATGTCATTCAATTATCGGGAAAATGGATCTAAAGGCATACTAGAGGTGTTGGGAATAAGATTCATGAAAAAATATAAATGGAAAAACAAGTTATTCTTTACAATCGTATTTTTTACAATTTTCGTGGGTTATAGCCTACGAATTTTGTGATTTTTTCGAAACTCGGTGAAAAAAATAAAATGTCATTAAATTGTGGCCTAAATGGCTCTAAAGACATACTAGAGGTGTTGGGAACAAGATTCATCAAAAAATAAGGATGGAAAAACAAGTTATTCTTTACGATCGTATTTTTTACAATTTTTGTGGGTTATAGACAACGAATTTTTGTGATTTTTTCGAAACTCGGTGAAAAAATTAAAATGTCATTGAATTCTCGGGAAAATGGATCTAAAGGCATACTAGAGGTGTTGGGAATAAGATTCATTAAAAAATATGGATGGAAAAACTAGTTATTCTTTACAATCGTATTTTTTACAATTTTTGTGGGTTATAGCCTACGAATTTTGTGATTTTTTCGAAACTCGGTGAAAAAAATAAAATGTCATTCAATTCTCACCTAAATGGATCTAAAGACATACTAGAGGTGTTGGGAACAAAATTCATCAAAAAATACGGATGGAAAAACAAGTTATTCTTCATGATCGTATTTTTTACAGTTTTCGTGGGTTATAGACTATGAATTTTGTGATTTTTTCGAAACTCGGTGAAAAAAATAAAATGTCATTCAATTCTCGGGAAAATGGATCTAAAGGCATACTAGAGGTGTTGGGAATAAGATTCATGAAAAAATATAAATGGAAAAACAAGTTATTCTTTACAATCGTATTTTTTACAATTTTTGTGGGTTATAGCCTACGAATTTTGTGATTTTTTCGAAACTCGGTGAAAAAAATAAAATGTCATTCAATTCTCACCTAAATGGATCTAAAGACATAGTAGAGGTGTTGGGAACAAAATACACCAAAAAATATGGATGGAAAAACATGTTATTCTTCACGATCGTATTTTTTACAGTTTTCGTGGGTTATAGACTACGAATTTTGTATTTTTTCGAACCTCGGTGAAAAAAATAAAATGTCATTCAATTCTCGGGAAAATGGATCTAAAGGCATACTAGAGGTGTTGGGAATAAGATTCATGAAAAAATATAAATGGAAAAACAAGTTATTCTTTACAATCGTATTTTTTACAATTTTCGTGGGTTATAGCCTACGAATTTTGTGATTTTTTCGAAACTCGGTGAAAAAAATAAAATGTCATTCAATTCTCATCTAAATGGATCTAAAGACATACAAGACGTGTTTGGAACAAAATTCATCAAAAAATACGGATGGAAAAACAAGTTATTCTTCACGATCGTATTTTTTACAGTTTTCGTGGGTTATAGACTACGAATTTTATGATTTTTTCGTAACTCGGTGAAAAAAATACAATGTCGTTAAATTGTCGCCTAAATGGCTCTAAAGACATACTAGAGGTGTTGGGAACAAGATTCATAAAAAAAATACGGATGGAAAAACAAGTTATTCTTTACGATCGTATTTTTTACAATTTTCGTGGGTTACAGACTACGAATTTTGTGATTTTTTCGAAACTCGGTGAAAAAAATAAAATGTCATTCAATTCTCGGGAAAATGGATCTAAAGGCATACTAGAGGTGTTGGGAATAAGATTCATGAAAAAATATAAATGGAAAAACAAGTTATTCTTTACAATCGTATTTTTTACAATTTTCGTGGGTTATAGCCTACGAATTTTGTGATTTTTTCGAAACTCGGTGAAAAAAATAAAATGTCATTCAATTCTCATCTAAATGGATCTAAAGACATACAAGAGGTGTTTGGAACAAAATTCATCAAAAAATACGGATGGAAAAACAAGTTATTCTTCACGATCGTATTTTTTACAGTTTTCGTGGGTTATAGACTACGAATTTTGTGATTTTTTCAAAACTCGGTGAAAAAAATAAAATGTCATTCAATTCTCACCTAAATGGATCAAAATACATACTGGAGGTGTTGGGAACAAAATTCATCAAAAAATACGGATGGAAAAACAAGTTATTCTTCACGATCGTATTTTTTACAGTTTTCGTGGGTTATATACTATGAATTTTGTGATTTTTTCGAAACATGGTGAAAAAAATAAAATGTCATTCAATTCTCACCTAAATGGATCTAAAGACTTACTAGAGGTGTTGGGAACAAAATTCATCAAAAAATACGGATGGAAAATCAAGTTATTCTTCATGATCGTATTTTTTACAGTTTTCGTGGGTTATAGACTACGAATTTTGTATTTTTTCGAACCTCGGTGAAAAAAATAAAATGTCATTCAATTCTCGGGAAAATGGATCTAAAGGCATACTAGAGGTGTTGGGAATAAGATTCATGAAAAAATATAAATGGAAAAACAAGTTATTCTTTACAATCGTATTTTTTACAATTTTCGTGGGTTATAGCCTACGAATTTTGTGATTTTTTCGAAACTCGGTGAAAAAAATAAAATGTCATTCAATTCTCATCTAAATGGATCTAAAGACATACAAGACGTGTTTGGAACAAAATTCATCAAAAAATACGGATGGAAAAACAAGTTATTCTTCACGATCGTATTTTTTACAGTTTTCGTGGGTTATAGACTACGAATTTTATGATTTTTTCGTAACTCGGTGAAAAAAATACAATGTCGTTAAATTGTCGCCTAAATGGCTCTAAAGACATACTAGAGGTGTTGGGAACAAGATTCATAAAAAAAATACGGATGGAAAAACAAGTTATTCTTTACGATCGTATTTTTTACAATTTTCGTGGGTTACAGACTACGAATTTTGTGATTTTTTCGAAACTCGGTGAAAAAAATAAAATGTCATTCAATTCTCGGGAAAATGGATCTAAAGGCATACTAGAGGTGTTGGGAATAAGATTCATGAAAAAATATAAATGGAAAAACAAGTTATTCTTTACAATCGTATTTTTTACAATTTTCGTGGGTTATAGCCTACGAATTTTGTGATTTTTTCGAAACTCGGTGAAAAAAATAAAATGTCATTCAATTCTCATCTAAATGGATCTAAAGACATACAAGAGGTGTTTGGAACAAAATTCATCAAAAAATACGGATGGAAAAACAAGTTATTCTTCACGATCGTATTTTTTACAGTTTTCGTGGGTTATAGACTACGAATTTTGTGATTTTTTCAAAACTCGGTGAAAAAAATAAAATGTCATTCAATTCTCACCTAAATGAATCAAAATACATACTGGAGGTGTTGGGAACAAAATTCATCAAAAAATACGGATGGAAAAACAAGTTATTCTTCACGATCGTATTTTTTACAGTTTTCGTGGGTTATATACTATGAATTTTGTGATTTTTTCGAAACATGGTGAAAAAAATAAAATGTCATTCAATTCTCACCTAAATGGATCTAAAGACTTACTAGAGGTGTTGGGAACAAAATTCATCAAAAAATACGGATGGAAAATCAAGTTATTCTTCATGATCGTATTTTTTACAGTTTTCGTGGGTTATAGACTACGAATTTTGTATTTTTTCGAACCTCGGTGAAAAAAATAAAATGTCATTCAATTCTCGGGAAAATGGATCTAAAGGCATACTAGAGGTGTTGGGAATAAGATTCATGAAAAAATATAAATGGAAAAACAAGTTATTCTTTACAATCGTATTTTTTACAATTTTCGTGGATTATAGCCTACGAATTTTGTGATTTTTTCGAAACTCGGTGAAAAAAATAAAATGTCATTCAATTCTCATCTAAATGGATCTAAAGACATACTAGAGGTGTTTGGAACAAAATTCATCAAAAAATACGGATGGAAAAACAAGTTATTCTTCACGATCGTATTTTTTACAGTTTTCGTGGGTTATAGACTACGAATTTTGTGATTTTTTCAAAACTCGGTGAAAAAAATAAAATGTCATTCAATTCTCACCTAAATGGATCAAAATACATACTGGAGGTGTTGGGAACAAAATTCATCAAAAAATACGGATGGAAAAACAAGTTATTCTTCACGATCGTATTTTTTACAGTTTTCGTGGGTTATAGACTACGAATTTTGTGATTTTTTGGAAACTCGGTGAAAAAAATAAAATGTCATTCAATTCTCGGGAAAATGGATCTAAAGGCATACTAGAGTTGTTGGGTATAAGATTCATGAAAAAATATGGATGGAAAAACAAGTTATTCCTTACAATCGTATTTTTTACAATTTTCGTGGGTTATAGCCTAGGAATTTTGTGATGTTTTCGAAACTCAGTGAAAAAAATAAAATGTCATTCAATTCTCGGGAAAATGGATCTAAAGTCATTCTAGAGTTGTTGGGAATAAGATTCATGAAAAAATATGGATGGAAAAACAATTTATTCTTTACAATCGTATTTTTTACAATTTTCGTGGGTTATAGCCTACGAATTTTGTGATTTTTTCGAAACTCAGTGAAAAAAATAAAATGTCATTAAATTGTTGCCTAAATGGATCTAACGACTTACTAGAGGTGTTGGGAACAAAATTTATCAAAAAATACGGATGGAAAAACAAGTTATTCTTCACGATCGTATTTTTTACAGTTTTCGTGGGTTATAGACTACGAATTTTGTGATTTTTTCGAAACTCGGTGAAAAAAATAAAATGTCATTCAATTATCGGGAAAATGGATCTAAAGGCATACTAGAGGTGTTGGGAATAAGATTCATGAAAAAATATAAATGGAAAAACAAGTTATTCTTTACAATCGTATTTTTTACAATTTTCGTGGGTTATAGCCTACGAATTTTGTGATTTTTTCGAAACTCGGTGAAAAAAATAAAATGTCATTAAATTGTGGCCTAAATGGCTCTAAAGACATACTAGAGGTGTTGGGAACAAGATTCATCAAAAAATAAGGATGGAAAAACAAGTTATTCTTTACGATCGTATTTTTTACAATTTTTGTGGGTTATAGACAACGAATTTTTGTGATTTTTTCGAAACTCGGTGAAAAAATTAAAATGTCATTGAATTCTCGGGAAAATGGATCTAAAGGCATACTAGAGGTGTTGGGAATAAGATTCATTAAAAAATATGGATGGAAAAACTAGTTATTCTTTACAATCGTATTTTTTACAATTTTTGTGGGTTATAGCCTACGAATTTTGTGATTTTTTCGAAACTCGGTGAAAAAAATAAAATGTCATTCAATTCTCACCTAAATGGATCTAAAGACATACTAGAGGTGTTGGGAACAAAATTCATCAAAAAATACGGATGGAAAAACAAGTTATTCTTCATGATCGTATTTTTTACAGTTTTCGTGGGTTATAGACTATGAATTTTGTGATTTTTTCGAAACTCGGTGAAAAAAATAAAATGTCATTCAATTCTCACCTAAATGGATCTAAAGACATAGTAGAGGTGTTGGGAACAAAATACACCAAAAAATATGGATGGAAAAACATGTTATTCTTCACGATCGTATTTTTTACAGTTTTCGTGGGTTATAGACTACGAATTTTGTATTTTTTCGAACCTCGGTGAAAAAAATAAAATGTCATTCAATTCTCGGGAAAATGGATCTAAAGGCATACTAGAGGTGTTGGGAATAAGATTCATGAAAAAATATAAATGGAAAAACAAGTTATTCTTTACAATCGTATTTTTTACAATTTTCGTGGGTTATAGCCTACGAATTTTGTGATTTTTTCGAAACTCGGTGAAAAAAATAAAATGTCATTCAATTCTCATCTAAATGGATCTAAAGACATACAAGACGTGTTTGGAACAAAATTCATCAAAAAATACGGATGGAAAAACAAGTTATTCTTCACGATCGTATTTTTTACAGTTTTCGTGGGTTATAGACTACGAATTTTATGATTTTTTCGTAACTCGGTGAAAAAAATACAATGTCGTTAAATTGTCGCCTAAATGGCTCTAAAGACATACTAGAGGTGTTGGGAACAAGATTCATAAAAAAAATACGGATGGAAAAACAAGTTATTCTTTACGATCGTATTTTTTACAATTTTCGTGGGTTACAGACTACGAATTTTGTGATTTTTTCGAAACTCGGTGAAAAAAATAAAATGTCATTCAATTCTCGGGAAAATGGATCTAAAGGCATACTAGAGGTGTTGGGAATAAGATTCATGAAAAAATATAAATGGAAAAACAAGTTATTCTTTACAATCGTATTTTTTACAATTTTCGTGGGTTATAGCCTACGAATTTTGTGATTTTTTCGAAACTCGGTGAAAAAAATAAAATGTCATTCAATTCTCATCTAAATGGATCTAAAGACATACAAGAGGTGTTTGGAACAAAATTCATCAAAAAATACGGATGGAAAAACAAGTTATTCTTCACGATCGTATTTTTTACAGTTTTCGTGGGTTATAGACTACGAATTTTGTGATTTTTTCAAAACTCGGTGAAAAAAATAAAATGTCATTCAATTCTCACCTAAATGAATCAAAATACATACTGGAGGTGTTGGGAACAAAATACAACAAAAAATACGGATGGAAAAACAAGTTATTCTTCACGATCGTATTTTTTACAGTTTTCGTGGGTTATATACTATGAATTTTGTGATTTTTTCGAAACATGGTGAAAAAAATAAAATGTCATTCAATTCTCACCTAAATGGATCTAAAGACTTACTAGAGGTGTTGGGAACAAAATTCATCAAAAAATACGGATGGAAAATCAAGTTATTCTTCATGATCGTATTTTTTACAGTTTTCGTGGGTTATAGACTACGAATTTTGTATTTTTTCGAACCTCGGTGAAAAAAATAAAATGTCATTCAATTCTCGGGAAAATGGATCTAAAGGCATACTAGAGGTGTTGGGAATAAGATTCATGAAAAAATATAAATGGAAAAACAAGTTATTCTTTACAATCGTATTTTTTACAATTTTCGTGGATTATAGCCTACGAATTTTGTGATTTTTTCGAAACTCGGTGAAAAAAATAAAATGTCATTCAATTCTCATCTAAATGGATCTAAAGACATACTAGAGGTGTTTGGAACAAAATTCATCAAAAAATACGGATGGAAAAACAAGTTATTCTTCACGATCGTATTTTTTACAGTTTTCGTGGGTTATAGACTACGAATTTTGTGATTTTTTCAAAACTCGGTGAAAAAAATAAAATGTCATTCAATTCTCACCTAAATGGATCAAAATACATACTGGAGGTGTTGGGAACAAAATTCATCAAAAAATACGGATGGAAAAACAAGTTATTCTTCACGATCGTATTTTTTACAGTTTTCGTGGGTTATAGACTACGAATTTTGTGATTTTTTGGAAACTCGGTGAAAAAAATAAAATGTCATTCAATTCTCGGGAAAATGGATCTAAAGGCATACTAGAGTTGTTGGGTATAAGATTCATGAAAAAATATGGATGGAAAAACAAGTTATTCCTTACAATCGTATTTTTTACAATTTTCGTGGGTTATAGCCTAGGAATTTTGTGATGTTTTCGAAACTCAGTGAAAAAAATAAAATGTCATTCAATTCTCGGGAAAATGGATCTAAAGTCATTCTAGAGTTGTTGGGAATAAGATTCATGAAAAAATATGGATGGAAAAACAATTTATTCTTTACAATCGTATTTTTTACAATTTTCGTGGGTTATAGCCTACGAATTTTGTGATTTTTTCGAAACTCAGTGAAAAAAATAAAATGTCATTAAATTGTTGCCTAAATGGATCTAACGACTTACTAGAGGTGTTGGGAACAAAATTTATCAAAAAATACGGATGGAAAAACAAGTTATTCTTCACGATCGTATTTTTTACAGTTTTCGTGGGTTATAGACTACGAATTTTGTGATTTTTTCGAAACTCGGTGAAAAAAATAAAATGTCATTCAATTATCGGGAAAATGGATCTAAAGGCATACTAGAGGTGTTGGGAATAAGATTCATGAAAAAATATAAATGGAAAAACAAGTTATTCTTTACAATCGTATTTTTTACAATTTTCGTGGGTTATAGCCTACGAATTTTGTGATTTTTTCGAAACTCGGTGAAAAAAATAAAATGTCATTAAATTGTGGCCTAAATGGCTCTAAAGACATACTAGAGGTGTTGGGAACAAGATTCATCAAAAAATAAGGATGGAAAAACAAGTTATTCTTTACGATCGTATTTTTTACAATTTTTGTGGGTTATAGACAACGAATTTTTGTGATTTTTTCGAAACTCGGTGAAAAAATTAAAATGTCATTGAATTCTCGGGAAAATGGATCTAAAGGCATACTAGAGGTGTTGGGAATAAGATTCATTAAAAAATATGGATGGAAAAACTAGTTATTCTTTACAATCGTATTTTTTACAATTTTTGTGGGTTATAGCCTACGAATTTTGTGATTTTTTCGAAACTCGGTGAAAAAAATAAAATGTCATTCAATTCTCACCTAAATGGATCTAAAGACATACTAGAGGTGTTGGGAACAAAATTCATCAAAAAATACGGATGGAAAAACAAGTTATTCTTCATGATCGTATTTTTTACAGTTTTCGTGGGTTATAGACTATGAATTTTGTGATTTTTTCGAAACTCGGTGAAAAAAATAAAATGTCATTCAATTCTCACCTAAATGGATCTAAAGACATAGTAGAGGTGTTGGGAACAAAATACAACAAAAAATATGGATGGAAAAACATGTTATTCTTCACGATCGTATTTTTTACAGTTTTCGTGGGTTATAGACTACGAATTTTGTGATTTTTTCGAAACTCGGTTAAAAAAATAAAATGTCATTCAATTATCGGGAAAATGGATCTAAAGGCATACTAGAGGTGTTGGGAATAAGATTCATGAAAAAATATAAATGGAAAAACAAGTTATTCTTTACAATCGTATTTTTTACAATTTTCGTGGGTTATAGCCTACGAATTTTGTGATTTTTTCGAAACTCGGTGAAAAAAATAAAATGTCATTCAATTCTCATCTAAATGGATCTAAAGACATACAAGAGGTGTTTGGAACAAAATTCATCAAAAAATACGGATGGAAAAACAAGTTATTCTTCACGATCGTATTTTTTACAGTTTTCGTGGGTTATAGACTACGAATTTTGTGATTTTTTCAAAACTCGGTGAAAAAAATAAAATGTCATTCAATTCTCGGGAAAATGGATCTAAAGGCATACTAGAGTTGTTGGGTATAAGATTCATGAAAAAATATGGATGGAAAAACAAGTTATTCCTTACAATCGTATTTTTTACAATTTTCGTGGGTTATAGCCTAGGAATTTTGTGATGTTTTCGAAACTCAGTGAAAAAAATAAAATGTCATTCAATTCTCGGGAAAATGGATCTAAAGTCATTCTAGAGTTGTTGGGAATAAGATTCATGAAAAAATATGGATGGAAAAACAATTTATTCTTTACAATCGTATTTTTTACAATTTTCGTGGGTTATAGCCTACGAATTTTGTGATTTTTTCGAAACTCAGTGAAAAAAATAAAATGTCATTAAATTGTTGCCTAAATGGATCTAACGACTTACTAGAGGTGTTGGGAACAAAATTTATCAAAAAATACGGATGGAAAAACAAGTTATTCTTCACGATCGTATTTTTTACAGTTTTCGTGGGTTATAGACTACGAATTTTGTGATTTTTTCGAAACTCGGTGAAAAAAATAAAATGTCATTCAATTATCGGGAAAATGGATCTAAAGGCATACTAGAGGTGTTGGGAATAAGATTCATGAAAAAATATAAATGGAAAAACAAGTTATTCTTTACAATCGTATTTTTTACAATTTTCGTGGGTTATAGCCTACGAATTTTGTGATTTTTTCGAAACTCGGTGAAAAAAATAAAATGTCATTAAATTGTGGCCTAAATGGCTCTAAAGACATACTAGAGGTGTTGGGAACAAGATTCATCAAAAAATAAGGATGGAAAAACAAGTTATTCTTTACGATCGTATTTTTTACAATTTTTGTGGGTTATAGACAACGAATTTTTGTGATTTTTTCGAAACTCGGTGAAAAAATTAAAATGTCATTGAATTCTCGGGAAAATGGATCTAAAGGCATACTAGAGGTGTTGGGAATAAGATTCATTAAAAAATATGGATGGAAAAACTAGTTATTCTTTACAATCGTATTTTTTACAATTTTTGTGGGTTATAGCCTACGAATTTTGTGATTTTTTCGAAACTCGGTGAAAAAAATAAAATGTCATTCAATTCTCACCTAAATGGATCTAAAGACATACTAGAGGTGTTGGGAACAAAATTCATCAAAAAATACGGATGGAAAAACAAGTTATTCTTCATGATCGTATTTTTTACAGTTTTCGTGGGTTATAGACTATGAATTTTGTGATTTTTTCGAAACTCGGTGAAAAAAATAAAATGTCATTCAATTCTCACCTAAATGGATCTAAAGACATAGTAGAGGTGTTGGGAACAAAATACAACAAAAAATATGGATGGAAAAACATGTTATTCTTCACGATCGTATTTTTTACAGTTTTCGTGGGTTATAGACTACGAATTTTGTGATTTTTTCGAAACTCGGTTAAAAAAATAAAATGTCATTCAATTATCGGGAAAATGGATCTAAAGGCATACTAGAGGTGTTGGGAATAAGATTCATGAAAAAATATAAATGGAAAAACAAGTTATTCTTTACAATCGTATTTTTTACAATTTTCGTGGGTTATAGCCTACGAATTTTGTGATTTTTTCGAAACTCGGTGAAAAAAATAAAATGTCATTCAATTCTCATCTAAATGGATCTAAAGACATACAAGAGGTGTTTGGAACAAAATTCATCAAAAAATACGGATGGAAAAACAAGTTATTCTTCACGATCGTATTTTTTACAGTTTTCGTGGGTTATAGACTACGAATTTTGTGATTTTTTCAAAACTCGGTGAAAAAAATAAAATGTCATTCAATTCTCACCTAAATGGATCAAAATACATACTGGAGGTGTTGGGAACAAAATTCATCAAAAAATACGGATGGAAAATCAAGTTATTCTTCATGATCGTATTTTTTACAGTTTTCGTGGGTTATAAACTACGAATTTTGTGATTTTTTCGAAACTCGGTGAAAAAAATAAAATGTCATTCAATTCTCGGGAAAATGGATCTAAAGTCATTCTAGAGTTGTTGGGAATAAGATTCATGAAAAAATATGGATGGAAAAACAATTTATTCTTTACAATCGTATTTTTTACAATTTTCGTGGGTTATAGCCTACGAATTTTGTGATTTTTTCGAAACTCAGTGAAAAAAATAAAATGTCATTAAATTGTTGCCTAAATGGATCTAACGACTTACTAGAGGTGTTGGGAACAAAATTTATCAAAAAATACGGATGGAAAAACAAGTTATTCTTCACGATCGTATTTTTTACAGTTTTCGTGGGTTATAGACTACGAATTTTGTGATTTTTTCGAAACTCGGTGAAAAAAATAAAATGTCATTCAATTATCGGGAAAATGGATCTAAAGGCATACTAGAGGTGTTGGGAATAAGATTCATGAAAAAATATAAATGGAAAAACAAGTTATTCTTTACAATCGTATTTTTTACAATTTTCGTGGGTTATAGCCTACGAATTTTGTGATTTTTTCGAAACTCGGTGAAAAAAATAAAATGTCATTAAATTGTGGCCTAAATGGCTCTAAAGACATACTAGAGGTGTTGGGAACAAGATTCATCAAAAAATAAGGATGGAAAAACAAGTTATTCTTTACGATCGTATTTTTTACAATTTTTGTGGGTTATAGACAACGAATTTTTGTGATTTTTTCGAAACTCGGTGAAAAAATTAAAATGTCATTGAATTCTCGGGAAAATGGATCTAAAGGCATACTAGAGGTGTTGGGAATAAGATTCATTAAAAAATATGGATGGAAAAACTAGTTATTCTTTACAATCGTATTTTTTACAATTTTTGTGGGTTATAGCCTACGAATTTTGTGATTTTTTCGAAACTCGGTGAAAAAAATAAAATGTCATTCAATTCTCACCTAAATGGATCTAAAGACATACTAGAGGTGTTGGGAACAAAATTCATCAAAAAATACGGATGGAAAAACAAGTTATTCTTCATGATCGTATTTTTTACAGTTTTCGTGGGTTATAGACTATGAATTTTGTGATTTTTTCGAAACTCGGTGAAAAAAATAAAATGTCATTCAATTCTCACCTAAATGGATCTAAAGACATAGTAGAGGTGTTGGGAACAAAATACAACAAAAAATATGGATGGAAAAACATGTTATTCTTCACGATCGTATTTTTTACAGTTTTCGTGGGTTATAGACTACGAATTTTGTGATTTTTTCGAAACTCGGTTAAAAAAATAAAATGTCATTCAATTATCGGGAAAATGGATCTAAAGGCATACTAGAGGTGTTGGGAATAAGATTCATGAAAAAATATAAATGGAAAAACAAGTTATTCTTTACAATCGTATTTTTTACAATTTTCGTGGGTTATAGCCTACGAATTTTGTGATTTTTTCGAAACTCGGTGAAAAAAATAAAATGTCATTCAATTCTCATCTAAATGGATCTAAAGACATACAAGAGGTGTTTGGAACAAAATTCATCAAAAAATACGGATGGAAAAACAAGTTATTCTTCACGATCGTATTTTTTACAGTTTTCGTGGGTTATAGACTACGAATTTTGTGATTTTTTCAAAACTCGGTGAAAAAAATAAAATGTCATTCAATTCTCACCTAAATGGATCAAAATACATACTGGAGGTGTTGGGAACAAAATTCATCAAAAAATACGGATGGAAAATCAAGTTATTCTTCATGATCGTATTTTTTACAGTTTTCGTGGGTTATAAACTACGAATTTTGTGATTTTTTCGAAACTCGGTGAAAAAAATAAAATGTCATTCAATTCTCGGGAAAATGGATCTAAAGGCATACTAGAGTTGTTGGGAATAAGATTCATGAAAAAATATAAATGGAAAAACAAGTTATTCTTTACAATCGTATTTTTTACAATTTTCGTGGGTTATAGCCGACGAATTTTGTGATTTTTTCGAAACTCGGTGAAAAAAATAAAATGTCATTCAATTCTCATCTAAATGGATCTAAAGACATACTAGAGGTGTTTGGAACAAAATTCATCAAAAAATACGGATGGAAAAACAAGTTATTCTTCACGATCGTATTTTTTACAGTTTTCGTGGGTTATAGACTACGAATTTTGTGATTTTTTCAAAACTCGGTGAAAAAAATAAAATGTCATTCAATTCTCACCTAAATGGATCAAAATACATACTGGATGTGTTGGGAACAAAATTCATCAAAAAATACGGATGGAAAAACAAGTTATTCTTCACGATCGTATTTTTTACAGTTTTCGTGGGTTATAGACTACGAATTTTGTGATTTTTTCAAAACTCGGTGAAAAAAATAAAATGTCATTCAATTCTCACCTAAATGGATCAAAATACATACTGGATGTGTTGGGAACAAAATTCATCAAAAAATACGGATGGAAAAACAAGTTATTCTTCACGATCGTATTTTTTACAGTTTTCGTGGGTTATATACTATGAATTTTGTGATTTTTTCGAAACATGGTGAAAAAAATAAAATGTCATTCAATTCTCACCTAAATGGATCTAAAGACTTACTAGAGGTGTTGGGAACAAAATTCATCAAAAAATACGGATGGAAAATCAAGTTATTCTTCATGATCGTATTTTTTACAGTTTTCGTGGGTTATAGACTACGAATTTTGTGATTTTTTGGAAACTCGGTGAAAAAAATAAAATGTCATTCAATTCTCGGGAAAATGGATCTAAAGGCATACTAGAGTTGTTGGGTATAAGATTCATGAAAAAATATGGATGGAAAAACAAGTTATTCCTTACAATCGTATTTTTTACAATTTTCGTGGGTTATAGCCTAGGAATTTTGTGATGTTTTCGAAACTCAGTGAAACAAATAAAATGTCATTCAATTCTCGGGAAAATGGATCTAAAGTCATTCTAGAGTTGTTGGGAATAAGATTCATGAAAAAATATGGATGGAAAAACAATTTATTCTTTACAATCGTATTTTTTACAATTTTTGTGGGTTATAGCCTACGAATTTTGTGATTTTTTTGAAACTCAGTGAAAAAAATAAAATGTCATTAAATTGTTGCCTAAATGGATCTAACGACTTACTAGAGGTGTTGGGAACAAAATTTATCAAAAAATACGGATGGAAAAACAAGTTATTCTTCACGATCGTATTTTTTACAGTTTTCGTGGGTTATAGACTACGAATTTTGTGATTTTTTCGAAACTCGGTGAAAAAAATAAAATGTCATTCAATTATCGGGAAAATGGATCTAAAGGCATACTAGCGGTGTTGGGAATAAGATTCATGAAAAAATATAAATGGAAAAACAAGTTATTCTTTACAATCGTATTTTTTACAATTTTCGTGGGTTATAGCCTACGAATTTTGTGATTTTTTCGAAACTCGGTGAAAAAAATAAAATGTCATTAAATTGTCGCCTAAATGGCTCTAAAGACATACTAGAGGTGTTGGGAACAAGATTCATCAAAAAATAAGGATGGAAAAACAAGTTATTCTTTACGATCGTATTTTTTACAATTTTTGTGGGTTATAGACAACGAATTTTTGTGATTTTTTCGAAACTCGGTGAAAAAATTAAAATGTCATTGAATTCTCGGGAAAATGGATCTAAAGGCATACTAGAGGTGTTGGGAATAAGATTCATGAAAAAATATAAATGGAAAAACAAGTTATTCTTTACAATCGTATTTTTTACAATTTTCGTGGGTTATAGCCTACGAATTTTGTGATTTTTTCGAAACTCGGTGAAAAAAATAAAATGTCATTCAATTCTCATCTAAATGGATCTAAAGACATACAAGACGTGTTTGGAACAAAATTCATCAAAAAATACGGATGGAAAAACAAGTTATTCTTCACGATCGTATTTTTTACAGTTTTCGAGGGTTATAGACTACGAATTTTATGATTTTTTCGTAACTCGGTGAAAAAAATACAATGTCGTTAAATTGTCGCCTAAATGGCTCTAAAGACATACTAGAGGTGTTGGGAACAAGATTCATAAAAAAAATACGGATGGAAAAACAAGTTATTCTTTACGATCGTATTTTTTACAATTTTCGTGGGTTACAGACTACGAATTTTGTGATTTTTTCGAAACTCGGTGAAAAAAATAAAATGTCATTCAATTCTCGGGAAAATGGATCTAAAGGCATACTAGAGGTGTTGGGAATAAGATTCATGAAAAAATATAAATGGAAAAACAAGTTATTCTTTACAATCGTATTTTTTACAATTTTCGTGGGTTATAGCCTACGAATTTTGTGATTTTTTCGAAACTCGGTGAAAAAAATAAAATGTCATTCAATTCTCATCTAAATGGATCTAAAGACATACAAGAGGTGTTTGGAACAAAATTCATCAAAAAATACGGATGGAAAAACAAGTTATTCTTCACGATCGTATTTTTTACAGTTTTCGTGGGTTATAGACTACGAATTTTGTGATTTTTTCAAAACTCGGTGAAAAATATAAAATGTCATTCAATTCTCACCTAAATGGATCAAAATACATACTGGAGGTGTTGGGAACAAAATTCATCAAAAAATACGGATGGAAAAACAAGTTATTCTTCACGATCGTATTTTTTACAGTTTTCGTGGGTTATATACTATGAATTTTGTGATTTTTTCGAAACATGGTGAAAAAAATAAAATGTCATTCAATTCTCACCTAAATGGATCTAAAGACTTACTAGAGGTGTTGGGAACAAAATTCATCAAAAAATACGGATGGAAAATCAAGTTATTCTTCATGATCGTATTTTTTACAGTTTTCGTGGGTTATAGACTACGAATTTTGTATTTTTTCGAACCTCGGTGAAAAAAATAAAATGTCATTCAATTCTCGGGAAAATGGATCTAAAGGCATACTAGAGGTGTTGGGAATAAGATTCATGAAAAAATATAAATGGAAAAACAAGTTATTCTTTACAATCGTATTTTTTACAATTTTCGTGGATTATAGCCTACGAATTTTGTGATTTTTTCGAAACTCGGTGAAAAAAATAAAATGTCATTCAATTCTCATCTAAATGGATCTAAAGACATACTAGAGGTGTTTGGAACAAAATTCATCAAAAAATACGGATGGAAAAACAAGTTATTCTTCACGATCGTATTTTTTACAGTTTTCGTGGGTTATAGACTACGAATTTTGTGATTTTTTCAAAACTCGGTGAAAAAAATAAAATGTCATTCAATTCTCACCTAAATGGATCAAAATACATACTGGAGGTGTTGGGAACAAAATTCATCAAAAAATACGGATGGAAAAACAAGTTATTCTTCACGATCGTATTTTTTACAGTTTTCGTGGGTTATAGACTACGAATTTTGTGATTTTTTGGAAACTCGGTGAAAAAAATAAAATGTCATTCAATTCTCGGGAAAATGGATCTAAAGGCATACTAGAGTTGTTGGGTATAAGATTCATGAAAAAATATGGATGGAAAAACAAGTTATTCCTTACAATCGTATTTTTTACAATTTTCGTGGGTTATAGCCTAGGAATTTTGTGATGTTTTCGAAACTCAGTGAAAAAAATAAAATGTCATTCAATTCTCGGGAAAATGGATCTAAAGTCATTCTAGAGTTGTTGGGAATAAGATTCATGAAAAAATATGGATGGAAAAACAATTTATTCTTTACAATCGTATTTTTTACAATTTTCGTGGGTTATAGCCTACGAATTTTGTGATTTTTTCGAAACTCAGTGAAAAAAATAAAATGTCATTAAATTGTTGCCTAAATGGATCTAACGACTTACTAGAGGTGTTGGGAACAAAATTTATCAAAAAATACGGATGGAAAAACAAGTTATTCTTCACGATCGTATTTTTTACAGTTTTCGTGGGTTATAGACTACGAATTTTGTGATTTTTTCGAAACTCGGTGAAAAAAATAAAATTTCATTCAATTCTCGGGAAAATGGATCTAAAGGCATACTAGAGGTGTTGGGAATAAGATTCATGAAAAAATATAAATGGAAAAACAAGTTATTCTTTACAATCGTATTTTTTACAATTTTCGTGGGTTATAGCCTACGAATTTTGTGATTTTTTCGAAACTCGGTGAAAAAAATAAAATGTCATTAAATTGTCGCCTAAATGGCTCTAAAGACATACTAGAGGTGTTGGGAACAAGATTCATCAAAAAATAAGGATGGAAAAACAAGTTATTCTTTACGATCGTATTTTTTACAATTTTTGTGGGTTATAGACAACGAATTTTTGTGATTTTTTCGAAACTCGCTGAAAAAATTAAAATGTCATTGAATTGTGGCCTAAATGGCTCTAAAGACATACTAGAGGTGTTGGGAACAAGATTCATCAAAAAATAAGGATGGAAAAACAAGTTATTCTTTACGATCGTATTTTTTACAATTTTTGTGGGTTATAGACAACGAATTTTTGTGATTTTTTCGAAACTCGGTGAAAAAATTAAAATGTCATTGAATTCTCGGGAAAATGGATCTAAAGGCATACTAGAGGTGTTGGGAATAAGATTCATTAAAAAATATGGATGGAAAAACTAGTTATTCTTTACAATCGTATTTTTTACAATTTTTGTGGGTTATAGCCAACGAATTTTGTGATTTTTTCGAAACTCGGTGAAAAAAATAAAATGTCATTCAATTCTCACCTAAATGGATCTAAAGACATACTAGAGGTGTTGGGAACAAAATTCATCAAAAAATACGGATGGAAAAACAAGTTATTCTTCATGATCGTATTTTTTACAGTTTTCGTGGGTTATAGACTATGAATTTTGTGATTTTTTCGAAACTCGGTGAAAAAAATAAAATGTCATTCAATTCTCACCTAAATGGATCTAAAGACATAGTAGAGGTGTTGGGAACAAAATACAACAAAAAATATGGATGGAAAAACATGTTATTCTTCACGATCGTATTTTTTACAGTTTTCGTGGGTTATAGACTACGAATTTTGTGATTTTTTCGAAACTCGGTTAAAAAAATAAAATGTCATTCAATTATCGGGAAAATGGATCTAAAGGCATACTAGAGGTGTTGGGAATAAGATTCATGAAAAAATATAAATGGAAAAACAAGTTATTCTTTACAATCGTATTTTTTACAATTTTCGTGGGTTATAGCCTACGAATTTTGTGATTTTTTCGAAACTCGGTGAAAAAAATAAAATGTCATTCAATTCTCATCTAAATGGATCTAAAGACATACAAGAGGTGTTTGGAACAAAATTCATCAAAAAATACGGATGGAAAAACAAGTTATTCTTCACGATCGTATTTTTTACAGTTTTCGTGGGTTATAGACTACGAATTTTGTGATTTTTTCAAAACTCGGTGAAAAAAATAAAATGTCATTCAATTCTCACCTAAATGGATCAAAATACATACTGGAGGTGTTGGGAACAAAATTCATCAAAAAATACGGATGGAAAATCAAGTTATTCTTCATGATCGTATTTTTTACAGTTTTCGTGGGTTATAAACTACGAATTTTGTGATTTTTTCGAAACTCGGTGAAAAAAATAAAATGTCATTCAATTCTCGGGAAAATGGATCTAAAGGCATACTAGAGTTGTTGGGAATAAGATTCATGAAAAAATATAAATGGAAAAACAAGTTATTCTTTACAATCGTATTTTTTACAATTTTCGTGGGTTATAGCCGACGAATTTTGTGATTTTTTCGAAACTCGGTGAAAAAAATAAAATGTCATTCAATTCTCATCTAAATGGATCTAAAGACATACTAGAGGTGTTTGGAACAAAATTCATCAAAAAATACGGATGGAAAAACAAGTTATTCTTCACGATCGTATTTTTTACAGTTTTCGTGGGTTATAGACTACGAATTTTGTGATTTTTTCAAAACTCGGTGAAAAAAATAAAATGTCATTCAATTCTCACCTAAATGGATCAAAATACATACTGGATGTGTTGGGAACAAAATTCATCAAAAAATACGGATGGAAAAACAAGTTATTCTTCACGATCGTATTTTTTACAGTTTTCGTGGGTTATATACTATGAATTTTGTGATTTTTTCGAAACATGGTGAAAAAAATAAAATGTCATTCAATTCTCACCTAAATGGATCTAAAGACTTACTAGAGGTGTTGGGAACAAAATTCATCAAAAAATACGGATGGAAAATCAAGTTATTCTTCATGATCGTATTTTTTACAGTTTTCGTGGGTTATAGACTACGAATTTTGTGATTTTTTGGAAACTCGGTGAAAAAAATAAAATGTCATTCAATTCTCGGGAAAATGGATCTAAAGGCATACTAGAGTTGTTGGGTATAAGATTCATGAAAAAATATGGATGGAAAAACAAGTTATTCCTTACAATCGTATTTTTTACAATTTTCGTGGGTTATAGCCTACGAATTTTGTGATTTTTTCGAAACTCGGTGAAAAAAATAAAATGTCATTAAATTGTCGCCTAAATGGCTCTAAAGACATACTAGAGGTGTTGGGAACAAGATTCATCAAAAAATAAGGATGGAAAAACAAGTTATTCTTTACGATCGTATTTTTTACAATTTTTGTGGGTTATAGACAACGAATTTTTGTGATTTTTTCGAAACTCGGTGAAAAAATTAAAATGTCATTGAATTCTCGGGAAAATGGATCTAAAGGCATACTAGAGGTGTTGGGAATAAGATTCATGATAAAATATAAATGGAAAAACAAGTTATTCTTTACAATCGTATTTTTTACAATTTTCGTGGGTTATAGCCGACGAATTTTGTGATTTTTTCGAAACTCGGTGAAAAAAATAAAATGTCATTCAATTCTCATCTAAATGGATCTAAAGACATACTAGAGGTGTTTGGAACAAAATTCATCAAAAAATACGGATGGAAAAACAAGTTATTCTTCACGATCGTATTTTTTACAGTTTTCGTGGGTTATAGACTACGAATTTTGTGATTTTTTCAAAACTCGGTGAAAAAAATAAAATGTCATTCAATTCTCACCTAAATGGATCAAAATACATACTGGATGTGTTGGGAACAAAATTCATCAAAAAATACGGATGGAAAAACAAGTTATTCTTCACGATCGTATTTTTTACAGTTTTCGTGGGTTATATACTATGAATTTTGTGATTTTTTCGAAACATGGTGAAAAAAATAAAATGTCATTCAATTCTCACCTAAATGGATCTAAAGACTTACTAGAGGTGTTGGGAACAAAATTCATCAAAAAATACGGATGGAAAATCAAGTTATTCTTCATGATCGTATTTTTTACAGTTTTCGTGGGTTATAGACTACGAATTTTGTGATTTTTTGGAAACTCGGTGAAAAAAATAAAATGTCATTCAATTCTCGGGAAAATGGATCTAAAGGCATACTAGAGTTGTTGGGTATAAGATTCATGAAAAAATATGGATGGAAAAACAAGTTATTCCTTACAATCGTATTTTTTACAATTTTCGTGGGTTATAGCCTAGGAATTTTGTGATGTTTTCGAAACTCAGTGAAACAAATAAAATGTCATTCAATTCTCGGGAAAATGGATCTAAAGTCATTCTAGAGTTGTTGGGAATAAGATTCATGAAAAAATATGGATGGAAAAACAATTTATTCTTTACAATCGTATTTTTTACAATTTTTGTGGGTTATAGCCTACGAATTTTGTGATTTTTTCGAAACTCAGTGAAAAAAATAAAATGTCATTAAATTGTTGCCTAAATGGATCTAACGACTTACTAGAGGTGTTGGGAACAAAATTTATCAAAAAATACGGATGGAAAAACAAGTTATTCTTCACGATCGTATTTTTTACAGTTTTCGTGGGTTATAGACTACGAATTTTGTGATTTTTTCGAAACTCGGTGAAAAAAATAAAATGTCATTCAATTATCGGGAAAATGGATCTAAAGGCATACTAGAGGTGTTGGGAATAAGATTCATGAAAAAATATAAATGGAAAAACAAGTTATTCTTTACAATCGTATTTTTTACAATTTTCGTGGGTTATAGCCTACGAATTTTGTGATTTTTTCGAAACTCGGTGAAAAAAATAAAATGTCATTAAATTGTCGCCTAAATGGCTCTAAAGACATACTAGAGGTGTTGGGAACAAGATTCATCAAAAAATAAGGATGGAAAAACAAGTTATTCTTTACGATCGTATTTTTTACAATTTTTGTGGGTTATAGACAACGAATTTTTGTGATTTTTTCGAAACTCGGTGAAAAAATTAAAATGTCATTGAATTCTCGGGAAAATGGATCTAAAGGCATACTAGAGGTGTTGGGAATAAGATTCATGAAAAAATATAAATGGAAAAACAAGTTATTCTTTACAATCGTATTTTTTACAATTTTCGTGGGTTATAGCCTACGAATTTTGTGATTTTTTCGAAACTCGGTGAAAAAAATAAAATGTCATTCAATTCTCATCTAAATGGATCTAAAGACATACAAGACGTGTTTGGAACAAAATTCATCAAAAAATACGGATGGAAAAACAAGTTATTCTTCACGATCGTATTTTTTACAGTTTTCGAGGGTTATAGACTACGAATTTTATGATTTTTTCGTAACTCGGTGAAAAAAATACAATGTCGTTAAATTGTCGCCTAAATGGCTCTAAAGACATACTAGAGGTGTTGGGAACAAGATTCATAAAAAAAATACGGATGGAAAAACAAGTTATTCTTTACGATCGTATTTTTTACAATTTTCGTGGGTTACAGACTACGAATTTTGTGATTTTTTCGAAACTCGGTGAAAAAAATAAAATGTCATTCAATTCTCGGGAAAATGGATCTAAAGGCATACTAGAGGTGTTGGGAATAAGATTCATGAAAAAATATAAATGGAAAAACAAGTTATTCTTTACAATCGTATTTTTTACAATTTTCGTGGGTTATAGCCTACGAATTTTGTGATTTTTTCGAAACTCGGTGAAAAAAATAAAATGTCATTCAATTCTCATCTAAATGGATCTAAAGACATACAAGAGGTGTTTGGAACAAAATTCATCAAAAAATACGGATGGAAAAACAAGTTATTCTTCACGATCGTATTTTTTACAGTTTTCGTGGGTTATAGACTACGAATTTTGTGATTTTTTCAAAACTCGGTGAAAAAAATAAAATGTCATTCAATTCTCACCTAAATGGATCAAAATACATACTGGAGGTGTTGGGAACAAAATTCATCAAAAAATACGGATGGAAAAACAAGTTATTCTTCACGATCGTATTTTTTACAGTTTTCGTGGGTTATATACTATGAATTTTGTGATTTTTTCGAAACATGGTGAAAAAAATAAAATGTCATTCAATTCTCACCTAAATGGATCTAAAGACTTACTAGAGGTGTTGGGAACAAAATTCATCAAAAAATACGGATGGAAAATCAAGTTATTCTTCATGATCGTATTTTTTACAGTTTTCGTGGGTTATAGACTACGAATTTTGTATTTTTTCGAACCTCGGTGAAAAAAATAAAATGTCATTCAATTCTCGGGAAAATGGATCTAAAGGCATACTAGAGGTGTTGGGAATAAGATTCATGAAAAAATATAAATGGAAAAACAAGTTATTCTTTACAATCGTATTTTTTACAATTTTCGTGGATTATAGCCTACGAATTTTGTGATTTTTTCGAAACTCGGTGAAAAAAATAAAATGTCATTCAATTCTCATCTAAATGGATCTAAAGACATACTAGAGGTGTTTGGAACAAAATTCATCAAAAAATACGGATGGAAAAACAAGTTATTCTTCACGATCGTATTTTTTACAGTTTTCGTGGGTTATAGACTACGAATTTTGTGATTTTTTCAAAACTCGGTGAAAAAAATAAAATGTCATTCAATTCTCACCTAAATGGATCAAAATACATACTGGAGGTGTTGGGAACAAAATTCATCAAAAAATACGGATGGAAAAACAAGTTATTCTTCACGATCGTATTTTTTACAGTTTTCGTGGGTTATAGACTACGAATTTTGTGATTTTTTGGAAACTCGGTGAAAAAAATAAAATGTCATTCAATTCTCGGGAAAATGGATCTAAAGGCATACTAGAGTTGTTGGGTATAAGATTCATGAAAAAATATGGATGGAAAAACAAGTTATTCCTTACAATCGTATTTTTTACAATTTTCGTGGGTTATAGCCTAGGAATTTTGTGATGTTTTCGAAACTCAGTGAAACAAATAAAATGTCATTCAATTCTCGGGAAAATGGATCTAAAGTCATTCTAGAGTTGTTGGGAATAAGATTCATGAAAAAATATGGATGGAAAAACAATTTATTCTTTACAATCGTATTTTTTACAATTTTTGTGGGTTATAGCCTACGAATTTTGTGATTTTTTCGAAACTCAGTGAAAAAAATAAAATGTCATTAAATTGTTGCCTAAATGGATCTAACGACTTACTAGAGGTGTTGGGAACAAAATTTATCAAAAAATACGGATGGAAAAACAAGTTATTCTTCACGATCGTATTTTTTACAGTTTTCGTGGGTTATAGACTACGAATTTTGTGATTTTTTCGAAACTCGGTGAAAAAAATAAAATGTCATTCAATTATCGGGAAAATGGATCTAAAGGCATACTAGAGGTGTTGGGAATAAGATTCATGAAAAAATATAAATGGAAAAACAAGTTATTCTTTACAATCGTATTTTTTACAATTTTCGTGGGTTATAGCCTACGAATTTTGTGATTTTTTCGAAACTCGGTGAAAAAAATAAAATGTCATTAAATTGTCGCCTAAATGGCTCTAAAGACATACTAGAGGTGTTGGGAACAAGATTCATCAAAAAATAAGGATGGAAAAACAAGTTATTCTTTACGATCGTATTTTTTACAATTTTTGTGGGTTATAGACAACGAATTTTTGTGATTTTTTCGAAACTCGGTGAAAAAATTAAAATGTCATTGAATTCTCGGGAAAATGGATCTAAAGGCATACTAGAGGTGTTGGGAATAAGATTCATGAAAAAATATAAATGGAAAAACAAGTTATTCTTTACAATCGTATTTTTTACAATTTTCGTGGGTTATAGCCTACGAATTTTGTGATTTTTTCGAAACCCGGTGAAAAAAATAAAATGTCATTCAATTCTCATCTAAATGGATCTAAAGACATACAAGACGTGTTTGGAACAAAATTCATCAAAAAATACGGATGGAAAAACAAGTTATTCTTCACGATCGTATTTTTTACAGTTTTCGAGGGTTATAGACTACGAATTTTATGATTTTTTCGTAACTCGGTGAAAAAAATACAATGTCGTTAAATTGTCGCCTAAATGGCTCTAAAGACATACTAGAGGTGTTGGGAACAAGATTCATAAAAAAAATACGGATGGAAAAACAAGTTATTCTTTACGATCGTATTTTTTACAATTTTCGTGGGTTACAGACTACGAATTTTGTGATTTTTTCGAAACTCGGTGAAAAAAATAAAATGTCATTCAATTCTCGGGAAAATGGATCTAAAGGCATACTAGAGGTGTTGGGAATAAGATTCATGAAAAAATATAAATGGAAAAACAAGTTATTCTTTACAATCGTATTTTTTACAATTTTCGTGGGTTATAGCCTACGAATTTTGTGATTTTTTCGAAACTCGGTGAAAAAAATAAAATGTCATTCAATTCTCATCTAAATGGATCTAAAGACATACAAGAGGTGTTTGGAACAAAATTCATCAAAAAATACGGATGGAAAAACAAGTTATTCTTCACGATCGTATTTTTTACAGTTTTCGTGGGTTATAGACTACGAATTTTGTGATTTTTTCAAAACTCGGTGAAAAAAATAAAATGTCATTCAATTCTCACCTAAATGGATCAAAATACATACTGGAGGTGTTGGGAACAAAATTCATCAAAAAATACGGATGGAAAAACAAGTTATTCTTCACGATCGTATTTTTTACAGTTTTCGTGGGTTATATACTATGAATTTTGTGATTTTTTCGAAACATGGTGAAAAAAATAAAATGTCATTCAATTCTCACCTAAATGGATCTAAAGACTTACTAGAGGTGTTGGGAACAAAATTCATCAAAAAATACGGATGGAAAATCAAGTTATTCTTCATGATCGTATTTTTTACAGTTTTCGTGGGTTATAGACTACGAATTTTGTATTTTTTCGAACCTCGGTGAAAAAAATAAAATGTCATTCAATTCTCGGGAAAATGGATCTAAAGGCATACTAGAGGTGTTGGGAATAAGATTCATGAAAAAATATAAATGGAAAAACAAGTTATTCTTTACAATCGTATTTTTTACAATTTTCGTGGATTATAGCCTACGAATTTTGTGATTTTTTCGAAACTCGGTGAAAAAAATAAAATGTCATTCAATTCTCATCTAAATGGATCTAAAGACATACTAGAGGTGTTTGGAACAAAATTCATCAAAAAATACGGATGGAAAAACAAGTTATTCTTCACGATCGTATTTTTTACAGTTTTCGGGGGTTATAGACTACGAATTTTGTGATTTTTTCAAAACTCGGTGAAAAAAATAAAATGTCATTCAATTCTCACCTAAATGGATCAAAATACATACTGGAGGTGTTGGGAACAAAATTCATCAAAAAATACGGATGGAAAAACAAGTTATTCTTCACGATCGTATTTTTTACAGTTTTCGTGGGTTATAGACTACGAATTTTGTGATTTTTTGGAAACTCGGTGAAAAAAATAAAATGTCATTCAATTCTCGGGAAAATGGATCTAAAGGCATACTAGAGTTGTTGGGTATAAGATTCATGAAAAAATATGGATGGAAAAACAAGTTATTCCTTACAATCGTATTTTTTACAATTTTCGTGGGTTATAGCCTAGGAATTTTGTGATGTTTTCGAAACTCAGTGAAACAAATAAAATGTCATTCAATTCTCGGGAAAATGGATCTAAAGTCATTCTAGAGTTGTTGGGAATAAGATTCATGAAAAAATATGGATGGAAAAACAATTTATTCTTTACAATCGTATTTTTTACAATTTTTGTGGGTTATAGCCTACGAATTTTGTGATTTTTTCGAAACTCAGTGAAAAAAATAAAATGTCATTAAATTGTTGCCTAAATGGATCTAACGACTTACTAGAGGTGTTGGGAACAAAATTTATCAAAAAATACGGATGGAAAAACAAGTTATTCTTCACGATCGTATTTTTTACAGTTTTCGTGGGTTATAGACTACGAATTTTGTGATTTTTTCGAAACTCGGTGAAAAAAATAAAATGTCATTCAATTATCGGGAAAATGGATCTAAAGGCATACTAGAGGTGTTGGGAATAAGATTCATGAAAAAATATAAATGGAAAAACAAGTTATTCTTTACAATCGTATTTTTTACAATTTTCGTGGGTTATAGCCTACGAATTTTGTGATTTTTTCGAAACTCGGTGAAAAAAATAAAATGTCATTAAATTGTCGCCTAAATGGCTCTAAAGACATACTAGAGGTGTTGGGAACAAGATTCATCAAAAAATAAGGATGGAAAAACAAGTTATTCTTTACGATCGTATTTTTTACAATTTTTGTGGGTTATAGACAACGAATTTTTGTGATTTTTTCGAAACTCGGTGAAAAAATTAAAATGTCATTGAATTCTCGGGAAAATGGATCTAAAGGCATACTAGAGGTGTTGGGAATAAGATTCATGAAAAAATATAAATGGAAAAACAAGTTATTCTTTACAATCGTATTTTTTACAATTTTCGTGGGTTATAGCCTACGAATTTTGTGATTTTTTCGAAACCCGGTGAAAAAAATAAAATGTCATTCAATTCTCATCTAAATGGATCTAAAGACATACAAGACGTGTTTGGAACAAAATTCATCAAAAAATACGGATGGAAAAACAAGTTATTCTTCACGATCGTATTTTTTACAGTTTTCGAGGGTTATAGACTACGAATTTTATGATTTTTTCGTAACTCGGTGAAAAAAATACAATGTCGTTAAATTGTCGCCTAAATGGCTCTAAAGACATACTAGAGGTGTTGGGAACAAGATTCATAAAAAAAATACGGATGGAAAAACAAGTTATTCTTTACGATCGTATTTTTTACAATTTTCGTGGGTTACAGACTACGAATTTTGTGATTTTTTCGAAACTCGGTGAAAAAAATAAAATGTCATTCAATTCTCGGGAAAATGGATCTAAAGGCATACTAGAGGTGTTGGGAATAAGATTCATGAAAAAATATAAATGGAAAAACAAGTTATTCTTTACAATCGTATTTTTTACAATTTTCGTGGGTTATAGCCTACGAATTTTGTGATTTTTTCGAAACTCGGTGAAAAAAATAAAATGTCATTCAATTCTCATCTAAATGGATCTAAAGACATACAAGAGGTGTTTGGAACAAAATTCATCAAAAAATACGGATGGAAAAACAAGTTATTCTTCACGATCGTATTTTTTACAGTTTTCGTGGGTTATAGACTACGAATTTTGTGATTTTTTCAAAACTCGGTGAAAAAAATAAAATGTCATTCAATTCTCACCTAAATGGATCAAAATACATACTGGAGGTGTTGGGAACAAAATTCATCAAAAAATACGGATGGAAAAACAAGTTATTCTTCACGATCGTATTTTTTACAGTTTTCGTGGGTTATATACTATGAATTTTGTGATTTTTTCGAAACATGGTGAAAAAAATAAAATGTCATTCAATTCTCACCTAAATGGATCTAAAGACTTACTAGAGGTGTTGGGAACAAAATTCATCAAAAAATACGGATGGAAAATCAAGTTATTCTTCATGATCGTATTTTTTACAGTTTTCGTGGGTTATAGACTACGAATTTTGTATTTTTTCGAACCTCGGTGAAAAAAATAAAATGTCATTCAATTCTCGGGAAAATGGATCTAAAGGCATACTAGAGGTGTTGGGAATAAGATTCATGAAAAAATATAAATGGAAAAACAAGTTATTCTTTACAATCGTATTTTTTACAATTTTCGTGGATTATAGCCTACGAATTTTGTGATTTTTTCGAAACTCGGTGAAAAAAATAAAATGTCATTCAATTCTCATCTAAATGGATCTAAAGACATACTAGAGGTGTTTGGAACAAAATTCATCAAAAAATACGGATGGAAAAACAAGTTATTCTTCACGATCGTATTTTTTACAGTTTTCGTGGGTTATAGACTACGAATTTTGTGATTTTTTCAAAACTCGGTGAAAAAAATAAAATGTCATTCAATTCTCACCTAAATGGATCAAAATACATACTGGAGGTGTTGGGAACAAAATTCATCAAAAAATACGGATGGAAAAACAAGTTATTCTTCACGATCGTATTTTTTACAGTTTTCGTGGGTTATAGACTACGAATTTTGTGATTTTTTGGAAACTCGGTGAAAAAAATAAAATGTCATTCAATTCTCGGGAAAATGGATCTAAAGGCATACTAGAGTTGTTGGGTATAAGATTCATGAAAAAATATGGATGGAAAAACAAGTTATTCCTTACAATCGTATTTTTTACAATTTTCGTGGGTTATAGCCTAGGAATTTTGTGATGTTTTCGAAACTCAGTGAAAAAAATAAAATGTCATTCAATTCTCGGGAAAATGGATCTAAAGTCATTCTAGAGTTGTTGGGAATAAGATTCATGAAAAAATATGGATGGAAAAACAATTTATTCTTTACAATCGTATTTTTTACAATTTTCGTGGGTTATAGCCTACGAATTTTGTGATTTTTTCGAAACTCAGTGAAAAAAATAAAATGTCATTAAATTGTTGCCTAAATGGATCTAACGACTTACTAGAGGTGTTGGGAACAAAATTTATCAAAAAATACGGATGGAAAAACAAGTTATTCTTCACGATCGTATTTTTTACAGTTTTCGTGGGTTATAGACTACGAATTTTGTGATTTTTTCGAAACTCGGTGAAAAAAATAAAATTTCATTCAATTCTCGGGAAAATGGATCTAAAGGCATACTAGAGGTGTTGGGAATAAGATTCATGAAAAAATATAAATGGAAAAACAAGTTATTCTTTACAATCGTATTTTTTACAATTTTCGTGGGTTATAGCCTACGAATTTTGTGATTTTTTCGAAACTCGGTGAAAAAAATAAAATGTCATTAAATTGTCGCCTAAATGGCTCTAAAGACATACTAGAGGTGTTGGGAACAAGATTCATCAAAAAATAAGGATGGAAAAACAAGTTATTCTTTACGATCGTATTTTTTACAATTTTTGTGGGTTATAGACAACGAATTTTTGTGATTTTTTCGAAACTCGCTGAAAAAATTAAAATGTCATTGAATTGTGGCCTAAATGGCTCTAAAGACATACTAGAGGTGTTGGGAACAAGATTCATCAAAAAATAAGGATGGAAAAACAAGTTATTCTTTACGATCGTATTTTTTACAATTTTTGTGGGTTATAGACAACGAATTTTTGTGATTTTTTCGAAACTCGGTGAAAAAATTAAAATGTCATTGAATTCTCGGGAAAATGGATCTAAAGGCATACTAGAGGTGTTGGGAATAAGATTCATTAAAAAATATGGATGGAAAAACTAGTTATTCTTTACAATCGTATTTTTTACAATTTTTGTGGGTTATAGCCAACGAATTTTGTGATTTTTTCGAAACTCGGTGAAAAAAATAAAATGTCATTCAATTCTCACCTAAATGGATCTAAAGACATACTAGAGGTGTTGGGAACAAAATTCATCAAAAAATACGGATGGAAAAACAAGTTATTCTTCACGATCGTATTTTTTACAGTTTTCGTGGGTTATATACTATGAATTTTGTGATTTTTTCGAAACATGGTGAAAAAAATAAAATGTCATTCAATTCTCACCTAAATGGATCTAAAGACTTACTAGAGGTGTTGGGAACAAAATTCATCAAAAAATACGGATGGAAAATCAAGTTATTCTTCATGATCGTATTTTTTACAGTTTTCGTGGGTTATAGACTACGAATTTTGTGATTTTTTGGAAACTCGGTGAAAAAAATAAAATGTCATTCAATTCTCGGGAAAATGGATCTAAAGGCATACTAGAGTTGTTGGGTATAAGATTCATGAAAAAATATGGATGGAAAAACAAGTTATTCCTTACAATCGTATTTTTTACAATTTTCGTGGGTTATAGCCTACGAATTTTGTGATTTTTTCGAAACTCGGTGAAAAAAATAAAATGTCATTAAATTGTCGCCTAAATGGCTCTAAAGACATACTAGAGGTGTTGGGAACAAGATTCATCAAAAAATAAGGATGGAAAAACAAGTTATTCTTTACGATCGTATTTTTTACAATTTTTGTGGGTTATAGACAACGAATTTTTGTGATTTTTTCGAAACTCGGTGAAAAAATTAAAATGTCATTGAATTCTCGGGAAAATGGATCTAAAGGCATACTAGAGGTGTTGGGAATAAGATTCATGAAAAAATATAAATGGAAAAACAAGTTATTCTTTACAATCGTATTTTTTACAATTTTCGTGGGTTATAGCCTACGAATTTTGTGATTTTTTCGAAACTCGGTGAAAAAAATAAAATGTCATTCAATTCTCATCTAAATGGATCTAAAGACATACAAGAGGTGTTTGGAACAAAATTCATCAAAAAATACGGATGGAAAAACAAGTTATTCTTCACGATCGTATTTTTTACAGTTTTCGTGGGTTATAGACTACGAATTTTGTGATTTTTTCAAAACTCGGTGAAAAAAATAAAATGTCATTCAATTCTCACCTAAATGGATCAAAATACATACTGGAGGTGTTGGGAACAAAATTCATCAAAAAATACGGATGGAAAAACAAGTTATTCTTCACGATCGTATTTTTTACAGTTTTCGTGGGTTATATACTATGAATTTTGTGATTTTTTCGAAACATGGTGAAAAAAATAAAATGTCATTCAATTCTCACCTAAATGGATCTAAAGACTTACTAGAGGTGTTGGGAACAAAATTCATCAAAAAATACGGATGGAAAATCAAGTTATTCTTCATGATCGTATTTTTTACAGTTTTCGTGGGTTATAGACTACGAATTTTGTATTTTTTCGAACCTCGGTGAAAAAAATAAAATGTCATTCAATTCTCGGGAAAATGGATCTAAAGGCATACTAGAGGTGTTGGGAATAAGATTCATGAAAAAATATAAATGGAAAAACAAGTTATTCTTTACAATCGTATTTTTTACAATTTTCGTGGATTATAGCCTACGAATTTTGTGATTTTTTCGAAACTCGGTGAAAAAAATAAAATGTCATTCAATTCTCATCTAAATGGATCTAAAGACATACTAGAGGTGTTTGGAACAAAATTCATCAAAAAATACGGATGGAAAAACAAGTTATTCTTCACGATCGTATTTTTTACAGTTTTCGTGGGTTATAGACTACGAATTTTGTGATTTTTTCAAAACTCGGTGAAAAAAATAAAATGTCATTCAATTCTCACCTAAATGGATCAAAATACATACTGGAGGTGTTGGGAACAAAATTCATCAAAAAATACGGATGGAAAAACAAGTTATTCTTCACGATCGTATTTTTTACAGTTTTCGTGGGTTATAGACTACGAATTTTGTGATTTTTTGGAAACTCGGTGAAAAAAATAAAATGTCATTCAATTCTCGGGAAAATGGATCTAAAGGCATACTAGAGTTGTTGGGTATAAGATTCATGAAAAAATATGGATGGAAAAACAAGTTATTCCTTACAATCGTATTTTTTACAATTTTCGTGGGTTATAGCCTAGGAATTTTGTGATGTTTTCGAAACTCAGTGAAAAAAATAAAATGTCATTCAATTCTCGGGAAAATGGATCTAAAGTCATTCTAGAGTTGTTGGGAATAAGATTCATGAAAAAATATGGATGGAAAAACAATTTATTCTTTACAATCGTATTTTTTACAATTTTCGTGGGTTATAGCCTACGAATTTTGTGATTTTTTCGAAACTCAGTGAAAAAAATAAAATGTCATTAAATTGTTGCCTAAATGGATCTAACGACTTACTAGAGGTGTTGGGAACAAAATTTATCAAAAAATACGGATGGAAAAACAAGTTATTCTTCACGATCGTATTTTTTACAGTTTTCGTGGGTTATAGACTACGAATTTTGTGATTTTTTCGAAACTCGGTGAAAAAAATAAAATTTCATTCAATTCTCGGGAAAATGGATCTAAAGGCATACTAGAGGTGTTGGGAATAAGATTCATGAAAAAATATAAATGGAAAAACAAGTTATTCTTTACAATCGTATTTTTTACAATTTTCGTGGGTTATAGCCTACGAATTTTGTGATTTTTTCGAAACTCGGTGAAAAAAATAAAATGTCATTAAATTGTCGCCTAAATGGCTCTAAAGACATACTAGAGGTGTTGGGAACAAGATTCATCAAAAAATAAGGATGGAAAAACAAGTTATTCTTTACGATCGTATTTTTTACAATTTTTGTGGGTTATAGACAACGAATTTTTGTGATTTTTTCGAAACTCGCTGAAAAAATTAAAATGTCATTGAATTGTGGCCTAAATGGCTCTAAAGACATACTAGAGGTGTTGGGAACAAGATTCATCAAAAAATAAGGATGGAAAAACAAGTTATTCTTTACGATCGTATTTTTTACAATTTTTGTGGGTTATAGACAACGAATTTTTGTGATTTTTTCGAAACTCGGTGAAAAAATTAAAATGTCATTGAATTCTCGGGAAAATGGATCTAAAGGCATACTAGAGGTGTTGGGAATAAGATTCATTAAAAAATATGGATGGAAAAACTAGTTATTCTTTACAATCGTATTTTTTACAATTTTTGTGGGTTATAGCCAACGAATTTTGTGATTTTTTCGAAACTCGGTGAAAAAAATAAAATGTCATTCAATTCTCACCTAAATGGATCTAAAGACATACTAGAGGTGTTGGGAACAAAATTCATCAAAAAATACGGATGGAAAAACAAGTTATTCTTCACGATCGTATTTTTTACAGTTTTCGTGGGTTATATACTATGAATTTTGTGATTTTTTCGAAACATGGTGAAAAAAATAAAATGTCATTCAATTCTCACCTAAATGGATCTAAAGACTTACTAGAGGTGTTGGGAACAAAATTCATCAAAAAATACGGATGGAAAATCAAGTTATTCTTCATGATCGTATTTTTTACAGTTTTCGTGGGTTATAGACTACGAATTTTGTGATTTTTTGGAAACTCGGTGAAAAAAATAAAATGTCATTCAATTCTCGGGAAAATGGATCTAAAGGCATACTAGAGTTGTTGGGTATAAGATTCATGAAAAAATATGGATGGAAAAACAAGTTATTCCTTACAATCGTATTTTTTACAATTTTCGTGGGTTATAGCCTACGAATTTTGTGATTTTTTCGAAACTCGGTGAAAAAAATAAAATGTCATTAAATTGTCGCCTAAATGGCTCTAAAGACATACTAGAGGTGTTGGGAACAAGATTCATCAAAAAATAAGGATGGAAAAACAAGTTATTCTTTACGATCGTATTTTTTACAATTTTTGTGGGTTATAGACAACGAATTTTTGTGATTTTTTCGAAACTCGGTGAAAAAATTAAAATGTCATTGAATTCTCGGGAAAATGGATCTAAAGGCATACTAGAGGTGTTGGGAATAAGATTCATGAAAAAATATAAATGGAAAAACAAGTTATTCTTTACAATCGTATTTTTTACAATTTTCGTGGGTTATAGCCGACGAATTTTGTGATTTTTTCGAAACTCGGTGAAAAAAATAAAATGTCATTCAATTCTCATCTAAATGGATCTAAAGACATACTAGAGGTGTTTGGAACAAAATTCATCAAAAAATACGGATGGAAAAACAAGTTATTCTTCACGATCGTATTTTTTACAGTTTTCGTGGGTTATAGACTACGAATTTTGTGATTTTTTCAAAACTCGGTGAAAAAAATAAAATGTCATTCAATTCTCACCTAAATGGATCAAAATACATACTGGATGTGTTGGGAACAAAATTCATCAAAAAATACGGATGGAAAAACAAGTTATTCTTCACGATCGTATTTTTTACAGTTTTCGTGGGTTATATACTATGAATTTTGTGATTTTTTCGAAACATGGTGAAAAAAATAAAATGTCATTCAATTCTCACCTAAATGGATCTAAAGACTTACTAGAGGTGTTGGGAACAAAATTCATCAAAAAATACGGATGGAAAATCAAGTTATTCTTCATGATCGTATTTTTTACAGTTTTCGTGGGTTATAGACTACGAATTTTGTGATTTTTTGGAAACTCGGTGAAAAAAATAAAATGTCATTCAATTCTCGGGAAAATGGATCTAAAGGCATACTAGAGTTGTTGGGTATAAGATTCATGAAAAAATATGGATGGAAAAACAAGTTATTCCTTACAATCGTATTTTTTACAATTTTCGTGGGTTATAGCCTAGGAATTTTGTGATGTTTTCGAAACTCAGTGAAACAAATAAAATGTCATTCAATTCTCGGGAAAATGGATCTAAAGTCATTCTAGAGTTGTTGGGAATAAGATTCATGAAAAAATATGGATGGAAAAACAATTTATTCTTTACAATCGTATTTTTTACAATTTTTGTGGGTTATAGCCTACGAATTTTGTGATTTTTTCGAAACTCAGTGAAAAAAATAAAATGTCATTAAATTGTTGCCTAAATGGATCTAACGACTTACTAGAGGTGTTGGGAACAAAATTTATCAAAAAATACGGATGGAAAAACAAGTTATTCTTCACGATCGTATTTTTTACAGTTTTCGTGGGTTATAGACTACGAATTTTGTGATTTTTTCGAAACTCGGTGAAAAAAATAAAATGTCATTCAATTATCGGGAAAATGGATCTAAAGGCATACTAGAGGTGTTGGGAATAAGATTCATGAAAAAATATAAATGGAAAAACAAGTTATTCTTTACAATCGTATTTTTTACAATTTTCGTGGGTTATAGCCGACGAATTTTGTGATTTTTTCGAAACTCGGTGAAAAAAATAAAATGTCATTCAATTCTCATCTAAATGGATCTAAAGACATACTAGAGGTGTTTGGAACAAAATTCATCAAAAAATACAGATGGAAAAACAAGTTATTCTTCACGATCGTATTTTTTACAGTTTTCGTGGGTTATAGACTACGAATTTTGTGATTTTTTCAAAACTCGGTGAAAAAAATAAAATGTCATTCAATTCTCACCTAAATGGATCAAAATACATACTGGATGTGTTGGGAACAAAATTCATCAAAAAATACGGATGGAAAAACAAGTTATTCTTCACGATCGTATTTTTTACAGTTTTCGTGGGTTATATACTATGAATTTTGTGATTTTTTCGAAACATGGTGAAAAAAATAAAATGTCATTCAATTCTCACCTAAATGGATCTAAAGACTTACTAGAGGTGTTGGGAACAAAATTCATCAAAAAATACGGATGGAAAATCAAGTTATTCTTCATGATCGTATTTTTTACAGTTTTCGTGGGTTATAGACTACGAATTTTGTGATTTTTTGGAAACTCGGTGAAAAAAATAAAATGTCATTCAATTCTCGGGAAAATGGATCTAAAGGCATACTAGAGTTGTTGGGTATAAGATTCATGAAAAAATATGGATGGAAAAACAAGTTATTCCTTACAATCGTATTTTTTACAATTTTCGTGGGTTATAGCCTACGAATTTTGTGATTTTTTCGAAACTCGGTGAAAAAAATAAAATGTCATTAAATTGTCGCCTAAATGGCTCTAAAGACATACTAGAGGTGTTGGGAACAAGATTCATCAAAAAATAAGGATGGAAAAACAAGTTATTCTTTACGATCGTATTTTTTACAATTTTTGTGGGTTATAGACAACGAATTTTTGTGATTTTTTCGAAACTCGGTGAAAAAATTAAAATGTCATTGAATTCTCGGGAAAATGGATCTAAAGGCATACTAGAGGTGTTGGGAATAAGATTCATGAAAAAATATAAATGGAAAAACAAGTTATTCTTTACAATCGTATTTTTTACAATTTTCGTGGGTTATAGCCGACGAATTTTGTGATTTTTTCGAAACTCGGTGAAAAAAATAAAATGTCATTCAATTCTCATCTAAATGGATCTAAAGACATACTAGAGGTGTTTGGAACAAAATTCATCAAAAAATACGGATGGAAAAACAAGTTATTCTTCACGATCGTATTTTTTACAGTTTTCGTGGGTTATAGACTACGAATTTTGTGATTTTTTCAAAACTCGGTGAAAAAAATAAAATGTCATTCAATTCTCACCTAAATGGATCAAAATACATACTGGATGTGTTGGGAACAAAATTCATCAAAAAATACGGATGGAAAAACAAGTTATTCTTCACGATCGTATTTTTTACAGTTTTCGTGGGTTATATACTATGAATTTTGTGATTTTTTCGAAACATGGTGAAAAAAATAAAATGTCATTCAATTCTCACCTAAATGGATCTAAAGACTTACTAGAGGTGTTGGGAACAAAATTCATCAAAAAATACGGATGGAAAATCAAGTTATTCTTCATGATCGTATTTTTTACAGTTTTCGTGGGTTATAGACTACGAATTTTGTGATTTTTTGGAAACTCGGTGAAAAAAATAAAATGTCATTCAATTCTCGGGAAAATGGATCTAAAGGCATACTAGAGTTGTTGGGTATAAGATTCATGAAAAAATATGGATGGAAAAACAAGTTATTCCTTACAATCGTATTTTTTACAATTTTCGTGGGTTATAGCCTAGGAATTTTGTGATGTTTTCGAAACTCAGTGAAACAAATAAAATGTCATTCAATTCTCGGGAAAATGGATCTAAAGTCATTCTAGAGTTGTTGGGAATAAGATTCATGAAAAAATATGGATGGAAAAACAATTTATTCTTTACAATCGTATTTTTTACAATTTTTGTGGGTTATAGCCTACGAATTTTGTGATTTTTTCGAAACTCAGTGAAAAAAATAAAATGTCATTAAATTGTTGCCTAAATGGATCTAACGACTTACTAGAGGTGTTGGGAACAAAATTTATCAAAAAATACGGATGGAAAAACAAGTTATTCTTCACGATCGTATTTTTTACAGTTTTCGTGGGTTATAGACTACGAATTTTGTGATTTTTTCGAAACTCGGTGAAAAAAATAAAATGTCATTCAATTATCGGGAAAATGGATCTAAAGGCATACTAGAGGTGTTGGGAATAAGATTCATGAAAAAATATAAATGGAAAAACAAGTTATTCTTTACAATCGTATTTTTTACAATTTTCGTGGGTTATAGCCTACGAATTTTGTGATTTTTTCGAAACTCGGTGAAAAAAATAAAATGTCATTAAATTGTCGCCTAAATGGCTCTAAAGACATACTAGAGGTGTTGGGAACAAGATTCATCAAAAAATAAGGATGGAAAAACAAGTTATTCTTTACGATCGTATTTTTTACAATTTTTGTGGGTTATAGACAACGAATTTTTGTGATTTTTTCGAAACTCGGTGAAAAAATTAAAATGTCATTGAATTCTCGGGAAAATGGATCTAAAGGCATACTAGAGGTGTTGGGAATAAGATTCATGAAAAAATATAAATGGAAAAACAAGTTATTCTTTACAATCGTATTTTTTACAATTTTCGTGGGTTATAGCCTACGAATTTTGTGATTTTTTCGAAACTCGGTGAAAAAAATAAAATGTCATTCAATTCTCATCTAAATGGATCTAAAGACATACAAGACGTGTTTGGAACAAAATTCATCAAAAAATACGGATGGAAAAACAAGTTATTCTTCACGATCGTATTTTTTACAGTTTTCGAGGGTTATAGACTACGAATTTTATGATTTTTTCGTAACTCGGTGAAAAAAATACAATGTCGTTAAATTGTCGCCTAAATGGCTCTAAAGACATACTAGAGGTGTTGGGAACAAGATTCATAAAAAAAATACGGATGGAAAAACAAGTTATTCTTTACGATCGTATTTTTTACAATTTTCGTGGGTTACAGACTACGAATTTTGTGATTTTTTCGAAACTCGGTGAAAAAAATAAAATGTCATTCAATTCTCGGGAAAATGGATCTAAAGGCATACTAGAGGTGTTGGGAATAAGATTCATGAAAAAATATAAATGGAAAAACAAGTTATTCTTTACAATCGTATTTTTTACAATTTTCGTGGGTTATAGCCTACGAATTTTGTGATTTTTTCGAAACTCGGTGAAAAAAATAAAATGTCATTCAATTCTCATCTAAATGGATCTAAAGACATACAAGAGGTGTTTGGAACAAAATTCATCAAAAAATACGGATGGAAAAACAAGTTATTCTTCACGATCGTATTTTTTACAGTTTTCGTGGGTTATAGACTACGAATTTTGTGATTTTTTCAAAACTCGGTGAAAAAAATAAAATGTCATTCAATTCTCACCTAAATGGATCAAAATACATACTGGAGGTGTTGGGAACAAAATTCATCAAAAAATACGGATGGAAAAACAAGTTATTCTTCACGATCGTATTTTTTACAGTTTTCGTGGGTTATATACTATGAATTTTGTGATTTTTTCGAAACATGGTGAAAAAAATAAAATGTCATTCAATTCTCACCTAAATGGATCTAAAGACTTACTAGAGGTGTTGGGAACAAAATTCATCAAAAAATACGGATGGAAAATCAAGTTATTCTTCATGATCGTATTTTTTACAGTTTTCGTGGGTTATAGACTACGAATTTTGTATTTTTTCGAACCTCGGTGAAAAAAATAAAATGTCATTCAATTCTCGGGAAAATGGATCTAAAGGCATACTAGAGGTGTTGGGAATAAGATTCATGAAAAAATATAAATGGAAAAACAAGTTATTCTTTACAATCGTATTTTTTACAATTTTCGTGGATTATAGCCTACGAATTTTGTGATTTTTTCGAAACTCGGTGAAAAAAATAAAATGTCATTCAATTCTCATCTAAATGGATCTAAAGACATACTAGAGGTGTTTGGAACAAAATTCATCAAAAAATACGGATGGAAAAACAAGTTATTCTTCACGATCGTATTTTTTACAGTTTTCGTGGGTTATAGACTACGAATTTTGTGATTTTTTCAAAACTCGGTGAAAAAAATAAAATGTCATTCAATTCTCACCTAAATGGATCAAAATACATACTGGAGGTGTTGGGAACAAAATTCATCAAAAAATACGGATGGAAAAACAAGTTATTCTTCACGATCGTATTTTTTACAGTTTTCGTGGGTTATAGACTACGAATTTTGTGATTTTTTGGAAACTCGGTGAAAAAAATAAAATGTCATTCAATTCTCGGGAAAATGGATCTAAAGGCATACTAGAGTTGTTGGGTATAAGATTCATGAAAAAATATGGATGGAAAAACAAGTTATTCCTTACAATCGTATTTTTTACAATTTTCGTGGGTTATAGCCTAGGAATTTTGTGATGTTTTCGAAACTCAGTGAAACAAATAAAATGTCATTCAATTCTCGGGAAAATGGATCTAAAGTCATTCTAGAGTTGTTGGGAATAAGATTCATGAAAAAATATGGATGGAAAAACAATTTATTCTTTACAATCGTATTTTTTACAATTTTTGTGGGTTATAGCCTACGAATTTTGTGATTTTTTCGAAACTCAGTGAAAAAAATAAAATGTCATTAAATTGTTGCCTAAATGGATCTAACGACTTACTAGAGGTGTTGGGAACAAAATTTATCAAAAAATACGGATGGAAAAACAAGTTATTCTTCACGATCGTATTTTTTACAGTTTTCGTGGGTTATAGACTACGAATTTTGTGATTTTTTCGAAACTCGGTGAAAAAAATAAAATGTCATTCAATTATCGGGAAAATGGATCTAAAGGCATACTAGAGGTGTTGGGAATAAGATTCATGAAAAAATATAAATGGAAAAACAAGTTATTCTTTACAATCGTATTTTTTACAATTTTCGTGGGTTATAGCCTACGAATTTTGTGATTTTTTCGAAACTCGGTGAAAAAAATAAAATGTCATTAAATTGTCGCCTAAATGGCTCTAAAGACATACTAGAGGTGTTGGGAACAAGATTCATCAAAAAATAAGGATGGAAAAACAAGTTATTCTTTACGATCGTATTTTTTACAATTTTTGTGGGTTATAGACAACGAATTTTTGTGATTTTTTCGAAACTCGGTGAAAAAATTAAAATGTCATTGAATTCTCGGGAAAATGGATCTAAAGGCATACTAGAGGTGTTGGGAATAAGATTCATGAAAAAATATAAATGGAAAAACAAGTTATTCTTTACAATCGTATTTTTTACAATTTTCGTGGGTTATAGCCTACGAATTTTGTGATTTTTTCGAAACTCGGTGAAAAAAATAAAATGTCATTCAATTCTCATCTAAATGGATCTAAAGACATACAAGACGTGTTTGGAACAAAATTCATCAAAAAATACGGATGGAAAAACAAGTTATTCTTCACGATCGTATTTTTTACAGTTTTCGAGGGTTATAGACTACGAATTTTATGATTTTTTCGTAACTCGGTGAAAAAAATACAATGTCGTTAAATTGTCGCCTAAATGGCTCTAAAGACATACTAGAGGTGTTGGGAACAAGATTCATAAAAAAAATACGGATGGAAAAACAAGTTATTCTTTACGATCGTATTTTTTACAATTTTCGTGGGTTACAGACTACGAATTTTGTGATTTTTTCGAAACTCGGTGAAAAAAATAAAATGTCATTCAATTCTCGGGAAAATGGATCTAAAGGCATACTAGAGGTGTTGGGAATAAGATTCATGAAAAAATATAAATGGAAAAACAAGTTATTCTTTACAATCGTATTTTTTACAATTTTCGTGGGTTATAGCCTACGAATTTTGTGATTTTTTCGAAACTCGGTGAAAAAAATAAAATGTCATTCAATTCTCATCTAAATGGATCTAAAGACATACAAGAGGTGTTTGGAACAAAATTCATCAAAAAATACGGATGGAAAAACAAGTTATTCTTCACGATCGTATTTTTTACAGTTTTCGTGGGTTATAGACTACGAATTTTGTGATTTTTTCAAAACTCGGTGAAAAAAATAAAATGTCATTCAATTCTAACCTAAATGGATCAAAATACATACTGGAGGTGTTGGGAACAAAATTCATCAAAAAATACGGATGGAAAAACAAGTTATTCTTCACGATCGTATTTTTTACAGTTTTCGTGGGTTATATACTATGAATTTTGTGATTTTTTCGAAACATGGTGAAAAAAATAAAATGTCATTCAATTCTCACCTAAATGGATCTAAAGACTTACTAGAGGTGTTGGGAACAAAATTCATCAAAAAATACGGATGGAAAATCAAGTTATTCTTCATGATCGTATTTTTTACAGTTTTCGTGGGTTATAGACTACGAATTTTGTATTTTTTCGAACCTCGGTGAAAAAAATAAAATGTCATTCAATTCTCGGGAAAATGGATCTAAAGGCATACTAGAGGTGTTGGGAATAAGATTCATGAAAAAATATAAATGGAAAAACAAGTTATTCTTTACAATCGTATTTTTTACAATTTTCGTGGATTATAGCCTACGAATTTTGTGATTTTTTCGAAACTCGGTGAAAAAAATAAAATGTCATTCAATTCTCATCTAAATGGATCTAAAGACATACTAGAGGTGTTTGGAACAAAATTCATCAAAAAATACGGATGGAAAAACAAGTTATTCTTCACGATCGTATTTTTTACAGTTTTCGTGGGTTATAGACTACGAATTTTGTGATTTTTTCAAAACTCGGTGAAAAAAATAAAATGTCATTCAATTCTCACCTAAATGGATCAAAATACATACTGGAGGTGTTGGGAACAAAATTCATCAAAAAATACGGATGGAAAAACAAGTTATTCTTCACGATCGTATTTTTTACAGTTTTCGTGGGTTATAGACTACGAATTTTGTGATTTTTTGGAAACTCGGTGAAAAAAATAAAATGTCATTCAATTCTCGGGAAAATGGATCTAAAGGCATACTAGAGTTGTTGGGTATAAGATTCATGAAAAAATATGGATGGAAAAACAAGTTATTCCTTACAATCGTATTTTTTACAATTTTCGTGGGTTATAGCCTAGGAATTTTGTGATGTTTTCGAAACTCAGTGAAAAAAATAAAATGTCATTCAATTCCCGGGAAAATGGATCTAAAGTCATTCTAGAGTTGTTGGGAATAAGATTCATGAAAAAATATGGATGGAAAAACAATTTATTCTTTACAATCGTATTTTTTACAATTTTCGTGGGTTATAGCCTACGAATTTTGTGATTTTTTCGAAACTCAGTGAAAAAAATAAAATGTCATTAAATTGTTGCCTAAATGGATCTAACGACTTACTAGAGGTGTTGGGAACAAAATTTATCAAAAAATACGGATGGAAAAACAAGTTATTCTTCACGATCGTATTTTTTACAGTTTTCGTGGGTTATAGACTACGAATTTTGTGATTTTTTCGAAACTCGGTGAAAAAAATAAAATTTCATTCAATTCTCGGGAAAATGGATCTAAAGACATACTAGAGGTGTTGGGAATAAGATTCATGAAAAAATATAAATGGAAAAACAAGTTATTCTTTACAATCGTATTTTTTACAATTTTCGTGGGTTATAGCCTACGAATTTTGTGATTTTTTCGAAACTCGGTGAAAAAAATAAAATGTCATTAAATTGTCGCCTAAATGGCTCTAAAGACATACTAGAGGTGTTGGGAACAAGATTCATCAAAAAATAAGGATGGAAAAACAAGTTATTCTTTACGATCGTATTTTTTACAATTTTTGTGGGTTATAGACAACGAATTTTTGTGATTTTTTCGAAACTCGGTGAAAAAATTAAAATGTCATTGAATTGTGGCCTAAATGGCTCTAAAGACATACTAGAGGTGTTGGGAACAAGATTCATCAAAAAATAAGGATGGAAAAACAAGTTATTCTTTACGATCGTATTTTTTACAATTTTTGTGGGTTATAGACAACGAATTTTTGTGATTTTTTCGAAACTCGGTGAAAAAATTAAAATGTCATTGAATTCTCGGGAAAATGGATCTAAAGGCATACTAGAGGTGTTGGGAATAAGATTCATTAAAAAATATGGATGGAAAAACTAGTTATTCTTTACAATCGTATTTTTTACAATTTTTGTGGGTTATAGCCTACGAATTTTGTGATTTTTTCGAAACTCGGTGAAAAAAATAAAATGTCATTCAATTCTCACCTAAATGGATCTAAAGACATACTAGAGGTGTTGGGAACAAAATTCATCAAAAAATACGGATGGAAAAACAAGTTATTCTTCATGATCGTATTTTTTACAGTTTTCGTGGGTTATAGACTATGAATTTTGTGATTTTTTCGAAACTCGGTGAAAAAAATAAAATGTCATTCAATTCTCACCTAAATGGATCTAAAGACATAGTAGAGGTGTTGGGAACAAAATACAACAAAAAATATGGATGGAAAAACATGTTATTCTTCACGATCGTATTTTTTACAGTTTTCGTGGGTTATAGACTACGAATTTTGTGATTTTTTCGAAACTCGGTTAAAAAAATAAAATGTCATTCAATTATCGGGAAAATGGATCTAAAGGCATACTAGAGGTGTTGGGAATAAGATTCATGAAAAAATATAAATGGAAAAACAAGTTATTCTTTACAATCGTATTTTTTACAATTTTCGTGGGTTATAGCCTACGAATTTTGTGATTTTTTCGAAACTCGGTGAAAAAAATAAAATGTCATTCAATTCTCATCTAAATGGATCTAAAGACATACAAGAGGTGTTTGGAACAAAATTCATCAAAAAATACGGATGGAAAAACAAGTTATTCTTCACGATCGTATTTTTTACAGTTTTCGTGGGTTATAGACTACGAATTTTGTGATTTTTTCAAAACTCGGTGAAAAAAATAAAATGTCATTCAATTCTCACCTAAATGGATCAAAATACATACTGGAGGTGTTGGGAACAAAATTCATCAAAAAATACGGATGGAAAATCAAGTTATTCTTCATGATCGTATTTTTTACAGTTTTCGTGGGTTATAAACTACGAATTTTGTGATTTTTTCGAAACTCGGTGAAAAAAATAAAATGTCATTCAATTCTCGGGAAAATGGATCTAAAGGCATACTAGAGTTGTTGGGAATAAGATTCATGAAAAAATATAAATGGAAAAACAAGTTATTCTTTACAATTGTATTTTTTACAATTTTCGTGGGTTATAGCCGACGAATTTTGTGATTTTTTCGACACTCGGTGAAAAAAATAAAATGTCATTCAATTCTCGGGAAAATGGATCTAAAGGCATACTAGAGTTGTTGGGAATAAGATTCATGAAAAAATATAAATGGAAAAACAAGTTATTCTTTACAATCGTATTTTTTACAATTTTCGTGGGTTATAGCCTACGAATTTTGTGATTTTTTCGAAACTCGGTGAAAAAAATAAAATGTCATTCAATTCTCATCTAAATGGATCTAAAGACATACTAGAGGTGTTTGGAACAAAATTCATCAAAAAATACGGATGGAAAAACAAGTTATTCTTCACGATCGTATTTTTTACAGTTTTCGTGGGTTATAGACTACGAATTTTGTGATTTTTTCAAAACTCGGTGAAAAAAATAAAATGTCATTCAATTCTCACCTAAATGGATCAAAATACATACTGGATGTGTTGGGAACAAAATTCATCAAAAAATACGGATGGAAAAACAAGTTATTCTTCACGATCGTATTTTTTACAGTTTTCGTGGGTTATATACTATGAATTTTGTGATTTTTTCGAAACATGGTGAAAAAAATAAAATGTCATTCAATTCTCACCTAAATGGATCTAAAGACTTACTAGAGGTGTTGGGAACAAAATTCATCAAAAAATACGGATGGAAAATCAAGTTATTCTTCATGATCGTATTTTTTACAGTTTTCGTGGGTTATAGACTACGAATTTTGTGATTTTTTGGAAACTCGGTGAAAAAAATAAAATGTCATTCAATTCTCGGGAAAATGGATCTAAAGGCATACTAGAGTTGTTGGGTATAAGATTCATGAAAAAATATGGATGGAAAAACAAGTTATTCCTTACAATCGTATTTTTTACAATTTTCGTGGGTTATAGCCTAGGAATTTTGTGATGTTTTCGAAACTCAGTGAAACAAATAAAATGTCATTCAATTCTCGGGAAAATGGATCTAAAGTCATTCTAGAGTTGTTGGGAATAAGATTCATGAAAAAATATGGATGGAAAAACAATTTATTCTTTACAATCGTATTTTTTACAATTTTTGTGGGTTATAGCCTACGAATTTTGTGATTTTTTCGAAACTCCGTGAAAAAAATAAAATGTCATTAAATTGTTGCCTAAATGGATCTAACGACTTACTAGAGGTGTTGGGAACAAAATTTATCAAAAAATACGGATGGAAAAACAAGTTATTCTTCACGATCGTATTTTTTACAGTTTTCGTGGGTTATAGACTACGAATTTTGTGATTTTTTCGAAACTCGGTGAAAAAAATAAAATGTCATTCAATTATCGGGAAAATGGATCTAAAGGCATACTAGAGGTGTTGGGAATAAGATTCATGAAAAAATATAAATGGAAAAACAAGTTATTCTTTACAATCGTATTTTTTACAATTTTCGTGGGTTATAGCCTACGAATTTTGTGATTTTTTCGAAACTCGGTGAAAAAAATAAAATGTCATTAAATTGTCGCCTAAATGGCTCTAAAGACATACTAGAGGTGTTGGGAACAAGATTCATCAAAAAATAAGGATGGAAAAACAAGTTATTCTTTACGATCGTATTTTTTACAATTTTTGTGGGTTATAGACAACGAATTTTTGTGATTTTTTCGAAACTCGGTGAAAAAATTAAAATGTCATTGAATTCTCGGGAAAATGGATCTAAAGGCATACTAGAGGTGTTGGGAATAAGATTCATGAAAAAATATAAATGGAAAAACAAGTTATTCTTTACAATCGTATTTTTTACAATTTTCGTGGGTTATAGCCTACGAATTTTGTGATTTTTTCGAAACTCGGTGAAAAAAATAAAATGTCATTCAATTCTCATCTAAATGGATCTAAAGACATACAAGACGTGTTTGGAACAAAATTCATCAAAAAATACGGATGGAAAAACAAGTTATTCTTCACGATCGTATTTTTTACAGTTTTCGTGGGTTATAGACTACGAATTTTATGATTTTTTCGTAACTCGGTGAAAAAAATACAATGTCGTTAAATTGTCGCCTAAATGGCTCTAAAGACATACTAGAGGTGTTGGGAACAAGATTCATAAAAAAAATACGGATGGAAAAACAAGTTATTCTTTACGATCGTATTTTTTACAATTTTCGTGGGTTACAGACTACGAATTTTGTGATTTTTTCGAAACTCGGTGAAAAAAATAAAATGTCATTCAATTCTCGGGAAAATGGATCTAAAGGCATACTAGAGGTGTTGGGAATAAGATTCATGAAAAAATATAAATGGAAAAACAAGTTATTCTTTACAATCGTATTTTTTACAATTTTCGTGGGTTATAGCCTACGAATTTTGTGATTTTTTCGAAACTCGGTGAAAAAAATAAAATGTCATTCAATTCTCATCTAAATGGATCTAAAGACATACAAGAGGTGTTTGGAACAAAATTCATCAAAAAATACGGATGGAAAAACAAGTTATTCTTCACGATCGTATTTTTTACAGTTTTCGTGGGTTATAGACTACGAATTTTGTGATTTTTTCAAAACTCGGTGAAAAAAATAAAATGTCATTCAATTCTCACCTAAATGGATCAAAATACATACTGGAGGAGTTGGGAACAAAATTCATCAAAAAATACGGATGGAAAAACAAGTTATTCTTCACGATCGTATTTTTTACAGTTTTCGTGGGTTATATACTATGAATTTTGTGATTTTTTCGAAACATGGTGAAAAAAATAAAATGTCATTCAATTCTCACCTAAATGGATCTAAAGACTTACTAGAGGTGTTGGGAACAAAATTCATCAAAAAATACGGATGGAAAATCAAGTTATTCTTCATGATCGTATTTTTTACAGTTTTCGTGGGTTATAGACTACGAATTTTGTATTTTTTCGAACCTCGGTGAAAAAAATAAAATGTCATTCAATTCTCGGGAAAATGGATCTAAAGGCATACTAGAGGTGTTGGGAATAAGATTCATGAAAAAATATAAATGGAAAAACAAGTTATTCTTTACAATCGTATTTTTTACAATTTTCGTGGATTATAGCCTACGAATTTTGTGATTTTTTCGAAACTCGGTGAAAAAAATAAAATGTCATTCAATTCTCATCTAAATGGATCTAAAGACATACTAGAGGTGTTTGGAACAAAATTCATCAAAAAATACGGATGGAAAAACAAGTTATTCTTCACGATCGTATTTTTTACAGTTTTCGTGGGTTATAGACTACGAATTTTGTGATTTTTTCAAAACTCGGTGAAAAAAATAAAATGTCATTCAATTCTCACCTAAATGGATCAAAATACATACTGGAGGTGTTGGGAACAAAATTCATCAAAAAATACGGATGAAAAAACAAGTTATTCTTCACGATCGTATTTTTTACAGTTTTCGTGGGTTATATACTATGAATTTTGTGATTTTTTCGAAACATGGTGAAAAAAATAAAATGTCATTCAATTCTCACCTAAATGGATCTAAAGACTTACTAGAGGTGTTGGGAACAAAATTCATCAAAAAATACGGATGGAAAATCAAGTTATTCTTCATGATCGTATTTTTTACAGTTTTCGTGGGTTATAGACTACGAATTTTGTGATTTTTTGGAAACTCGGTGAAAAAAATAAAATGTCATTCAATTCTCGGGAAAATGGATCCAAAGGTATACTAGAGCTGTTGGGTATAAGATTCATGAAAAAATATGGATGGAAAAACAAGTTATTCGTTACAATCGTATTTTTTACAATTTTCGTGGGTTATAGCCTAGGAATTTTGTGATGTTTTCGAAACTCAGTGAAAAAAATAAAATGTCATTCAATTCTCGGGAAAATGGATCTAAAGTCATTCTAGAGTTGTTGGGAATAAGATTCATGAAAAAATATGGATGGAAAAACAATTTATTCTTTACAATCGTATTTTTTACAATTTTTGTGGGTTATAGCCTACGAATTTTGTGATTTTTTCGAAACTCAGTGAAAAAAATAAAATGTCATTAAATTGTTGCCTAAATGGATCTAACGACTTACTAGAGGTGTTGGGAACAAAATTTATCAAAAAATACGGATGGAAAAACAAGTTATTCTTCACGATCGTATTTTTTACAGTTTTCGTGGGTTATAGACTACGAATTTTGTGATTTTTTCGAAACTCGGTGAAAAAAATAAAATGTCATTCAATTATCGGGAAAATGGATCTAAAGGCATACTAGAGGTGTTGGGAATAAGATTCATGAAAAAATATAAATGGAAAAACAAGTTATTCTTTACAATCGTATTTTTTACAATTTTCGTGGGTTATAGCCTACGAATTTTGTGATTTTTTCGAAACTCGGTGAAAAAAATAAAATGTCATTCAATTCTCATCTAAATGGATCTAAAGACATACAAGAGGTGTTTGGAACAAAATTCATCAAAAAATACGGATGGAAAAACAAGTTATTCTTCACGATCGTATTTTTTACGGTTTTCGTGGGTTATAGACTACGAATTTTGTGATTTTTTCAAAACTCGGTGAAAAAAATAAAATGTCATTCAATTCTCACCTAAATGGATCAAAATACATACTGGAGGTGTTGGGAACAAAATTCATCAAAAAATACGGATGGAAAAACAAGTTATTCTTCACGATCGTATTTTTTACAGTTTTCGTGGGTTATATACTATGAATTTTGTGATTTTTTCGAAACATGGTGAAAAAAATAAATTGTCATTCAATTCTCACCTAAATGGATCTAAAGACTTACTAGAGGTGTTGGGAACAAAATTCATCAAAAAATACGGATGGAAAATCAAGTTATTCTTCATGATCGTATTTTTTACAGTTTTCGTGGGTTATAGACTACGAATTTTGTGAATTTTTGGAAACTCGGTGAAAAAAATAAAATGTCATTCAATTCTCGGGAAAATGGATCTAAAGGCATACTAGAGTTGTTGGGTATCAGATTCATGAAAAAATATGGATGGAAAAACAAGTTATTCCTTACAATCGTATTTTTTACAATTTTCGTGGGTTATAGCCTAGGAATTTTGTGATGTTTTCGAAACTCAGTGAAAAAAATAAAATGTCATTCAATTCTCGGGAAAATGGATCTAAAGTCATTCTAGAGTTGTTGGGAATAAGATTCATGAAAAAATATGGATGGAAAAACAATTTATTCTTTACAATCGTATTTTTTACAATTTTTGTGGGTCATAGCCTACGAATTTTGTGATTTTTTCGAAACTCAGTGAAAAAAATAAAATGTCATTAAATTGTTGCCTAAATGGATCTAACGACTTACTAGAGGTGTTGGGAACAAAATTTATCAAAAAATACGGATGGAAAAACAAGTTATTCTTCATGATCGTATTTTTTAAAGTTTTTTCGTGGGTTATAGACTATGAATTTTGTGATTTTTTCGAAACTCGGTGAAAAAAATAAAATGTCATTCAATTCTCACCTAAATGGATCTAAAGACATAGTAGAGGTGTTGGGAACAAAATACAACAAAAAATATGGATGGAAAAACATGTTATTCTTCACGATCGTATTTTTTACAGTTTTCGTGGGTTATAGACTACGAATTTTGTGATTTTTTCGAAACTCGGTGAAAAAAATAAAATGTCATTCAATTATCGGGAAAATGGATCTAAAGGCATACTAGAGGTGTTGGGAATAAGATTCATGAAAAAATATGGATGGAAAAACAAGTTATTCTTTACAATCGTATTTTTTACAATTTTTGTGGGTTATAGCCTACGAATTTTGTGATTTTTTCGAAACTCGGTGAAAAAAATAAAATGTCATTCAATTCTCATCTAAATGGATCTAAAGACATACAAGAGGTGTTTGGAACAAAATTCATCAAAAAATACGGATGGAAAAACAAGTTATTCTTCACGATCGTATTTTTTACGGTTTTCGTGGGTTATAGACTACGAATTTTGTGATTTTTTCAAAACTCGGTGAAAAAAATAAAATGTCATTCAATTCTCACCTAAATGGATCAAAATACATACTGGAGGTGTTGGGAACAAAATTCATCAAAAAATACGGATGGAAAAACAAGTTATTCTTCACGATCGTATTTTTTACAGTTTTCGTGGGTTATATACTATGAATTTTGTGATTTTTTCGAAACATGGTGAAAAAAATAAATTGTCATTCAATTCTCACCTAAATGGATCTAAAGACTTACTAGAGGTGTTGGGAACAAAATTCATCAAAAAATACGGATGGAAAATCAAGTTATTCTTCATGATCGTATTTTTTACAGTTTTCGTGGGTTATAGACTACGAATTTTGTGAATTTTTGGAAACTCGGTGAAAAAAATAAAATGTCATTCAATTCTCGGGAAAATGGATCTAAAGGCATACTAGAGTTGTTGGGTATCAGATTCATGAAAAAATATGGATGGAAAAACAAGTTATTCCTTACAATCGTATTTTTTACAATTTTCGTGGGTTATAGCCTAGGAATTTTGTGACGTTTTCGAAACTCAGTGAAAAAAATAAAATGTCATTCAATTCTCGGGAAAATGGATCTAAAGTCATTCTAGAGTTGTTGGGAATAAGATTCATGAAAAAATATGGATGGAAAAACAATTTATTCTTTACAATCGTATTTTTTACAATTTTTGTGGGTCATAGCCTACGAATTTTGTGATTTTTTCGAAACTCAGTGAAAAAAATAAAATGTCATTAAATTGTTGCCTAAATGGATCTAACGACTTACTAGAGGTGTTGGGAACAAAATTTATCAAAAAATACGGATGGAAAAACAAGTTATTCTTCATGATCGTATTTTTTAAAGTTTTTTCGTGGGTTATAGACTATGAATTTTGTGATTTTTTCGAAACTCGGTGAAAAAAATAAAATGTCATTCAATTCTCACCTAAATGGTTCTAAAGACATAGTAGAGGTGTTGGGAACAAAATACAACAAAAAATATGGATGGAAAAACATGTTATTCTTCACGATCGTATTTTTTACAGTTTTCGTGGGTTATAGACTACGAATTTTGTGATTTTTTCGAAACTCGGTGAAAAAAATAAAATTTCATTCAATTCTCGGGAAAATGGATCTAAAGGCATACTAGAGGTGTTGGGAATAAGATTCATGAAAAAATATGGATGGAAAAACAAGTTATTCTTCACATTCGTATTTTTTACAATTTTCGTGGGTTATAGCCTACGAATTTTGTGATTTTTTCGAAACTCGGTGAAAAAAATAAAATGTCATTCAATTCTCATCTAAATGGATCTAAAGACATACTAGAGGTGTTTGGAACAAAATTCATCAAAAAATACGGATGGAAAAACAAGTTATTCTTCACGATCGTATTTTTTACAGTTTTCGTGGGTTATATGACTACGAATTTTGTGATTTTTTCTAAACTCGGTGAAAAAAATAAAATGTCATTCAATTCTCACCTAAATGGATCAAAAGACATACTGGAGGTGTTGGGAACAAAATTCATCAAAAAATACTGATGGAAAAACAAGTTATTCTTCACGATCGTATTTTTTACAGTTTTCGTGGGTTATAGACTACGAATTTTGTGATTTTTTCAAAACTCGGTGAAAAAAATAAAATGTCATTCAATTCTCACCTAAATGGATCAAAATACATACTGGAGGTGTTGGGAACAAAATTCATCAAAAAATACGGATGAAAAAACAAGTTATTCTTCACGATCGTATTTTTTACAGTTTTCGTGGGTTATATACTATGAATTTTGTGATTTTTTCGAAACATGGTGAAAAAAATAAAATGTCATTCAATTCTCACCTAAATGGATCTAAAGACTTACTAGAGGTGTTGGGAACAAAATTCATCAAAAAATACGGATGGAAAATCAAGTTATTCTTCATGATCGTATTTTTTACAGTTTTCGTGGGTTATAGACTACGAATTTTGTGATTTTTTGGAAACTCGGTGAAAAAAATAAAATGTCATTCAATTCTCGGGAAAATGGATCCAAAGGTATACTAGAGCTGTTGGGTATAAGATTCATGAAAAAATATGGATGGAAAAACAAGTTATTCGTTACAATCGTATTTTTTACAATTTTCGTGGGTTATAGCCTAGGAATTTTGTGATGTTTTCGAAACTCAGTGAAAAAAATAAAATGTCATTCAATTCTCGGGAAAATGGATCTAAAGTCATTCTAGAGTTGTTGGGAATAAGATTCATGAAAAAATATGGATGGAAAAACAATTTATTCTTTACAATCGTATTTTTTACAATTTTTGTGGGTTATAGCCTACGAATTTTGTGATTTTTTCGAAACTCAGTGAAAAAAATAAAATGTCATTAAATTGTTGCCTAAATGGATCTAACGACTTACTAGAGGTGTTGGGAACAAAATTTATCAAAAAATACGGATGGAAAAACAAGTTATTCTTCACGATCGTATTTTTTACAGTTTTCGTGGGTTATAGACTACGAATTTTGTGATTTTTTCGAAACTCGGTGAAAAAAATAAAATGTCATTCAATTATCGGGAAAATGGATCTAAAGGCATACTAGAGGTGTTGGGAATAAGATTCATGAAAAAATATAAATGGAAAAACAAGTTATTCTTTACAATCGTATTTTTTACAATTTTCGTGGGTTATAGCCTACGAATTTTGTGATTTTTTCGAAACTCGGTGAAAAAAATAAAATGTCATTCAATTCTCATCTAAATGGATCTAAAGACATACAAGAGGTGTTTGGAACAAAATTCATCAAAAAATACGGATGGAAAAACAAGTTATTCTTCACGATCGTATTTTTTACGGTTTTCGTGGGTTATAGACTACGAATTTTGTGATTTTTTCAAAACTCGGTGAAAAAAATAAAATGTCATTCAATTCTCACCTAAATGGATCAAAATACATACTGGAGGTGTTGGGAACAAAATTCATCAAAAAATACGGATGGAAAAACAAGTTATTCTTCACGATCGTATTTTTTACAGTTTTCGTGGGTTATATACTATGAATTTTGTGATTTTTTCGAAACATGGTGAAAAAAATAAATTGTCATTCAATTCTCACCTAAATGGATCTAAAGACTTACTAGAGGTGTTGGGAACAAAATTCATCAAAAAATACGGATGGAAAATCAAGTTATTCTTCATGATCGTATTTTTTACAGTTTTCGTGGGTTATAGACTACGAATTTTGTGAATTTTTGGAAACTCGGTGAAAAAAATAAAATGTCATTCAATTCTCGGGAAAATGGATCTAAAGGCATACTAGAGTTGTTGGGTATCAGATTCATGAAAAAATATGGATGGAAAAACAAGTTATTCCTTACAATCGTATTTTTTACAATTTTCGTGGGTTATAGCCTAGGAATTTTGTGATGTTTTCGAAACTCAGTGAAAAAAATAAAATGTCATTCAATTCTCGGGAAAATGGATCTAAAGTCATTCTAGAGTTGTTGGGAATAAGATTCATGAAAAAATATGGATGGAAAAACAATTTATTCTTTACAATCGTATTTTTTACAATTTTTGTGGGTCATAGCCTACGAATTTTGTGATTTTTTCGAAACTCAGTGAAAAAAATAAAATGTCATTAAATTGTTGCCTAAATGGATCTAACGACTTACTAGAGGTGTTGGGAACAAAATTTATCAAAAAATACGGATGGAAAAACAAGTTATTCTTCATGATCGTATTTTTTAAAGTTTTTTCGTGGGTTATAGACTATGAATTTTGTGATTTTTTCGAAACTCGGTGAAAAAAATAAAATGTCATTCAATTCTCACCTAAATGGATCTAAAGACATAGTAGAGGTGTTGGGAACAAAATACAACAAAAAATATGGATGGAAAAACATGTTATTCTTCACGATCGTATTTTTTACAGTTTTCGTGGGTTATAGACTACGAATTTTGTGATTTTTTCGAAACTCGGTGAAAAAAATAAAATGTCATTCAATTATCGGGAAAATGGATCTAAAGGCATACTAGAGGTGTTGGGAATAAGATTCATGAAAAAATATGGATGGAAAAACAAGTTATTCTTTACAATCGTATTTTTTACAATTTTCGTGGGTTATAGCCTACGAATTTTGTGATTTTTTCGAAACTCGGTGAAAAAAATAAAATGTCATTCAATTCTCATCTAAATGGATCTAAAGACATACAAGAGGTGTTTGGAACAAAATTCATCAAAAAATACGGATGGAAAAACAAGTTATTCTTCACGATCGTATTTTTTACGGTTTTCGTGGGTTATAGACTACGAATTTTGTGATTTTTTCAAAACTCGGTGAAAAAAATAAAATGTCATTCAATTCTCACCTAAATGGATCAAAATACATACTGGAGGTGTTGGGAACAAAATTCATCAAAAAATACGGATGGAAAAACAAGTTATTCTTCACGATCGTATTTTTTACAGTTTTCGTGGGTTATATACTATGAATTTTGTGATTTTTTCGAAACATGGTGAAAAAAATAAATTGTCATTCAATTCTCACCTAAATGGATCTAAAGACTTACTAGAGGTGTTGGGAACAAAATTCATCAAAAAATACGGATGGAAAATCAAGTTATTCTTCATGATCGTATTTTTTACAGTTTTCGTGGGTTATAGACTACGAATTTTGTGAATTTTTGGAAACTCGGTGAAAAAAATAAAATGTCATTCAATTCTCGGGAAAATGGATCTAAAGGCATACTAGAGTTGTTGGGTATCAGATTCATGAAAAAATATGGATGGAAAAACAAGTTATTCCTTACAATCGTATTTTTTACAATTTTCGTGGGTTATAGCCTAGGAATTTTGTGATGTTTTCGAAACTCAGTGAAAAAAATAAAATGTCATTCAATTCTCGGGAAAATGGATCTAAAGTCATTCTAGAGTTGTTGGGAATAAGATTCATGAAAAAATATGGATGGAAAAACAATTTATTCTTTACAATCGTATTTTTTACAATTTTTGTGGGTCATAGCCTACGAATTTTGTGATTTTTTCGAAACTCAGTGAAAAAAATAAAATGTCATTAAATTGTTGCCTAAATGGATCTAACGACTTACTAGAGGTGTTGGGAACAAAATTTATCAAAAAATACGGATGGAAAAACAAGTTATTCTTCATGATCGTATTTTTTAAAGTTTTTTCGTGGGTTATAGACTATGAATTTTGTGATTTTTTCGAAACTCGGTGAAAAAAATAAAATGTCATTCAATTCTCACCTAAATGGATCTAAAGACATAGTAGAGGTGTTGGGAACAAAATACAACAAAAAATATGGATGGAAAAACATGTTATTCTTCACGATCGTATTTTTTACAGTTTTCGTGGGTTATAGACTACGAATTTTGTGATTTTTTCGAAACTCGGTGAAAAAAATAAAATTTCATTCAATTCTCGGGAAAATGGATCTAAAGGCATACTAGAGGTGTTGGGAATAAGATTCATGAAAAAATATGGATGGAAAAACAAGTTATTCTTCACATTCGTATTTTTTACAATTTTCGTGGGTTATAGCCTACGAATTTTGTGATTTTTTCGAAACTCGGTGAAAAAAATAAAATGTCATTCAATTCTCATCTAAATGGATCTAAAGACATACTAGAGGTGTTTGGAACAAAATTCATCAAAAAATACGGATGGAAAAACAAGTTATTCTTCACGATCGTATTTTTTACAGTTTTCGTGGGTTATATGACTACGAATTTTGTGATTTTTTCTAAACTCGGTGAAAAAAATAAAATGTCATTCAATTCTCACCTAAATGGATCAAAAGACATACTGGAGGTGTTGGGAACAAAATTCATCAAAAAATACTGATGGAAAAACAAGTTATTCTTCACGATCGTATTTTTTACAGTTTTCGTGGGTTATATACTATGAATTTTGTGATTTTTTCGAAACTTGGTGAAAAAAATAAAATGTCATTCAATTCTCACCTAAATGGATCTAAAGACTTACTAGAGGTGTTGGGAACAAAATTCATCAAAAAATACGGATGGAAAATCAAGTTATTCTTCATGATCGTATTTTTTACAGTTTTCGTGGGTTATAGACTACGAATTTTGTGATTTTTTGGAAACTCGGTGAAAAAAATAAAATGTCATTCAATTCTCGGGAAAATGGATCTAAAGTCATACTAGAGTTGTTGGGTATAAGATTCATGAAAAAATATGGATGGAAAAACAAGTTATTCCTTACAATCGTATTTTTTACAATTTTCGTGGGTTATAGCCTAGGAATTTTGTGATGTTTTCGAAACTCAGTGAAAAAAATAAAATGTCATTCAATTCGGGGAAAATGGATCTAAAGGCATACTAGAGGTGTTGGGAATAAGATTCATTAAAAAATATGGATGGAAAAACTAGTTATTCTTTACAATCGTATTTTTTACAATTTTTGTGGGTTATAGCCTACGAATTTTGTGATTTTTTCGAAACTCGGTGAAAAAAATAAAATGTCATTCAATTCTCACCTAAATGGATCTAAAGACATACTAGAGGTGTTGGGAACAAAATTCATCAAAAAATACGGATGGAAAAACAAGTTATTCTTCATGATCGTATTTTTTACAGTTTTTTCGTGGGTTATAGACTATGAATTTTGTGATTTTTTCGAAACTCGGTGAAAAAAATAAAATGTCATTCAATTCTCACCTAAATGGATCTAAAGACATAGTAGAGGTGTTGGGAACAAAATACAACAAAAAATATGGATGGAAAAACATGTTATTCTTCACGATCGTATTTTTTACAGTTTTCGTGGGTTATAGACTACGAATTTTGTGATTTTTTCGAAACTCGGTGAAAAAAATAAAATTTCATTCAATTCTCGGGAAAATGGATCTAAAGGCATACTAGAGGTGTTGGGAATAAGATTCATGAAAAAATATGGATGGAAAAACAAGTTATTCTTCACATTCGTATTTTTTACAATTTTCGTGGGTTATAGCCTACGAATTTTGTGATTTTTTCGAAACTCGGTGAAAAAAATAAAATGTCATTCAATTCTCATCTAAATGGATCTAAAGACATACTAGAGGTGTTTGGAACAAAATTCATCAAAAAATACGGATGGAAAAACAAGTTATTCTTCACGATCGTATTTTTTACAGTTTTCGTGGGTTATAGACTACGAATTTTGTGATTTTTTCTAAACTCGGTGAAAAAAATAAAATGTCATTCAATTCTCACCTAAATGGATCAAAAGACATACTGGAGGTGTTGGGAACAAAATTCATCAAAAAATACTGATGGAAAAACAAGTTATTCTTCACGATCGTATTTTTTACAGTTTTCGTGGGTTATGTACTATGAATTTTGTGATTTTTTCGAAACTTGGTGAAAAAAATAAAATGTCATTCAATTCTCACCTAAATGGATCTAAAGACTTACTAGAGGTGTTGGGAACAAAATTCATCAAAAAATACGGATGGAAAATCAAGTTATTCTTCATGATCGTATTTTTTACAGTTTTCGTGGGTTATAGACTTCGAATTTTGTGATTTTTTGGAAACTCGGTGAAAAAAATAAAATGTCATTCAATTCTCGGGAAAATGGATCTAAAGTCATACTAGAGTTGTTGGGTATAAGATTCATGAAAAAATATGGATGGAAAAACAAGTTATTCCTTACAATCGTATTTTTTACAATTTTCGTGGGTTATAGCCTAGGAATTTTGTGATGTTTTCGAAACTCAGTGAAAAAAATAAAATGTCATTCAATTCGGGGAAAATGGATCTAAAGGCATACTAGAGGTGTTCGGAATAAGATTCATTAAAAAATATGGATGGAAAAACTAGTTATTCTTTACAATCGTATTTTTTACAATTTTCGTGGGTTATAGCCTACGAATTTTGTGATTTTTTCGAAACTCGGTGAAAAAAATAAAATGTCATTCAATTCTCACCTAAATGGATCTAAAGACATAGTAGAGGTGTTGGGAACAAAATACAACAAAAAATATGGATGGAAAAACATGTTATTCTTCACGATCGTATTTTTTACAGTTTTCGTGGGTTATAGACTACGAATTTTGTGATTTTTTCGAAACTCGGTGAAAAAAATAAAATGTCATTCAATTATCGGGAAAATGGATCTAAAGGCATACTAGAGGTGTTGGGAATAAGATTCATGAAAAAATATAAATGGAAAAACAAGTTATTCTTTACAATCGTATTTTTTACAATTTTCGTGGGTTATAGCCTACGAATTTTGTGATTTTTTCGAAACTCGGTGAAAAAAATAAAATGTCATTAAATTGTTGCCTAAATGGCTCTAAAGACATACTAGAGGTGTTGGGAACAAGATTCATCAAAAAATAAGGATGGAAAAACAAGTTATTCTTTACGATCGTATTTTTTACAATTTTTGTGGGTTATAGACAACGAATTTTTGTGATTTTTTCGAAACTCGGTGAAAAAATTAAAATGTCATTGAATTCTCGGGAAAATGGATCTAAAGGCATACTAGAGGTGTTGGGAATAAGATTCATGAAAAAATATAAATGGAAAAACAAGTTATTCTTCACAATCGTATTTTTTACAGTTTTCGTGGGTTATAGACTACAAATTTTGTGATTTTTTCGAAACTCGGTGAAAAATATAAAATGTCATTCAATTCTCACCTAAATGGATCTAAAGACATAGTAGAGGTGTTGGGAACAAAATACAACAAAAAATATGGATGGAAAAACATGTTATTCTTCACGATCGTATTTTTTACAGTTTTCGTGGGTTATAGACTACGAATTTTGTGATTTTTTCGAAACTCGGTTAAAAAAATAAAATGTCATTCAATTATCGGGAAAATGGATCTAAAGGCATACTAGAGGTGTTGGGAATAAGATTCATGAAAAAATATAAATGGAAAAACAAGTTATTCTTTACAATCGTATTTTTTACAATTTTCGTGGGTTATAGCCTACGAATTTTGTGATTTTTTCGAAATTCGGTGAAAAAAATAAAATGTCATTCAATTCTCATCTAAATGGATCTAAAGACATACAAGAGGTGTTTGGAACAAAATTCATCAAAAAATACGGAAGGAAAAACAAGTTATTCTTCACGATCGTATTTTTTACAGTTTTCGTGGGTTATAGACTACGAATTTTGTGATTTTTTCAAAACTCGGTGAAAAAAATAAAATGTCATTCAATTCTCACCTAAATGGATCAAAATACATACTGGAGGTGTTGGGAACAAAATTCATCAAAAAATACGGATGGAAAATCAAGTTATTCTTCATGATCGTATTTTTTACAGTTTTCGTGGGTTATAAACTACGAATTTTGTGATTTTTTCGAAACTCGGTGAAAAAAATAAAATGTCATTCAATTCTCGGGAAAATGGATCTAAAGGCATACTAGAGTTGTTGGGAATAAGATTCATGAAAAAATATAAATGGAAAAACAAGTTATTCTTTACAATCGTATTTTTTACAATTTTCGTGGGTTATAGCCGACGAATTTTGTGATTTTTTCGAAACTCGGTGAAAAAAATAAAATGTCATTCAATTCTCATCTAAATGGATCTAAAGACATACTAGAGGTGTTTGGAACAAAATTCATCAAAAAATACGGATGGAAAAACAAGTTATTCTTCACGATCGTATTTTTTACAGTTTTCGTGGGTTATAGACTACGAATTTTGTGATTTTTTCAAAACTCGGTGAAAAAAATAAAATGTCATTCAATTCTCACCTAAATGGATCAAAATACATACTGGATGTGTTGGGAACAAAATTCATCAAAAAATACGGATGGAAAAACAAGTTATTCTTCACGATCGTATTTTTTACAGTTTTCGTGGGTTATATACTATGAATTTTGTGATTTTTTCGAAACATGGTGAAAAAAATAAAATGTCATTCAATTCTCACCTAAATGGATCTAAAGACTTACTAGAGGTGTTGGGAACAAAATTCATCAAAAAATACGGATGGAAAATCAAGTTATTCTTCATGATCGTATTTTTTACAGTTTTCGTGGGTTATAGACTACGAATTTTGTGATTTTTTGGAAACTCGGTGAAAAAAATAAAATGTCATTCAATTCTCGGGAAAATGGATCTAAAGGCATACTAGAGTTGTTGGGTATAAGATTCATGAAAAAATATGGATGGAAAAACAAGTTATTCCTTACAATCGTATTTTTTACAATTTTCGTGGGTTATAGCCTAGGAATTTTGTGATGTTTTCGAAACTCAGTGAAACAAATAAAATGTCATTCAATTCTCGGGAAAATGGATCTAAAGTCATTCTAGAGTTGTTGGGAATAAGATTCATGAAAAAATATGGATGGAAAAACAATTTATTCTTTACAATCGTATTTTTTACAATTTTTGTGGGTTATAGCCTACGAATTTTGTGATTTTTTCGAAACTCAGTGAAAAAAATAAAATGTCATTAAATTGTTGCCTAAATGGATCTAACGACTTACTAGAGGTGTTGGGAACAAAATTTATCAAAAAATACGGATGGAAAAACAAGTTATTCTTCACGATCGTATTTTTTACAGTTTTCGTGGGTTATAGACTACGAATTTTGTGATTTTTTCGAAACTCGGTGAAAAAAATAAAATGTCATTCAATTATCGGGAAAATGGATCTAAAGGCATACTAGAGGTGTTGGGAATAAGATTCATGAAAAAATATAAATGGAAAAACAAGTTATTCTTTACAATCGTATTTTTTACAATTTTCGTGGGTTATAGCCTACGAATTTTGTGATTTTTTCGAAACTCGGTGAAAAAAATAAAATGTCATTAAATTGTCGCCTAAATGGCTCTAAAGACATACTAGAGGTGTTGGGAACAAGATTCATCAAAAAATAAGGATGGAAAAACAAGTTATTCTTTACGATCGTATTTTTTACAATTTTTGTGGGTTATAGACAACGAATTTTTGTGATTTTTTCGAAACTCGGTGAAAAAATTAAAATGTCATTGAATTCTCGGGAAAATGGATCTAAAGGCATACTAGAGGTGTTGGGAATAAGATTCATGAAAAAATATAAATGGAAAAACAAGTTATTCTTTACAATCGTATTTTTTACAATTTTCGTGGGTTATAGCCTACGAATTTTGTGATCTTTTCGAAACTCGGTGAAAAAAATAAAATGTCATTCAATTCTCATCTAAATGGATCTAAAGACATACAAGACGTGTTTGGAACAAAATTCATCAAAAAATACGGATGGAAAAACAAGTTATTCTTCACGATCGTATTTTTTACAGTTTTCGTGGGTTATAGACTACGAATTTTATGATTTTTTCGTAACTCGGTGAAAAAAATACAATGTCGTTAAATTGTCGCCTAAATGGCTTTAAAGACATACTAGAGGTGTTGGGAACAAGATTCATAAAAAAAAATACGGATGGAAAAACAAGTTATTCTTTACGATCGTATTTTTTACAATTTTCGTGGGTTACAGACTACGAATTTTGTGATTTTTTCGAAACTCGGTGAAAAAAATAAAATGTCATTCAATTCTCGGGAAAATGGATCTAAAGGCATACTAGAGGTGTTGGGAATAAGATTCATGAAAAAATATAAATGGAAAAACAAGTTATTCTTTACAATCGTATTTTTTACAATTTTCGTGGGTTATAGCCTACGAATTTTGTGATTTTTTCGAAACTCGGTGAAAAAAATAAAATGTCATTCAATTCTCATCTAAATGGATCTAAAGACATACAAGAGGTGTTTGGAACAAAATTCATCAAAAAATACGGATGGAAAAACAAGTTATTCTTCACGATCGTATTTTTTACAGTTTTCGTGGGTTATAGACTACGAATTTTGTGATTTTTTCAAAACTCGGTGAAAAAAATAAAATGTCATTCAATTCTCACCTAAATGGATCAAAATACATACTGGAGGTGTTGGGAACAAAATTCATCAAAAAATACGGATGGAAAATCAAGTTATTCTTCATGATCGTATTTTTTACAGTTTTCGTGGGTTATAAACTACGAATTTTGTGATTTTTTCGAAACTCGGTGAAAAAAATAAAATGTCATTCAATTCTCGGGAAAATGGATCTAAAGGCATACTAGAGTTGTTGGGAATAAGATTCATGAAAAAATATAAATGGAAAAACAAGTTATTCTTTACAATCGTATTTTTTACAATTTTCGTGGGTTATAGCCTAGGAATTTTGTGATGTTTTCGAAACTCAGTGAAACAAATAAAATGTCATTCAATTCTCGGGAAAATGGATCTAAAGTCATTCTAGAGTTGTTGGGAATAAGATTCATGAAAAAAATATGGATGGAAAAACAATTTATTCTTTACAATCGTATTTTTTACAATTTTTGTGGGTTATAGCCTACGAATTTTGTGATTTTTTCGAAACTCAGTGAAAAAAATAAAATGTCATTAAATTGTTGCCTAAATGGATCTAACGACTTACTAGAGGTGTTGGGAACAAAATTTATCAAAAAATACGGATGGAAAAACAAGTTATTCTTCACGATCGTATTTTTTACAGTTTTCGTGGGTTATAGACTACGAATTTTGTGATTTTTTCGAAACTCGGTGAAAAAAATAAAATGTCATTCAATTATCGGGAAAATGGATCTAAAGGCATACTAGAGGTGTTGGGAATAAGATTCATGAAAAAATATAAATGGAAAAACAAGTTATTCTTTACAATCGTATTTTTTACAATTTTCGTGGGTTATAGCCTACGAATTTTGTGATTTTTTCGAAACTCGGTGAAAAAAATAAAATGTCATTAAATTGTCGCCTAAATGGCTCTAAAGACATACTAGAGGTGTTGGGAACAAGATTCATCAAAAAATAAGGATGGAAAAACAAGTTATTCTTTACGATCGTATTTTTACAATTTTTGTGGGTTATAGACAACGAATTTTTGTGATTTTTTCGAAACTCGGTGAAAAAATTAAAATGTCATTGAATTCTCGGGAAAATGGATCTAAAGGCATACTAGAGGTGTTGGGAATAAGATTCATGAAAAAATATAAATGGAAAAACAAGTTATTCTTTACAATCGTATTTTTTACAATTTTCGTGGGTTATAGCCTACGAATTTTGTGATCTTTTCGAAACTCGGTGAAAAAAATAAAATGTCATTCAATTCTCATCTAAATGGATCTAAAGACATACAAGACGTGTTTGGAACAAAATTCATCAAAAAATACGGATGGAAAAACAAGTTATTCTTCACGATCGTATTTTTTACAGTTTTCGTGGGTTATAGACTACGAATTTTATGATTTTTTCGTAACTCGGTGAAAAAAATACAATGTCGTTAAATTGTCGCCTAAATGGCTTTAAAGACATACTAGAGGTGTTGGGAACAAGATTCATAAAAAAAAATACGGATGGAAAAACAAGTTATTCTTTACGATCGTATTTTTTACAATTTTCGTGGGTTACAGACTACGAATTTTGTGATTTTTTCGAAACTCGGTGAAAAAAATAAAATGTCATTCAATTCTCGGGAAAATGGATCTAAAGGCATACTAGAGGTGTTGGGAATAAGATTCATGAAAAAATATAAATGGAAAAACAAGTTATTCTTTACAATCGTATTTTTTACAATTTTCGTGGGTTATAGCCTACGAATTTTGTGATTTTTTCGAAACTCGGTGAAAAAAATAAAATGTCATTCAATTCTCATCTAAATGGATCTAAAGACATACAAGAGGTGTTTGGAACAAAATTCATCAAAAAATACGGATGGAAAAACAAGTTATTCTTCACGATCGTATTTTTTACAGTTTTCGTGGGTTATAGACTACGAATTTTGTGATTTTTTCAAAACTCGGTGAAAAAAATAAAATGTCATTCAATTCTCACCTAAATGGATCAAAATACATACTGGAGGTGTTGGGAACAAAATTCATCAAAAAATACGGATGGAAAATCAAGTTATTCTTCATGATCGTATTTTTTACAGTTTTCGTGGGTTATAAACTACGAATTTTGTGATTTTTTCGAAACTCGGTGAAAAAAATAAAATGTCATTCAATTCTCGGGAAAATGGATCTAAAGGCATACTAGAGTTGTTGGGAATAAGATTCATGAAAAAATATAAATGGAAAAACAAGTTATTCTTTACAATCGTATTTTTTACAATTTTCGTGGGTTATAGCCGACGAATTTTGTGATTTTTTCGAAACTCGGTGAAAAAAATAAAATGTCATTCAATTCTCATCTAAATGGATCTAAAGACATACTAGAGGTGTTTGGAACAAAATTCATCAAAAAATACGGATGGAAAAACAAGTTATTCTTCACGATCGTATTTTTTACAGTTTTCGTGGGTTATAGACTACGAATTTTGTGATTTTTTCAAAACTCGGTGAAAAAAATAAAATGTCATTCAATTCTCACCTAAATGGATCAAAATACATACTGGATGTGTTGGGAACAAAATTCATCAAAAAATACGGATGGAAAAACAAGTTATTCTTCACGATCGTATTTTTTACAGTTTTCGTGGGTTATATACTATGAATTTTGTGATTTTTTCGAAACATGGTGAAAAAAATAAAATGTCATTCAATTCTCACCTAAATGGATCTAAAGACTTACTAGAGGTGTTGGGAACAAAATTCATCAAAAAATACGGATGGAAAATCAAGTTATTCTTCATGATCGTATTTTTTACAGTTTTCGTGGGTTATAGACTACGAATTTTGTGATTTTTTGGAAACTCGGTGAAAAAAATAAAATGTCATTCAATTCTCGGGAAAATGGATCTAAAGGCATACTAGAGTTGTTGGGTATAAGATTCATGAAAAAATATGGATGGAAAAACAAGTTATTCCTTACAATCGTATTTTTTACAATTTTCGTGGGTTATAGCCTAGGAATTTTGTGATGTTTTCGAAACTCAGTGAAACAAATAAAATGTCATTCAATTCTCGGGAAAATGGATCTAAAGTCATTCTAGAGTTGTTGGGAATAAGATTCATGAAAAAATATGGATGGAAAAACAATTTATTCTTTACAATCGTATTTTTTACAATTTTTGTGGGTTATAGCCTACGAATTTTGTGATTTTTTCGAAACTCAGTGAAAAAAATAAAATGTCATTAAATTGTTGCCTAAATGGATCTAACGACTTACTAGAGGTGTTGGGAACAAAATTTATCAAAAAATACGGATGGAAAAACAAGTTATTCTTCACGATCGTATTTTTTACAGTTTTCGTGGGTTATAGACTACGAATTTTGTGATTTTTTCGAAACTCGGTGAAAAAAATAAAATGTCATTCAATTATCGGGAAAATGGATCTAAAGGCATACTAGAGGTGTTGGGAATAAGATTCATGAAAAAATATAAATGGAAAAACAAGTTATTCTTTACAATCGTATTTTTTACAATTTTCGTGGGTTATAGCCTACGAATTTTGTGATTTTTTCGAAACTCGGTGAAAAAAATAAAATGTCATTAAATTGTCGCCTAAATGGCTCTAAAGACATACTAGAGGTGTTGGGAACAAGATTCATCAAAAAATAAGGATGGAAAAACAAGTTATTCTTTACGATCGTATTTTTTACAATTTTTGTGGGTTATAGACAACGAATTTTTGTGATTTTTTCGAAACTCGGTGAAAAAATTAAAATGTCATTGAATTCTCGGGAAAATGGATCTAAAGGCATACTAGAGGTGTTGGGAATAAGATTCATGAAAAAATATAAATGGAAAAACAAGTTATTCTTTACAATCGTATTTTTTACAATTTTCGTGGGTTATAGCCTACGAATTTTGTGATCTTTTCGAAACTCGGTGAAAAAAATAAAATGTCATTCAATTCTCATCTAAATGGATCTAAAGACATACAAGACGTGTTTGGAACAAAATTCATCAAAAAATACGGATGGAAAAACAAGTTATTCTTCACGATCGTATTTTTTACAGTTTTCGTGGGTTATAGACTACGAATTTTATGATTTTTTCGTAACTCGGTGAAAAAAATACAATGTCGTTAAATTGTCGCCTAAATGGCTTTAAAGACATACTAGAGGTGTTGGGAACAAGATTCATAAAAAAAAATACGGATGGAAAAACAAGTTATTCTTTACGATCGTATTTTTTACAATTTTCGTGGGTTACAGACTACGAATTTTGTGATTTTTTCGAAACTCGGTGAAAAAAATAAAATGTCATTCAATTCTCGGGAAAATGGATCTAAAGGCATACTAGAGGTGTTGGGAATAAGATTCATGAAAAAATATAAATGGAAAAACAAGTTATTCTTTACAATCGTATTTTTTACAATTTTCGTGGGTTATAGCCTACGAATTTTGTGATTTTTTCGAAACTCGGTGAAAAAAATAAAATGTCATTCAATTCTCATCTAAATGGATCTAAAGACATACAAGAGGTGTTTGGAACAAAATTCATCAAAAAATACGGATGGAAAAACAAGTTATTCTTCACGATCGTATTTTTTACAGTTTTCGTGGGTTATAGACTACGAATTTTGTGATTTTTTCAAAACTCGGTGAAAAAAATAAAATGTCATTCAATTCTCACCTAAATGGATCAAAATACATACTGGAGGTGTTGGGAACAAAATTCATCAAAAAATACGGATGGAAAATCAAGTTATTCTTCATGATCGTATTTTTTACAGTTTTCGTGGGTTATAAACTACGAATTTTGTGATTTTTTCGAAACTCGGTGAAAAAAATAAAATGTCATTCAATTCTCGGGAAAATGGATCTAAAGGCATACTAGAGTTGTTGGGAATAAGATTCATGAAAAAATATAAATGGAAAAACAAGTTATTCTTTACAATCGTATTTTTTACAATTTTCGTGGGTTATAGCCGACGAATTTTGTGATTTTTTCGAAACTCGGTGAAAAAAATAAAATGTCATTCAATTCTCATCTAAATGGATCTAAAGACATACTAGAGGTGTTTGGAACAAAATTCATCAAAAAATACGGATGGAAAAACAAGTTATTCTTCACGATCGTATTTTTTACAGTTTTCGTGGGTTATAGACTACGAATTTTGTGATTTTTTCAAAACTCGGTGAAAAAAATAAAATGTCATTCAATTCTCACCTAAATGGATCAAAATACATACTGGATGTGTTGGGAACAAAATTCATCAAAAAATACGGATGGAAAAACAAGTTATTCTTCACGATCGTATTTTTTACAGTTTTCGTGGGTTATATACTATGAATTTTGTGATTTTTTCGAAACATGGTGAAAAAAATAAAATGTCATTCAATTCTCACCTAAATGGATCTAAAGACTTACTAGAGGTGTTGGGAACAAAATTCATCAAAAAATACGGATGGAAAATCAAGTTATTCTTCATGATCGTATTTTTTACAGTTTTCGTGGGTTATAGACTACGAATTTTGTGATTTTTTGGAAACTCGGTGAAAAAAATAAAATGTCATTCAATTCTCGGGAAAATGGATCTAAAGGCATACTAGAGTTGTTGGGTATAAGATTCATGAAAAAATATGGATGGAAAAACAAGTTATTCCTTACAATCGTATTTTTTACAATTTTCGTGGGTTATAGCCTAGGAATTTTGTGATGTTTTCGAAACTCAGTGAAACAAATAAAATGTCATTCAATTCTCGGGAAAATGGATCTAAAGTCATTCTAGAGTTGTTGGGAATAAGATTCATGAAAAAATATGGATGGAAAAACAATTTATTCTTTACAATCGTATTTTTTACAATTTTTGTGGGTTATAGCCTACGAATTTTGTGATTTTTTCGAAACTCAGTGAAAAAAATAAAATGTCATTAAATTGTTGCCTAAATGGATCTAACGACTTACTAGAGGTGTTGGGAACAAAATTTATCAAAAAATACGGATGGAAAAACAAGTTATTCTTCACGATCGTATTTTTTACAGTTTTCGTGGGTTATAGACTACGAATTTTGTGATTTTTTCGAAACTCGGTGAAAAAAATAAAATGTCATTCAATTATCGGGAAAATGGATCTAAAGGCATACTAGAGGTGTTGGGAATAAGATTCATGAAAAAATATAAATGGAAAAACAAGTTATTCTTTACAATCGTATTTTTTACAATTTTCGTGGGTTATAGCCTACGAATTTTGTGATTTTTTCGAAACTCGGTGAAAAAAATAAAATGTCATTAAATTGTCGCCTAAATGGCTCTAAAGACATACTAGAGGTGTTGGGAACAAGATTCATCAAAAAATAAGGATGGAAAAACAAGTTATTCTTTACGATCGTATTTTTTACAATTTTTGTGGGTTATAGACAACGAATTTTTGTGATTTTTTCGAAACTCGGTGAAAAAATTAAAATGTCATTGAATTCTCGGGAAAATGGATCTAAAGGCATACTAGAGGTGTTGGGAATAAGATTCATGAAAAAATATAAATGGAAAAACAAGTTATTCTTTACAATCGTATTTTTTACAATTTTCGTGGGTTATAGCCTACGAATTTTGTGATCTTTTCGAAACTCGGTGAAAAAAATAAAATGTCATTCAATTCTCATCTAAATGGATCTAAAGACATACAAGACGTGTTTGGAACAAAATTCATCAAAAAATACGGATGGAAAAACAAGTTATTCTTCACGATCGTATTTTTTACAGTTTTCGTGGGTTATAGACTACGAATTTTATGATTTTTTCGTAACTCGGTGAAAAAAATACAATGTCGTTAAATTGTCGCCTAAATGGCTTTAAAGACATACTAGAGGTGTTGGGAACAAGATTCATAAAAAAAAATACGGATGGAAAAACAAGTTATTCTTTACGATCGTATTTTTTACAATTTTCGTGGGTTACAGACTACGAATTTTGTGATTTTTTCGAAACTCGGTGAAAAAAATAAAATGTCATTCAATTCTCGGGAAAATGGATCTAAAGGCATACTAGAGGTGTTGGGAATAAGATTCATGAAAAAATATAAATGGAAAAACAAGTTATTCTTTACAATCGTATTTTTTACAATTTTCGTGGGTTATAGCCTACGAATTTTGTGATTTTTTCGAAACTCGGTGAAAAAAATAAAATGTCATTCAATTCTCATCTAAATGGATCTAAAGACATACAAGAGGTGTTTGGAACAAAATTCATCAAAAAATACGGATGGAAAAACAAGTTATTCTTCACGATCGTATTTTTTACAGTTTTCGTGGGTTATAGACTACGAATTTTGTGATTTTTTCAAAACTCGGTGAAAAAAATAAAATGTCATTCAATTCTCACCTAAATGGATCAAAATACATACTGGAGGTGTTGGGAACAAAATTCATCAAAAAATACGGATGGAAAATCAAGTTATTCTTCATGATCGTATTTTTTACAGTTTTCGTGGGTTATAAACTACGAATTTTGTGATTTTTTCGAAACTCGGTGAAAAAAATAAAATGTCATTCAATTCTCGGGAAAATGGATCTAAAGGCATACTAGAGTTGTTGGGAATAAGATTCATGAAAAAATATAAATGGAAAAACAAGTTATTCTTTACAATCGTATTTTTTACAATTTTCGTGGGTTATAGCCGACGAATTTTGTGATTTTTTCGAAACTCGGTGAAAAAAATAAAATGTCATTCAATTCTCATCTAAATGGATCTAAAGACATACTAGAGGTGTTTGGAACAAAATTCATCAAAAAATACGGATGGAAAAACAAGTTATTCTTCACGATCGTATTTTTTACAGTTTTCGTGGGTTATAGACTACGAATTTTGTGATTTTTTCAAAACTCGGTGAAAAAAATAAAATGTCATTCAATTCTCACCTAAATGGATCAAAATACATACTGGATGTGTTGGGAACAAAATTCATCAAAAAATACGGATGGAAAAACAAGTTATTCTTCACGATCGTATTTTTTACAGTTTTCGTGGGTTATATACTATGAATTTTGTGATTTTTTCGAAACATGGTGAAAAAAATAAAATGTCATTCAATTCTCACCTAAATGGATCTAAAGACTTACTAGAGGTGTTGGGAACAAAATTCATCAAAAAATACGGATGGAAAATCAAGTTATTCTTCATGATCGTATTTTTTACAGTTTTCGTGGGTTATAGACTACGAATTTTGTGATTTTTTGGAAACTCGGTGAAAAAAATAAAATGTCATTCAATTCTCGGGAAAATGGATCTAAAGGCATACTAGAGTTGTTGGGTATAAGATTCATGAAAAAATATGGATGGAAAAACAAGTTATTCCTTACAATCGTATTTTTTACAATTTTCGTGGGTTATAGCCTAGGAATTTTGTGATGTTTTCGAAACTCAGTGAAACAAATAAAATGTCATTCAATTCTCGGGAAAATGGATCTAAAGTCATTCTAGAGTTGTTGGGAATAAGATTCATGAAAAAATATGGATGGAAAAACAATTTATTCTTTACAATCGTATTTTTTACAATTTTTGTGGGTTATAGCCTACGAATTTTGTGATTTTTTCGAAACTCAGTGAAAAAAATAAAATGTCATTAAATTGTTGCCTAAATGGATCTAACGACTTACTAGAGGTGTTGGGAACAAAATTTATCAAAAAATACGGATGGAAAAACAAGTTATTCTTCACGATCGTATTTTTTACAGTTTTCGTGGGTTATAGACTACGAATTTTGTGATTTTTTCGAAACTCGGTGAAAAAAATAAAATGTCATTCAATTATCGGGAAAATGGATCTAAAGGCATACTAGAGGTGTTGGGAATAAGATTCATGAAAAAATATAAATGGAAAAACAAGTTATTCTTTACAATCGTATTTTTTACAATTTTCGTGGGTTATAGCCTACGAATTTTGTGATTTTTTCGAAACTCGGTGAAAAAAATAAAATGTCATTAAATTGTCGCCTAAATGGCTCTAAAGACATACTAGAGGTGTTGGGAACAAGATTCATCAAAAAATAAGGATGGAAAAACAAGTTATTCTTTACGATCGTATTTTTTACAATTTTTGTGGGTTATAGACAACGAATTTTTGTGATTTTTTCGAAACTCGGTGAAAAAATTAAAATGTCATTGAATTCTCGGGAAAATGGATCTAAAGGCATACTAGAGGTGTTGGGAATAAGATTCATGAAAAAATATAAATGGAAAAACAAGTTATTCTTTACAATCGTATTTTTTACAATTTTCGTGGGTTATAGCCTACGAATTTTGTGATCTTTTCGAAACTCGGTGAAAAAAATAAAATGTCATTCAATTCTCATCTAAATGGATCTAAAGACATACAAGACGTGTTTGGAACAAAATTCATCAAAAAATACGGATGGAAAAACAAGTTATTCTTCACGATCGTATTTTTTACAGTTTTCGTGGGTTATAGACTACGAATTTTATGATTTTTTCGTAACTCGGTGAAAAAAATACAATGTCGTTAAATTGTCGCCTAAATGGCTTTAAAGACATACTAGAGGTGTTGGGAACAAGATTCATAAAAAAAAATACGGATGGAAAAACAAGTTATTCTTTACGATCGTATTTTTTACAATTTTCGTGGGTTACAGACTACGAATTTTGTGATTTTTTCGAAACTCGGTGAAAAAAATAAAATGTCATTCAATTCTCGGGAAAATGGATCTAAAGGCATACTAGAGGTGTTGGGAATAAGATTCATGAAAAAATATAAATGGAAAAACAAGTTATTCTTTACAATCGTATTTTTTACAATTTTCGTGGGTTATAGCCTACGAATTTTGTGATTTTTTCGAAACTCGGTGAAAAAAATAAAATGTCATTCAATTCTCATCTAAATGGATCTAAAGACATACAAGAGGTGTTTGGAACAAAATTCATCAAAAAATACGGATGGAAAAACAAGTTATTCTTCACGATCGTATTTTTTACAGTTTTCGTGGGTTATAGACTACGAATTTTGTGATTTTTTCAAAACTCGGTGAAAAAAATAAAATGTCATTCAATTCTCACCTAAATGGATCAAAATACATACTGGAGGTGTTGGGAACAAAATTCATCAAAAAATACGGATGGAAAATCAAGTTATTCTTCATGATCGTATTTTTTACAGTTTTCGTGGGTTATAAACTACGAATTTTGTGATTTTTTCGAAACTCGGTGAAAAAAATAAAATGTCATTCAATTCTCGGGAAAATGGATCTAAAGGCATACTAGAGTTGTTGGGAATAAGATTCATGAAAAAATATAAATGGAAAAACAAGTTATTCTTTACAATCGTATTTTTTACAATTTTCGTGGGTTATAGCCGACGAATTTTGTGATTTTTTCGAAACTCGGTGAAAAAAATAAAATGTCATTCAATTCTCATCTAAATGGATCTAAAGACATACTAGAGGTGTTTGGAACAAAATTCATCAAAAAATACGGATGGAAAAACAAGTTATTCTTCACGATCGTATTTTTTACAGTTTTCGTGGGTTATAGACTACGAATTTTGTGATTTTTTCAAAACTCGGTGAAAAAAATAAAATGTCATTCAATTCTCACCTAAATGGATCAAAATACATACTGGATGTGTTGGGAACAAAATTCATCAAAAAATACGGATGGAAAAACAAGTTATTCTTCACGATCGTATTTTTTACAGTTTTCGTGGGTTATATACTATGAATTTTGTGATTTTTTCGAAACATGGTGAAAAAAATAAAATGTCATTCAATTCTCACCTAAATGGATCTAAAGACTTACTAGAGGTGTTGGGAACAAAATTCATCAAAAAATACGGATGGAAAATCAAGTTATTCTTCATGATCGTATTTTTTACAGTTTTCGTGGGTTATAGACTACGAATTTTGTGATTTTTTGGAAACTCGGTGAAAAAAATAAAATGTCATTCAATTCTCGGGAAAATGGATCTAAAGGCATACTAGAGTTGTTGGGTATAAGATTCATGAAAAAATATGGATGGAAAAACAAGTTATTCCTTACAATCGTATTTTTTACAATTTTCGTGGGTTATAGCCTAGGAATTTTGTGATGTTTTCGAAACTCAGTGAAACAAATAAAATGTCATTCAATTCTCGGGAAAATGGATCTAAAGTCATTCTAGAGTTGTTGGGAATAAGATTCATGAAAAAATATGGATGGAAAAACAATTTATTCTTTACAATCGTATTTTTTACAATTTTTGTGGGTTATAGCCTACGAATTTTGTGATTTTTTCGAAACTCAGTGAAAAAAATAAAATGTCATTAAATTGTTGCCTAAATGGATCTAACGACTTACTAGAGGTGTTGGGAACAAAATTTATCAAAAAATACGGATGGAAAAACAAGTTATTCTTCACGATCGTATTTTTTACAGTTTTCGTGGGTTATAGACTACGAATTTTGTGATTTTTTCGAAACTCGGTGAAAAAAATAAAATGTCATTCAATTATCGGGAAAATGGATCTAAAGGCATACTAGAGGTGTTGGGAATAAGATTCATGAAAAAATATAAATGGAAAAACAAGTTATTCTTTACAATCGTATTTTTTACAATTTTCGTGGGTTATAGCCTACGAATTTTGTGATTTTTTCGAAACTCGGTGAAAAAAATAAAATGTCATTAAATTGTCGCCTAAATGGCTCTAAAGACATACTAGAGGTGTTGGGAACAAGATTCATCAAAAAATAAGGATGGAAAAACAAGTTATTCTTTACGATCGTATTTTTTACAATTTTTGTGGGTTATAGACAACGAATTTTTGTGATTTTTTCGAAACTCGGTGAAAAAATTAAAATGTCATTGAATTCTCGGGAAAATGGATCTAAAGGCATACTAGAGGTGTTGGGAATAAGATTCATGAAAAAATATAAATGGAAAAACAAGTTATTCTTTACAATCGTATTTTTTACAATTTTCGTGGGTTATAGCCTACGAATTTTGTGATCTTTTCGAAACTCGGTGAAAAAAATAAAATGTCATTCAATTCTCATCTAAATGGATCTAAAGACATACAAGACGTGTTTGGAACAAAATTCATCAAAAAATACGGATGGAAAAACAAGTTATTCTTCACGATCGTATTTTTTACAGTTTTCGTGGGTTATAGACTACGAATTTTATGATTTTTTCGTAACTCGGTGAAAAAAATACAATGTCGTTAAATTGTCGCCTAAATGGCTTTAAAGACATACTAGAGGTGTTGGGAACAAGATTCATAAAAAAAAATACGGATGGAAAAACAAGTTATTCTTTACGATCGTATTTTTTACAATTTTCGTGGGTTACAGACTACGAATTTTGTGATTTTTTCGAAACTCGGTGAAAAAAATAAAATGTCATTCAATTCTCGGGAAAATGGATCTAAAGGCATACTAGAGGTGTTGGGAATAAGATTCATGAAAAAATATAAATGGAAAAACAAGTTATTCTTTACAATCGTATTTTTTACAATTTTCGTGGGTTATAGCCTACGAATTTTGTGATTTTTTCGAAACTCGGTGAAAAAAATAAAATGTCATTCAATTCTCATCTAAATGGATCTAAAGACATACAAGAGGTGTTTGGAACAAAATTCATCAAAAAATACGGATGGAAAAACAAGTTATTCTTCACGATCGTATTTTTTACAGTTTTCGTGGGTTATAGACTACGAATTTTGTGATTTTTTCAAAACTCGGTGAAAAAAATAAAATGTCATTCAATTCTCACCTAAATGGATCAAAATACATACTGGAGGTGTTGGGAACAAAATTCATCAAAAAATACGGATGGAAAATCAAGTTATTCTTCATGATCGTATTTTTTACAGTTTTCGTGGGTTATAAACTACGAATTTTGTGATTTTTTCGAAACTCGGTGAAAAAAATAAAATGTCATTCAATTCTCGGGAAAATGGATCTAAAGGCATACTAGAGTTGTTGGGAATAAGATTCATGAAAAAATATAAATGGAAAAACAAGTTATTCTTTACAATCGTATTTTTTACAATTTTCGTGGGTTATAGCCGACGAATTTTGTGATTTTTTCGAAACTCGGTGAAAAAAATAAAATGTCATTCAATTCTCATCTAAATGGATCTAAAGACATACTAGAGGTGTTTGGAACAAAATTCATCAAAAAATACGGATGGAAAAACAAGTTATTCTTCACGATCGTATTTTTTACAGTTTTCGTGGGTTATAGACTACGAATTTTGTGATTTTTTCAAAACTCGGTGAAAAAAATAAAATGTCATTCAATTCTCACCTAAATGGATCAAAATACATACTGGATGTGTTGGGAACAAAATTCATCAAAAAATACGGATGGAAAAACAAGTTATTCTTCACAATCGTATTTTTTACAGTTTTCGTGGGTTATATACTATGAATTTTGTGATTTTTTCGAAACATGGTGAAAAAAATAAAATGTCATTCAATTCTCACCTAAATGGATCTAAAGACTTACTAGAGGTGTTGGGAACAAAATTCATCAAAAAATACGGATGGAAAATCAAGTTATTCTTCATGATCGTATTTTTTACAGTTTTCGTGGGTTATAGACTACGAATTTTGTGATTTTTTGGAAACTCGGTGAAAAAAATAAAATGTCATTCAATTCTCGGGAAAATGGATCTAAAGGCATACTAGAGTTGTTGGGTATAAGATTCATGAAAAAATATGGATGGAAAAACAAGTTATTCCTTACAATCGTATTTTTTACAATTTTCGTGGGTTATAGCCTAGGAATTTTGTGATGTTTTCGAAACTCAGTGAAACAAATAAAATGTCATTCAATTCTCGGGAAAATGGATCTAAAGTCATTCTAGAGTTGTTGGGAATAAGATTCATGAAAAAATATGGATGGAAAAACAATTTATTCTTTACAATCGTATTTTTTACAATTTTTGTGGGTTATAGCCTACGAATTTTGTGATTTTTTCGAAACTCAGTGAAAAAAATAAAATGTCATTAAATTGTTGCCTAAATGGATCTAACGACTTACTAGAGGTGTTGGGAACAAAATTTATCAAAAAATACGGATGGAAAAACAAGTTATTCTTCACGATCGTATTTTTTACAGTTTTCGTGGGTTATAGACTACGAATTTTGTGATTTTTTCGAAACTCGGTGAAAAAAATAAAATGTCATTCAATTATCGGGAAAATGGATCTAAAGGCATACTAGAGGTGTTGGGAATAAGATTCATGAAAAAATATAAATGGAAAAACAAGTTATTCTTTACAATCGTATTTTTTACAATTTTCGTGGGTTATAGCCTACGAATTTTGTGATTTTTTCGAAACTCGGTGAAAAAAATAAAATGTCATTAAATTGTCGCCTAAATGGCTCTAAAGACATACTAGAGGTGTTGGGAACAAGATTCATCAAAAAATAAGGATGGAAAAACAAGTTATTCTTTACGATCGTATTTTTTACAATTTTTGTGGGTTATAGACAACGAATTTTTGTGATTTTTTCGAAACTCGGTGAAAAAATTAAAATGTCATTGAATTCTCGGGAAAATGGATCTAAAGGCATACTAGAGGTGTTGGGAATAAGATTCATGAAAAAATATAAATGGAAAAACAAGTTATTCTTTACAATCGTATTTTTTACAATTTTCGTGGGTTATAGCCTACGAATTTTGTGATCTTTTCGAAACTCGGTGAAAAAAATAAAATGTCATTCAATTCTCATCTAAATGGATCTAAAGACATACAAGACGTGTTTGGAACAAAATTCATCAAAAAATACGGATGGAAAAACAAGTTATTCTTCACGATCGTATTTTTTACAGTTTTCGTGGGTTATAGACTACGAATTTTATGATTTTTTCGTAACTCGGTGAAAAAAATACAATGTCGTTAAATTGTCGCCTAAATGGCTTTAAAGACATACTAGAGGTGTTGGGAACAAGATTCATAAAAAAAAATACGGATGGAAAAACAAGTTATTCTTTACGATCGTATTTTTTACAATTTTCGTGGGTTACAGACTACGAATTTTGTGATTTTTTCGAAACTCGGTGAAAAAAATAAAATGTCATTCAATTCTCGGGAAAATGGATCTAAAGGCATACTAGAGGTGTTGGGAATAAGATTCATGAAAAAATATAAATGGAAAAACAAGTTATTCTTTACAATCGTATTTTTTACAATTTTCGTGGGTTATAGCCTACGAATTTTGTGATTTTTTCGAAACTCGGTGAAAAAAATAAAATGTCATTCAATTCTCATCTAAATGGATCTAAAGACATACAAGAGGTGTTTGGAACAAAATTCATCAAAAAATACGGATGGAAAAACAAGTTATTCTTCACGATCGTATTTTTTACAGTTTTCGTGGGTTATAGACTACGAATTTTGTGATTTTTTCAAAACTCGGTGAAAAAAATAAAATGTCATTCAATTCTCACCTAAATGGATCAAAATACATACAGGAGGTGTTGGGAACAAAATTCATCAAAAAATACGGATGGAAAAACAAGTTATTCTTCACGATCGTATTTTTTACAGTTTTCGTGGGTTATATACTATGAATTTTGTGATTTTTTCGAAACATGGTGAAAAAAATAAAATGTCATTCAATTCTCACCTAAATGGATCTAAAGACTTACTAGAGGTGTTGGGAACAAAATTCATCACAAAATACGGATGGAAAATCAAGTTATTCTTCACGATCGTATTTTTTACAGTTTTCGTGGGTTATAGACTACGAATTTTGTGATTTTTTCGAACCTCGGTGAAAAAAATAAAATGTCATTCAATTCTCGGGAAAATGGATCTAAAGGCATACTAGAGGTGTTGGGAATAAGATTCATGAAAAAATATAAATGGAAAAACAAGTTATTCTTTACAATCGTATTTTTTACAATTTTCGTGGATTATAGCCTACGAATTTTGTGATTTTTTCGAAACTCGGTGAAAAAAATAAAATGTCATTCAATTCTCATCTAAATGGATCTAAAGACATACTAGAGGTGTTTGGAACAAAATTCATCAAAAAATACGGATGGAAAAACAAGTTATTCTTCACGATCGTATTTTTTACAGTTTTCGTGGGTTATAGACTACGAATTTTGTGATTTTTTCTAAACTCGGTGAAAAAAATAAAATGTCATTCAATTCTCACCTAAATGGATCAAAAGACATACTGGAGGTGTTGGGAACAAAATTCATCAAAAAATACTGATGGAAAAACAAGTTATTCTTCACGATCGTATTTTTTACAGTTTTCGTGGGTTATATACTATGAATTTTGTGATTTTTTCGAAACTTGGTGAAAAAAATAAAATGTCATTCAATTCTCACCTAAATGGATCTAAAGACTTACTAGAGGTGTTGGGAACAAAATTCATCAAAAAATACGGATGGAAAATCAAGTTATTCTTCATGATCGTATTTTTTACAGTTTTCGTGGGTTATAGACTACGAATTTTGTGATTTTTTGGAAACTCGGTGAAAAAAATAAAATGTCATTCAATTCTCGGGAAAATGGATCTAAAGTCATACTAGAGTTGTTGGGTATAAGATTCATGAAAAAATATGGATGGAAAAACAAGTTATTCCTTACAATCGTATTTTTTACAATTTTCGTGGGTTATAGCCTACGAATTTTGTGATTTTTTCGAAACTCGGTGAAAAAAATAAAATGTCATTAAATTGTCGCCTAAATGGCTCTAAAGACATACTAGAGGTGTTGGGAACAAGATTCATCAAAAAATAAGGATGGAAAAACAAGTTATTCTTTACGATCGTATTTTTTACAATTTTTGTGGGTTATAGACAACGAATTTTTGTGATTTTTTCGAAACTCGGTGAAAAAATTAAAATGTCATTGAATTCTCGGGAAAATGGATCTAAAGGCATACTAGAGGTGTTGGGAATAAGATTCATGAAAAAATATAAATGGAAAAACAAGTTATTCTTTACAATCGTATTTTTTACAATTTTCGTGGGTTATAGCCTACGAATTTTGTGATTTTTTCGAAACTCGGTGAAAAAAATAAAATGTCATTCAATTCTCACCTAAATGGATCTAAAGACTTACTAGAGGTGTTGGGAACAAAATTCATCAAAAAATACGGATGGAAAAACAAGTTATTCTTCACGATCGTATTTTTTACAGTTTTCGTGGGTTATAGACTACGAATTTTGTGATTTTTTCTAAACTCGGTGAAAAAAATAAAATGTCATTCAATTCTCACCTAAATGGATCAAAAGACATACTGGAGGTGTTGGGAACAAAATTCATCAAAAAATACTGATGGAAATACAAGTTATTCTTCACGATCGTATTTTTTACAGTTTTCGTGGGTTATATACTATGAATTTTGTGATTTTTTCGAAACTTGGTGAAAAAAATAAAATGTCATTCAATTCTCATCTAAATGGATCTAAAGACATACTAGAGGTGTTTGGAACAAAATTCATCAAAAAATACGGATGGAAAAACAAGTTATTCTTCACGATCGTATTTTTTACAGTTTTCGTGGGTTATAGACTACGAATTTTGTGATTTTTTCTAAACTCGGTGAAAAAAATAAAATGTCATTCAATTCTCACCTAAATGGATCAAAAGACATACTGGAGGTGTTGGGAACAAAATTCATCAAAAAATACTGATGGAAAAACAAGTTATTCTTCACGATCGTATTTTTTACAGTTTTCGTGGGTTATATACTATGAATTTTGTGATTTTTTCGAAACTTGGTGAAAAAAATAAAATGTCATTCAATTCTCACCTAAATGGATCTAAAGACTTACTAGAGGTGTTGGGAACAAAATTCATCAAAAAATACGGATGGAAAATCAAGTTATTCTTCATGATCGTATTTTTTACAGTTTTCGTGGGTTATAGACTACGAATTTTGTGATTTTTTGGAAACTCGGTGAAAAAAATAAAATGTCATTCAATTCTCGGGAAAATGGATCTAAAGTCATACTAGAGTTGTTGGGTATAAGATTCATGAAAAAATATGGATGGAAAAACAAGTTATTCCTTACAATCGTATTTTTTACAATTTTCGTGGGTTATAGCCTACGAATTTTGTGATTTTTTCGAAACTCGGTGAAAAAAATAAAATGTCATTCAATTCTCACCTAAATGGATCTAAAGACTTACTAGAGGTGTTGGGAACAAAATTCATCAAAAAATACGGATGGAAAATCAAGTTATTCTTCATGATCGTATTTTTTACAGTTTTCGTGGGTTATAGACTACGAATTTTGTGATTTTTTGGAAACTCGGTGAAAAAAATAAAATGTCATTCAATTCTCGGGAAAATGGATCTAAAGTCATACTAGAGTTGTTGGGTATAAGATTCATGAAAAAATATGGATGGAAAAACAAGTTATTCCTTACAATCGTATTTTTTACAATTTTCGTGGGTTATAGCCTACGAATTTTGTGATTTTTTCGAAACTCGGTGAAAAAAATAAAATGTCATTCAATTCTCACCTAAATGGATCTAAAGACTTACTAGAGGTGTTGGGAACAAAATTCATCAAAAAATACGGATGGAAAATCAAGTTATTCTTCATGATCGTATTTTTTACAGTTTTCGTGGGTTATAGACTACGAATTTTGTGATTTTTTGGAAACTCGGTGAAAAAAATAAAATGTCATTCAATTCTCGGGAAAATGGATCCAAAGGCATACTAGAGCTGTTGGGTATAAGATTCATGAAAAAATATGGATGGAAAAACAAGTTATTCCTTACAATCGTATTTTTTACAATTTTCGTGGGTTATAGCCTAGGAATTTTGTGATGTTTTCGAAACTCAGTGAAAAAAATAAAATGTCATTCAATTCTCGGGAAAATGGATCTAAAGTCATTCTAGAGTTGTTGGGAATAAGATTCATGAAAAAATATGGATGGAAAAACAATTTATTCTTTACAATCGTATTTTTTACAATTTTTGTGGGTTATAGCCTACGAATTTGGTGATTTTTTCGAAACTCAGTGAAAAAAATAAAATGTCATTAAATTGTTGCCTAAATGGATCTAACGACTTACTAGAGGTGTTGGGAACAAAATTTATCAAAAAATACGGATGGAAAAACAAGTTATTCTTCACGATCGTATTTTTTACAGTTTTCGTGGGTTATAGACTACGAATTTTGTGATTTTTTCGAAACTCGGTGAAAAAAATAAAATGTCATTCAATTATCGGGAAAATGGATCTAAAGGCATACTAGAGGTGTTGGGAATAAGATTCATGAAAAAATATAAATGGAAAAACAAGTTATTCTTTACAATCGTATTTTTTACAATTTTCGTGGGTTATAGCCTACGAATTTTGTGATTTTTTCGAAACTCGGTGAAAAAAATAAAATGTCATTCAATTCTCATCTAAATGGATCTAAAGACATACAAGAGGTGTTTGGAACAAAATTCATCAAAAAATACGGATGGAAAAACAAGTTATTCTTCACGATCGTATTTTTTACAGTTTTCGTGGGTTATAGACTACGAATTTTGTGATTTTTTCAAAACTCGGTGAAAAAAATAAAATGTCATTCAATTCTCACCTAAATGGATCAAAATACATACTGGAGGTGTTGGGAACAAAATTCATCAAAAAATACGGATGGAAAAACAAGTTATTCTTCACGATCGTATTTTTTACAGTTTTCGTGGGTTATATACTATGAATTTTGTGATTTTTTCGAAACATGGTGAAAAAAATAAAATGTCATTCAATTCTCACCTAAATGGATCTAAAGACTTACTAGAGGTGTTGGGAACAAAATTCATCAAAAAATACGGATGGAAAATCAAGTTATTCTTCATGATCGTATTTTTTACAGTTTTCGTGGGTTATAGACTACGAATTTTGTGATTTTTTGGAAACTCGGTGAAAAAAATAAAATGTCATTCAATTCTCGGGAAAATGGATCCAAAGGCATACTAGAGCTGTTGGGTATAAGATTCATGAAAAAATAAGGATGGAAAAACAAGTTATTCCTTACAATCGTATTTTTTACAATTTTCGTGGGTTATAGCCTAGGAATTTTGTGATGTTTTCGAAACTCAGTGAAAAAAATAAAATGTCATTCAATTCTCGGGAAAATGGATCTAAAGTCATTCTAGAGTTGTTGGGAATAAGATTCATGAAAAAATATGGATGGAAAAACAATTTATTCTTTACAATCGTATTTTTTACAATTTTTGTGGGTTATAGCCTACGAATTTTGTGATTTTTTCGAAACTCAGTGAAAAAAATAAAATGTCATTAAATTGTTGCCTAAATGGATCTAACGACTTACTAGAGGTGTTGGGAACAAAATTTATCAAAAAATACGGATGGAAAAACAAGTTATTCTTCACGATCGTATTTTTTACAGTTTTCGTGGGTTATAGACTACGAATTTTGTGATTTTTTCGAAACTCGGTGAAAAAAATAAAATGTCATTCAATTATCGGGAAAATGGATCTAAAGGCATACTAGAGGTGTTGGGAATAAGATTCATGAAAAAATATAAATGGAAAAACAAGTTATTCTTTACAATCGTATTTTTTACAATTTTCGTGGGTTATAGCCTACGAATTTTGTGATTTCTTCGAAACTCGGTGAAAAAAATAAAATGTCATTCAATTCTCATCTAAATGGATCTAAAGACATACAAGAGGTGTTTGGAACAAAATTCATCAAAAAATACGGATGGAAAAACAAGTTATTCTTCACGATCGTATTTTTTACAGTTTTCGTGGGTTATAGACTACGAATTTTGTGATTTTTTCAAAACTCGGTGAAAAAAATAAAATGTCATTCAATTCTCACCTAAATGGATCAAAATACATACTGGAGGTGTTGGGAACAAAATTCATCAAAAAATACGGATGGAAAAACAAGTTATTCTTCACGATCGTATTTTTTACAGTTTTCGTGGGTTATATACTATGAATTTTGTGATTTTTTCGAAACATGGTGAAAAAAATAAAATGTCATTCAATTCTCACCTAAATGGATCTAAAGACTTACTAGAGGTGTTGGGAACAAAATTCATCAAAAAATACGGATGGAAAATCAAGTTATTCTTCATGATCGTATTTTTTACAGTTTTCGTGGGTTATAGACTACGAATTTTGTGATTTTTTGGAAACTCGGTGAAAAAAATAAAATGTCATTCAATTCTCGGGAAAATGGATCCAAAGGCATACTAGAGCTGTTGGGTATAAGATTCATGAAAAAATATGGATGGAAAAACAAGTTATTCCTTACAATCGTATTTTTTACAATTTTCGTGGGTTATAGCCTAGGAATTTTGTGATGTTTTCGAAACTCAGTGAAAAAAATAAAATGTCATTCAATTCTCGGGAAAATGGATCTAAAGTCATTCTAGAGTTGTTGGGAATAAGATTCATGAAAAAATATGGATGGAAAAACAATTTATTCTTTACAATCGTATTTTTTACAATTTTTGTGGGTTATAGCCTACGAATTTGGTGATTTTTTCGAAACTCAGTGAAAAAAATAAAATGTCATTAAATTGTTGCCTAAATGGATCTAACGACTTACTAGAGGTGTTGGGAACAAAATTTATCAAAAAATACGGATGGAAAAACAAGTTATTCTTCACGATCGTATTTTTTACAGTTTTCGTGGGTTATAGACTACGAATTTTGTGATTTTTTCGAAACTCGGTGAAAAAAATAAAATGTCATTCAATTATCGGGAAAATGGATCTAAAGGCATACTAGAGGTGTTGGGAATAAGATTCATGAAAAAATATAAATGGAAAAACAAGTTATTCTTTACAATCGTATTTTTTACAATTTTCGTGGGTTATAGCCTACGAATTTTGTGATTTTTTCGAAACTCGGTGAAAAAAATAAAATGTCATTCAATTCTCATCTAAATGGATCTAAAGACATACAAGAGGTGTTTGGAACAAAATTCATCAAAAAATACGGATGGAAAAACAAGTTATTCTTCACGATCGTATTTTTTACAGTTTTCGTGGGTTATAGACTACGAATTTTGTGATTTTTTCAAAACTCGGTGAAAAAAATAAAATGTCATTCAATTCTCACCTAAATGGATCAAAATACATACTGGAGGTGTTGGGAACAAAATTCATCAAAAAATACGGATGGAAAAACAAGTTATTCTTCACGATCGTATTTTTTACAGTTTTCGTGGGTTATATACTATGAATTTTGTGATTTTTTCGAAACATGGTGAAAAAAATAAAATGTCATTCAATTCTCACCTAAATGGATCTAAAGACTTACTAGAGGTGTTGGGAACAAAATTCATCAAAAAATACGGATGGAAAAACAAGTTATTCTTCACGATCGTATTTTTTACGGTTTTCGTGGGTTATAGACTACGAATTTTGTGATTTTTTCAAAACTCGGTGAAAAAAATAAAATGTCATTCAATTCTCACCTAAATGGATCAAAATACATACTGGAGGTGTTGGGAACAAAATTCATCAAAAAATACGGATGGAAAAACAAGTTATTCTTCACGATCGTATTTTTTACAGTTTTCGTGGGTTATATACTATGAATTTTGTGATTTTTTCGAAACATGGTGAAAAAAATAAAATGTCATTCAATTCTCACCTAAATGGATCTAAAGACTTACTAGAGGTGTTGGGAACAAAATTCATCAAAAAATACGGATGGAAAATCAAGTTATTCTTCATGATCGTATTTTTTACAGTTTTCGTGGGTTATAGACTACGAATTTTGTGAATTTTTGGAAACTCGGTGAAAAAAATAAAATGTCATTCAATTCTCGGGAAAATGGATCTAAAGGCATACTAGAGTTGTTGGGTATAAGATTCATGAAAAAATATGGATGGAAAAACAAGTTATTCCTTACAATCGTATTTTTTACAATTTTCGTGGGTTATAGCCTAGGAATTTTGTGATGTTTTCGAAACTCAGTGAAAAAAATAAAATGTCATTCAATTCTCGGGAAAATGGATCTAAAGTCATTCTAGAGTTGTTGGGAATAAGATTCATGAAAAAATATGGATGGAAAAACAATTTATTCTTTACAATCGTATTTTTTACAATTTTTGTGGGTTATAGCCTACGAATTTTGTGATTTTTTCGAAACTCAGTGAAAAAAATAAAATGTCATTAAATTGTTGCCTAAATGGATTTAACGACTTACTAGAGGTGTTGGGAACAAAATTTATCAAAAAATACGGATGGAAAAACAAGTTATTCTTCATGATTGTATTTTTTACAGTTTTTTCGTGGGTTATAGACTATGAATTTTGTGATTTTTTCGAAACTCGGTGAAAAAAATAAAATGTCATTCAATTCTCACCTAAATGGATCTAAAGACATAGTAGAGGTGTTGGGAACAAAATACAACAAAAAATATGGATGGAAAAACATGTTATTCTTCACGATCGTATTTTTTACAGTTTTCGTGGGTTATAGACTACGAATTTTGTGATTTTTTCGAAACTCGGTGAAAAAAATAAAATTTCATTCAATTCTCGGGAAAATGGATCTAAAGGCATACTAGAGGTGTTGGGAATAAGATTCATGAAAAAATATGGATGGAAAAACAAGTTATTCTTCACATTCGTATTTTTTACAATTTTCGTGGGTTATAGCCTACGAATTTTGTGATTTTTTCGAAACTCGGTGAAAAAAATAAAATGTCATTCAATTCTCATCTAAATGGATCTAAAGACATACTAGAGGTGTTTGGAACAAAATTCATCAAAAAATACGGATGGAAAAACAAGTTATTCTTCACGATCGTATTTTTTACAGTTTTCGTGGGTTATAGACTACGAATTTTGTGATTTTTTCTAAACTCGGTGAAAAAAATAAAATGTCATTCAATTCTCACCTAAATGGATCAAAAGACATACTGGAGGTGTTGGGAACAAAATTCATCAAAAAATACTGATGGAAAAACAAGTTATTCTTCACGATCGTATTTTTTACAGTTTTCGTGGGTTATATACTATGAATTTTGTGATTTTTTCGAAACTTGGTGAAAAAAATAAAATGTCATTCAATTCTCACCTAAATGGATCTAAAGACTTACTAGAGGTGTTGGGAACAAAATTCATCAAAAAATACGGATGGAAAATCAAGTTATTCTTCATGATCGTATTTTTTACAGTTTTCGTGGGTTATAGACTACGAATTTTGTGATTTTTTGGAAACTCGGTGAAAAAAATAAAATGTCATTCAATTCTCGGGAAAATGGATCTAAAGTCATACTAGAGTTGTTGGGTATAAGATTCATGAAAAAATATGGATGGAAAAACAAGTTATTCCTTACAATCGTATTTTTTACAATTTTCGTGGGTTATAGCCTACGAATTTTGTGATTTTTTCGAAACTCGGTGAAAAAAATAAAATGTCATTCAATTCTCACCTAAATGGATCTAAAGACTTACTAGAGGTGTTGGGAACAAAATTCATCAAAAAATACGGATGGAAAATCAAGTTATTCTTCATGATCGTATTTTTTACAGTTTTCGTGGGTTATAGACTACGAATTTTGTGATTTTTTGGAAACTCGGTGAAAAAAATAAAATGTCATTCAATTCTCGGGAAAATGGATCCAAAGGCATACTAGAGCTGTTGGGTATAAGATTCATGAAAAAATATGGATGGAAAAACAAGTTATTCCTTACAATCGTATTTTTTACAATTTTCGTGGGTTATAGCCTAGGAATTTTGTGATGTTTTCGAAACTCAGTGAAAAAAATAAAATGTCATTCAATTCTCGGGAAAATGGATCTAAAGTCATTCTAGAGTTGTTGGGAATAAGATTCATGAAAAAATATGGATGGAAAAACAATTTATTCTTTACAATCGTATTTTTTACAATTTTTGTGGGTTATAGCCTACGAATTTGGTGATTTTTTCGAAACTCAGTGAAAAAAATAAAATGTCATTAAATTGTTGCCTAAATGGATCTAACGACTTACTAGAGGTGTTGGGAACAAAATTTATCAAAAAATACGGATGGAAAAACAAGTTATTCTTCACGATCGTATTTTTTACAGTTTTCGTGGGTTATAGACTACGAATTTTGTGATTTTTTCGAAACTCGGTGAAAAAAATAAAATGTCATTCAATTATCGGGAAAATGGATCTAAAGGCATACTAGAGGTGTTGGGAATAAGATTCATGAAAAAATATAAATGGAAAAACAAGTTATTCTTTACAATCGTATTTTTTACAATTTTCGTGGGTTATAGCCTACGAATTTTGTGATTTTTTCGAAACTCGGTGAAAAAAATAAAATGTCATTCAATTCTCATCTAAATGGATCTAAAGACATACAAGAGGTGTTTGGAACAAAATTCATCAAAAAATACGGATGGAAAAACAAGTTATTCTTCACGATCGTATTTTTTACAGTTTTCGTGGGTTATAGACTACGAATTTTGTGATTTTTTCAAAACTCGGTGAAAAAAATAAAATGTCATTCAATTCTCACCTAAATGGATCAAAATACATACTGGAGGTGTTGGGAACAAAATTCATCAAAAAATACGGATGGAAAAACAAGTTATTCTTCACGATCGTATTTTTTACAGTTTTCGTGGGTTATATACTATGAATTTTGTGATTTTTTCGAAACATGGTGAAAAAAATAAAATGTCATTCAATTCTCACCTAAATGGATCTAAAGACTTACTAGAGGTGTTGGGAACAAAATTCATCAAAAAATACGGATGGAAAAACAAGTTATTCTTCACGATCGTATTTTTTACGGTTTTCGTGGGTTATAGACTACGAATTTTGTGATTTTTTCAAAACTCGGTGAAAAAAATAAAATGTCATTCAATTCTCACCTAAATGGATCAAAATACATACTGGAGGTGTTGGGAACAAAATTCATCAAAAAATACGGATGGAAAAACAAGTTATTCTTCACGATCGTATTTTTTACAGTTTTCGTGGGTTATATACTATGAATTTTGTGATTTTTTCGAAACATGGTGAAAAAAATAAAATGTCATTCAATTCTCACCTAAATGGATCTAAAGACTTACTAGAGGTGTTGGGAACAAAATTCATCAAAAAATACGGATGGAAAATCAAGTTATTCTTCATGATCGTATTTTTTACAGTTTTCGTGGGTTATAGACTACGAATTTTGTGAATTTTTGGAAACTCGGTGAAAAAAATAAAATGTCATTCAATTCTCGGGAAAATGGATCTAAAGGCATACTAGAGTTGTTGGGTATAAGATTCATGAAAAAATATGGATGGAAAAACAAGTTATTCCTTACAATCGTATTTTTTACAATTTTCGTGGGTTATAGCCTAGGAATTTTGTGATGTTTTCGAAACTCAGTGAAAAAAATAAAATGTCATTCAATTCTCGGGAAAATGGATCTAAAGTCATTCTAGAGTTGTTGGGAATAAGATTCATGAAAAAATATGGATGGAAAAACAATTTATTCTTTACAATCGTATTTTTTACAATTTTTGTGGGTTATAGCCTACGAATTTTGTGATTTTTTCGAAACTCAGTGAAAAAAATAAAATGTCATTAAATTGTTGCCTAAATGGATTTAAGGACTTACTAGAGGTGTTGGGAACAAAATTTATCAAAAAATACGGATGGAAAAACAAGTTATTCTTCATGATTGTATTTTTTACAGTTTTTTCGTGGGTTATAGACTATGAATTTTGTGATTTTTTCGAAACTCGGTGAAAAAAATAAAATGTCATTCAATTCTCACCTAAATGGATCTAAAGACATAGTAGAGGTGTTGGGAACAAAATACAACAAAAAATATGGATGGAAAAACATGTTATTCTTCACGATCGTATTTTTTACAGTTTTCGTGGGTTATAGACTACGAATTTTGTGATTTTTTCGAAACTCGGTGAAAAAAATAAAATTTCATTCAATTCTCGGGAAAATGGATCTAAAGGCATACTAGAGGTGTTGGGAATAAGATTCATGAAAAAATATGGATGGAAAAACAAGTTATTCTTCACATTCGTATTTTTTACAATTTTCGTGGGTTATAGCCTACGAATTTTGTGATTTTTTCGAAACTCGGTGAAAAAAATAAAATGTCATTCAATTCTCATCTAAATGGATCTAAAGACATACTAGAGGTGTTTGGAACAAAATTCATCAAAAAATACGGATGGAAAAACAAGTTATTCTTCACGATCGTATTTTTTACAGTTTTCGTGGGTTATAGACTACGAATTTTGTGATTTTTTCTAAACTCGGTGAAAAAAATAAAATGTCATTCAATTCTCACCTAAATGGATCAAAAGACATACTGGAGGTGTTGGGAACAAAATTCATCAAAAAATACTGATGGAAAAACAAGTTATTCTTCACGATCGTATTTTTTACAGTTTTCGTGGGTTATATACTATGAATTTTGTGATTTTTTCGAAACTTGGTGAAAAAAATAAAATGTCATTCAATTCTCACCTAAATGGATCTAAAGACTTACTAGAGGTGTTGGGAACAAAATTCATCAAAAAATACGGATGGAAAATCAAGTTATTCTTCATGATCGTATTTTTTACAGTTTTCGTGGGTTATAGACTACGAATTTTGTGATTTTTTGGAAACTCGGTGAAAAAAATAAAATGTCATTCAATTCTCGGGAAAATGGATCTAAAGTCATACTAGAGTTGTTGGGTATAAGATTCATGAAAAAATATGGATGGAAAAACAAGTTATTCCTTACAATCGTATTTTTTACAATTTTCGTGGGTTATAGCCTACGAATTTTGTGATTTTTTCGAAACTCGGTGAAAAAAATAAAATGTCATTCAATTCTCACCTAAATGGATCTAAAGACATACTAGAGGTGTTGGGAACAAAATTCATCAAAAAATACGGATGGAAAAACAAGTTATTCTTCACAATCGTATTTTTTACAGTTTTCGTGGGTTATAGACTACGAATTTTGTGATTTTTTCTAAACTCGGTGAAAAAAATAAAATGTCATTCAATTCTCACCTAAATGGATCAAAAGACATACTGGAGGTGTTGGGAACAAAATTCATCAAAAAATACTGATGGAAAAACAAGTTATTCTTCACGATCGTATTTTTTACAGTTTTCGTGGGTTATATACTATGAATTTTGTGATTTTTTCGAAACTTGGTGAAAAAAATAAAATGTCATTCAATTCTCACCTAAATGGATCTAAAGACTTACTAGAGGTGTTGGTAACAAAATTCATCAAAAAATAAGGATGGAAAATCAAGTTATTCTTCATGATCGTATTTTTTACAGTTTTCGTGGGTTATAGACTACGAATTTTGTGATTTTTTGGAAACTCGGTGAAAAAAATAAAATGTCATTCAATTCTCGGGAAAATGGATCTAAAGTCATACTAGAGTTGTTGGGTATAAGATTCATGAAAAAATATGGATGGAAAAACAAGTTATTCCTTACAATCGTATTTTTTACAATTTTCGTGGGTTATAGCCTAGGAATTTTGTGATGTTTTCGAAACTCAGTGAAAAAAATAAAATGTCATTCAATTCTGGGAAAATGGATCTAAAGGCATACTAGAGGAGTTGGGAATAAGATTCATTAAAAAATATGGATGGAAAAACTAGTTATTCTTTACAATCGTATTTTTTACAATTTTTGTGGGTTATAGCCTACGAATTTTGTGATTTTTTCGAAACTCGGTGAAAAAAATAAAATGTCATTCAATTCTCACCTAAATGGATCTAAAGACATACTAGAGGTGTTGGGAACAAAATTCATCAAAAAATACGGATGGAAAAACAAGTTATTCTTCATGATCGTATTTTTTACAGTTTTCGTGGGTTATAGACTATGAATTTTGTGATTTTTTCGAAACTCGGTAAAAAAATAAAATGTCATTAAATTCTCACCTAAATGGATCAAAAGACATACTGGAGGTGTTGGGAACAAAATTCATCAAAAAATACGGATGGAAAAACAAGTTATTCTTCACGATCGTATTTTTTACAGTTTTCGTGGGTTATATACTATGAATTTTGTGATTTTTTCGAAACTTGGTGAAAAAAATAAAATGTCATTCAATTCTCACCTAAATGGATCTAAAGACTTACTAGAGGTGTTGGGAACAAAATTCATCAAAAAATACGGATGGAAAATCAAGTTATTCTTCATGATCGTATTTTTTACAGTTTTCGTGGGTTATAGACTACGAATTTTGTGATTTTTTGGAAACTCGGTGAAAAAAATAAAATGTCATTCAATTCTCGGGAAAATGGATCTAAAGTCATACTAGAGTTGTTGGGTATAAGATTCATGAAAAAATATGGATGGAAAAACAAGTTATTCCTTACAATCGTATTTTTTACAATTTTCGTGGGTTATAGCCTAGGAATTTTGTGATGTTTTCGAAACTCGGTGAAAAAAATAAAATGTCATTCAATTCTCATCTAAATGGATCTAAAGACATACAAGAGGTGTTTGGAACAAAATTCATCAAAAAATACGGATGGAAAAACAAGTTATTCTTCACGATCGTATTTTTTACAGTTTTCGTGGGTTATAGACTACGAATTTTGTGATTTTTTCAAAACTCGGTGAAAAAAATAAAATGTCATTCAATTCTCACCTAAATGGATCAAAATACATACTGGAGGTGTTGGGAACAAAATTCATCAAAAAATACGGATGGAAAAACAAGTTATTCTTCACGATCGTATTTTTTACAGTTTTCGTGGGTTATATACTATGAATTTTGTGATTTTTTCGAAACATGGTGAAAAAAATAAAATGTCATTCAATTCTCACCTAAATGGATCTAAAGACTTACTAGAGGTGTTGGGAACAAAATTCATCAAAAAATACGGATGGAAAAACAAGTTATTCTTCACGATCGTATTTTTTACGGTTTTCGTGGGTTATAGACTACGAATTTTGTGATTTTTTCAAAACTCGGTGAAAAAAATAAAATGTCATTCAATTCTCACCTAAATGGATCAAAATACATACTGGAGGTGTTGGGAACAAAATTCATCAAAAAATACGGATGGAAAAACAAGTTATTCTTCACGATCGTATTTTTTACAGTTTTCGTGGGTTATATACTATGAATTTTGTGATTTTTTCGAAACATGGTGAAAAAAATAAAATGTCATTCAATTCTCACCTAAATGGATCTAAAGACTTACTAGAGGTGTTGGGAACAAAATTCATCAAAAAATACGGATGGAAAATCAAGTTATTCTTCATGATCGTATTTTTTACAGTTTTCGTGGGTTATAGACTACGAATTTTGTGAATTTTTGGAAACTCGGTGAAAAAAATAAAATGTCATTCAATTCTCGGGAAAATGGATCTAAAGGCATACTAGAGTTGTTGGGTATAAGATTCATGAAAAAATATGGATGGAAAAACAAGTTATTCCTTACAATCGTATTTTTTACAATTTTCGTGGGTTATAGCCTAGGAATTTTGTGATGTTTTCGAAACTCAGTGAAAAAAATAAAATGTCATTCAATTCTCGGGAAAATGGATCTAAAGTCATTCTAGAGTTGTTGGGAATAAGATTCATGAAAAAATATGGATGGAAAAACAATTTATTCTTTACAATCGTATTTTTTACAATTTTTGTGGGTTATAGCCTACGAATTTTGTGATTTTTTCGAAACTCAGTGAAAAAAATAAAATGTCATTAAATTGTTGCCTAAATGGATTTAACGACTTACTAGAGGTGTTGGGAACAAAATTTATCAAAAAATACGGATGGAAAAACAAGTTATTCTTCATGATTGTATTTTTTACAGTTTTTTCGTGGGTTATAGACTATGAATTTTGTGATTTTTTCGAAACTCGGTGAAAAAAATAAAATGTCATTCAATTCTCACCTAAATGGATCTAAAGACATAGTAGAGGTGTTGGGAACAAAATACAACAAAAAATATGGATGGAAAAACATGTTATTCTTCACGATCGTATTTTTTACAGTTTTCGTGGGTTATAGACTACGAATTTTGTGATTTTTTCGAAACTCGGTGAAAAAAATAAAATTTCATTCAATTCTCGGGAAAATGGATCTAAAGGCATACTAGAGGTGTTGGGAATAAGATTCATGAAAAAATATGGATGGAAAAACAAGTTATTCTTCACATTCGTATTTTTTACAATTTTCGTGGGTTATAGCCTACGAATTTTGTGATTTTTTCGAAACTCGGTGAAAAAAATAAAATGTCATTCAATTCTCATCTAAATGGATCTAAAGACATACTAGAGGTGTTTGGAACAAAATTCATCAAAAAATACGGATGGAAAAACAAGTTATTCTTCACGATCGTATTTTTTACAGTTTTCGTGGGTTATAGACTACGAATTTTGTGATTTTTTCTAAACTCGGTGAAAAAAATAAAATGTCATTCAATTCTCACCTAAATGGATCAAAAGACATACTGGAGGTGTTGGGAACAAAATTCATCAAAAAATACTGATGGAAAAACAAGTTATTCTTCACGATCGTATTTTTTACAGTTTTCGTGGGTTATATACTATGAATTTTGTGATTTTTTCGAAACTTGGTGAAAAAAATAAAATGTCATTCAATTCTCACCTAAATGGATCTAAAGACTTACTAGAGGTGTTGGGAACAAAATTCATCAAAAAATACGGATGGAAAATCAAGTTATTCTTCATGATCGTATTTTTTACAGTTTTCGTGGGTTATAGACTACGAATTTTGTGATTTTTTGGAAACTCGGTGAAAAAAATAAAATGTCATTCAATTCTCGGGAAAATGGATCTAAAGTCATACTAGAGTTGTTGGGTATAAGATTCATGAAAAAATATGGATGGAAAAACAAGTTATTCCTTACAATCGTATTTTTTACAATTTTCGTGGGTTATAGCCTACGAATTTTGTGATTTTTTCGAAACTCGGTGAAAAAAATAAAATGTCATTCAATTCTCACCTAAATGGATCTAAAGACATACTAGAGGTGTTGGGAACAAAATTCATCAAAAAATACGGATGGAAAAACAAGTTATTCTTCACAATCGTATTTTTTACAGTTTTCGTGGGTTATAGACTACGAATTTTGTGATTTTTTCTAAACTCGGTGAAAAAAATAAAATGTCATTCAATTCTCACCTAAATGGATCAAAAGACATACTGGAGGTGTTGGGAACAAAATTCATCAAAAAATACTGATGGAAAAACAAGTTATTCTTCACGATCGTATTTTTTACAGTTTTCGTGGGTTATATACTATGAATTTTGTGATTTTTTCGAAACTTGGTGAAAAAAATAAAATGTCATTCAATTCTCACCTAAATGGATCTAAAGACTTACTAGAGGTGTTGGGAACAAAATTCATCAAAAAATAAGGATGGAAAATCAAGTTATTCTTCATGATCGTATTTTTTACAGTTTTCGTGGGTTATAGACTACGAATTTTGTGATTTTTTGGAAACTCGGTGAAAAAAATAAAATGTCATTCAATTCTCGGGAAAATGGATCTAAAGTCATACTAGAGTTGTTGGGTATAAGATTCATGAAAAAATATGGATGGAAAAACAAGTTATTCCTTACAATCGTATTTTTTACAATTTTCGTGGGTTATAGCCTAGGAATTTTGTGATGTTTTCGAAACTCAGTGAAAAAAATAAAATGTCATTCAATTCTGGGAAAATGGATCTAAAGGCATATTAGAGGAGTTGGGAATAAGATTCATTAAAAAATATGGATGGAAAAACTAGTTATTCTTTACAATCGTATTTTTTACAATTTTTGTGGGTTATAGCCTACGAATTTTGTGATTTTTTCGAAACTCGGTGAAAAAAATAAAATGTCATTCAATTCTCACCTAAATTGATCTAAAGACATACTAGAGGTGTTGGGAACAAAATTCATCAAAAAATACGGATGGAAAAACAAGTTATTCTTCATGATCGTATTTTTTACAGTTTTCGTGGGTTATAGACTATGAATTTTGTGATTTTTTCGAAACTCGGTAAAAAAATAAAATGTCATTAAATTCTCACCTAAATGGATCAAAAGACATACTGGAGGTGTTGGGAACAAAATTCATCAAAAAATACGGATGGAAAAACAAGTTATTCTTCACGATCGTATTTTTTACAGTTTTCGTGGGTTATATACTATGAATTTTGTGATTTTTTCGAAACTTGGTGAAAAAAATAAAATGTCATTCAATTCTCACCTAAATGGATCTAAAGACTTACTAGAGGTGTTGGGAACAAAATTCATCAAAAAATACGGATGGAAAATCAAGTTATTCTTCATGATCGTATTTTTTACAGTTTTCGTGGGTTATAGACTACGAATTTTGTGATTTTTTGGAAACTCGGTGAAAAAAATAAAATGTCATTCAATTCTCGGGAAAATGGATCTAAAGTCATACTAGAGTTGTTGGGTATAAGATTCATGAAAAAATATGGATGGAAAAACAAGTTATTCCTTACAATCGTATTTTTTACAATTTTCGTGGGTTATAGCCTAGGAATTTTGTGATGTTTTCGAAACTCAGTGAAAAAAATAAAATGTCATTCAATTCTGGGAAAATGGATCTAAAGGCATACTAGAGGTGTTGGGAATAAGATTCATTAAAAAATATGGATGGAAAAACTAGTTATTCTTTACAATCGTATTTTTTACAATTTTTGTGGGTTATAGCCTACGAATTTTGTGATTTTTTCGAAACTCGGTGAAAAAAATAAAATGTCATTCAATTCTCACCTAAATGGATCTAAAGACATACTAGAGGTGTTGGGAACAAAATTCATCAAAAAATACGGATGGAAAAACAAGTTATTCTTCATGATCGTATTTTTTACAGTTTTCGTGGGTTATAGACTATGAATTTTGTGATTTTTTCGAAACTCGGTGAAAAAAATAAAATGTCATTCAATTCTCACCTAAATGGATCTAAAGACATAGTAGAGGTGTTGGGAACAAAATACAACAAAAAATATGGATGGAAAAACATGTTATTCTTCACGATCGTATTTTTTACAGTTTTCGTGGGTTATAGACTACGAATTTTGTGATTTTTTGGAAACTCGGTGAAAAAAATAAAATGTCATTCAATTCTCGGGAAAATGGATCTAAAGGCATACTAGAGTTGTTGGGTATAAGATTCATGAAAAAATATGGATGGAAAAACAAGTTATTCCTTACAATCGTATTTTTTACAATTTTCGTGGGTTATAGCCTAGGAATTTTGTGATGTTTTCGAAACTCAGTGAAAAAAATAAAATGTCATTCAATTCTCGGGAAAATGGATCTAAAGTCATTCTAGAGTTGTTGGGAATAAGATTCATGAAAAAATATGGATGGAAAAACAATTTATTCTTTACAATCGTATTTTTTACAATTTTCGTGGGTTATAGCCTACGAATTTTGTGATTTTTTCGAAACTCAGTGAAAAAAATAAAATGTCATTAAATTGTTGCCTAAATGGATCTAACGACTTACTAGAGGTGTTGGGAACAAAATTTATCAAAAAATACGGATGGAAAAACAAGTTATTCTTCACGATCGTATTTTTTACAGTTTTCGTGGGTTATAGACTACGAATTTTGTGATTTTTTCGAAACTCGGTGAAAAAAATAAAATGTCATTCAATTATCGGGAAAATGGATCTAAAGGCATACTAGAGGTGTTGGGAATAAGATTCATGAAAAAATATAAATGGAAAAACAAGTTATTCTTTACAATCGTATTTTTTACAATTTTCGTGGGTTATAGCCTACGAATTTTGTGATTTTTTCGAAACTCGGTGAAAAAAATAAAATGTCATTAAATTGTTGCCTAAATGGCTCTAAAGACATACTAGAGGTGTTGGGAACAAGATTCATCAAAAAATAAGGATGGAAAAACAAGTTATTCTTTACGATCGTATTTTTTACAATTTTTGTGGGTTATAGACAACGAATTTTTGTGATTTTTTCGAAACTCGGTGAAAAAATTAAAATGTCATTGAATTCTCGGGAAAATGGATCTAAAGGCATACTAGAGGTGTTGGGAATAAGATTCATGAAAAAATATAAATGGAAAAACAAGTTATTCTTCACAATCGTATTTTTTACAGTTTTCGTGGGTTATAGACTACAAATTTTGTGATTTTTTCGAAACTCGGTGAAAAAAATAAAATGTCATTCAATTCTCACCTAAATGGATCTAAAGACATACTGGAGGTGTTGGGAACAAAATTCATCAAAAAATACGGATGGAAAAACAAGTTAATCTTCACGGTCGTATTTTTTACAATTTTTGTGGGTTATAGTCTACGAATTTTGTGATTTTTTTGAAACTCGGTGAAAAAAGTAAAATGTCATTCAGTTCTCACCTAAATGGATCTAAAGACATAGTAGAGGTGTTGGGAACAAAATTCATCAAAAAATGTGGATGGAAAAACATGTTATTCTTCACGATCGTATTTTTTACAGTTTTCGTGGGTTATAGACTACGAATTTTGTGATTTTTTCGAAACTCGGTTAAAAAAATAAAATGTCATTCAATTCTGGGAAAATGGATCTAAAGGCATACTAGAGGTGTTGGGAATAAGATTCATTAAAAAATATGGATGGAAAAACTAGTTATTCTTTACAATCGTATTTTTTACAATTTTTGTGGGTTATAGCCTACGAATTTTGTGATTTTTTCGAAACTCGGTGAAAAAAATAAAATGTCATTCAATTCTCACCTAAATGGATCTAAAGGCATACTAGAGGTGTTGGGAATAAGATTCATTAAAAAATATGGATGGAAAAACTAGTTATTCTTTACAATCGTATTTTTTACAATTTTTGTGGGTTATATCCTACGAATTTTGTGATTTTTTCGAAACTCGGTGAAAAAAATAAAATGTCATTCAATTCTCACCTAAATGGATCTAAAGACATACTAGAGGTGTTGGGAACAAAATTCATCAAAAAATACGGATGGAAAAACAAGTTATTCTTCATGATCGTATTTTTTACAGTTTTCGTGGGTTATAGACTACGAATTTTGTGATTTTTTCGAAACTCGGTGAAAAAAATAAAATGTCATTCAATTCTCACCTAAATGGATCAAAAGACATACTGGAGGTGTTGGGAACAAAATTCATCAAAAAATACGGATGGAAAAACAAGTTATTCTTCACGATCGTATTTTTTACAGTTTTCGTGGGTTATATACTATGAATTTTGTGATTTTTTCGAAACTTGGTGAAAAAAATAAAATGTCATTCAATTCTCACCTAAATGGATCTAAAGACTTACTAGAGGTGTTGGGAACAAAATTCATCAAAAAATACGGATGGAAAATCAAGTTATTCTTCATGATCGTATTTTTTACAGTTTTCGTGGGTTATAGACTACGAATTTTGTGATTTTTTGGAAACTCAGTGAAAAAAATAAAATGTCATTCAATTCTCGGGAAAATGGATCTAAAGTCATACTAGAGTTGTTGGGTATAAGATTCATGAAAAAATATGGATGGAAAAACAAGTTATTCCTTACAATCGTATTTTTTACAATTTTCGTGGGTTATAGCCTAGGAATTTTGTGATGTTTTCGAAACTCAGTGAAAAAAATAAAATGTCATTCAATTCTGGGAAAATGGATCTAAAGGCATACTAGAGGTGTTGGGAATAAGATTCATTAAAAAATATGGATGGAAAAACAAGTTATTCTTTACAATCGTATTTTTTACAATTTTCGTGGGTTATAGCCTACGAATTTTGTGATTTTTTCGAAACTCGGTGAAAAAAATAAAATGTCATTAAATTGTTGCCTAAATGGCTCTAAAGACATACTAGAGGTGTTGGGAACAAGATTCATCAAAAAATAAGGATGGAAAAACAAGTTATTCTTTACGATCGTATTTTTTACAATTTTTGTGGGTTATAGACAACGAATTTTTGTGATTTTTTCGAAACTCGGTGAAAAAATTAAAATGTCATTGAATTCTCGGGAAAATGGATCTAAAGGCATACTAGAGGTGTTGGGAATAAGATTCATTAAAAAATATGGATGGAAAAAATAGTTATTCTTTACAATCGTATTTTTTACAATTTTTGTGGGTTATAGCCTACGAATTTTGTGATTTTTTCGAAACTCGGTGAAAAAAATAAAATGTCATTCAATTCTCACCTAAATGGATCTAAAGACATACTAGAGGTGTTGGGAACAAAATTCATCAAAAAATACGGATGGAAAAACAAGTTATTCTTCATGATCGTATTTTTTACAGTTTTCGTGGGTTATAGACTATGAATTTTGTGATTTTTTCAAAACTCGGTGAAAAAAATAAAATGTCATTCAATTCTCACCTAAATGGATCTAAAGACATACTAGAGGTGTTTGGAACAAAATTCATCAAAAAATACGGATGGAAAAACAAGTTATTCTTCACGATCGTATTTTTTACGGTTTTCGTGGGTTATAGACTACGAATTTTGTGATTTTTTCGAAACTCGGTGAAAAAAATAAAATGTCATTCAATTGTCACCTAAATGGATCAAAAGACATACTGGAGGTGTTGGGAACAAAATTCATCAAAAAATACGGATGGAAAAACAAGTTATTCTTCACGATCGTATTTTTTACAGTTTTCGTGGGTTATATACTATGAATTTTGTGATTTTTTCGAAACTTGGTGAAAAAAATAAAATGTCATTCAATTCTCACCTAAATGGATCTAAAGACTTACTAGAGGTGTTGGGAACAAAATTCATCAAAAAATACGGATGGAAAATCAAGTTATTCTTCATGATCGTATTTTTTACAGTTTTCGTGGGTTATAGACTACGAATTTTGTGATTTTTTGGAAACTCGGTGAAAAAAATAAAATGTCATTCAATTCTCACCTAAATGGATCTAAAGACATACTAGAGGTGTTGGGAACAAAATTCATCAAAAAATACGGATGGAAAAACAAGTTATTCTTCATGATCGTATTTTTTACAGTTTTCGTGGGTTATAGACTATGAATTTTGTGATTTTTTCGAAACTCGGTGAAAAAAATAAAATGTCATTCAATTCTCACCTAAATGGATCTAAAGACATACTAGAGGTGTTTGGAACAAAATTCATCAAAAAATACGGATGGAAAATCAAGTTATTCTTCATGATCGTATTTTTTACAGTTTTCGTGGGTTATAGACTACGAATTTTGTGATTTTTTGGAAACTCAGTGAAAAAAATAAAATGTCATTCAATTCTCGGGAAAATGGATCTAAAGTCATACTAGAGTTGTTGGGTATAAGATTCATGAAAAAATATGGATGGAAAAACAAGTTATTCCTTACAATCGTATTTTTTACAATTTTCGTGGGTTATAGCCTAGGAATTTTGTGATGTTTTCGAAACTCAGTGAAAAAAATAAAATGTCATTCAATTCTGGGAAAATGGATCTAAAGGCATACTAGAGGTGTTGGGAATAAGATTCATTAAAAAATATGGATGGAAAAACAAGTTATTCTTTACAATCGTATTTTTTACAATTTTCGTGGGTTATAGCCTACGAATTTTGTGATTTTTTCGAAACTCGGTGAAAAAAATAAAATGTCATTAAATTGTTGCCTAAATGGCTCTAAAGACATACTAGAGGTGTTGGGAACAAGATTCATCAAAAAATAAGGATGGAAAAACAAGTTATTCTTTACGATCGTATTTTTTACAATTTTTGTGGGTTATAGACAACGAATTTTTGTGATTTTTTCGAAACTCGGTGAAAAAATTAAAATGTCATTGAATTCTCGGGAAAATGGATCTAAAGGCATACTAGAGGTGTTGGGAATAAGATTCATGAAAAAATATAAATGGAAAAACAAGTTATTCTTCACAATCGTATTTTTTACAGTTTTCGTGGGTTATAGACTACAAATTTTGTGATTTTTTCGAAACTCGGTGAAAAATATAAAATGTCATTCAATTCTCACCTAAATGGATCTAAAGACATAGTAGAGGTGTTGGGAACAAAATACAACAAAAAATATGGATGGAAAAACATGTTATTCTTCACGATCGTATTTTTTACAGTTTTCGTGGGTTATAGACTACGAATTTTGTGATTTTTTCGAAACTCGGTTAAAAAAATAAAATGTCATTCAATTATCGGGAAAATGGATCTAAAGGCATACTAGAGGTGTTGGGAATAAGATTCATGAAAAAATATAAATGGAAAAACAAGTTATTCTTTACAATCGTATTTTTTACAATTTTCGTGGGTTATAGCCGACGAATTTTGTGATTTTTTCGAAACTCGGTGAAAAAAATAAAATGTCATTCAATTCTCATCTAAATGGATCTAAAGACATACTAGAGGTGTTTGGAACAAAATTCATCAAAAAATACGGATGGAAAAACAAGTTATTCTTCACGATCGTATTTTTTACAGTTTTCGTGGGTTATAGACTACGAATTTTGTGATTTTTTCAAAACTCGGTGAAAAAAATAAAATGTCATTCAATTCTCACCTAAATGGATCAAAATACATACTGGATGTGTTGGGAACAAAATTCATCAAAAAATACGGATGGAAAAACAAGTTATTCTTCACGATCGTATTTTTTACAGTTTTCGTGGGTTATATACTATGAATTTTGTGATTTTTTCGAAACATGGTGAAAAAAATAAAATGTCATTCAATTCTCACCTAAATGGATCTAAAGACTTACTAGAGGTGTTGGGAACAAAATTCATCAAAAAATACGGATGGAAAATCAAGTTATTCTTCACGATCGTATTTTTTACAGTTTTCGTGGGTTATATACTATGAATTTTGTGATTTTTTCGAAACATGGTGAAAAAAATAAAATGTCATTCAATTCTCACCTAAATGGATCAAAATACATACTGGAGGTGTTGGGAACAAAATTCATCAAAAAATACGGATGGAAAATCAAGTTATTCTTCATGATCGTATTTTTTACAGTTTTCGTGGGTTATAAACTACGAATTTTGTGATTTTTTCGAAACTCGGTGAAAAAAATAAAATGTCATTCAATTCTCGGGAAAATGGATCTAAAGGCATACTAGAGTTGTTGGGAATAAGATTCATGAAAAAATATAAATGGAAAAACAAGTTATTCTTTACAATCGTATTTTTTACAATTTTCGTGGGTTATAGCCGACGAATTTTGTGATTTTTTCGAAACTCGGTGAAAAAAATAAAATGTCATTCAATTCTCATCTAAATGGATCTAAAGACATACAAGAGGTGTTTGGAACAAAATTCATCAAAAAATACGGATGGAAAAACAAGTTATTTTTCACGATCGTATTTTTTACAGTTTTCGTGGGTTATAGACTACGAATTTTGTGATTTTTTCAAAACTCGGTGAAAAAAATAAAATGTCATTCAATTCTCACCTAAATGGATCAAAATACATACTGGAGGTGTTGGGAACAAAATTCATCAAAAAATACGGATGGAAAATCAAGTTATTCTTCATGATCGTATTTTTTACAGTTTTCGTGGGTTATAAACTACGAATTTTGTGATTTTTTCGAAACTCGGTGAAAAAAATAAAATGTCATTCAATTCTCGGGAAAATGGATCTAAAGGCATACTAGAGTTGTTGGGAATAAGATTCATGAAAAAATATAAATGGAAAAACAAGTTATTCTTTACAATCGTATTTTTTACAATTTTCGTGGGTTATAGCCGACGAATTTTGTGATTTTTTCGAAACTCGGTGAAAAAAATAAAATGTCATTCAATTCTCATCTAAATGGATCTAAAGACATACTAGAGGTGTTTGGAACAAAATTCATCAAAAAATACGGATGGAAAAACAAGTTATTCTTCACGATCGTATTTTTTACAGTTTTCGTGGGTTATAGACTACGAATTTTGTGATTTTTTCAAAACTCGGTGAAAAAAATAAAATGTCATTCAATTCTCACCTAAATGGATCAAAATACATACTGGATGTGTTGGGAACAAAATTCATCAAAAAATACGGATGGAAAAACAAGTTATTCTTCACGATCGTATTTTTTACAGTTTTCGTGGGTTATATACTATGAATTTTGTGATTTTTTCGAAACATGGTGAAAAAAATAAAATGTCATTCAATTCTCACCTAAATGGATCTAAAGACTTACTAGAGGTGTTGGGAACAAAATTCATCAAAAAATACGGATGGAAAATCAAGTTATTCTTCATGATCGTATTTTTTACAGTTTTCGTGGGTTATAGACTACGAATTTTGTGATTTTTTGGAAACTCGGTGAAAAAAATAAAATGTCATTCAATTCTCGGGAAAATGGATCTAAAGGCATACTAGAGTTGTTGGGTATAAGATTCATGAAAAAATATGGATGGAAAAACAAGTTATTCCTTACAATCGTATTTTTTACAATTTTCGTGGGTTATAGCCTAGGAATTTTGTGATGTTTTCGAAACTCAGTGAAACAAATAAAATGTCATTCAATTCTCGGGAAAATGGATCTAAAGTCATTCTAGAGTTGTTGGGAATAAGATTCATGAAAAAATATGGATGGAAAAACAATTTATTCTTTACAATCGTATTTTTTACAATTTTTGTGGGTTATAGCCTACGAATTTTGTGATTTTTTCGAAACTCAGTGAAAAAAATAAAATGTCATTAAATTGTTGCCTAAATGGATCTAACGACTTACTAGAGGTGTTGGGAACAAAATTTATCAAAAAATACGGATGGAAAAACAAGTTATTCTTCACGATCGTATTTTTTACAGTTTTCGTGGGTTATAGACTACGAATTTTGTGATTTTTTCGAAACTCGGTGAAAAAAATAAAATGTCATTCAATTATCGGGAAAATGGATCTAAAGGCATACTAGAGGTGTTGGGAATAAGATTCATGAAAAAACATAAATGGAAAAACAAGTTATTCTTTACAATCGTATTTTTTACAATTTTCGTGGGTTATAGCCTACGAATTTTGTGATTTTTTCGAAACTCGGTGAAAAAAATAAAATGTCATTAAATTGTCGCCTAAATGGCTCTAAAGACATACTAGAGGTGTTGGGAACAAGATTCATCAAAAAATAAGGATGGAAAAACAAGTTATTCTTTACGATCGTATTTTTTACAATTTTTGTGGGTTATAGACAACGAATTTTTGTGATTTTTTCGAAACTCGGTGAAAAAATTAAAATGTCATTGAATTCTCGGGAAAATGGATCTAAAGGCATACTAGAGGTGTTGGGAATAAGATTCATGAAAAAATATAAATGGAAAAACAAGTTATTCTTTACAATCGTATTTTTTACAATTTTCGTGGGTTATAGCCTACGAATTTTGTGATCTTTTCGAAACTCGGTGAAAAAAATAAAATGTCATTCAATTCTCATCTAAATGGATCTAAAGACATACAAGACGTGTTTGGAACAAAATTCATCAAAAAATACGGATGGAAAAACAAGTTATTCTTCACGATCGTATTTTTTACAGTTTTCGTGGGTTATAGACTACGAATTTTATGATTTTTTCGTAACTCGGTGAAAAAAATACAATGTCGTTAAATTGTCGCCTAAATGGCTTTAAAGACATACTAGAGGTGTTGGGAACAAGATTCATAAAAAAAAATACGGATGGAAAAACAAGTTATTCTTTACGATCGTATTTTTTACAATTTTCGTGGGTTACAGACTACGAATTTTGTGATTTTTTCGAAACTCGGTGAAAAAAATAAAATGTCATTCAATTCTCGGGAAAATGGATCTAAAGGCATACTAGAGGTGTTGGGAATAAGATTCATGAAAAAATATAAATGGAAAAACAAGTTATTCTTTACAATCGTATTTTTTACAATTTTCGTGGGTTATAGCCTACGAATTTTGTGATTTTTTCGAAACTCGGTGAAAAAAATAAAATGTCATTCAATTCTCATCTAAATGGATCTAAAGACATACAAGAGGTGTTTGGAACAAAATTCATCAAAAAATACGGATGGAAAAACAAGTTATTCTTCACGATCGTATTTTTTACAGTTTTCGTGGGTTATAGACTACGAATTTTGTGATTTTTTCAAAACTCGGTGAAAAAAATAAAATGTCATTCAATTCTCACCTAAATGGATCAAAATACATACTGGAGGTGTTGGGAACAAAATTCATCAAAAAATACGGATGGAAAATCAAGTTATTCTTCATGATCGTATTTTTTACAGTTTTCGTGGGTTATAAACTACGAATTTTGTGATTTTTTCGAAACTCGGTGAAAAAAATAAAATGTCATTCAATTCTCGGGAAAATGGATCTAAAGGCATACTAGAGTTGTTGGGAATAAGATTCATGAAAAAATATAAATGGAAAAACAAGTTATTCTTTACAATCGTATTTTTTACAATTTTCGTGGGTTATAGCCGACGAATTTTGTGATTTTTTCGAAACTCGGTGAAAAAAATAAAATGTCATTCAATTCTCATCTAAATGGATCTAAAGACATACTAGAGGTGTTTGGAACAAAATTCATCAAAAAATACGGATGGAAAAACAAGTTATTCTTCACGATCGTATTTTTTACAGTTTTCGTGGGTTATAGACTACGAATTTTGTGATTTTTTCAAAACTCGGTGAAAAAAATAAAATGTCATTCAATTCTCACCTAAATGGATCAAAATACATACTGGATGTGTTGGGAACAAAATTCATCAAAAAATACGGATGGAAAAACAAGTTATTCTTCACGATCGTATTTTTTACAGTTTTCGTGGGTTATATACTATGAATTTTGTGATTTTTTCGAAACATGGTGAAAAAAATAAAATGTCATTCAATTCTCACCTAAATGGATCTAAAGACTTACTAGAGGTGTTGGGAACAAAATTCATCAAAAAATACGGATGGAAAATCAAGTTATTCTTCATGATCGTATTTTTTACAGTTTTCGTGGGTTATAGACTACGAATTTTGTGATTTTTTGGAAACTCGGTGAAAAAAATAAAATGTCATTCAATTCTCGGGAAAATGGATCTAAAGGCATACTAGAGTTGTTGGGTATAAGATTCATGAAAAAATATGGATGGAAAAACAAGTTATTCCTTACAATCGTATTTTTTACAATTTTCGTGGGTTATAGCCTAGGAATTTTGTGATGTTTTCGAAACTCAGTGAAACAAATAAAATGTCATTCAATTCTCGGGAAAATGGATCTAAAGTCATTCTAGAGTTGTTTGGAATAAGATTCATGAAAAAATATGGATGGAAAAACAATTTATTCTTTACAATCGTATTTTTTACAATTTTTGTGGGTTATAGCCTACGAATTTTGTGATTTTTTCGAAACTCAGTGAAAAAAATAAAATGTCATTAAATTGTTGCCTAAATGGATCTAACGACTTACTAGAGGTGTTGGGAACAAAATTTATCAAAAAATACGGATGGAAAAACAAGTTATTCTTCACGATCGTATTTTTTACAGTTTTCGTGGGTTATAGACTACGAATTTTGTGATTTTTTCGAAACTCGGTGAAAAAAATAAAATGTCATTCAATTATCGGGAAAATGGATCTAAAGGCATACTAGAGGTGTTGGGAATAAGATTCATGAAAAAATATAAATGGAAAAACAAGTTATTCTTTACAATCGTATTTTTTACAATTTTCGTGGGTTATAGCCTACGAATTTTGTGATTTTTTCGAAACTCGGTGAAAAAAATAAAATGTCATTAAATTGTCGCCTAAATGGCTCTAAAGACATACTAGAGGTGTTGGGAACAAGATTCATCAAAAAATAAGGATGGAAAAACAAGTTATTCTTTACGATCGTATTTTTTACAATTTTTGTGGGTTAGAGACAACGAATTTTTGTGATTTTTTCGAAACTCGGTGAAAAAATTAAAATGTCATTGAATTCTCGGGAAAATGGATCTAAAGGCATACTAGAGGTGTTGGGAATAAGATTCATGAAAAAATATAAACGGAAAAACAAGTTATTCTTTACAATCGTATTTTTTACAATTTTCGTGGGTTATAGCCTACGAATTTTGTGATTTTTTCGAAACTCGGTGAAAAAAATAAAATGTCATTCAATTCTCATCTAAATGGATCTAAAGACATACAAGAGGTGTTTGGAACAAAATTCATCAAAAAATACGGATGGAAAAACAAGTTATTCTTCACGATCGTATTTTTTACAGTTTTCGTGGGTTATAGACTACGAATTTTGTGATTTTTTCAAAACTCGGTGAAAAAAATAAAATGTCATTCAATTCTCACCTAAATGGATCAAAATACATACTGGAGGTGTTGGGAACAAAATTCATCAAAAAATACGGATGGAAAATCAAGTTATTCTTCATGATCGTATTTTTTACAGTTTTCGTGGGTTATAAACTACGAATTTTGTGATTTTTTCGAAACTCGGTGAAAAAAATAAAATGTCATTCAATTCTCGGGAAAATGGATCTAAAGGCATACTAGAGTTGTTGGGAATAAGATTCATGAAAAAATATAAATGGAAAAACAAGTTATTCTTTACAATCGTATTTTTTACAATTTTCGTGGGTTATAGCCGACGAATTTTGTGATTTTTTCGAAACTCGGTGAAAAAAATAAAATGTCATTCAATTCTCATCTAAATGGATCTAAAGACATACTAGAGGTGTTTGGAACAAAATTCATCAAAAAATACGGATGGAAAAACAAGTTATTCTTCACGATCGTATTTTTTACAGTTTTCGTGGGTTATAGACTACGAATTTTGTGATTTTTTCAAAACTCGGTGAAAAAAATAAAATGTCATTCAATTCTCACCTAAATGGATCAAAATACATACTGGATGTGTTGGGAACAAAATTCATCAAAAAATACGGATGGAAAAACAAGTTATTCTTCACGATCGTATTTTTTACAGTTTTCGTGGGTTATATACTATGAATTTTGTGATTTTTTCGAAACATGGTGAAAAAAATAAAATGTCATTCAATTCTCACCTAAATGGATCTAAAGACTTACTAGAGGTGTTGGGAACAAAATTCATCAAAAAATACGGATGGAAAATCAAGTTATTCTTCATGATCGTATTTTTTACAGTTTTCGTGGGTTATAGACTACGAATTTTGTGATTTTTTGGAAACTCGGTGAAAAAAATAAAATGTCATTCAATTCTCGGGAAAATGGATCTAAAGGCATACTAGAGTTGTTGGGTATAAGATTCATGAAAAAATATGGATGGAAAAACAAGTTATTCCTTACAATCGTATTTTTTACAATTTTCGTGGGTTATAGCCTAGGAATTTTGTGATGTTTTCGAAACTCAGTGAAACAAATAAAATGTCATTCAATTCTCGGGAAAATGGATCTAAAGTCATTCTAGAGTTGTTTGGAATAAGATTCATGAAAAAATATGGATGGAAAAACAATTTATTCTTTACAATCGTATTTTTTACAATTTTTGTGGGTTATAGCCTACGAATTTTGTGATTTTTTCGAAACTCAGTGAAAAAAATAAAATGTCATTAAATTGTTGCCTAAATGGATCTAACGACTTACTAGAGGTGTTGGGAACAAAATTTATCAAAAAATACGGATGGAAAAACAAGTTATTCTTCACGATCGTATTTTTTACAGTTTTCGTGGGTTATAGACTACGAATTTTGTGATTTTTTCGAAACTCGGTGAAAAAAATAAAATGTCATTCAATTATCGGGAAAATGGATCTAAAGGCATACTAGAGGTGTTGGGAATAAGATTCATGAAAAAATATAAATGGAAAAACAAGTTATTCTTTACAATCGTATTTTTTACAATTTTCGTGGGTTATAGCCTACGAATTTTGTGATTTTTTCGAAACTCGGTGAAAAAAATAAAATGTCATTAAATTGTCGCCTAAATGGCTCTAAAGACATACTAGAGGTGTTGGGAACAAGATTCATCAAAAAATAAGGATGGAAAAACAAGTTATTCTTTACGATCGTATTTTTTACAATTTTTGTGGGTTATAGACAACGAATTTTTGTGATTTTTTCGAAACTCGGTGAAAAAATTAAAATGTCATTGAATTCTCGGGAAAATGGATCTAAAGGCATACTAGAGGTGTTGGGAATAAGATTCATGAAAAAATATAAATGGAAAAACAAGTTATTCTTTACAATCGTATTTTTTACAATTTTCGTGGGTTATAGCCTACGAATTTTGTGATCTTTTCGAAACTCGGTGAAAAAAATAAAATGTCATTCAATTCTCATCTAAATGGATCTAAAGACATACAAGACGTGTTTGGAACAAAATTCATCAAAAAATACGGATGGAAAAACAAGTTATTCTTCACGATCGTATTTTTTACAGTTTTCGTGGGTTATAGACTACGAATTTTATGATTTTTTCGTAACTCGGTGAAAAAAATACAATGTCGTTAAATTGTCGCCTAAATGGCTTTAAAGACATACTAGAGGTGTTGGGAACAAGATTCATAAAAAAAAATACGGATGGAAAAACAAGTTATTCTTTACGATCGTATTTTTTACAATTTTCGTGGGTTACAGACTACGAATTTTGTGATTTTTTCGAAACTCGGTGAAAAAAATAAAATGTCATTCAATTCTCGGGAAAATGGATCTAAAGGCATACTAGAGGTGTTGGGAATAAGATTCATGAAAAAATATAAATGGAAAAACAAGTTATTCTTTACAATCGTATTTTTTACAATTTTCGTGGGTTATAGCCTACGAATTTTGTGATTTTTTCGAAACTCGGTGAAAAAAATAAAATGTCATTCAATTCTCATCTAAATGGATCTAAAGACATACAAGAGGTGTTTGGAACAAAATTCATCAAAAAATACGGATGGAAAAACAAGTTATTCTTCACGATCGTATTTTTTACAGTTTTCGTGGGTTATAGACGACGAATTTTGTGATTTTTTCAAAACTCGGTGAAAAAAATAAAATGTCATTCAAGTCTCACCTAAATGGATCAAAATACATACTGGAGGTGTTGGGAACAAAATTCATCAAAAAATACGGATGGAAAATCAAGTTATTCTTCATGATCGTATTTTTTACAGTTTTCGTGGGTTATAAACTACGAATTTTGTGATTTTTTCGAAACTCGGTGAAAAAAATAAAATGTCATTCAATTCTCGGGAAAATGGATCTAAAGGCATACTAGAGTTGTTGGGAATAAGATTCATGAAAAAATATAAATGGAAAAACAAGTTATTCTTTACAATCGTATTTTTTACAATTTTCGTGGGTTATAGCCGACGAATTTTGTGATTTTTTCGAAACTCGGTGAAAAAAATAAAATGTCATTCAATTCTCATCTAAATGGATCTAAAGACATACTAGAGGTGTTTGGAACAAAATTCATCAAAAAATACGGATGGAAAAACAAGTTATTCTTCACGATCGTATTTTTTACAGTTTTCGTGGGTTATAGACTACGAATTTTGTGATTTTTTCAAAACTCGGTGAAAAAAATAAAATGTCATTCAATTCTCACCTAAATGGATCAAAATACATACTGGATGTGTTGGGAACAAAATTCATCAAAAAATACGGATGGAAAAACAAGTTATTCTTCACGATCGTATTTTTTACAGTTTTCGTGGGTTATATACTATGAATTTTGTGATTTTTTCGAAACATGGTGAAAAAAATAAAATGTCATTCAATTCTCACCTAAATGGATCTAAAGACTTACTAGAGGTGTTGGGAACAAAATTCATCAAAAAATACGGATGGAAAATCAAGTTATTCTTCATGATCGTATTTTTTACAGTTTTCGTGGGTTATAGACTACGAATTTTGTGATTTTTTGGAAACTCGGTGAAAAAAATAAAATGTCATTCAATTCTCGGGAAAATGGATCTAAAGGCATACTAGAGTTGTTGGGTATAAGATTCATGAAAAAATATGGATGGAAAAACAAGTTATTCCTTACAATCGTATTTTTTACAATTTTCGTGGGTTATAGCCTAGGAATTTTGTGATGTTTTCGAAACTCAGTGAAACAAATAAAATGTCATTCAATTCTCGGGAAAATGGATCTAAAGTCATTCTAGAGTTGTTGGGAATAAGATTCATGAAAAAATATGGATGGAAAAACAATTTATTCTTTACAATCGTATTTTTTACAATTTTTGTGGGTTATAGCCTACGAATTTTGTGATTTTTTCGAAACTCAGTGAAAAAAATAAAATGTCATTAAATTGTTGCCTAAATGGATCTAACGACTTACTAGAGGTGTTGGGAACAAAATTTATCAAAAAATACGGATGGAAAAACAAGTTATTCTTCACGATCGTATTTTTTACAGTTTTCGTGGGTTATAGACTACGAATTTTGTGATTTTTTCGAAACTCGGTGAAAAAAATAAAATGTCATTCAATTATCGGGAAAATGGATCTAAAGGCATACTAGAGGTGTTGGGAATAAGATTCATGAAAAAATATAAATGGAAAAACAAGTTATTCTTTACAATCGTATTTTTTACAATTTTCGTGGGTTATAGCCTACGAATTTTGTGATTTTTTCGAAACTCGGTGAAAAAAATAAAATGTCATTAAATTGTCGCCTAAATGGCTCTAAAGACATACTAGAGGTGTTGGGAACAAGATTCATCAAAAAATAAGGATGGAAAAACAAGTTATTCTTTACGATCGTATTTTTTACAATTTTTGTGGGTTATAGACAACGAATTTTTGTGATTTTTTCGAAACTCGGTGAAAAAATTAAAATGTCATTGAATTCTCGGGAAAATGGATCTAAAGGCATACTAGAGGTGTTGGGAATAAGATTCATGAAAAAATATAAATGGAAAAACAAGTTATTCTTTACAATCGTATTTTTTACAATTTTCGTGGGTTATAGCCTACGAATTTTGTGATCTTTTCGAAACTCGGTGAAAAAAATAAAATGTCATTCAATTCTCATCTAAATGGATCTAAAGACATACAAGACGTGTTTGGAACAAAATTCATCAAAAAATACGGATGGAAAAACAAGTTATTCTTCACGATCGTATTTTTTACAGTTTTCGTGGGTTATAGACTACGAATTTTATGATTTTTTCGTAACTCGGTGAAAAAAATACAATGTCGTTAAATTGTCGCCTAAATGGCTTTAAAGACATACTAGAGGTGTTGGGAACAAGATTCATAAAAAAAAATACGGATGGAAAAACAAGTTATTCTTTACGATCGTATTTTTTACAATTTTCGTGGGTTACAGACTACGAATTTTGTGATTTTTTCGAAACTCGGTGAAAAAAATAAAATGTCATTCAATTCTCGGGAAAATGGATCTAAAGGCATACTAGAGGTGTTGGGAATAAGATTCATGAAAAAATATAAATGGAAAAACAAGTTATTCTTTACAATCGTATTTTTTACAATTTTCGTGGGTTATAGCCTACGAATTTTGTGATTTTTTCGAAACTCGGTGAAAAAAATAAAATGTCATTCAATTCTCATCTAAATGGATCTAAAGACATACAAGAGGTGTTTGGAACAAAATTCATCAAAAAATACGGATGGAAAAACAAGTTATTCTTCACGATCGTATTTTTTACAGTTTTCGTGGGTTATAGACTACGAATTTTGTGATTTTTTCAAAACTCGGTGAAAAAAATAAAATGTCATTCAATTCTCACCTAAATGGATCAAAATACATACTGGAGGTGTTGGGAACAAAATTCATCAAAAAATACGGATGGAAAATCAAGTTATTCTTCATGATCGTATTTTTTACAGTTTTCGTGGGTTATAAACTACGAATTTTGTGATTTTTTCGAAACTCGGTGAAAAAAATAAAATGTCATTCAATTCTCGGGAAAATGGATCTAAAGGCATACTAGAGTTGTTGGGAATAAGATTCATGAAAAAATATAAATGGAAAAACAAGTTATTCTTTACAATCGTATTTTTTACAATTTTCGTGGGTTATAGCCGACGAATTTTGTGATTTTTTCGAAACTCGGTGAAAAAAATAAAATGTCATTCAATTCTCATCTAAATGGATCTAGAGACATACTAGAGGTGTTTGGAACAAAATTCATCAAAAAATACGGATGGAAAAACAAGTTATTCTTCACGATCGTATTTTTTACAGTTTTCGTGGGTTATAGACTACGAATTTTGTGATTTTTTCAAAACTCGGTGAAAAAAATAAAATGTCATTCAATTCTCACCTAAATGGATCAAAATACATACTGGATGTGTTGGGAACAAAATTCATCAAAAAATACGGATGGAAAAACAAGTTATTCTTCACGATCGTATTTTTTACAGTTTTCGTGGGTTATATACTATGAATTTTGTGATTTTTTCGAAACATGGTGAAAAAAATAAAATGTCATTCAATTCTCACCTAAATGGATCTAAAGACTTACTAGAGGTGTTGGGAACAAAATTCATCAAAAAATACGGATGGAAAATCAAGTTATTCTTCATGATCGTATTTTTTACAGTTTTCGTGGGTTATAGACTACGAATTTTGTGATTTTTTGGAAACTCGGTGAAAAAAATAAAATGTCATTCAATTCTCGGGAAAATGGATCTAAAGGCATACTAGAGTTGTTGGGTATAAGATTCATGAAAAAATATGGATGGAAAAACAAGTTATTCCTTACAATCGTATTTTTTACAATTTTCGTGGGTTATAGCCTAGGAATTTTGTGATGTTTTCGAAACTCAGTGAAACAAATAAAATGTCATTCAATTCTCGGGAAAATGGATCTAAAGTCATTCTAGAGTTGTTGGGAATAAGATTCATGAAAAAATATGGATGGAAAAACAATTTATTCTTTACAATCGTATTTTTTACAATTTTTGTGGGTTATAGCCTACGAATTTTGTGATTTTTTCGAAACTCAGTGAAAAAAATAAAATGTCATTAAATTGTTGCCTAAATGGATCTAACGACTTACTAGAGGTGTTGGGAACAAAATTTATCAAAAAATACGGATGGAAAAACAAGTTATTCTTCACGATCGTATTTTTTACAGTTTTCGTGGGTTATAGACTACGAATTTTGTGATTTTTTCGAAACTCGGTGAAAAAAATAAAATGTCATTCAATTATCGGGAAAATGGATCTAAAGGCATACTAGAGGTGTTGGGAATAAGATTCATGAAAAAATATAAATGGAAAAACAAGTTATTCTTTACAATCGTATTTTTTACAATTTTCGTGGGTTATAGCCTACGAATTTTGTGATTTTTTCGAAACTCGGTGAAAAAAATAAAATGTCATTAAATTGTCGCCTAAATGGCTCTAAAGACATACTAGAGGTGTTGGGAACAAGATTCATCAAAAAATAAGGATGGAAAAACAAGTTATTCTTTACGATCGTATTTTTTACAATTTTTGTGGGTTATAGACAACGAATTTTTGTGATTTTTTCGAAACTCGGTGAAAAAATTAAAATGTCATTGAATTCTCGGGAAAATGGATCTAAAGGCATACTAGAGGTGTTGGGAATAAGATTCATGAAAAAATATAAATGGAAAAACAAGTTATTCTTTACAATCGTATTTTTTACAATTTTCGTGGGTTATAGCCTACGAATTTTGTGATCTTTTCGAAACTCGGTGAAAAAAATAAAATGTCATTCAATTCTCATCTAAATGGATCTAAAGACATACAAGACGTGTTTGGAACAAAATTCATCAAAAAATACGGATGGAAAAACAAGTTATTCTTCACGATCGTATTTTTTACAGTTTTCGTGGGTTATAGACTACGAATTTTATGATTTTTTCGTAACTCGGTGAAAAAAATACAATGTCGTTAAATTGTCGCCTAAATGGCTTTAAAGACATACTAGAGGTGTTGGGAACAAGATTCATAAAAAAAAATACGGATGGAAAAACAAGTTATTCTTTACGATCGTATTTTTTACAATTTTCGTGGGTTACAGACTACGAATTTTGTGATTTTTTCGAAACTCGGTGAAAAAAATAAAATGTTATTCAATTCTCGGGAAAATGGATCTAAAGGCATACTAGAGGTGTTCAGAATAAGATTCATGAAAAAATATAAATGGAAAAACAAGTTATTCTTTACAATCGTATTTTTTACAATTTTCGTGGGTTATAGCCTACGAATTTTGTGATTTTTTCGAAACTCGGTGAAAAAAATAAAATGTCATTCAATTCTCATCTAAATGGATCTAAAGACATACAAGAGGTGTTTGGAACAAAATTCATCAAAAAATACGGATGGAAAAACAAGTTATTCTTCACGATCGTATTTTTTACAGTTTTCGTGGGTTATAGACTACGAATTTTGTGATTTTTTCAAAACTCGGTGAAAAAAATAAAATGTCATTCAATTCTCACCTAAATGGATCAAAATACATACAGGAGGTGTTGGGAACAAAATTCATCAAAAAATACGGATGGAAAAACAAGTTATTCTTCACGATCGTATTTTTTACAGTTTTCGTGGGTTATATACTATGAATTTTGTGATTTTTTCGAAACATGGTGAAAAAAATAAAATGTCATTCAATTCTCACCTAAATGGATCTAAAGACTTACTAGAGGTGTTGGGAACAAAATTCATCACAAAATACGGATGGAAAATCAAGTTATTCTTCATGATCGTATTTTTTACAGTTTTCGTGGGTTATAGACTACGAATTTTGTGATTTTTTCGAACCTCGGTGAAAAAAATAAAATGTCATTCAATTCTCGGGAAAATGGATCTAAAGGCATACTAGAGGTGTTGGGAATAAGATTCATGAAAAAATATAAATGGAAAAACAAGTTATTCTTTACAATCGTATTTTTTACAATTTTCGTGGGTTATAGCCTACGAATTTTGTGATTTCTTCGAAACTCGGTGAAAAAAATAAAATGTCATTCAATTCTCATCTAAATGGATCTAAAGACATACAAGAGGTGTTTGGAACAAAATTCATCAAAAAATACGGATGGAAAAACAAGTTATTCTTCACGATCGTATTTTTTACAGTTTTCGTGGGTTATAGACTACGAATTTTGTGATTTTTTCAAAACTCGGTGAAAAAAATAAAATGTCATTCAATTCTCACCTAAATGGATCAAAATACATACTGGAGGTGTTGGGAACAAAATTCATCAAAAAATACGGATGGAAAAACAAGTTATTCTTCACGATCGTATTTTTTACAGTTTTCGTGGGTTATATACTATGAATTTTGTGATTTTTTCGAAACATGGTGAAAAAAATAAAATGTCATTCAATTCTCACCTAAATGGATCTAAAGACTTACTAGAGGTGTTGGGAACAAAATTCATCAAAAAATACGGATGGAAAATCAAGTTATTCTTCATGATCGTATTTTTTACAGTTTTCGTGGGTTATAGACTACGAATTTTGTGATTTTTTGGAAACTCGGTGAAAAAAATAAAATGTCATTCAATTCTCGGGAAAATGGATCTAAAGGCATACTAGAGTTGTTGGGTATAAGATTCATGAAAAAATATGGATGGAAAAACAAGTTATTCCTTACAATCGTATTTTTTACAATTTTCGTGGGTTATAGCCTAGGAATTTTGTGATGTTTTCGAAACTCAGTGAAACAAATAAAATGTCATTCAATTCTCGGGAAAATGGATCTAAAGTCATTCTAGAGTTGTTGGGAATAAGATTCATGAAAAAATATGGATGGAAAAACAATTTATTCTTTACAATCGTATTTTTTACAATTTTTGTGGGTTATAGCCTACGAATTTTGTGATTTTTTCGAAACTCAGTGAAAAAAATAAAATGTCATTAAATTGTTGCCTAAATGGATCTAACGACTTACTAGAGGTGTTGGGAACAAAATTTATCAAAAAATACGGATGGAAAAACAAGTTATTCTTCACGATCGTATTTTTTACAGTTTTCGTGGGTTATAGACTACGAATTTTGTGATTTTTTCGAAACTCGGTGAAAAAAATAAAATGTCATTCAATTATCGGGAAAATGGATCTAAAGGCATACTAGAGGTGTTGGGAATAAGATTCATGAAAAAATATAAATGGAAAAACAAGTTATTCTTTACAATCGTATTTTTTACAATTTTCGTGGGTTATAGCCTACGAATTTTGTGATTTTTTCGAAACTCGGTGAAAAAAATAAAATGTCATTAAATTGTCGCCTAAATGGCTCTAAAGACATACTAGAGGTGTTGGGAACAAGATTCATCAAAAAATAAGGATGGAAAAACAAGTTATTCTTTACGATCGTATTTTTTACAATTTTTGTGGGTTATAGACAACGAATTTTTGTGATTTTTTCGAAACTCGGTGAAAAAATTAAAATGTCATTGAATTCTCGGGAAAATGGATCTAAAGGCATACTAGAGGTGTTGGGAATAAGATTCATGAAAAAATATAAATGGAAAAACAAGTTATTCTTTACAATCGTATTTTTTACAATTTTCGTGGGTTATAGCCTACGAATTTTGTGATCTTTTCGAAACTCGGTGAAAAAAATAAAATGTCATTCAATTCTCATCTAAATGGATCTAAAGACATACAAGACGTGTTTGGAACAAAATTCATCAAAAAATACGGATGGAAAAACAAGTTATTCTTCACGATCGTATTTTTTACAGTTTTCGTGGGTTATAGACTACGAATTTTATGATTTTTTCGTAACTCGGTGAAAAAAATACAATGTCGTTAAATTGTCGCCTAAATGGCTTTAAAGACATACTAGAGGTGTTGGGAACAAGATTCATAAAAAAAAATACGGATGGAAAAACAAGTTATTCTTTACGATCGTATTTTTTACAATTTTCGTGGGTTACAGACTACGAATTTTGTGATTTTTTCGAAACTCGGTGAAAAAAATAAAATGTCATTCAATTCTCGGGAAAATGGATCTAAAGGCATACTAGAGGTGTTGGGAATAAGATTCATGAAAAAATATAAATGGAAAAACAAGTTATTCTTTACAATCGTATTTTTTACAATTTTCGTGGGTTATAGCCTACGAATTTTGTGATTTTTTCGAAACTCGGTGAAAAAAATAAAATGTCATTCAATTCTCATCTAAATGGATCTAAAGACATACAAGAGGTGTTTGGAACAAAATTCATCAAAAAATACGGATGGAAAAACAAGTTATTCTTCACGATCGTATTTTTTACAGTTTTCGTGGGTTATAGACTACGAATTTTGTGATTTTTTCAAAACTCGGTGAAAAAAATAAAATGTCATTCAATTCTCACCTAAATGGATCAAAATACATACTGGAGGTGTTGGGAACAAAATTCATCAAAAAATACGGATGGAAAATCAAGTTATTCTTCATGATCGTATTTTTTACAGTTTTCGTGGGTTATAAACTACGAATTTTGTGATTTTTTCGAAACTCGGTGAAAAAAATAAAATGTCATTCAATTCTCGGGAAAATGGATCTAAAGGCATACTAGAGTTGTTGGGAATAAGATTCATGAAAAAATATAAATGGAAAAACAAGTTATTCTTTACAATCGTATTTTTTACAATTTTCGTGGGTTATAGCCGACGAATTTTGTGATTTTTTCGAAACTCGGTGAAAAAAATAAAATGTCATTCAATTCTCATCTAAATGGATCTAAAGACATACTAGAGGTGTTTGGAACAAAATTCATCAAAAAATACGGATGGAAAAACAAGTTATTCTTCACGATCGTATTTTTTACAGTTTTCGTGGGTTATAGACTACGAATTTTGTGATTTTTTCAAAACTCGGTGAAAAAAATAAAATGTCATTCAATTCTCACCTAAATGGATCAAAATACATACTGGATGTGTTGGGAACAAAATTCATCAAAAAATACGGATGGAAAAACAAGTTATTCTTCACGATCGTATTTTTTACAGTTTTCGTGGGTTATATACTATGAATTTTGTGATTTTTTCGAAACATGGTGAAAAAAATAAAATGTCATTCAATTCTCACCTAAATGGATCTAAAGACTTACTAGAGGTGTTGGCAACAAAATTCATCAAAAAATACGGATGGAAAATCAAGTTATTCTTCATGATCGTATTTTTTACAGTTTTCGTGGGTTATAGACTACGAATTTTGTGATTTTTTGGAAACTCGGTGAAAAAAATAAAATGTCATTCAATTCTCGGGAAAATGGATCTAAAGGCATACTAGAGTTGTTGGGTATAAGATTCATGAAAAAATATGGATGGAAAAACAAGTTATTCCTTACAATCGTATTTTTTACAATTTTCGTGGGTTATAGCCTAGGAATTTTGTGATGTTTTCGAAACTCAGTGAAACAAATAAAATGTCATTCAATTCTCGGGAAAATGGATCTAAAGTCATTCTAGAGTTGTTGGGAATAAGATTCATGAAAAAATATGGATGGAAAAACAATTTATTCTTTACAATCGTATTTTTTACAATTTTTGTGGGTTATAGCCTACGAATTTTGTGATTTTTTCGAAACTCAGTGAAAAAAATAAAATGTCATTAAATTGTTGCCTAAATGGATCTAACGACTTACTAGAGGTGTTGGGAACAAAATTTATCAAAAAATACGGATGGAAAAACAAGTTATTCTTCACGATCGTATTTTTTACAGTTTTCGTGGGTTATAGACTACGAATTTTGTGATTTTTTCGAAACTCGGTGAAAAAAATAAAATGTCATTCAATTATCGGGAAAATGGATCTAAAGGCATACTAGAGGTGTTGGGAATAAGATTCATGAAAAAATATAAATGGAAAAACAAGTTATTCTTTACAATCGTATTTTTTACAATTTTCGTGGGTTATAGCCTACGAATTTTGTGATTTTTTCGAAACTCGGTGAAAAAAATAAAATGTCATTAAATTGTCGCCTAAATGGCTCTAAAGACATACTAGAGGTGTTGGGAACAAGATTCATCAAAAAATAAGGATGGAAAAACAAGTTATTCTTTACGATCGTATTTTTTACAATTTTTGTGGGTTATAGACAACGAATTTTTGTGATTTTTTCGAAACTCGGTGAAAAAATTAAAATGTCATTGAATTCTCGGGAAAATGGATCTAAAGGCATACTAGAGGTGTTGGGAATAAGATTCATGAAAAAATATAAATGGAAAAACAAGTTATTCTTTACAATCGTATTTTTTACAATTTTCGTGGGTTATAGCCTACGAATTTTGTGATCTTTTCGAAACTCGGTGAAAAAAATAAAATGTCATTCAATTCTCATCTAAATGGATCTAAAGACATACAAGACGTGTTTGGAACAAAATTCATCAAAAAATACGGATGGAAAAACAAGTTATTCTTCACGATCGTATTTTTTACAGTTTTCGTGGGTTATAGACTACGAATTTTATGATTTTTTCGTAACTCGGTGAAAAAAATACAATGTCGTTAAATTGTCGCCTAAATGGCTTTAAAGACATACTAGAGGTGTTGGGAACAAGATTCATAAAAAAAAATACGGATGGAAAAACAAGTTATTCTTTACGATCGTATTTTTTACAATTTTCGTGGGTTACAGACTACGAATTTTGTGATTTTTTCGAAACTCGGTGAAAAAAATAAAATGTTATTCAATTCTCGGGAAAATGGATCTAAAGGCATACTAGAGGTGTTGGGAATAAGATTCATGAAAAAATATAAATGGAAAAACAAGTTATTCTTTACAATCGTATTTTTTACAATTTTCGTGGGTTATAGCCTACGAATTTTGTGATTTTTTCGAAACTCGGTGAAAAAAATAAAATGTCATTCAATTCTCATCTAAATGGATCTAAAGACATACAAGAGGTGTTTGGAACAAAATTCATCAAAAAATACGGATGGAAAAACAAGTTATTCTTCACGATCGTATTTTTTACAGTTTTCGTGGGTTATAGACTACGAATTTTGTGATTTTTTCAAAACTCGGTGAAAAAAATAAAATGTCATTCAATTCTCACCTAAATGGATCAAAATACATACAGGAGGTGTTGGGAACAAAATTCATCAAAAAATACGGATGGAAAAACAAGTTATTCTTCACGATCGTATTTTTTACAGTTTTCGTGGGTTATATACTATGAATTTTGTGATTTTTTCGAAACATGGTGAAAAAAATAAAATGTCATTCAATTCTCACCTAAATGGATCTAAAGACTTACTAGAGGTGTTGGGAACAAAATTCATCACAAAATACGGATGGAAAATCAAGTTATTCTTCATGATCGTATTTTTTACAGTTTTCGTGGGTTATAGACTACGAATTTTGTGATTTTTTCGAACCTCGGTGAAAAAAATAAAATGTCATTCAATTCTCGGGAAAATGGATCTAAAGGCATACTAGAGGTGTTGGGAATAAGATTCATGAAAAAATATAAATGGAAAAACAAGTTATTCTTTACAATCGTATTTTTTACAATTTTCGTGGGTTATAGCCTACGAATTTTGTGATTTCTTCGAAACTCGGTGAAAAAAATAAAATGTCATTCAATTCTCATCTAAATGGATCTAAAGACATACAAGAGGTGTTTGGAACAAAATTCATCAAAAAATACGGATGGAAAAACAAGTTATTCTTCACGATCGTATTTTTTACAGTTTTCGTGGGTTATAGACTACGAATTTTGTGATTTTTTCAAAACTCGGTGAAAAAAATAAAATGTCATTCAATTCTCACCTAAATGGATCAAAATACATACTGGAGGTGTTGGGAACAAAATTCATCAAAAAATACGGATGGAAAAACAAGTTATTCTTCACGATCGTATTTTTTACAGTTTTCGTGGGTTATATACTATGAATTTTGTGATTTTTTCGAAACATGGTGAAAAAAATAAAATGTCATTCAATTCTCACCTAAATGGATCTAAAGACTTACTAGAGGTGTTGGGAACAAAATTCATCAAAAAATACGGATGGAAAATCAAGTTATTCTTCATGATCGTATTTTTTACAGTTTTCGTGGGTTATAGACTACGAATTTTGTGATTTTTTGGAAACTCGGTGAAAAAAATAAAATGTCATTCAATTCTCGGGAAAATGGATCCAAAGGCATACTAGAGCTGTTGGGTATAAGATTCATGAAAAAATATGGATGGAAAAACAAGTTATTCCTTACAATCGTATTTTTTACAATTTTCGTGGGTTATAGCCTAGGAATTTTGTGATGTTTTCGAAACTCAGTGAAAAAAATAAAATGTCATTCAATTCTCGGGAAAATGGATCTAAAGTCATTCTAGAGTTGTTGGGAATAAGATTCATGAAAAAATAAGGATGGAAAAACAATTTATTCTTTACAATCGTATTTTTTACAATTTTTGTGGGTTATAGCCTACGAATTTGGTGATTTTTTCGAAACTCAGTGAAAAAAATAAAATGTCATTAAATTGTTGCCTAAATGGATCTAACGACTTACTAGAGGTGTTGGGAACAAAATTTATCAAAAAATACGGATGGAAAAACAAGTTATTCTTCACGATCGTATTTTTTACAGTTTTCGTGGGTTATAGACTACGAATTTTGTGATTTTTTCGAAACTCGGTGAAAAAAATAAAATGTCATTCAATTATCGGGAAAATGGATCTAAAGGCATACTAGAGGTGTTGGGAATAAGATTCATGAAAAAATATAAATGGAAAAACAAGTTATTCTTTACAATCGTATTTTTTACAATTTTCGTGGGTTATAGCCTACGAATTTTGTGATTTTTTCGAAACTCGGTGAAAAAAATAAAATGTCATTCAATTCTCATCTAAATGGATCTAAAGACATACAAGAGGTGTTTGGAACAAAATTCATCAAAAAATACGGATGGAAAAACAAGTTATTCTTCACGATCGTATTTTTTACAGTTTTCGTGGGTTATAGACTACGAATTTTGTGATTTTTTCAAAACTCGGTGAAAAAAATAAAATGTCATTCAATTCTCACCTAAATGGATCAAAATACATACTGGAGGTGTTGGGAACAAAATTCATCAAAAAATACGGATGGAAAAACAAGTTATTCTTCACGATCGTATTTTTTACAGTTTTCGTGGGTTATATACTATGAATTTTGTGATTTTTTCGAAACATGGTGAAAAAAATAAAATGTCATTCAATTCTCACCTAAATGGATCTAAAGACTTACTAGAGGTGTTGGGAACAAAATTCATCAAAAAATACGGATGGAAAAACAAGTTATTCTTCACGATCGTATTTTTTACGGTTTTCGTGGGTTATAGACTACGAATTTTGTGATTTTTTCAAAACTCGGTGAAAAAAATAAAATGTCATTCAATTCTCACCTAAATGGATCAAAATACATACTGGAGGTGTTGGGAACAAAATTCATCAAAAAATACGGATGGAAAAACAAGTTATTCTTCACGATCGTATTTTTTACAGTTTTCGTGGGTTATATACTATGAATTTTGTGATTTTTTCGAAACATGGTGAAAAAAATAAAATGTCATTCAATTCTCACCTAAATGGATCTAAAGACTTACTAGAGGTGTTGGGAACAAAATTCATCAAAAAATACGGATGGAAAATCAAGTTATTCTTCATGATCGTATTTTTTACAGTTTTCGTGGGTTATAGACTACGAATTTTGTGAATTTTTGGAAACTCGGTGAAAAAAATAAAATGTCATTCAATTCTCGGGAAAATGGATCTAAAGGCATACTAGAGTTGTTGGGTATAAGATTCATGAAAAAATATGGATGGAAAAACAAGTTATTCCTTACAATCGTATTTTTTACAATTTTCGTGGGTTATAGCCTAGGAATTTTGTGATGTTTTCGAAACTCAGTGAAAAAAATAAAATGTCATTCAATTCTCGGGAAAATGGATCTAAAGTCATTCTAGAGTTGTTGGGAATAAGATTCATGAAAAAATATGGATGGAAAAACAATTTATTCTTTACAATCGTATTTTTTACAATTTTTGTGGGTTATAGCCTACGAATTTTGTGATTTTTTCGAAACTCAGTGAAAAAAATAAAATGTCATTAAATTGTTGCCTAAATGGATTTAACGACTTACTAGAGGTGCTGGGAACAAAATTTATCAAAAAATACGGATGGAAAAACAAGTTATTCTTCATGATTGTATTTTTTACAGTTTTTTCGTGGGTTATAGACTATGAATTTTGTGATTTTTTCGAAACTCGGTGAAAAAAATAAAATGTCATTCAATTCTCACCTAAATGGATCTAAAGACATAGTAGAGGTGTTGGGAACAAAATTCATCAAAAAATACTGATGGAAAAACAAGTTATTCTTCACGATCGTATTTTTTACAGTTTTCGTGGGTTATATACTATGAATTTTGTGATTTTTTCGAAACTTGGTGAAAAAAATAAAATGTCATTCAATTCTCATCTAAATGGATCTAAAGACATACAAGAGGTGTTTGGAACAAAATTCATCAAAAAATACGGATGGAAAAACAAGTTATTCTTCACGATCGTATTTTTTACAGTTTTCGTGGGTTATAGACTACGAATTTTGTGATTTTTTCAAAACTCGGTGAAAAAAATAAAATGTCATTCAATTCTCACCTAAATGGATCAAAATACATACTGGAGGTGTTGGGAACAAAATTCATCAAAAAATACGGATGGAAAAACAAGTTATTCTTCACGATCGTATTTTTTACAGTTTTCGTGGGTTATATACTATGAATTTTGTGATTTTTTCGAAACATGGTGAAAAAAATAAAATGTCATTCAATTCTCACCTAAATGGATCTAAAGACTTACTAGAGGTGTTGGGAACAAAATTCATCAAAAAATACGGATGGAAAATCAAGTTATTCTTCATGATCGTATTTTTTACAGTTTTCGTGGGTTATAGACTACGAATTTTGTGATTTTTTGGAAACTCGGTGAAAAAAATAAAATGTCATTCAATTCTCGGGAAAATGGATCCAAAGGCATACTAGAGCTGTTGGGTATAAGATTCATGAAAAAATATGGATGGAAAAACAAGTTATTCCTTACAATCGTATTTTTTACAATTTTCGTGGGTTATAGCCTAGGAATTTTGTGATGTTTTCGAAACTCAGTGAAAAAAATAAAATGTCATTCAATTCTCGGGAAAATGGATCTAAAGTCATTCTAGAGTTGTTGGGAATAAGATTCATGAAAAAATAAGGATGGAAAAACAATTTATTCTTTACAATCGTATTTTTTACAATTTTTGTGGGTTATAGCCTACGAATTTGGTGATTTTTTCGAAACTCAGTGAAAAAAATAAAATGTCATTAAATTGTTGCCTAAATGGATCTAACGACTTACTAGAGGTGTTGGGAACAAAATTTATCAAAAAATACGGATGGAAAAACAAGTTATTCTTCACGATCGTATTTTTTACAGTTTTCGTGGGTTATAGACTACGAATTTTGTGATTTTTTCGAAACTCGGTGAAAAAAATAAAATGTCATTCAATTATCGGGAAAATGGATCTAAAGGCATACTAGAGGTGTTGGGAATAAGATTCATGAAAAAATATAAATGGAAAAACAAGTTATTCTTTACAATCGTATTTTTTACAATTTTCGTGGGTTATAGCCTACGAATTTTGTGATTTTTTCGAAACTCGGTGAAAAAAATAAAATGTCATTCAATTCTCATCTAAATGGATCTAAAGACATACAAGAGGTGTTTGGAACAAAATTCATCAAAAAATACGGATGGAAAAACAAGTTATTCTTCACGATCGTATTTTTTACAGTTTTCGTGGGTTATAGACTACGAATTTTGTGATTTTTTCAAAACTCGGTGAAAAAAATAAAATGTCATTCAATTCTCACCTAAATGGATCAAAATACATACTGGAGGTGTTGGGAACAAAATTCATCAAAAAATACGGATGGAAAAACAAGTTATTCTTCACGATCGTATTTTTTACAGTTTTCGTGGGTTATATACTATGAATTTTGTGATTTTTTCGAAACATGGTGAAAAAAATAAAATGTCATTCAATTCTCACCTAAATGGATCTAAAGACTTACTAGAGGTGTTGGGAACAAAATTCATCAAAAAATACGGATGGAAAAACAAGTTATTCTTCACGATCGTATTTTTTACGGTTTTCGTGGGTTATAGACTACGAATTTTGTGATTTTTTCAAAACTCGGTGAAAAAAATAAAATGTCATTCAATTCTCACCTAAATGGATCAAAATACATACTGGAGGTGTTGGGAACAAAATTCATCAAAAAATACGGATGGAAAAACAAGTTATTCTTCACGATCGTATTTTTTACAGTTTTCGTGGGTTATATACTATGAATTTTGTGATTTTTTCGAAACATGGTGAAAAAAATAAAATGTCATTCAATTCTCACCTAAATGGATCTAAAGACTTACTAGAGGTGTTGGGAACAAAATTCATCAAAAAATACGGATGGAAAATCAAGTTATTCTTCATGATCGTATTTTTTACAGTTTTCGTGGGTTATAGACTACGAATTTTGTGAATTTTTGGAAACTCGGTGAAAAAAATAAAATGTCATTCAATTCTCGGGAAAATGGATCTAAAGGCATACTAGAGTTGTTGGGTATAAGATTCATGAAAAAATATGGATGGAAAAACAAGTTATTCCTTACAATCGTATTTTTTACAATTTTCGTGGGTTATAGCCTAGGAATTTTGTGATGTTTTCGAAACTCAGTGAAAAAAATAAAATGTCATTCAATTCTCGGGAAAATGGATCTAAAGTCATTCTAGAGTTGTTGGGAATAAGATTCATGAAAAAATATGGATGGAAAAACAATTTATTCTTTACAATCGTATTTTTTACAATTTTTGTGGGTTATAGCCTACGAATTTTGTGATTTTTTCGAAACTCAGTGAAAAAAATAAAATGTCATTAAATTGTTGCCTAAATGGATTTAACGACTTACTAGAGGTGCTGGGAACAAAATTTATCAAAAAATACGGATGGAAAAACAAGTTATTCTTCATGATTGTATTTTTTACAGTTTTTTCGTGGGTTATAGACTATGAATTTTGTGATTTTTTCGAAACTCGGTGAAAAAAATAAAATGTCATTCAATTCTCACCTAAATGGATCTAAAGACATAGTAGAGGTGTTGGGAACAAAATTCATCAAAAAATACTGATGGAAAAACAAGTTATTCTTCACGATCGTATTTTTTACAGTTTTCGTGGGTTATATACTATGAATTTTGTGATTTTTTCGAAACTTGGTGAAAAAAATAAAATGTCATTCAATTCTCACCTAAATGGATCTAAAGACTTACTAGAGGTGTTGGGAACAAAATTCATCAAAAAATACGGATGGAAAATCAAGTTATTCTTCATGATCGTATTTTTTACAGTTTTCGTGGGTTATAGACTACGAATTTTGTGATTTTTTGGAAACTCGGTGAAAAAAATAAAATGTCATTCAATTCTCGGGAAAATGGATCTAAAGTCATACTAGAGTTGTTGGGTATAAGATTCATGAAAAAATATGGATGGAAAAACAAGTTATTCCTTACAATCGTATTTTTTACAATTTTCGTGGGTTATAGCCTACGAATTTTGTGATTTTTTCGAAACTCGGTGAAAAAAATAAAATGTCATTCAATTCTCACCTAAATGGATCTAAAGACATACTAGAGGTGTTGGGAACAAAATTCATCAAAAAATACGGATGGAAAAACAAGTTATTCTTCACAAACGTATTTTTTACAGTTTTCGTGGGTTATAGACTACGAATTTTGTGATTTTTTCTAAACTCGGTGAAAAAAATAAAATGTCATTCAATTCTCACCTAAATGGATCAAAAGACATACTGGAGGTGTTGGGAACAAAATTCATCAAAAAATACTGATGGAAAAACAAGTTATTCTTCACGATCGTATTTTTTACAGTTTTCGTGGGTTATATACTATGAATTTTGTGATTTTTTCGAAACTTGGTGAAAAAAATAAAATGTCATTCAATTCTCACCTAAATGGATCTAAAGACTTACTAGAGGTGTTGGTAACAAAATTCATCAAAAAATAAGGATGGAAAATCAAGTTATTCTTCATGATCGTATTTTTTACAGTTTTCGTGGGTTATAGACTACGAATTTTGTGATTTTTTGGAAACTCGGTGAAAAAAATAAAATGTCATTCAATTCTCGGGAAAATGGATCTAAAGTCATACTAGAGTTGTTGGGTATAAGATTCATGAAAAAATATGGATGGAAAAACAAGTTATTCCTTACAATCGTATTTTTTACAATTTTCGTGGGTTATAGCCTAGGAATTTTGTGATGTTTTCGAAACTCAGTGAAAAAAATAAAATGTCATTCAATTCTGGGAAAATGGATCTAAAGGCATACTAGAGGAGTTGGGAATAAGATTCATTAAAAAATATGGATGGAAAAACTAGTTATTCTTTACAATCGTATTTTTTACAATTTTTGTGGGTTATAGCCTACGAATTTTGTGATTTTTTCGAAACTCGGTGAAAAAAATAAAATGTCATTCAATTCTCACCTAAATGGATCTAAAGACATACTAGAGGTGTTGGGAACAAAATTCATCAAAAAATACGGATGGAAAAACAAGTTATTCTTCATGATCGTATTTTTTACAGTTTTCGTGGGTTATAGACTATGAATTTTGTGATTTTTTCGAAACTCGGTAAAAAAATAAAATGTCATTAAATTCTCACCTAAATGGATCAAAAGACATACTGGAGGTGTTGGGAACAAAATTCATCAAAAAATACGGATGGAAAAACAAGTTATTCTTCACGATCGTATTTTTTACAGTTTTCGTGGGTTATATACTATGAATTTTGTGATTTTTTCGAAACTTGGTGAAAAAAATAAAATGTCATTCAATTCTCACCTAAATGGATCTAAAGACTTACTAGAGGTGTTGGGAACAAAATTCATCAAAAAATACGGATGGAAAATCAAGTTATTCTTCATGATCGTATTTTTTACAGTTTTCGTGGGTTATAGACTACGAATTTTGTGATTTTTTGGAAACTCGGTGAAAAAAATAAAATGTCATTCAATTCTCGGGAAAATGGATCTAAAGTCATACTAGAGTTGTTGGGTATAAGATTCATGAAAAAATATGGATGGAAAAACAAGTTATTCCTTACAATCGTATTTTTTACAATTTTCGTGGGTTATAGCCTAGGAATTTTGTGATGTTTTCGAAACTCGGTGAAAAAAATAAAATGTCATTCAATTCTCATCTAAATGGATCTAAAGACATACAAGAGGTGTTTGGAACAAAATTCATCAAAAAATACGGATGGAAAAACAAGTTATTCTTCACGATCGTATTTTTTACAGTTTTCGTGGGTTATAGACTACGAATTTTGTGATTTTTTCAAAACTCGGTGAAAAAAATAAAATGTCATTCAATTCTCACCTAAATGGATCAAAATACATACTGGAGGTGTTGGGAACAAAATTCATCAAAAAATACGGATGGAAAAACAAGTTATTCTTCACGATCGTATTTTTAACAGTTTTCGTGGGTTATATACTATGAATTTTGTGATTTTTTCGAAACATGGTGAAAAAAATAAAATGTCATTCAATTCTCACCTAAATGGATCTAAAGACTTACTAGAGGTGTTGGGAACAAAATTCATCAAAAAATACGGATGGAAAATCAAGTTATTCTTCATGATCGTATTTTTTACAGTTTTCGTGGGTTATAGACTACGAATTTTGTGAATTTTTGGAAACTCGGTGAAAAAAATAAAATGTCATTCAATTCTCGGGAAAATGGATCTAAAGGCATACTAGAGTTGTTGGTTATAAGATTCATGAAAAAATATGGATGGAAAAACAAGTTATTCCTTACAATCGTATTTTTTACAATTTTCGTGGGTTATAGCCTAGGAATTTTGTGATGTTTTCGAAACTCAGTGAAAAAAATAAAATGTCATTCAATTCTCGGGAAAATGGATCTAAAGTCATTCTAGAGTTGTTGGGAATAAGATTCATGAAAAAATATGGATGGAAAAACAATTTATTCTTTACAATCGTATTTTTTACAATTTTTGTGGGTTATAGCCTACGAATTTTGTGATTTTTTCGAAACTCAGTGAAAAAAATAAAATGTCATTAAATTGTTGCCTAAATGGATTTAACGACTTACTAGAGGTGTTGGGAACAAAATTCATCAAAAAATACGGATGGAAAAACAAGTTATTCTTCATGATCGTATTTTTTACAGTTTTTTCGTGGGTTATAGACTATGAATTTTGTGATTTTTTCGAAACTCGGTAAAAAAATAAAATGTCATTAAATTCTCACCTAAATGGATCAAAAGACATACTGGAGGTGTTGGGAACAAAATTCATCAAAAAATACGGATGGAAAAACAAGTTATTCTTCACGATCGTATTTTTTACAGTTTTCGTGGGTTATATACTATGAATTTTGTGATTTTTTCGAAACTTGGTGAAAAAAATAAAATGTCATTCAATTCTCACCTAAATGGATCTAAAGACTTACTAGAGGTGTTGGGAACAAAATTCATCAAAAAATACGGATGGAAAATCAAGTTATTCTTCATGATCGTATTTTTTACAGTTTTCGTGGGTTATAGACTACGAATTTTGTGATTTTTTGGAAACTCGGTGAAAAAAATAAAATGTCATTCAATTCTCGGGAAAATGGATCTAAAGTCATACTAGAGTTGTTGGGTATAAGATTCATGAAAAAATATGGATGGAAAAACAAGTTATTCCTTACAATCGTATTTTTTACAATTTTCGTGGGTTATAGCCTAGGAATTTTGTGATGTTTTCGAAACTCGGTGAAAAAAATAAAATGTCATTCAATTCTCATCTAAATGGATCTAAAGACATACAAGAGGTGTTTGGAACAAAATTCATCAAAAAATACGGATGGAAAAACAAGTTATTCTTCACGATCGTATTTTTTACAGTTTTCGTGGGTTATAGACTACGAATTTTGTGATTTTTTCAAAACTCGGTGAAAAAAATAAAATGTCATTCAATTCTCACCTAAATGGATCAAAATACATACTGGAGGTGTTGGGAACAAAATTCATCAAAAAATACGGATGGAAAAACAAGTTATTCTTCACGATCGTATTTTTTACAGTTTTCGTGGGTTATATACTATGAATTTTGTGATTTTTTCGAAACATGGTGAAAAAAATAAAATGTCATTCAATTCTCACCTAAATGGATCTAAAGACTTACTAGAGGTGTTGGGAACAAAATTCATCAAAAAATACGGATGGAAAATCAAGTTATTCTTCATGATCGTATTTTTTACAGTTTTCGTGGGTTATAGACTACGAATTTTGTGAATTTTTGGAAACTCGGTGAAAAAAATAAAATGTCATTCAATTCTCGGGAAAATGGATCTAAAGGCATACTAGAGTTGTTGGGTATAAGATTCATGAAAAAATATGGATGGAAAAACAAGTTATTCCTTACAATCGTATTTTTTACAATTTTCGTGGGTTATAGCCTAGGAATTTTGTGATGTTTTCGAAACTCAGTGAAAAAAATAAAATGTCATTCAATTCTCGGGAAAATGGATCTAAAGTCATTCTAGAGTTGTTGGGAATAAGATTCATGAAAAAATATGGATGGAAAAACAATTTATTCTTTACAATCGTATTTTTTACAATTTTTGTGGGTTATAGCCTACGAATTTTGTGATTTTTTCGAAACTCAGTGAAAAAAATAAAATGTCATTAAATTGTTGCCTAAATGGATTTAACGACTTACTAGAGGTGTTGGGAACAAAATTTATCAAAAAATACGGATGGAAAAACAAGTTATTCTTCATGATTGTATTTTTTACAGTTTTTTCGTGGGTTATAGACTATGAATTTTGTGATTTTTTCGAAACTCGGTGAAAAAAATAAAATGTCATTCAATTCTCACCTAAATGGATCTAAAGACATAGTAGAGGTGTTGGGAACAAAATTCATCAAAAAATACTGATGGAAAAACAAGTTATTCTTCACGATCGTATTTTTTACAGTTTTCGTGGGTTATATACTATGAATTTTGTGATTTTTTCGAAACTTGGTGAAAAAAATAAAATGTCATTCAATTCTCACCTAAATGGATCTAAAGACTTACTAGAGGTGTTGGGAACAAAATTCATCAAAAAATACGGATGGAAAATCAAGTTATTCTTCATGATCGTATTTTTTACAGTTTTCGTGGGTTATAGACTACGAATTTTGTGATTTTTTGGAAACTCGGTGAAAAAAATAAAATGTCATTCAATTCTCGGGAAAATGGATCTAAAGTCATACTAGAGTTGTTGGGTATAAGATTCATGAAAAAATATGGATGGAAAAACAAGTTATTCCTTACAATCGTATTTTTTACAATTTTCGTGGGTTATAGCCTACGAATTTTGTGATTTTTTCGAAACTCGGTGAAAAAAATAAAATGTCATTCAATTCTCACCTAAATGGATCTAAAGACATACTAGAGGTGTTGGGAACAAAATTCATCAAAAAATACGGATGGAAAAACAAGTTATTCTTCACAAACGTATTTTTTACAGTTTTCGTGGGTTATAGACTACGAATTTTGTGATTTTTTCTAAACTCGGTGAAAAAAATAAAATGTCATTCAATTCTCACCTAAATGGATCAAAAGACATACTGGAGGTGTTGGGAACAAAATTCATCAAAAAATACTGATGGAAAAACAAGTTATTCTTCACGATCGTATTTTTTACAGTTTTCGTGGGTTATATACTATGAATTTTGTGATTTTTTCGAAACTTGGTGAAAAAAATAAAATGTCATTCAATTCTCACCTAAATGGATCTAAAGACTTACTAGAGGTGTTGGTAACAAAATTCATCAAAAAATAAGGATGGAAAATCAAGTTATTCTTCATGATCGTATTTTTTACAGTTTTCGTGGGTTATAGACTACGAATTTTGTGATTTTTTGGAAACTCGGTGAAAAAAATAAAATGTCATTCAATTCTCGGGAAAATGGATCTAAAGTCATACTAGAGTTGTTGGGTATAAGATTCATGAAAAAATATGGATGGAAAAACAAGTTATTCCTTACAATCGTATTTTTTACAATTTTCGTGGGTTATAGCCTAGGAATTTTGTGATGTTTTCGAAACTCAGTGAAAAAAATAAAATGTCATTCAATTCTGGGAAAATGGATCTAAAGGCATACTAGAGGAGTTGGGAATAAGATTCATTAAAAAATATGGATGGAAAAACTAGTTATTCTTTACAATCGTATTTTTTACAATTTTTGTGGGTTATAGCCTACGAATTTTGTGATTTTTTCGAAACTCGGTGAAAAAAATAAAATGTCATTCAATTCTCACCTAAATGGATCTAAAGACATACTAGAGGTGTTGGGAACAAAATTCATCAAAAAATACGGATGGAAAAACAAGTTATTCTTCATGATCGTATTTTTTACAGTTTTCGTGGGTTATAGACTATGAATTTTGTGATTTTTTCGAAACTCGGTAAAAAAATAAAATGTCATTAAATTCTCACCTAAATGGATCAAAAGACATACTGGAGGTGTTGGGAACAAAATTCATCAAAAAATACGGATGGAAAAACAAGTTATTCTTCACGATCGTATTTTTTACAGTTTTCGTGGGTTATATACTATGAATTTTGTGATTTTTTCGAAACTTGGTGAAAAAAATAAAATGTCATTCAATTCTCACCTAAATGGATCTAAAGACTTACTAGAGGTGTTGGGAACAAAATTCATCAAAAAATACGGATGGAAAATCAAGTTATTCTTCATGATCGTATTTTTTACAGTTTTCGTGGGTTATAGACTACGAATTTTGTGATTTTTTGGAAACTCGGTGAAAAAAATAAAATGTCATTCAATTCTCGGGAAAATGGATCTAAAGTCATACTAGAGTTGTTGGGTATAAGATTCATGAAAAAATATGGATGGAAAAACAAGTTATTCCTTACAATCGTATTTTTTACAATTTTCGTGGGTTATAGCCTAGGAATTTTGTGATGTTTTCGAAACTCGGTGAAAAAAATAAAATGTCATTCAATTCTCATCTAAATGGATCTAAAGACATACAAGAGGTGTTTGGAACAAAATTCATCAAAAAATACGGATGGAAAAACAAGTTATTCTTCACGATCGTATTTTTTACAGTTTTCGTGGGTTATAGACTACGAATTTTGTGATTTTTTCAAAACTCGGTGAAAAAAATAAAATGTCATTCAATTCTCACCTAAATGGATCAAAATACATACTGGAGGTGTTGGGAACAAAATTCATCAAAAAATACGGATGGAAAAACAAGTTATTCTTCACGATCGTATTTTTAACAGTTTTCGTGGGTTATATACTATGAATTTTGTGATTTTTTCGAAACATGGTGAAAAAAATAAAATGTCATTCAATTCTCACCTAAATGGATCTAAAGACTTACTAGAGGTGTTGGGAACAAAATTCATCAAAAAATACGGATGGAAAATCAAGTTATTCTTCATGATCGTATTTTTTACAGTTTTCGTGGGTTATAGACTACGAATTTTGTGAATTTTTGGAAACTCGGTGAAAAAAATAAAATGTCATTCAATTCTCGGGAAAATGGATCTAAAGGCATACTAGAGTTGTTGGTTATAAGATTCATGAAAAAATATGGATGGAAAAACAAGTTATTCCTTACAATCGTATTTTTTACAATTTTCGTGGGTTATAGCCTAGGAATTTTGTGATGTTTTCGAAACTCAGTGAAAAAAATAAAATGTCATTCAATTCTCGGGAAAATGGATCTAAAGTCATTCTAGAGTTGTTGGGAATAAGATTCATGAAAAAATATGGATGGAAAAACAATTTATTCTTTACAATCGTATTTTTTACAATTTTTGTGGGTTATAGCCTACGAATTTTGTGATTTTTTCGAAACTCAGTGAAAAAAATAAAATGTCATTAAATTGTTGCCTAAATGGATTTAACGACTTACTAGAGGTGTTGGGAACAAAATTCATCAAAAAATACGGATGGAAAAACAAGTTATTCTTCATGATCGTATTTTTTACAGTTTTTTCGTGGGTTATAGACTATGAATTTTGTGATTTTTTCGAAACTCGGTAAAAAAATAAAATGTCATTAAATTCTCACCTAAATGGATCAAAAGACATACTGGAGGTGTTGGGAACAAAATTCATCAAAAAATACGGATGGAAAAACAAGTTATTCTTCACGATCGTATTTTTTACAGTTTTCGTGGGTTATATACTATGAATTTTGTGATTTTTTCGAAACTTGGTGAAAAAAATAAAATGTCATTCAATTCTCACCTAAATGGATCTAAAGACTTACTAGAGGTGTTGGGAACAAAATTCATCAAAAAATACGGATGGAAAATCAAGTTATTCTTCATGATCGTATTTTTTACAGTTTTCGTGGGTTATAGACTACGAATTTTGTGATTTTTTGGAAACTCGGTGAAAAAAATAAAATGTCATTCAATTCTCGGGAAAATGGATCTAAAGTCATACTAGAGTTGTTGGGTATAAGATTCATGAAAAAATATGGATGGAAAAACAAGTTATTCCTTACAATCGTATTTTTTACAATTTTCGTGGGTTATAGCCTAGGAATTTTGTGATGTTTTCGAAACTCGGTGAAAAAAATAAAATGTCATTCAATTCTCATCTAAATGGATCTAAAGACATACAAGAGGTGTTTGGAACAAAATTCATCAAAAAATACGGATGGAAAAACAAGTTATTCTTCACGATCGTATTTTTTACAGTTTTCGTGGGTTATAGACTACGAATTTTGTGATTTTTTCAAAACTCGGTGAAAAAAATAAAATGTCATTCAATTCTCACCTAAATGGATCAAAATACATACTGGAGGTGTTGGGAACAAAATTCATCAAAAAATACGGATGGAAAAACAAGTTATTCTTCACGATCGTATTTTTTACAGTTTTCGTGGGTTATATACTATGAATTTTGTGATTTTTTCGAAACATGGTGAAAAAAATAAAATGTCATTCAATTCTCACCTAAATGGATCTAAAGACTTACTAGAGGTGTTGGGAACAAAATTCATCAAAAAATACGGATGGAAAATCAAGTTATTCTTCATGATCGTATTTTTTACAGTTTTCGTGGGTTATAGACTACGAATTTTGTGAATTTTTGGAAACTCGGTGAAAAAAATAAAATGTCATTCAATTCTCGGGAAAATGGATCTAAAGGCATACTAGAGTTGTTGGGTATAAGATTCATGAAAAAATATGGATGGAAAAACAAGTTATTCCTTACAATCGTATTTTTTACAATTTTCGTGGGTTATAGCCTAGGAATTTTGTGATGTTTTCGAAACTCAGTGAAAAAAATAAAATGTCATTCAATTCTCGGGAAAATGGATCTAAAGTCATTCTAGAGTTGTTGGGAATAAGATTCATGAAAAAATATGGATGGAAAAACAATTTATTCTTTACAATCGTATTTTTTACAATTTTTGTGGGTTATAGCCTACGAATTTTGTGATTTTTTCGAAACTCAGTGAAAAAAATAAAATGTCATTAAATTGTTGCCTAAATGGATTTAACGACTTACTAGAGGTGTTGGGAACAAAATTTATCAAAAAATACGGATGGAAAAACAAGTTATTCTTCATGATTGTATTTTTTACAGTTTTTTCGTGGGTTATAGACTATGAATTTTGTGATTTTTTCGAAACTCGGTGAAAAAAATAAAATGTCATTCAATTCTCACCTAAATGGATCTAAAGACATAGTAGAGGTGTTGGGAACAAAATACAACAAAAAATATGGATGGAAAAACATGTTATTCTTCACGATCGTATTTTTTACAGTTTTCGTGGGTTATAGACTACGAATTTTGTGATTTTTTCGAAACTCGGTGAAAAAAATAAAATTTCATTCAATTCTCGGGAAAATGGATCTAAAGGCATACTAGAGGTGTTGGGAATAAGATTCATGAAAAAATATGGATGGAAAAACAAGTTATTCTTCACATTCGTATTTTTTACAATTTTCGTGGGTTATAGCCTACGAATTTTGTGATTTTTTCGAAACTCCGTGAAAAAAATAAAATGTCATTCAATTCTCATCTAAATGGATCTAAAGACATACTAGAGGTGTTTGGAACAAAATTCATCAAAAAATACGGATGGAAAAACAAGTTATTCTTCACGATCGTATTTTTTACAGTTTTCGTGGGTTATAGACTACGAATTTTGTGATTTTTTCTAAACTCGGTGAAAAAAATAAAATGTCATTCAATTCTCACCTAAATGGATCAAAAGACATACTGGAGGTGTTGGGAACAAAATTCATCAAAAAATACTGATGGAAAAACAAGTTATTCTTCACGATCGTATTTTTTACAGTTTTCGTGGGTTATATACTATGAATTTTGTGATTTTTTCGAAACTTGGTGAAAAAAATAAAATGTCATTCAATTCTCACCTAAATGGATCTAAAGACTTACTAGAGGTGTTGGGAACAAAATTCATCAAAAAATACGGATGGAAAATCAAGTTATTCTTCATGATCGTATTTTTTACAGTTTTCGTGGGTTATAGACTACGAATTTTGTGATTTTTTGGAAACTCGGTGAAAAAAATAAAATGTCATTCAATTCTCGGGAAAATGGATCTAAAGTCATACTAGAGTTGTTGGGTATAAGATTCATGAAAAAATATGGATGGAAAAACAAGTTATTCCTTACAATCGTATTTTTTACAATTTTCGTGGGTTATAGCCTACGAATTTTGTGATTTTTTCGAAACTCGGTGAAAAAAATAAAATGTCATTCAATTCTCACCTAAATGGATCTAAAGACATACTAGAGGTGTTGGGAACAAAATTCATCAAAAAATACGGATGGAAAAACAAGTTATTCTTCACAATCGTATTTTTTACAGTTTTCGTGGGTTATAGACTACGAATTTTGTGATTTTTTCTAAACTCGGTGAAAAAAATAAAATGTCATTCAATTCTCACCTAAATGGATCAAAAGACATACTGGAGGTGTTGGGAACAAAATTCATCAAAAAATACTGATGGAAAAACAAGTTATTCTTCACGATCGTATTTTTTACAGTTTTCGTGGGTTATATACTATGAATTTTGTGATTTTTTCGAAACTTGGTGAAAAAAATAAAATGTCATTCAATTCTCACCTAAATGGATCTAAAGACTTACTAGAGGTGTTGGGAACAAAATTCATCAAAAAATAAGGATGGAAAATCAAGTTATTCTTCATGATCGTATTTTTTACAGTTTTCGTGGGTTATAGACTACGAATTTTGTGATTTTTTGGAAACTCGGTGAAAAAAATAAAATGTCATTCAATTCTCGGGAAAATGGATCTAAAGTCATACTAGAGTTGTTGGGTATAAGATTCATGAAAAAATATGGATGGAAAAACAAGTTATTCCTTACAATCGTATTTTTTACAATTTTCGTGGGTTATAGCCTAGGAATTTTGTGATGTTTTCGAAACTCAGTGAAAAAAATAAAATGTCATTCAATTCTGGGAAAATGGATCTAAAGGCATACTAGAGGAGTTGGGAATAAGATTCATTAAAAAATATGGATGGAAAAACTAGTTATTCTTTACAATCGTATTTTTTACAATTTTTGTGGGTTATAGCCTACGAATTTTGTGATTTTTTCGAAACTCGGTGAAAAAAATAAAATGTCATTCAATTCTCACCTAAATGGATCTAAAGACATACTAGAGGTGTTGGGAACAAAATTCATCAAAAAATACGGATGGAAAAACAAGTTATTCTTCATGATCGTATTTTTTACAGTTTTCGTGGGTTATAGACTATGAATTTTGTGATTTTTTCGAAACTCGGTAAAAAAATAAAATGTCATTAAATTCTCACCTAAATGGATCAAAAGACATACTGGAGGTGTTGGGAACAAAATTCATCAAAAAATACGGATGGAAAAACAAGTTATTCTTCACGATCGTATTTTTTACAGTTTTCGTGGGTTATATACTATGAATTTTGTGATTTTTTCGAAACTTGGTGAAAAAAATAAAATGTCATTCAATTCTCACCTAAATGGATCTAAAGACTTACTAGAGGTGTTGGGAACAAAATTCATCAAAAAATACGGATGGAAAATCAAGTTATTCTTCATGATCGTATTTTTTACAGTTTTCGTGGGTTATAGACTACGAATTTTGTGATTTTTTGGAAACTCGGTGAAAAAAATAAAATGTCATTCAATTCTCGGGAAAATGGATCTAAAGTCATACTAGAGTTGTTGGGTATAAGATTCGTGAAAAAATATGGATGGAAAAACAAGTTATTCCTTACAATCGTATTTTTTACAATTTTCGTGGGTTATAGCCTAGGAATTTTGTGATGTTTTCGAAACTCAGTGAAAAAAATAAAATGTCATTCAATTCTGGGAAAATGGATCTAAAGGCATACTAGAGGTGTTGGGAATAAGATTCATTAAAAAATATGGATGGAAAAACTAGTTATTCTTTACAATCGTATTTTTTACAATTTTTGTGGGTTATAGCCTACGAATTTTGTGATTTTTTCGAAACTCGGTGAAAAAAATAAAATGTCATTCAATTCTCACCTAAATGGATCTAAAGACATACTAGAGGTGTTGGGAACAAAATTCATCAAAAAATACGGATGGAAAAACAAGTTATTCTTCATGATCGTATTTTTTACAGTTTTCGTGGGTTATAGACTATGAATTTTGTGATTTTTTCGAAACTCGGTGAAAAAAATAAAATGTCATTCAATTCTCACCTAAATGGATCTAAAGACATAGTAGAGGTGTTGGGAACAAAATACAACAAAAAATATGGATGGAAAAACATGTTATTCTTCACGATCGTATTTTTTACAGTTTTCGTGGGTTATAGACTACGAATTTTGTGATTTTTTGGAAACTCGGTGAAAAAAATAAAATGTCATTCAATTCTCGGGAAAATGGATCTAAAGGCATACTAGAGTTGTTGGGTATAAGATTCATGAAAAAATATGGATGGAAAAACAAGTTATTCCTTACAATCGTATTTTTTACAATTTTCGTGGGTTATAGCCTAGGAATTTTGTGATGTTTTCGAAACTCAGTGAAAAAAATAAAATGTCATTCAATTCTCGGGAAAATGGATCTAAAGTCATTCTAGAGTTGTTGGGAATAAGATTCATGAAAAAATATGGATGGAAAAACAATTTATTCTTTACAATCGTATTTTTTACAATTTTCGTGGGTTATAGCCTACGAATTTTGTGATTTTTTCGAAACTCAGTGAAAAAAATAAAATGTCATTAAATTGTTGCCTAAATGGATCTAACGACTTACTAGAGGTGTTGGGAACAAAATTTATCAAAAAATACGGATGGAAAAACAAGTTATTCTTCACGATCGTATTTTTTACAGTTTTCGTGGGTTATAGACTACGAATTTTGTGATTTTTTCGAAACTCGGTGAAAAAAATAAAATGTCATTCAATTATCGGGAAAATGGATCTAAAGGCATACTAGAGGTGTTGGGAATAAGATTCATGAAAAAATATAAATGGAAAAACAAGTTATTCTTTACAATCGTATTTTTTACAATTTTCGTGGGTTATAGCCTACGAATTTTGTGATTTTTTCGAAACTCGGTGAAAAAAATAAAATGTCATTAAATTGTTGCCTAAATGGCTCTAAAGACATACTAGAGGTGTTGGGAACAAGATTCATCAAAAAATAAGGATGGAAAAACAAGTTATTCTTTACGATCGTATTTTTTACAATTTTTGTGGGTTATAGACAACGAATTTTTGTGATTTTTTCGAAACTCGGTGAAAAAATTAAAATGTCATTGAATTCTCGGGAAAATGGATCTAAAGGCATACTAGAGGTGTTGGGAATAAGATTCATGAAAAAATATAAATGGAAAAACAAGTTATTCTTCACAATCGTATTTTTTACAGTTTTCGTGGGTTATAGACTACAAATTTTGTGATTTTTTCGAAACTCGGTGAAAAAAATAAAATGTCATTCAATTCTCACCTAAATGGATCTAAAGACATACTGGAGGTGTTGGGAACAAAATTCATCAAAAAATACGGATGGAAAAACAAGTTAATCTTCACGGTCGTATTTTTTACAATTTTTGTGGGTTATAGTCTACGAATTTTGTGATTTTTTTGAAACTCGGTGAAAAAAGTAAAATGTCATTCAGTTCTCACCTAAATGGATCTAAAGACATAGTAGAGGTGTTGGGAACAAAATTCATCAAAAAATGTGGATGGAAAAACATGTTATTCTTCACGATCGTATTTTTTACAGTTTTCGTGGGTTATAGACTACGAATTTTGTGATTTTTTCGAAACTCGGTTAAAAAAATAAAATGTCATTCAATTCTGGGAAAATGGATCTAAAGGCATACTAGAGGTGTTGGGAATAAGATTCATTAAAAAATATGGATGGAAAAACTAGTTATTCTTTACAATCGTATTTTTTACAATTTTTGTGGGTTATAGCCTACGAATTTTGTGATTTTTTCGAAACTCGGTGAAAAAAATAAAATGTCATTCAATTCTCACCTAAATGGATCTAAAGGCATACTAGAGGTGTTGGGAATAAGATTCATTAAAAAATATGGATGGAAAAACTAGTTATTCTTTACAATCGTATTTTTTACAATTTTTGTGGGTTATATCCTACGAATTTTGTGATTTTTTCGAAACTCGGTGAAAAAAATAAAATGTCATTCAATTCTCACCTAAATGGATCTAAAGACATACTAGAGGTGTTGGGAACAAAATTCATCAAAAAATACGGATGGAAAAACAAGTTATTCTTCATGATCGTATTTTTTACAGTTTTCGTGGGTTATAGACTACGAATTTTGTGATTTTTTCGAAACTCGGTGAAAAAAATAAAATGTCATTCAATTCTCACCTAAATGGATCAAAAGACATACAGGAGGTGTTGGGAACAAAATTCATCAAAAAATACGGATGGAAAAACAAGTTATTCTTCACGATCGTATTTTTTACAGTTTTCGTGGGTTATATACTATGAATTTTGTGATTTTTTCGAAACTTGGTGAAAAAAATAAAATGTCATTCAATTCTCACCTAAATGGATCTAAAGACTTACTAGAGGTGTTGGGAACAAAATTCATCAAAAAATACGGATGGAAAATCAAGTTATTCTTCATGATCGTATTTTTTACAGTTTTCGTGGGTTATAGACTACGAATTTTGTGATTTTTTGGAAACTCAGTGAAAAAAATAAAATGTCATTCAATTCTCGGGAAAATGGATCTAAAGTCATACTAGAGTTGTTGGGTATAAGATTCATGAAAAAATATGGATGGAAAAACAAGTTATTCCTTACAATCGTATTTTTTACAATTTTCGTGGGTTATAGCCTAGGAATTTTGTGATGTTTTCGAAACTCAGTGAAAAAAATAAAATGTCATTCAATTCTGGGAAAATGGATCTAAAGGCATACTAGAGGTGTTGGGAATAAGATTCATTAAAAAATATGGATGGAAAAACAAGTTATTCTTTACAATCGTATTTTTTACAATTTTCGTGGGTTATAGCCTACGAATTTTGTGATTTTTTCGAAACTCGGTGAAAAAAATAAAATGTCATTAAATTGTTGCCTAAATGGCTCTAAAGACATACTAGAGGTGTTGGGAACAAGATTCATCAAAAAATAAGGATGGAAAAACAAGTTATTCTTTACGATCGTATTTTTTACAATTTTTGTGGGTTATAGACAACGAATTTTTGTGATTTTTTCGAAACTCGGTGAAAAAATTAAAATGTCATTGAATTCTCGGGAAAATGGATCTAAAGGCATACTAGAGGTGTTGGGAATAAGATTCATTAAAAAATATGGATGGAAAAACTAGTTATTCTTTACAATCGTATTTTTTACAATTTTTGTGGGTTATAGCCTACGAATTTTGTGATTTTTTCGAAACTCGGTGAAAAAAATAAAATGTCATTCAATTCTCACCTAAATGGATCTAAAGACATACTAGAGGTGTTGGGAACAAAATTCATCAAAAAATACGGATGGAAAAACAAGTTATTCTTCATGATCGTATTTTTTACAGTTTTCGTGGGTTATAGACTATGAATTTTGTTATTTTTTCAAAACTCGGTGAAAAAAATAAAATGTCATTCAATTCTCACCTAAATGGATCTAAAGACATACTAGAGGTGTTTGGAACAAAATTCATCAAAAAATACGGATGGAAAAACAAGTTATTCTTCACGATCGTATTTTTTACGGTTTTCGTGGGTTATAGACTACGAATTTTGTGATTTTTTCGAAACTCGGTGAAAAAAATAAAATGTCATTCAATTGTCACCTAAATGGATCAAAAGACATACTGGAGGTGTTGGGAACAAAATTCATCAAAAAATACGGATGGAAAAACAAGTTATTCTTCACGATCGTATTTTTTACAGTTTTCGTGGGTTATATACTATGAATTTTGTGATTTTTTCGAAACTTGGTGAAAAAAATAAAATGTCATTCAATTCTCACCTAAATGGATCTAAAGACTTACTAGAGGTGTTGGGAACAAAATTCATCAAAAAATACGGATGGAAAATCAAGTTATTCTTCATGATCGTATTTTTTACAGTTTTCGTGGGTTATAGACTACGAATTTTGTGATTTTTTGGAAACTCGGTGAAAAAAATAAAATGTCATTCAATTCTCACCTAAATGGATCTAAAGACATACTAGAGGTGTTGGGAACAAAATTCATCAAAAAATACGGATGGAAAAACAAGTTATTCTTCATGATCGTATTTTTTACAGTTTTCGTGGGTTATAGACTATGAATTTTGTGATTTTTTCGAAACTCGGTGAAAAAAATAAAATGTCATTCAATTCTCACCTAAATGGATCTAAAGACATACTAGACGTGTTTGGAACAAAATTCATCAAAAAATACGGATGGAAAAACAAGTTATTCTTCACGATCGTATTTTTTACGGTTTTCGTGGGTTATAGACTACGAATTTTGTGATTTTTTCAAAACTCGGTGAAAAAAATAAAATGTCATTCAATTCTCACCTAAATGGATCAAAATACATACTGGAGGTGTTGGGAACAAAATTCATCAAAAAATACGGATGGAAAAACAAGTTATTCTTCACGATCGTATTTTTTACAGTTTTCGTGGGTTATATACTATGAATTTTGTGATTTTTTCGAAACATGGTGAAAAAAATAAAATGTCATTCAATTCTCACCTAAATGGATCTAAAGACATACTCGAGGTGTTGGGAACAAAATTCATCAAAAAATACGGATGGAAAAACAAGTTATTCTTCATGATCGTATTTTTTACAGTTTTCGTGGGTTATAGACTACGAATTTTGTGATTTTTTCGAAACTCGGTGAAAAAAATAAAATGTCATTCAATTCTCACCTAAATGGATCTAAAGACATACTAGAGGTGTTGGGAACAAAATTCATCAAAAAATACGGATGGAAAAACAAGTTATTCTTCATGATCGTATTTTTTACAGTTTTCGTGGGTTATAGACTATGAATTTTGTGATTTTTTCGAAACTCGGTGAAAAAAATAAAATGTCATTCAATTCTCACCTAAATGGATCTAAAGACATACTAGAGGTGTTGGGAACAAAATTCATCAAAAAATACGGATGGAAAATCAAGTTATTCTTCATGATCGTATTTTTTACAGTTTTCGTGGGTTATAGACTACGAATTTTGTGATTTTTTGGAAACTCGGTGAAAAAAATAAAATGTCATTCAATTCTCACCTAAATGGATCTAAAGACATACTAGAGGTGTTGGGAACAAAATTCATCAAAAAATACGGATGGAAAAACAAGTTATTCTTCACGATCGTATTTTTTACAGTTTTCGTGGGTTATAGACTATGAATTTTGTGATTTTTTCGAAACTCGGTGAAAAAAATAAAATGTCATTCAATTCTCACCTAAATGGATCTAAAGACATACTAGAGGTGTTGGGAACAAAATTCATCAAAAAATACGGATGGAAAATCAAGTTATTCTTCATGATCGTATTTTTTACAGTTTTCGTGGGTTATAGACTACGAATTTTGTGATTTTTTGGAAACTCGGTGAAAAAAATAAAATGTCATTCAATTCTCACCTAAATGGATCTAAAGACATACTAGAGGTGTTGGGAACAAAATTCATCAAAAAATACGGATGGAAAAACAAGTTATTCTTCACGATCGTATTTTTTACAGTTTTCGTGGGTTATAGACTATGAATTTTGTGATTTTTTCGAAACTCGGTGAAAAAAATAAAATGTCATTCAATTCTCACCTAAATGGATCTAAAGACATACTAGAGGTGTTTGGAACAAAATTCATCAAAAAATACGGATGGAAAAACAAGTTATTCTTCACGATCGTATTTTTTACGGTTTTCGTGGGTTATAGACTACGAATTTTGTGATTTTTTCAAAACTCGGTGAAAAAAATAAAATGTCATTCAATTCTCACCTAAATGGATCAAAATACATACTGGAGGTGTTGGGAACAAAATTCATCAAAAAATTTGGATGGAAAAACAAGTTATTCTTCACGATCGTATTTTTTACAGTTTTCGTGGGTTATACTATGAATTATGTGATTTTTTCGAAACATGGTGAAAAAAATAAAATGTCATTCAATTCTCACCTAAATGGATCTAAAGACATACTCGAGGTGTTGGGAACAAAATTCATCAAAAAATACGGATGGAAAAACAAGTTATTCTTCATGATCGTATTTTTTACAGTTTTCGTGGGTTATAGACTACGAATTTTGTGATTTTTTCGAAACTCGGTGAAAAAAATAAAATGTCATTCAATTCTCACCTAAATGGATCTAAAGACATACTAGAGGTGTTTGGAACAAAATTCATCAAAAAATACGGATGGAAAAACAAGTTATTCTTCACGATCGTATTTTTTACGGTTTTCGTGGGTTATAGACTACGAATTTTGTGATTTTTTCAAAACTCGGTGAAAAAAATAAAATGTCATTCAATTCTCACCTAAATGGATCAAAATACATACTGGAGGTGTTGGGAACAAAATTCATCAAAAAATACGGATGGAAAAACAAGTTATTCTTCACGATCGTATTTTTTACAGTTTTCGTGGGTTATATACTATGAATTTTGTGATTTTTTCGAAACATGGTGAAAAAAATAAAATGTCATTCAATTCTCACCTAAATGGATCTAAAGACATACTCGAGGTGTTGGGAACAAAATTCATCAAAAAATACGGATGGAAAAACAAGTTATTCTTCATGATCGTATTTTTTACAGTTTTCGTGGGTTATAGACTACGAATTTTGTGATTTTTTCGAAACTCGGTGAAAAAAATAAAATGTCATTCAATTCTCACCTAAATGGATCTAAAGACATACTAGAGGTGTTGGGAACAAAATTCATCAAAAAATACGGATGGAAAAACAAGTTATTCTTCAGGATCGTATTTTTTACAGTTTTCGTGGGTTATAGACTATGAATTTTGTGATTTTTTCGAAACTCGGTGAAAAAAATAAAATGTCATTCAATTCTCACCTAAATGGATCTAAAGACATACTAGAGGTGTTGGGAACAAAATTCATCAAAAAATACGGATGGAAAAACAAGTTATTCTTCACGATCGTATTTTTTACAGTTTTCGTGGGTTATAGACTATGAATTTTGTGATTTTTTCGAAACTCGGTGAAAAAAATAAAATGTCATTCAATTCTCACCTAAATGGATCTAAAGACATACTAGAGGTGTTTGGAACAAAATTCATCAAAAAATACGGATGGAAAAACAAGTTATTCTTCACGATCGTATTTTTTACGGTTTTCGTGGGTTATAGACTACGAATTTTGTGATTTTTTCAAAACTCGGTGAAAAAAATAAAATGTCATTCAATTCTCACCTAAATGGATCAAAATACATACTGGAGGTGTTGGGAACAAAATTCATCAAAAAATACGGATGGAAAAACAAGTTATTCTTCACGATCGTATTTTTTACAGTTTTCGTGGGTTATATACTATGAATTTTGTGATTTTTTCGAAACATGGTGAAAAAAATAAAATGTCATTCAATTCTCACCTAAATGGATCTAAAGACATACTCGAGGTGTTGGGAACAAAATTCATCAAAAAATACGGATGGAAAAACAAGTTATTCTTCATGATCGTATTTTTTACAGTTTTCGTGGGTTATAGACTATGAATTTTGTGATTTTTTCGAAACTCGGTGAAAAAAATAAAATGTCATTCAATTCTCACCTAAATGGATCTAAAGACATACTAGAGGTGTTTGGAACAAAATTCATCAAAAAATACGGATGGAAAAACAAGTTATTCTTCACGATCGTATTTTTTACGGTTTTCGTGGGTTATAGACTACGAATTTTGTGATTTTTTCAAAACTCGGTGAAAAAAATAAAATGTCATTCAATTCTCACCTAAATGGATCAAAATACATACTGGAGGTGTTGGGAACAAAATTCATCAAAAAATACGGATGGAAAAACAAGTTATTCTTCACGATCGTATTTTTTACGGTTTTCGTGGGTTATAGACTACAAATTTTGTGATTTTTTCGAAACTCGGTGAAAAAAATAAAATGTCATTCAATTGTCACCTAAATGGATCAAAAGACATACTGGAGGTGTTGGGAACAAAATTCATCAAAAAATACGGATGGAAAAACAAGTTATTCTTCACGATCGTATTTTTTACAGTTTTCGTGGGTTATGACTATGAATTTTGTGATTTTTTCGAAACTCGGTGAAAAAAATAAAATGTCATTCAATTCTCACCTAAATGGATCTAAAGACATACTAGAGGTGTTTGGAACAAAATTCATCAAAAAATACGGATGGAAAAACAAGTTATTCTTCACGATCGTATTTTTTACGGTTTTCGTGGGTTATAGACTACGAATTTTGTGATTTTTTCAAAACTCGGTGAAAAAAATAAAATGTCATTCAATTCTCACCTAAATGGATCAAAATACATACTGGAGGTGTTGGGAACAAAATTCATCAAAAAATACGGATGGAAAAACAAGTTATTCTTCACGATCGTATTTTTTACAGTTTTCGTGGGTTATATACTATGAATTATGTGATTTTTTCGAAACATGGTGAAAAAAATAAAATGTCATTCAATTCTCACCTAAATGGATCTAAAGACATACTCGAGGTGTTGGGAACAAAATTCATCAAAAAATACGGATGGAAAAACAAGTTATTCTTCATGATCGTATTTTTTACAGTTTTCGTGGGTTATAGACTACGAATTTTGTGATTTTTTCGAAACTCGGTGAAAAAAATAAAATGTCATTCAATTCTCACCTAAATGGATCTAAAGACATACTAGAGGTGTTTGGAACAAAATTCATCAAAAAATACGGATGGAAAAACAAAATATTCTTCACGATCGTATTTTTTACGGTTTTCGTGGGTTATAGACTACGAATTTTGTGATTTTTTCAAAACTCGGTGAAAAAAATAAAATGTCATTCAATTCTCACCTAAATGGATCAAAATACATACTGGAGGTGTTGGGAACAAAATTCATCAAAAAATACGGATGGAAAAACAAGTTATTCTTCACGATCGTATTTTTTACAGTTTTCGTGGGTTATAGACTATGAATTTTGTGATTTTTTCGAAACTCGGTGAAAAAAATAAAATGTCATTCAATTCTCACCTAAATGGATCTAAAGACATACTAGAGGTGTTTGGAACAAAATTCATCAAAAAATACGGATGGAAAAACAAGTTATTCTTCACGATCGTATTTTTTACGGTTTTCGTGGGTTATAGACTACGAATTTTGTGATTTTTTCAAAACTCGGTGAAAAAAATAAAATGTCATTCAATTCTCACCTAAATGGATCAAAATACATACTGGAGGTGTTGGGAACAAAATTCATCAAAAAATACGGATGGAAAAACAAGTTATTCTTCACGATCGTATTTTTTACAGTTTTCGTGGGTTATATACTATGAATTTTGTGATTTTTTCGAAACATGGTGAAAAAAATAAAATGTCATTCAATTCTCACCTAAATGGATCTAAAGACATACTCGAGGTGTTGGGAACAAAATTCATCAAAAAATACGGATGGAAAAACAAGTTATTCTTCATGATCGTATTTTTTACAGTTTTCGTGGGTTATAGACTACGAATTTTGTGATTTTTTGGAAACTCGGTGAAAAAAATAAAATGTCATTCAATTCTCACCTAAATGGATCTAAAGACATACTAGAGGTGTTGGGAACAAAATTCATCAAAAAATACGGATGGAAAAACAAGTTATTCTTCATGATCGTATTTTTTACAGTTTTCGTGGGTTATAGACTATGAATTTTGTGATTTTTTCGAAACTCGGTGAAAAAAATAAAATTGAAATTCTGGTGGCAAGTGTCAGATGTGTAGCACGATGTGTACACTTTAGGAATCGTACGATGTGTAGCCTAATGTATCAACATCGTGAACAACTGAACTTGATGAACAAGTAAACAATATAAAGTGCAGGAAACAAAAGAACACGTGAGTTTGTTAACCCAGTTCGGCACTTATAACAAGCCCTATTCTGGAGGATACCAATCCAGGGATGAATCCACTATGGTAGTATCAATTCAAAGCTAAACTCCCCCGTTTACAACTTCTCACTTAATCACTACCCGTGCTAATTCTACCTAGGAACTCCTAGATATGAGAACCTCTGCTCACTCCCCCTCAACCTTACCCAGTAAGGATTTAATAACAAACTCAGTTTGGAGACACACTCCTAGAAAACTATGCACTCGTACCTAAAGGCTTTGAGTGTTGCACACTCTAACTCCTTGCTTCAAAGCTTTGGAGAAAGAACACTAGAGATTACAACTCTATCAAACTCAGTCCTTACTTGTATCAAAATTATGATTCAAGTGAAGGCTCACAAATAACAATGAACAGACTAAGACCTAAGACTCGATATCTTCAACTCTTGGCTTCGTACTCCTTTACGTCTTCATTCTTCCTTTATATAGAACAAGTTTCATGGGCTTGGATCTTCAATGTTGACAGCTGGCCTTTGTTAATTCTCCTTGAGATTTATTTGATCATAATCTTTTAATTGTTTGTTTCAAATCTTTTTGATCAAAGTCGGCCAATAAAATAAAACAGAACCATGAAAGATTATCTTGTTCCTTGGCGCGCAAGCTGGCACGATATACTTGAAAAACAAATCTTTTTCAAAAGATCGCGTTTAAATAAATAAAGGCGCGTCCAGTAGGGCGTCCAGATGTGAATCCTGATGTGCCACACATCATGCTCCACATCATGGAATCAGGCTTATTTTACCAAATGAAGCCAACACCCTAATAGGTCTCAACAATCTCCCCCTTTGGCAAATTTTGGGCTAAAATAATCTTTGAGACACCCAACTAAACTTGGAGAGATGTATAGGCACATCAGAGGCATGCAGCAGCGGATCAGAGCCTCACAAATAAAGAGAGAAATAAACTCTCACAAGATAGGAAAATAAATTCCCAAAGACTGAGAAAAATAAATTCTCAGACACATACAAGCATGAGATTCCATGCACACATAAGGGAGGGTAGCAAACCCAGTAGTAGTTTACTCCCCTTGAACTAGAGCACTTTCCATGTACTCCCCCTAAATCTCATATCCTCTATAGGCTTCTTCAGAATGCATGACCTAGAGAAAATAGAGAAGTTTTAAACTTGGCTTCTTAAGAATGCATGACCAAGTTAAAACTCACAGATGTGTCAAACATCACACAAAATAGCAACTTCTACAGGCTTCTTAAGAATGCATCACCATGTAGAAATCATACAAATGGATCAACCATTACACAAATTAACATCTTCAATTGGACTTCTTAAGAATGCATCACCCAGTTGAAAACGTACAGATTAAGTCTTCAGAAAAACATGCTTTAGAAAACTAATTCTTCAAAAAGTTGTTGAGAAAACATTTGAAGAAAAATAAGCATGTATGCCAGATGTGTAGTCAGATGTGCCACACATCATAATTTTTGCTGCAGTAATTTTTACTCCCCCTTTTTAGCCAGAATTTTGACAAATATAGTCAAACACATAGAGAGTAAGTAAAACACCATAGAATGCAGATAGCATGAGATGTAGAGATGATGGTGCATGAACAGAAAAAGGCACTCAGGCCGTTAATAGTGCAGCAAGTACAGAACAGGCACGCAAAGGTGCATCAGAAATCCAGGGCATAGCCCACAAAATACAAGCAAAAACAAGGAAATACTGAGTACAGGGAAATATTAATGAATTACAATAATTCAAATATCCTGGCTCCCATCAGTTTCCTCAGCTTCAGAGTCATTGGGCTCCTCCTCCTCCAATTCCTCATCCTCAGCCATTGTTTGCTCATCCTCAAGCTCCAGTCCAGTAATGACTGCCTCCAGCTTGGCCTTCTTCTCATCCAGAGCCTTGCAAGTCTCCTTTAAAGCAGCAATCATGTCTGTCCTAGACATAGCATTGTTTGAGCTGGATGTGCCCACATCAGGAGTCACATCAGACTGCTTGAGACTAAAAGAAATAGCAGACTCTCTTCTGCAAGACAAATCATCCTTGCCCAGAACATCAGGTCTCTGGCTCAATATGATTCCACACAGTAGGGAAGGAAATGCAATGGGTAGTTTGACAGCTAGGGTTTTGGCATGTTTGATAGTCTGATCAAAAATATAGGTACCAAAATCAAAATTAGATTTGCTACCAATAGTATATATGAACCTAGCCAAACCTGTAGCCACATCACAGTTGTGTGTGGTAGGCACCCAGTTAGCAGCAGCAATCCTATTCAGGATGTTGTAGATTGGTGTGAGCTTGCTTGCTTGCAGTTTCCCTTTCTTAGGCCAAGTCTTGACCTTTCCAGCTGTGATGGCCTTGATTATGTAGTTGTCATTTGCCTCCATCTCAGCAAAGGGCTCCTCACTTCTGCCCAGATACTTGTTGATAACAGTGGGAGAGAAGTGAATTTCTTTACCTCTCACAAAAACAGTTTGGTATTCCTTGTCCAAAGGATTGTCACAACCAGCAGGGATGTTTACCAAAAACTCTTTGACTACCTTCTCATAGCAGTCACTCAGTCCAGTAACAGTCTTCATCAAGCCAGCATGCTTGATCAACCTCATAACTTCCTTGCACTGCAAGGCTTCAGCACTGAGCTCCCTCTCCAGAGCTAACCTTCTATGAGCAATGTACTTCCATTTACCAGCATGTGCAGGGTTGTGGAAGGAAATCAAATCAACTGGGATGTCAGGAATTCCCTGAGGAATTTTCTTCTTCCCATAGCTCTTCTTCTCAGCAGACTCAATGTGAATCACATAAAGCTCCACATTGCGTTCCTCAGCAGATTCTTCCTCAGACTCACTGATGTGAGCTACATCCTGCTCCACATCATACTCTGAGTCACTTGTAGGTGGCTCTTTTCTTTTCTGAGTCTTTTTCTTTGCAGGTGGAACCACAGCTTTACTAAATCCCTTCTTGGGACCATACATGACTTGCCTCTTAACAGGCTTCTTCTTCTCCTTAGTAGCAGCAGGAGAAATCTCAACAACAGCAGGACCTTTACCACTTCTAGTCCTTCTTGCAATACTATCCTCAGTAAGCTTCTTCAAGGGGATGTCAGAATTGTAGCCTTCTACATCCACAACAACTGTATCTCCATCAGCATCCTTGTCAGAAGGATTGGAGTCTTCATGATCTGAACCTTCAACAGTTTCTTTACCCTTGTCAGACTGGGTATTATCTTCAGGTTCCTCAACCTCAGCAGGTTGATCTTCTTCAACAAATTCCTGTTCAGGAGAATCAGGAATGACAGCAGGTTCTTCAACAGCAGCAGTCTCTTCTTCAGCAGGAGACTCTTCTTCACCTTGTGGCAATGATGTGCCAACATCTGCCGCAACATTAGGTTCTTGCAGGGCCTGGAGCACAGAATCAATGATCTTCTGAGTCAAGGGATGTCTTTGACTCTCAGGGATCTTTACAGCAGCCTTCTCAGGGTTAGGGTTTGAAGAACCTACACCCATAGATGCTTCAGCATTTGCATCACCAGATTTTGCAGGAAGAGGTTCAACATGCAGACTTTCCATGGTGTGAACCCTCTTTGATGAGCCAATCTTTGGCTTCTTGCTTTTCTTCTTTTTCTTCTTGGATTTTTCTGTGGAAGGAGAAGGAACAACATCTTCCTCTGCAGCAATGGGGGTTGATTCCCTTCTTGATCGTTTTGACTTCTTCTTCTTTGATCCAGATGGCTTGATCATAGAAACAGGAGTGGCATTAACGATCATGTCACTTTGAACTTCTTCAGGATGCGGGGAATTAGGTTTTGATGATGATGGAGGAGTCGTGAATTTGGTTGAAGGAGATGTTTTGGTTGCAGTAGACATGATGATGATGATGGTGATTTGGTATGAAGATTTTCAAAGAAAATAGCAGAGAGATGAACAAAGGGTTTGAGAGTGATCAAGAAAATTTTTGGTCGTTTGAGTGGTTGAGAAACGAATGTGGTGATCAATGTGGTAGGCAATAAGAAAAATCTTGAGTAAACGGATTTCTTGGAGTTTTGATCGTGAAATAGCCGTTGGAAATATTTTGTAATGATTGCCTTTGGATTGCGTGCAACTATGGATGGAGGGAAAAAACAGGTAACCGTTGCACGCCTAAATAGCTATTATGGCTATTGATCATCAAAGAGGCAAATACCAAGTTTGCCCCTTAACACCTCAAACCTATTTGCATCTAAAGCTTTTGTGAATATATCTGCCAGTTGATTCTCTGTAGCAACATGCTCTAGAGTCACAATGTTGTCTTCAACAAGATCTCTAATAAAATGGTGACGTATATCAATGTGCTTTGTCCTACTATGTTGGATAGGATTTTTGGAAATATTTATAGCACTTAGATTGTCACAGTATAATGTGAGCACATCTTGCTGCATATTGTACTCACCCAACATCTGCTTCATCCAAAGTAGCTGAGAACAACTACTTCCTGCTGCAATATACTCAGCCTCAGCTGTAGAAAGAGAAACACAATTTTGTTTCTTGCTGAACCATGATATAAGGTTGCTTCCCAAAAAGAAACATCCACCAGAAGTGCTTTTCCTGTCATCAGCACTACCTGCCCAGTCAGCATCACAATAACCCAACAATCTTGTGTCTTCACCATGAGAGTAGAGAATTCCATAATCACTTGTACCACTGACATACTTAAGAATCCTTTTGACTTGATTCAGATGACTCATCTTGGGCTCAGCTTGGTACCTTGCACACACACCAACAGCAAAGCTAATATCAGGTCTACTTGCAGTGAGATAAAGTAGACTGCCAATCATGCTTCTGTATAGACTTTGATCAACACTGACACCATGCTCATCTTTAGAAAGTTTGAGATGGGTTGCTGCAGGAGTTCTTTTGTGATTTGCATTCTCCATTCCAAATTTCTTCACAATGTTCTTGGCATACTTGCTTTGGGAGATGAAAATTGTATCTTCCATCTGTTTGACTTGCAGACCAAGAAAGTAGGTAAGTTCACCTACAAGGCTCATCTCAAATTCAGACTGCATCTGATTCACAAACATCTTGACCATTGGATCAGACATTCCTCCAAACACAATGTCATCTACATAGATTTGTGCAATCATGAACTTGCCCTTTTCTTCTCTGACAAACAAGGTTTTGTCTGTTTCTCCTTTTCTATAACCTTGCTGCACAAGAAATTTGGTTAGCCTCTCATACCATGCCCTAGGAGCTTGCTTTAATCCATATAATGCCTTCTTCAATCTGTAGACATGATCTGGAAAATTTGGATCAACAAATCCCTTGGGCTGCTCCACATAAACTTCCTCATTCAAGTAGCCATTGAGGAAAGCACTCTTCACATCCATCTGGAATAGCTTGAATTTCAAGATACATGCTACTCCCAAAAGTAACCTTATGGACTCGAGACGTGCCACAGGAGCAAATGTTTCATCAAAGTCTACTCCTTCAATCTGAGAGTAACCTTGAGCCACAAGCCTAGCCTTGTTTCTAGTCACAACACCACTTTCATCAGATTTATTCCTATAAACCCATTTAGTACCAATGATGTTGACTCCTTCAGGTCTAGGAACTAAATCCCACACTTCATTCCTCTTGAACTGGTTCAGCTCCTCTTGCATAGCTTCAATCCAAAACTCATCTGTCAAGGCTTCTTTTACATTTTTTGGTTCTACCTTTGACACAAAACAAGCATTGGATACAACCTCTCTTGACCTTGTCATAACCCCTGACTCAGGATTCCCTATTATGAGTTCTTTTGGATGATTCTTTTGAACTCTAACAGAGGGACCCTTGTTCACTGGAGTCACATCTTCTTGCTGATCAGTCTTCTCAGGAATCTCTATAACTTCAGAGTCTTCAGGCAGGGGGTGAGATGTGTCCACATCAGGATCAACATCAGGTACATTGTCTGAACAGTCATCTATGACAACATTGATGGATTCCATCATAGTTCTTGTTCTGTTGTTGAAGACTCTATAGGCTCTGCTGGTTATGGAATAGCCTAGAAAGATTCCTTCATCACTCTTGGGATCCATCTTCCTCCTTTGCTCTCTGTCAGCTAAGATATAGCACTTGCTACCAAAGACATGGAAGTGTTTGACAGTTGGTTTTCTTCCTTTCCATATCTCATACAGTGTGGTTGAGGTACCTTTTCTCAGAGTCACCCTGTTGTGTACATAGCATGCAGTATTCATGGCCTCTGCCCAAAAGTAGTAAGGTAGCTTCTTGGCATGTAGCATAACTCTTGCAGCCTCTTGCAAGGTTCTGTTCTTCCTCTCAACTACACCATTTTGTTGGGGTGTGATTGGTGAGGAGAACTCATGCCCAATTCCTTCATCAGCACAAAACTCAGAGAATCTTGAATTTTCAAACTCTTTCCCATGATCACTTCTGATTCTAACAATGCCACTATCCTTCTCTCTTTGTAGTCTAAGGCATAGTTCTTTGAATGCATCAAAAGTGTCAGACTTCTCTCTGATGAAGCTAACCCAAGTGAACCTTGAGAAATCATCTACAACCACAAAGGCATATCTTTTACCACCAATACTCTCTACCTGCATTGGTCCCATCAAGTCCATATGTAGCATTTCAAGAACTCTGGATGTCACCTGATGTTGTAACATTGGGTGTGACATCTGAACCTGCTTTCCAACTTGACATTCACCACATATATTGCCTTCAACAATCTTAAGCTTTGGTAGACCTCTAATAGCTTCCTTGGACACAATCTTCTTCATTCCCTTCAGATTCAAATGGCCAAGTCTTTGGTGCCAAAGCTTTACTTCTTCTTCCTGACTTATCAAACATGGAGTGGAGTGAATTGTTTCATCAGGAATCCATAGATAGCAGTTGTCTCTTGACCTAGATCCTCTCATCAACAATTCTCCTTTGTCAGAAGTAATAAGACATTCATTCTTTGTGAAGTTGACTTTGAGACCTTGATCACACAATTGGCTTATGCTGATAAGATTAGCCTTCAAGCCTTTAACAAGTAGCACATCATCTAGGTCAGGTAAGCTTTTGCTGCTGAGTTTACCACTGCCCTTGATTTCACCTTTTGCTCCATCACCAAAGGTTACAAAGCTTGTTGTATGAGGCTTGATATTAGTGAGAAATTTCTCAACACCAGTCATATGCCTAGAACAACCACTATCAAAATACCAATCATTACTAGAAGATGCTCTAAGAGAAGTGTGAGCAATATGTGCAGTTTCAGAAACTTTAGGCTTCCACATCTTCTTAGGAGTGACCCTTGCTGTTTTGGCTTGCACCTGAGGCCTTTTCTTGGGATACCCATAGAGTTTGTAACAGAAGGGCTTGATGTGACCATTCTTCCCACAGTAGTGGCATCTCCAAGCATTAAACTTCTCTTTGCCAGCAGGTCTCTGATGTGGAGTGTGATGTGTCCACATGCTGCCAGGGTCAGGTTTCTTCTGAGCAGGAACAAACTTAGTATTTGTCTTCTTGCTGTGATGTTTGTTCTTAAATCCTACACCAGATGAGTCACCAGCATGCTTTCCTACTTTCAAAATTTCATCAAGCATGTTGGTTCCAGGATTGAGCATCTTTACAGACTTGGTCATATTTTTCAAGTTGGTTGACAGTAACTTGACTTCACTTTCAAGACTAGCAACTTGACTCTGTAGTTGACCCTTCTCTGTCTCCAGTTGACTGATGATTTCCTTCTGCTCTTTATTGACCTTGTACAGTTCCTCACTCTTGATAAATAGCTTTTTATGGACTGAGGCTAGTTCATCAAATGTGAGTTCTTCATCATCAGATTCAACATCAGTATTATCCACCCTAGTCATGGCACTAACATGATTAGCAGCAACATTCTCTGAGTCAGTGTCAGAGTCTTCATCAGACCATGAGACAGTTAGGCCTTTCTTCTGCTTCTTCAGATATGTGCCACATTCTGATCTTATATGACCAAAGCCTTCACATTCATGACATTGAACACCCTTGTTCTGAGTTGACTTATCATCAGTTTTGGTTTTTGTTGAAGTGTTACCTAGTTTACTGATGTCAGTCTGGATGTTCCTCACATTCCTCCTTGGTCTTCTGTCCACCCTCCTTTGAAGCTTGTTGAATTGTCTTCCCAACATGGCTAAGTCATTTGAGAGGTCATCATCTGATTCATCAGCTTCTTCCTCTTCACCAGCACAAGATACAAAGGCTATACCTTTTCCTTTCTTCTCAGTTGGCTCACTAAAGTTCATCTCAAAAGTTTGAAGCGAGCTCACAAGTTCTTCAAGTTTCATACTTGGGATGTCTTGAGCTTCTTCAATAGCTGTGATTTTCATGTTAAACCTCTTGGGTAGAGACCTAAGCATCTTTCTCACAAGCTTTTCTTCAGACAATTTCTCACCTAGAGCCTCAAAGGAATTGTCCACCTCAAGCAAATTCATGTGAAAGTCATGAATTGATTCTTCTTCTTTCATTCTGAGGTTTTCAAACTTAGTGTTAAGAAGTTGGATTCTTGAGCTTTTTACCTTGGCATTGCCTTCATGAGTGGTTCTGAGTATCTCCCAGGCATTCTTTGCAACAGTACACTGCTTGATTAATCTGAACATGTTCTTGTCCACTCCATTGAATAAAGCATTCAAAGCTTTGGAGTTTCCAAGTGATGCAGTGTCTTCTGCAGCTGACCAATCTTCCTCTGGCTTGAGTACACCAGTGTCAACACCATTAGCATCCAAGATTTTGGGATGCTCCCAGCCTTTGAGCACAGCTTTCCAAGTCCTGCTGTCAAGTGACTTTAGGAAGGCAATCATCCTTGGCTTCCAGTAGTCATAATTAGTTCCATCCAGAAGGGGTGGTTTGTTGACCGTTGTTCCATCCTTGTCCATGTTTCCAGAAAGTAACTTCCCTGGAGCTCACCCTCAAACAGGCAGGGTGCCTGTTCTGATGCCAATTGAAATTCTGGTGGCAAGTGTCAGATGTGTAGCACGATGTGTACACTTTAGGAATCGTACGATGTGTAGCCTAATGTATCAACATCGTGAACAACTGAACTTGATGAACAAGTAAACAATATAAAGTGCAGGAAACAAAAGAACACGTGAGTTTGTTAACCCAGTTCGGCACTTATAACAAGCCCTATTCTGGAGGATACCAATCCAGGGATGAATCCACTATGGTAGTATCAATTCAAAGCTAAACTCCCCCGTTTACAACTTCTCACTTAATCACTACCCGTGCTAATTCTACCTAGGAACTCCTAGATATGAGAACCTCTGCTCACTCCCCCTCAACCTTACCCAGTAAGGATTTAATAACAAACTCAGTTTGGAGACACACTCCTAGAAAACTATGCACTCGTACCTAAAGGCTTTGAGTGTTGCACACTCTAACTCCTTGCTTCAAAGCTTTGGAGAAAGAACACTAGAGATTACAACTCTATCAAACTCAGTCCTTACTTGTATCAAAATTATGATTCAAGTGAAGGCTCACAAATAACAATGAACAGACTAAGACCTAAGACTCGATATCTTCAACTCTTGGCTTCGTACTCCTTTACGTCTTCAGTCTTCCTTTATATAGAACAAGTTTCATGGGCTTGGATCTTCAATGTTGACAGCTGGCCTTTGTTAATTCTCCTTGAGATTTATTTGATCATAATCTTTTAATTGTTTGTTTCAAATCTTTTTGATCAAAGTCGGCCAATAAAATAAAACAGAACCATGAAAGATTATCTTGTTCCTTGGCGCGCAAGCTGGCACGATATACTTGAAAAACAAATCTTTTTCAAAAGATCGCGTTTAAATAAATAAAGGCGCGTCCAGTAGGGCGTCCAGATGTGAATCCTGATGTGCCACACATCATGCTCCACATCATGGAATCAGGCTTATTTTACCAAATGAAGCCAACACCCTAATAGGTCTCAACAAAAATGTCATTCAATTCTCACCTAAATGGATCTAAAGACATACTAGAGGTGTTTGGAACAAAATTCATCAAAAAATACGGATGGAAAAACAAGTTATTCTTCACGATCGTATTTTTTACGGTTTTCGTGGGTTATAGACTACGAATTTTGTGATTTTTTCAAAACTCGGTGAAAAAAATAAAATGTCATTCAATTCTCACCTAAATGGATCAAAATACATACTGGAGGTGTTGGGAACAAAATTCATCAAAAAATACGGATGGAAAAACAAGTTATTCTTCACGATCGTATTTTTTACAGTTTTCGTGGGTTATATACTATGAATTTTGTGATTTTTTCGAAACATGGTGAAAAAAATAAAATGTCATTCAATTCTCACCTAAATGGATCTAAAGACATACTCGAGGTGTTGGGAACAAAATTCATCAAAAAATACGGATGGAAAATCAAGTTATTCTTCATGATCGTATTTTTTACAGTTTTCGTGGGTTATAGACTACGAATTTTGTGATTTTTTGGAAACTCGGTGAAAAAAATAAAATGTCATTCAATTCTCACCTAAATGGATCTAAAGACATACTAGAGGTGTTGGGAACAAAATTCATCAAAAAATACGGATGGAAAAACAAGTTATTCTTCACGATCGTATTTTTTACAGTTTTCGTGGGTTATAGACTATGAATTTTGTGATTTTTTCGAAACTCGGTGAAAAAAATAAAATGTCATTCAATTCTCACCTAAATGGATCTAAAGACATACTAGAGGTGTTTGGAACAAAATTCATCAAAAAATACGGATGGAAAAACAAGTTATTCTTCACGATCGTATTTTTTACGGTTTTCGTGGGTTATAGACTACGAATTTTGTGATTTTTTCAAAACTCGGTGAAAAAAATAAAATGTCATTCAATTCTCACCTAAATGGATCAAAATACATACTGGAGGTGTTGGGAACAAAATTCATCAAAAAATACGGATGGAAAAACAAGTTATTCTTCACGATCGTATTTTTTACAGTTTTCGTGGGTTATATACTATGAATTTTGTGATTTTTTCGAAACATGGTGAAAAAAATAAAATGTCATTCAATTCTCACCTAAATGGATCTAAAGACATACTCGAGGTGTTGGGAACAAAATTCATCAAAAAATACGGATGGAAAATCAAGTTATTCTTCATGATCGTATTTTTTACAGTTTTCGTGGGTTATAGACTACGAATTTTGTGATTTTTTGGAAACTCGGTGAAAAAAATAAAATGTCATTCAATTCTCACCTAAATGGATCTAAAGACATACTAGAGGTGTTGGGAACAAAATTCATCAAAAAATACGGATGGAAAAACAAGTTATTCTTCACGATCGTATTTTTTACAGTTTTCGTGGGTTATAGACTATGAATTTTGTGATTTTTTCGAAACTCGGTGAAAAAAATAAAATGTCATTCAATTCTCACCTAAATGGATCTAAAGACATACTAGAGGTGTTTGGAACAAAATTCATCAAAAAATACGGATGGAAAAACAAGTTATTCTTCACGATCGTATTTTTTACGGTTTTCGTGGGTTATAGACTACGAATTTTGTGATTTTTTCAAAACTCGGTGAAAAAAATAAAATGTCATTCAATTCTCACCTAAATGGATCAAAATACATACTGGAGGTGTTGGGAACAAAATTCATCAAAAAATACGGATGGAAAAACAAGTTATTCTTCACGATCGTATTTTTTACAGTTTTCGTGGGTTATATACTATGAATTTTGTGATTTTTTCGAAACATGGTGAAAAAAATAAAATGTCATTCAATTCTCACCTAAATGGATCTAAAGACATACTCGAGGTGTTGGGAACAAAATTCATCAAAAAATACGGATGGAAAAACAAGTTATTCTTCATGATCGTATTTTTTACAGTTTTCGTGGGTTATAGACTACGAATTTTGTGATTTTTTCGAAACTCGGTGAAAAAAATAAAATGTCATTCAATTCTCACCTAAATGGATCTAAAGACATACTAGAGGTGTTGGGAACAAAATTCATCAAAAAATACGGATGGAAAAACAAGTTATTCTTCATGATCGTATTTTTTACAGTTTTCGTGGGTTATAGACTATGAATTTTGTGATTTTTTCGAAACTCGGTGAAAAAAATAAAATGTCATTCAATTCTCACCTAAATGGATCTAAAGACATACTAGAGGTGTTGGGAACAAAATTCATCAAAAAATACGGATGGAAAAACAAGTTATTCTTCACGATCGTATTTTTTACAGTTTTCGTGGGTTATAGACTATGAATTTTGTGATTTTTTCGAAACTCGGTGAAAAAAATAAAATGTCATTCAATTCTCACCTAAATGGATCTAAAGACATACTAGAGGTGTTTGGAACAAAATTCATCAAAAAATACGGATGGAAAAACAAGTTATTCTTCACGATCGTATTTTTTACGGTTTTCGTGGGTTATAGACTACGAATTTTGTGATTTTTTCAAAACTCGGTGAAAAAAATAAAATGTCATTCAATTCTCACCTAAATGGATCAAAATACATACTGGAGGTGTTGGGAACAAAATTCATCAAAAAATACGGATGGAAAAACAAGTTATTCTTCACGATCGTATTTTTTACAGTTTTCGTGGGTTATATACTATGAATTTTGTGATTTTTTCGAAACATGGTGAAAAAAATAAAATGTCATTCAATTCTCACCTAAATGGATCTAAAGACATACTCGAGGTGTTGGGAACAAAATTCATCAAAAAATACGGATGGAAAATCAAGTTATTCTTCATGATCGTATTTTTTACAGTTTTCGTGGGTTATAGACTACGAATTTTGTGATTTTTTGGAAACTCGGTGAAAAAAATAAAATGTCATTCAATTCTCACCTAAATGGATCTAAAGACATACTAGAGGTGTTGGGAACAAAATTCATCAAAAAATACGGATGGAAAAACAAGTTATTCTTCACGATCGTATTTTTTACAGTTTTCGTGGGTTATAGACTATGAATTTTGTGATTTTTTCGAAACTCGGTGAAAAAAATAAAATGTCATTCAATTCTCACCTAAATGGATCTAAAGACATACTAGAGGTGTTTGGAACAAAATTCATCAAAAAATACGGATGGAAAAACAAGTTATTCTTCACGATCGTATTTTTTACGGTTTTCGTGGGTTATAGACTACGAATTTTGTGATTTTTTCAAAACTCGGTGAAAAAAATAAAATGTCATTCAATTCTCACCTAAATGGATCAAAATACATACTGGAGGTGTTGGGAACAAAATTCATCAAAAAATACGGATGGAAAAACAAGTTATTCTTCACGATCGTATTTTTTACAGTTTTCGTGGGTTATATACTATGAATTTTGTGATTTTTTCGAAACATGGTGAAAAAAATAAAATGTCATTCAATTCTCACCTAAATGGATCTAAAGACATACTCGAGGTGTTGGGAACAAAATTCATCAAAAAATACGGATGGAAAAACAAGTTATTCTTCATGATCGTATTTTTTACAGTTTTCGTGGGTTATAGACTACGAATTTTGTGATTTTTTCGAAACTCGGTGAAAAAAATAAAATGTCATTCAATTCTCACCTAAATGGATCTAAAGACATACTAGAGGTGTTGGGAACAAAATTCATCAAAAAATACGGATGGAAAAACAAGTTATTCTTCATGATCGTATTTTTTACAGTTTTCGTGGGTTATAGACTATGAATTTTGTGATTTTTTCGAAACTCGGTGAAAAAAATAAAATGTCATTCAATTCTCACCTAAATGGATCTAAAGACATACTAGAGGTGTTGGGAACAAAATTCATCAAAAAATACGGATGGAAAAACAAGTTATTCTTCACGATCGTATTTTTTACAGTTTTCGTGGGTTATAGACTATGAATTTTGTGATTTTTTCGAAACTCGGTGAAAAAAATAAAATGTCATTCAATTCTCACCTAAATGGATCTAAAGACATACTAGAGGTGTTTGGAACAAAATTCATCAAAAAATACGGATGGAAAAACAAGTTATTCTTCACGATCGTATTTTTTACGGTTTTCGTGGGTTATAGACTACGAATTTTGTGATTTTTTCAAAACTCGGTGAAAAAAATAAAATGTCATTCAATTCTCACCTAAATGGATCAAAATACATACTGGAGGTGTTGGGAACAAAATTCATCAAAAAATACGGATGGAAAAACAAGTTATTCTTCACGATCGTATTTTTTACAGTTTTCGTGGGTTATATACTATGAATTTTGTGATTTTTTCGAAACATGGTGAAAAAAATAAAATGTCATTCAATTCTCACCTAAATGGATCTAAAGACATACTCGAGGTGTTGGGAACAAAATTCATCAAAAAATACGGATGGAAAAACAAGTTATTCTTCATGATCGTATTTTTTACAGTTTTCGTGGGTTATAGACTACGAATTTTGTGATTTTTTCGAAACTCGGTGAAAAAAATAAAATGTCATTCAATTCTCACCTAAATGGATCAAAAGACATACTGGAGGTGTTGGGAACAACATTCATCAAAAAATACGGATGGAAAAACAAGTTATTCTTCACGATCGTATTTTTTACAGTTTTCGTGGGTTATATACTATGAATTTTGTGATTTTTTCGAAACTTGGTGAAAAAAATAAAATGTCATTAAATTCTCACCTAAATGGATCTAAAGACTTACTAGAGGTGTTGGGAACAAAATTCATCAAAAAATACGGATGGAAAATCAAGTTATTCTTCATGATCGTATTTTTTACAGTTTTCGTGGGTTATAGACTACGAATTTTGTGATTTTTTGGAAACTCGGTGAAAAAAATAAAATGTCAGTCAATTCTCGGGAAAATGGATCTAAAGTCATACTAGAGTTGTTGGGTATAAGATTCATGAAAAAATATGGATGGAAAAACAAGTTATTCCTTACAATCGTATTTTTTACAATTTTCGTGGGTTATAGCCTAGGAATTTTGTGATGTTTTCGAAACTCAGTGAAAAAAATAAAATGTCATTCAATTCTGGGAAAATGGATCTAAAGGCATACTAGAGGTGTTGGGAATAAGATTCATTAAAAAATATGGATGGAAAAACAAGTTATTCTTTACAATCGTATTTTTTACAATTTTCGTGGGTTATAGCCTACGAATTTTGTGATTTTTTCGAAACTCGGTGAAAAAAATAAAATGTCATTAAATTGTTGCCTAAATGGCTCTAAAGACATACTAGAGGTGTTGGGAACAAGATTCATCAAAAAATAAGGATGGAAAAACAAGTTATTCTTTACGATCGTATTTTTTACAATTTTTGTGGGTTATAGACAACGAATTTTTGTGATTTTTTCGAAACTCGGTGAAAAAATTAAAATGTCATTGAATTCTCGGGAAAATGGATCTAAAGGCATACTAGAGGTGTTGGGAATAAGATTCATTAAAAAATATGGATGGAAAAACTAGTTATTCTTTACAATCGTATTTTTTACAATTTTTGTGGGTTATAGCCTACGAATTTTGTGATTTTTTCGAAACTCGGTGAAAAAAATAAAATGTCATTCAATTCTCACCTAAATGGATCTAAAGACATACTAGAGGTGTTGGGAACAAAATTCATCAAAAAATACGGATGGAAAAACAAGTTATTCTTCATGATCGTATTTTTTACAGTTTTCGTGGGTTATAGACTATGAATTTTGTGATTTTTTCGAAACTCGGTGAAAAAAATAAAATGTCATTCAATTCTCACCTAAATGGATCTAAAGACATACTAGAGGTGTTTGGAACAAAATTCATCAAAAAATACGGATGGAAAAACAAGTTATTCTTCACGATCGTATTTTTTACGGTTTTCGTGGGTTATAGACTACGAATTTTGTGATTTTTTCAAAACTCGGTGAAAAAAATAAAATGTCATTCAATTCTCACCTAAATGGATCAAAATACATACTGGAGGTGTTGGGAACAAAATTCATCAAAAAATACGGATGGAAAAACAAGTTATTCTTCACGATCGTATTTTTTACAGTTTTCGTGGGTTATATACTATGAATTTTGTGATTTTTTCGAAACATGGTGAAAAAAATAAAATGTCATTCAATTCTCACCTAAATGGATCTAAAGACTTACTAGAGGTGTTGGGAACAAAATTCATCAAAAAATACGGATGGAAAATCAAGTTATTCTTCATGATCGTATTTTTTTACAGTTTTCGTGGGTTATAGACTACGAATTTTGTGATTTTTTGGAAACTCGGTGAAAAAAATAAAATGTCATTCAATTCTCGGGAAAATGGATCTAAAGGCATACTAGAGGTGTTGGGAATAAGATTCATGAAAAAATATAAATGGAAAAACAAGTTATTCTTCACAATCGTATTTTTTACAGTTTTCCTGGGTTATAGACTACAAATTTTGTGATTTTTTCGAAACTCGGTGAAAAAAATAAAATGTCATTCAATTCTCACCTAAATGGATCTAAAGACATACTGGAGGTGTTGGGAACAAAATTCATCAAAAAATACGGATGGAAAAACAAGTTAATCTTCACGGTCGTATTTTTCACAATTTTTGTGGGTTATAGTCTACGAATTTTGTGATTTTTTTGAAACTCGGTGAAAAAAGTAAAATGTCATTCAGTTCTCACCTAAATGGATCTAAAGACATAGTAGAGGTGTTGGGAACAAAATTCATCAAAAAATGTGGATGGAAAAACATGTTATTCTTCACGATCGTATTTTTTACAGTTTTCGTGGGTTATAGACTACGAATTTTGTGATTTTTTCGAAACTCGGTTAAAAAAATAAAATGTCATTCAATTCTGGGAAAATGGATCTAAAGGCATACTAGAGGTGTTGGGAATAAGATTCATTAAAAAATATGGATGGAAAAACTAGTTATTCTTTACAATCGTATTTTTTACAATTTTTGTGGGTTATAGCCTACGAATTTTGTGATTTTTTCGAAACTCGGTGAAAAAAATAAAATGTCATTCAATTCTCACCTAAATGGATCTAAAGACATACTAGAGGTGTTGGGAACAAAATTCATCAAAAAATACGGATGGAAAAACAAGTTATTCTTCATGATCGTATTTTTTACAGTTTTCGTGGGTTATAGACTACGAATTTTGTGATTTTTTCGAAACTCGGTGAAAAAAATAAAATGTCATTCAATTCTCACCTAAATGGATCAAAAGACATACTGGAGGTGTTGGGAACAAAATTCATCAAAAAATACGGATGGAAAAACAAGTTATTCTTCACGATCGTATTTTTTACAGTTTTCGTGGGTTATATACTATGAATTTTGTGATTTTTTCGAAACTTGGTGAAAAAAATAAAATGTCATTCAATTCTCACCTAAATGGATCTAAAGACTTACTAGAGGTGTTGGGAACAAAATTCATCAAAAAATACGGATGGAAAATCAAGTTATTCTTCATGATCGTATTTTTTACAGTTTTCGTGGGTTATAGACTACGAATTTTGTGATTTTTTGGAAACTCGGTGAAAAAAATAAAATGTCATTCAATTCTCGGGAAAATGGATCTAAAGTCATACTAGAGTTGTTGGGTATAAGATTCATGAAAAAATATGGATGGAAAAACAAGTTATTCCTTACAATCGTATTTTTTACAATTTTCGTGGGTTATAGCCTAGGAATTTTGTGATGTTTTCGAAACTCAGTGAAAAAAATAAAATGTCATTCAATTCTGGGAAAATGGATCTTAAGGCATACTAGAGGTGTTGGGAATAAGATTCATCAAAAAATACGGATGGAAAAACAAGTTATTCTTCATGATCGTATTTTTTACAGTTTTCGTGGGTTATAGACTATGAATTTTGTGATTTTTTCGAAACTCGGTGAAAAAAATAAAATGTCATTCAATTCTCACCTAAATGGATCTAAAGACATACTAGAGGTGTTTGGAACAAAATTCATCAAAAAATACGGATGGAAAAACAAGTTATTCTTCACGATCGTATTTTTTACGGTTTTCGTGGGTTATAGACTACGAATTTTGTGATTTTTTCAAAACTCGGTGAAAAAAATAAAATGTCATTCAATTCTCACCTAAATGGATCAAAATACATACTGGAGGTGTTGGGAACAAAATTCATCAAAAAATACGGATGGAAAAACAAGTTATTCTTCACGATCGTATTTTTTACAGTTTTCGTGGGTTATATACTATGAATTTTGTGATTTTTTCGAAACATGGTGAAAAAAATAAAATGTCATTCAATTCTCACCTAAATGGATCTAAAGACTTACTAGAGGTGTTGGGAACAAAATTCATCAAAAAATACGGATGGAAAATCAAGTTATTCTTCATGATCGTATTTTTTTACAGTTTTCGTGGGTTATAGACTACGAATTTTGTGATTTTTTGGAAACTCGGTGAAAAAAATAAAATGTCATTCAATTCTCGGGAAAATGGATCTAAAGGCATACTAGAGGTGTTGGGAATAAGATTCATGAAAAAATATAAATGGAAAAACAAGTTATTCTTCACAATCGTATTTTTTACAGTTTTCCTGGGTTATAGACTACAAATTTTGTGATTTTTTCGAAACTCGGTGAAAAAAATAAAATGTCATTCAATTCTCACCTAAATGGATCTAAAGACATACTGGAGGTGTTGGGAACAAAATTCATCAAAAAATACGGATGGAAAAACAAGTTAATCTTCACGGTCGTATTTTTCACAATTTTTGTGGGTTATAGTCTACGAATTTTGTGATTTTTTTGAAACTCGGTGAAAAAAGTAAAATGTCATTCAGTTCTCACCTAAATGGATCTAAAGACATAGTAGAGGTGTTGGGAACAAAATTCATCAAAAAATGTGGATGGAAAAACATGTTATTCTTCACGATCGTATTTTTTACAGTTTTCGTGGGTTATAGACTACGAATTTTGTGATTTTTTCGAAACTCGGTTAAAAAAATAAAATGTCATTCAATTCTGGGAAAATGGATCTAAAGGCATACTAGAGGTGTTGGGAATAAGATTCATTAAAAAATATGGATGGAAAAACTAGTTATTCTTTACAATCGTATTTTTTACAATTTTTGTGGGTTATAGCCTACGAATTTTGTGATTTTTTCGAAACTCGGTGAAAAAAATAAAATGTCATTCAATTCTCACCTAAATGGATCTAAAGACATACTAGAGGTGTTGGGAACAAAATTCATCAAAAAATACGGATGGAAAAACAAGTTATTCTTCATGATCGTATTTTTTACAGTTTTCGTGGGTTATAGACTACGAATTTTGTGATTTTTTCGAAACTCGGTGAAAAAAATAAAATGTCATTCAATTCTCACCTAAATGGATCAAAAGACATACTGGAGGTGTTGGGAACAAAATTCATCAAAAAATACGGATGGAAAAACAAGTTATTCTTCACGATCGTATTTTTTACAGTTTTCGTGGGTTATATACTATGAATTTTGTGATTTTTTCGAAACTTGGTGAAAAAAATAAAATGTCATTCAATTCTCACCTAAATGGATCTAAAGACTTACTAGAGGTGTTGGGAACAAAATTCATCAAAAAATACGGATGGAAAATCAAGTTATTCTTCATGATCGTATTTTTTACAGTTTTCGTGGGTTATAGACTACGAATTTTGTGATTTTTTGGAAACTCGGTGAAAAAAATAAAATGTCATTCAATTCTCGGGAAAATGGATCTAAAGTCATACTAGAGTTGTTGGGTATAAGATTCATGAAAAAATATGGATGGAAAAACAAGTTATTCCTTACAATCGTATTTTTTACAATTTTCGTGGGTTATAGCCTAGGAATTTTGTGATGTTTTCGAAACTCAGTGAAAAAAATAAAATGTCATTCAATTCTGGGAAAATGGATCTAAAGGCATACTAGAGGTGTTGGGAATAAGATTCATCAAAAAATACGGATGGAAAAACAAGTTATTCTTCATGATCGTATTTTTTACAGTTTTCGTGGGTTATAGACTATGAATTTTGTGATTTTTTCGAAACTCGGTGAAAAAAATAAAATGTCATTCAATTCTCACCTAAATGGATCTAAAGACATACTAGAGGTGTTTGGAACAAAATTCATCAAAAAATACGGATGGAAAAACAAGTTATTCTTCACGATCGTATTTTTTACGGTTTTCGTGGGTTATAGACTACGAATTTTGTGATTTTTTCAAAACTCGGTGAAAAAAATAAAATGTCATTCAATTCTCACCTAAATGGATCAAAATACATACTGGAGGTGTTGGGAACAAAATTCATCAAAAAATACGGATGGAAAAACAAGTTATTCTTCACGATCGTATTTTTTACAGTTTTCGTGGGTTATATACTATGAATTTTGTGATTTTTTCGAAACATGGTGAAAAAAATAAAATGTCATTCAATTCTCACCTAAATGGATCTAAAGACTTACTAGAGGTGTTGGGAACAAAATTCATCAAAAAATACGGATGGAAAATCAAGTTATTCTTCATGATCGTATTTTTTACAGTTTTCGTGGGTTATAGACTACGAATTTTGTGATTTTTTGGAAACTCGGTGAAAAAAATAAAATGTCATTCAATTCTCGGGAAAATGGATCTAAAGGCATACTAGAGGTGTTGGAAATAAGATTCATGAAAAAATATAAATGGAAAAACAAGTTATTCTTCACAATCGTATTTTTTACAGTTTTCGTGGGTTATAGACTACAAATTTTGTGATTTTTTCGAAACTCGGTGAAAAAAATAAAATGTCATTCAATTCTCACCTAAATGGATCTAAAGACATACTGGAGGTGTTGGGAACAAAATTCATCAAAAAATACGGATGGAAAAACAAGTTAATCTTCACGGTCGTATTTTTTACAATTTTTGTGGGTTATAGTCTACGAATTTTGTGATTTTTTTGAAACTCGGTGAAAAAAGTAAAATGTCATTCAATTCTCACCTAAATGGATCAAAAGACATACTGGAGGTGTTGGGAACAAAATTCATCAAAAAATACGGATGGAAAAACAAGTTATTCTTCACGATCGTATTTTTTACAGTTTTCGTGGGTTATATACTATGAATTTTGTGATTTTTTCGAAACTTGGTGAAAAAAATAAAATGTCATTCAATTCTCACCTAAATGGATCTAAAGACTTACTAGAGGTGTTGGGAACAAAATTCATCAAAAAATACGGATGGAAAATCAAGTTATTCTTCATGATCGTATTTTTTACAGTTTTCGTGGGTTATAGACTACGAATTTTGTGATTTTTTGGAAACTCGGTGAAAAAAATAAAATGTCATTCAATTCTCGGGAAAATGGATCTAAAGGCATACTAGAGGTGTTGGGAATAAGATTCATGAAAAAATATAAATGGAAAAACAAGTTATTCTTCACAATCGTATTTTTTACAGTTTTCGTGGGTTATAGACTACAAATTTTGTGATTTTTTCGAAACTCGGTGAAAAAAATAAAATGTCATTCAATTCTCACCTAAATGGATCTAAAGACATACTAGAGGTGTTTGGAACAAAATTCATCAAAAAATACGGATGGAAAAACAAGTTATTCTTCACGATCGTATTTTTTACGGTTTTCGTGGGTTATAGACTACGAATTTTGTGATTTTTTCAAAACTCGGTGAAAAAAATAAAATGTCATTCAATTCTCACCTAAATGGATCAAAATACATACTGGAGGTGTTGGGAACAAAATTCATCAAAAAATACGGATGGAAAAACAAGTTATTCTTCACGATCGTATTTTTTACAGTTTTCGTGGGTTATATACTATGAATTTTGTGATTTTTTCGAAACATGGTGAAAAAAATAAAATGTCATTCAATTCTCACCTAAATGGATCTAAAGACTTACTAGAGGTGTTGGGAACAAAATTCATCAAAAAATACGGATGGAAAATCAAGTTATTCTTCATGATCGTATTTTTTACAGTTTTCGTGGGTTATAGACTACGAATTTTGTGATTTTTTGGAAACTCGGTGAAAAAAATAAAATGTCATTCAATTCTCGGGAAAATGGATCTAAAGGCATACTAGAGGTGTTGGAAATAAGATTCATGAAAAAATATAAATGGAAAAACAAGTTATTCTTCACAATCGTATTTTTTACAGTTTTCGTGGGTTATAGACTACAAATTTTGTGATTTTTTCGAAACTCGGTGAAAAAAATAAAATGTCATTCAATTCTCACCTAAATGGATCTAAAGACATACTGGAGGTGTTGGGAACAAAATTCATCAAAAAATACGGATGGAAAAACAAGTTAATCTTCACGGTCGTATTTTTTACAATTTTTGTGGGTTATAGTCTACGAATTTTGTGATTTTTTTGAAACTCGGTGAAAAAAGTAAAATGTCATTCAATTCTCACCTAAATGGATCAAAAGACATACTGGAGGTGTTGGGAACAAAATTCATCAAAAAATACGGATGGAAAAACAAGTTATTCTTCACGATCGTATTTTTTACAGTTTTCGTGGGTTATATACTATGAATTTTGTGATTTTTTCGAAACTTGGTGAAAAAAATAAAATGTCATTCAATTCTCACCTAAATGGATCTAAAGACTTACTAGAGGTGTTGGGAACAAAATTCATCAAAAAATACGGATGGAAAATCAAGTTATTCTTCATGATCGTATTTTTTACAGTTTTCGTGGGTTATAGACTACGAATTTTGTGATTTTTTGGAAACTCGGTGAAAAAAATAAAATGTCATTCAATTCTCGGGAAAATGGATCTAAAGGCATACTAGAGGTGTTGGGAATAAGATTCATGAAAAAATATAAATGGAAAAACAAGTTATTCTTCACAATCGTATTTTTTACAGTTTTCGTGGGTTATAGACTACAAATTTTGTGATTTTTTCGAAACTCGGTGAAAAAAATAAAATGTCATTCAATTCTCACCTAAATGGATCTAAAGACATACTGGAGGTGTTGGGAACAAAATTCATCAAAAAATACGGATGGAAAAACAAGTTAATCTTCACGGTCGTATTTTTTACAATTTTTGTGGGTTATAGCCTACGAATTTTGTGATTTTTTCGAAACTCGGTGAAAAAAATAAAATGTCATTCAATTCTCACCTAAATGGATCTAAAGACATACTAGAGGTGTTGGGAACAAAATTCATCAAAAAATACGGATGGAAAAACAAGTTATTCTTCATGATCGTATTTTTTACAGTTTTCGTGGGTTATAGACTATGAATTTTGTGATTTTTTCGAAACTCGGTGAAAAAAATAAAATGTCATTCAATTCTCACCTAAATGGATCTAAAGACATACAAGAGGTGTTTGGAACAAAATTCATCAAAAAATACGGATGGAAAAACAAGTTATTCTTCACGATCGTATTTTTTACGGTTTTCGTGGGTTATAGACTACGAATTTTGTGATTTTTTCAAAACTCGGTGAAAAAAATAAAATGTCATTCAATTCTCACCTAAATGGATCAAAATACATACTGGAGGTGTTGGGAACAAAATTCATCAAAAAATACGGATGGAAAAACAAGTTATTCTTCACGATCGTATTTTTTACAGTTTTCGTGGGTTATATACTATGAATTTTGTGATTTTTTCGAAACATGGTGAAAAAAATAAAATGTCATTCAATTCTCACCTAAATGGATCTAAAGACTTACTAGAGGTGTTGGGAACAAAATTCATCAAAAAATACGGATGGAAAATCAAGTTATTCTTCATGATCGTATTTTTTACAGTTTTCGTGGGTTATAGACTACGAATTTTGTGATTTTTTGGAAACTCGGTGAAAAAAATAAAATGTCATTCAATTCTCGGGAAAATGGATCTAAAGGCATACTAGAGGTGTTGGAAATAAGATTCATGAAAAAATATAAATGGAAAAACAAGTTATTCTTCACAATCGTATTTTTTACAGTTTTCGTGGGTTATAGACTACAAATTTTGTGATTTTTTCGAAACTCGGTGAAAAAAATAAAATGTCATTCAATTCTCACCTAAATGGATCTAAAGACATACTGGAGGTGTTGGGAACAAAATTCATCAAAAAATACGGATGGAAAAACAAGTTAATCTTCACGGTCGTATTTTTTACAATTTTTGTGGGTTATAGTCTACGAATTTTGTGATTTTTTTGAAACTCGGTGAAAAAAGTAAAATGTCATTCAATTCTCACCTAAATGGATCAAAAGACATACTGGAGGTGTTGGGAACAAAATTCATCAAAAAATACGGATGGAAAAACAAGTTATTCTTCACGATCGTATTTTTTACAGTTTTCGTGGGTTATATACTATGAATTTTGTGATTTTTTCGAAACTTGGTGAAAAAAATAAAATGTCATTCAATTCTCACCTAAATGGATCTAAAGACTTACTAGAGGTGTTGGGAACAAAATTCATCAAAAAATACGGATGGAAAATCAAGTTATTCTTCATGATCGTATTTTTTACAGTTTTCGTGGGTTATAGACTACGAATTTTGTGATTTTTTGGAAACTCGGTGAAAAAAATAAAATGTCATTCAATTCTCGGGAAAATGGATCTAAAGGCATACTAGAGGTGTTGGGAATAAGATTCATGAAAAAATATAAATGGAAAAACAAGTTATTCTTCACAATCGTATTTTTTACAGTTTTCGTGGGTTATAGACTACAAATTTTGTGATTTTTTCGAAACTCGGTGAAAAAAATAAAATGTCATTCAATTCTCACCTAAATGGATCTAAAGACATACTGGAGGTGTTGGGAACAAAATTCATCAAAAAATACGGATGGAAAAACAAGTTAATCTTCACGGTCGTATTTTTTACAATTTTTGTGGGTTATAGTCTACGAATTTTGTGATTTTTTTGAAACTCGGTGAAAAAAGTAAAATGTCATTCAGTTCTCACCTAAATGGATCTAAAGACATAGTAGAGGTGTTGGGAACAAAATTCATCAAAAAATGTGGATGGAAAAACATGTTATTCTTCACGATCGTATTTTTTACAGTTTTCGTGGGTTATAGACTACGAATTTTGTGATTTTTTCGAAACTCGGTTAAAAAAATAAAATGTCATTCAATTCTGGGAAAATGGATCTAAAGGCATACTAGAGGTGTTGGGAATAAGATTCATTAAAAAATATGGATGGAAAAACTAGTTATTCTTTACAATCGTATTTTTTACAATTTTTGTGGGTTATAGCCTACGAATTTTGTGATTTTTTCGAAACTCGGTGAAAAAAATAAAATGTCATTCAATTCTCACCTAAATGGATCTAAAGACATACTAGAGGTGTTGGGAACAAAATTCATCAAAAAATACGGATGGAAAAACAAGTTATTCTTCATGATCGTATTTTTTACAGTTTTCGTGGGTTATAGACTACGAATTTTGTGATTTTTTCGAAACTCGGTGAAAAAAATAAAATGTCATTCAATTCTCACCTAAATGGATCAAAAGACATACTGGAGGTGTTGGGAACAAAATTCATCAAAAAATACGGATGGAAAAACAAGTTATTCTTCACGATCGTATTTTTTACAGTTTTCGTGGGTTATATACTATGAATTTTGTGATTTTTTCGAAACTTGGTGAAAAAAATAAAATGTCATTCAATTCTCACCTAAATGGATCTAAAGACTTACTAGAGGTGTTGGGAACAAAATTCATCAAAAAATACGGATGGAAAATCAAGTTATTCTTCATGATCGTATTTTTTACAGTTTTCGTGGGTTATAGACTACGAATTTTGTGATTTTTTGGAAACTCGGTGAAAAAAATAAAATGTCATTCAATTCTCGGGAAAATGGATCTAAAGTCATACTAGAGTTGTTGGGTATAAGATTCATGAAAAAATATGGATGGAAAAACAAGTTATTCCTTACAATCGTATTTTTTACAATTTTCGTGGGTTAGCCTAGGAATTTTGTGATGTTTTCGAAACTCAGTGAAAAAAATAAAATGTCATTCAATTCTGGGAAAATGGATCTAAAGGCATACTAGAGGTGTTGGGAATAAGATTCATTAAAAAATATGGATGGAAAAACAAGTTATTCTTTACAATCGTATTTTTTACAATTTTCGTGGGTTATAGCCTACGAATTTTGTGATTTTTTCGAATCTCGGTGAAAAAAATAAAATGTCATTAAATTGTTGCCTAAATGGCTCTAAAGACATACTAGAGGTGTTGGGAACAAGATTCATCAAAAAATAAGGATGGAAAAACAAGTTATTCTTTACGATCGTATTTTTTACAATTTTTGTGGGTTATAGACAACGAATTTTTGTGATTTTTTCGAAACTCGGTGAAAAAATTAAAATGTCATTGAATTCTCGGGAAAATGGATCTAAAGGCATACTAGAGGTGTTGGGAATAAGATTCATTAAAAAATATGGATGGAAAAACTAGTTATTCTTTACAATCGTATTTTTTACAATTTTTGTGGGTTATAGCCTACGAATTTTGTGATTTTTTCGAAACTCGGTGAAAAAAATAAAATGTCATTCAATTCTCACCTAAATGGATCTAAAGACATACTAGAGGTGTTGGGAACAAAATTCATCAAAAAATACGGATGGAAAAACAAGTTATTCTTCATGATCGTATTTTTTACAGTTTTCGTGGGTTATAGACTACGAATTTTGTGATTTTTTCGAAACTCGGTGAAAAAAATAAAATGTCATTCAATTCTCACCTAAATGGATCAAAAGACATACTGGAGGTGTTGGGAACAAAATTCATCAAAAAATACGGATGGAAAAACAAGTTATTCTTCACGATCGTATTTTTTACAGTTTTCGTGGGTTATATACTATGAATTTTGTGATTTTTTCGAAACTTGGTGAAAAAAATAAAATGTCATTCAATTCTCACCTAAATGGATCTAAAGACTTACTAGAGGTGTTGGGAACAAAATTCATCAAAAAATACGGATGGAAAATCAAGTTATTCTTCATGATCGTATTTTTTACAGTTTTCGTGGGTTATAGACTACGAATTTTGTGATTTTTTGGAAACTCGGTGAAAAAAATAAAATGTCATTCAATTCTCGGGAAAATGGATCTAAAGGCATACTAGAGGTGTTGGAAATAAGATTCATGAAAAAATATAAATGGAAAAACAAGTTATTCTTCACAATCGTATTTTTTACAGTTTTCGTGGGTTATAGACTACAAATTTTGTGATTTTTTCGAAACTCGGTGAAAAAAATAAAATGTCATTCAATTCTCACCTAAATGGATCTAAAGACATACTGGAGGTGTTGGGAACAAAATTCATCAAAAAATACGGATGGAAAAACAAGTTAATCTTCACGGTCGTATTTTTTACAATTTTTGTGGGTTATAGTCTACGAATTTTGTGATTTTTTTGAAACTCGGTGAAAAAAGTAAAATGTCATTCAATTCTCACCTAAATGGATCAAAAGACATACTGGAGGTGTTGGGAACAAAATTCATCAAAAAATACGGATGGAAAAACAAGTTATTCTTCACGATCGTATTTTTTACAGTTTTCGTGGGTTATATACTATGAATTTTGTGATTTTTTCGAAACTTGGTGAAAAAAATAAAATGTCATTCAATTCTCACCTAAATGGATCTAAAGACTTACTAGAGGTGTTGGGAACAAAATTCATCAAAAAATACGGATGGAAAATCAAGTTATTCTTCATGATCGTATTTTTTACAGTTTTCGTGGGTTATAGACTACGAATTTTGTGATTTTTTGGAAACTCGGTGAAAAAAATAAAATGTCATTCAATTCTCGGGAAAATGGATCTAAAGGCATACTAGAGGTGTTGGGAATAAGATTCATGAAAAAATATAAATGGAAAAACAAGTTATTCTTTACAATCGTATTTTTTACAATTTTCGTGGGTTATAGCCTACGAATTTTGTGATTTTTTCGAAACTCGGTGAAAAAAATAAAATGTCATTCAATTCTCATCTAAATGGATCTAAAGACATACTAGAGGTGTTTGGAACAAAATTCATCAAAAAATACGGATGGAAAAACAAGTTATTCTTCACGATCGTATTTTTTACAGTTTTCGTGGGTTATAGACTATGAATTTTGTGATTTTTTCGAAACTCGGTGAAAAAAATAAAATGTCATTCAATTCTCACCTAAATGGATCTAAAGACATACTAGAGGTGTTTGGAACAAAATTTATCAAAAAATACGGATGGAAAAACAAGTTATTCTTCACGATCGTATTTTTTACAGTTTTCGTGGGTTATATACTATGAATTTTGTGATTTTTTCGAAACATGGTGAAAAAAATAAAATGTCATTCAATTCTCACCTAAATGGATCTAAAGACTTACTAGAGGTGTTGGGAACAAAATTCATCAAAAAATACGGATGGAAAATCAAGTTATTCTTCATGATCGTATTTTTTACAGTTTTCGTGGGTTATATACTATGAATTTTGTGATTTTTTCGAAACAAGGTGAAAAAAATAAAATGTCATTCAATTCTCACCTAAATGGATCTAAAGACTTACTAGAGGTGTTGGGAACAAAATTCATCAAAAAATACGGATGGAAAATCAAGTTATTCTTCATGATCGTATTTTTTACAGTTTTCGTGGGTTATAGACTACGAATTTTGTGATTTTTTGGAAACTCGGTGAAAAAAATAAAATGTCATTCAATTCTCGGGAAAATGGATCTAAAGGCATACTAGAGTTGTTGGGTATAAGATTCATGAAAAAATATGGATGGAAAAACAAGTTATTCCTTACAATCGTATTTTTTACAATTTTCGTGGGTTATAGCCTAGGAATTTTGTGATGTTTTCGAAACTCAATGAAAAAAATAAAATGTCATTCAATTCTCGGGAAAATGGATCTAAAGTGATTCTAGAGTTGTTGGGAATAAGATTCATGAAAAAATATGGATGGAAAAACAATTTATTCTTTACAATCGTATTTTTTACAATTTTTGTGGGTTATAGCCTACGAATTTTGTGATTTTTTCGAAACTCAGTGAAAAAAATAAAATGTCATTAAATTGTTGCCTAAATGGATCTAACGACTTACTAGAGGTGTTGGGAACAAAATTTATCAAAAAATACGGATGGAAAAACAAGTTATTCTTCACGATCGTATTTTTTACAGTTTTCGTGGGTTATAGACTACGAATTTTGTGATTTTTTCGAAACTCGGTGAAAAAAATAAAATGTCATTCAATTCTCACCTAAATGGATCTAAAGACTTACTAGAGGTGTTGGGAACAAAATTCATCAAAAAATACGGATGGAAAATCAAGTTATTCTTCATGATCGTATTTTTTACAGTTTTCGTGGGTTATAGACTACGAATTTTGTGATTTTTTGGAAACTCGGTGAAAAAAATAAAATGTCATTCAATTCTCGGGAAAATGGATCTAAAGGCATACTAGAGTTGTTGGGAATAAGATTCATGAAAAAATATGGATGGAAAAACAATTTATTCTTTACAATCGTATTTTTTACAATTTTTGTGGGTTATAGCCTACGAATTTTGTGATTTTTTCGAAACTCAGTGAAAAAAATAAAATGTCATTAAATTGTTGCCTAAATGGATCTAACGACTTACTAGAGGTGTTGGGAACAAAATTTATCAAAAAATACGGATGGAAAAACAAGTTATTCTTCACGATCGTATTTTTTACAGTTTTCGTGGGTTATAGACTACGAATTTTGTGATTTTTTCGAAACTCGGTGAAAAAAATAAAATGTCATTCAATTATCGGGAAAATGGATCTAAAGGCATACTAGAGGTGTTGGGAATAAGATTCATGAAAAAATATAAATGGAAAAACAAGTTATTCTTTACAATCGTATTTTTTACAATTTTCGTGGGTTATAGCCTACGAATTTTGTGATTTTTTCGAAACTCGGTGAAAAAAATAAAATGTCATTCAATTCTCATCTAAATGGATCTAAAGACATACAAGAGGTGTTTGGAACAAAATTCATCAAAAAATACGGATGGAAAAACAAGTTATTCTTCACGATCGTATTTTTTACAGTTTTCGTGGGTTATAGACTACGAATTTTGTGATTTTTTCAAAACTCGGTGAAAAAAATAAAATGTCATTCAATTCTCACCTAAATGGATCAAAATACATACTGGAGGTGTTGGGAACAAAATTCATCAAAAAATACGGATGGAAAAACAAGTTATTCTTCACGATCGTATTTTTTACAGTTTTCGTGGGTTATATACTATGAATTTTGTGATTTTTTCGAAACATGGTGAAAAAAATAAAATGTCATTCAATTCTCACCTAAATGGATCTAAAGACTTACTAGAGGTGTTGGGAACAAAATTCATCAAAAAATACGGATGGAAAATCAAGTTATTCTTCATGATCGTATTTTTTACAGTTTTCGTGGGTTATAAACTACGAATTTTGTGATTTTTTCGAAACTCGGTGAAAAAAATAAAATGTCATTCAATTCTCGGGAAAATGGATCTAAAGGCATACTAGAGTTGTTGGGAATAAGATTCATGAAAAAATATAAATGGAAAAACACGTTATTCTTTACAATCGTATTTTTTACAATTTTCGTGGGTTATAGCCTACGAATTTTGTGATTTTTTCGAAACTCGGTGAAAAAAATAAAATGTCATTCAATTCTCATCTAAATGGATCTAAAGACATACTAGAGGTGTTTGGAACAAAATTCATCAAAAAATACGGATGGAAAAACAAGTTATTCTTCACGATCGTATTTTTTACAGTTTTCGTGGGTTATAGACTACGAATTTTGTGATTTTTTCAAAACTCGGTGAAAAAAATAAAATGTCATTCAATTCTCACCTAAATGGATCAAAATACATACTGGATGTGTTGCGAACAAAATTCATCAAAAAATACGGATGGAAAAACAAGTTATTCTTCACGATCGTATTTTTTACAGTTTTCGTGGGTTATATACTATGAATTTTGTGATTTTTTCGAAACATGGTGAAAAAAATAAAATGTCATTCAATTCTCACCTAAATGGATCTAAAGACTTACTAGAGGTGTTGGGAACAAAATTCATCAAAAAATACGGATGGAAAATCAAGTTATTCTTCATGATCGTATTTTTTACAGTTTTCGTGGGTTATAGACTACGAATTTTGTGATTTTTTGGAAACTCGGTGAAAAAAATAAAATGTCATTCAATTCTCGGGAAAATGGATCTAAAGGCATACTAGAGTTGTTGGGTATAAGATTCATGAAAAAATATGGATGGAAAAACAAGTTATTCCTTACAATCGTATTTTTTACAATTTTCGTGGGTTATAGCCTAGGAATTTTGTGATGTTTTCGAAACTCAGTGAAACAAATAAAATGTCATTCAATTCTCGGGAAAATGGATCTAAAGTCATTCTAGAGTTGTTGGGAATAAGATTCATGAAAAAATATGGATGGAAAAACAATTTATTCTTTACAATCGTATTTTTTACAATTTTTGTGGGTTATAGCCTATGAATTTTGTGATTTTTTCGAAACTCAGTGAAAAAAATAAAATGTCATTAAATTGTTGCCTAAATGGATCTAACGACTTACTAGAGGTGTTGGGAACAAAATTTATCAAAAAATACGGATGGAAAAACAAGTTATTCTTCACGATCGTATTTTTTACAGTTTTCGTGGGTTATATACTATGAATTTTGTGATTTTTTCGAAACATGGTGAAAAAAATAAAATGTCATTCAATTCTCACCTAAATGGATCTAAAGACTTACTAGAGGTGTTGGGAACAAAATTCATCAAAAAATACGGATGGAAAATCAAGTTATTCTTCATGATCGTATTTTTTACAGTTTTCGTGGGTTATAGACTACGAATTTTGTGATTTTTTGGAAACTCGATGAAAAAAAAAAATGTCATTCAATTCTCGGGAAAATGGATCTAAAGGCATACTAGAGTTGTTGGGTATAAGATTCATGAAAAAATATGGATGGAAAAACAAGTTATTCCTTACAATCGTATTTTTTACAATTTTCGTGGGTTATAGCCTAGGAATTTTGTGATGTTTTCGAAACTCAGTGAAAAAAATAAAATGTCATTCAATTCTCGGGAAAATGGATCTAAAGTCATTCCAGAGTTGTTGGGAATAAGAATCATGAAAAAATATGGATGGAAAAATAATTTATTCTTTACAATCGTATTTTTTACAATTTTTGTGGGTTATAGCCTACGAATTTTGTGATTTTTTCGAAACTCAGTGAAAAAAATAAAATGTCATTAAATTGTTGCCTAAATGGATCTAACGACTTACTAGAGGTGTTGGGAACAAAATTTATCAAAAAATACGGATGGAAAAACAAGTTATTCTTCACGATCGTATTTTTTACAGTTTTCGTGGGTTATAGACTACGAATTTTGTGATTTTTTCAAAACTCGGTGAAAAAAATAAAATGTCATTCAATTCTCACCTAAATGGATCAAAATACATACTGGAGGTGTTGGGAACAAAATTCATCAAAAAATACGGATGGAAAAACAAGTTATTCTTCACGATCGTATTTTTTACAGTTTTCGTGGGTTATATACTATGAATTTTGTGATTTTTTCGAAACATGGTGAAAAAAATAAAATGTCATTCAATTCTCACCTAAATGGATCTAAAGACTTACTAGAGGTGTTGGGAACAAAATTCATCAAAAAATACGGATGGAAAATCAAGTTATTCTTCATGATCGTATTTTTTACAGTTTTCGTGGGTTATAGACTACGAATTTTGTGATTTTTTCGAACCTCGGTGAAAAAAATAAAATGTCATTCAATTCTCGGGAAAATGGATCTAAAGGCATACTAGAGGTGTTGGGAATAAGATTCATGAAAAAATATAAATGGAAAAACAAGTTATTCTTTACAATCGTATTTTTTACAATTTTCGTGGGTTATAGCCTACGAATTTTGTGATTTTTTCGAAACTCGGTGAAAAAAATAAAATGTCATTCAATTCTCATCTAAATGGATCTAAAGACATACTAGAGGTGTTTGGAACAAAATTCATCAAAAAATACGGATGGAAAAACAAGTTATTCTTCACGATCGTATTTTTTACAGTTTTCGTGGGTTATAGACTACGAATTTTGTGATTTTTTCAAAACTCGGTGAAAAAAATAAAATGTCATTCAATTCTCACCTAAATGGATCAAAATACATACTGGAGGTGTTGGGAACAAAATTCATCAAAAAATACGGATGGAAAAACAAGTTATTCTTCACGATCGTATTTTTTACAGTTTTCGTGGGTTATATACTATGAATTTTGTGATTTTTTCGAAACATGGTGAAAAAAATAAAATGTCATTCAATTCTCACCTAAATGGATCTAAAGACATACTAGAGGTGTTGGGAACAAAATTCATCAAAAAATACGGATGGAAAATCAAGTTATTCTTCATGATCGTATTTTTTACAGTTTTCGTGGGTTATAGACTACGAATTTTGTGATTTTTTGGAAACTCGGTGAAAAAAATAAAATGTCATTCAATTCTCGGGAAAATGGATCTAAAGGCATACTAGAGCTGTTGGGTATAAGATTCATGAAAAAATATGGATGGAAAAACAAGTTATTCCTTACAATCGTATTTTTTACAATTTTCGTGGGTTATAGCCTAGGAATTTTGTGATGTTTTCGAAACTCAGTGAAAAAAATAAAATGTCATTCAATTCTCGGGAAAATGGATCTAAAGTCATTCTAGAGTTGTTGGGAATAAGATTCATGAAAAAATATGGATGGAAAAACAATTTATTCTTTACAATCGTATTTTTTACAATTTTTGTGGGTTATAGCCTACGAATTTTGTGATTTTTTCGAAACTCAGTGAAAAAAATAAAATGTCATTAAATTGTTGCCTAAATGGATCTAACGACTTACTAGAGGTGTTGGGAACAAAATTTATCAAAAAATACGGATGGAAAAACAAGTTATTCTTCACGATCGTATTTTTTACAGTTTTCGTGGGTTATATACTATGAATTTTGTGATTTTTTCGAAACATGGTGAAAAAAATAAAATGTCATTCAATTCTCACCTAAATGGATCAAAATACATACTGGAGGTGTTGGGAACAAAATTCATCAAAAAATACGGATGGAAAAACAAGTTATTCTTCACGATCGTATTTTTTACAGTTTTCGTGGGTTATAGACTACGAATTTTGTGATTTTTTCAAAACTCGGTGAAAAAAATAAAATGTCATTCAATTCTCACCTAAATGGATCAAAATACATACTGGAGGTGTTGGGAACAAAATTCATCAAAAAATACGGATGGAAAAACAAGTTATTCTTCACGATCGTATTTTTTACAGTTTTCGTGGGTTATATACTATGAATTTTGTGATTTTTTCGAAACATGGTGAAAAAAATAAAATGTCATTCAATTCTCACCTAAATGGATCTAAAGACTTACTAGAGGTGTTGGGAACAAAATTCATCAAAAAATACGGATGGAAAATCAAGTTATTCTTCATGATCGTATTTTTTACAGTTTTCGTGGGTTATAGACTACGAATTTTGTGATTTTTTCGAACCTCGGTGAAAAAAATAAAATGTCATTCAATTCTCGGGAAAATGGATCTAAAGGCATACTAGAGGTGTTGGGAATAAGATTCATGAAAAAATATAAATGGAAAAACAAGTTATTCTTTACAATCGTATTTTTTACAATTTTCGTGGGTTATAGCCTACGAATTTTGTGATTTTTTCGAAACTCGGTGAAAAAAATAAAATGTCATTCAATTCTCATCTAAATGGATCTAAAGACATACTAGAGGTGTTTGGAACAAAATTCATCAAAAAATACGGATGGAAAAACAAGTTATTCTTCACGATCGTATTTTTTACAGTTTTCGTGGGTTATAGACTACGAATTTTGTGATTTTTTCAAAACTCGGTGAAAAAAATAAAATGTCATTCAATTCTCACCTAAATGGATCAAAATACATACTGGAGGTGTTGGGAACAAAATTCATCAAAAAATACGGATGGAAAAACAAGTTATTCTTCACGATCGTATTTTTTACAGTTTTCGTGGGTTATATACTATGAATTTTGTGATTTTTTCGAAACATGGTGAAAAAAATAAAATGTCATTCAATTCTCACCTAAATGGATCTAAAGACATACTAGAGGTGTTGGGAACAAAATTCATCAAAAAATACGGATGGAAAATCAAGTTATTCTTCATGATCGTATTTTTTACAGTTTTCGTGGGTTATAGACTACGAATTTTGTGATTTTTTGGAAACTCGGTGAAAAAAATAAAATGTCATTCAATTCTCGGGAAAATGGATCTAAAGGCATACTAGAGCTGTTGGGTATAAGATTCATGAAAAAATATGGATGGAAAAACAAGTTATTCCTTACAATCGTATTTTTTACAATTTTCGTGGGTTATAGCCTAGGAATTTTGTGATGTTTTCGAAACTCAGTGAAAAAAATAAAATGTCATTCAATTCTCGGGAAAATGGATCTAAAGTCATTCTAGAGTTGTTGGGAATAAGATTCATGAAAAAATATGGATGGAAAAACAATTTATTCTTTACAATCGTATTTTTTACAATTTTTGTGGGTTATAGCCTACGAATTTTGTGATTTTTTCGAAACTCAGTGAAAAAAATAAAATGTCATTAAATTGTTGCCTAAATGGATCTAACGACTTACTAGAGGTGTTGGGAACAAAATTTATCAAAAAATACGGATGGAAAAACAAGTTATTCTTCACGATCGTATTTTTTACAGTTTTCGTGGGTTATATACTATGAATTTTGTGATTTTTTCGAAACATGGTGAAAAAAATAAAATGTCATTCAATTCTCACCTAAATGGATCTAAAGACTTACTAGAGGTGTTGGGAACAAAATTCATCAAAAAATACGGATGGAAAATCAAGTTATTCTTCATGATCGTATTTTTTACAGTTTTCGTGGGTTATAGACTACGAATTTTGTGATTTTTTGGAAACTCGATGAAAAAAAAAAATGTCATTCAATTCTCGGGAAAATGGATCTAAAGGCATACTAGAGTTGTTGGGTATAAGATTCATGAAAAAATATGGATGGAAAAACAAGTTATTCCTTACAATCGTATTTTTTACAATTTTCGTGGGTTATAGCCTAGGAATTTTGTGATGTTTTCGAAACTCAGTGAAAAAAATAAAATGTCATTCAATTCTCGGGAAAATGGATCTAAAGTCATTCTAGAGTTGTTGGGAATAAGATTCATGAAAAAATATGGATGGAAAAATAATTTATTCTTTACAATCGTATTTTTTACAATTTTTGTGGGTTATAGCCTACGAATTTTGTGATTTTTTCGAAACTCAGTGAAAAAAATAAAATGTCATTAAATTGTTGCCTAAATGGATCTAACGACTTACTAGAGGTGTTGGGAACAAAATTTATCAAAAAATACGGATGGAAAAACAAGTTATTCTTCACGATCGTATTTTTTACAGTTTTCGTGGGTTATAGACTACGAATTTTGTGATTTTTTCGAAACTCGGTGAAAAAAATAAAATGTCATTCAATTATCGGGAAAATGGATCTAAAGGCATACTAGAGGTGTTGGGAATAAGATTCATGAAAAAATATAAATGGAAAAACAAGTTATTCTTTACAATCGTATTTTTTACAATTTTCGTGGGTTATAGCCTACGAATTTTGTGATTTTTTCGAAACTCGGTGAAAAAAATAAAATGTCATTAAATTGTCGCCTAAATGGCTCTAAAGACATACTAGAGGTGTTGGGAACAAGATTCATCAAAAAATAAGGATGGAAAAACAAGTTATTCTTTACGATCGTATTTTTTACAATTTTTGTGGGTTATAGACAACGAATTTTTGTGATTTTTTCGAAACTCGGTGAAAAAATTAAAATGTCATTGAATTCTCGGGAAAATGGATCTAAAGGCATACTAGAGGTGTTGGGAATAAGATTCATGAAAAAATATAAATGGAAAAACAAGTTATTCTTTACAATCGTATTTTTTACAATTTTCGTGGGTTATAGCCTACGAATTTTGTGATTTTTTCGAAACTCGGTGAAAAAAATAAAATGTCATTCAATTCTCATCTAAATGGATCTAAAGACATACAAGACGTGTTTGGAACAAAATTCATCAAAAAATACGGATGGAAAAACAAGTTATTCTTCACGATCGTATTTTTTACAGTTTTCGTGGGTTATAGACTACGAATTTTATGATTTTTTCGTAACTCGGTGAAAAAAATACAATGTCGTTAAATTGTCGCCTAAATGGCTTTAAAGACATACTAGAGGTGTTGGGAACAAGATTCATAAAAAAAATACGGATGGAAAAACAAGTTATTCTTTACGATCGTATTTTTTACAATTTTCGTGGGTTACAGACTACGAATTTTGTGATTTTTTCGAAACTCGGTGAAAAAAATAAAATGTCATTCAATTCTCGGGAAAATGGATCTAAAGGCATACTAGAGGTGTTGGGAATAAGATTCATGAAAAAATATAAATGGAAAAACAAGTTATTCTTTACAATCGTATTTTTTACAATTTTCGTGGGTTATAGCCTACGAATTTTGTGATTTTTTCGAAACTCGGTGAAAAAAATAAAATGTCATTCAATTCTCATCTAAATGGATCTAAAGACATACAAGAGGTGTTTGGAACAAAATTCATCAAAAAATACGGATGGAAAAACAAGTTATTCTTCACGATCGTATTTTTTACAGTTTTCGTGGGTTATAGACTACGAATTTTGTGATTTTTTCAAAACTCGGTGAAAAAAATAAAATGTCATTCAATTCTCACCTAAATGGATCAAAATACATACTGGAGGTGTTGGGAACAAAATTCATCAAAAAATATGGATGGAAAAACAAGTTATTCTTCACGATCGTATTTTTTACAGTTTTCGTGGGTTATATACTATGAATTTTGTGATTTTTTCGAAACATGGTGAAAAAAATAAAATGTCATTCAATTCTCACCTAAATGGATCTAAAGACTTACTAGAGGTGTTGGGAACAAAATTCATCAAAAAATACGGATGGAAAATCAAGTTATTCTTCATGATCGTATTTTTTACAGTTTTCGTGGGTTATAGACTACGAATTTTGTGATTTTTTCGAACCTCGGTGAAAAAAATAAAATGTCATTCAATTCTCGGGAAAATGGATCTAAAGGCATACTAGAGGTGTTGGGAATAAGATTCATGAAAAAATATAAATGGAAAAACAAGTTATTCTTTACAATCGTATTTTTTACAATTTTCGTGGGTTATAGCCTACGAATTTTGTGATTTTTTCGAAACTCGGTGAAAAAAATAAAATGTCATTCAATTCTCATCTAAATGGATCTAAAGACATACTAGAGGTGTTTGGAACAAAATTCATCAAAAAATACGGATGGAAAAACAAGTTATTCTTCACGATCGTATTTTTTACAGTTTTCGTGGGTTATAGACTACGAATTTTGTGATTTTTTCAAAACTCGGTGAAAAAAATAAAATGTCATTCAATTCTCACCTAAATGGATCAAAATACATACTGGAGGTGTTGGGAACAAAATTCATCAAAAAATACGGATGGAAAAACAAGTTATTCTTCACGATCGTATTTTTTACAGTTTTCGTGGGTTATATACTATGAATTTTGTGATTTTTTCGAAACATGGTGAAAAAAATAAAATGTCATTCAATTCTCACCTAAATGGATCTAAAGACATACTAGAGGTGTTGGGAACAAAATTCATCAAAAAATACGGATGGAAAATCAAGTTATTCTTCATGATCGTATTTTTTACAGTTTTCGTGGGTTATAGACTACGAATTTTGTGATTTTTTGGAAACTCGGTGAAAAAAATAAAATGTCATTCAATTCTCGGGAAAATGGATCTAAAGGCATACTAGAGCTGTTGGGTATAAGATTCATGAAAAAATATGGATGGAAAAACAAGTTATTCCTTACAATCGTATTTTTTACAATTTTCGTGGGTTATAGCCTAGGAATTTTGTGATGTTTTCGAAACTCAGTGAAAAAAATAAAATGTCATTCAATTCTCGGGAAAATGGATCTAAAGTCATTCTAGAGTTGTTGGGAATAAGATTCATGAAAAAATATGGATGGAAAAACAATTTATTCTTTACAATCGTATTTTTTACAATTTTTGTGGGTTATAGCCTACGAATTTTGTGATTTTTTCGAAACTCAGTGAAAAAAATAAAATGTCATTAAATTGTTGCCTAAATGGATCTAACGACTTACTAGAGGTGTTGGGAACAAAATTTATCAAAAAATACGGATGGAAAAACAAGTTATTCTTCACGATCGTATTTTTTACAGTTTTCGTGGGTTATATACTATGAATTTTGTGATTTTTTCGAAACATGGTGAAAAAAATAAAATGTCATTCAATTCTCACCTAAATGGATCTAAAGACTTACTAGAGGTGTTGGGAACAAAATTCATCAAAAAATACGGATGGAAAATCAAGTTATTCTTCATGATCGTATTTTTTACAGTTTTCGTGGGTTATAGACTACGAATTTTGTGATTTTTTGGAAACTCGATGAAAAAAAAAAAATGTCATTCAATTCTCGGGAAAATGGATCTAAAGGCATACTAGAGTTGTTGGGTATAAGATTCATGAAAAAATATGGATGGAAAAACAAGTTATTCCTTACAATCGTATTTTTTACAATTTTCGTGGGTTATAGCCTAGGAATTTTGTGATGTTTTCGAAACTCAGTGAAAAAAATAAAATGTCATTCAATTCTCGGGAAAATGGATCTAAAGTCATTCTAGAGTTGTTGGGAATAAGATTCATGAAAAAATATGGATGGAAAAACAATTTATTCTTTACAATCGTATTTTTTACAATTTTTGTGGGTTATAGCCTACGAATTTTGTGATTTTTTCGAAACTCAGTGAAAAAAATATAATGTCATTAAATTGTTGCCTAAATGGATCTAACGACTTACTAGAGGTGTTGGGAACAAAATTTATCAAAAAATACGGATGGAAAAACAAGTTATTCTTCACGATCGTATTTTTTACAGTTTTCGTGGGTTATAGACTATGAATTTTGTGATTTTTTCGAAACTCGGTGAAAAAAATAAAATGTCATTCAATTATCGGGAAAATGGATCTAAAGGCATACTAGAGGTGTTGGGAATAAGATTCATGAAAAAATATAAATGGAAAAACAAGTTATTCTTTACAATCGTATTTTTTACAATTTTCGTGGGTTATAGCCTACGAATTTTGTGATTTTTTCGAAACTCGGTGAAAAAAATAAAATGTCATTCAATTCTCATCTAAATGGATCTAAAGACATACAAGAGGTGTTTGGAACAAAATTCATCAAAAAATACGGATGGAAAAACAAGTTATTCTTCACGATCGTATTTTTTACAGTTTTCGTGGGTTATAGACTACGAATTTTGTGATTTTTTCAAAACTCGGTGATAAAAATAAAATGTCATTCAATTCTCACCTAAATGGATCAAAATACATACTGGAGGTGTTGGGAACAAAATTCATCAAAAAATACGGATGGAAAAACAAGTTATTCTTCACGATCGTATTTTTTATAGTTTTCGTGGGTTATATACTATGAATTTTGTGATTTTTTCGAAACATGGTGAAAAAAATAAAATGTCATTCAATTCTCACCTAAATGGATCTAAAGACTTACTAGAGGTGTTGGGAACAAAATTCATCAAAAAATACGGATGGAAAATCAAGTTATTCTTCATGATCGTATTTTTTACAGTTTTCGTGGGTTATAGACTACGAATTTTGTGATTTTTTGGAAACTCGGTGAAAAAAATAAAATGTCATTCAATTCTCGGGAAAATGGATCTAAAGGCATACTAGAGCTGTTGGGTATAAGATTCATGAAAAAATATGGATGGAAAAACAAGTTATTCCTTACAATCGTATTTTTTACAATTTTCGTGGGTTATAGCCTAGGAATTTTGTGATGTTTTCGAAACTCAGTGAAAAAAATAAAATGTCATTCAATTCTCGGGAAAATGGATCTAAAGTCATTCTAGAGTTGTTGGGAATAAGATTCATGAAAAAATATGGATGGAAAAACAATTTATTCTTTACAATCGTATTTTTTACAATTTTTGTGGGTTATATCCTACGAATTTTGTGATTTTTTCGAAACTCAGTGAAAAAAATAAAATGTCATTAAATTGTTGCCTAAATGGATCTAACGACTTACTAGAGGTGTTGGGAACAAAATTTATCAAAAAATACGGATGGAAAAACAAGTTATTCTTCACGATCGTATTTTTTACAGTTTTCGTGGGTTATATACTATGAATTTTGTGATTTTTTCAAAACTCGGTGAAAAAAATAAAATGTCATTCAATTCTCACCTAAATGGATCAAAATACATACTGGATGTGTTGCGAACAAAATTCATCAAAAAATACGGATGGAAAAACAAGTTATTCTTCACGATCGTATTTTTTACAGTTTTCGTGGGTTATATACTATGAATTTTGTGATTTTTTCGAAACATGGTGAAAAAAATAAAATGTCATTCAATTCTCACCTAAATGGATCTAAAGACTTACTAGAGGTGTTGGGAACAAAATTCATCAAAAAATACGGATGGAAAATCAAGTTATTCTTCATGATCGTATTTTTTACAGTTTTCGTGGGTTATAGACTACGAATTTTGTGATTTTTTGGAAACTCGGTGAAAAAAATAAAATGTCATTCAATTCTCGGGAAAATGGATCTAAAGGCATACTAGAGTTGTTGGGTATAAGATTCATGAAAAAATATGGATGGAAAAACAAGTTATTCCTTACAATCGTATTTTTTACAATTTTCGTGGGTTATAGCCTAGGAATTTTGTGATGTTTTCGAAACTCAGTGAAACAAATAAAATGTCATTCAATTCTCGGGAAAATGGATCTAAAGTCATTCTAGAGTTGTTGGGAATAAGATTCATGAAAAAATATGGATGGAAAAACAATTTATTCTTTACAATCGTATTTTTTACAATTTTTGTGGGTTATAGCCTACGAATTTTGTGATTTTTTCGAAACTCAGTGAAAAAAATAAAATGTCATTAAATTGTTGCCTAAATGGATCTAACGACTTACTAGAGGTGTTGGGAACAAAATTTATCAAAAAATACGGATGGAAAAACAAGTTATTCTTCACGATCGTATTTTTTACAGTTTTCGTGGGTTATAGACTACGAATTTTGTGATTTTTTCGAAACTCGGTGAAAAAAATAAAATGTCATTCAATTATCGGGAAAATGGATCTAAAGGCATACTAGAGGTGTTGGGAATAAGATTCATGAAAAAATATAAATGGAAAAACAAGTTATTCTTTACAATCGTATTTTTTACAATTTTCGTGGGTTATAGCCTACGAATTTTGTGATTTTTTCGAAACTCGGTGAAAAAAATAAAATGTCATTAAATTGTCGCCTAAATGGCTCTAAAGACATACTAGAGGTGTTGGGAACAAGATTCATCAAAAAATAAGGATGGAAAAACAAGTTATTCTTTACGATCGTATTTTTTACAATTTTTGTGGGTTATAGACAACGAATTTTTGTGATTTTTTCGAAACTCGGTGAAAAAATTAAAATGTCATTGAATTCTCGGGAAAATGGATCTAAAGGCATACTAGAGGTGTTGGGAATAAGATTCATGAAAAAATATAAATGGAAAAACAAGTTATTCTTTACAATCGTATTTTTTACAATTTTCGTGGGTTATAGCCTACGAATTTTGTGATTTTTTCGAAACTCGGTGAAAAAAATAAAATGTCATTCAATTCTCATCTAAATGGATCTAAAGACATACAAGACGTGTTTGGAACAAAATTCATCAAAAAATACGGATGGAAAAACAAGTTATTCTTCACGATCGTATTTTTTACAGTTTTCGTGGGTTATAGACTACGAATTTTATGATTTTTTCGTAACTCGGTGAAAAAAATACAATGTCGTTAAATTGTCGCCTAAATGGCTTTAAAGACATACTAGAGGTGTTGGGAACAAGATTCATAAAAAAAATGTTGATGGAAAAACAAGTTATTCTTTACGATCGTATTTTTTACAATTTTCGTGGGTTACAGACTACGAATTTTGTGATTTTTTCGAAACTCGGTAAAAAAAATAAAATGTCATTCAATTCTCGGGAAAATGGATCTAAAGGCATACTAGAGGTGTTGGGAATAAGATTCATGAAAAAATATAAATGGAAAAACAAGTTATTCTTTACAATCGTATTTTTTACAATTTTCGTGGGTTATAGCCTACGACGAATTTTGTGATTTTTTCGAAACTCGGTGAAAAAAATAAAATGTCATTCAATTCTCATCTAAATGGATCTAAAGACATACAAGAGGTGTTTGGAACAAAATTCATCAAAAAATACGGATGGAAAAACAAGTTATTCTTCACGATCGTATTTTTTACAGTTTTCGTGGGTTATAGACTACGAATTTTGTGATTTTTTCAAAACTCGGTGAAAAAAATAAAATGTCATTCAATTCTCACCTAAATGGATCAAAATACATACTGGAGGTGTTGGGAACAAAATTCATCAAAAAATACGGATGGAAAAACAAGTTATTCTTCACGATCGTATTTTTTACAGTTTTCGTGGGTTATATACTATGAATTTTGTGATTTTTTCGAAACATGGTGAAAAAAATAAAATGTCATTCAATTCTCACCTAAATGGATCTAAAGACTTACTAGAGGTGTTGGGAACAAAATTCATCAAAAAATACGGATGGAAAATCAAGTTATTCTTCATGATCGTATTTTTTACAGTTTTCGTGGGTTATAAACTACGAATTTTGTGATTTTTTCGAAACTCGGTGAAAAAAATAAAATGTCATTCAATTCTCGGAAAAATGGATCTAAAGGCATACTAGAGTTGTTGGGAATAAGATTCATGAAAAAATATAAATGGAAAAACAAGTTATTCTTTACAATCGTATTTTTTACAATTTTCGTGGGTTATAGCCTACGAATTTTGTGATTTTTTCGAAACTCGGTGAAAAAAATAAAATGTCATTCAATTCTCATCTAAATGGATCTAAAGACATACTAGAGGTGTTTGGAACAAAATTCATCAAAAAATACGGATGGAAAAACAAGTTATTCTTCACGATCGTATTTTTTACAGTTTTCGTGGGTTATAGACTACGAATTTTGTGATTTTTTCAAAACTCGGTGAAAAAAATAAAATGTCATTCAATTCTCACCTAAATGGATCAAAATACATACTGGAGGTGTTGGGAACAAAATTCATCAAAAAATACGGATGGAAAAACAAGTTATTCTTCACGATCGTATTTTTTACAGTTTTCGTGGGTTATATACTATGAATTTTGTGATTTTTTCGAAACATGGTGAAAAAAATAAAATGTCATTCAATTCTCACCTAAATGGATCTAAAGACTTACTAGAGGTGTTGGGAACAAAATTCATCAAAAAATACGGATGGAAAATCAAGTTATTCTTCATGATCGTATTTTTTACAGTTTTCGTGGGTTATAGACTACGAATTTTGTGATTTTTTGGAAACTCGGTGAAAAAAATAAAATGTCATTCAATTCTCGGGAAAATGGATCTAAAGGCATACTAGAGTTGTTGGGTATAAGATTCATAAAAAAATATGGATGGAAAAACAAGTTATTCCTTACAATCGTATTTTTTACAATTTTCGTGGGTTATAGCCTAGGAATTTTGTGATGTTTTCGAAACTCAGTGAAACAAATAAAATGTCATTCAATTCTCGGGAAAATGGATCTAAAGTCATTCTAGAGTTGTTGGGAATAAGATTCATGAAAAAATATGGATGGAAAAACAATTTATTCTTTACAATCGTATTTTTTACAATTTTTGTGGGTTATAGCCTACGAATTTTGTGATTTTTTCGAAACTCAGTGAAAAAAATAAAATGTCATTAAATTGTTGCCTAAATGGATCTAACGACTTACTAGAGGTGTTGGGAACAAAATTTATCAAAAAATACGGATGGAAAAACAAGTTATTCTTCACGATCGTATTTTTTACAGTTTTCGTGGGTTATAGACTACGAATTTTGTGATTTTTTCGAAACTCGGTGAAAAAAATAAAATGTCATTCAATTATCGGGAAAATGGATCTAAAGGCATACTAGAGGTGTTGGGAATAAGATTCATGAAAAAATATAAATGGAAAAACAAGTTATTCTTTACAATCGTATTTTTTACAATTTTCGTGGGTTATAGCCTACGAATTTTGTGATTTTTTCGAAACTCGGTGAAAAAAATAAAATGTCATTAAATTGTCGCCTAAATGGCTCTAAAGACATACTAGAGGTGTTGGGAACAAGATTCATCAAAAAATAAGGATGGAAAAACAAGTTATTCTTTACGATCGTATTTTTTACAATTTTTGTGGGTTATAGACAACGAATTTTTGTGATTTTTTCGAAACTCGGTGAAAAAATTAAAATGTCATTGAATTCTCGGGAAAATGGATCTAAAGGCATACTAGAGGTGTTGGGAATAAGATTCATGAAAAAATATAAATGGAAAAACAAGTTATTCTTTACAATCGTATTTTTTACAATTTTCGTGGGTTATAGCCTACGAATTTTGTGATTTTTTCGAAACTCGGTGAAAAAAATAAAATGTCATTCAATTCTCATCTAAATGGATCTAAAGACATACAAGACGTGTTTGGAACAAAATTCATCAAAAAATACGTATGGAAAAACAAGTTATTCTTCACGATCGTATTTTTTACAGTTTTCGTGGGTTATAGACTACGAATTTTATGATTTTTTCGTAACTCGGTGAAAAAAATACAATGTCGTTAAATTGTCGCCTAAATGGCTTTAAAGACATACTAGAGGTGTTGGGAACAAGATTCATAAAAAAAATACGGATGGAAAAACAAGTTATTCTTTACGATCGTATTTTTTACAATTTTCGTGGGTTACAGACTACGAATTTTGTGATTTTTTGGAAACTCGGTGAAAAAAATAAAATGTCATTCAATTCTCGGGAAAATGGATCTAAAGGCATACTAGAGCTGTTGGGTATAAGATTCATGAAAAAATATGGATGGAAAAACAAGTTATTCCTTACAATCGTATTTTTTACAATTTTCGTGGGTTATAGCCTAGGAATTTTGTGATGTTTTCGAAACTCAGTGAAAAAAATAAAATGTCATTCAATTCTCGGGAAAATGGATCTAAAGTCATTCTAGAGTTGTTGGGAATAAGATTCATGAAAAAATATGGATGGAAAAACAATTTATTCTTTACAATCGTATTTTTTACAATTTTTGTGGGTTATATCCTACGAATTTTGTGATTTTTTCGAAACTCAGTGAAAAAAATAAAATGTCATTAAATTGTTGCCTAAATGGATCTAACGACTTACTAGAGGTGTTGGGAACAAAATTTATCAAAAAATACGGATGGAAAAACAAGTTATTCTTCACGATCGTATTTTTTACAGTTTTCGTGGGTTATATACTATGAATTTTGTGATTTTTTCAAAACTCGGTGAAAAAAATAAAATGTCATTCAATTCTCACCTAAATGGATCAAAATACATACTGGATGTGTTGCGAACAAAATTCATCAAAAAATACGGATGGAAAAACAAGTTATTCTTCACGATCGTATTTTTTACAGTTTTCGTGGGTTATATACTATGAATTTTGTGATTTTTTCGAAACATGGTGAAAAAAATAAAATGTCATTCAATTCTCACCTAAATGGATCTAAAGACTTACTGGAGGTGTTGGGAACAAAATTCATCAAAAAATACGGATGGAAAATCAAGTTATTCTTCATGATCGTATTTTTTACAGTTTTCGTGGGTTATAGACTACGAATTTTGTGATTTTTTGGAAACTCGGTGAAAAAAATAAAATGTCATTCAATTCTCGGGAAAATGGATCTAAAGGCATACTAGAGTTGTTGGGTATAAGATTCATGAAAAAATATGGATGGAAAAACAAGTTATTCCTTACAATCGTATTTTTTACAATTTTCGTGGGTTATAGCCTAGGAATTTTGTGATGTTTTCGAAACTCAGTGAAACAAATAAAATGTCATTCAATTCTCGGGAAAATGGATCTAAAGTCATTCTAGAGTTGTTGGGAATAAGATTCATGAAAAAATATGGATGGAAAAACAATTTATTCTTTACAATCGTATTTTTTACAATTTTTGTGGGTTATAGCCTACGAATTTTGTGATTTTTTCGAAACTCAGTGAAAAAAATAAAATGTCATTCAATTCTCGGGAAAATGGATCTAAAGTCATTCTAGAGTTGTTGGGAATAAGATTCATGAAAAAATATGGATGGAAAAATAATTTATTCTTTACAATCGTATTTTTTACAATTTTTGTGGGTTATAGCCTACGAATTTTGTGATTTTTTCGAAACTCAGTGAAAAAAATAAAATGTCATTAAATTGTTGCCTAAATGGATCTAACGACTTACTAGAGGTGTTGGGAACAAAATTTATCAAAAAATACGGATGGAAAAACAAGTTATTCTTCACGATCGTATTTTTTACAGTTTTCGTGGGTTATAGACTACGAATTTTGTGATTTTTTCGAAACTCGGTGAAAAAAATAAAATGTCATTCAATTATCGGGAAAATGGATCTAAAGGCATACTAGAGGTGTTGGGAATAAGATTCATGAAAAAATATAAATGGAAAAACAAGTTATTCTTTACAATCGTATTTTTTACAATTTTCGTGGGTTATAGCCTACGAATTTTGTGATTTTTTCGAAACTCGGTGAAAAAAATAAAATGTCATTAAATTGTCGCCTAAATGGCTCTAAAGACATACTAGAGGTGTTGGGAACAAGATTCATCAAAAAATAAGGATGGAAAAACAAGTTATTCTTTACGATCGTATTTTTTACAATTTTTGTGGGTTATAGACAACGAATTTTTGTGATTTTTTCGAAACTCGGTGAAAAAATTAAAATGTCATTGAATTCTCGGGAAAATGGATCTAAAGGCATACTAGAGGTGTTGGGAATAAGATTCATGAAAAAATATAAATGGAAAAACAAGTTATTCTTTACAATCGTATTTTTTACAATTTTCGTGGGTTATAGCCGACGAATTTTGTGATTTTTTCGAAACTCGGTGAAAAAAATAAAATGTCATTCAATTCTCATCTAAATGGATCTAAAGACATACAAGACGTGTTTGGAACAAAATTCATCAAAAAATACGGATGGAAAAACAAGTTATTCTTCACGATCGTATTTTTTACAGTTTTCGTGGGTTATAGACTACGAATTTTATGATTTTTTCGTAACTCGGTGAAAAAAATACAATGTCGTTAAATTGTCGCCTAAATGGCTTTAAAGACATACTAGAGGTGTTGGGAACAAGATTCATAAAAAAAATGTTGATGGAAAAACAAGTTATTCTTTACGATCGTATTTTTTACAATTTTCGTGGGTTACAGACTACGAATTTTGTGATTTTTTCGAAACTCGGTAAAAAAAATAAAATGTCATTCAATTCTCGGGAAAATGGATCTAAAGGCATACTAGAGGTGTTGGGAATAAGATTCATGAAAAAATATAAATGGAAAAACAAGTTATTCTTTACAATCGTATTTTTTACAATTTTCGTGGGTTATAGCCTACGACGAATTTTGTGATTTTTTCGAAACTCGGTGAAAAAAATAAAATGTCATTCAATTCTCATCTAAATGGATCTAAAGACATACAAGAGGTGTTTGGAACAAAATTCATCAAAAAATACGGATGGAAAAACAAGTTATTCTTCACGATCGTATTTTTTACAGTTTTCGTGGGTTATAGACTACGAATTTTGTGATTTTTTCAAAACTCGGTGAAAAAAATAAAATGTCATTCAATTCTCACCTAAATGGATCAAAATACATACTGGAGGTGTTGGGAACAAAATTCATCAAAAAATACGGATGGAAAAACAAGTTATTCTTCACGATCGTATTTTTTACAGTTTTCGTGGGTTATATACTATGAATTTTGTGATTTTTTCGAAACATGGTGAAAAAAATAAAATGTCATTCAATTCTCACCTAAATGGATCTAAAGACTTACTAGAGGTGTTGGGAACAAAATTCATCAAAAAATACGGATGGAAAATCAAGTTATTCTTCATGATCGTATTTTTTACAGTTTTCGTGGGTTATAAACTACGAATTTTGTGATTTTTTCGAAACTCGGTGAAAAAAATAAAATGTCATTCAATTCTCGGAAAAATGGATCTAAAGGCATACTAGAGTTGTTGGGAATAAGATTCATGAAAAAATATAAATGGAAAAACAAGTTATTCTTTACAATCGTATTTTTTACAATTTTCGTGGGTTATAGCCTACGAATTTTGTGATTTTTTCGAAACTCGGTGAAAAAAATAAAATGTCATTCAATTCTCATCTAAATGGATCTAAAGACATACTAGAGGTGTTTGGAACAAAATTCATCAAAAAATACGGATGGAAAAACAAGTTATTCTTCACGATCGTATTTTTTACAGTTTTCGTGGGTTATAGACTACGAATTTTGTGATTTTTTCAAAACTCGGTGAAAAAAATAAAATGTCATTCAATTCTCACCTAAATGGATCAAAATACATACTGGAGGTGTTGGGAACAAAATTCATCAAAAAATACGGATGGAAAAACAAGTTATTCTTCACGATCGTATTTTTTACAGTTTTCGTGGGTTATATACTATGAATTTTGTGATTTTTTCGAAACATGGTGAAAAAAATAAAATGTCATTCAATTCTCACCTAAATGGATCTAAAGACTTACTAGAGGTGTTGGGAACAAAATTCATCAAAAAATACGGATGGAAAATCAAGTTATTCTTCATGATCGTATTTTTTACAGTTTTCGTGGGTTATAGACTACGAATTTTGTGATTTTTTGGAAACTCGGTGAAAAAAATAAAATGTCATTCAATTCTCGGGAAAATGGATCTAAAGGCATACTAGAGTTGTTGGGTATAAGATTCATAAAAAAATATGGATGGAAAAACAAGTTATTCCTTACAATCGTATTTTTTACAATTTTCGTGGGTTATAGCCTAGGAATTTTGTGATGTTTTCGAAACTCAGTGAAACAAATAAAATGTCATTCAATTCTCGGGAAAATGGATCTAAAGTCATTCTAGAGTTGTTGGGAATAAGATTCATGAAAAAATATGGATGGAAAAACAATTTATTCTTTACAATCGTATTTTTTACAATTTTTGTGGGTTATAGCCTACGAATTTTGTGATTTTTTCGAAACTCAGTGAAAAAAATAAAATGTCATTAAATTGTTGCCTAAATGGATCTAACGACTTACTAGAGGTGTTGGGAACAAAATTTATCAAAAAATACGGATGGAAAAACAAGTTATTCTTCACGATCGTATTTTTTACAGTTTTCGTGGGTTATAGACTACGAATTTTGTGATTTTTTCGAAACTCGGTGAAAAAAATAAAATGTCATTCAATTATCGGGAAAATGGATCTAAAGGCATACTAGAGGTGTTGGGAATAAGATTCATGAAAAAATATAAATGGAAAAACAAGTTATTCTTTACAATCGTATTTTTTACAATTTTCGTGGGTTATAGCCTACGAATTTTGTGATTTTTTCGAAACTCGGTGAAAAAAATAAAATGTCATTAAATTGTCGCCTAAATGGCTCTAAAGACATACTAGAGGTGTTGGGAACAAGATTCATCAAAAAATAAGGATGGAAAAACAAGTTATTCTTTACGATCGTATTTTTTACAATTTTTGTGGGTTATAGACAACGAATTTTTGTGATTTTTTCGAAACTCGGTGAAAAAATTAAAATGTCATTGAATTCTCGGGAAAATGGATCTAAAGGCATACTAGAGGTGTTGGGAATAAGATTCATGAAAAAATATAAATGGAAAAACAAGTTATTCTTTACAATCGTATTTTTTACAATTTTCGTGGGTTATAGCCTACGAATTTTGTGATTTTTTCGAAACTCGGTGAAAAAAATAAAATGTCATTCAATTCTCATCTAAATGGATCTAAAGACATACAAGACGTGTTTGGAACAAAATTCATCAAAAAATACGTATGGAAAAACAAGTTATTCTTCACGATCGTATTTTTTACAGTTTTCGTGGGTTATAGACTACGAATTTTATGATTTTTTCGTAACTCGGTGAAAAAAATACAATGTCGTTAAATTGTCGCCTAAATGGCTTTAAAGACATACTAGAGGTGTTGGGAACAAGATTCATAAAAAAAATACGGATGGAAAAACAAGTTATTCTTTACGATCGTATTTTTTACAATTTTCGTGGGTTACAGACTACGAATTTTGTGATTTTTTGGAAACTCGGTGAAAAAAATAAAATGTCATTCAATTCTCGGGAAAATGGATCTAAAGGCATACTAGAGCTGTTGGGTATAAGATTCATGAAAAAATATGGATGGAAAAACAAGTTATTCCTTACAATCGTATTTTTTACAATTTTCGTGGGTTATAGCCTAGGAATTTTGTGATGTTTTCGAAACTCAGTGAAAAAAATAAAATGTCATTCAATTCTCGGGAAAATGGATCTAAAGTCATTCTAGAGTTGTTGGGAATAAGATTCATGAAAAAATATGGATGGAAAAACAATTTATTCTTTACAATCGTATTTTTTACAATTTTTGTGGGTTATAGCCTACGAATTTTGTGATTTTTTCGAAACTCAGTGAAAAAAATAAAATGTCATTAAATTGTTGCCTAAATGGATCTAACGACTTACTAGAGGTGTTGGGAACAAAATTTATCAAAAAATACGGATGGAAAAACAAGTTATTCTTCACGATCGTATTTTTTACAGTTTTCGTGGGTTATAGACTACGAATTTTGTGATTTTTTCGAAACTCGGTGAAAAAAATAAAATGTCATTCAATTATCGGGAAAATGGATCTAAAGGCATACTAGAGGTGTTGGGAATAAGATTCATGAAAAAATATAAATGGAAAAACAAGTTATTCTTTACAATCGTATTTTTTACAATTTTCGTGGGTTATAGCCTACGAATTTTGTGATTTTTTCGAAACTCGGTGAAAAAAATAAAATGTCATTCAATTCTCATCTAAATGGATCTAAAGACATACAAGAGGTGTTTGGAACAAAATTCATCAAAAAATACGGATGGAAAAACAAGTTATTCTTCACGATCGTATTTTTTACAGTTTTCGTGGGTTATAGACTACGAATTTTGTGATTTTTTCAAAACTCGGTGAAAAAAATAAAATGTCATTCAATTCTCACCTAAATGGATCAAAATACATACTGGAGGTGTTGGGAACAAAATTCATCAAAAAATACGGATGGAAAAACAAGTTATTCTTCACGATCGTATTTTTTACAGTTTTCGTGGGTTATATACTATGAATTTTGTGATTTTTTCGAAACAAGGTGAAAAAAATAAAATGTCATTCAATTCTCACCTAAATGGATCTAAAGACTTACTAGAGGTGTTGGGAACAAAATTCATCAAAAAATACGGATGGAAAATCAAGTTATTCTTCATGATCGTATTTTTTACAGTTTTCGTGGGTTATAGACTTCGAATTTTGTGATTTTTTCGAAACTCGGTGAAAAAAATAAAATGTCATTCAATTCTCGGGAAAATGGATCTAAAGGCATACTAGAGTTGTTGGGAATAAGATTCATGAAAAAATATAAATGGAAAAACAAGTTATTCTTTACAATCGTATTTTTTACAATTTTCGTGGGTTATAGCCTACGAATTTTGTATTTTTTCGAAACTCGGTGAAAAAAATAAAATGTCATTCAATTCTCATCTAAATGGATCTAAAGACATACTAGAGGTGTTTGGACCAAAATTCATCAAAAAATACGGATGGAAAAACAAGTTATTCTTCACGATCGTATTTTTTACAGTTTTCGTGGGTTATAGACTACGAATTTTGTGATTTTTTCAAAACTCGGTGAAAAAAATAAAATGTCATTCAATTCTCACCTAAATGGATCAAAATACATACTGGAGGTGTTGGGAACAAAATTCATCAAAAAATACGGATGGAAAAACAAGTTATTCTTCACGATCGTATTTTTTACAGTTTTCGTGGGTTATATACTATGAATTTTGTGATTTTTTCGAAACATGGTGAAAAAAATAAAATGTCATTCAATTCTCACCTAAATGGATCTAAAGACTTACTAGAGGTGTTGGGAACAAAATTCATCAAAAAATACGGATGGAAAATCAAGTTATTCTTCATGATCGTATTTTTTACAGTTTTCGTGGGTTATAGACTACGAATTTTGTGAATTTTTGGAAACTCGGTGAAAAAAATAAAATGTCATTCAATTCTCGGGAAAATGGATCTAAAGGCATACTAGAGTTGTTGGGTATAAGATTCACGAAAAAATATGGATGGAAAAACAAGTTATTCCTTACAATCGTATTTTTTACAATTTTCGTGGGTTATAGCCTAGGAATTTTGTGATGTTTTCGAAACTCAGTGAAAAAAATAAAATGTCATTCAATTCTCGGGAAAATGGATCTAAAGTCATTCTAGAGTTGTTGGGAATAAGATTCATGAAAAAATATGGATGGAAAAACAATTTATTCTTTACAATCGTATTTTTTACAATTTTTGTGGGTTATAGCCTACGAATTTTGTGATTTTTTCGAAACTCAGTGAAAAAAATAAAATGTCATTAAATTGTTGCCTAAATGGATCTAACGACTTACTAGAGGTGTTGGGAACAAAATTTATCAAAAAATACGGATGGAAAAACAAGTTATTCTTCAAGATCGTATTTTTTACAGTTTTCGTGGGTTATAGACTATGAATTTTGTGATTTTTTCGAAACTCGGTGAAAAAAATAAAATGTCATTCAATTCTCACCTAAATGGATCTAAAGACATAGTAGAGGTGTTGGGAACAAAATACAACAAAAAATATGGATGGAAAAACATGTTATTCTTCACGATCGTATTTTTTACAGTTTTCGTGGGTTATAGACTACGAATTTTGTGATTTTTTCGAAACTCGGTTAAAAAAATAAAATGTCATTCAATTCTCGGGAAAATGGATCTAAAGGCATACTAGAGTTGTTAGGAATAAGATTCATGAAAAAATATGGATGGAAAAACAAGTTATTCTTTACAATCCTATTTTTTACAATTTCGTGGGTTATAGCCTACGAATTTTATGATTTTTTCGTAACTCGGTGAAAAAAATACAATGTCGTTAAATTGTCGCCTAAATGGCTTTAAAGACATACTAGAGGTTTTGGGAACAAGATTCATAAAAAAAATACGGATGGAAAAACAAGTTATTCTTTACGATCGTATTTTTTACAATTTTCGTGGGTTACAGACTACGAATTTTGTGATTTTTTGGAAACTCGGTAAAAAAATAAAATGTCATTCAATTCTCGGGAAAATGGATCTAAAGGCATACTAGAGCTGTTGGGTATAAGATTCATGAAAAAATATGGATGGAAAAACAAGTTATTCCTTACAATCGTATTTTTTACAATTTTCGTGGGTTATAGCCTAGGAATTTTGTGATGTTTTCGAAACTCAGTGAAAAAAATAAAATGTCATTCAATTCTCGGGAAAATGGATCTAAAGTCATTCTAGAGTTGTTGGGAATAAGATTCATGAAAAAATATGGATGGAAAAACAATTTATTCTTTACAATCGTATTTTTTACAATTTTTGTGGGTTATAGCCTACGAATTTTGTGATTTTTTCGAAACTCAGTGAAAAAAATAAAATGTCATTAAATTGTTGCTTAAATGGATCTAACGACTTACTAGAGGTGTTGGGAACAAAATTTATCAAAAAATACGGATGGAAAAACAAGTTATTCTTCACGATCGTATTTTTTACAGTTTTCGTGGGTTATAGACTACGAATTTTGTGATTTTTTCGAAACTCGGTGAAAAAAATAAAATGTCATTCAATTATCGGGAAAATGGATCTAAAGGCATACTAGAGGTGTTGGGAATAAGATTCATGAAAAAATATAAATGGAAAAACAAGTTATTCTTTACAATCGTATTTTTTACAATTTTCGTGGGTTATAGCCTACGAATTTTGCGATTTTTTCGAAACTCGGTGAAAAAAATAAAATGTCATTCAATTCTCATCTAAATGGATCTAAAGACATACAAGAGGTGTTTGGAACAAAATTCATCAAAAAATACGGATGGAAAAACAAGTTATTCTTCACGATCGTATTTTTTACAGTTTTCGTGGGTTATAGACTACGAATTTTGTGATTTTTTCAAAACTCGGTGAAAAAAATAAAATGTCATTCAATTCTCACCTAAATGGATCAAAATACATACTGGAGGTGTTGGGAACAAAATTCATCAAAAAATACGGATGGAAAAACAAGTTATTCTTCACGATCGTATTTTTTACAGTTTTCGTGGGTTATATACTATGAATTTTGTGATTTTTTCGAAACATGGTGAAAAAAATAAAATGTCATTCAATTCTCACCTAAATGGATCTAAAGACTTACTAGAGGTGTTGGGAACAAAATTCATCAAAAAATACGGATGGAAAATCAAGTTATTCTTCATGATCGTATTTTTTACAGTTTTCGTGGGTTATAGACTACGAATTTTGTGAATTTTTGGAAACTCGGTGAAAAAAATAAAATGTCATTCAATTCTCGGGAAAATGGATCTAAAGGCATACTAGAGTTGTTGGGTATAAGATTCACGAAAAAATATGGATGGAAAAACAAGTTATTCCTTACAATCGTATTTTTTACAATTTTCGTGGGTTATAGCCTAGGAATTTTGTGATGTTTTCGAAACTCAGTGAAAAAAATAAAATGTCATTCAATTCTCGGGAAAATGGATCTAAAGTCATTCTAGAGTTGTTGGGAATAAGATTCATGAAAAAATATGGATGGAAAAACAATTTATTCTTTACAATCGTATTTTTTACAATTTTTGTGGGTTATAGCCTACGAATTTTGTGATTTTTTCGAAACTCAGTGAAAAAAATAAAATGTCATTAAATTGTTGCCTAAATGGATCTAACGACTTACTAGAGGTGTTGGGAACAAAATTTATCAAAAAATACGGATGGAAAAACAAGTTATTCTTCAAGATCGTATTTTTTACAGTTTTCGTGGGTTATAGACTATGAATTTTGTGATTTTTTCGAAACTCGGTGAAAAAAATAAAATGTCATTCAATTCTCACCTAAATGGATCTAAAGACATAGTAGAGGTGTTGGGAACAAAATACAACAAAAAATATGGATGGAAAAACATGTTATTCTTCACGATCGTATTTTTTACAGTTTTCGTGGGTTATAGACTACGAATTTTGTGATTTTTTCGAAACTCGGTTAAAAAAATAAAATGTCATTCAATTCTCGGGAAAATGTATCTAAAGGCATACTAGAGTTGTTAGGAATAAGATTCATGAAAAAATATGGATGGAAAAACAAGTTATTCTTTACAATCCTATTTTTTACAATTTCGTGGGTTATAGCCTACGAATTTTATGATTTTTTCGTAACTCGGTGAAAAAAATACAATGTCGTTAAATTGTCGCCTAAATGGCTTTAAAGACATACTAGAGGTTTTGGGAACAAGATTCATAAAAAAAATACGGATGGAAAAACAAGTTATTCTTTACGATCGTATTTTTTACAATTTTCGTGGGTTACAGACTACGAATTTTGTGATTTTTTGGAAACTCGGTAAAAAAATAAAATGTCATTCAATTCTCGGGAAAATGGATCTAAAGGCATACTAGAGCTGTTGGGTATAAGATTCATGAAAAAATATGGATGGAAAAACAAGTTATTCCTTACAATCGTATTTTTTACAATTTTCGTGGGTTATAGCCTAGGAATTTTGTGATGTTTTCGAAACTCAGTGAAAAAAATAAAATGTCATTCAATTCTCGGGAAAATGGATCTAAAGTCATTCTAGAGTTGTTGGGAATAAGATTCATGAAAAAATATGGATGGAAAAACAATTTATTCTTTACAATCGTATTTTTTACAATTTTTGTGGGTTATAGCCTACGAATTTTGTGATTTTTTCGAAACTCAGTGAAAAAAATAAAATGTCATTAAATTGTTGCTTAAATGGATCTAACGACTTACTAGAGGTGTTGGGAACAAAATTTATCAAAAAATACGGATGGAAAAACAAGTTATTCTTCACGATCGTATTTTTTACAGTTTTCGTGGGTTATAGACTACGAATTTTGTGATTTTTTCGAAACTCGGTGAAAAAAATAAAATGTCATTCAATTATCGGGAAAATGGATCTAAAGGCATACTAGAGGTGTTGGGAATAAGATTCATGAAAAAATATAAATGGAAAAACAAGTTATTCTTTACAATCGTATTTTTTACAATTTTCGTGGGTTATAGCCTACGAATTTTGCGATTTTTTCGAAACTCGGTGAAAAAAATAAAATGTCATTCAATTCTCATCTAAATGGATCTAAAGACATACAAGAGGTGTTTGGAACAAAATTCATCAAAAAATACGGATGGAAAAACAAGTTATTCTTCACGATCGTATTTTTTACAGTTTTCGTGGGTTATAGACTACGAATTTTGTGATTTTTTCAAAACTCGGTGAAAAAAATAAAATGTCATTCAATTCTCACCTAAATGGATCAAAATACATACTGGAGGTGTTGGGAACAAAATTCATCAAAAAATACGGATGGAAAAACAAGTTATTCTTCACGATCGTATTTTTTACAGTTTTCGTGGGTTATATACTATGAATTTTGTGATTTTTTCGAAACATGGTGAAAAAAATAAAATGTCATTCAATTCTCACCTAAATGGATCTAAAGACTTACTAGAGGTGTTGGGAACAAAATTCATCAAAAAATACGGATGGAAAATCAAGTTATTCTTCATGATCGTATTTTTTACAGTTTTCGTGGGTTATAGACTTCGAATTTTGTGATTTTTTCGAAACTCGGTGAAAAAAATAAAATGTCATTCAATTCTCACCTAAATGGATCAAAATACATACTGGAGGTGTTGGGAACAAAATTCATCAAAAAATACGGATGGAAAAACAAGTTATTCTTCACGATCGTATTTTTTACAGTTTTCGTGGGTTATATACTATGAATTTTGTGATTTTTTCGAAACAAGGTGAAAAAAATAAAATGTCATTCAATTCTCACCTAAATGGATCTAAAGACTTACTAGAGGTGTTGGGAACAAAATTCATCAAAAAATACGGATGGAAAATCAAGTTATTCTTCATGATCGTATTTTTTACAGTTTTCGTGGGTTATAGACTTCGAATTTTGTGATTTTTTCGAAACTCGGTGAAAAAAACAAAATGTCATTCAATTCTCGGGAAAATGGATCTAAAGGCATACTAGAGTTGTTGGGAATAAGATTCATGAAAAAATATAAATGGAAAAACAAGTTATTCTTTACAATCGTATTTTTTACAATTTTCGTGGGTTATAGCCTACGAATTTTGTATTTTTTCGAAACTCGGTGAAAAAAATAAAATGTCATTCAATTCTCATCTAAATGGATCTAAAGACATACTAGAGGTGTTTGGACCAAAATTCATCAAAAAATACGGATGGAAAAACAAGTTATTCTTCACGATCGTATTTTTTACAGTTTTCGTGGGTTATAGACTACGAATTTTGTGATTTTTTCAAAACTCGGTGAAAAAAATAAAATGTCATTCAATTCTCACCTAAATGGATCAAAATACATACTGGAGGTGTTGGGAACAAAATTCATCAAAAAATACGGATGGAAAAACAAGTTATTCTTCACGATCGTATTTTTTACAGTTTTCGTGGGTTATATACTATGAATTTTGTGATTTTTTCGAAACATGGTGAAAAAAATAAAATGTCATTCAATTCTCACCTAAATGGATCTAAAGACTTACTAGAGGTGTTGGGAACAAAATTCATCAAAAAATACGGATGGAAAATCAAGTTATTCTTCATGATCGTATTTTTTACAGTTTTCGTGGGTTATAGACTTCGAATTTTGTGATTTTTTCGAAACTCGGTGAAAAAAATAAAATGTCATTCAATTCTCGGGAAAATGGATCTAAAGGCATACTAGAGTTGTTGGGAATAAGATTCATGAAAAAATATAAATGGAAAAACAAGTTATTCTTTACAATCGTATTTTTTACAATTTTCGTGGGTTATAGCCTACGAATTTTGTATTTTTTCGAAACTCGGTGAAAAAAATAAAATGTCATTCAATTCTCATCTAAATGGATCTAAAGACATACTAGAGGTGTTTGGACCAAAATTCATCAAAAAATACGGATGGAAAAACAAGTTATTCTTCACGATCGTATTTTTTACAGTTTTCGTGGGTTATAGACTACGAATTTTGTGATTTTTTCAAAACTCGGTGAAAAAAATAAAATGTCATTCAATTCTCACCTAAATGGATCAAAATACATACTGGAGGTGTTGGGAACAAAATTCATCAAAAAATACGGATGGAAAAACAAGTTATTCTTCACGATCGTATTTTTTACAGTTTTCGTGGGTTATATACTATGAATTTTGTGATTTTTTCGAAACATGGTGAAAAAAATAAAATGTCATTCAATTCTCACCTAAATGGATCTAAAGACTTACTAGAGGTGTTGGGAACAAAATTCATCAAAAAATACGGATGGAAAATCAAGTTATTCTTCATGATCGTATTTTTTACAGTTTTCGTGGGTTATAGACTACGAATTTTGTGAATTTTTGGAAACTCGGTGAAAAAAATAAAATGTCATTCAATTCTCGGGAAAATGGATCTAAAGGCATACTAGAGTTGTTGGGTATAAGATTCACGAAAAAATATGGATGGAAAATCAAGTTATTCCTTACAATCGTATTTTTTACAATTTTCGTGGGTTATAGCCTAGGAATTTTGTGATGTTTTCGAAACTCAGTGAAAAAAATAAAATGTCATTCAATTCTCGGGAAAATGGATCTAAAGTCATTCTAGAGTTGTTGGGAATAAGATTCATGAAAAAATATGGATGGAAAAACAATTTATTCTTTACAATCGTATTTTTTACAATTTTTGTGGGTTATAGCCTACGAATTTTGTGATTTTTTCGAAACTCAGTGTAAAAAATAAAATGTCATTAAATTGTTGCCTAAATGGATCTAACGACTTACTAGAGGTGTTGGGAACAAAATTTATCAAAAAATACGGATGGAAAAACAAGTTATTCTTCATGATCGTATTTTTTACAGTTTTCGTGGGTTATAGACTATGAATTTTGTGATTTTTTCGAAACTCGGTGAAAAAAATAAAATGTCATTCAATTCTCACCTAAATGGATCTAAAGACATAGTAGAGGTGTTGGGAACAAAATACAACAAAAAATATGGATGGAAAAACATGTTATTCTTCACGATCGTATTTTTTACAGTTTTCGTGGGTTATAGACTACGAATTTTGTGATTTTTTCGAAACTCGGTTAAAAAAATAAAATGTCATTCAATTCTCGGGAAAATGGATCTAAAGGCATACTAGAGTTGTTAGGAATAAGATTCATGAAAAAATATGGATGGAAAAACAAGTTATTCTTTACAATCCTATTTTTTACAATTTCGTGGGTTATAGCCTACGAATTTTATGATTTTTTCGTAACTCGGTGAAAAAAATACAATGTCGTTAAATTGTCGCCTAAATGGCTTTAAAGACATACTAGAGGTTTTGGGAACAAGATTCATAAAAAAAATACGGATGGAAAAACAAGTTATTCTTTACGATCGTATTTTTTATAGTTTTCGTGGGTTATATACTATGAATTTTGTGATTTTTTCGAAACATGGTGAAAAAAATAAAATGTCATTCAATTCTCACCTAAATGGATCTAAAGACTTACTAGAGGTGTTGGGAACAAAATTCATCAAAAAATACGGATGGAAAATCAAGTTATTCTTCATGATCGTATTTTTTACAGTTTTCGTGGGTTATAGACTACGAATTTTGTGATTTTTTGGAAACTCGGTGAAAAAAATAAAATGTCATTCAATTCTCGGGAAAATGGATCTAAAGGCATACTAGAGCTGTTGGGTATAAGATTCATGAAAAAATATGGATGGAAAAACAAGTTATTCCTTACAATCGTATTTTTTACAATTTTCGTGGGTTATAGCCTAGGAATTTTGTGATGTTTTCGAAACTCAGTGAAAAAAATAAAATGTCATTCAATTCTCGGGAAAATGGATCTAAAGTCATTCTAGAGTTGTTGGGAATAAGATTCATGAAAAAATATGGATGGAAAAACAATTTATTCTTTACAATCGTATTTTTTACAATTTTTGTGGGTTATATCCTACGAATTTTGTGATTTTTTCGAAACTCAGTGAAAAAAATAAAATGTCATTAAATTGTTGCCTAAATGGATCTAACGACTTACTAGAGGTGTTGGGAACAAAATTTATCAAAAAATACGGATGGAAAAACAAGTTATTCTTCACGATCGTATTTTTTACAGTTTTCGTGGGTTATATACTATGAATTTTGTGATTTTTTCAAAACTCGGTGAAAAAAATAAAATGTCATTCAATTCTCACCTAAATGGATCAAAATACATACTGGATGTGTTGCGAACAAAATTCATCAAAAAATACGGATGGAAAAACAAGTTATTCTTCACGATCGTATTTTTTACAGTTTTCGTGGGTTATATACTATGAATTTTGTGATTTTTTCGAAACATGGTGAAAAAAATAAAATGTCATTCAATTCTCACCTAAATGGATCTAAAGACTTACTAGAGGTGTTGGGAACAAAATTCATCAAAAAATACGGATGGAAAATCAAGTTATTCTTCATGATCGTATTTTTTACAGTTTTCGTGGGTTATAGACTACGAATTTTGTGATTTTTTGGAAACTCGGTGAAAAAAATAAAATGTCATTCAATTCTCGGGAAAATGGATCTAAAGGCATACTAGAGTTGTTGGGTATAAGATTCATGAAAAAATATGGATGGAAAAACAAGTTATTCCTTACAATCGTATTTTTTACAATTTTCGTGGGTTATAGCCTAGGAATTTTGTGATGTTTTCGAAACTCAGTGAAACAAATAAAATGTCATTCAATTCTCGGGAAAATGGATCTAAAGTCATTCTAGAGTTGTTGGGAATAAGATTCATGAAAAAATATGGATGGAAAAACAATTTATTCTTTACAATCGTATTTTTTACAATTTTTGTGGGTTATAGCCTACGAATTTTGTGATTTTTTCGAAACTCAGTGAAAAAAATAAAATGTCATTAAATTGTTGCCTAAATGGATCTAACGACTTACTAGAGGTGTTGGGAACAAAATTTATCAAAAAATACGGATGGAAAAACAAGTTATTCTTCACGATCGTATTTTTTACAGTTTTCGTGGGTTATAGACTACGAATTTTGTGATTTTTTCGAAACTCGGTGAAAAAAATAAAATGTCATTCAATTATCGGGAAAATGGATCTAAAGGCATACTAGAGGTGTTGGGAATAAGATTCATGAAAAAATATAAATGGAAAAACAAGTTATTCTTTACAATCGTATTTTTTACAATTTTCGTGGGTTATAGCCTACGAATTTTGTGATTTTTTCGAAACTCGGTGAAAAAAATAAAATGTCATTAAATTGTCGCCTAAATGGCTCTAAAGACATACTAGAGGTGTTGGGAACAAGATTCATCAAAAAATAAGGATGGAAAAACAAGTTATTCTTTACGATCGTATTTTTTACAATTTTTGTGGGTTATAGACAACGAATTTTTGTGATTTTTTCGAAACTCGGTGAAAAAATTAAAATGTCATTGAATTCTCGGGAAAATGGATCTAAAGGCATACTAGAGGTGTTGGGAATAAGATTCATGAAAAAATATAAATGGAAAAACAAGTTATTCTTTACAATCGTATTTTTTACAATTTTCGTGGGTTATAGCCTACGAATTTTGTGATTTTTTCGAAACTCGGTGAAAAAAATAAAATGTCATTCAATTCTCATCTAAATGGATCTAAAGACATACAAGACGTGTTTGGAACAAAATTCATCAAAAAATACGGATGGAAAAACAAGTTATTCTTCACGATCGTATTTTTTACAGTTTTCGTGGGTTATAGACTACGAATTTTATGATTTTTTCGTAACTCGGTGAAAAAAATACAATGTCGTTAAATTGTCGCCTAAATGGCTTTAAAGACATACTAGAGGTGTTGGGAACAAGATTCATAAAAAAAATGTTGATGGAAAAACAAGTTATTCTTTACGATCGTATTTTTTACAATTTTCGTGGGTTACAGACTACGAATTTTGTGATTTTTTCGAAACTCGGTAAAAAAAATAAAATGTCATTCAATTCTCGGGAAAATGGATCTAAAGGCATACTAGAGGTGTTGGGAATAAGATTCATGAAAAAATATAAATGGAAAAACAAGTTATTCTTTACAATCGTATTTTTTACAATTTTCGTGGGTTATAGCCTACGACGAATTTTGTGATTTTTTCGAAACTCGGTGAAAAAAATAAAATGTCATTCAATTCTCATCTAAATGGATCTAAAGACATACAAGAGGTGTTTGGAACAAAATTCATCAAAAAATACGGATGGAAAAACAAGTTATTCTTCACGATCGTATTTTTTACAGTTTTCGTGGGTTATAGACTACGAATTTTGTGATTTTTTCAAAACTCGGTGAAAAAAATAAAATGTCATTCAATTCTCACCTAAATGGATCAAAATACATACTGGAGGTGTTGGGAACAAAATTCATCAAAAAATACGGATGGAAAAACAAGTTATTCTTCACGATCGTATTTTTTACAGTTTTCGTGGGTTATATACTATGAATTTTGTGATTTTTTCGAAACATGGTGAAAAAAATAAAATGTCATTCAATTCTCACCTAAATGGATCTAAAGACTTACTAGAGGTGTTGGGAACAAAATTCATCAAAAAATACGGATGGAAAATCAAGTTATTCTTCATGATCGTATTTTTTACAGTTTTCGTGGGTTATAAACTACGAATTTTGTGATTTTTTCGAAACTCGGTGAAAAAAATAAAATGTCATTCAATTCTCGGAAAAATGGATCTAAAGGCATACTAGAGTTGTTGGGAATAAGATTCATGAAAAAATATAAATGGAAAAACAAGTTATTCTTTACAATCGTATTTTTTACAATTTTCGTGGGTTATAGCCTACGAATTTTGTGATTTTTTCGAAACTCGGTGAAAAAAATAAAATGTCATTCAATTCTCATCTAAATGGATCTAAAGACATACTAGAGGTGTTTGGAACAAAATTCATCAAAAAATACGGATGGAAAAACAAGTTATTCTTCACGATCGTATTTTTTACAGTTTTCGTGGGTTATAGACTACGAATTTTGTGATTTTTTCAAAACTCGGTGAAAAAAATAAAATGTCATTCAATTCTCACCTAAATGGATCAAAATACATACTGGAGGTGTTGGGAACAAAATTCATCAAAAAATACGGATGGAAAAACAAGTTATTCTTCACGATCGTATTTTTTACAGTTTTCGTGGGTTATATACTATGAATTTTGTGATTTTTTCGAAACATGGTGAAAAAAATAAAATGTCATTCAATTCTCACCTAAATGGATCTAAAGACTTACTAGAGGTGTTGGGAACAAAATTCATCAAAAAATACGGATGGAAAATCAAGTTATTCTTCATGATCGTATTTTTTACAGTTTTCGTGGGTTATAGACTACGAATTTTGTGATTTTTTGGAAACTCCGTGAAAAAAATAAAATGTCATTCAATTCTCGGGAAAATGGATCTAAAGGCATACTAGAGTTGTTGGGTATAAGATTCATAAAAAAATATGGATGGAAAAACAAGTTATTCCTTACAATCGTATTTTTTACAATTTTCGTGGGTTATAGCCTAGGAATTTTGTGATGTTTTCGAAACTCAGTGAAACAAATAAAATGTCATTCAATTCTCGGGAAAATGGATCTAAAGTCATTCTAGAGTTGTTGGGAATAAGATTCATGAAAAAATATGGATGGAAAAACAATTTATTCTTTACAATCGTATTTTTTACAATTTTTGTGGGTTATAGCCTACGAATTTTGTGATTTTTTCGAAACTCAGTGAAAAAAATAAAATGTCATTAAATTGTTGCCTAAATGGATCTAACGACTTACTAGAGGTGTTGGGAACAAAATTTATCAAAAAATACGGATGGAAAAACAAGTTATTCTTCACGATCGTATTTTTTACAGTTTTCGTGGGTTATAGACTACGAATTTTGTGATTTTTTCGAAACTCGGTGAAAAAAATAAAATGTCATTCAATTATCGGGAAAATGGATCTAAAGGCATACTAGAGGTGTTGGGAATAAGATTCATGAAAAAATATAAATGGAAAAACAAGTTATTCTTTACAATCGTATTTTTTACAATTTTCGTGGGTTATAGCCTACGAATTTTGTGATTTTTTCGAAACTCGGTGAAAAAAATAAAATGTCATTAAATTGTCGCCTAAATGGCTCTAAAGACATACTAGAGGTGTTGGGAACAAGATTCATCAAAAAATAAGGATGGAAAAACAAGTTATTCTTTACGATCGTATTTTTTACAATTTTTGTGGGTTATAGACAACGAATTTTTGTGATTTTTTCGAAACTCGGTGAAAAAATTAAAATGTCATTGAATTCTCGGGAAAATGGATCTAAAGGCATACTAGAGGTGTTGGGAATAAGATTCATGAAAAAATATAAATGGAAAAACAAGTTATTCTTTACAATCGTATTTTTTACAATTTTCGTGGGTTATAGCCTACGAATTTTGTGATTTTTTCGAAACTCGGTGAAAAAAATAAAATGTCATTCAATTCTCATCTAAATGGATCTAAAGACATACAAGACGTGTTTGGAACAAAATTCATCAAAAAATACGTATGGAAAAACAAGTTATTCTTCACGATCGTATTTTTTACAGTTTTCGTGGGTTATAGACTACGAATTTTATGATTTTTTCGTAACTCGGTGAAAAAAATACAATGTCGTTAAATTGTCGCCTAAATGGCTTTAAAGACATACTAGAGGTGTTGGGAACAAGATTCATAAAAAAAATACGGATGGAAAAACAAGTTATTCTTTACGATCGTATTTTTTACAATTTTCGTGGGTTACAGACTACGAATTTTGTGATTTTTTGGAAACTCGGTGAAAAAAATAAAATGTCATTCAATTCTCGGGAAAATGGATCTAAAGGCATACTAGAGCTGTTGGGTATAAGATTCATGAAAAAATATGGATGGAAAAACAAGTTATTCCTTACAATCGTATTTTTTACAATTTTCGTGGGTTATAGCCTAGGAATTTTGTGATGTTTTCGAAACTCAGTGAAAAAAATAAAATGTCATTCAATTCTCGGGAAAATGGATCTAAAGTCATTCTAGAGTTGTTGGGAATAAGATTCATGAAAAAATATGGATGGAAAAACAATTTATTCTTTACAATCGTATTTTTTACAATTTTTGTGGGTTATATCCTACGAATTTTGTGATTTTTTCGAAACTCAGTGAAAAAAATAAAATGTCATTAAATTGTTGCCTAAATGGATCTAACGACTTACTAGAGGTGTTGGGAACAAAATTTATCAAAAAATACGGATGGAAAAACAAGTTATTCTTCACGATCGTATTTTTTACAGTTTTCGTGGGTTATATACTATGAATTTTGTGATTTTTTCAAAACTCGGTGAAAAAAATAAAATGTCATTCAATTCTCACCTAAATGGATCAAAATACATACTGGATGTGTTGCGAACAAAATTCATCAAAAAATACGGATGGAAAAACAAGTTATTCTTCACGATCGTATTTTTTACAGTTTTCGTGGGTTATATACTATGAATTTTGTGATTTTTTCGAAACATGGTGAAAAAAATAAAATGTCATTCAATTCTCACCTAAATGGATCTAAAGACTTACTGGAGGTGTTGGGAACAAAATTCATCAAAAAATACGGATGGAAAATCAAGTTATTCTTCATGATCGTATTTTTTACAGTTTTCGTGGGTTATAGACTACGAATTTTGTGATTTTTTGGAAACTCGGTGAAAAAAATAAAATGTCATTCAATTCTCGGGAAAATGGATCTAAAGGCATACTAGAGTTGTTGGGTATAAGATTCATGAAAAAATATGGATGGAAAAACAAGTTATTCCTTACAATCGTATTTTTTACAATTTTCGTGGGTTATAGCCTAGGAATTTTGTGATGTTTTCGAAACTCAGTGAAACAAATAAAATGTCATTCAATTCTCGGGAAAATGGATCTAAAGTCATTCTAGAGTTGTTGGGAATAAGATTCATGAAAAAATATGGATGGAAAAACAATTTATTCTTTACAATCGTATTTTTTACAATTTTTGTGGGTTATAGCCTACGAATTTTGTGATTTTTTCGAAACTCAGTGAAAAAAATAAAATGTCATTCAATTCTCGGGAAAATGGATCTAAAGTCATTCTAGAGTTGTTGGGAATAAGATTCATGAAAAAATATGGATGGAAAAATAATTTATTCTTTACAATCGTATTTTTTACAATTTTTGTGGGTTATAGCCTACGAATTTTGTGATTTTTTCGAAACTCAGTGAAAAAAATAAAATGTCATTAAATTGTTGCCTAAATGGATCTAACGACTTACTAGAGGTGTTGGGAACAAAATTTATCAAAAAATACGGATGGAAAAACAAGTTATTCTTCACGATCGTATTTTTTACAGTTTTCGTGGGTTATAGACTACGAATTTTGTGATTTTTTCGAAACTCGGTGAAAAAAATAAAATGTCATTCAATTATCGGGAAAATGGATCTAAAGGCATACTAGAGGTGTTGGGAATAAGATTCATGAAAAAATATAAATGGAAAAACAAGTTATTCTTTACAATCGTATTTTTTACAATTTTCGTGGGTTATAGCCTACGAATTTTGTGATTTTTTCGAAACTCGGTGAAAAAAATAAAATGTCATTAAATTGTCGCCTAAATGGCTCTAAAGACATACTAGAGGTGTTGGGAACAAGATTCATCAAAAAATAAGGATGGAAAAACAAGTTATTCTTTACGATCGTATTTTTTACAATTTTTGTGGGTTATAGACAACGAATTTTTGTGATTTTTTCGAAACTCGGTGAAAAAATTAAAATGTCATTGAATTCTCGGGAAAATGGATCTAAAGGCATACTAGAGGTGTTGGGAATAAGATTCATGAAAAAATATAAATGGAAAAACAAGTTATTCTTTACAATCGTATTTTTTACAATTTTCGTGGGTTATAGCCTACGAATTTTGTGATTTTTTCGAAACTCGGTGAAAAAAATAAAATGTCATTCAATTCTCATCTAAATGGATCTAAAGACATACAAGACGTGTTTGGAACAAAATTCATCAAAAAATACGGATGGAAAAACAAGTTATTCTTCACGATCGTATTTTTTACAGTTTTCGTGGGTTATAGACTACGAATTTTATGATTTTTTCGTAACTCGGTGAAAAAAATACAATGTCGTTAAATTGTCGCCTAAATGGCTTTAAAGACATACTAGAGGTGTTGGGAACAAGATTCATAAAAAAAATGTTGATGGAAAAACAAGTTATTCTTTACGATCGTATTTTTTACAATTTTCGTGGGTTACAGACTACGAATTTTGTGATTTTTTCGAAACTCGGTAAAAAAAATAAAATGTCATTCAATTCTCGGGAAAATGGATCTAAAGGCATACTAGAGGTGTTGGGAATAAGATTCATGAAAAAATATAAATGGAAAAACAAGTTATTCTTTACAATCGTATTTTTTACAATTTTCGTGGGTTATAGCCTACGACGAATTTTGTGATTTTTTCGAAACTCGGTGAAAAAAATAAAATGTCATTCAATTCTCATCTAAATGGATCTAAAGACATACAAGAGGTGTTTGGAACAAAATTCATCAAAAAATACGGATGGAAAAACAAGTTATTCTTCACGATCGTATTTTTTACAGTTTTCGTGGGTTATAGACTACGAATTTTGTGATTTTTTCAAAACTCGGTGAAAAAAATAAAATGTCATTCAATTCTCACCTAAATGGATCAAAATACATACTGGAGGTGTTGGGAACAAAATTCATCAAAAAATACGGATGGAAAAACAAGTTATTCTTCACGATCGTATTTTTTACAGTTTTCGTGGGTTATATACTATGAATTTTGTGATTTTTTCGAAACATGGTGAAAAAAATAAAATGTCATTCAATTCTCACCTAAATGGATCTAAAGACTTACTAGAGGTGTTGGGAACAAAATTCATCAAAAAATACGGATGGAAAATCAAGTTATTCTTCATGATCGTATTTTTTACAGTTTTCGTGGGTTATAAACTACGAATTTTGTGATTTTTTCGAAACTCGGTGAAAAAAATAAAATGTCATTCAATTCTCGGAAAAATGGATCTAAAGGCATACTAGAGTTGTTGGGAATAAGATTCATGAAAAAATATAAATGGAAAAACAAGTTATTCTTTACAATCGTATTTTTTACAATTTTCGTGGGTTATAGCCTACGAATTTTGTGATTTTTTCGAAACTCGGTGAAAAAAATAAAATGTCATTCAATTCTCATCTAAATGGATCTAAAGACATACTAGAGGTGTTTGGAACAAAATTCATCAAAAAATACGGATGGAAAAACAAGTTATTCTTCACGATCGTATTTTTTACAGTTTTCGTGGGTTATAGACTACGAATTTTGTGATTTTTTCAAAACTCGGTGAAAAAAATAAAATGTCATTCAATTCTCACCTAAATGGATCAAAATACATACTGGAGGTGTTGGGAACAAAATTCATCAAAAAATACGGATGGAAAAACAAGTTATTCTTCACGATCGTATTTTTTACAGTTTTCGTGGGTTATATACTATGAATTTTGTGATTTTTTCGAAACATGGTGAAAAAAATAAAATGTCATTCAATTCTCACCTAAATGGATCTAAAGACTTACTAGAGGTGTTGGGAACAAAATTCATCAAAAAATACGGATGGAAAATCAAGTTATTCTTCATGATCGTATTTTTTACAGTTTTCGTGGGTTATAGACTACGAATTTTGTGATTTTTTGGAAACTCGGTGAAAAAAATAAAATGTCATTCAATTCTCGGGAAAATGGATCTAAAGGCATACTAGAGTTGTTGGGTATAAGATTCATAAAAAAATATGGATGGAAAAACAAGTTATTCCTTACAATCGTATTTTTTACAATTTTCGTGGGTTATAGCCTAGGAATTTTGTGATGTTTTCGAAACTCAGTGAAACAAATAAAATGTCATTCAATTCTCGGGAAAATGGATCTAAAGTCATTCTAGAGTTGTTGGGAATAAGATTCATGAAAAAATATGGATGGAAAAACAATTTATTCTTTACAATCGTATTTTTTACAATTTTTGTGGGTTATAGCCTACGAATTTTGTGATTTTTTCGAAACTCAGTGAAAAAAATAAAATGTCATTAAATTGTTGCCTAAATGGATCTAACGACTTACTAGAGGTGTTGGGAACAAAATTTATCAAAAAATACGGATGGAAAAACAAGTTATTCTTCACGATCGTATTTTTTACAGTTTTCGTGGGTTATAGACTACGAATTTTGTGATTTTTTCGAAACTCGGTGAAAAAAATAAAATGTCATTCAATTATCGGGAAAATGGATCTAAAGGCATACTAGAGGTGTTGGGAATAAGATTCATGAAAAAATATAAATGGAAAAACAAGTTATTCTTTACAATCGTATTTTTTACAATTTTCGTGGGTTATAGCCTACGAATTTTGTGATTTTTTCGAAACTCGGTGAAAAAAATAAAATGTCATTAAATTGTCGCCTAAATGGCTCTAAAGACATACTAGAGGTGTTGGGAACAAGATTCATCAAAAAATAAGGATGGAAAAACAAGTTATTCTTTACGATCGTATTTTTTACAATTTTTGTGGGTTATAGACAACGAATTTTTGTGATTTTTTCGAAACTCGGTGAAAAAATTAAAATGTCATTGAATTCTCGGGAAAATGGATCTAAAGGCATACTAGAGGTGTTGGGAATAAGATTCATGAAAAAATATAAATGGAAAAACAAGTTATTCTTTACAATCGTATTTTTTACAATTTTCGTGGGTTATAGCCTACGAATTTTGTGATTTTTTCGAAACTCGGTGAAAAAAATAAAATGTCATTCAATTCTCATCTAAATGGATCTAAAGACATACAAGACGTGTTTGGAACAAAATTCATCAAAAAATACGTATGGAAAAACAAGTTATTCTTCACGATCGTATTTTTTACAGTTTTCGTGGGTTATAGACTACGAATTTTATGATTTTTTCGTAACTCGGTGAAAAAAATACAATGTCGTTAAATTGTCGCCTAAATGGCTTTAAAGACATACTAGAGGTGTTTGGAACAAGATTCATAAAAAAAATACGGATGGAAAAACAAGTTATTCTTTACGATCGTATTTTTTACAATTTTCGTGGGTTACAGACTACGAATTTTGTGATTTTTTGGAAACTCGGTGAAAAAAATAAAATGTCATTCAATTCTCGGGAAAATGGATCTAAAGGCATACTAGAGCTGTTGGGTATAAGATTCATGAAAAAATATGGATGGAAAAACAAGTTATTCCTTACAATCGTATTTTTTACAATTTTCGTGGGTTATAGCCTAGGAATTTTGTGATGTTTTCGAAACTCAGTGAAAAAAATAAAATGTCATTCAATTCTCGGGAAAATGGATCTAAAGTCATTCTAGAGTTGTTGGGAATAAGATTCATGAAAAAATATGGATGGAAAAACAATTTATTCTTTACAATCGTATTTTTTACAATTTTTGTGGGTTATAGCCTACGAATTTTGTGATTTTTTCGAAACTCAGTGAAAAAAATAAAATGTCATTAAATTGTTGCCTAAATGGATCTAACGACTTACTAGAGGTGTTGGGAACAAAATTTATCAAAAAATACGGATGGAAAAACAAGTTATTCTTCACGATCGTATTTTTTACAGTTTTCGTGGGTTATAGACTACGAATTTTGTGATTTTTTCGAAACTCGGTGAAAAAAATAAAATGTCATTCAATTATCGGGAAAATGGATCTAAAGGCATACTAGAGGTGTTGGGAATAAGATTCATGAAAAAATATAAATGGAAAAACAAGTTATTCTTTACAATCGTATTTTTTACAATTTTCGTGGGTTATAGCCTACGAATTTTGTGATTTTTTCGAAACTCGGTGAAAAAAATAAAATGTCATTCAATTCTCATCTAAATGGATCTAAAGACATACAAGAGGTGTTTGGAACAAAATTCATCAAAAAATACGGATGGAAAAACAAGTTATTCTTCACGATCGTATTTTTTACAGTTTTCGTGGGTTATAGACTACGAATTTTGTGATTTTTTCAAAACTCGGTGAAAAAAATAAAATGTCATTCAATTCTCACCTAAATGGATCAAAATACATACTGGAGGTGTTGGGAACAAAATTCATCAAAAAATACGGATGGAAAAACAAGTTATTCTTCACGATCGTATTTTTTACAGTTTTCGTGGGTTATATACTATGAATTTTGTGATTTTTTCGAAACAAGGTGAAAAAAATAAAATGTCATTCAATTCTCACCTAAATGGATCTAAAGACTTACTAGAGGTGTTGGGAACAAAATTCATCAAAAAATACGGATGGAAAATCAAGTTATTCTTCATGATCGTATTTTTTACAGTTTTCGTGGGTTATAGACTTCGAATTTTGTGATTTTTTCGAAACTCGGTGAAAAAAATAAAATGTCATTCAATTCTCGGGAAAATGGATCTAAAGGCATACTAGAGTTGTTGGGAATAAGATTCATGAAAAAATATAAATGGAAAAACAAGTTATTCTTTACAATCGTATTTTTTACAATTTTCGTGGGTTATAGCCTACGAATTTTGTATTTTTTCGAAACTCGGTGAAAAAAATAAAATGTCATTCAATTCTCATCTAAATGGATCTAAAGACATACTAGAGGTGTTTGGACCAAAATTCATCAAAAAATACGGATGGAAAAACAAGTTATTCTTCACGATCGTATTTTTTACAGTTTTCGTGGGTTATAGACTACGAATTTTGTGATTTTTTCAAAACTCGGTGAAAAAAATAAAATGTCATTCAATTCTCACCTAAATGGATCAAAATACATACTGGAGGTGTTGGGAACAAAATTCATCAAAAAATACGGATGGAAAAACAAGTTATTCTTCACGATCGTATTTTTTACAGTTTTCGTGGGTTATATACTATGAATTTTGTGATTTTTTCGAAACATGGTGAAAAAAATAAAATGTCATTCAATTCTCACCTAAATGGATCTAAAGACTTACTAGAGGTGTTGGGAACAAAATTCATCAAAAAATACGGATGGAAAATCAAGTTATTCTTCATGATCGTATTTTTTACAGTTTTCGTGGGTTATAGACTACGAATTTTGTGAATTTTTGGAAACTCGGTGAAAAAAATAAAATGTCATTCAATTCTCGGGAAAATGGATCTAAAGGCATACTAGAGTTGTTGGGTATAAGATTCACGAAAAAATATGGATGGAAAAACAAGTTATTCCTTACAATCGTATTTTTTACAATTTTCGTGGGTTATAGCCTAGGAATTTTGTGATGTTTTCGAAACTCAGTGAAAAAAATAAAATGTCATTCAATTCTCGGGAAAATGGATCTAAAGTCATTCTAGAGTTGTTGGGAATAAGATTCATGAAAAAATATGGATGGAAAAACAATTTATTCTTTACAATCGTATTTTTTACAATTTTTGTGGGTTATAGCCTACGAATTTTGTGATTTTTTCGAAACTCAGTGAAAAAAATAAAATGTCATTAAATTGTTGCCTAAATGGATCTAACGACTTACTAGAGGTGTTGGGAACAAAATTTATCAAAAAATACGGATGGAAAAACAAGTTATTCTTCAAGATCGTATTTTTTACAGTTTTCGTGGGTTATAGACTATGAATTTTGTGATTTTTTCGAAACTCGGTGAAAAAAATAAAATGTCATTCAATTCTCACCTAAATGGATCTAAAGACATAGTAGAGGTGTTGGGAACAAAATACAACAAAAAATATGGATGGAAAAACATGTTATTCTTCACGATCGTATTTTTTACAGTTTTCGTGGGTTATAGACTACGAATTTTGTGATTTTTTCGAAACTCGGTTAAAAAAATAAAATGTCATTCAATTCTCGGGAAAATGGATCTAAAGGCATACTAGAGTTGTTAGGAATAAGATTCATGAAAAAATATGGATGGAAAAACAAGTTATTCTTTACAATCCTATTTTTTACAATTTCGTGGGTTATAGCCTACGAATTTTATGATTTTTTCGTAACTCGGTGAAAAAAATACAATGTCGTTAAATTGTCGCCTAAATGGCTTTAAAGACATACTAGAGGTTTTGGGAACAAGATTCATAAAAAAAATACGGATGGAAAAACAAGTTATTCTTTACGATCGTATTTTTTACAATTTTCGTGGGTTACAGACTACGAATTTTGTGATTTTTTGGAAACTCGGTAAAAAAATAAAATGTCATTCAATTCTCGGGAAAATGGATCTAAAGGCATACTAGAGCTGTTGGGTATAAGATTCATGAAAAAATATGGATGGAAAAACAAGTTATTCCTTACAATCGTATTTTTTACAATTTTCGTGGGTTATAGCCTAGGAATTTTGTGATGTTTTCGAAACTCAGTGAAAAAAATAAAATGTCATTCAATTCTCGGGAAAATGGATCTAAAGTCATTCTAGAGTTGTTGGGAATAAGATTCATGAAAAAATATGGATGGAAAAACAATTTATTCTTTACAATCGTATTTTTTACAATTTTTGTGGGTTATAGCCTACGAATTTTGTGATTTTTTCGAAACTCAGTGAAAAAAATAAAATGTCATTAAATTGTTGCTTAAATGGATCTAACGACTTACTAGAGGTGTTGGGAACAAAATTTATCAAAAAATACGGATGGAAAAACAAGTTATTCTTCACGATCGTATTTTTTACAGTTTTCGTGGGTTATAGACTACGAATTTTGTGATTTTTTCGAAACTCGGTGAAAAAAATAAAATGTCATTCAATTATCGGGAAAATGGATCTAAAGGCATACTAGAGGTGTTGGGAATAAGATTCATGAAAAAATATAAATGGAAAAACAAGTTATTCTTTACAATCGTATTTTTTACAATTTTCGTGGGTTATAGCCTACGAATTTTGCGATTTTTTCGAAACTCGGTGAAAAAAATAAAATGTCATTCAATTCTCATCTAAATGGATCTAAAGACATACAAGAGGTGTTTGGAACAAAATTCATCAAAAAATACGGATGGAAAAACAAGTTATTCTTCACGATCGTATTTTTTACAGTTTTCGTGGGTTATAGACTACGAATTTTGTGATTTTTTCAAAACTCGGTGAAAAAAATAAAATGTCATTCAATTCTCACCTAAATGGATCAAAATACATACTGGAGGTGTTGGGAACAAAATTCATCAAAAAATACGGATGGAAAAACAAGTTATTCTTCACGATCGTATTTTTTACAGTTTTCGTGGGTTATATACTATGAATTTTGTGATTTTTTCGAAACATGGTGAAAAAAATAAAATGTCATTCAATTCTCACCTAAATGGATCTAAAGACTTACTAGAGGTGTTGGGAACAAAATTCATCAAAAAATACGGATGGAAAATCAAGTTATTCTTCATGATCGTATTTTTTACAGTTTTCGTGGGTTATAGACTTCGAATTTTGTGATTTTTTCGAAACTCGGTGAAAAAAATAAAATGTCATTCAATTCTCACCTAAATGGATCAAAATACATACTGGAGGTGTTGGGAACAAAATTCATCAAAAAATACGGATGGAAAAACAAGTTATTCTTCACGATCGTATTTTTTACAGTTTTCGTGGGTTATATACTATGAATTTTGTGATTTTTTCGAAACAAGGTGAAAAAAATAAAATGTCATTCAATTCTCACCTAAATGGATCTAAAGACTTACTAGAGGTGTTGGGAACAAAATTCATCAAAAAATACGGATGGAAAATCAAGTTATTCTTCATGATCGTATTTTTTACAGTTTTCGTGGGTTATAGACTTCGAATTTTGTGATTTTTTCGAAACTCGGTGAAAAAAACAAAATGTCATTCAATTCTCGGGAAAATGGATCTAAAGGCATACTAGAGTTGTTGGGAATAAGATTCATGAAAAAATATAAATGGAAAAACAAGTTATTCTTTACAATCGTATTTTTTACAATTTTCGTGGGTTATAGCCTACGAATTTTGTATTTTTTCGAAACTCGGTGAAAAAAATAAAATGTCATTCAATTCTCATCTAAATGGATCTAAAGACATACTAGAGGTGTTTGGACCAAAATTCATCAAAAAATACGGATGGAAAAACAAGTTATTCTTCACGATCGTATTTTTTACAGTTTTCGTGGGTTATAGACTACGAATTTTGTGATTTTTTCAAAACTCGGTGAAAAAAATAAAATGTCATTCAATTCTCACCTAAATGGATCAAAATACATACTGGAGGTGTTGGGAACAAAATTCATCAAAAAATACGGATGGAAAAACAAGTTATTCTTCACGATCGTATTTTTTACAGTTTTCGTGGGTTATATACTATGAATTTTGTGATTTTTTCGAAACAAGGTGAAAAAAATAAAATGTCATTCAATTCTCACCTAAATGGATCTAAAGACTTACTAGAGGTGTTGGGAACAAAATTCATCAAAAAATACGGATGGAAAATCAAGTTATTCTTCATGATCGTATTTTTTACAGTTTTCGTGGGTTATAGACTTCGAATTTTGTGATTTTTTCGAAACTCGGTGAAAAAAACAAAATGTCATTCAATTCTCGGGAAAATGGATCTAAAGGCATACTAGAGTTGTTGGGAATAAGATTCATGAAAAAATATAAATGGAAAAACAAGTTATTCTTTACAATCGTATTTTTTACAATTTTCGTGGGTTATAGCCTACGAATTTTGTATTTTTTCGAAACTCGGTGAAAAAAATAAAATGTCATTCAATTCTCATCTAAATGGATCTAAAGACATACTAGAGGTGTTTGGACCAAAATTCATCAAAAAATACGGATGGAAAAACAAGTTATTCTTCACGATCGTATTTTTTACAGTTTTCGTGGGTTATAGACTACGAATTTTGTGATTTTTTCAAAACTCGGTGAAAAAAATAAAATGTCATTCAATTCTCACCTAAATGGATCAAAATACATACTGGAGGTGTTGGGAACAAAATTCATCAAAAAATACGGATGGAAAAACAAGTTATTCTTCACGATCGTATTTTTTACAGTTTTCGTGGGTTATATACTATGAATTTTGTGATTTTTTCGAAACATGGTGAAAAAAATAAAATGTCATTCAATTCTCACCTAAATGGATCTAAAGACTTACTAGAGGTGTTGGGAACAAAATTCATCAAAAAATACGGATGGAAAATCAAGTTATTCTTCATGATCGTATTTTTTACAGTTTTCGTGGGTTATAGACTTCGAATTTTGTGATTTTTTCGAAACTCGGTGAAAAAAATAAAATGTCATTCAATTCTCGGGAAAATGGATCTAAAGGCATACTAGAGTTGTTGGGAATAAGATTCATGAAAAAATATAAATGGAAAAACAAGTTATTCTTTACAATCGTATTTTTTACAATTTTCGTGGGTTATAGCCTACGAATTTTGTATTTTTTCGAAACTCGGTGAAAAAAATAAAATGTCATTCAATTCTCATCTAAATGGATCTAAAGACATACTAGAGGTGTTTGGACCAAAATTCATCAAAAAATACGGATGGAAAAACAAGTTATTCTTCACGATCGTATTTTTTACAGTTTTCGTGGGTTATAGACTACGAATTTTGTGATTTTTTCAAAACTCGGTGAAAAAAATAAAATGTCATTCAATTCTCACCTAAATGGATCAAAATACATACTGGAGGTGTTGGGAACAAAATTCATCAAAAAATACGGATGGAAAAACAAGTTATTCTTCACGATCGTATTTTTTACAGTTTTCGTGGGTTATATACTATGAATTTTGTGATTTTTTCGAAACATGGTGAAAAAAATAAAATGTCATTCAATTCTCACCTAAATGGATCTAAAGACTTACTAGAGGTGTTGGGAACAAAATTCATCAAAAAATACGGATGGAAAATCAAGTTATTCTTCATGATCGTATTTTTTACAGTTTTCGTGGGTTATAGACTACGAATTTTGTGAATTTTTGGAAACTCGGTGAAAAAAATAAAATGTCATTCAATTCTCGGGAAAATGGATCTAAAGGCATACTAGAGTTGTTGGGTATAAGATTCACGAAAAAATATGGATGGAAAATCAAGTTATTCCTTACAATCGTATTTTTTACAATTTTCGTGGGTTATAGCCTAGGAATTTTGTGATGTTTTCGAAACTCAGTGAAAAAAATAAAATGTCATTCAATTCTCGGGAAAATGGATCTAAAGTCATTCTAGAGTTGTTGGGAATAAGATTCATGAAAAAATATGGATGGAAAAACAATTTATTCTTTACAATCGTATTTTTTACAATTTTTGTGGGTTATAGCCTACGAATTTTGTGATTTTTTCGAAACTCAGTGTAAAAAATAAAATGTCATTAAATTGTTGCCTAAATGGATCTAACGACTTACTAGAGGTGTTGGGAACAAAATTTATCAAAAAATACGGATGGAAAAACAAGTTATTCTTCATGATCGTATTTTTTACAGTTTTCGTGGGTTATAGACTATGAATTTTGTGATTTTTTCGAAACTCGGTGAAAAAAATAAAATGTCATTCAATTCTCACCTAAATGGATCTAAAGACATAGTAGAGGTGTTGGGAACAAAATACAACAAAAAATATGGATGGAAAAACATGTTATTCTTCACGATCGTATTTTTTACAGTTTTCGTGGGTTATAGACTACGAATTTTGTGATTTTTTCGAAACTCGGTTAAAAAAATAAAATGTCATTCAATTCTCGGGAAAATGGATCTAAAGGCATACTAGAGTTGTTAGGAATAAGATTCATGAAAAAATATGGATGGAAAAACAAGTTATTCTTTACAATCCTATTTTTTACAATTTCGTGGGTTATAGCCTACGAATTTTATGATTTTTTCGTAACTCGGTGAAAAAAATACAATGTCGTTAAATTGTCGCCTAAATGGCTTTAAAGACATACTAGAGGTTTTGGGAACAAGATTCATAAAAAAAATACGGATGGAAAAACAAGTTATTCTTTACGATCGTATTTTTTACAATTTTCGTGGGTTACAGACTACGAATTTTGTGATTTTTTCGAAACTCGGTAAAAAAATAAAATGTCATTCAATTCTCGGGAAAATGGATCTAAAGGCATACTAGAGGTGTTGGGAATAAGATTCATGAAAAAATATGGATGGAAAAACAAGTTATTCTTCACATTCGTATTTTTTACAATTTTCGTGGGTTATAGCCTACGAATTTTGTGATTTTTTCGAAACTCGGTAAAAAAATAAAATGTCATTCAATTCTCGGGAAAATGGATCTAAAGGCATACTAGAGGTGTTGGGAATAAGATTCATGAAAAAATATGGATGGAAAAACAAGTTATTCTTCACATTCGTATTTTTTACAATTTTCGTGGGTTATAGCCTAGGAATTTTGTGATGTTTTCGAAACTCAGTGAAAAAAATAAAATATCATTCAATTCTGGGAAAATGGATCTAAAGGCATACTAGAGGTGTTGGGAATAAGATTCATTAAAAAATATGGATGGAAAAACTAGTTATTCTTTACAATCGTATTTTTTACAATTTTTGTGGGTTATAGCCTACGAATTTTGTGATTTTTTCGAAACTCGGTGAAAAAAATAAAATGTCGTTCAATTCTCACCTAAATGGATCTAAAGACATACTAGAGGTGTTGGGAACAAAATACAACAAAAAATATGGATGGAAAAACATGTTATTCTTCACGATCGTATTTTTTACAGTTTTCGTGGGTTATAGACTACGAATTTTGTGATTTTTTGGAAACTCGGTGAAAAAAATAAAATGTCATTCAATTCTCGGGAAAATGGATCTAAAGGCATACTAGAGTTGTTGGGTATAAGATTCATGAAAAAATATGGATGGAAAAACAAGTTATTCCTTACAATCGTATTTTTTACAATTTTCGTGGGTTATAGCCTAGGAATTTTGTGATGTTTTCGAAACTCGGTGAAAAAAATAAAATGTCATTCAATTCTCGGGAAAATGGATCTAAAGTCATTCTAGAGTTGTTGGGAATAAGATTCATGAAAAAATATGGATGGAAAAACAATTTATTCTTTACAATCGTATTTTTTACAATTTTCGTGGGTTATAGCCTACGAATTTTGTGATTTTTTCGAAACTCAGTGAAAAAAATAAAATGTCATTAAATTGTTGCCTAAATGGATCTAACGACTTACTAGAGGTGTTGGGAACAAAATTTATCAAAAAATACGGATGGAAAAACAAGTTATTCTTCACGATCGTATTTTTTACTGTTTTCGTGGGTTATAGACTACAAATTTTGTGATTTTTTCGAAACTCGGTGAAAAAAATAAAATGTCATTCAATTATCGGGAAAATGGATCTAAAGGCATACTAGAGGTGTTGGGAATAAGATTCATGAAAAAATATGGATGGAAAAACAAGTTATTCTTCACATTCGTATTTTTTACAATTTTCGTGGGTTATAGCCTACGAATTTTGTGATTTTTTCGAAACTCGGTGAAAAAAATAAAATGTCATTCAATTCTCATCTAAATGGATCTAAAGACATACTAGAGGTGTTTGGAACAAAATTCATCAAAAAATACGGATGGAAAAACAAGTTATTCTTCACGATCGTATTTTTTACAGTTTTCGTGGGTTATAGACTACGAATTTTGTGATTTTTTCTAAACTCGGTGAAAAAAATAAAATGTCATTCAATTCTCACCTAAATGGATCAAAAGACATACTGGAGATGTTGGGAACAAAATTCATCAAAAAATACGGATGGAAAAACTAGTTATTCTTCACGATCGTATTTTTTACAGTTTTCGTGGGTTATATACTATGAATTTTGTGATTTTTTCGAAACTTGGTGAAAAAAATAAAATGTCATTCAATTCTCACCTAAATGGATCTAAAGACTTACTAGAGGTGTTGGGAACAAAATTCATCAAAATATACGGATGGAAAATCAAGTTATTCTTCATGATCGTATTTTTTACAGTTTTCGTGGGTTATAGACTACGAATTTTGTGATTTTTTGGAAACTCGGTGAAAAAAATAAAATGTCATTCAATTCTCGGGAAAATGGATCTAAAGTCATACTAGAGTTGTTGGGTATAAGATTCATGAAAAAATATGGATGGAAAAACAAGTTATTCCTTACAATCGTATTTTTTACAATTTTCGTGGGTTATAGCCTAGGAATTTTGTGATGTTTTCGAAACTCAGTGAAAAAAATAAAATATCATTCAATTCTGGGAAAATGGATCTAAAGGCATACTAGAGGTGTTGGGAATAAGATTCATTAAAAAATATGGATGGAAAAACTAGTTATTCTTTACAATCGTATTTTTTACAATTTTTGTGGGTTAAAGCCTACGAATTTTGTGATTTTTTCGAAACTCGGTGAAAAAAATAAAATGTCGTTCAATTCTCACCTAAATGGATCTAAAGACATACTAGAGGTGTTGGGAACAAAATACAACAAAAAATATGGATGGAAAAACATGTTATTCTTCACGATCGTATTTTTTACAGTTTTCGTGGGTTATAGACTACGAATTTTGTGATTTTTTGGAAACTCGGTGAAAAAAATAAAATGTCATTCAATTCTCGGGAAAATGGATCTAAAGGCATACTAGAGTTGTTGGGTATAAGATTCATGAAAAAATATGGATGGAAAAACAAGTTATTCCTTACAATCGTATTTTTTACAATTTTCGTGGGTTATAGCCTAGGAATTTTGTGATGTTTTCGAAACTCGGTGAAAAAAATAAAATGTCATTCAATTCTCGGGAAAATGGATCTAAAGTCATTCTAGAGTTGTTGGGAATAAGATTCATGAAAAAATATGGATGGAAAAACAATTTATTCTTTACAATCGTATTTTTTACAATTTTCGTGGGTTATAGCCTACGAATTTTGTGATTTTTTCGAAACTCAGTGAAAAAAATAAAATGTCATTAAATTGTTGCCTAAATGGATCTAACGACTTACTAGAGGTGTTGGGAACAAAATTTATCAAAAAATACGGATGGAAAAACAAGTTATTCTTCACGATCGTATTTTTTACAGTTTTCGTGGGTTATAGACTACGAATTTTGTGATTTTTTCGAAACTCGGTGAAAAAAATAAAATGTCATTCAATTATCGGGAAAATGGATCTAAAGGCATACTAGAGGTGTTGGGAATAAGATTCATGAAAAAATATAAATGGAAAAACAAGTTATTCTTTACAATCGTATTTTTTACAATTTTCGTGGGTTATAGCCTACGAATTTTGTGATTTTTTCGAAACTCGGTGAAAAAAATAAAATGTCATTAAATTGTTGCCTAAATGGCTCTAAAGACATACTAGAGGTGTTGGGAACAAGATTCATCAAAAAATAAGGATGGAAAAACAAGTTATTCTTTACGATCGTATTTTTTACAATTTTTGTGGGTTATAGACAACGAATTTTTGTGATTTTTTCGAAACTCGGTGAAAAAATTAAAATGTCATTGAATTCTCGGGAAAATGGATCTAAAGGCATACTAGAGGTGTTGGGAATAAGATTCATTAAAAAATATGGATGGAAAAACTAGTTATTCTTTACAATCGTATTTTTTACAATTTTTGTGGGTTATAGCCTACGAATTTTGTGATTTTTTCGAAACTCGGTGAAAAAAATAAAATGTCATTCTATTCTCACCTAAATGGATCTAAAGACATACTAGATGTGTTGGGAACAAAATTCATCAAAAAATACGGATGGAAAAACAAGTTATTCTTCATGATCGTATTTTTTACAGTTTTCGTAGGTTATAGACTATGAATTTTGTGATTTTTTCGAAACTCGGTGAAAAAAATAAAATGTCATTCAATTCTCACCTAAATGGATCTAAACACATAGTAGAGGTGTTGGGAACAAAATACAACAAAAAATATGGATGGAAAAACATGTTATTCTTCACGATCGTATTTTTTACAGTTTTCGTGGGTTATAGACTACGAATTTTGTGATTTTTTCGAAACTCGGTGAAAAAAATAAAATGTCATTCAATTCTCACCTAAATGGATCTAAAGACATAGTAGAGGTGTTGGGAACAAAATACAACAAAAAATATGGATGGAAAAACATGTTATTCTTCACGATCGTATTTTTTACAGTTTTCGTGGGTTATAGACTACGAATTTTGTGATTTTTTCGAAACTCGGTTAAAAAAATAAAATGTCATTCAATTCTCGGGAAAATGGATCTAAAGGCATACTAGAGTTGTTAGGAATAAGATTCATGAAAAAATATGGATGGAAAAACAAGTTATTCTTTACAATCCTATTTTTTACAATTTTCGTGGGTTATAGCCTACGAATTTTATGATTTTTTCGTAACTCGGTGAAAAAAATACAATGTCGTTAAATTGTCGCCTAAATGGCTTTAAAGACATACTAGAGGTGTTGGGAACAAGATTCATAAAAAAAATACGGATGGAAAAACAAGTTATTCTTTACGATCGTATTTTTTACAATTTTCGTGGGTTACAGACTACGAATTTTGTGATTTTTTCGAAACTCGGTGAAAAAAATAAAATGTCATTCAATTCTCGGGAAAATGGATCTAAAGGCATACTAGAGGTGTTGGGAATAAGATTCATGAAAAAATATGGATGGAAAAACAAGTTATTCTTCACATTCGTATTTTTTACAATTTTCGTGGGTTATAGCCTACGAATTTTGTGATTTTTTCGAAACTCGGTGAAAAAAATAAAATGTCATTCAATTCTCATCTAAATGGATCTAAAGACATACTAGAGGTGTTTCGAACAAAATTCGTCAAAAAATACGGATGGAAAAACAAGTTATTCTTCACGATCGTATTTTTTACAGTTTTCGTGGGTTATAGACTACGAATTTTGTGATTTTTTCGAAACTCGGTGAAAAAAATAAAATGTCATTCAATTCTCACCTAAATGGATCAAAATACATACTGGAGGTGTTGGGAACAAAATTCATCAAAAAATACGGATGGAAAAACAAGTTATTCTTCACGATCGTATTTTTTACAGTTTTCGTGGGTTATATACTCTGAATTTTGTGATTTTTTCGAAACTTGGTGAAAAAAATAAAATGTCATTCAATTCTCACCTAAATGGATCTAAAGACTTACTAGAGGTGTTGGGAACAAAATTCATCAAAAAATACGGATGGAAAATCAAGTTATTCTTCATGATCGTATTTTTTACAGTTTTCGTGGGTTATAGACTACGAATTTTGTGATTTTTTGGAAACTCGGTTAAAAAAATAAAATGTCATTCAATTCTCGGGAAAATGGATCTAAAGGCATACTAGAGTTGTTGGGTATAAGATTCATGAAAAAATATGGATGGAAAAACAAGTTATTCCTTACAATCGTATTTTTTACAATTTTCGTGGGTTATAGCCTAGGAATTTTGTGATGTTTTCGAAACTCAGTGAAAAAAATAACATGTCATTCAATTCTCGGGAAAATGGATCTAAAGTCATTCTAGAGTTGTTGGGAATAAGATTCATGAAAAAATATGGATGGAAAAACAATTTATTCTTTACAATCGTATTTTTTACAATTTTCGTGGGTTATAGCCTACGAATTTTGTGATTTTTTCGAAACTCAGTGAAAAAAATAAAATGTCATTAAATTGTTGCCTAAATGGATCTAACGACTTACTAGAGGTGTTGGGAACAAAATTTATCAAAAAATACGGATGGAAAAACAAGTTATTCTTCACGATCGTATTTTTCACAGTTTTCGTGGGTTATAGACTACGAATTTTGTGATTTTTTCGAAACTCGGTGAAAAAAATAAAATGTCATTCAATTATCGGGAAAATGGATCTAAAGGCATACTAGAGGTGTTGGGAATAAGATTCATGAAAAAATATAAATGGAAAAAGAAGTTATTCTTTACAATCGTATTTTTTACAATTTTCGTGGGTTATAGCCTACGAATTTTGTGATTTTTTCGAAACTCGGTGAAAAAAATAAAATGTCATTAAATTGTTGCCTAAATGGCTCTAAAGACATACTAGAGGTGTTGGGAACAAGATTCATCAAAAAATAAGGATGGAAAAACAAGTTATTCTTTACGATCGTATTTTTTACAATTTTTGTGGGTTGTAGACAACGAATTTTTGTGATTTTTTCGAAACTCGGTGAAAAAATTAAAATGCCATTGAATTCTCGGGAAAATGGATCTAAAGGCATACTAGAGGTGTTGGGAATAAGATTCATTAAAAAATATGGATGGAAACACTTGTTATTCTTTACAATCGTATTTTTTACAATTTTTGTGGGTTATAGCCTACGAATTTTGTGATTTTTTCGAAACTCGGTGAAAAAAATAAAATGTCATTCAATTCTCACCTAAATGGATCTAAAGACATACTAGAGGTGTTGGGAACAAAATTCATCAAAAAATACGGATGGAAAAACAAGTTATTCTTCATGATCGTATTTTTTACAGTTTTCGTGGGTTATAGACTATGAATTTTGTGATTTTTTCGAAACTCGGTGAAAAAAATAAAATGTCATTCAATTCTCACCTAAATGGATCTAAAGACATAGTAGAGGTGTTGGGAACAAAATACAACAAAAAATATGGATGGAAAAACATGTTATTCTTCACGATCGTATTTTTTACAGTTTTCGTGGGTTATAGACTACGAATTTTGTGATTTTTTTGAAACTCGGTTTATAAAAATAAAATGTCATTCAATTCTCGGGAAAATGGATCTAAAGGCATACTAGAGTTGTTAGGAATAAGATTCATGAAAAAATATGGATGGAAAAACAAGTTATTCTTTACAATCCTATTTTTTACAATTTTCGTGGGTTATAGCCTACGAATTTTATGATTTTTTCGTAACTCGGTGAAAAAAATACAATGTCGTTAAATTGTCGCCTAAATGGCTTTAAAGACATACTAGAGGTGTTGGGAACAAGATTCATAAAAAAAATACGGATGGAAAAACAAGTTATTCTTTACGATCGTATTTTTTACAATTTTCGTGGGTTACAGACTACGAATTTTGTGATTTTTTCGAAACTCGGTGAAAAAAATAAAATGTCATTCAATTCTCGGGAAAATGGATCTAAAGGCATACTAGAGGTGTTGGGAATAAGATTCATGAAAAAATATGGATGGAAAAACAAGTTATTCTTCACATTCGTATTTTTTACAATTTTCGTGGGTTATAGCCTACGAATTTTGTGATTTTTTCGAAACTCGGTGAAAAAAATAAAATGTCATTCAATTCTCATCTAAATGGATCTAAAGACATACTAGAGGTGTTTCGAACAAAATTCGTCAAAAAATACGGATGGAAAAACAAGTTATTCTTCACGATCGTATTTTTTACAGTTTTCGTGGGTTATAGACTACGAATTTTGTGATTTTTTCGAAACTCGGTGAAAAAAATAAAATGTCATTCAATTCTCACCTAAATGGATCAAAATACATACTGGAGGTGTTGGGAACAAAATTCATCAAAAAATACGGATGGAAAAACAAGTTATTCTTCACGATCGTATTTTTTACAGTTTTCGTGGGTTATATACTCTGAATTTTGTGATTTTTTCGAAACTTGGTGAAAAAAATAAAATGTCATTCAATTCTCACCTAAATGGATCTAAAGACTTACTAGAGGTGTTGGGAACAAAATTCATCAAAAAATACGGATGGAAAATCAAGTTATTCTTCATGATCGTATTTTTTACAGTTTTCGTGGGTTATAGACTACGAATTTTGTGATTTTTTGGAAACTCGGTGAAAAAAATAAAATGTCATTCAATTCTCGGGAAAATGGATCTAAAGGCATACTAGAGTTGTTGGGTATAAGATTCATGAAAAAATATGGATGGAAAAACAAGTTATTCCTTACAATCGTATTTTTTACAATTTTCGTGGGTTATAGCCTAGGAATTTTGTGATGTTTTCGAAACTCAGTGAAAAAAATAAAATGTCATTCAATTCTCGGGAAAATGGATCTAAAGTCATTCTAGAGTTGTTGGGAATAAGATTCATGAAAAAATATGGATGGAAAAACAATTTATTCTTTACAATCGTATTTTTTACAATTTTCGTGGGTTATAGCCTACGAATTTTTTGATTTTTTCGAAACTCAGTGAAAAAAATAAAATGTCATTAAATTGTTGCCTAAATGGATCTAACGACTTACTAGAGGTGTTGGGAACAAAATTTATCAAAAAATACGGATGGAAAAACAAGTTATTCTTCACGATCGTATTTTTCACAGTTTTCGTGGGTTATAGACTACGAATTTTGTGATTTTTTCGAAACTCGGTGAAAAAAATAAAATGTCATTCAATTATCGGGAAAATGGATCTAAAGGCATACTAGAGGTGTTGGGAATAAGATTCATGAAAAAATATAAATGGAAAAACAAGTTATTCTTTACAATCGTATTTTTTACAATTTTCGTGGGTTATAGCCTACGAATTTTGTGATTTTTTCGAAACTCGGTGAAAAAAATAAAATGTCATTAAATTGTTGCCTAAATGGCTCTAAAGACATACTAGAGGTGTTGGGAACAAGATTCATCAAAAAATAAGGATGGAAAAACAAGTTATTCTTTACGATCGTATTTTTTACAATTTTTGTGGGTTATAGACAACGAATTTTTGTGATTTTTTCGAAACTCGGTGAAAAAATTAAAATGCCATTGAATTCTCGGGAAAATGGATCTAAAGGCATACTAGAGGTGTTGGGAATAAGATTCATTAAAAAATATGGATGGAAAAACTTGTTATTCTTTACAATCGTATTTTTTACAATTTTTGTGGGTTATAGCCTACGAATTTTGTGATTTTTTCGAAACTCGGTGAAAAAAATAAAATGTCATTCAATTCTCACCTAAATGGATCTAAAGACATACTAGAGGTGTTGGGAACAAAATTCATCAAAAAATACGGATGGAAAAACAAGTTATTCTTCATGATCGTATTTTTTACAGTTTTCGTGGGTTATAGACTATGAATTTTGTGATTTTTTCGAAACTCGGTGAAAAAAATAAAATGTCATTCAATTCTCACCTAAATGGATCTAAAGACATAGTAGAGGTGTTGGGAACAAAATACAACAAAAAATATGGATGGAAAAACATGTTATTCTTCACGATCGTATTTTTTACAGTTTTCGTGGGTTATAGACTACGAATTTTGTGATTTTTTCGAAACTCGGTTAAAAAAATAAAATGTCATTCAATTCTCGGGAAAATGGATCTAAAGGCATACTAGAGTTGTTAGGAATAAGATTCATGAAAAAATATGGATGGAAAAACAAGTTATTCTTTACAATCCTATTTTTTACAATTTTTGTGGGTTATAGCCTACGAATTTTATGATTTTTTCGTAACTCGGTGAAAAAAATACAATGTCATTAAATTGTCGCCTAAATGGCTTTAAAGACATACTAGAGGTGTTGGGAACAAGATTCATAAAAAAAATACGGATGGAAAAACAAGTTATTCTTTACGATCGTATTTTTTACAATTTTCGAGGGTTACAGACTACGAATTTTGTGATTTTTTCGAAACTCGGTGAAAAAAATAAAATGTCATTCAATTCTCGGGAAAATGGATCTAAAGGCATACTAGAGGTGTTGGGAATAAGATTCATGAAAAAATATGGATGGAAAAACAAGTTATTCTTCACATTCGTATTTTTTACAATTTTCGTGGGTTATAGCCTACGAATTTTGTGATTTTTTCGAAACTCGGTGAAAAAAATAAAATGTCATTCAATTCTCATCTAAATGGATCTAAAGACATACTAGAGGTGTTTCGAACAAAATTCGTCAAAAAATACGGATGGAAAAACAAGTTATTCTTCACGATCGTATTTTTTACAGTTTTCGTGGGTTATAGACTACGAATTTTGTGATTTTTTCGAAACTCGGTGAAAAAAATAAAATGTCATTCAATTCTCACCTAAATGGATCAAAATACATACTGGAGGTGTTGGGAACAAAATTCATTAAAAAATACGGATGGAAAAACAAGTTATTCTTCACGATCGTATTTTTTACAGTTTTCGTGGGTTATATACTATGAATTTTGTGATTTTTTCGAAACTTGGTGAAAAAAATAAAATGTCATTCAATTCTCACCTAAATGGATCTAAAGACTTACTAGAGGTGTTGGGAACAAAATTCATCAAAAAATACGGATGGAAAATCAAGTTATTCTTCATGATCGTATTTTTTACAGTTTTCGTGGGTTATAGACTACGAATTTTGTGATTTTTTGGAAACTCGGTGAAAAAAATAAAATGTCATTCAATTCTCGGGAAAATGGATCTAAAGGAATACTAGAGTTGTTGGGTATAAGATTCATGAAAAAATATGGATGGAAAAACAAGTTATTCCTTACAATCGTATTTTTTACAATTTTCGTGGGTTATAGCCTAGGAATTTTGTGATGTTTTCGAAACTCAGTGAAAAAAATAAAATGTCATTCAATTCTCGGGAAAATGGATCTAAAGTCATTCTAGAGTTGTTGGGAATAAGATTCATGAAAAAATATGGATGGAAAAACAATTTATTCTTTACAATCGTATTTTTTACAATTTTCATGGGTTATAGCCTACGAATTTTGTGATTTTTTCGAAACTCAGTGAAAAAAATAAAATGTCATTAAATTGTTGCCTAAATGGATCTAACGACTTACTAGAGGTGTTGGGAACAAAATTTATCAAAAAATACGGATGGAAAAACAAGTTATTCTTCACGATCGTATTTTTTACAATTTTTGTGGGTTGTAGACAACGAATTTTTGTGATTTTTTCGAAACTCGGTGAAAAAATTAAAATGTCATTGAATTCTCGGGAAAATGGATCTAAAGGCATACTAGAGGTGTTGGGAATAAGATTCATTAAAAAATATGGATGGAAAAACTAGTTATTCTTTACAATCGTATTTTTTACAATTTTTTTGGGTTATAGCCTACGAATTTTGTGATTTTTTCGAAACTCGGTGAAAAAAATAAAATGTCGTTCAATTCTCACCTAAATGGATCTAAAGACATACTAGAGGTGTTGGGAACAAAATTCATCAAAAAATACGGATGGAAAAACAAGTTATTCTTCATGATCGTATTTTTTACAGTTTTCGTGGGTTATAGACTATGAATTTTGTGATTTTTTCGAAACTCGGTGAAAAAAATAAAATGTCATTCAATTCTCACCTAAATGGATCTAAAGACATAGTAGAGGTGTTGGGAACAAAATACAACAAAAAATATGGATGGAAAAACATGTTATTCTTCACGATCGTATTTTTTACAGTTTTCGTGGGTTATAGACTACGAATTTTGTGATTTTTTGGAAACTCGGTGAAAAAAATAAAATGTCATTCAATTCTCGGGAAAATGGATCTAAAGGCATACTAGAGTTGTTGGGTATAAGATTCATGAAAAAATATGGATGGAAAAACAAGTTATTCCTTACAATCGTATTTTTTACAATTTTCGTGGGTTATAGCCTAGGAATTTTGTGATGTTTTCGAAACTCAGTGAAAAAAATAAAATGTCATTCAATTCTCGGGAAAATGGATCTAAAGTCATTCTAGAGTTGTTGGGAATAAGATTCATGAAAAAATATGGATGGAAAAACAATTTATTCTTTACAATCGTATTTTTTACAATTTTCGTGGGTTATAGCCTACGAATTTTGTGATTTTTTCGAAACTCAGTGAAAAAAATAAAATGTCATTAAATTGTTGCCTAAATGGATCTAACGACTTACTAGAGGTGTTGGGAACAAAATTTATCAAAAAATACGGATGGAAAAACAAGTTATTCTTCACGATCGTATTTTTCACAGTTTTCGTGGGTTATAGACTACGAATTTTTTGATTTTTTCGAAACTCGGTGAAAAAAATAAAATGTCATTCAATTATCGGGAAAATGGATCTAAAGGCATACTAGAGGTGTTGGGAATAAGATTCATGAAAAAATATGGATGGAAAAACAAGTTATTCTTTACAATCGTATTTTTTACAATTTTCGTGGGTTATAGCCTACGAATTTTGTGATTTTTTCGAAACTCAGTGAAAAAAATAAAATATCATTAAATTGTTGCCTAAATGGATCTAACGACTTACTAGAGGTGTTGGGAACAAAATTTATCAAAAAATACGGATGGAAAAACAAGTTATTCTTCACGATCGTATTTTTCACAGTTTTCGTGGGTTATAGACTACGAATTTTGTGATTTTTTCGAAACTCGATGAAAAAAATAAAATGTCATTAAATTATCGGGAAAATGGATCTAAAGGCATACTAGAGGTGTTGGGAATAAGATTCATGAAAAAATATAAATGGAAAAACAAGTTATTCTTTACAATCGTATTTTTTACAATTTTCGTGGGTTATAGCCTACGAATTTTGTGATTTTTTCGAAACTCGGTGAAAAAAATAAAATGTCATTAAATTGTTGCCTAAATGGCTCTAAAGACATACTAGAGGTGTTGGGAACAAGATTCATCAAAAAATAAGGATGGAAAAACAAGTTATTCTTTACGATCGTATTTTTTACAATTTTTGTGGGTTATAGACAACGAATTTTTGTGATTTTTTCGAAACTCGGTGAAAAAATTAAAATGTCATTGAATTCTCGGGAAAATGGATCTAAAGGCATACTAGAGGTGTTGGGAATAAGATTCATTAAAAAATATGGATGGGAAAACTAGTTATTCTTTACAATCGTATTTTTTACAATTTTTGTGGGTTATAGCCTACGAATTTTGTGATTTTTTCGAAACTCGGTGAAAAAAATAAAATGTCATTCAATTCTCACCTAAATGGATCTAAAGACATACTAGAGGTGTTGGGAACAAAATTCATCAAAAAATACGGATGGAAAAACAAGTTATTCTTCATGATCGTATTTTTTACAGTTTTCGTGGGTTATAGACTATGAATTTTGTGATTTTTTCGAAACTCGGTGAAAAAAAATAAAATGTCATTCAATTCTCACCTAAATGGATCTAAAGACATAGTAGAGGTGTTGGGAACAAAATACAACAAAAAATATGGATGGAAAAACATGTTATTCTTCACGATCGTATTTTTTACAGTTTTCGTGGGTTATAGACTACGAATTTTGTGATTTTTTCGAAACTCGGTTAAAAAAATAAAATGTCATTCAATTCTCGGGAAAATGGATCTAAAGGCATACTAGAGTTGTTAGGAATAAGATTCATGAAAAAATATGGATGGAAAAACAAGTTATTCTTTACAATCCTATTTTTTACAATTTTCGTGGGTTATAGCCTACGAATTTTATGATTTTTTCGTAACTCGGTGAAAAAAATACAATGTCGTTAAATTGTCGCCTAAATGGCTTTAAAGACATACTAGAGGTGTTGGGAACAAGATTCATAAAAAAAATACGGATGGAAAAACAAGTTATTCTTTACGATCGTATTTTTTACAATTTTCGTGGGTTACAGACTACGAATTTTGTGATTTTTTCGAAACTCGGTGAAAAAAATAAAATGTCATTCAATTCTCGGGAAAATGGATCTAAAGGCATACTAGAGGTGTTGGGAATAAGATTCATTAAAAAATATGGATGGAAAAACTAGTTATTCTTTACAATCGTATTTTTTACAATTTTTGTGGGTTATAGCCTACGAATTTTGTGATTTTTTCGAAACTCGGTGAAAAAAATAAAATGTCGTTCAATTCTCACCTAAATGGATCTAAAGACATACTAGAGGTGTTGGGAACAAAATTCATCAAAAAATACGGATGGAAAAACAAGTTATTCTTCATGATCGTATTTTTTACAGTTTTCGTGGGTTATAGACTATGAATTTTGTGATTTTTTCGAAACTCGGTGAAAAAAATAAAATGTCATTCAATTCTCACCTAAATGGATCTAAAGACATAGTAGAGGTGTTGGGAACAAAATACAACAAAAAATATGGATGGAAAAACATGTTATTCTTCACGATCGTATTTTTTACAGTTTTCGTGGGTTATAGACTACGAATTTTGTGATTTTTTGGAAACTCGGTGAAAAAAATAAAATGTCATTCAATTCTCGGGAAAATGGATCTAAAGGCATACTAGAGTTGTTGGGTATAAGATTCATGAAAAAATATGGATGGAAAAACAAGTTATTCCTTACAATCGTATTTTTTACAATTTTCGTGGGTTATAGCCTAGGAATTTTGTGATGTTTTCGAAACTCAGTGAAAAAAATAAAATGTCATTCAATTCTCGGGAAAATGGATCTAAAGTCATTCTAGAGTTGTTGGGAATAAGATTCATGAAAAAATATGGATGGAAAAACAATTTATTCTTTACAATCGTATTTTTTACAATTTTCGTGGGTTATAGCCTACGAATTTTGTGATTTTTTCGAAACTCAGTGAAAAAAATAAAATGTCATTAAATTGTTGCCTAAATGGATCTAACGACTTACTAGAGGTGTTGGGAACAAAATTTATCAAAAAATACGGATGGAAAAACAAGTTATTCTTCACGATCGTATTTTTCACAGTTTTCGTGGGTTATAGACTACGAATTTTTTGATTTTTTCGAAACTCGGTGAAAAAAATAAAATGTCATTCAATTATCGGGAAAATGGATCTAAAGGCATACTAGAGGTGTTGGGAATAAGATTCATGAAAAAATATGGATGGAAAAACAAGTTATTCTTTACAATCGTATTTTTTACAATTTTCGTGGGTTATAGCCTACGAATTTTGTGATTTTTTCGAAACTCAGTGAAAAAAATAAAATATCATTAAATTGTTGCCTAAATGGATCTAACGACTTACTAGAGGTGTTGGGAACAAAATTTATCAAAAAATACGGATGGAAAAACAAGTTATTCTTCACGATCGTATTTTTCACAGTTTTCGTGGGTTATAGACTACGAATTTTGTGATTTTTTCGAAACTCGATGAAAAAAATAAAATGTCATTAAATTATCGGGAAAATGGATCTAAAGGCATACTAGAGGTGTTGGGAATAAGATTCATGAAAAAATATAAATGGAAAAACAAGTTATTCTTTACAATCGTATTTTTTACAATTTTCGTGGGTTATAGCCTACGAATTTTGTGATTTTTTCGAAACTCGGTGAAAAAAATAAAATGTCATTAAATTGTTGCCTAAATGGCTCTAAAGACATACTAGAGGTGTTGGGAACAAGATTCATCAAAAAATAAGGATGGAAAAACAAGTTATTCTTTACGATCGTATTTTTTACAATTTTTGTGGGTTATAGACAACGAATTTTTGTGATTTTTTCGAAACTCGGTGAAAAAATTAAAATGTCATTGAATTCTCGGGAAAATGGATCTAAAGGCATACTAGAGGTGTTGGGAATAAGATTCATTAAAAAATATGGATGGGAAAACTAGTTATTCTTTACAATCGTATTTTTTACAATTTTTGTGGGTTATAGCCTACGAATTTTGTGATTTTTTCGAAACTCGGTGAAAAAAATAAAATGTCATTCAATTCTCACCTAAATGGATCTAAAGACATACTAGAGGTGTTGGGAACAAAATTCATCAAAAAATACGGATGGAAAAACAAGTTATTCTTCATGATCGTATTTTTTACAGTTTTCGTGGGTTATAGACTATGAATTTTGTGATTTTTTCGAAACTCGGTGAAAAAAAATAAAATGTCATTCAATTCTCACCTAAATGGATCTAAAGACATAGTAGAGGTGTTGGGAACAAAATACAACAAAAAATATGGATGGAAAAACATGTTATTCTTCACGATCGTATTTTTTACAGTTTTCGTGGGTTATAGACTACGAATTTTGTGATTTTTTCGAAACTCGGTTAAAAAAATAAAATGTCATTCAATTCTCGGGAAAATGGATCTAAAGGCATACTAGAGTTGTTAGGAATAAGATTCATGAAAAAATATGGATGGAAAAACAAGTTATTCTTTACAATCCTATTTTTTACAATTTTCGTGGGTTATAGCCTACGAATTTTATGATTTTTTCGTAACTCGGTGAAAAAAATACAATGTCGTTAAATTGTCGCCTAAATGGCTTTAAAGACATACTAGAGGTGTTGGGAACAAGATTCATAAAAAAAATACGGATGGAAAAACAAGTTATTCTTCACATTCGTATTTTTTACAATTTTCGTGGGTTATAGCCTACGAATTTTGTGATTTTTTCGAAACTCGGTGAAAAAAATAAAATGTCATTCAATTCTCATCTAAATGGATCTAAAGACATACTAGAGGTGTTTCGAACAAAATTCGTCAAAAAATACGGATGGAAAAACAAGTTATTCTTCACGATCGTATTTTTTACAGTTTTCGTGGGTTATAGACTACGAATTTTGTGATTTTTTCGAAACTCGGTGAAAAAAATAAAATGTCATTCAATTCTCACCTAAATGGATCAAAATACATACTGGAGGTGTTGGGAACAAAATTCATCAAAAAATACGGATGGAAAAACAAGTTATTCTTCACGATCGTATTTTTTACAGTTTTCGTGGGTTATATACTCTGAATTTTGTGATTTTTTCGAAACTTGGTGAAAAAAATAAAATGTCATTCAATTCTCACCTAAATGGATCTAAAGACTTACTAGAGGTGTTGGGAACAAAATTCATCAAAAAATACGGATGGAAAATCAAGTTATTCTTCATGATCGTATTTTTTACAGTTTTCGTGGGTTATAGACTACGAATTTTGTGATTTTTTGGAAACTCGGTGAAAAAAATAAAATGTCATTCAATTCTCGGGAAAATGGATCTAAAGGCATACTAGAGTTGTTGGGTATAAGATTCATGAAAAAATATGGATGGAAAAACAAGTTATTCCTTACAATCGTATTTTTTACAATTTTCGTGGGTTATAGCCTAGGAATTTTGTGATGTTTTCGAAACTCAGTGAAAAAAATAAAATGTCATTCAATTCTCGTGAAAATGGATCTAAAGTCATTCTAGAGTTGTTGGGAATAAGATTCATGAAAAAATATGGATGGAAAAACAATTTATTCTTTACAATCGTATTTTTTACAATTTTCGTGGGTTATAGACTACGAATTTTGTGATTTTTTCGAAACTCAGTGAAAAAAATAAAATGTCATTAAATTGTTGCCTAAATGGATCTAACGACTTACTAGAGGTGTTGGGAACAAAATTTATCAAAAAATACGGATGGAAAAACAAGTTATTCTTCACGATCGTATTTTTCACAGTTTTCGTGGGTTATAGACTACGAATTTTGTGATTTTTTGGAAACTCGGTGAAAAAAATAAAATGTCATTCAATTATCGGGAAAATGGATCTAAAGGCATACTAGAGGTGTTGGGAATAAGATTCATGAAAAAATATAAATGGAAAAACAAGTTATTCTTTACAATCGTATTTTTTACAATTTTCGTGGGTTATAGCCTACGAATTTTGTGATTTTTTCGAAACTCGGTGAAAAAAATAAAATGTCATTAAATTGTTGCCTAAATGGCTCTAAAGACATACTAGAGGTGTTGGGAACAAGATTCATCAAAAAATAAGGATGGAAAAACAAGTTATTCTTTACGATCATATTTTTTACAATTTTTGTGGGTTATAGACAACGAATTTTTGTGATTTTTTCGAAACTCGGTGAAAAAATTAAAATGCCATTGAATTCTCGGGAAAATGGATCTAAAGGCATACTAGAGGTGTTGGGAATAAGATTCATTAAAAAATATGGATGGAAAAACTAGTTATTCTTTACAATCGTATTTTTTACAATTTTTGTGGGTTATAGCCTACGAATTTTGTGATTTTTTCGAAACTCGGTGAAAAAAATAAAATGTCATTCAATTCTCACCTAAATGGATCTAAAGACATACTAGAGGTGTTGGGAACAAAATTCATCAAAAAATACGGATGGAAAAACAAGTTATTCTTCATGATCGTATTTTTTACAGTTTTCGTGGGTTATAGACTATGAATTTTGTGATTTTTTCGAAACTCGGTGAAAAAAATAAAATGTCATTCAATTCTCACCTAAATGGATCTAAAGACATAGTAGAGGTGTTGGGAACAAAATACAACAAAAAATATGGATGGAAAAACATGTTATTCTTCACGATCGTATTTTTTACAGTTTTCGTGGGTTATAGACTACGAATTTTGTGATTTTTTCGAAACTCGGTTAAAAAAATAAAATGTCATTCAATTCTCGGGAAAATGGATCTAAAGGCATACTAGAGTTGTTAGGAATAAGATTCATGAAAAAATATGGATGGAAAAACAAGTTATTCTTTACAATCCTATTTTTTACAATTTTCGTGGGTTATAGCCTACGAATTTTATGATTTTTTCGTAACTCGGTGAAAAAAATACAATGTCGTTAAATTGTCGCCTAAATGGCTTTAAAGACATACTAGAGGTGTTGGGAACAAGATTCATAAAAAAAATACGGATGGAAAAACAAGTTATTCTTTACAATCGTATTTTTTACAATTTTCGAGGGTTACAGACTACGAATTTTGTGATTTTTTCGAAACTCGGTGAAAAAAATAAAATGTCATTCAATTCTCAGGAAAATGGATCTAAAGGCATACTAGAGGTGTTGGGAATAAGATTCATGAAAAAATATGGATGGAAAAACAAGTTATTCTTCACATTCGTATTTTTTACAATTTTCGTGGGTTATAGCCTACGAATTTTGTGATTTTTTCGAAACTCGGTGAAAAAAAATAAAATGTCATTCAATTCTCATCTAAATGGATCTAAAGACATACTAGAGGTGTTTCGAACAAAATTCGTCAAAAAATACGGATGGAAAAACAAGTTATTCTTCACGATCGTATTTTTTAGAGTTTTCGTGGGTTATAGACTACGAATTTTGTGATTTTTTCGAAACTCGGTGAAAAAAATAAAATGTCATTCAATTCTCACCTAAATGGATCAAAATACATACTGGAGGTGTTGGGAACAAAATTCATCAAAAAATACGGATGGAAAAACAAGTTATTCTTCACGATCGTATTTTTTACAGTTTTCGTGGGTTATATACTATGAATTTTGTGATTTTTTCGAAACTTGGTGAAAAAAATAAAATGTCATTCAATTCTCACCTAAATGGATCTAAAGACTTACTAGAGGTGTTGGGAACAAAATTCATCAAAAAATACGGATGGAAAATCAAGTTATTCTTCATGATCGTATTTTTTACAGTTTTCGTGGGTTATAGACTACGAATTTTGTGATTTTTTGGAAACTCGGTGAAAAAAATAAAATGTCATTCAATTCTCGGGAAAATGGATCTAAAGGAATACTAGAGTTGTTGGGTATAAGATTCATGAAAAAATATGGATGGAAAAACAAGTTATTCCTTACAATCGTATTTTTTACAATTTTCGTGGGTTATAGCCTAGGAATTTTGTGATGTTTTCGAAACTCAGTGAAAAAAATAAAATGTCATTCAATTCTCGGGAAAATGGATCTAAAGTCATTCTAGAGTTGTTGGGAATAAGATTCATGAAAAAATATGGATGGAAAAACAATTTATTCTTTACAATCGTATTTTTTACAATTTTCGTGGGTTATAGCCTACGAATTTTGTGATTTTTTCGAAACTCAGTGAAAAAAATAAAATGTCATTAAATTGTTGCCTAAATGGATCTAACGACTTACTAGAGGTGTTGGGAACAAAATTTATCAAAAAATACGGATGGAAAAACAAGTTATTCTTCACGATCGTATTTTTTACAGTTTTCGTGGGTTATAGACTACGAATTTTTTGATTTTTTCGAAACTCGGTGAAAAAAATAAAATGTCATTCAATTATCGGGAAAATGGATCTAAAGGCATACTAGAGGTGTTGGGAATAAGATTCATGAAAAAATATAAATGGAAAAACAAGTTATTCTTTACAATCGTATTTTTTACAATTTTCGTGGGTTATAGCCTACGAATTTTGTGATTTTTTCGAAACTCGGTGAAAAAAATAAAATATCATTAAATTGTTGCCTAAATGGCTCTAAAGACATACTAGAGGTGTTGGGAACAAGATTCATCAAAAAATAAGGATGGAAAAACAAGTTATTCTTTACGATCGTATTTTTTACAATTTTTGTGGGTTGTAGACAACGAATTTTTTTGATTTTTTCGAAACTCGGTGAAAAAATTAAAATGTCATTGAATTCTCGGGAAAATGGATCTAAAGGCATACTAGAGGTGTTGGGAATAAGATTCATTAAAAAATATGGATGGAAAAACTAGTTATTCTTTACAATCGTATTTTTTACAATTTTTGTGGGTTATAGCCTACGAATTTTGTGATTTTTTCGAAACTCGGTGAAAAAAATAAAATGTCGTTCAATTCTCACCTAAATGGATCTAAAGACATACTAGAGGTGTTGGGAACAAAATTCATCAAAAAATACGGATGGAAAAACAAGTTATTCTTCATGATCGTATTTTTTACAGTTTTCGTGGGTTATAGACTATGAATTTTGTGATTTTTTCGAAACTCGGTGAAAAAAATAAAATGTCATTCAATTCTCACCTAAATGGATCTAAAGACATAGTAGAGGTGTTGGGAACAAAATACAACAAAAAATATGGATGGAAAAACATGTTATTCTTCACGATCGTATTTTTTACAGTTTTCGTGGGTTATAGACTACGAATTTTGTGATTTTTTGGAAACTCGGTGAAAAAAATAAAATGTCATTCAATTCTCGGGAAAATGGATCTAAAGGCATACTAGAGTTGTTGGGTATAAGATTCATGAAAAAATATGGATGGAAAAACAAGTTATTCCTTACAATCGTATTTTTTACAATTTTCGTGGGTTATAGCCTAGGTATTTTGTGATGTTTTCGAAACTCAGTGAAAAAAATAAAATGTCATTCAATTCTCGGGAAAATGGATCTAAAGTCATTCTAGAGTTGTTGGGAATAAGATTCATGAAAAAATATGGATGGAAAAACAATTTATTCTTTACAATCGTATTTTTTACAATTTTCGTGGGTTATAGCCTACGAATTTTGTGATTTTTTCGAAACTCAGTGAAAAAATAAAATGTCATTAAATTGTTGCCTAAATGGATCTAACGACTTACTAGAGGTGTTGGGAACAAAATTTATCAAAAAATACGGATGGAAAAACAAGTTATTCTTCACGATCGTATTTTTTACAGTTTTCGTGGGTTATAGACTACGAATTTTGTGATTTTTTTGAAACTCGGTGAAAAAAATAAAATGTCATTCAATTATCGGGAAAATGGATCTAAAGGCATACTAGAGGTGTTGGGAATAAGATTCATGAAAAAATATAAATGGAAAAACAAGTTATTCTTTACAATCGTATTTTTTACAATTTTCGTGGGTTATAGCCTACGAATTTTGTGATTTTTTCGAAACTCGGTGAAAAAAATAAAATGTCATTAAATTGTTGCCTAAATGGCTCTAAAGACATACTAGAGGTGTTGGGAACAAGATTCATCAAAAAATAAGGATGGAAAAACAAATTATTCTTTACGATCGTATTTTTTACAATTTTTGTGGGTTATAGACAACGAATTTTTGTGATTTTTTCGAAACTCGGTGAAAAAATTAAAATGTCATTGAATTCTCGGGAAAATGGATCTAAAGGCATACTAGAGGTGTTGGGAATAAGATTCATTAAAAAATATGGATGGAAAAACTAGTAATTCTTTACAATCGTATTTTTTACAATTTTTGTGGGTTATAGCCTACGAATTTTGTGATTTTTTCGAAACTCGGTGAAAAAAATAAAATGTCATTCAATTCTCACCTAAATGGATCTAAAGACATACTAGAGGTGTTGGGAACAAAATTCATCAAAAAATACGGATGGAAAAACAAGTTATTCTTCATGATCGTATTTTTTACAGTTTTCGTGGGTTATAGACTATGAATTTTGTGATTTTTTCGAAACTCGGTGAAAAAAATAAAATGTCATTCAATTCTCACCTAAATGGATCTAAAGACATAGTAGAGGTGTTGGGAACAAAATACAACAAAAAATATGGATGGAAAAACATGTTATTCTTCACGATCGTATTTTTTACAGTTTTCGTGGGTTATAGACTACGAATTTTGTGATTTTTTCGAAACTCGGTTAAAAAAATAAAATGTCATTCAATTCTCGGGAAAATGGATCTAAAGGCATACTAGAGTTGTTAGGAATAAGATTCATGAAAAAATATGGATGGAAAAACAAGTTATTCTTTACAATCCTATTTTTTACAATTTTCGTGGGTTATAGCCTACGAATTTTATGATTTTTTCGTAACTCGGTGAAAAAAATACAATGTCGTTAAATTGTCGCCTAAATGGCTTTAAAGACATACTAGAGGTGTTGGGAACAAGATTCATAAAAAAAATACGGATGGAAAAACAAGTTATTCTTTACGATCGTATTTTTTACAATTTTCGTGGGTTACAGACTACGAATTTTGTGATTTTTTCGAAACTCGGTGAAAAAAATAAAATGTCATTCAATTCTCGGGAAAATGGATCTAAAGGCATACTAGAGGTGTTGGGAATAAGATTCATGAAAAAATATGGATGGAAAAACAAGTTATTCTTCACATTCGTATTTTTTACAATTTTCGTGGGTTATAGCCTACGAATTTTGTGATTTTTTCGAAACTCGGTGAAAAAAACAATATGTCATTCAATTCTCATCTAAATGGATCTAAAGACATACTAGAGGAGTTTCGAACAAAATTCGTCAAAAAATACGGATGGAAAAACAAGTTATTCTTCACGATCGTATTTTTTACAGTTTTCGTGGGTTATAGACTACGAATTTTGTGATTTTTTCGAAACTCGGTGAAAAAATAAAATGTCATTCAATTCTCACCTAAATGGATCAAAATACATACTGGAGGTGTTGGGAACAAAATTCATCAAAAAATACGGATGGAAAAACAAGTTATTCTTCACGATCGTATTTTTTACAGTTTTCGTGGGTTATATACTCTGAATTTTGTGATTTTTTCGAAACTTGGTGAAAAAAATAAAATGTCATTCAATTCTCACCTAAATGGATCTAAAGACTTACTAGAGGTGTTGGGAACAAAATTCATCAAAAAATACGGATGGAAAATCAAGTTATTCTTCATGATCGTATTTTTTACAGTTTTCGTAGGTTATAGACTACGAATTTTGTGATTTTTTGGAAACTCGGTGAAAAAAATAAAATGTCATTCAATTCTCGGGAAAATGGATCTAAAGGCATACTAGAGTTGTTGGGTATAAGATTCATGAAAAAATATGGATGGAAAAACAAGTTATTCCTTACAATCGTATTTTTTACAATTTTCGTGGGTTATAGCCTAGGAATTTTGTGATGTTTTCGAAACTCAGTGAAAAAAATAAAATGTCATTCAATTCTCGGGAAAATGGATCTAAAGTCATTCTAGAGTTGTTGGGAATAAGATTCATGAAAAAATATGGATGGAAAAACAATTTATTCTTTACAATCGTATTTTTTACAATTTTCGTGGGTTATAGCCTACGAATTTTGTGATTTTTTCGAAACTCAGTGAAAAAAATAAAATGTCATTAAATTGTTGCCTAAATGGATCTAACGACTTACTAGAGGTGTTGGGAACAAAATTTATCAAAAAATACGGATGGAAAAACAAGTTATTCTTCACGATCGTATTTTTTACAGTTTTCGTGGGTTATATACTATGAATTTTGTGATTTTTTCGAAACATGGTGAAAAAAATAAAATGTCATTCAATTCTCACCTAAATGGATCTAAAGCCTTACTAGAGGTGTTGGGAACAAAATTCATCAAAAAATACGGATGGAAAATCAAGTTATTCTTCACATTCGTATTTTTTACAGTTTTCGTGGGTTATAGACTACGAATTTTGTGATTTTTTCGAAACTCGGTGAAAAAATAAAATGTCATTCAATTCTCACCTAAATGGATCAAAATACATACTGGAGGTGTTGGGAACAAAATTCATCAAAAAATACGGATGGAAAAACAAGTTATTCTTCACGATCGTATTTTTTACAGTTTTCGTGGGTTATATACTCTGAATTTTGTGATTTTTTCGAAACTTGGTGAAAAAAATAAAATGTCATTCAATTCTCACCTAAATGGATCTAAAGACTTACTAGAGGTGTTGGGAACAAAATTCATCAAAAAATACGGATGGAAAATCAAGTTATTCTTCATGATCGTATTTTTTACAGTTTTCGTAGGTTATAGACTACGAATTTTGTGATTTTTTGGAAACTCGGTGAAAAAAATAAAATGTCATTCAATTCTCGGGAAAATGGATCTAAAGGCATACTAGAGTTGTTGGGTATAAGATTCATGAAAAAATATGGATGGAAAAACAAGTTATTCCTTACAATCGTATTTTTTACAATTTTCGTGGGTTATAGCCTAGGAATTTTGTGATGTTTTCGAAACTCAGTGAAAAAAATAAAATGTCATTCAATTCTCGGGAAAATGGATCTAAAGTCATTCTAGAGTTGTTGGGAATAAGATTCATGAAAAAATATGGATGGAAAAACAATTTATTCTTTACAATCGTATTTTTTACAATTTTCGTGGGTTATAGCCTACGAATTTTGTGATTTTTTCGAAACTCGGTGAAAAAAATAAAATGTCATTAAATTGTTGCCTAAATGGATCTAACGACTTACTAGAGGTGTTGGGAACAAAATTTATCAAAAAATACGGATGGAAAAACAAGTTATTCTTCACGATCGTATTTTTCACAGTTTTCGTGGGTTATAAACTACGAATTTTGTGATTTTTTCGAAACTCGGTGAAAAAAATAAAATGTCATTCAATTATCGGGAAAATGGATCTAAAGGCATACTAGAGGTGTTGGGAATAAGATTCATGAAAAAATATAAATGGAAAAACAAGTTATTCTTTACAATCGTATTTTTTACAATTTTCGTGGGTTATAGCCTACGAATTTTGTGATTTTTTCGAAACTCGGTGAAAAAAATAAAATGTCATTAAATTGTTGCCTAAATGGCTCTAAAGACATACTAGAGGTGTTGGGAACAAGATTCATCAAAAAATAAGGATGGAAAAACAAGTTATTCTTTACGATCGTATTTTTTACAATTTTTGTGGGTTATAGACAACGAATTTTTGTGATTTTTTCGAAACTCGGTGAAAAAATTAAAATGTCATTGAATTCTCGGGAAAATGGATCTAAAGGCATACTAGAGGTGTTGGGAATAAGATTCATTAAAAAATATGGATGGAAAAACTAGTAATTCTTTACAATCGTATTTTTTACAATTTTTGTGGGTTATAGCCTACGAATTTTGTGATTTTTTCGAAACTCGGTGAAAAAAATAAAATGTCATTCAATTCTCACCTAAATGGATCTAAAGACATACTAGAGGTGTTGGGAACAAAATTCATCAAAAAATACGGATGGAAAAACAAGTTATTCTTCATGATCGTATTTTTTACAGTTTTCGTGGGTTATAGACTATGAATTTTGTGATTTTTTCGAAACTCGGTGAAAAAAATAAAATGTCATTCAATTCTCACCTAAATGGATCTAAAGACATAGTAGAGGTGTTGGGAACAAAATACAACAAAAAATATGGATGGAAAAACATGTTATTCTTCACGATCGTATTTTTTACAGTTTTCGTGGGTTATAGACTACGAATTTTGTGATTTTTTCGAAACTCGGTTAAAAAAATAAAATGTCATTCAATTCTCGGGAAAATGGATCTAAAGGCATACTAGAGTTGTTAGGAATAAGATTCATGAAAAAATATGGATGGAAAAACAAGTTATTCTTTACAATCCTATTTTTTACAATTTTCGTGGGTTATAGCCTACGAATTTTATGATTTTTTCGTAACTCGGTGAAAAAAATACAATGTCGTTAAATTGTCGCCTAAATGGCTTTAAAGACATACTAGAGGTGTTGGGAACAAGATTCATAAAAAAAATACGGATGGAAAAACAAGTTATTCTTTACGATCGTATTTTTTACAATTTTCGTGGGTTACAGTATACGAATTTTGTGATTTTTTCGAAACTCGGTGAAAAAAATAAAATGTCATTCAATTCTCGGGAAAATGGATCTAAAGGCATACTAGAGGTGTTGGGAATAAGATTCATGAAAAAATATGGATGGAAAAACAAGTTATTCTTCACATTCGTATTTTTTACAATTTTCGTGGGTTATAGCCTACGAATTTTGTGATTTTTTCGAAACTCGGTGAAAAAAACAAAATGTCATTCAATTCTCATCTAAATGGATCTAAAGACATACTAGAGGAGTTTCGAACAAAATTCGTCAAAAAATACGGATGGAAAAACAAGTTATTCTTCACGATCGTATTTTTTACAGTTTTCGTGGGTTATAGACTACGAATTTTGTGATTTTTTCGAAACTCGGTGAAAAAATAAAATGTCATTCAATTCTCACCTAAATGGATCAAAATACATACTGGAGGTGTTGGGAACAAAATTCATCAAAAAATACGGATGGAAAAACAAGTTATTCTTCACGATCGTATTTTTTACAGTTTTCGTGGGTTATATACTCTGAATTTTGTGATTTTTTCGAAACTTGGTGAAAAAAATAAAATGTCATTCAATTCTCACCTAAATGGATCTAAAGACTTACTAGAGGTGTTGGGAACAAAATTCATCAAAAAATACGGATGGAAAATCAAGTTATTCTTCATGATCGTATTTTTTACAGTTTTCGTAGGTTATAGACTACGAATTTTGTGATTTTTTGGAAACTCGGTGAAAAAAATAAAATGTCATTCAATTCTCGGGAAAATGGATCTAAAGGCATACTAGAGTTGTTGGGTATAAGATTCATGAAAAAATATGGATGGAAAAACAAGTTATTCCTTACAATCGTATTTTTTACAATTTTCGTGGGTTATAGCCTAGGAATTTTGTGATGTTTTCGAAACTCAGTGAAAAAAATAAAATGTCATTCAATTCTCGGGAAAATGGATCTAAAGTCATTCTAGAGTTGTTGGGAATAAGATTCATGAAAAAATATGGATGGAAAAACAATTTATTCTTTACAATCGTATTTTTTACAATTTTCGTGGGTTATAGCCTACGAATTTTGTGATTTTTTCGAAACTCGGTGAAAAAAATAAAATGTCATTAAATTGTTGCCTAAATGGATCTAACGACTTACTAGAGGTGTTGGGAACAAAATTTATCAAAAAATACGGATGGAAAAACAAGTTATTCTTCACGATCGTATTTTTCACAGTTTTCGTGGGTTATAAACTACGAATTTTGTGATTTTTTCGAAACTCGGTGAAAAAAATAAAATGTCATTCAATTATCGGGAAAATGGATCTAAAGGCATACTAGAGGTGTTGGGAATAAGATTCATGAAAAAATATAAATGGAAAAACAAGTTATTCTTTACAATCGTATTTTTTACAATTTTCGTGGGTTATAGCCTACGAATTTTGTGATTTTTTCGAAACTCGGTGAAAAAAATAAAATGTCATTAAATTGTTGCCTAAATGGCTCTAAAGACATACTAGAGGTGTTGGGAACAAGATTCATCAAAAAATAAGGATGGAAAAACAAGTTATTCTTTACGATCGTATTTTTTACAATTTTTGTGGGTTATAGACAACGAATTTTTGTGATTTTTTCGAAACTCGGTGAAAAAATTAAAATGTCATTGAATTCTCGGGAAAATGGATCTAAAGGCATACTAGAGGTGTTGGGAATAAGATTCATTAAAAAATATGGATGGAAAAACTAGTAATTCTTTACAATCGTATTTTTTACAATTTTTGTGGGTTATAGCCTACGAATTTTGTGATTTTTTCGAAACTCGGTGAAAAAAATAAAATGTCATTCAATTCTCACCTAAATGGATCTAAAGACATACTAGAGGTGTTGGGAACAAAATTCATCAAAAAATACGGATGGAAAAACAAGTTATTCTTCATGATCGTATTTTTTACAGTTTTCGTGGGTTATAGACTATGAATTTTGTGATTTTTTCGAAACTCGGTGAAAAAAATAAAATGTCATTCAATTCTCACCTAAATGGATCTAAAGACATAGTAGAGGTGTTGGGAACAAAATACAACAAAAAATATGGATGGAAAAACATGTTATTCTTCACGATCGTATTTTTTACAGTTTTCGTGGGTTATAGACTACGAATTTTGTGATTTTTTCGAAACTCGGTTAAAAAAATAAAATGTCATTCAATTCTCGGGAAAATGGATCTAAAGGCATACTAGAGTTGTTAGGAATAAGATTCATGAAAAAATATGGATGGAAAAACAAGTTATTCTTTACAATCCTATTTTTTACAATTTTCGTGGGTTATAGCCTACGAATTTTATGATTTTTTCGTAACTCGGTGAAAAAAATACAATGTCGTTAAATTGTCGCCTAAATGGCTTTAAAGACATACTAGAGGTGTTGGGAACAAGATTCATAAAAAAAATACGGATGGAAAAACAAGTTATTCTTTACGATCGTATTTTTTACAATTTTCGTGGGTTACAGTATACGAATTTTGTGATTTTTTCGAAACTCGGTGAAAAAAATAAAATGTCATTCAATTCTCGGGAAAATGGATCTAAAGGCATACTAGAGGTGTTGGGAATAAGATTCATGAAAAAATATGGATGGAAAAACAAGTTATTCTTCACATTCGTATTTTTTACAATTTTCGTGGGTTATAGCCTACGAATTTTGTGATTTTTTCGAAACTCGGTGAAAAAAACAAAATGTCATTCAATTCTCATCTAAATGGATCTAAAGACATACTAGAGGAGTTTCGAACAAAATTCGTCAAAAAATACGGATGGAAAAACAAGTTATTCTTCACGATCGTATTTTTTACAGTTTTCGTGGGTTATAGACTACGAATTTTGTGATTTTTTCGAAACTCGGTGAAAAAATAAAATGTCATTCAATTCTCACCTAAATGGATCAAAATACATACTGGAGGTGTTGGGAACAAAATTCATCAAAAAATACGGATGGAAAAACAAGTTATTCTTCACGATCGTATTTTTTACAGTTTTCGTGGGTTATATACTCTGAATTTTGTGATTTTTTCGAAACTTGGTGAAAAAAATAAAATGTCATTCAATTCTCACCTAAATGGATCTAAAGACTTACTAGAGGTGTTGGGAACAAAATTCATCAAAAAATACGGATGGAAAATCAAGTTATTCTTCATGATCGTATTTTTTACAGTTTTCGTAGGTTATAGACTACGAATTTTGTGATTTTTTGGAAACTCGGTGAAAAAAATAAAATGTCATTCAATTCTCGGGAAAATGGATCTAAAGGCATACTAGAGTTGTTGGGTATAAGATTCATGAAAAAATATGGATGGAAAAACAAGTTATTCCTTACAATCGTATTTTTTACAATTTTCGTGGGTTATAGCCTAGGAATTTTGTGATGTTTTCGAAACTCAGTGAAAAAAATAAAATGTCATTCAATTCTCGGGAAAATGGATCTAAAGGCATACTAGAGGTGTTGGGAATAAGATTCATGAAAAAATATGGATGGAAAAACAAGTTATTCTTCACATTCGTATTTTTTACAATTTTCGTGGGTTATAGCCTACGAATTTTGTGATTTTTTCGAAACTCGGTGAAAAAAACAAAATGTCATTCAATTCTCATCTAAATGGATCTAAAGACATACTAGAGGAGTTTCGAACAAAATTCGTCAAAAAATACGGATGGAAAAACAAGTTATTCTTCACGATCGTATTTTTTACAGTTTTCGTGGGTTATAGACTACGAATTTTGTGATTTTTTCGAAACTCGGTGAAAAAATAAAATGTCATTCAATTCTCACCTAAATGGATCAAAATACATACTGGAGGTGTTGGGAACAAAATTCATCAAAAAATACGGATGGAAAAACAAGTTATTCTTCACGATCGTATTTTTTACAGTTTTCGTGGGTTATATACTCTGAATTTTGTGATTTTTTCGAAACTTGGTGAAAAAAATAAAATGTCATTCAATTCTCACCTAAATGGATCTAAAGACTTACTAGAGGTGTTGGGAACAAAATTCATCAAAAAATACGGATGGAAAATCAAGTTATTCTTCATGATCGTATTTTTTACAGTTTTCGTAGGTTATAGACTACGAATTTTGTGATTTTTTGGAAACTCGGTGAAAAAAATAAAATGTCATTCAATTCTCGGGAAAATGGATCTAAAGGCATACTAGAGTTGTTGGGTATAAGATTCATGAAAAAATATGGATGGAAAAACAAGTTATTCCTTACAATCGTATTTTTTACAATTTTCGTGGGTTATAGCCTAGGAATTTTGTGATGTTTTCGAAACTCAGTGAAAAAAATAAAATGTCATTCAATTCTCGGGAAAATGGATCTAAAGTCATTCTAGAGTTGTTGGGAATAAGATTCATGAAAAAATATGGATGGAAAAACAATTTATTCTTTACAATCGTATTTTTTACAATTTTCGTGGGTTATAGCCTACGAATTTTGTGATTTTTTCGAAACTCAGTGAAAAAAATAAAATGTCATTAAATTGTTGCCTAAATGGATCTAACGACTTACTAGAGGTGTTGGGAACAAAATTTATCAAAAAATACGGATGGAAAAACAAGTTATTCTTCACGATCGTATTTTTCACAGTTTTCGTGGGTTATAAACTACGAATTTTGTGATTTTTTCGAAACTCGGTGAAAAAAATAAAATGTCATTCAATTATCGGGAAAATGGATCTAAAGGCATACTAGAGGTGTTGGGAATAAGATTCATGAAAAAATATAAATGGAAAAACAAGTTATTCTTTACAATCGTATTTTTTACAATTTTCGTGGGTTATAGCCTACGAATTTTGTGATTTTTTCGAAACTCGGTGAAAAAAATAAAATGTCATTAAATTGTTGCCTAAATGGCTCTAAAGACATACTAGAGGTGTTGGGAACAAGATTCATCAAAAAATAAGGATGGAAAAACAAGTTATTCTTTACGATCGTATTTTTTACAATTTTTGTGGGTTATAGACAACGAATTTTTGTGATTTTTTCGAAACTCGGTGAAAAAATTAAAATGTCATTGAATTCTCGGGAAAATGGATCTAAAGGCATACTAGAGGTGTTGGGAATAAGATTCATTAAAAAATATGGATGGAAAAACTAGTAATTCTTTACAATCGTATTTTTTACAATTTTTGTGGGTTATAGACTACGAATTTTGTGATTTTTTCGAAACTCGGTGAAAAAATAAAATGTCATTCAATTCTCACCTAAATGGATCAAAATACATACTGGAGGTGTTGGGAACAAAATTCATCAAAAAATACGGATGGAAAAACAAGTTATTCTTCACGATCGTATTTTTTACAGTTTTCGTGGGTTATATACTCTGAATTTTGTGATTTTTTCGAAACTTGGTGAAAAAAATAAAATGTCATTCAATTCTCACCTAAATGGATCTAAAGACTTACTAGAGGTGTTGGGAACAAAATTCATCAAAAAATACGGATGGAAAATCAAGTTATTCTTCATGATCGTATTTTTTACAGTTTTCGTAGGTTATAGACTACGAATTTTGTGATTTTTTGGAAACTCGGTGAAAAAAATAAAATGTCATTCAATTCTCGGGAAAATGGATCTAAAGGCATACTAGAGTTGTTGGGTATAAGATTCATGAAAAAATATGGATGGAAAAACAAGTTATTCCTTACAATCGTATTTTTTACAATTTTCGTGGGTTATAGCCTAGGAATTTTGTGATGTTTTCGAAACTCAGTGAAAAAAATAAAATGTCATTCAATTCTCGGGAAAATGGATCTAAAGGCATACTAGAGGTGTTGGGAATAAGATTCATGAAAAAATATGGATGGAAAAACAAGTTATTCTTCACATTCGTATTTTTTACAATTTTCGTGGGTTATAGCCTACGAATTTTGTGATTTTTTCGAAACTCGGTGAAAAAAACAAAATGTCATTCAATTCTCATCTAAATGGATCTAAAGACATACTAGAGGAGTTTCGAACAAAATTCGTCAAAAAATACGGATGGAAAAACAAGTTATTCTTCACGATCGTATTTTTTACAGTTTTCGTGGGTTATAGACTACGAATTTTGTGATTTTTTCGAAACTCGGTGAAAAAATAAAATGTCATTCAATTCTCACCTAAATGGATCAAAATACATACTGGAGGTGTTGGGAACAAAATTCATCAAAAAATACGGATGGAAAAACAAGTTATTCTTCACGATCGTATTTTTTACAGTTTTCGTGGGTTATATACTCTGAATTTTGTGATTTTTTCGAAACTTGGTGAAAAAAATAAAATGTCATTCAATTCTCACCTAAATGGATCTAAAGACTTACTAGAGGTGTTGGGAACAAAATTCATCAAAAAATACGGATGGAAAATCAAGTTATTCTTCATGATCGTATTTTTTACAGTTTTCGTAGGTTATAGACTACGAATTTTGTGATTTTTTGGAAACTCGGTGAAAAAAATAAAATGTCATTCAATTCTCGGGAAAATGGATCTAAAGGCATACTAGAGTTGTTGGGTATAAGATTCATGAAAAAATATGGATGGAAAAACAAGTTATTCCTTACAATCGTATTTTTTACAATTTTCGTGGGTTATAGCCTAGGAATTTTGTGATGTTTTCGAAACTCAGTGAAAAAAATAAAATGTCATTCAATTCTCGGGAAAATGGATCTAAAGTCATTCTAGAGTTGTTGGGAATAAGATTCATGAAAAAATATGGATGGAAAAACAATTTATTCTTTACAATCGTATTTTTTACAATTTTCGTGGGTTATAGCCTACGAATTTTGTGATTTTTTCGAAACTCAGTGAAAAAAATAAAATGTCATTAAATTGTTGCCTAAATGGATCTAACGACTTACTAGAGGTGTTGGGAACAAAATTTATCAAAAAATACGGATGGAAAAACAAGTTATTCTTCACGATCGTATTTTTCACAGTTTTCGTGGGTTATAAACTACGAATTTTGTGATTTTTTCGAAACTCGGTGAAAAAAATAAAATGTCATTCAATTATCGGGAAAATGGATCTAAAGGCATACTAGAGGTGTTGGGAATAAGATTCATGAAAAAATATAAATGGAAAAACAAGTTATTCTTTACAATCGTATTTTTTACAATTTTCGTGGGTTATAGCCTACGAATTTTGTGATTTTTTCGAAACTCGGTGAAAAAAATAAAATGTCATTAAATTGTTGCCTAAATGGCTCTAAAGACATACTAGAGGTGTTGGGAACAAGATTCATCAAAAAATAAGGATGGAAAAACAAGTTATTCTTTACGATCGTATTTTTTACAATTTTTGTGGGTTATAGACAACGAATTTTTGTGATTTTTTCGAAACTCGGTGAAAAAATTAAAATGTCATTGAATTCTCGGGAAAATGGATCTAAAGGCATACTAGAGGTGTTGGGAATAAGATTCATTAAAAAATATGGATGGAAAAACTAGTAATTCTTTACAATCGTATTTTTTACAATTTTTGTGGGTTATAGCCTACGAATTTTGTGATTTTTTCGAAACTCGGTGAAAAAAATAAAATGTCATTCAATTCTCACCTAAATGGATCTAAAGACATACTAGAGGTGTTGGGAACAAAATTCATCAAAAAATACGGATGGAAAAACAAGTTATTCTTCATGATCGTATTTTTTACAGTTTTCGTGGGTTATAGACTATGAATTTTGTGATTTTTTCGAAACTCGGTGAAAAAAATAAAATGTCATTCAATTCTCACCTAAATGGATCTAAAGACATAGTAGAGGTGTTGGGAACAAAATACAACAAAAAATATGGATGGAAAAACATGTTATTCTTCACGATCGTATTTTTTACAGTTTTCGTGGGTTATAGACTACGAATTTTGTGATTTTTTCGAAACTCGGTGAAAAAATTAAAATGTCATTGAATTCTCGGGAAAATGGATCTAAAGGCATACTAGAGGTGTTGGGAATAAGATTCATTAAAAAATATGGATGGAAAAACTAGTAATTCTTTACAATCGTATTTTTTACAATTTTTGTGGGTTATAGCCTACGAATTTTGTGATTTTTTCGAAACTCGGTGAAAAAAATAAAATGTCATTCAATTCTCACCTAAATGGATCTAAAGACATACTAGAGGTGTTGGGAACAAAATTCATCAAAAAATACGGATGGAAAAACAAGTTATTCTTCATGATCGTATTTTTTACAGTTTTCGTGGGTTATAGACTATGAATTTTGTGATTTTTTCGAAACTCGGTGAAAAAAATAAAATGTCATTCAATTCTCACCTAAATGGATCTAAAGACATAGTAGAGGTGTTGGGAACAAAATACAACAAAAAATATGGATGGAAAAACATGTTATTCTTCACGATCGTATTTTTTACAGTTTTCGTGGGTTATAGACTACGAATTTTGTGATTTTTTCGAAACTCGGTTAAAAAAATAAAATGTCATTCAATTCTCGGGAAAATGGATCTAAAGGCATACTAGAGTTGTTAGGAATAAGATTCATGAAAAAATATGGATGGAAAAACAAGTTATTCTTTACAATCCTATTTTTTACAATTTTCGTGGGTTATAGCCTACGAATTTTATGATTTTTTCGTAACTCGGTGAAAAAAATACAATGTCGTTAAATTGTCGCCTAAATGGCTTTAAAGACATACTAGAGGTGTTGGGAACAAGATTCATAAAAAAAATACGGATGGAAAAACAAGTTATTCTTTACGATCGTATTTTTTACAATTTTCGTGGGTTACAGTATACGAATTTTGTGATTTTTTCGAAACTCGGTGAAAAAAATAAAATGTCATTCAATTCTCGGGAAAATGGATCTAAAGGCATACTAGAGGTGTTGGGAATAAGATTCATGAAAAAATATGGATGGAAAAACAAGTTATTCTTCACATTCGTATTTTTTACAATTTTCGTGGGTTATAGCCTACGAATTTTGTGATTTTTTCGAAACTCGGTGAAAAAAACAAAATGTCATTCAATTCTCATCTAAATGGATCTAAAGACATACTAGAGGAGTTTCGAACAAAATTCGTCAAAAAATACGGATGGAAAAACAAGTTATTCTTCACGATCGTATTTTTTACAGTTTTCGTGGGTTATAGACTACGAATTTTGTGATTTTTTCGAAACTCGGTGAAAAAATAAAATGTCATTCAATTCTCACCTAAATGGATCAAAATACATACTGGAGGTGTTGGGAACAAAATTCATCAAAAAATACGGATGGAAAAACAAGTTATTCTTCACGATCGTATTTTTTACAGTTTTCGTGGGTTATATACTCTGAATTTTGTGATTTTTTCGAAACTTGGTGAAAAAAATAAAATGTCATTCAATTCTCACCTAAATGGATCTAAAGACTTACTAGAGGTGTTGGGAACAAAATTCATCAAAAAATACGGATGGAAAATCAAGTTATTCTTCATGATCGTATTTTTTACAGTTTTCGTAGGTTATAGACTACGAATTTTGTGATTTTTTGGAAACTCGGTGAAAAAAATAAAATGTCATTCAATTCTCGGGAAAATGGATCTAAAGGCATACTAGAGTTGTTGGGTATAAGATTCATGAAAAAATATGGATGGAAAAACAAGTTATTCCTTACAATCGTATTTTTTACAATTTTCGTGGGTTATAGCCTAGGAATTTTGTGATGTTTTCGAAACTCAGTGAAAAAAATAAAATGTCATTCAATTCTCGGGAAAATGGATCTAAAGGCATACTAGAGGTGTTGGGAATAAGATTCATGAAAAAATATGGATGGAAAAACAAGTTATTCTTCACATTCGTATTTTTTACAATTTTTGTGGGTTATAGCCTACGAATTTTGTGATTTTTTCGAAACTCGGTGAAAAAAACAAAATGTCATTCAATTCTCATCTAAATGGATCTAAAGACATACTAGAGGAGTTTCGAACAAAATTCGTCAAAAAATACGGATGGAAAAACAAGTTATTCTTCACGATCGTATTTTTTACAGTTTTCGTGGGTTATAGACTACGAATTTTGTGATTTTTTCGAAACTCGGTGAAAAAATAAAATGTCATTCAATTCTCACCTAAATGGATCAAAATACATACTGGAGGTGTTGGGAACAAAATTCATCAAAAAATACGGATGGAAAAACAAGTTATTCTTCACGATCGTATTTTTTACAGTTTTCGTGGGTTATATACTCTGAATTTTGTGATTTTTTCGAAACTTGGTGAAAAAAATAAAATGTCATTCAATTCTCACCTAAATGGATCTAAAGACTTACTAGAGGTGTTGGGAACAAAATTCATCAAAAAATACGGATGGAAAATCAAGTTATTCTTCATGATCGTATTTTTTACAGTTTTCGTAGGTTATAGACTACGAATTTTGTGATTTTTTGGAAACTCGGTGAAAAAAATAAAATGTCATTCAATTCTCGGGAAAATGGATCTAAAGGCATACTAGAGTTGTTGGGTATAAGATTCATGAAAAAATATGGATGGAAAAACAAGTTATTCCTTACAATCGTATTTTTTACAATTTTCGTGGGTTATAGCCTAGGAATTTTGTGATGTTTTCGAAACTCAGTGAAAAAAATAAAATGTCATTCAATTCTCGGGAAAATGGATCTAAAGTCATTCTAGAGTTGTTGGGAATAAGATTCATGAAAAAATATGGATGGAAAAACAATTTATTCTTTACAATCGTATTTTTTACAATTTTCGTGGGTTATAGCCTACGAATTTTGTGATTTTTTCGAAACTCAGTGAAAAAAATAAAATGTCATTAAATTGTTGCCTAAATGGATCTAACGACTTACTAGAGGTGTTGGGAACAAAATTTATCAAAAAATACGGATGGAAAAACAAGTTATTCTTCACGATCGTATTTTTCACAGTTTTCGTGGGTTATAAACTACGAATTTTGTGATTTTTTCGAAACTCGGTGAAAAAAATAAAATGTCATTCAATTATCGGGAAAATGGATCTAAAGGCATACTAGAGGTGTTGGGAATAAGATTCATGAAAAAATATAAATGGAAAAACAAGTTATTCTTTACAATCGTATTTTTTACAATTTTCGTGGGTTATAGCCTACGAATTTTGTGATTTTTTCGAAACTCGGTGAAAAAAATAAAATGTCATTAAATTGTTGCCTAAATGGCTCTAAAGACATACTAGAGGTGTTGGGAACAAGATTCATCAAAAAATAAGGATGGAAAAACAAGTTATTCTTTACGATCGTATTTTTTACAATTTTTGTGGGTTATAGACAACGAATTTTTGTGATTTTTTCGAAACTCGGTGAAAAAATTAAAATGTCATTGAATTCTCGGGAAAATGGATCTAAAGGCATACTAGAGGTGTTGGGAATAAGATTCATTAAAAAATATGGATGGAAAAACTAGTAATTCTTTACAATCGTATTTTTTACAATTTTTGTGGGTTATAGCCTACGAATTTTGTGATTTTTTCGAAACTCGGTGAAAAAAATAAAATGTCATTCAATTCTCACCTAAATGGATCTAAAGACATACTAGAGGTGTTGGGAACAAAATTCATCAAAAAATACGGATGGAAAAACAAGTTATTCTTCATGATCGTATTTTTTACAGTTTTCGTGGGTTATAGACTATGAATTTTGTGATTTTTTCGAAACTCGGTGAAAAAAATAAAATGTCATTCAATTCTCACCTAAATGGATCTAAAGACATAGTAGAGGTGTTGGGAACAAAATACAACAAAAAATATGGATGGAAAAACATGTTATTCTTCACGATCGTATTTTTTACAGTTTTCGTGGGTTATAGACTACGAATTTTGTGATTTTTTCGAAACTCGGTTAAAAAAATAAAATGTCATTCAATTCTCGGGAAAATGGATCTAAAGGCATACTAGAGTTGTTAGGAATAAGATTCATGAAAAAATATGGATGGAAAAACAAGTTATTCTTTACAATCCTATTTTTTACAATTTTCGTGGGTTATAGCCTACGAATTTTATGATTTTTTCGTAACTCGGTGAAAAAAATACAATGTCGTTAAATTGTCGCCTAAATGGCTTTAAAGACATACTAGAGGTGTTGGGAACAAGATTCATAAAAAAAATACGGATGGAAAAACAAGTTATTCTTTACGATCGTATTTTTTACAATTTTCGTGGGTTACAGTATACGAATTTTGTGATTTTTTCGAAACTCGGTGAAAAAAATAAAATGTCATTCAATTCTCGGGAAAATGGATCTAAAGGCATACTAGAGGTGTTGGGAATAAGATTCATGAAAAAATATGGATGGAAAAACAAGTTATTCTTCACATTCGTATTTTTTACAATTTTCGTGGGTTATAGCCTACGAATTTTGTGATTTTTTCGAAACTCGGTGAAAAAAACAAAATGTCATTCAATTCTCATCTAAATGGATCTAAAGACATACTAGAGGAGTTTCGAACAAAATTCGTCAAAAAATACGGATGGAAAAACAAGTTATTCTTCACGATCGTATTTTTTACAGTTTTCGTGGGTTATAGACTACGAATTTTGTGATTTTTTCGAAACTCGGTGAAAAAATAAAATGTCATTCAATTCTCACCTAAATGGATCAAAATACATACTGGAGGTGTTGGGAACAAAATTCATCAAAAAATACGGATGGAAAAACAAGTTATTCTTCACGATCGTATTTTTTACAGTTTTCGTGGGTTATATACTCTGAATTTTGTGATTTTTTCGAAACTTGGTGAAAAAAATAAAATGTCATTCAATTCTCACCTAAATGGATCTAAAGACTTACTAGAGGTGTTGGGAACAAAATTCATCAAAAAATACGGATGGAAAATCAAGTTATTCTTCATGATCGTATTTTTTACAGTTTTCGTAGGTTATAGACTACGAATTTTGTGATTTTTTGGAAACTCGGTGAAAAAAATAAAATGTCATTCAATTCTCGGGAAAATGGATCTAAAGGCATACTAGAGTTGTTGGGTATAAGATTCATGAAAAAATATGGATGGAAAAACAAGTTATTCCTTACAATCGTATTTTTTACAATTTTCGTGGGTTATAGCCTAGGAATTTTGTGATGTTTTCGAAACTCAGTGAAAAAAATAAAATGTCATTCAATTCTCGGGAAAATGGATCTAAAGGCATACTAGAGGTGTTGGGAATAAGATTCATGAAAAAATATGGATGGAAAAACAAGTTATTCTTCACATTCGTATTTTTTACAATTTTTGTGGGTTATAGCCTACGAATTTTGTGATTTTTTCGAAACTCGGTGAAAAAAACAAAATGTCATTCAATTCTCATCTAAATGGATCTAAAGACATACTAGAGGAGTTTCGAACAAAATTCGTCAAAAAATACGGATGGAAAAACAAGTTATTCTTCACGATCGTATTTTTTACAGTTTTCGTGGGTTATAGACTACGAATTTTGTGATTTTTTCGAAACTCGGTGAAAAAATAAAATGTCATTCAATTCTCACCTAAATGGATCAAAATACATACTGGAGGTGTTGGGAACAAAATTCATCAAAAAATACGGATGGAAAAACAAGTTATTCTTCACGATCGTATTTTTTACAGTTTTCGTGGGTTATATACTCTGAATTTTGTGATTTTTTCGAAACTTGGTGAAAAAAATAAAATGTCATTCAATTCTCACCTAAATGGATCTAAAGACTTACTAGAGGTGTTGGGAACAAAATTCATCAAAAAATACGGATGGAAAATCAAGTTATTCTTCATGATCGTATTTTTTACAGTTTTCGTAGGTTATAGACTACGAATTTTGTGATTTTTTGGAAACTCGGTGAAAAAAATAAAATGTCATTCAATTCTCGGGAAAATGGATCTAAAGGCATACTAGAGTTGTTGGGTATAAGATTCATGAAAAAATATGGATGGAAAAACAAGTTATTCCTTACAATCGTATTTTTTACAATTTTCGTGGGTTATAGCCTAGGAATTTTGTGATGTTTTCGAAACTCAGTGAAAAAAATAAAATGTCATTCAATTCTCGGGAAAATGGATCTAAAGTCATTCTAGAGTTGTTGGGAATAAGATTCATGAAAAAATATGGATGGAAAAACAATTTATTCTTTACAATCGTATTTTTTACAATTTTCGTGGGTTATAGCCTACGAATTTTGTGATTTTTTCGAAACTCAGTGAAAAAAATAAAATGTCATTAAATTGTTGCCTAAATGGATCTAACGACTTACTAGAGGTGTTGGGAACAAAATTTATCAAAAAATACGGATGGAAAAACAAGTTATTCTTCACGATCGTATTTTTCACAGTTTTCGTGGGTTATAAACTACGAATTTTGTGATTTTTTCGAAACTCGGTGAAAAAAATAAAATGTCATTCAATTATCGGGAAAATGGATCTAAAGGCATACTAGAGGTGTTGGGAATAAGATTCATGAAAAAATATAAATGGAAAAACAAGTTATTCTTTACAATCGTATTTTTTACAATTTTCGTGGGTTATAGCCTACGAATTTTGTGATTTTTTCGAAACTCGGTGAAAAAAATAAAATGTCATTAAATTGTTGCCTAAATGGCTCTAAAGACATACTAGAGGTGTTGGGAACAAGATTCATCAAAAAATAAGGATGGAAAAACAAGTTATTCTTTACGATCGTATTTTTTACAATTTTTGTGGGTTATAGACAACGAATTTTTGTGATTTTTTCGAAACTCGGTGAAAAAATTAAAATGTCATTGAATTCTCGGGAAAATGGATCTAAAGGCATACTAGAGGTGTTGGGAATAAGATTCATTAAAAAATATGGATGGAAAAACTAGTAATTCTTTACAATCGTATTTTTTACAATTTTTGTGGGTTATAGCCTACGAATTTTGTGATTTTTTCGAAACTCGGTGAAAAAAATAAAATGTCATTCAATTCTCACCTAAATGGATCTAAAGACATACTAGAGGTGTTGGGAACAAAATTCATCAAAAAATACGGATGGAAAAACAAGTTATTCTTCATGATCGTATTTTTTACAGTTTTCGTGGGTTATAGACTATGAATTTTGTGATTTTTTCGAAACTCGGTGAAAAAAATAAAATGTCATTCAATTCTCACCTAAATGGATCTAAAGACATAGTAGAGGTGTTGGGAACAAAATACAACAAAAAATATGGATGGAAAAACATGTTATTCTTCACGATCGTATTTTTTACAGTTTTCGTGGGTTATAGACTACGAATTTTGTGATTTTTTCGAAACTCGGTTAAAAAAATAAAATGTCATTCAATTCTCGGGAAAATGGATCTAAAGGCATACTAGAGTTGTTAGGAATAAGATTCATGAAAAAATATGGATGGAAAAACAAGTTATTCTTTACAATCCTATTTTTTACAATTTTCGTGGGTTATAGCCTACGAATTTTATGATTTTTTCGTAACTCGGTGAAAAAAATACAATGTCGTTAAATTGTCGCCTAAATGGCTTTAAAGACATACTAGAGGTGTTGGGAACAAGATTCATAAAAAAAATACGGATGGAAAAACAAGTTATTCTTTACGATCGTATTTTTTACAATTTTCGTGGGTTACAGACTACGAATTTTGTGATTTTTTCGAAACTCGGTGAAAAAAATAAAATGTCATTCAATTCTCGGGAAAATGGATCTAAAGGCATACTAGAGGTGTTGGGAATAAGATTCATGAAAAAATATGGATGGAAAAACAAGTTATTCTTCACATTCGTATTTTTTACAATTTTCGTGGGTTATAGCCTACGAATTTTGTGATTTTTTCGAAACTCGGTGAAAAAAACAAAATGTCATTCAATTCTCATCTAAATGGATCTAAAGACATACTAGAGGAGTTTCGAACAAAATTCGTCAAAAAATACGGATGGAAAAACAAGTTATTCTTCACGATCGTATTTTTTACAGTTTTCGTGGGTTATAGACTACGAATTTTGTGATTTTTTCGAAACTCGGTGAAAAAATAAAATGTCATTCAATTCTCACCTAAATGGATCAAAATACATACTGGAGGTGTTGGGAACAAAATTCATCAAAAAATACGGATGGAAAAACAAGTTATTCTTCACGATCGTATTTTTTACAGTTTTCGTGGGTTATATACTCTGAATTTTGTGATTTTTTCGAAACTTGGTGAAAAAAATAAAATGTCATTCAATTCTCACCTAAATGGATCTAAAGACTTACTAGAGGTGTTGGGAACAAAATTCATCAAAAAATACGGATGGAAAATCAAGTTATTCTTCATGATCGTATTTGTTACAGTTTTCGTAGGTTATAGACTACGAATTTTGTGATTTTTTGGAAACTCGGTGAAAAAAATAAAATGTCATTCAATTCTCGGGAAAATGGATCTAAAGGCATACTAGAGTTGTTGGGTATAAGATTCATGAAAAAATATGGATGGAAAAACAAGTTATTCCTTACAATCGTATTTTTTACAATTTTCGTGGGTTATAGCCTAGGAATTTTGTGATGTTTTCGAAACTCAGTGAAAAAAATAAAATGTCATTCAATTCTCGGGAAAATGGATCTAAAGTCATTCTAGAGTTGTTGGGAATAAGATTCATGAAAAAATATGGATGGAAAAACAATTTATTCTTTACAATCGTATTTTTTACAATTTTCGTGGGTTATAGCCTACGAATTTTGTGATTTTTTCGAAACTCAGTGAAAAAAATAAAATGTCATTAAATTGTTGCCTAAATGGATCTAACGACTTACTAGAGGTGTTGGGAACAAAATTTATCAAAAAATACGGATGGAAAAACAAGTTATTCTTCACGATCGTATTTTTCACAGTTTTCGTGGGTTATAGACTACGAATTTTGTGATTTTTTCGAAACTCGGTGAAAAAAATAAAATGTCATTCAATTATCGGGAAAATGGATCTAAAGGTATACTAGAGGTGTTGGGAATAAGATTCATGAAAAAATATAAATGGAAAAACAAGTTATTCTTTACAATCGTATTTTTTACAATTTTCGTGGGTTATAGCCTACGAATTTTGTGATTTTTTCGAAACTCTGTGAAAAAAATAAAATGTCATTAAATTGTTGCCTAAATGGCTCTAAAGACATACTAGAGGTGTTGGGAACAAGATTCATAAAAAAATAAGGATGGAAAAACAAGTTATTCTTTACGATCGTATTTTTTACAATTTTTGTGGGTTATAGACAACGAATTTTTGTGATTTTTTCGAAACTCGGTGAAAAAATTAAAATGTCATTGAATTCTCGGGAAAATGGATCTAAAGGCATACTAGAGGTGTTGGGAATAAGATTCATTAAAAAATATGGATGGAAAAACTAGTTATTCTTTACAATCGTATTTTTTACAATTTTTGTGGGTTATAGCCTACGAATTTTGTGATTTTTTCGAAACTCGGTGAAAAAAATAAAATGTCATTCAATTCTCACCTAAATGGATCTAAAGACATACTAGAGGTGTTGGGAACAAAATTCAACAAAAAATACGGATGGAAAAACAAGTTATTCTTCATGATCGTATTTTTTACAGTTTTCGTGGGTTATAGACTACGAATTTTGTGATTTTTTCGAAACTCGGTGAAAAAAATAAAATGTCATTCAATTCTCGGGAAAATGGATCTAAAGACATAGTAGAGGTGTTGGGAACAAAATACAACAAAAAATATGGATGGAAAAACATGTTATTCTTCACGATCGTATTTTTTACAGTTTTCGTGGGTTATAGACTACGAATTTTGTGATTTTTTCGAAACTCGGTTAAAAAAATAAAATGTCATTCAATTCTCGGGAAAATGGATCTAAAGGCATACTAGAGTTGTTAGGAATAAGATTCATGTAAAAATATGGATGGAAAAACAAGTTATTCTTTACAATCCTATTTTTTACAATTTTCGTGGGTTATAGCCTACGAATTTTATGATTTTTTCGTAACTCGGTGAAAAAAATACAATGTCGTTAAATTGTCGCCTAAATGGCTTTAAAGACATACTAGAGGTGTTGGGAACAAGATTCATAAAAAAAATACGGATGGAAAAACAAGTTATTCTTTACGATCGTATTTTTTACAATTTTCGTGGGTTACAGACTACGAATTTTGTGATTTTTTCGAAACTCGGTGAAAAAAATAAAATGTCATTCAATTCTCGGGAAAATGGATCTAAAGGCATACTAGAGGTGTTGGGAATAAGATTCATGAAAAAATATGGATGGAAAAACAAGTTATTCTTCACATTCGTATTTTTTACAATTTTCGTGGGTTATAGCCTACGAATTTTGTGATTTTTTCGAAACTCGGTGAAAAAAACAAAATGTCATTCAATTCTCATCTAAATGGATCTAAAGACATACTAGAGGAGTTTCGAACAAAATTCGTCAAAAAATACGGATGGAAAAACAAGTTATTCTTCACGATCGTATTTTTTACAGTTTTCGTGGGTTATAGACTACGAATTTTGTGATTTTTTCGAAACTCGGTGAAAAAATAAAATGTCATTCAATTCTCACCTAAATGGATCAAAATACATACTGGAGGTGTTGGGAACAAAATTCATCAAAAAATACGGATGGAAAAACAAGTTATTCTTCACGATCGTATTTTTTACAGTTTTCGTGGGTTATATACTCTGAATTTTGTGATTTTTTCGAAACTTGGTGAAAAAAATAAAATGTCATTCAATTCTCACCTAAATGGATCTAAAGACTTACTAGAGGTGTTGGGAACAAAATTCATCAAAAAATACGGATGGAAAATCAAGTTATTCTTCATGATCGTATTTTTTACAGTTTTCGTAGGTTATAGACTACGAATTTTGTGATTTTTTGGAAACTCGGTGAAAAAAATAAAATGTCATTCAATTCTCGGGAAAATGGATCTAAAGGCATACTAGAGTTGTTGGGTATAAGATTCATGAAAAAATATGGATGGAAAAACAAGTTATTCCTTACAATCGTATTTTTTACAATTTTCGTGGGTTATAGCCTAGGAATTTTGTGATGTTTTCGAAACTCAGTGAAAAAAATAAAATGTCATTCAATTCTCGGGAAAATGGATCTAAAGTCATTCTAGAGTTGTTGGGAATAAGATTCATGAAAAAATATGGATGGAAAAACAATTTATTCTTTACAATCGTATTTTTTACAATTTTCGTGGGTTATAGCCTACGAATTTTGTGATTTTTTCGAAACTCAGTGAAAAAAATAAAATGTCATTAAATTGTTGCCTAAATGGATCTAACGACTTACTAGAGGTGTTGGGAACAAAATTTATCAAAAAATACGGATGGAAAAACAAGTTATTCTTCACGATCGTATTTTTCACAGTTTTCGTGGGTTATAGACTACGAATTTTGTGATTTTTTCGAAACTCGGTGAAAAAAATAAAATGTCATTCAATTATCGGGAAAATGGATCTAAAGGTATACTAGAGGTGTTGGGAATAAGATTCATGAAAAAATATAAATGGAAAAACAAGTTATTCTTTACAATCGTATTTTTTACAATTTTCGTGGGTTTATAGCCTACGAATTTTGTGATTTTTTCGTAACTCGGTGAAAAAAATACAATGTCGTTAAATTGTCGCCTAAATGGCTTTAAAGACATACTAGAGGTGTTGGGAACAAGATTCATAAAAAAAATACGGATGGAAAAACAAGTTATTCTTTACGATCGTATTTTTTACAATTTTCGTGGGTTACAGTATACGAATTTTGTGATTTTTTCGAAACTCGGTGAAAAAAATAAAATGTCATTCAATTCTCGGGAAAATGGATCTAAAGGCATACTAGAGGTGTTGGGAATAAGATTCATGAAAAAATATGGATGGAAAAACAAGTTATTCTTCACATTCGTATTTTTTACAATTTTCGTGGGTTATAGCCTACGAATTTTGTGATTTTTTCGAAACTCGGTGAAAAAAACAAAATGTCATTCAATTCTCATCTAAATGGATCTAAAGACATACTAGAGGAGTTTCGAACAAAATTCGTCAAAAAATACGGATGGAAAAACAAGTTATTCTTCACGATCGTATTTTTTACAGTTTTCGTGGGTTATAGACTACGAATTTTGTGATTTTTTCGAAACTCGGTGAAAAAATAAAATGTCATTCAATTCTCACCTAAATGGATCAAAATACATACTGGAGGTGTTGGGAACAAAATTCATCAAAAAATACGGATGGAAAAACAAGTTATTCTTCACGATCGTATTTTTTACAGTTTTCGTGGGTTATATACTCTGAATTTTGTGATTTTTTCGAAACTTGGTGAAAAAAATAAAATGTCATTCAATTCTCACCTAAATGGATCTAAAGACTTACTAGAGGTGTTGGGAACAAAATTCATCAAAAAATACGGATGGAAAATCAAGTTATTCTTCATGATCGTATTTTTTACAGTTTTCGTAGGTTATAGACTACGAATTTTGTGATTTTTTGGAAACTCGGTGAAAAAAATAAAATGTCATTCAATTCTCGGGAAAATGGATCTAAAGGCATACTAGAGTTGTTGGGTATAAGATTCATGAAAAAATATGGATGGAAAAACAAGTTATTCCTTACAATCGTATTTTTTACAATTTTCGTGGGTTATAGCCTAGGAATTTTGTGATGTTTTCGAAACTCAGTGAAAAAAATAAAATGTCATTCAATTCTCGGGAAAATGGATCTAAAGGCATACTAGAGGTGTTGGGAATAAGATTCATGAAAAAATATGGATGGAAAAACAAGTTATTCTTCACATTCGTATTTTTTACAATTTTTGTGGGTTATAGCCTACGAATTTTGTGATTTTTTCGAAACTCGGTGAAAAAAACAAAATGTCATTCAATTCTCATCTAAATGGATCTAAAGACATACTAGAGGAGTTTCGAACAAAATTCGTCAAAAAATACGGATGGAAAAACAAGTTATTCTTCACGATCGTATTTTTTACAGTTTTCGTGGGTTATAGACTACGAATTTTGTGATTTTTTCGAAACTCGGTGAAAAAATAAAATGTCATTCAATTCTCACCTAAATGGATCAAAATACATACTGGAGGTGTTGGGAACAAAATTCATCAAAAAATACGGATGGAAAAACAAGTTATTCTTCACGATCGTATTTTTTACAGTTTTCGTGGGTTATATACTCTGAATTTTGTGATTTTTTCGAAACTTGGTGAAAAAAATAAAATGTCATTCAATTCTCACCTAAATGGATCTAAAGACTTACTAGAGGTGTTGGGAACAAAATTCATCAAAAAATACGGATGGAAAATCAAGTTATTCTTCATGATCGTATTTTTTACAGTTTTCGTAGGTTATAGACTACGAATTTTGTGATTTTTTGGAAACTCGGTGAAAAAAATAAAATGTCATTCAATTCTCGGGAAAATGGATCTAAAGGCATACTAGAGTTGTTGGGTATAAGATTCATGAAAAAATATGGATGGAAAAACAAGTTATTCCTTACAATCGTATTTTTTACAATTTTCGTGGGTTATAGCCTAGGAATTTTGTGATGTTTTCGAAACTCAGTGAAAAAAATAAAATGTCATTCAATTCTCGGGAAAATGGATCTAAAGTCATTCTAGAGTTGTTGGGAATAAGATTCATGAAAAAATATGGATGGAAAAACAATTTATTCTTTACAATCGTATTTTTTACAATTTTCGTGGGTTATAGCCTACGAATTTTGTGATTTTTTCGAAACTCAGTGAAAAAAATAAAATGTCATTAAATTGTTGCCTAAATGGATCTAACGACTTACTAGAGGTGTTGGGAACAAAATTTATCAAAAAATACGGATGGAAAAACAAGTTATTCTTCACGATCGTATTTTTCACAGTTTTCGTGGGTTATAAACTACGAATTTTGTGATTTTTTCGAAACTCGGTGAAAAAAATAAAATGTCATTCAATTATCGGGAAAATGGATCTAAAGGCATACTAGAGGTGTTGGGAATAAGATTCATGAAAAAATATAAATGGAAAAACAAGTTATTCTTTACAATCGTATTTTTTACAATTTTCGTGGGTTATAGCCTACGAATTTTGTGATTTTTTCGAAACTCGGTGAAAAAAATAAAATGTCATTAAATTGTTGCCTAAATGGCTCTAAAGACATACTAGAGGTGTTGGGAACAAGATTCATCAAAAAATAAGGATGGAAAAACAAGTTATTCTTTACGATCGTATTTTTTACAATTTTTGTGGGTTATAGACAACGAATTTTTGTGATTTTTTCGAAACTCGGTGAAAAAATTAAAATGTCATTGAATTCTCGGGAAAATGGATCTAAAGGCATACTAGAGGTGTTGGGAATAAGATTCATTAAAAAATATGGATGGAAAAACTAGTAATTCTTTACAATCGTATTTTTTACAATTTTTGTGGGTTATAGCCTACGAATTTTGTGATTTTTTCGAAACTCGGTGAAAAAAATAAAATGTCATTCAATTCTCACCTAAATGGATCTAAAGACATACTAGAGGTGTTGGGAACAAAATTCATCAAAAAATACGGATGGAAAAACAAGTTATTCTTCATGATCGTATTTTTTACAGTTTTCGTGGGTTATAGACTATGAATTTTGTGATTTTTTCGAAACTCGGTGAAAAAAATAAAATGTCATTCAATTCTCACCTAAATGGATCTAAAGACATAGTAGAGGTGTTGGGAACAAAATACAACAAAAAATATGGATGGAAAAACATGTTATTCTTCACGATCGTATTTTTTACAGTTTTCGTGGGTTATAGACTACGAATTTTGTGATTTTTTCGAAACTCGGTTAAAAAAATAAAATGTCATTCAATTCTCGGGAAAATGGATCTAAAGGCATACTAGAGTTGTTAGGAATAAGATTCATGAAAAAATATGGATGGAAAAACAAGTTATTCTTTACAATCCTATTTTTTACAATTTTCGTGGGTTATAGCCTACGAATTTTATGATTTTTTCGTAACTCGGTGAAAAAAATACAATGTCGTTAAATTGTCGCCTAAATGGCTTTAAAGACATACTAGAGGTGTTGGGAACAAGATTCATAAAAAAAATACGGATGGAAAAACAAGTTATTCTTTACGATCGTATTTTTTACAATTTTCGTGGGTTACAGACTACGAATTTTGTGATTTTTTCGAAACTCGGTGAAAAAAATAAAATGTCATTCAATTCTCGGGAAAATGGATCTAAAGGCATACTAGAGGTGTTGGGAATAAGATTCATGAAAAAATATGGATGGAAAAACAAGTTATTCTTCACATTCGTATTTTTTACAATTTTCGTGGGTTATAGCCTACGAATTTTGTGATTTTTTCGAAACTCGGTGAAAAAAACAAAATGTCATTCAATTCTCATCTAAATGGATCTAAAGACATACTAGAGGAGTTTCGAACAAAATTCGTCAAAAAATACGGATGGAAAAACAAGTTATTCTTCACGATCGTATTTTTTACAGTTTTCGTGGGTTATAGACTACGAATTTTGTGATTTTTTCGAAACTCGGTGAAAAAATAAAATGTCATTCAATTCTCACCTAAATGGATCAAAATACATACTGGAGGTGTTGGGAACAAAATTCATCAAAAAATACGGATGGAAAAACAAGTTATTCTTCACGATCGTATTTTTTACAGTTTTCGTGGGTTATATACTCTGAATTTTGTGATTTTTTCGAAACTTGGTGAAAAAAATAAAATGTCATTCAATTCTCACCTAAATGGATCTAAAGACTTACTAGAGGTGTTGGGAACAAAATTCATCAAAAAATACGGATGGAAAATCAAGTTATTCTTCATGATCGTATTTGTTACAGTTTTCGTAGGTTATAGACTACGAATTTTGTGATTTTTTGGAAACTCGGTGAAAAAAATAAAATGTCATTCAATTCTCGGGAAAATGGATCTAAAGGCATACTAGAGTTGTTGGGTATAAGATTCATGAAAAAATATGGATGGAAAAACAAGTTATTCCTTACAATCGTATTTTTTACAATTTTCGTGGGTTATAGCCTAGGAATTTTGTGATGTTTTCGAAACTCAGTGAAAAAAATAAAATGTCATTCAATTCTCGGGAAAATGGATCTAAAGTCATTCTAGAGTTGTTGGGAATAAGATTCATGAAAAAATATGGATGGAAAAACAATTTATTCTTTACAATCGTATTTTTTACAATTTTCGTGGGTTATAGCCTACGAATTTTGTGATTTTTTCGAAACTCAGTGAAAAAAATAAAATGTCATTAAATTGTTGCCTAAATGGATCTAACGACTTACTAGAGGTGTTGGGAACAAAATTTATCAAAAAATACGGATGGAAAAACAAGTTATTCTTCACGATCGTATTTTTCACAGTTTTCGTGGGTTATAGACTACGAATTTTGTGATTTTTTCGAAACTCGGTGAAAAAAATAAAATGTCATTCAATTATCGGGAAAATGGATCTAAAGGTATACTAGAGGTGTTGGGAATAAGATTCATGAAAAAATATAAATGGAAAAACAAGTTATTCTTTACAATCGTATTTTTTACAATTTTCGTGGGTTATAGCCTACGAATTTTGTGATTTTTTCGAAACTCGGTGAAAAAAATAAAATGTCATTAAATTGTTGCCTAAATGGCTCTAAAGACATACTAGAGGTGTTGGGAACAAGATTCATAAAAAAATAAGGATGGAAAAACAAGTTATTCTTTACGATCGTATTTTTTACAATTTTTGTGGGTTATAGACAACGAATTTTTGTGATTTTTTCGAAACTCGGTGAAAAAATTAAAATGTCATTGAATTCTCGGGAAAATGGATCTAAAGGCATACTAGAGGTGTTGGGAATAAGATTCATTAAAAAATATGGATGGAAAAACTAGTTATTCTTTACAATCGTATTTTTTACAATTTTTGTGGGTTATAGCCTACGAATTTTGTGATTTTTTCGAAACTCGGTGAAAAAAATAAAATGTCATTCAATTCTCACCTAAATGGATCTAAAGACATACTAGAGGTGTTGGGAACAAAATTCAACAAAAAATACGGATGGAAAAACAAGTTATTCTTCATGATCGTATTTTTTACAGTTTTCGTGGGTTATAGACTACGAATTTTGTGATTTTTTCGAAACTCGGTGAAAAAAATAAAATGTCATTCAATTCTCGGGAAAATGGATCTAAAGACATAGTAGAGGTGTTGGGAACAAAATACAACAAAAAATATGGATGGAAAAACATGTTATTCTTCACGATCGTATTTTTTACAGTTTTCGTGGGTTATAGACTACGAATTTTGTGATTTTTTCGAAACTCGGTTAAAAAAATAAAATGTCATTCAATTCTCGGGAAAATGGATCTAAAGGCATACTAGAGTTGTTAGGAATAAGATTCATGTAAAAATATGGATGGAAAAACAAGTTATTCTTTACAATCCTATTTTTTACAATTTTCGTGGGTTATAGCCTACGAATTTTATGATTTTTTCGTAACTCGGTGAAAAAAATACAATGTCGTTAAATTGTCGCCTAAATGGCTTTAAAGACATACTAGAGGTGTTGGGAACAAGATTCATAAAAAAAATACGGATGGAAAAACAAGTTATTCTTTACGATCGTATTTTTTACAATTTTCGTGGGTTACAGACTACGAATTTTGTGATTTTTTCGAAACTCGGTGAAAAAAATAAAATGTCATTCAATTCTCGGGAAAATGGATCTAAAGGCATACTAGAGGTGTTGGGAATAAGATTCATGAAAAAATATGGATGGAAAAACAAGTTATTCTTCACATTCGTATTTTTTACAATTTTCGTGGGTTATAGCCTACGAATTTTGTGATTTTTTCGAAACTCGGTGAAAAAAACAAAATGTCATTCAATTCTCATCTAAATGGATCTAAAGACATACTAGAGGAGTTTCGAACAAAATTCGTCAAAAAATACGGATGGAAAAACAAGTTATTCTTCACGATCGTATTTTTTACAGTTTTCGTGGGTTATAGACTACGAATTTTGTGATTTTTTCGAAACTCGGTGAAAAAATAAAATGTCATTCAATTCTCACCTAAATGGATCAAAATACATACTGGAGGTGTTGGGAACAAAATTCATCAAAAAATACGGATGGAAAAACAAGTTATTCTTCACGATCGTATTTTTTACAGTTTTCGTGGGTTATATACTCTGAATTTTGTGATTTTTTCGAAACTTGGTGAAAAAAATAAAATGTCATTCAATTCTCACCTAAATGGATCTAAAGACTTACTAGAGGTGTTGGGAACAAAATTCATCAAAAAATACGGATGGAAAATCAAGTTATTCTTCATGATCGTATTTTTTACAGTTTTCGTAGGTTATAGACTACGAATTTTGTGATTTTTTGGAAACTCGGTGAAAAAAATAAAATGTCATTCAATTCTCGGGAAAATGGATCTAAAGGCATACTAGAGTTGTTGGGTATAAGATTCATGAAAAAATATGGATGGAAAAACAAGTTATTCCTTACAATCGTATTTTTTACAATTTTCGTGGGTTATAGCCTAGGAATTTTGTGATGTTTTCGAAACTCAGTGAAAAAAATAAAATGTCATTCAATTCTCGGGAAAATGGATCTAAAGTCATTCTAGAGTTGTTGGGAATAAGATTCATGAAAAAATATGGATGGAAAAACAATTTATTCTTTACAATCGTATTTTTTACAATTTTCGTGGGTTATAGCCTACGAATTTTGTGATTTTTTCGAAACTCAGTGAAAAAAATAAAATGTCATTAAATTGTTGCCTAAATGGATCTAACGACTTACTAGAGGTGTTGGGAACAAAATTTATCAAAAAATACGGATGGAAAAACAAGTTATTCTTCACGATCGTATTTTTCACAGTTTTCGTGGGTTATAGACTACGAATTTTGTGATTTTTTCGAAACTCGGTGAAAAAAATAAAATGTCATTCAATTATCGGGAAAATGGATCTAAAGGTATACTAGAGGTGTTGGGAATAAGATTCATGAAAAAATATAAATGGAAAAACAAGTTATTCTTTACAATCGTATTTTTTACAATTTTCGTGGGTTATAGCCTACGAATTTTGTGATTTTTTCGAAACTCGGTGAAAAAAATAAAATGTCATTAAATTGTTGCCTAAATGGCTCTAAAGACATACTAGAGGTGTTGGGAACAAGATTCATCAAAAAATAAGGATGGAAAAACAAGTTATTCTTTACGATCGTATTTTTTACAATTTTTGTGGGTTATAGACAAAGAATTTTTGTGATTTTTTCGAAACTCGGTGAAAAAATTAAAATGTCATTGAATTCTCGGGAAAATGGATCTAAAGGCATACTAGAGGTGTTGGGAATAAGATTCATTAAAAAATATGGATGGAAAAACTAGTTATTCTTTACAATCGTATTTTTTACAATTTTTGTGGGTTATAGCCTACGAATTTTGTGATTTTTTCGAAACTCGGTGAAAAAAATAAAATGTCATTCAATTCTCACCTAAATGGATCTAAAGACATACTAGAGGTGTTGGGAACAAAATTCAACAAAAAATACGGATGGAAAAACAAGTTATTCTTCATGATCGTATTTTTTACAGTTTTCGTGGGTTATAGACTACGAATTTTGTGATTTTTTCGAAACTCGGTGAAAAAAATAAAATGTCATTCAATTCTCGGGAAAATGGATCTAAAGGCATACTAGAGGTGTTGGGAATAAGATTCATTAAAAAATATGGATCGAAAAACTAGTTATTCTTTACAATCGTATTTTTTACAATTTTCGTGGGTGATAGCCTACGAATTTTGTGATTTTTTCGAAACTCGGTGAAAAAAATAAAATGTCATTCAATTCTCATCTAAATGGATCTAAAGACATACTAGAGGTGTTTGGAACAAAATTCATCAAAAAATACGGATGGAAAAACAAGTTATTCTTCACGATCGTATTTTTTACAGTTTTCGTGGGTTATAGACTACGAATTTTGTGATTTTTTCTAAACTCGGTGAAAAAAATAAAATGTCATTCAATTCTCACCTAAATGGATCAAAAGACATACTGGAGGTGTTGGGAACAAAATTCTTCAAAAAATACGGATGGAAAAACAAGTTATTCTTCACGATCGTATTTTTTACAGTTTTCGTGGGTTATATACTATGAATTTTGTGATTTTTTCGAAACTTGGTGAAAAAAATAAAATGTCATTCAATTCTCACCTAAATGGATCTAAAGACTTACTAGAGGTGTTGGGAACAAAATTCATCAAAAAATACGGATGGAAAATCAAGTTATTCTTCATGATCGTATTTTTTACAGTTTTCGTGGGTTATAGACTACGAATTTTGTGATTTTTTGGAAACTTGGTGAAAAAAATAAAATGTCATTCAATTCTCGGGAAAATGGATCTAAAGGCATACTAGAGTTGTTGGGTATAAGATTCATGAAAAAATATGGATGGAAAAACAAGTTATTCCTTACAATCGTATTTTTTACAATTTTCGTGGGTTATAGCCTAGGAATTTTGTGATCTTTTCGAAACCCAGTGAAAAAAATAAAATGTCATTCAATTCTCGGGAAAATGGATCTAAAGTCATTCTAGAGTTGTTGGGAATAAGATTCATGAAAAAATATGGATGGAAAAACAATTTATTCTTTACAATCGTATTTTTTACAATTTTCGTGGGTTATAGCCTACGAATTTTGTGATTTTTTCGAAACTCAGTGAAAAAAATAAAATGTCATTAAATTGTTGCCTAAATGGATCTAACGACTTACTAGAGGTGTTGGGAACAAAATTTATCAAAAAATACGGATGGAAAAACAAGTTATTCTTCACGATCGTATTTTTTACAGTTTTCGTGGGTTATAGACTACGAATTTTGTGATTTTTTCGAAACTCGGTGAAAAAAATAAAATATCATTCAATTATCGGGAAAATGGATCTAAAGGCATACTAGAGGTGTTGGGAATAAGATTCATGAAAAAATATAAATGGAAAAACAAGTTATTCTTTACAATCGTATTTTTTACAATTTTCGTGGGTTATAGCCTATGAATTTTGTGATTTTTTCGAAACTCGGTGAAAAAAATAAAATGTCATTAAATTGTTGCCTAAATGGCTCTAAAGACATACTAGAGGTGTTGGGAACAAGATTCATCAAAAAATAAGGATGGAAAAACAAGTTATTCTTTACGATCGTATTTTTTACAATTTTTGTGGGTTATAGACAACGAATTTTTGTGATTTTTTCGAAACTCGGTGAAAAAATTAAAATGTCATTGAATTCTCGGGAAAATGGATCTAAAGGCATACTAGAGGTGTTGGGAATAAGATTCATTAAAAAATATGGATGGAAAAACTAGTTATTCTTTACAATCGTATTTTTTACAATTTTTGAGGGTTATAGCCTACGAATTTTGTGATTTTTTCGAAACTCGGTGAAAAAAATAAAATGTCATTCAATTCTCACCTAAATGGATCTAAAGACATACTAGAGGTGTTGGGAACAAAATTCATCAAAAAATACGGATGGAAAAACAAGTTATTCTTCATGATCGTATTTTTTACAGTTTTCGTGGGTTATAGACTATGAATTTTGTGATTTTTTCGACACTCGGTGAAAAAAATAAAATGTCATTCAATTCTCACCTAAATGGATCTAAAGACATAGTAGAGGTGTTGGGAACAAAATACAACAAAAAATATGGATGGAAAAACATGTTATTCTTCACGATCGTATTATTTACAGTTTTCGTGGGTTATAGACTACGAATTTTGTGATTTTTTCGAAACTCGGTTAAAAAAATAAAATGTCATTCAATTCTCGGGAAAATGGATCTAAAGGCATACTAGAGTTGTTAGGAATAAGATTCATGATAAAATATGGATGGAAAAACAAGTTATTCTTTACAATCCTATTTTTTACAATTTTCGTGGGTTATAGCCTACGAATTTTATGATTTTTTCGTAACTCGGTGAAAAAAATACAATGTCGTTAAATTGTCGCCTAAATGGCTTTAAAGACATACTAGAGGTGTTGGGAACAAGATTCATAAAAAAAATACGGATGGAAAAACAAGTTATTCTTTACGATCGTATTTTTTACAATTTTCGTGAGTTATAGACTACGAATTTTGTGATTTTTTCGAAACTCGGTGAAAAAAATAAAATGTCATTCAATTCTCGGGAAAATGGATCTAAAGGCATACTAGAGGTGTTGGGAATAAGATTCATTAAAAAATATGGATCGAAAAACTAGTTATTCTTTACAATCGTATTTTTTACAATTTTCGTGGGTGATAGCCTACGAATTTTGTGATTTTTTCGAAACTCGGTGAAAAAAATAAAATGTCATTCAATTCTCATCTAAATGGATCTAAAGACATACTAGAGGTGTTTGGAACAAAATTCATCAAAAAATACGGATGGAAAAACAAGTTATTCTTCACGATCGTATTTTTTACAGTTTTCGTGGGTTATAGACTACGAATTTTGTGATTTTTTCTAAACTCGGTGAAAAAAATAAAATGTCATTCAATTCTCACCTAAATGGATCAAAAGACATACTGGAGGTGTTGGGAACAAAATTCTTCAAAAAATACGGATGGAAAAACAAGTTATTCTTCACGATCGTATTTTTTACAGTTTTCGTGGGTTATATACTATGAATTTTGTGATTTTTTCGAAACTTGGTGAAAAAAATAAAATGTCATTCAATTCTCACCTAAATGGATCTAAAGACTTACTAGAGGTGTTGGGAACAAAATTCATCAAAAAATACGGATGGAAAATCAAGTTATTCTTCATGATCGTATTTTTTACAGTTTTCGTGGGTTATAGACTACGAATTTTGTGATTTTTTGGAAACTTGGTGAAAAAAATAAAATGTCATTCAATTCTCGGGAAAATGGATCTAAAGGCATACTAGAGTTGTTGGGTATAAGATTCATGAAAAAATATGGATGGAAAAACAAGTTATTCCTTACAATCGTATTTTTTACAATTTTCGTGGGTTATAGCCTAGGAATTTTGTGATCTTTTCGAAACCCAGTGAAAAAAATAAAATGTCATTCAATTCTCGGGAAAATGGATCTAAAGTCATTCTAGAGTTGTTGGGAATAAGATTCATGAAAAAATATGGATGGAAAAACAATTTATTCTTTACAATCGTATTTTTTACAATTTTCGTGGGTTATAGCCTACGAATTTTGTGATTTTTTCGAAACTCAGTGAAAAAAATAAAATGTCATTAAATTGTTGCCTAAATGGATCTAACGACTTACTAGAGGTGTTGGGAACAAAATTCATCAAAAAATACGGATGGAAAATCAAGTTATTCTTCATGATCGTATTTTTTACAGTTTTCGTGGGTTATAGACTACGAATTTTGTGATTTTTTGGAAACTTGGTGAAAAAAATAAAATGTCATTCAATTCTCGGGAAAATGGATCTAAAGGCATACTAGAGTTGTTGGGTATAAGATTCATGAAAAAATATGGATGGAAAAACAAGTTATTCCTTACAATCGTATTTTTTACAATTTTCGTGGGTTATAGCCTAGGAATTTTGTGATCTTTTCGAAACCCAGTGAAAAAAATAAAATGTCATTCAATTCTCGGGAAAATGGATCTAAAGTCATTCTAGAGTTGTTGGGAATAAGATTCATGAAAAAATATGGATGGAAAAACAATTTATTCTTTACAATCGTATTTTTTACAATTTTCGTGGGTTATAGCCTACGAATTTTGTGATTTTTTCGAAACTCAGTGAAAAAAATAAAATGTCATTAAATTGTTGCCTAAATGGATCTAACGACTTACTAGAGGTGTTGGGAACAAAATTTATCAAAAAATACGGATGGAAAAACAAGTTATTCTTCACGATCGTATTTTTTACAGTTTTCGTGGGTTATAGACTACGAATTTTGTGATTTTTTCGAAACTCAGTGAAAAAAATAAAATGTCATTAAATTGTTGCCTAAATGGATCTAACGACTTACTAGAGGTGTTGGGAACAAAATTTATCAAAAAATACGGATGGAAAAACAAGTTATTCTTCACGATCGTATTTTTTACAGTTTTCGTGGGTTATAGACTACGAATTTTGTGATTTTTTCGAAACTCGGTGAAAAAAATAAAATGTCATTCAATTATCGGGAAAATGGATCTAAAGGCATACTAGAGGTGTTGGGAATAAGATTCATGAAAAAATATAAATGGAAAAACAAGTTATTCTTTACAATCGTATTTTTTACAATTTTCGTGGGTTATAGCCTATGAATTTTGTGATTTTTTCGAAACTCGGTGAAAAAAATAAAATGTCATTAAATTGTTGCCTAAATGGCTCTAAAGACATACTAGAGGTGTTGGGAACAAGATTCATCAAAAAATAAGGATGGAAAAACAAGTTATTCTTTACGATCGTATTTTTTACAATTTTTGTGGGTTATAGACAACGAATTTTTGTGATTTTTTCGAAACTCGGTGAAAAAATTAAAATGTCATTGAATTCTCGGGAAAATGGATCTAAAGGCATACTAGAGGTGTTGGGAATAAGATTCATTAAAAAATATGGATGGAAAAACTAGTTATTCTTTACAATCGTATTTTTTACAATTTTTGAGGGTTATAGCCTACGAATTTTGTGATTTTTTCGAAACTCGGTGAAAAAAATAAAATGTCATTCAATTCTCACCTAAATGGATCTAAAGACATACTAGAGGTGTTGGGAACAAAATTCATCAAAAAATACGGATGGAAAAACAAGTTATTCTTCATGATCATATTTTTTACAGTTTTCGTGGGTTATAGACTATGAATTTTGTGATTTTTTCGAAACTCGGTGAAAAAAATAAAATGTCATTCAATTCTCACCTAAATGGATCTAAAGACATAGTAGAGGTGTTGGGAACAAAATACAACAAAAAATATGGATGGAAAAACATGTTATTCTTCACGATCGTATTTTTTACAGTTTTCGTGGGTTATAGACTACGAATTTTGTGATTTTTTCGAAACTCGGTTAAAAAAATAAAATGTCATTCAATTCTCGGGAAAATGGATCTAAAGGCATACTAGAGTTGTTAGGAATAAGATTCATGATAAAATATGGATGGAAAAACAAGTTATTCTTTCCAATCCTATTTTTTACAATTTTCGTGGGTTATAGCCTACGAATTTTATGATTTTTTCGTAACTCGGTGAAAAAAATACAATGTCGTTAAATTGTCGCCTAAATGGCTTTAAAGACATACTAGAGGTGTTGGGAACAAGATTCATAAAAAAAATACGGATGGAAAAACAAGTTATTCTTTACGATCGTATTTTTTACAATTTTCGTGGGTTATAGACTAAGAATTTTGTGATTTTTTCGAAACTCGGTGAAAAAAATAAAATGTCATTCAATTCTCGGGAAAATGGATCTAAAGGCATACTAGAGGTGTTGGGAATAAGATTCATGAAAAAATATGGATGGAAAAACAAGTTATTCTTCACATTCGTATTTTTTACAATTTTCGTGGGTTATAGCCTACGAATTTTGTGATTTTTTCGAAACTCGGTGAAAAAAATAAAATGTCATTCAATTCTCATCTAAATGGATCTAAAGACATACTAGAGGTGTTTGGAACAAAATTCATCAAAAAATACGGATGGAAAAACAAGTTATTCTTCACGATCGTATTTTTTACAGTTTTCGTGGGTTATAGACTACGAATTTTGTGATTTTTTCTAAACTCGGTGAAAAAAATAAAATGTCATTCAATTCTCACCTAAATGGATCAAAAGACATACTGGAGGTGTTGGGAACAAAATTCTTCAAAAAATACGGATGGAAAAACAAGTTATTCTTCACGATCGTATTTTTTACAGTTTTCGTGGGTTATATACTATGAATTTTGTGATTTTTTCGAAACTTGGTGAAAAAAATAAAATGTCATTCAATTCTCACCTAAATGGATCTAAAGACTTACTAGAGGTGTTGGGAACAAAATTCATCAAAAAATACGGATGGAAAATCAAGTTATTCTTCATGATCGTATTTTTTACAGTTTTCGTGGGTTATAGACTACGAATTTTGTGATTTTTTGGAAACTTGGTGAAAAAAATAAAATGTCATTCAATTCTCGGGAAAATGGATCTAAAGGCATACTAGAGTTGTTGGGTATAAGATTCATGAAAAAATATGGATGGAAAAACAAGTTATTCCTTACAATCGTATTTTTTACAATTTTCGTCGGTTATAGCCTAGGAATTTTGTGATGTTTTCGAAACTCAGTGAAAAAAATAAAATGTCATTCAATTCTCGGGAAAATGGATCTAAAGTCATTCTAGAGTTGTTGGGAATAAGATTCATGAAAAAATATGGATGGAAAAACAATTTATTCTTTACAATCGTATTTTTTACAATTTTCGTGGGTTATAGCCTACGAATTTTGTGATTTTTTCGAAACTCAGTGAAAAAAATAAAATGTCATTAAATTGTTGCCTAAATGGATCTAACGACTTACTAGAGGTGTTGGGAACAAAATTTATCAAAAAATACGGATGGAAAAACAAGTTATTCTTCACGATCGTATTTTTTACAGTTTTCGTGGGTTATAGACTACGAATTTTGTGATTTTTTCGAAACTCGGTGAAAAAAATAAAATATCATTCAATTATCGGGAAAATGGATCTAAAGGCATACTAGAGGTGTTGGGAATAAGATTCATGAAAAAATATAAATGGAAAAACAAGTTATTCTTTACAATCATATTTTTTACATTTTTCGTGGGTTATAGACAACGAATTTTGTGATTTTTTCGAAATTCGGTGAAAAAAATAAAATGTCATTCAATTCTCACCTAAATGAATCTAAAGACGTAGTAGAGGTGTTGGAAACAAAATTCATCAAAAAATATGGATGGAAAAACAAGTTATTCTTCACGATCGTATTTTTTACAGTTTTCGTGGGTTATAGACTACGAATTTTGTGATTTTTTCGAAACTCGGTGAAAAAAATAAAATGTCATTCAATTCTCACCTAAATGGATCAAAATACATACTGGAGGTGTTGGGAACAAAATTCATCAAAAAATACGGATGGAAAAATAAGTTATTCTTCACGATCGTATTTTTTACAGTTTTCGTGGGTTATCTACTATGAATTTTGTGATTTTTACGAAACTTGGTGAAAAAAATAAAATGTCATTCAATTCTCACCTAAATGGATCTAAAGACTTACTAGAGGTGTTGGGAACAAAATTCATCAAAAAATACGGATGGAAAATCAAGTTATTCTTCATGATCGTATTTTTTACAGTTTTCGTGGGTTATAGACTACGAATTTTGTGATTTTTTGGAAACTCGGTGAAAAAAATAAAATGTCATTCAATTCTCGGGAAAATGGATCTAAAGGCATACTAGAGTTGTTGGGTATAAGATTCATGAAAAAATATGGATGGAAAAACAAGTTATTCCTTACAATCGTATTTTTTACAATTTTCGTGGGTTATAGCCTAGGAATTTTGTGATGTTTTCGAAACTCAGTGAAAAAAATAAAATGTCATTCAATTCTCGGGAAAATGGATCTAAAGTCATTCTAGAGTTGTTGGGAATAAGATTCATGAAAAAATATGGATGGAAAAACAATTTATTCTTTACAATCGTATTTTTTACAATTTTCGTGGGTTATAGCCTACGAATTTTGTGATTTTTTCGAAACTCAGTGAAAAAAATAAAATGTCATTAAATTGTTGCCTAAATGGATCTAACGACTTACTAGAGGTGTTGGGAACAAAATTTATCAAAAAATACGGATGGAAAAACAAGTTATTCTTCACGATCGTATTTTTTACAGTTTTCGTGGGTTATAGACTACGAATTTTGTGATTTTTTCGAAACTCGGTGAAAAAAATAAAATGTCATTCAATTATCGGGAAAATGGATCTAAAGGCATACTAGAGGTGTTGGGAATAAGATTCATGAAAAAATATAAATGGAAAAACAAGTTATTCTTTACAATCGTATTTTTTACAATTTTTGTGGGTTATAGCCTATGAATTTTGTGATTTTTTCGAAACTCGGTGAAAAAAATAAAATGTCATTAAATTGTTGCCTAAATGGCTCTAAAGACATACTAGAGGTGTTGGGAACAAGATTCATCAAAAAATAAGGATGGAAAAACAAGTTATTCTTTACGATCGTATTTTTTACAATTTTTGTGGGTTATAGACAACGAATTTTTGTGATTTTTTCGAAACTCGGTGAAAAAATTAAAATGTCATTGAATTCTCGGGAAAATGGATCTAAAGGCATACTAGAGGTGTTGGGAATAAGATTCATTAAAAAATATGGATGGAAAAACTAGTTATTCTTTACAATCGTATTTTTTACAATTTTTGAGGGTTATAGCCTACGAATTTTGTGATTTTTTCGAAACTCGGTGAAAAAAATAAAATGTCATTCAATTCTCACCTAAATGGATCTAAAGACATACTAGAGGTGTTGGGAACAAAATTCATCAAAAAATACGGATGGAAAAACAAGTTATTCTTCATGATCGTATTTTTTACAGTTTTCGTGGGTTATATAGACTATGAATTTTGTGATTTTTTCGACACTCGGTGAAAAAAATAAAATGTCATTCAATTCTCACCTAAATGGATCTAAAGACATAGTAGAGGTGTTGGGAACAAAATACAACAAAAAATATGGATGGAAAAACATGTTATTCTTCACGATCGTATTATTTACAGTTTTCGTGGGTTATAGACTACGAATTTTGTGATTTTTTCGAAACTCGGTTAAAAAAATAAAATGTCATTCAATTCTCGGGAAAATGGATCTAAAGGCATACTAGAGTTGTTAGGAATAAGATTCATGATAAAATATGGATGGAAAAACAAGTTATTCTTTACAATCCTATTTTTTACAATTTTCGTGGGTTATAGCCTACGAATTTTATGATTTTTTCGTAACTCGGTGAAAAAAATACAATGTCGTTAAATTGTCGCCTAAATGGCTTTAAAGACATACTAGAGGTGTTGGGAACAAGATTCATAAAAAAAATACGGATGGAAAAACAAGTTATTCTTTACGATCGTATTTTTTACAATTTTCGTGAGTTATAGACTACGAATTTTGTGATTTTTTCGAAACTCGGTGAAAAAAATAAAATGTCATTCAATTCTCGGGAAAATGGATCTAAAGGCATACTAGAGGTGTTGGGAATAAGATTCATGAAAAAATATGGATGGAAAAACAAGTTATTCTTCACATTCGTATTTTTTACAATTTTCGTGGGTTATAGCCTACGAATTTTGTGATTTTTTCGAAACTCGGTGAAAAAAATAAAATGTCATTCAATTCTCATCTAAATGGATCTAAAGACATACTAGAGGTGTTTGGAACAAAATTCATCAAAAAATACGGATGGAAAAACAAGTTATTCTTCACGATCGTATTTTTTACAGTTTTCGTGGGTTATAGACTACGAATTTTGTGATTTTTTCTAAACTCGGTGAAAAAAATAAAATGTCATTCAATTCTCACCTAAATGGATCAAAAGACATACTGGAGGTGTTGGGAACAAAATTCTTCAAAAAATACGGATGGAAAAACAAGTTATTCTTCACGATCGTATTTTTTACAGTTTTCGTGGGTTATATACTATGAATTTTGTGATTTTTTCGAAACTTGGTGAAAAAAATAAAATGTCATTCAATTCTCACCTAAATGGATCTAAAGACTTACTAGAGGTGTTGGGAACAAAATTCATCAAAAAATACGGATGGAAAATCAAGTTATTCTTCATGATCGTATTTTTTACAGTTTTCGTGGGTTATAGACTACGAATTTTGTGATTTTTTGGAAACTTGGTGAAAAAAATAAAATGTCATTCAATTCTCGGGAAAATGGATCTAAAGGCATACTAGAGTTGTTGGGTATAAGATTCATGAAAAAATATGGATGGAAAAACAAGTTATTCCTTACAATCGTATTTTTTACAATTTTCGTGGGTTATAGCCTAGGAATTTTGTGATGTTTTCGAAACTCAGTGAAAAAAATAAAATGTCATTCAATTCTCGGGAAAATGGATCTAAAGTCATTCTAGAGTTGTTGGGAATAAGATTCATGAAAAAATATGGATGGAAAAACAATTTATTCTTTACAATCGTATTTTTTACAATTTTCGTGGGTTATAGCCTACGAATTTTGTGATTTTTTCGAAACTCAGTGAAAAAAATAAAATGTCATTAAATTGTTGCCTAAATGGATCTAACGACTTACTAGAGGTGTTGGGAACAAAATTTATCAAAAAATACGGATGGAAAAACAAGTTATTCTTCACGATCGTATTTTTTACAGTTTTCGTGGGTTATAGACTACGAATTTTGTGATTTTTTCGAAACTCGGTGAAAAAAATAAAATGTCATTCAATTATCGGGAAAATGGATCTAAAGGCATACTAGAGGTGTTGGGAATAAGATTCATGAAAAAATATAAATGGAAAAACAAGTTATTCTTTACAATCGTATTTTTTACAATTTTTGTGGGTTATAGCCTATGAATTTTGTGATTTTTTCGAAACTCGGTGAAAAAAATAAAATGTCATTAAATTGTTGCCTAAATGGCTCTAAAGACATACTAGAGGTGTTGGGAACAAGATTCATCAAAAAATAAGGATGGAAAAACAAGTTATTCTTTACGATCGTATTTTTTACAATTTTTGTGGGTTATAGACAACGAATTTTTGTGATTTTTTCGAAACTCGGTGAAAAAATTAAAATGTCATTGAATTCTCGGGAAAATGGATCTAAAGGCATACTAGAGGTGTTGGGAATAAGATTCATTAAAAAATATGGATGGAAAAACTAGTTATTCTTTACAATCGTATTTTTTACAATTTTTGAGGGTTATAGCCTACGAATTTTGTGATTTTTTCGAAACTCGGTGAAAAAAATAAAATGTCATTCAATTCTCACCTAAATGGATCTAAAGACATACTAGAGGTGTTGGGAACAAAATTCATCAAAAAATACGGATGGAAAAACAAGTTATTCTTCATGATCGTATTTTTTACAGTTTTCGTGGGTTATAGACTATGAATTTTGTGATTTTTTCGACACTCGGTGAAAAAAATAAAATGTCATTCAATTCTCACCTAAATGGATCTAAAGACATAGTAGAGGTGTTGGGAACAAAATACAACAAAAAATATGGATGGAAAAACATGTTATTCTTCACGATCGTATTATTTACAGTTTTCGTGGGTTATAGACTACGAATTTTGTGATTTTTTCGAAACTCGGTTAAAAAAATAAAATGTCATTCAATTCTCGGGAAAATGGATCTAAAGGCATACTAGAGTTGTTAGGAATAAGATTCATGATAAAATATGGATGGAAAAACAAGTTATTCTTTACAATCCTATTTTTTACAATTTTCGTGGGTTATAGCCTACGAATTTTATGATTTTTTCGTAACTCGGTGAAAAAAATACAATGTCGTTAAATTGTCGCCTAAATGGCTTTAAAGACATACTAGAGGTGTTGGGAACAAGATTCATAAAAAAAATACGGATGGAAAAACAAGTTATTCTTTACGATCGTATTTTTTACAATTTTCGTGAGTTATAGACTACGAATTTTGTGATTTTTTCGAAACTCGGTGAAAAAAATAAAATGTCATTCAATTCTCGGGAAAATGGATCTAAAGGCATACTAGAGGTGTTGGGAATAAGATTCATGAAAAAATATGGATGGAAAAACAAGTTATTCTTCACATTCGTATTTTTTACAATTTTCGTGGGTTATAGCCTACGAATTTTGTGATTTTTTCGAAACTCGGTGAAAAAAATAAAATGTCATTCAATTCTCATCTAAATGGATCTAAAGACATACTAGAGGTGTTTGGAACAAAATTCATCAAAAAATACGGATGGAAAAACAAGTTATTCTTCACGATCGTATTTTTTACAGTTTTCGTGGGTTATAGACTACGAATTTTGTGATTTTTTCTAAACTCGGTGAAAAAAATAAAATGTCATTCAATTCTCACCTAAATGGATCAAAAGACATACTGGAGGTGTTGGGAACAAAATTCTTCAAAAAATACGGATGGAAAAACAAGTTATTCTTCACGATCGTATTTTTTACAGTTTTCGTGGGTTATATACTATGAATTTTGTGATTTTTTCGAAACTTGGTGAAAAAAATAAAATGTCATTCAATTCTCACCTAAATGGATCTAAAGACTTACTAGAGGTGTTGGGAACAAAATTCATCAAAAAATACGGATGGAAAATCAAGTTATTCTTCATGATCGTATTTTTTACAGTTTTCGTGGGTTATAGACTACGAATTTTGTGATTTTTTGGAAACTTGGTGAAAAAAATAAAATGTCATTCAATTCTCGGGAAAATGGATCTAAAGGCATACTAGAGTTGTTGGGTATAAGATTCATGAAAAAATATGGATGGAAAAACAAGTTATTCCTTACAATCGTATTTTTTACAATTTTCGTGGGTTATAGCCTAGGAATTTTGTGATGTTTTCGAAACTCAGTGAAAAAAATAAAATGTCATTCAATTCTCGGGAAAATGGATCTAAAGTCATTCTAGAGTTGTTGGGAATAAGATTCATGAAAAAATATGGATGGAAAAACAATTTATTCTTTACAATCGTATTTTTTACAATTTTCGTGGGTTATAGCCTACGAATTTTGTGATTTTTTCGAAACTCAGTGAAAAAAATAAAATGTCATTAAATTGTTGCCTAAATGGATCTAACGACTTACTAGAGGTGTTGGGAACAAAATTTATCAAAAAATACGGATGGAAAAACAAGTTATTCTTCACGATCGTATTTTTTACAGTTTTCGTGGGTTATAGACTACGAATTTTGTGATTTTTTCGAAACTCGGTGAAAAAAATAAAATATCATTCAATTATCGGGAAAATGGATCTAAAGGCATACTAGAGGTGTTGGGAATAAGATTCATGAAAAAATATAAATGGAAAAACAAGTTATTCTTTACAATCGTATTTTTTACATTTTTCGTGGGTTATAGACAACGAATTTTGTGATTTTTTCGAAATTCGGTGAAAAAAATAAAATGTCATTCAATTCTCACCTAAATGAATCTAAAGACATAGTAGAGGTGTTGGAAACAAAATTCATCAAAAAATATGGATGGAAAAACAAGTTATTCTTCACGATCGTATTTTTTACAGTTTTCGTGGGTTATAGACTACGAATTTTGTGATTTTTTCGAAACTCGGTGAAAAAAATAAAATGTCATTCAATTCTCACCTAAATGGATCAAAATACATACTGGAGGTGTTGGGAACAAAATTCATCAAAAAATACGGATGGAAAAATAAGTTATTCTTCACGATCGTATTTTTTACAGTTTTCGTGGGTTATATACTATGAATTTTGTGATTTTTACGAAACTTGGTGAAAAAAATAAAATGTCATTCAATTCTCACCTAAATGGATCTAAAGACTTACTAGAGGTGTTGGGAACAAAATTCATCAAAAAATACGGATGGAAAATCAAGTTATTCTTCATGATCGTATTTTTTACAGTTTTCGTGGGTTATAGACTACGAATTTTGTGATTTTTTGGAAACTCGGTGAAAAAAATAAAATGTCATTCAATTCTCGGGAAAATGGATCTAAAGGCATACTAGAGTTGTTGGGTATAAGATTCATGAAAAAATATGGATGGAAAAACAAGTTATTCCTTACAATCGTATTTTTTACAATTTTCGTGGGTTATAGCCTAGGAATTTTGTGATCTTTTCGAAACCCAGTGAAAAAAATAAAATGTCATTCAATTCTCGGGAAAATGGATCTAAAGTCATTCTAGAGTTGTTGGGAATAAGATTCATGAAAAAATATGGATGGAAAAACAATTTATTCTTTACAATCGTATTTTTTACAATTTTCGTGGGTTATAGCCTACGAATTTTGTGATTTTTTCGAAACTCAGTGAAAAAAATAAAATGTCATTAAATTGTTGCCTAAATGGATCTAACGACTTACTAGAGGTGTTGGGAACAAAATTTATCAAAAAATACGGATGGAAAAACAAGTTATTCTTCACGATCGTATTTTTTACAGTTTTCGTGGGTTATAGACTACGAATTTTGTGATTTTTTCGAAACTCGGTGAAAAAAATAAAATGTCATTCAATTATCGGGAAAATGGATCTAAAGGCATACTAGAGGTGTTGGGAATAAGATTCATGAAAAAATATAAATGGAAAAACAAGTTATTCTTTACAATCGTATTTTTTACAATTTTCGTGGGTTATAGCCTATGAATTTTGTGATTTTTTCGAAACTCGGTGAAAAAAATAAAATGTCATTAAATTGTTGCCTAAATGGCTCTAAAGACATACTAGAGGTGTTGGGAACAAGATTCATCAAAAAATAAGGATGGAAAAACAAGTTATTCTTTACGATCGTATTTTTTACAATTTTTGTGGGTTATAGACAACGAATTTTTGTGATTTTTTCGAAACTCGGTGAAAAAATTAAAATGTCATTGAATTCTCGGGAAAATGGATCTAAAGGCATACTAGAGGTGTTGGGAATAAGATTCATTAAAAAATATGGATGGAAAAACTAGTTATTCTTTACAATCGTATTTTTTACAATTTTTGAGGGTTATAGCCTACGAATTTTGTGATTTTTTCGAAACTCGGTGAAAAAAATAAAATGTCATTCAATTCTCACCTAAATGGATCTAAAGGCATACTAGAGTTGTTAGGAATAAGATTCATGATAAAATATGGATGGAAAAACAAGTTATTCTTTCCAATCCTATTTTTTACAATTTTCGTGGGTTATAGCCTACGAATTTTGTGATTTTTTCGAAACTCGGTGAAAAAAATAAAATGTCATTCAATTCTCATCTAAATGGATCTAAAGACATACTAGAGGTGTTTGGAACAAAATTCATCAAAAAATACGGATGGAAAAACAAGTTATTCTTCACGATCGTATTTTTTACAGTTTTCGTGGGTTATAGACTACGAATTTTGTGATTTTTTCTAAACTCGGTGAAAAAAATAAAATGTCATTCAATTCTCACCTAAATGGATCAAAAGACATACTGGAGGTGTTGGGAACAAAATTCTTCAAAAAATACGGATGGAAAAACAAGTTATTCTTCACGATCGTATTTTTTACAGTTTTCGTGGGTTATATACTATGAATTTTGTGATTTTTTCGAAACTTGGTGAAAAAAATAAAATGTCATTCAATTCTCACCTAAATGGATCTAAAGACTTACTAGAGGTGTTGGGAACAAAATTTATCAAAAAATACGGATGGAAAATCAAGTTATTCTTCATGATCGTATTTTTTACAGTTTTCGTGGGTTATACACTACGAATTTTGTGATTTTTTGGAAACTTGGTGAAAAAAATAAAATATCATTCAATTCTCGGGAAAATGGATCTAAAGGCATACTAGAGTTGTTGGGTATAAGATTCATGAAAAAATATGGATGGAAAAACAAGTTATTCCTTACAATCGTATTTTTTACAATTTTCGTGGGTTATAGCCTAGGAATTTTGTGATGTTTTCGAAACTCAGTGAAAAAAATAAAATGTCATTCAATTCTCGGGAAAATGGATCTAAAGTCATTCTAGAGTTGTTGGGAATAAGATTCATGAAAAAATATGGATGGAAAAACAATTTATTCTTTACAATCGTATTTTTTACAGTTTTCGTGGGTTATAGACTACGAATTTTGTGATTTTTTCGAAACTCGGTGAAAAAAATAAAATGTCATTCAATTATCGGGAAAATGGATCTAAAGGCATACTAGAGGTGTTGGGAATAAGATTCATGAAAAAATATAAATGGAAAAACAAGTTATTCTTTACAATCGTATTTTTTACAATTTTCGTGGGTTATAGCCTATGAATTTTGTGATTTTTTCGAAACTCGGTGAAAAAAATAAAATGTCATTAAATTGTTGCCTAAATGGCTCTAAAGACATACTAGAGGTGTTGGGAACAAGATTCATCAAAAAATAAGGATGGAAAAACAAGTTATTCTTTACGATCGTATTTTTTACAATTTTTGTGGGTTATAGACAACGAATTTTTGTGATTTTTTCGAAACTCGGTGAAAAAATTAAAATGTCATTGAATTCTTGGGAAAATGGATCTAAAGGCATACTAGAGGTGTTGGGAATAAGATTCATTAAAAAATATGGATGGAAAAACTAGTTATTCTTTACAATCGTATTTTTTACAATTTTTGAGGGTTATAGCCTACGAATTTTGTGATTTTTTCGAAACTCGGTGAAAAAAATAAAATGTCATTCAATTCTCACCTAAATGGATCTAAAGGCATACTAGAGTTGTTAGGAATAAGATTCATGATAAAATATGGATGGAAAAACAAGTTATTCTTTCCAATCCTATTTTTTACAATTTTCGTGGGTTATAGCCTACGAATTTTATGATTTTTTCGTAACTCGGTGAAAAAAATACAATGTCGTTAAATTGTCGCCTAAATGGCTTTAAAGACATACTAGAGGTGTTGGGAACAAGATTCATAAAAAAAATACGGATGGAAAAACAAGTTATTCTTTACGATCGTATTTTTTACAATTTTCGTGGTTTATAGACTAAGAATTTTGTGATTTTTTCGAAACTCGGTGAAAAAAATAAAATGTCATTCAATTCTCGGGAAAATGGATCTAAAGGCATACTAGAGGTGTTGGGAATAAGATTCATGAAAAAATATGGATGGAAAAACAAGTTATTCTTCACATTCGTATTTTTTACAATTTTCGTGGGTTATAGCCTACGAATTTTGTGATTTTTTCGAAACTCGGTGAAAAAAATAAAATGTCATTCAATTCTCATCTAAATGGATCTAAAGACATACTAGAGGTGTTTGGAACAAAATTCATCAAAAAATACGGATGGAAAAACAAGTTATTCTTCACGATCGTATTTTTTACAGTTTTCGTGGGTTATAGACTACGAATTTTGTGATTTTTTCTAAACTCGGTGAAAAAAATAAAATGTCATTCAATTCTCACCTAAATGGATCAAAAGACATACTGGAGGTGTTGGGAACAAAATTCTTCAAAAAATACGGATGGAAAAACAAGTTATTCTTCACGATCGTATTTTTTACAGTTTTCGTGGGTTATATACTATGAATTTTGTGATTTTTTCGAAACTTGGTGAAAAAAATAAAATGTCATTCAATTCTCACCTAAATGGATCTAAAGACTTACTAGAGGTGTTGGGAACAAAATTCATCAAAAAATACGGATGGAAAATCAAGTTATTCTTCATGATCGTATTTTTTACAGTTTTCGTGGGTTATAGACTACGAATTTTGTGATTTTTTGGAAACTTGGTGAAAAAAATAAAATGTCATTCAATTCTCGGGAAAATGGATCTAAAGGCATACTAGAGTTGTTGGGTATAAGATTCATGAAAAAATATGGATGGAAAAACAAGTTATTCCTTACAATCGTATTTTTTACAATTTTCGTGGGTTATAGCCTAGGAATTTTGTGATGTTTTCGAAACTCAGTGAAAAAAATAAAATGTCATTCAATTCTCGGGAAAATGGATCTAAAGTCATTCTAGAGTTGTTGGGAATAAGATTCATGAAAAAATATGGATGGAAAAACAATTTATTCTTTACAATCGTATTTTTTACAATTTTCGTGGGTTATAGCCTACGAATTTTGTGATTTTTTCGAAACTCAGTGAAAAAAATAAAATGTCATTAAATTGTTGCCTAAATGGATCTAACGACTTACTAGAGGTGTTGGGAACAAAATTTATCAAAAAATACGGATGGAAAAACAAGTTATTCTTCACGATCGTATTTTTTACAGTTTTCGTGGGTTATAGACTACGAATTTTGTGATTTTTTCGAAACTCGGTGAAAAAAATAAAATGTCATTCAATTATCGGGAAAATGGATCTAAAGGCATACTAGAGGTGTTGGGAATAAGATTCATGAAAAAATATAAATGGAAAAACAAGTTATTCTTTACAATCGTATTTTTTACAATTTTTGTGGGTTATAGCCTATGAATTTTGTGATTTTTTCGAAACTCGGTGAAAAAAATAAAATGTCATTAAATTGTTGCCTAAATGGCTCTAAAGACATACTAGAGGTGTTGGGAACAAGATTCATCAAAAAATAAGGATGGAAAAACAAGTTATTCTTTACGATCGTATTTTTTACAATTTTTGTGGGTTATAGACAACGAATTTTTGTGATTTTTTCGAAACTCGGTGAAAAAATTAAAATGTCATTGAATTCTCGGGAAAATGGATCTAAAGGCATACTAGAGGTGTTGGGAATAAGATTCATTAAAAAATATGGATGGAAAAACTAGTTATTCTTTACAATCGTATTTTTTACAATTTTTGAGGGTTATAGCCTACGAATTTTGTGATTTTTTCGAAACTCGGTGAAAAAAATAAAATGTCATTCAATTCTCACCTAAATGGATCTAAAGACATACTAGAGGTGTTGGGAACAAAATTCATCAAAAAATACGGATGGAAAAACAAGTTATTCTTCATGATCGTATTTTTTACAGTTTTCGTGGGTTATAGACTATGAATTTTGTGATTTTTTCGACACTCGGTGAAAAAAATAAAATGTCATTCAATTCTCACCTAAATGGATCTAAAGACATAGTAGAGGTGTTGGGAACAAAATACAACAAAAAATATGGATGGAAAAACATGTTATTCTTCACGATCGTATTATTTACAGTTTTCGTGGGTTATAGACTACGAATTTTGTGATTTTTTCGAAACTCGGTTAAAAAAATAAAATGTCATTCAATTCTCGGGAAAATGGATCTAAAGGCATACTAGAGTTGTTAGGAATAAGATTCATGATAAAATATGGATGGAAAAACAAGTTATTCTTTACAATCCTATTTTTTACAATTTTCGTGGGTTATAGCCTACGAATTTTATGATTTTTTCGTAACTCGGTGAAAAAAATACAATGTCGTTAAATTGTCGCCTAAATGGCTTTAAAGACATACTAGAGGTGTTGGGAACAAGATTCATAAAAAAAATACGGATGGAAAAACAAGTTATTCTTTATGATCGTATTTTTTACAATTTTCGTGAGTTATAGACTACGAATTTTGTGATTTTTTCGAAACTCGGTGAAAAAAATAAAATGTCATTCAATTCTCGGGAAAATGGATCTAAAGGCATACTAGAGGTGTTGGGAATAAGATTCATGTAAAAATATGGATGGAAAAACAAGTTATTCTTCACATTCGTATTTTTTACAATTTTCGTGGGTTATAGCCTACGAATTTTGTGATTTTTTCGAAACTCGGTGAAAAAAATAAAATGTCATTCAATTCTCATCTAAATGGATCTAAAGACATACTAGAGGTGTTTGGAACAAAATTCATCAAAAAATACGGATGGAAAAACAAGTTATTCTTCACGATCGTATTTTTTACAGTTTTCGTGGGTTATAGACTACGAATTTTGTGATTTTTTCTAAACTCGGTGAAAAAAATAAAATGTCATTCAATTCTCACCTAAATGGATCAAAAGACATACTGGAGGTGTTGGGAACAAAATTCTTCAAAAAATACGGATGGAAAAACAAGTTATTCTTCACGATCGTATTTTTTACAGTTTTCGTGGGTTATATACTATGAATTTTGTGATTTTTTCGAAACTTGGTGAAAAAAATAAAATGTCATTCAATTCTCACCTAAATGGATCTAAAGACTTACTAGAGGTGTTGGGAACAAAATTCATCAAAAAATACGGATGGAAAATCAAGTTATTCTTCATGATCGTATTTTTTACAGTTTTCGTGGGTTATAGACTACGAATTTTGTGATTTTTTGGAAACTTGGTGAAAAAAAATAAAATGTCATTCAATTCTCGGGAAAATGGATCTAAAGGCATACTAGAGTTGTTGGGTATAAGATTCATGAAAAAATATGGATGGAAAAACAAGTTATTCCTTACAATCGTATTTTTTACAATTTTCGTGGGTTATAGCCTAGGAATTTTGTGATGTTTTCGAAACTCAGTGAAAAAAATAAAATGTCATTCAATTCTCGGGAAAATGGATCTAAAGTCATTCTAGAGTTGTTGGGAATAAGATTCATGAAAAAATATGGATGGAAAAACAATTTATTCTTTACAATCGTATTTTTTACAATTTTCGTGGGTTATAGCCTACGAATTTTGTGATTTTTTCGAAACTCAGTGAAAAAAATAAAATGTCATTAAATTGTTGCCTAAATGGATCTAACGACTTACTAGAGGTGTTGGGAACAAAATTTATCAAAAAATACGGATGGAAAAACAAGTTATTCTTCACGATCGTATTTTTTACAGTTTTCGTGGGTTATAGACTACGAATTTTGTGATTTTTTCGAAACTCGGTGAAAAAAATAAAATATCATTCAATTATCGGGAAAATGGATCTAAAGGCATACTAGAGGTGTTGGGAATAAGATTCATGAAAAAATATAAATGGAAAAACAAGTTATTCTTTACAATCGTATTTTTTACATTTTTCGTGGGTTATAGACAACGAATTTTGTGATTTTTTCGAAATTCGGTGAAAAAAATAAAATGTCATTCAATTCTCACCTAAATGAATCTAAAGACATAGTAGAGGTGTTGGAAACAAAATTCATCAAAAAATATGGATGGAAAAACAAGTTATTCTTCACGATCGTATTTTTTACAGTTTTCGTGGGTTATAGACTACGAATTTTGTGATTTTTTCGAAACTCGGTGAAAAAAATCAAATGTCATTCAATTCTCACCTAAATGGATCAAAATACATACTGGAGGTGTTGGGAACAAAATTCATCAAAAAATACGGATGGAAAAATAAGTTATTCTTCACGATCGTATTTTTTACAGTTTTCGTGGGTTATATACTATGAATTTTGTGATTTTTACGAAACTTGGTGAAAAAAATAAAATGTCATTCAATTCTCACCTAAATGGATCTAAAGACTTACTAGAGGTGTTGGGAACAAAATTCATCAAAAAATACGGATGGAAAATCAAGTTATTCTTCATGATCGTATTTTTTACAGTTTTCGTGGGTTATAGACTACGAATTTTGTGATTTTTTGGAAACTCGGTGAAAAAAATAAAATGTCATTCAATTCTCGGGAAAATGGATCTAAAGGCATACTAGAGTTGTTGGGTATAAGATTCATGAAAAAATATGGATGGAAAAACAAGTTATTCCTTACAATCGTATTTTTTACAATTTTCGTGGGTTATAGCCTAGGAATTTTGTGATGTTTTCGAAACTCAGTGAAAAAAATAAAATGTCATTCAATTCTCGGGAAAATGGATCTAAAGTCATTCTAGAGTTGTTGGGAATAAGATTCATGAAAAAATATGGATGGAAAAACAATTTATTCTTTACAATCGTATTTTTTACAATTTTCGTGGGTTATAGCCTACGAATTTTGTGATTTTTTCGAAACTCAGTGAAAAAAATAAAATGTCATTAAATTGTTGCCTAAATGGATCTAACGACTTACTAGAGGTGTTGGGAACAAAATTAAATTGTTGCCTAAATGGATCTAACGACTTACTAGAGGTGTTGGGAACAAAATTTATCAAAAAATACGGATGGAAAAACAAGTTATTCTTCACGATCGTATTTTTTACAGTTTTCGTGGGTTATAGACTACGAATTTTGTGATTTTTTCGAAACTCGGTGAAAAAAATAAAATGTCATTCAATTATCGGGAAAATGGATCTAAAGGCATACTAGAGGTGTTGGGAATAAGATTCATGAAAAAATATAAATGGAAAAACAAGTTATTCTTTACAATCGTATTTTTTACAATTTTCGTGGGTTATAGCCTATGAATTTTGTGATTTTTTCGAAACTCGGTGAAAAAAATAAAATGTCATTAAATTGTTGCCTAAATGGCTCTAAAGACATACTAGAGGTGTTGGGAACAAGATTCATCAAAAAATAAGGATGGAAAAACAAGTTATTCTTTACGATCGTATTTTTTACAATTTTTGTGGGTTATAGACAACGAATTTTTGTGATTTTTTCGAAACTCGGTGAAAAAATTAAAATGTCATTGAATTCTCGGGAAAATGGATCTAAAGGCATACTAGAGGTGTTGGGAATAAGATTCATTAAAAAATATGGATGGAAAAACTAGTTATTCTTTACAATCGTATTTTTTACAATTTTTGAGGATTATAGCCTACGAATTTTGTGATTTTTTCGAAACTCGGTGAAAAAAATAAAATGTCATTCAATTCTCACCTAAATGGATCTAAAGACATACTAGAGGTGTTGGGAACAAAATTCATCAAAAAATACGGATGGAAAAACAAGTTATTCTTCATGATCGTATTTTTTACAGTTTTCGTGGGTTATAGACTATGAATTTTGTGATTTTTTCGACACTCGGTGAAAAAAATAAAATGTCATTCAATTCTCACCTAAATGGATCTAAAGACATAGTAGAGGTGTTGGGAACAAAATACAACAAAAAATATGGATGGAAAAACATGTTATTCTTCACGATCGTATTATTTACAGTTTTCGTGGGTTATAGACTACGAATTTTGTGATTTTTTCGAAACTCGGTTAAAAAAATAAAATGTCATTCAATTCTCGGGAAAATGGATCTAAAGGCATACTAGAGTTGTTAGGAATAAGATTCATGATAAAATATGGATGGAAAAACAAGTTATTCTTTACAATCCTATTTTTTACAATTTTCGTGGGTTATAGCCTACGAATTTTATGATTTTTTCGTAACTCGGTGAAAAAAATACAATGTCGTTAAATTGTCGCCTAAATGGCTTTAAAGACATACTAGAGGTGTTGGGAACAAGATTCATAAAAAAAATACGGATGGAAAAACAAGTTATTCTTTACGATCGTATTTTTTACAATTTTCGTGAGTTATAGACTACGAATTTTGTGATTTTTTCGAAACTCGGTGAAAAAAATAAAATGTCATTCAATTCTCGGGAAAATGGATCTAAAGGCATACTAGAGGTGTTGGGAATAAGATTCATGAAAAAATATGGATGCAAAAACAAGTTATTCTTCACATTCGTATTTTTTACAATTTTCGTGGGTTATAGCCTACGAATTTTGTGATTTTTTCGAAACTCGGTGAAAAAAATAAAATGTCATTCAATTCTCATCTAAATGGATCTAAAGACATACTAGAGGTGTTTGGAACAAAATTCATCAAAAAATACGGATGGAAAAACAAGTTATTCTTCACGATCGTATTTTTTACAGTTTTCGTGGGTTATAGACTACGAATTTTGTGATTTTTTCTAAACTCGGTGAAAAAAATAAAATGTCATTCAATTCTCACCTAAATGGATCAAAAGACATACTGGAGGTGTTGGGAACAAAATTCTTCAAAAAATACGGATGGAAAAACAAGTTATTCTTCACGATCGTATTTTTTACAGTTTTCGTGGGTTATATACTATGAATTTTGTGATTTTTTCGAAACTTGGTGAAAAAAATAAAATGTCATTCAATTCTCACCTAAATGGATCTAAAGACTTACTAGAGGTGTTGGGAACAAAATTCATCAAAAAATACGGATGGAAAATCAAGTTATTCTTCATGATCGTATTTTTTACAGTTTTCGTGGGTTATAGACTACGAATTTTGTGATTTTTTGGAAACTTGGTGAAAAAAATAAAATGTCATTCAATTCTCGGGAAAATGGATCTAAAGGCATACTAGAGTTGTAGGGTATAAGATTCATGAAAAAATATGGATGGAAAAACAAGTTATTCCTTACAATCGTATTTTTTACAATTTTCGTGGGTTATAGCCTAGGAATTTTGTGATGTTTTCGAAACTCAGTGAAAAAAATAAAATGTCATTCAATTCTCGGGAAAATGGATCTAAAGTCATTCTAGAGTTGTTGGGAATAAGATTCATGAAAAAATATGGATGGAAAAACAATTTATTCTTTACAATCGTATTTTTTACAATTTTCGTGGGTTATAGCCTACGAATTTTGTGATTTTTTCGAAACTCAGTGAAAAAAATAAAATATCATTAAATTGTTGCCTAAATGGATCTAACGACTTACTAGAGGTGTTGGGAACAAAATTTATCAAAAAATACGGATGGAAAAACAAGTTATTCTTCACGATCGTATTTTTTACAGATTTAGTGGGTTATAGACTACGAATTTTGTGATTTTTTCGAAACTCGGTGAAAAAAATAAAATATCATTCAATTATCGGGAAAATGGATCTAAAGGCATACTAGAGGTGTTGGGAATAAGATTCATGAAAAAATATAAATGGAAAAACAAGTTATTCTTTACAATCGTATTTTTTACATTTTTCGTGGGTTATAGACAACGAATTTTGTGATTTTTTCGAAATTCGGTGAAAAAAATAAAATGTCATTCAATTCTCACCTAAATGAATCTAAAGACATAGTAGAGGTGTTGGAAACAAAATTCATCAAAAAATATGGATGGAAAAACAAGTTATTCTTCACGATCGTATTTTTTACAGTTTTCGTGGGTTATAGACTACGAATTTTGTGATTTTTTCGAAACTCGGTGAAAAAAATAAAATGTCATTCAATTCTCACCTAAATGGATCAAAATACATACTGGAGGTGTTGGGAACAAAATTCATCAAAAAATACGGATGGAAAAATAAGTTATTCTTCACGATCGTATTTTTTACAGTTTTCGTGGGTTATATACTATGAATTTTGTGATTTTTACGAAACTTGGTGAAAAAAAAAAATGTCATTCAATTCTCACCTAAATGGATCTAAAGACTTACTAGAGGTGTTGGGAACAAAATTCATCAAAAAATACGGATGGAAAATCAAGTTATTCTTCATGATCGTATTTTTTACAGTTTTCGTGGGTTATAGACTACGAATTTTGTGATTTTTTGGAAACTCGGTGAAAAAAATAAAATGTCATTCAATTCTCGGGAAAATGGATCTAAAGGCATACTAGAGTTGTTGGGTATAAGATTCATGAAAAAATATGGATGGAAAAACAAGTTATTCCTTACAATCGTATTTTTTACAATTTTCGTGGGTTATAGCCTAGGAATTTTGTGATGTTTTCGAAACTCAGTGAAAAAAATAAAATGTCATTCAATTCTCGGGAAAATGGATCTAAAGTCATTCTAGAGTTGTTGGGAATAAGATTCATGAAAAAATATGGATGGAAAAACAATTTATTCTTTACAATCGTATTTTTTACAATTTTCGTGGGTTATAGCCTACGAATTTTGTGATTTTTTCGAAACTCAGTGAAAAAAATAAAATGTCATTAAATTGTTGCCTAAATGGATCTAACGACTTACTAGAGGTGTTGGGAACAAAATTTATCAAAAAATACGGATGGAAAAACAAGTTATTCTTCACGATCGTATTTTTTACAGTTTTCGTGGGTTATAGACTACGAATTTTGTGATTTTTTCGAAACTCGGTGAAAAAAATAAAATGTCATTCAATTATCGGGAAAATGGATCTAAAGGCATACTAGAGGTGTTGGGAATAAGATTCATGAAAAAATATAAATGGAAAAACAAGTTATTCTTTACAATCGTATTTTTTACAATTTTCGTGGGTAATAGCCTACGAATTTTGTGATTTTTTCGAAACTCGGTGAAAAAAATAAAATGTCATTAAATTGTTGCCTAAATGGCTCTAAAGACATACTAGAGGTGTTGGGAACAAGATTCATCAAAAAATAAGGATGGAAAAACAAGTTATTCTTTACGATCGTATTTTTTACAATTTTTGTGGGTTATAGACAACGAATTTTTGTGATTTTTTCGAAACTCGGTGAAAAAATTAAAATGTCATTGAATTCTCGGGAAAATGGATCTAAAGGCATACTAGAGGTGTTGGGAATAAGATTCATTAAAAAATATGGATGGAAAAACTAGTTATTCTTTACAATCGTATGTTTTACAATTTTTGTGGGTTATAGCCTACGAATTTTGTGATTTTTTTGAAACTCGGTGAAAAAAATAAAATGTCATTCAATTCTCACCTAAATGGATCTAAAGACATACTAGAGGTGTTGGGAACAAAATTCATCAAAAAATACGGATGGAAAAACAAGTTATTCTTCATGATCGTATTTTTTACAGTTTTCGTGGGTTATAGACTATGAATTTTGTGATTTTTTCGAAACTCGGTGAAAAAAATAAAATGTCATTCAATTCTCACCTAAATGGATCTAAAGACATAGTAGAGGTGTTGGGAACAAAATACAACAAAAAATATGGATGGAAAAACATGTTATTCTTCACGATCGTATTTTTTACAGTTTTCGTGGGTTATAGACTACGAATTTTGTGATTTTTTCGAAACTCGGTTAAAAAAATAAAATGTCATTCAATTCTTGGGAAAATGGATCTAAAGGCATACTAGAGTTGTTATGAATAAGATTCATGAAAAAATATGGATGGAAAAACAAGTTATTCTTTACAATCCTATTTTTTACAATTTTCGTGGGTTATAGCCTACGAATTTTATGATTTTTTCGTAACTCGGTGAAAAAAATACAATGTCGTTAAATTGTCGCCTAAATGGCTTTAAAGACATACTAGAGGTGTTGGGAACAAAATTCATCAAAAAATACGGATGGAAAAACAAGTTATTCTTCATGATGGTATTTTTTACAGTTTTCGTGGGTTATGACTACGAATTTTGTGATTTTTTCGAAACTCGGTGAAAAAAATACAATGTCATTCAATTCTCACCTAAATGGATCTAAAGACATACTAGAGGTGTTGGGAACAAAATTCATAAAAAAAATACGGATGGAAAAACAAGTTATTCTTCACGATCGTATTTTTTACAGTTTTCGTGGGTTATAGACTACGAATTTTGTGATTTTTTCGAAACTCGGTGAAAAAAATAAAATGTCATTCAATTATCGGGAAAATGGATCTAAAGGCATACTAGAGGTGTTGGGAATAAGATTCATGAAAAAATATAAATGGAAAAACAAGTTATTCTTTACAATCGTATTTTTTACAATTTTCGTGGGTTATAGCCTACGAATTTTGTGATTTTTTCGAAACTCGGTGAAAAAAATAAAATGTCATTAAATTGTTGCCTAAATGGCTCTAAAGACATACTAGAGGTGTTGGGAACAAGATTCATCAAAAAATAAGGATGGAAAAACAAGTTATTCTTTACGATCGTATTTTTTACAATTTTTGTGGGTTATAGACAACGAATTTTTGTGATTTTTTCGAAACTCGGTGAAAAAATTAAAATGTCATTGAATTCTCGGGAAAATGGATCTAAAGGCATACTAGAGGTGTTGGGAATAAGATTCATTAAAAAATATGGATGGAAAAACTAGTTATTCTTTACAATCGTATGTTTTACAATTTTTGTGGGTTATAGCCTACGAATTTTGTGATTTTTTCGAAACTCGGTGAAAAAAATAAAATGTCATTCAATTCTCACCTAAATGGATCTAAAGACATACTAGAGGTGTTGGGAACAAAATTCATCAAAAAATACGGATGGAAAAACAAGTTATTCTTCATGATCGTATTTTTTACAGTTTTCGTGGGTTATAGACTATGAATTTTGTGATTTTTTCGAAACTCGGTGAAAAAAATAAAATGTCATTCAATTCTCACCTAAATGGATCTAAAGACATAGTAGAGGTGTTGGGAACAAAATACAACAAAAAATATGGATGGAAAAACATGTTATTCTTCACGATCGTATTTTTTACAGTTTTCGTGGGTTATAGACTACGAATTTTGTGATTTTTTCGAAACTCGGTTAAAAAAATAAAATGTCATTCAATTCTCGGGAAAATGGATCTAAAGGCATACTAGAGTTGTTATGAATAAGATTCATGAAAAAATATGGATGGAAAAACAAGTTATTCTTTACAATCCTATTTTTTACAATTTTCGTGGGTTATAGCCTACGAATTTTATGATTTTTTCGTAACTCGGTGAAAAAAATACAATGTCGTTAAATTGTCGCCTAAATGGCTTTAAAGACATACTAGAGGTGTTGGGAACAAAATTCATCAAAAAATACGGATGGAAAAACAAGTTATTCTTCATGATGGTATTTTTTACAGTTTTCGTGGGTTATGACTACGAATTTTGTGATTTTTTCGAAACTCGGTGAAAAAAATACAATGTCATTCAATTCTCACCTAAATGGATCTAAAGACATACTAGAGGTGTTGGGAACAAAATTCATAAAAAAAATACGGATGGAAAAACAAGTTATTCTTCACGATCGTATTTTTTACAATTTTCGTGGGTTATAGCCTACGAATTTTGTGATTTTTTCGAAACTCGGTGAAAAAAATAAAAAGTCATTCAATTCTCATCTAAATGGATCTAAAGACATACTAGAGGTGTTTGGAACAAAATTCATCAAAAAATACGGATGGAAAAACAAGTTCTTCTTCACGATCGTATTTTTTACAGTTTTTGTGGGTTATAGACTACGAATTTTGTGATTTTTTCTAAACTCGGTGAAAAAAATAAAATTTCATTCAATTCTCACCTAAATGGATCAAAAGACATACTGGAGGTGTTGGGAACAAAATTCATCAAAAAATACGGATGGAAAATCAAGTTATTCTTCACGATCGTATTTTTTACAGTTTTCGTGCGTTATAGACTACGAATTTTGTGATTTTTTGGAAACTCGGTGAAAAAAATAAAATGTCATTCAATTCTCGGGAAAATGGATCTAAAGTCATACTAGAGTTGTTGGGTATAAGATTCATGAAAAAATATGGATGGAAAAACAAGTTATTCCTTACAATCATATTTTTTACAATTTTCGTGGGTTATAGCCTAGGAATTTTGTGATGTTTTCGAAACTCAGTGAAAAAAATAAAATGTCATTCAATTCTGGGAAAATGGATCTAAAGTCATTCTAGAGTTGTTGGGAATAAGATTCATGAAAAAATATGGATGGAAAAACAATTTATTCTTTACAATCGTATTTTTTACAATTTTCGTGGGTTATAGCCTACGAATTTTGTGATTTTTTCGAAACTCAGTGAAAAAAATAAAATGTCATTAAATTGTTACCTAAATGGATCTAACGACTTACTAGAGGTGTTGGGAACAAAATTTATCAAAAAATACGGATGGAAAAACAAGTTATTCTTCACGATCGTATTTTTTACAGTTTTCGTGGGTTATAGACTACGAATTTTGTGATTTTTTCGAAACTCGGTAAAAAAATAAAATATCATTCAATTATCGGGAAAATGGATCTAAAGGCATACTAGAGGTGTTGGGAATAAGATTCATGAAAAAATATAAATGGAAAAACAAGTTATTCTTTACAATCGTATTTTTTACAATTTTCGTGGGTTATAGCCTACGAATTTTGTGATTTTTTCGAAACTCGGTGAAAAAAATAAAATGTCATTAAATTGTCGCCAATGGCTCTAAAGACATACTAGAGGTGTTGGGAACAAGATTGATCAAAAAATACGGATGGAAAAACAAGTTATTCTTCACGGTCGTATTTTTTACAATTTTTGTGGGTTATAGCCTACGAATTTTGTGATTTTTTTGAAACTCGGTGAAAAAAATAAAATGTCATTCAATTCTCACCTAAATGGATCTAAAGTCATACTAGGCGACAATTTAATGACATTTTATTTTTTTCACCGAGTTTCGAAAAAATCATGAAATTCGTAGGCTATAACCCACGAAAATTGTAAAAAATACGATTGTAAAGAATAACTTGTTTTTCCATCCATATTTTTTCATGAATCTTATTCCTAACAACTCTAGTATACCTTTAGATCCATTTTCCCGAGAATTGAATGACATTTTATTTTTTTCACCGAGTTTCGAAAAAATCACAAAATTCGTAGTCTATAACCCACGAAAATTGTAAAAAATACGATTGTAAAGAATAACTTGTTTTTCCATCCATATTTTTTAATGAATCTTATTCCCAACACCTCTAGTATGCCTTTAGATCCATTTAGGTGAGAATTCAATGACATTTTAATTTTTTCACCGAGTTTCGAAAAAATCACAAAAATTCGTAGTCTATAACCCACAAAAATTGTAAAAAATACAATCGTAAAGACTACGAATTTTGTGATTTTTTCGAAACTCGGTGAAAAAAATAAAATGTCATTCAATTCTCGGGAAAATGGATCTAAAGGTATACTAGAGTTGTTAGGAATAAGATTCATGAAAAAATATGGATGGAAAAACAAGTTATTCTTTACAATCGTATTTTTTACAATTTTCGTGGGTTATAGACTACGAATTTTGTGATTTTTTCGAAACTCGGTGAAAAAAATAAAATGTCATTCAATTCTCTCCTAAATGGATCTAAAGACATACTGGAGGTGTTAGGAACAAAATTCATCAAAAAATACGGATGGAAAAACAAGTTATTCTTCACGATCGTTTTTTTTACAGTTTTCGTGGGTTATAGACTACGAATTTTGTGATTTTTTCGAAACTCGGTGAAAAAAATAAAATTTCATTCAATTCTCACCTAAATGGATCTAAAGACATACTGTAGGTGTTGGGAACAAAATTCATCAAAAAATACGGATGGAAAAACAAGTTATTCTTCACGGTCGTATTTTTTACAATTTTTGTGGGTTATAGCCTACGAATTTTGTGATTTTTTTGAAACTCGGTGAAAAAAATAAAATGTCATTCAATTCTCACCTAAATGGATCTAAAGACATACTAGGCGACAATTTAATGACATTTTATTTCTTTCACCGAGTTTCGAAAAAATCATGAAATTCGTAGGCTATAACCCACGAAAATTGTAAAAAATACGATTGTAAAGAATAACTTGTTTTTCCATCCATATTTTTTCATGAATCTTATTCCTAACAACTCTAGTATACCTTTAGATCCATTTTCCCGAGAATTGAATGACATTTTATTTTTTTCACCGAGTTTCGAAAAAATCACAAAATTCGTAGTCTTTACGATTGTATTTTTTACAATTTTTGTGGGTTATAGACTACGAATTTTTGTGATTTTTTCGAAACTCGGTGAAAAAATTAAAATGTCATTGAATTCTCACCTAAATGGATCTAAAGGCATACTAGAGGTGTTGGGAATAAGATTCATTAAAAAATATGGATGGAAAAACAAGTTATTCTTTACAATCGTATTTTTTACAATTTTCGTGGGTTATAGCCTACGAATTTTGTGATTTTTTCGAAACTCGGTGAAAAAAATAAAATGTCATTCAATTCTCACCTAAATGGATCGAAAGACATACTAGAGGTGTTGGGAACAAAATTCATCAAAAAATACGGATGGAAAAACAAGTTATTCTTCATGATCGTATTTTTTACAGTTTTCGTGGGTTATAGACTATGAAATTTGTGATTTTTTCGAAACTCGGTGAAAAAAATAAAATGTCATTCAATTCTCACCTAAATGGATCTAAAGACATAGTAGAGGTGTTGGGAACAAAATTCATCAAAAAATATGGATGGAAAAACATGTTATGAAGGTGTGAAAAACACAAGAAGGGGGGGTTGAATTGTGTTTTTGGTTAATTTAAAAACTTCTTCTAAGTTTTTAAACTTATCAGATTTCGCAGCGGGCCAAAACTCAAACACAGACAACTTCTGGTGAAGATACAGAAAACAGAGTATGAGAGAAATAAAACAGAGAGAAGAGAGAAGAGATGACACAAGAGATTTTATACTGGTTCCTCTCACAAACCGAGAGTAGTCCAGTCCCCTTGCACTTCCAAGGGATTTCACTATAATCACCAAGATTACAATTGCTCAAGCTCACAGCAAGAGACTTCCAATGCTCAAGTAACTCCTTACAAGAGACTTCCAATGCTCAAGTAACTCCTTACAAGAGACTTCCAATGCTCAAGCTCACAAGAAAGAGACTTCCAACACAAAACAAATACAATGTTTTGAACGACTGATAAACAATTATCAGAGTTCAGAGAACAAAGAAATACAACTTAATATAACAAGACTGTTCTTAGAATTCTTAAAGAAAACTAAGGTTCAACTACTGACAGGCCAGAAGTTGAAAACTAATGTCTTGAATTTGAATATCAACTCAAGTTGTATCTAAGTTAAAAATAGCTCTTTGAATTTTAGCAGAATAACAGCTCTTTGTTCGTAGTTGTGTTGTTGTATCACGTCTTCAAATTCTTCCTCCTTTTATAGGCGTTGTTAGAGCGTCTTGAATTTGAGCGGATACTGATGAAAGCAGCTAGGTAGTACTGTACTATTGTTTTCGTTTGAAATGTGCTTATTCAAATCAAGTAAAGATCAACTTCTGATCCTTGATTTCGAATATTCGCCCAAATCAGGAAAACAAAGTTAGTACAATAGTACAAACGTCATTGTCAAGAGAATAACGGTCTGAATTAAGTTCTTCTGCCTCTTCAGATCCTTTTCCATATAGATGATAGTCGTTAAGGTAATGGAATGTTCTTTGACGTCTTCTGCTGTTTCATCATCATCAGAATTTGCAGATAATCAATGATCTTCTGATGACTTCATCTTCTGGTTGACTTTTACTGGCAACTTCTGTGGCTTCAACTTCTGTGTTACCTTCAGAACTTGCATTTTCCCAACTTCTGGGGATACTAGAAACGTAGCAGCCAGAACTTGAATCTTCTAGTGTATAATAAATTTTAACTTGTATATCTGCACACTAGAGTAAATTATCAGTATTCCCTATTGTATATTAATACTATTGTTATCATCAAAACTACTTGGGTTATGTCAAAACCAACTTTGTTCCAACAATCTCCCCCTTTTTGATTGATGACAAACCAAGTATTAATTTACAATGGTTGTTATTTTAATCATATAATTCATCCTTCAGGTTTATGAGGTTTGCAAGCTCCCCCTGAGTTCAGTAATGAATGATTAAAATAGTTTAAAATTTTAATGTTGAATTCAGAACTTCTGTATACACTTTGACTTCCAGAAGATAGGTTTGCAAGCTTTCTTCTGTTGTCAGATCTACCTAAGAGAAAAGTGCAATCTACTCATACGTGTATCATGTATAGAAAGTTCTGATCTCAATAGAAAAATTTCCATAGAGAGAAAATATTGATAACTGATAAATATGTAATAACTGAACTTAAATGAAATGAAAGGCTTCAGTTAGTGTTTTTAAATTAATTTACTCTTACTCCCCCTTTTGTCATTAAACAAAAAGAATCAAATAAAAAGGGTTAAAGAATAAAATAGAACACGTGACTAAGGAATTAGTCAAGTAAAAAATATGCATTAAAATAGATGATAAAAACCATAATTAGTTAATGCAAATGCTAAAAACGAGGTAACTCCTACCAACCCAAAATTGCTATAAAAGCACACCAATTCTTTGTCATTTCACTCAACGCTTCCATGAGAGAAAACAAATTCTTCATCAAAATGAAAGAAAGTATTTGTGAGGATAGAAGAGTGATTGAAAGAAATGGGTTTAAGAAATTTTCAAAGAAGAACCAGAGAAGAATCGTAATATCATTAGATGCAGTCTCATGGAATATGATGTATAAGAAACATCAGAACATGTTGAAGGTCCTTGCTTCAAAATTAGATGAAAGTTTCTCAACTTTCTTCTGTTCTTAGAAGATCCAGAAGTTCTTCTTATGCAGGAGGATGAGATGGAGTTTTGACAAGAGGCTCTAAGTATACAAGACAGAAGCTTGTAGCTCGGGAGTTTTAGAGGCTCCCAGGTTAAAGTTTGGGGCACAATCCTCTTCAGCATCTCTTTCTCATCATCTTGTAAAAATTTCCTTTTAGGTTTAGGAGGATCAGATTTTCATGTTAAAAACATCTTTACTCAGAGAGCAATGATGAAATGCAAAAAAAACATGTAAAATCAAAGCAATGATGAAATGCAAAAACTATTGTAAAGCAGTTTTTTTTATATGAATGAAAATTGTTTGAATGCATGTTTATGTTTTATGTTTATGCAGCAATTTATATATAGATCTATCTTCTGAACAATAAAGAAAAGAAATCAACATAATCATAACTGCAATATCATAAACCAAAATAATTATCCAAGACAATAATCAAACAGATCCAAAAATAAAATTGTCTAAACAGAACATGAACAAAACAAGATTAACAACAAACAACATAAAACACGGAGATCCTAAGGTTGAGAGGTAAGAGAGGGGTTCAGCAGTTTGTCTTGAAGCTTCTTCAGAGCTTCTTCAGATATAGACTTCATCTTCTGCAGCACAACTTCTGCACCCATCTTATCAACCACAGATTCTGATTCAGAGTCCACCTTGACAATCTTTTCCATTTCTTGCTCAAAGAAGGTAGAAAACTGATCCACAGCCCTATTCATTACCAGATTCATCTTCTCTTCATGCAACCTCTTTGCTCTTCTGATCCTATACTCTGCAGCCTTATACTCAGTAAACTTGTGCCTTGCAAGAGTCATGATATAGCTTCTTCTGTACTGAGAACTAAGATCATGCATCATCTGAGTGCACATAGTTGCAATAGCAGAGCATTCACCATCCATTTGATTAGGTGCAAAACCAAGAGCAGGAAGATCCTTATGAATATCCTTAATCTTGTCATTAATGCCCATCAACACACGTTGAACATCTTCTGGTGTGATGGCTTGAAGGGTGGTAAGGACAGATGAAGATGAGGGCTTATCTAGGATATTTGAGGGCTCAGGTGTTTTAGTTTGTTCTGCTGGAGGGGTAATGACTTCTGCAAAAGTGTTCAGATAGTCATTTTCAAAAGTTGTGAGTTGAGGGGGTTGAGATTTTTGAGGAGAGGGTTTGTGAAGTTCCAACTCAAGTAGTTGCAAAGCTTTGGCAGAAGTGCCAGCTTCACCTAGGGTTCCAGTTTGAGAAGCCTGATGATCTGATAGGGTCTTCTCAGAGTCTATGGAACTTTGTGAAACAGGGTTAGGAACATGAACAGCAGGGGTAATCTCTTGGAGAATAGCTTCAGAAGTTGCAACCTCTGCATTAACTTCTGTTGCTATTACTTCAACATTCTCCACAGAAGTAGGAGTAGAGACATCTGCTTCTGGAATAGTAAACAATACATGTTCAGATAACTGTTTCAAAGGGTCAGAAGATGGTTCAATGCTAACAGCTGGTGTTTCAACAGAAGCACTAACTGAAACTTCTTCTATACAGTTTGGTTGAGGAGTTAAATCTTTAAAGATTTTTGAAAAAGAGTTTTGAACAGGAACTGTATAGGGGATGTTTGTAGCAAACTTAGCAAGCTTTGGACCATTAATGACAAAATCAGGAATACTATTAAAAATGATCTTTCTGTAAATACCTTGATTTGCCAACTTCTGAGCTAACTCATCTTTGGGAATGGGAGCATCAAGAAACTCATTTTGATCAGCTTCAATCCCACTTTCCCAACTTGTTTCTTCCCAGGTCTTATACATTTCAACCTCAGCAATAGCAGCATCACGCTCAGCATTCTCATCTGATTCAAGAATCAGCAACTTTTGCTTTCTCTTCCTCTTTGGATTAGTTCTGCTTTTCCTAACAACTTCTGGAGCAGCAGGTCCAGAAGCACTAGCCTTCTGAGAGGCTTCAACATCAACCTCTGCTTGAGCAGCAGGTTCAGAATGTTCAGGGTTCATTTCTTCAACAACTATACTCTTACCAGCAACCTCTGAAGTCTTATTCACACCAGAAGTATTTCCAGACTTCTTCTGGGGTGTAGAACTTCTTGTCCTTTTAGGTTGTGGTTCCTCAGACACAGATTCAGTTCTTCTTGTATTCTTCCTCTTCTTCACTTGCACAGGCAACAACCTCTGTGTTGTTAGCCTGTCTTCCATTTTAACATCAGTTCCTTCTTCCAGAATTCTCTTGTGCTTGGCAGCAATTTCAGCAACTTCTTCTATAGACACACGAGTCATGTAGAAGTACTTGTTGCTCTCATCCTTCCTTGGTCTATATTGATTCAAAGGAGTAATTACAGGTCCTTGAGTCTTAAGGACTTTCTTTACACTCAAACCACCAATCAGAGAGGGATAAGCATCAATGCTAGATGCATAACCAGGAAAAGTGGTTTTGAGAGATTGAATCAAATAACTTCTGTGAAACATGAAAGAGAGCAGTCTGCAGTAATGAGCATTAGTCCTACGCTTGGTCTGACTATCAGTGATAGCTCTACACATGTGCTCAAAAATTAGAAGGCCACAGTCCATTTCAACCTCCTTTCCAAAATAATATAAAGCAAGTTTATATAAGTTGGAAACTTGGTCAGATGAACCAACCTTGGGTAAAATTGAGTCACAGAGGATCCTGTAAAGCATCTTGTAGAAAGGTACCATGTCGTTGTTGTTCTTGGAAGTAGACTTCTTCCCATAGATTTCCTCTTGAATAATAGGACTCACATCTTCAGCATTAGATGGAATAATACCGTGCCGGGGTAACTGTACTGCTTGTCTGATATGCTCTGGTCTAATTCTGATTAGAACACCACCAACTTCTGAACGAATTTCCTTGTAATAGTATTCTTCTGCAGGAATCTGATTGCTCACACAAACTTGTGCCTTCATCCAGAAATCTTTAACAATCTCTGAATAGACAGGTCCATTAAGGCAATCTAGGTATGTTGTCATCTTCTGATGGACAAATACTTGCTTCATATTCCCACAGCCATTAACCCTTAGAGCTTCGAAATCGACTGGTCTTTCAATGTGAAGAAATAATTCCGAAATAGGAAAAGTTACCCTATCCGGAGTAACAACACCAGGTTTCGATCCTTTGATATCAGCAATTGGGGGTACATTCGTGTTTCTTTCAGCTTAAGTTTGAATACGCTTGACAGGGGAGGAGGCCATGATTCTGAGTTTAGGGGTTAGGGTTTGCTAAAGTGAGAGAAGAAAGAATTGCTCTGAGTTTTAGAAGAGATGAAAGTGTGGGTAGTGATTGTGTAAAGTGTGTGAATGTGAACAGTTAGTGTTTAAAAGGGAAAGAAAAACAAACCGCGCAAAAACGTACTAACTGAAAGGACAGAGGGGGGGTAAAAGAATAACTTAACAATTCACAAATGAATTAGAGCACAATCATCACTAACCAACTTCTTTCTCTAATAGCAAACAGACACGTGTATTAGAAGGTTAATTAAATATCTGACACGTAAGTGACAGCAGTTGAAGAGGTAACTCAAAAGTTACTGTCACGTCACGTTCAGAACCACTCACAATCTTCTGATAGAGATACAGAAGATGGATTTGTCAACTTCTGATACACAAGTTCTGACTCCCCTTATCTTCTGATATTAAATACCAGAAGATGGTTAGTCTAAACTTCTGATAGAAAGTCTGACTCCCCCTAACTTCTGTTAAACTTCCAGAATTTCCTAAAATAATATTTTTCACCAGAGTTTCAGCTTATTCACAGATTTCCATCATATTAAGATTCTTTTTGATAAAATCAAATCTCTCTACAGCTAAGGGTTTTGTAAAGATATCAGCCCATTGATTTTCAGTATCAATAAACTTGAGATCAATTACTCCCTTCTGTACATAATCTCTTATAAAATGATGTTTAATCTCAATATGCTTAGCTCTTGAGTGCAGAATAGGATTTTTAGAAAGATGAATGGCAGCAGTGTTATCACAATATAAAGGAATATTATGACTACTTATTTGATAATCTTCTAATTGATATTTCATCCAAAGTAGTTGTGTACAACACTTGGCTGCTGAAATGTATTCTGCTTCTGCAGTTGACATAGCTATGGTGGTTTGCCTTTTACTGGCCCAAGAAATCAAATTCTCACCAGTGAATTGACAACTTCCATTAGTGGATTTTCTTTCAAGTTTATCACCAGCATAGTCAGCATCACAGAATCCAATCAGTTTGTAATTGTTAGTGTTTGTGTGTTGGCTGCTTTTTGGTAAAACAATATGTTACTACAATGTTGGACACAATGTTTCAACATCTGGATACTAATTCAGGATATGCTGAAAGCGCGCCTCTTTAATGCGCTGTTGTCTATTTTTGGAATCCACGCCTTTATTCCAGGATCCTAGTTCGTATGCATGGTCAAAGTATCTCAAGCTTTTATTGCTCTATCGTATCTTCTTTTATGACTAAGGATACTCATGATACCTTGTGTTTATGTGACCTGGATTTTGTTGCTAAAGACTTGAAGCCCAACATGTGCAAAGGCCCATTTCTAGACTTTGTATTTAAGCTACATTGTAAACCTAGCTAGGGTACGTGTGTGTATTGTATTGTGCTAAGTACAGCATTTCTAGGGTTGTCAAGTGTTTTCTGTTGTGAGCCTATCTTGTTACTCTTTTACAAGATTAGGACTTAGTTTGATTTGTATTTGTGTTTTACTTCTCCTAAGCTTTTAAGTACGGAGAGAGTTTGTTTCTGAAAGTGTTTTCAAATCTCTATAGTTGTGTCAGTTACAATCACTTGTTCAGTGGTTGAGTAGGAGGTGAGAAGGGTTCTCAATCTTAGGAGTTCCTAAGGTGAAGTTTCATTAGATAGTGTCTAAGTCATAAGTGTAAACATGGGTGTTTGCTGAGAGCTTAGGATTAGAACTATCATAGTGGATTTCTCTCCTGGATTGGTATCCCCCAGACTAGGGCTTGTTTAAGCGCCGAACTGGGTTAACAAAGATATTGTGTCCTTTACTTGTGCCTTGTTTTTATTTTCATATATTATTGTCTGTTTGTGAATGTTCCAACATTGCATTCAACATCCCTAAGGTTGGAACATTGTATCAAACATCCTACTTCGTACTGGTGGAATTTCAGTAATCATTTGATTTCTGATACAGTAATCCAATGTTACAAGTAGCCTTCAGATATCTAAAGATTCTCTTTACAGCAGTAAAATGAGATTCTCTATGATCTGATTGAAATCTTGCACACAGACATACACTGAATAATATATCTGGTCTAGAAGCTGTTAGATAGAGAAGAGATCCAATCATACCTCTATATAACTTCTGGTCAACTTTACCTTCAGACTCACCTTTGTCAAGACTTGATGTAGGATGCATTTGAGTGTTCATGGGTTTGCAGTCTTCAAGATTATACTTCTTCAGAAGATCTTTGATATACTTTGACTGATGAATGAAGTTCCCTTTCTTTGTTTGATTGATCTGAATTCCCAGAAAGTACTTCAATTCTCCCATCATGCTCATCTCAAATTCATCTTGCATCATCTTAGAAAAGTTCTTGCAGAGTCCAGCATTAGTTGATTCAAAAATGATGTCATCAACATAGATTTGAATGATCAGAATGTCTTTCTTCATGGTTTTCTTGAATAATGTATTATCAACTTGACCTTTAACAAAACCATTGTCAACCAAGAAGTTGCTCAGTCTCTCATACCAAGCTCTGGGAGCTTGTTTGAGTCCATAGAGTGACTTCTTTAGTCTGAACACATGATCTGGATTAGAAATATCTTCAAATCCTGGAGGTTGTTTGACATATACTTCTTCAGAGATTACACCATTTAGAAATGCACTCTTAACATCCATCTGATAAAGTGTAATGTTGTTGTTGACAGCATAAGAAGTAAGCAATCTTATAGCTTCCAATCTTGCAACTGGAGCATAAGTCTCTGTATAATCAATGCCTTCTTGTTGACTGTATCCTTGTGCAACAAGTCTAGCTTTGTTTCTTGTAACTTCTCCTTGTTCATTCATCTTGTTTCTGTATACCCACTTTGTTCCAATAATGTTCTTGCCTTTTGGTTTGGGTACCAGATCCCATACATCATTCCTTTGAGATTGATTCAGTTCTTCTTCCATAGCAACTATCCAAGCATCATCAGTTAATGCTTCATCAATGGTTTTAGGTTCAATCAAGGAAACTAGACCAATTAAGGATTCTTCATCCCTAAAGCTTGATCTTGTTTTCCTAGGACTGTTCTTATTTCCTATGATGAGCTCTTCAGGATGTGATGACTTATACTTGAAAGTATTCTTGGGAATAGTTGTTTCTTCTACTTCATGATCTTCTGTTGGTGTTGTTTGATGATCATCAGATTCCAGAACTTGATTATCCTCTGGTGCTTCCAGAAGTTGAGGAGTGGGAATAGGTTCACAATCTTCATCTTATGAGTCTTGAGAATCTGAAATTTCTATAGTAGGCTCTGACTTTTCATGATCAGGCACATTATCATCAAACCTTACATGCATAGATTCTTCAACAGATTGTGTTTCAGAATTATACACTCTGTATGACTTGGAGCGCTCAGAATATCCAATAAAGATACCCTTACTAGCTTTAGAGTCAAATTTCTTTAGATAGACTTTTGTATTCAGAATGTAACAAGTACAACCAAATTGGTGAAAATAAGAAATGTTAGGTTTCCTTCCTCTAAAAAGTTCATATGTTGTTTTATTTAGAATAGGTCTAATATAGATTCTGTTCTGAATATAACAAGCAGTGTTTATTGCTTCTGCCCAAAATGATTTTGCCAAGGAGTTTTCATGCATCATGGTTCTAGCCATTTCTTGTAAAGATCTGTTCTTTCTTTCTACAACTCCATTTTGCTGTGGAGTTCTAGGAGAAGAGAACTCATGGAAAATTCCATGTTCTTCACAAAAAGATTCAAAGGGCTCATTCTCAAACTCTCCACCATGATCACTCCTTACCTTTAAGATCCTCAAATCCTTTTCATTCTGAATTTGGACACAGAAGACACTAAACTCTTCATATGTATCATTTTTAGATTTCAGAAATCTTACCCATGTCCATCTACTATAATCATCAACAATGACTAGTCCATACTTCTTTCCATTGAGTGAAGCAGCACTAACTGGTCCAAACAAATCAATGTGCAGAAGTTCTAAAGGTCTAGAGGTAGAGACAATGTTCTTGGGTTTAAATGAGCTTTTGACAAATTTCCCTTTTTGACAAGAGTCACAAAGAGAATCTGAGTGATAAGACAATTTAGGAAGGCCTCTTACAAGATTGTCTTTGCTAAGCTTAGAGATTAATCTCCAGTTAGCATGACCCAATCTCTTATGCCAAACCCATTTCTCATCACTTAGAGTCAACAAACAAAGCACATTCTGATCCTCAAGATCAGATAGATTCACCTTATAAACATTGCCTTTTCTACAACCTTTAAATAAAATGGACTTGTCAGAATTGTTAATTACAGTACATGAATTCTTATTAAACACAACATCATAATTACTGTCACATAATTGACTTATGCTAAGTAAGTTATGTTGTAGTCCATCAACCAACCAAACATCAGAAATAGAAAGAGAAAAATTACCTACTTTACCTATACCAATGATTTTGCCTTTCTGGTTCCCACCAAATCCTACAGTTCCTCCCTCTCTCAGAGTCAGGGTGAGGAACAAGTGCTTGTCTCCTGTCATGTGTCGTGAACATCCACTGTCCAGATACCATGAGCTTTGCCTTTTTCTTGGGGTGCATACCTGCAGTAAACATTATCTCAGGCTTTGGTACCCATATTCTGATGGGTCCTCTATAGTTAGTTCTTTTATCCTTCTTCTGTCTCTTGTAGTTTCCAGAGGGTCCATAGTGAGGTGAGCCTTTGAAAACAGGTTTAGGCTTAGCCTTTCCTTTGGACCTTGACCCAGAGTGTGTCAGCAAACCAGCTTTCAAGTTTGTACAGCCTGATCCCATGCCCCGAGTACTCATAGGCTTGAAGATCTTCTGTACTCCTTTATAAGACTTGGATACTGAAGCAATGGGAGCAGAGGTTTTCAAAGACTCCACGCTTACTTGAGCATCTGACACTTTTGGATTTTCTGTACTACTACTAGAAACAAAATTAGAATAAAGATCAGAAGATGTTCTGCTAATACACACAGACTGATTTGAGTTTCCTTTGACAGTACACCCCAAACCTTGTCCAGTGTATTTGCCAGCACCATAAATCATAGAGGCTAACTTGTGCTTGTCAATATTGTGATGAACAAACTCTTGAAGAGCAATCTCATGCTTATCATAGGGTTTGTTACATGTTCTGCAACCATTTTCAAGAACTTGAATAGTCTTTAAGGACTTCTTATAGTCTTCTTGAATATGATTGATTTTATCATTGAGCATGTTAAACTTTTGCTTGAAAAGCTCTAGCTCATTTGATTTTTCCATGTATTTCATCACAGTATCTTTCAAAGCCTTAGAGAGTTGAGTGTCAGAGAGTTTAGAAATAACCTGTTCAATATCTTCTGAATCTGACTCAACATCACTTTCAACATCTGATTCTGCTGTGGCCATAAGTGCCAAATTAGCTTCTGCATCTTCAACTTCATCATCAGACAGCTTGTCAAGATCTTCCCATGTAGCTAGAAGACTCTTCTTAGCCTTGTTCTTGAAAGTGCTCTTTCTTCCTTTTCCCTTGGTGCTCAAGTCAGGACAATCAGCAATTAAGTGTCCAGGCTTGTTGCAGTTAAAGCAATTTTTAGAATCATCCTTCTTATCTTTATTTCCAGAACTTCTGTAACCAGAACCTTTGGATCCAGAACTTCTGCCAGAATATCTTGGCTTTCTTCTTGCCCACTTCTGGAACCTCTTGGTTAGAAGTGCAAATACATCATCATCTGATCCATCTTCTTGATCATCTGCAGAAGATTCTTCTGTTTCAGATTCAACAACCTTAGCCTTGAGAGCCTTAGAAGGTCCAGAAGTAGCTGGCAGAGCCAAAGACTTCATTCTCTTCTGAGGTTCATCAGAGGATAGCTCAATCTCATGACTCATGAGTGAACTAATCAAACCCTCTAGACTTAGGGTGTCCAAATCCTTTGCTTCCTGAATAGCAGTGACCTTAGGTCTCCACTTAGCAGGTAAGCTTCTAAGAATCTTCTTCACATGATCTGAAGTAGTATAACTTTTCTTCAGAACTTGAAGACCTGCGACCAGAACTTTGAATCTAGAAAACATAGATTCAATGTTCTCATCATCCTTCATTCTAAAAAGTTCATACTGTTGAATCAAAAGTGTTGCTTTTGCCTCCTGAACCTGTTTGTTTCCATCATAAGATGAGCATAAAGAATCATAGATACTCTTAGCAGTAGATTTATCTGTGATCTTAAGGTACTCTTCATGAGATATGCAGCTTATCAAGATATCCTTGACTTTGTGGTGCTTCTTGTACGCTTTCTTATCCTTGTCAGTGAAAGCTTGCCTTGTATCATAATCTAATCTTCCTCTTTCATCCAAACCTTGAAACGTAGTTCCTCTTTCAACCAAGTCCCAAAGGTCATCATCAATACCAACTAGATGACTGTAGATTCTATCTTTCCACCAGGAGAAGGTAGAACCATCACCATTGAATTTAGGAGCTTTGCTGTTGTTTTTCTCCTCAGCCTCATAGTTGTAATGAATCTCAGTTTTCTTGCTGCTGTTACCAGGTTCACCCATAGTGTTTTGTCACAACAAATAACTGTCTCACTGCAAAGTGATATAACAGAACCGGGCTCTGATACCAATTGAAGGTGTGAAAAACACAAGAAGGGGGGGGGTTGAATTGTGTTTTTGGTTAATTTAAAAACTTCTTCTAAGTTTTTCAACTTATCAGATTTCGCAGCGGGCCAAAACTCAAACACAGACAACTTCTGGTGAAGATACAGAAAACAGAGTATGAGAGAAATAAAACAGAGAGAAGAGATGACACAAGAGATTTTATACTGGTTCCTCTCACAAACCGAGAGTAGTCCAGTCCCGTTGCACTTCCAAGGGATTTCACTATAATCACAAAGATTACAATTGTTCAAGCTCACAGCAAGAGACTTCCAATGCTCAAGTAACTCCTTACAAGAGACTTCCAATGCTCAAGTAACTCCTTACAAGAGACTTCCAATGCTCAAGCTCACAAGCAAGAGACTTCCAACACAAAACAAATACAATGTTTTGAACGACTGATAAACAATTATCAGAGTTCAGAGAACAAAGAAATACAACTTAATATAACAAGACTGTTCTTAGAATTTTTAAAGAAAACTAAGGTTCAACCACTGACAGGCCAGAAGTTGAAAACTAATGTCTTGAATTTGAATATCAACTCAAGTTGTATCTAAGTTAAAAATAGCTCTTTGAATTTTAGCAGAATAACAGCTCTTTGTTCGTAGTTGTGTTGTTGTATCACGTCTTCAAATTCTTCCTCCTTTTATAGGCGTTGTTGGAGCGTCTTGAATTTGAGCGGATACTGAAGAAAGCAGCTAGGTAGTACTGTACTATTGTTTTCGTTTGAAATGTGCTTATTCAAATCAAGTAAAGATCAACTTCTGATCCTCGATTTCGAATATTCGCCCAAATCAGGAAAACAAAGTTAGTACAATAGTACAAACGTCATTGTCAAGAGAATAACGGTCTGAATTAAGTTCTTCTGCCTCTTCAGATCCTTTTCCATATAGATGATAGTCGTTAAGGTAATGGAATGTTCTTTGACGTCTTCTGCTGTTTCATCATCATCAGAATTTGCAGATAATCAATGATCTTCTGATGACTTCATCTTCTGGTTGACTTTGACTGGCAACTTCTGTGGCTTCAACTTCTGTGTTACCTTCAGAACTTGCATTTTCCCAACTTCTGGGGATACTAGAAACGTAGCAACCAGAACTTGAATCTTCTAGTGTATAATAAATTTTAACTTGTATATCTGCACACTAGAGTAAATTATCAGCATTCCCTATTGTATATTAATACTATTGTTATCATCAAAACTACTTGGGTTATGTCAAAACCAACTTTGTTCCAACATGTTATTCTTCACGATCGTATTTTTTACAGTTTTCATGGGTTATAGACTACGAATTTTGTGATTTTTTCGAAACTCGGTGAAAAAAATAAAATGTCATTCAAATCTCGGGAAAATGGATCTAAAGGCATACTAGAGGTGTTGGGAATAAGATTCATGAAAAAATATGGATGGAAAAACAAGTTATTCTTTACAATCGTATTTTTTACAATTTTCGTGGGTTATAGCCTACGAATTTTGTGATTTTTTCGAAACTCGGTGAAAAAAATAAAATGTCATTCAATTCTCACCTAAATGGATCTAAAGACATACTAGAGGGGTTTGGAACAAAATTCATCAAAAAATACGGATGGAAAAACAAGTTATTCTTCATGATGGTATTTTTTACAGTTTTCGTGGGTTATGACTACGAATTTTGTGATTTTTTCGAAACTCGGTGAAAAAAATACAATGTCATTCAATTCTCACCTAAATGGATCTAAAGACATACTAGAGGTGTTGGGAACAAAATTCATAAAAAATACGGATGGAAAAACAAGTTATTCTTCACGATCGTATTTTTTACAATTTTCGTGGGTTATAGCCTACGAATTTTGTGATTTTTTCGAAACTCGGTGAAAAAAATAAAATGTCATTCAATTCTCACCTAAATGGATCTAAAGACATACTAGAGGTGTTTGGAACAAAATTCATCAAAAAATACGGATGGAAAAACAAGTTATTCTTCATGATGGTATTTTTTACAGTTTTCGTGGGTTATAGACTTCGAATTTTGTGATTTTTTCGAAACTCGGTAAAAAAATACAATGTCATTCAATTCTCACCTAAATTGATCTAAAGACATACTAGAGGTGTTGGGAACAAAATTCATCAAAAAATACGGATGGAAAAACAAGTTATTCTTCACGATCGTATTTTTTACAATTTTCGTGGGTTATAGCCTCCGAATTTTGTGATTTTTTCGAAACTCGGTGAAAAAAATAAAATGTCATTCAATTCTCACCTAAATGGATCTAAAGACATACTAGAGGTATTGGGAACAAAATTCATCAAAAAAAATGGATGGAAAAACAAGTTATTTTTCACGATCGTATTTTTTACAGTTTTCGTGGGTTATAAACTATGAATTTTGTGATTTTTTCGAAACTCGGTGAAAAAAATAAAATGTCATTCAATTCTCACCTAAATGGATCTAAAGACATACTGGAGGTGTTGGGAACAAAATTCATCAAAAAATACGGATGGAAAAACAAGTTATTCTTCACGGTCGTATTTTTTACAATTTTTGTGGGTTATAGCCTACGAATTTTGTGATTTTTTTGAAACTCGGTGAAAAAAATAAAATGTCATTCAATTCTCACCTAAATGGATCTAAAGACATACCAGAGGTGTTGGGAACAAAATTCATCAAAAAATATGGATGGAAAAACAAGTTATTCTTCACGATCGTATTTTTTACAGTTTTCGTGGGTTATAGACAACGAATTTTGTATTTTTTGGAAACTCGGTGAAAAAAATAAAATGTCATTCAATTCTCGGGAAAATGGATCTAAAGGCATACTAGAGTTGTTGGGTATAAGATTCATGAAAAAATATGGATGGAAAAACAAGTTATTCCTTACAATCTTATTTTTTACAATTTTCGTGGGTTATAGCCTAGGAATTTTATGATGTTTTCGAAACACAGTGAAAAAAATAAAATGTCATTCAATTCTCGGGAAAATGGATCTAAAGTCATTCTAGAGTTGTTGGGAATAAGATTCATGAAAAAATATGGATGGAAAAACAATTTATTCTTTACAATCGTATTTTTTACAATTTTCGTGGGTTATAGCCTACGAATTTTGTGATTTTTTCGAAACTCGGTGAAAAAAAATAAAATGTCATTAAGTTGTCGCCTAAATGGATCTAAAGACTTACTAGAGGTGTTGGGAACAAAATTCATCAAAAAATACGGATGGAAAAACAAGTTATTCTTCAAGATCGTATTTTTTATAGTTTTCGTGGGTTATAGCCTACGAATTTTGTGATTTTTTCGAAACTCGGTGAAAAAAAATAAAATGTCATTAAGTTGTCGCCTAAATGGATCTAAAGACTTACTAGAGGTGTTGGGAACAAAATTCATAAAAAAATACGGATGGAAAAACAAGTTATTCTTCACTATCGTATTTTTTATAGTTTTCGTGGGTTATAGACTACGAGTTTTGTGATTTTTTTCGAAACTCGGTGAAAAAAATAAAATGTCGTTGAATTATCGGGAAAATGGATCTAAAGGCATACTAGAGGTGTTGGGAATAAGATTCATGAAAAAATATGGATGGAAAAACAAGTTATTCTTTACAATCGTATTTTTTACAATTTTCGTGGGTTATAGCCTACGAATTTTGTGATTTTTTCGAAACTCAGTGAAAAAAATAAAATGTCATTCAATTCTCTTCTAAATGGATCTAAAGACATACTAGAGGTGTTGGGAACAAAATTCATCAAAAAAACAAGTTATTCTTCACGATCGTATTTTTTACAATTTTCGTGGGTTATAGACTACGAATTTTGTGATTTTTTCGAAACTCGGTGAAAAATATAAAATGTCATTCAATTCTCGGGAAAATGGATCTAAAGGCATACTAGAGGTGTTGGGAACAAGATTCATGAAAAAATATGGATGGAAAAACAAGTTATTCTTTACAATCGTATTTTTTACAATTTTCGTGGGTTATAGCCTACGAATTTTGTGATTTTTTCGAAACTCGGTGAAAAAAATAAAATGTCATTCACTTCTCACCAAAATGGATCTAAAGGAATAATAGAGGTGTTGGGAACAAGATTCATCAAAAAATATGTATGGAAAAACAAGTTATTCTTTACGATCGACTTTTTTACAATTGTCGTGGGTTATAGACTACGAATTTTGTGATTTTTTCGAAACTCGGTGAAAAATATAAAATTTCATTAAATTTTCCATCCATATTTTTTTATGAATCTTTTTCCCAACACTTCTAGTATTTCTTTAAAATTTCATGGGGCTATTTGCCTATTTCCAAATTTCAAGGGGGGTATTTGATAAATTTTGAAATTTCAGGGGGGTATTGGAGATTTCACTCAATTTAAGCGGAAAGGATTATCAAGCGTTAATCTTATGATAAGAACATAGTTTTTCAAGCGACAACCCATCAGATAAAACTCTGAAATCCATCAGAAAGAGTAAATAATTTGGTATCCACCAAACTCTGGAGTCCAAAAAAAACTAAACTCTCAAAATTTCAAGAAAAACAATAATTTGATTTATTTCGAATATATTTGCCTTTAAATAAACTTACGATAGAAATAAATTGTTATCAACATAAAAACAAGACCACAAGACTAAAACACGAGGAACCAACCCTAAACAAATTTTCCTTGTCCGTTTGATTCTATGGAAAGAAAGTAAGAAGAAGAAAAATTACGAAAACCGATGGATGAATTTAGACTAAATCTAAGTTCATCCATCATTTTCCATCCTCCCACTTTCTTTCCATAGAACCAAACGGACCCTAAAATACCCCTCCATTCATAGTATCACCTATAACAATGACCATAAATGCCATGTGATCCAACATCTACTCTGTCATACTAACATACCCTTGCAATCCCTTAACATAAATCACTTCGACACTTCCATGATATAATTTTGACATTTAAAATGACTAGATTTAAGCATAAGACCTTCCCTTCAAACACATTTATTTCTACACAGTTATAAAACTGATGTCCATTAATTTTTTACTCAGATTTGATATCTCAATATCTTCTGTGAGGTGTGAGTTCGTTCCGCGTTGATAATATATCATCACTTATTTATTGCTCCCCCAATCATACTTTAATACCATCATTGGACTGTGAATAATTTAAAATTAAAACTATTTACTCTTTTAACTAATGTGAGACTTTTACTCACACTTAATAATAATATCCAACGCTATGAATAGATTGCTAAATAGATTAATGATGTGTGTGGACAATGTGGGACATTTCGCATTTCCTATATTTATCAAAAGTAGCCGAATTATTTAATGAGGTGCATGCATTTTGTAGCAACGCATCCTTGTCAATCAGATCATTTGTAGAAGGTTTTCATCCTTCTTTTGTTGGAGGTCAGTTTTATTACCTCAAATTAGAAATAGAAATGTGGTTTAGCTTTGCATCAAATTCAACATTTGGGACAGATTGTTAATTGCCACGTATTTCGCTGTTTAAAGCCTCTCCCACCACAAATTAGATTAGTTAAGATAAAACTTTCACTAAGAAAAAGACCAAAATTAATTAAGCACATGAGAAGGGAAAAAGAAAAAGCTGAAACATACACAACATCATAACTACCATACCACCCAAGATTCATGGGAGTCCCTCAACATAAGAAAAATATAATTAATTGAAGTCATTTACAACATCATGCATACGTAGCTTTTCTTTCCAATATTTGAGAACAAATTTTCCCCATAGTGTGGTAGAAAGAAAGTAGGTCAGTTAATTGCTCCACAGACATTTTCTCCATTACATTATTTGCCTTTATTTCTCTTTCCTCATTCAACTTCAATCTCTCAACATATAACCCTCCATTTCTAACTGTTGCTCCCATTTGCTTTAACCGATTTTCTTGTTGCACACTTAAACTTGTATTTGACTACATGTGTAAATAAATTCAAACAAATCAAAATATGTATACGTCATATTAATTTCTGTAATTAGATAGTTCAAAATTATAATTTGTCGGTGAAAACTTCATATCTATCGCAATATTTTTAATATATTTATCTAATTTGTTACCTCGAGAAATTCAGCTCTAATTTCAAATTCCGAATGTTTGGAAGAACACTTTCCACAGCCGGTGGCGTATAGGTTTTTTGCAAGTGAAAAGCTACGCATTATAATCTTCCTTTTGTTCTTCATTTCCTTATTTAGTTTCATAGGTTTTGGCACGGATGTAATAATATTCAGACTTTTTTTATAAGCAATCACTGCCTTCACAAATTCCTGCACATTTATTTTCCATAAAATCAAATTTCAAAATTTTATCTCAATAAGTACTACCAATGTATGGAATATACTATGTCAAAAAAAGTAAGCAAGTTTCTAAATTACAATTGCATTTTTCAATTGCATCATCGTTGATATTGTGGTCGGGTCAGTAATCTCCGCATTCACTCAATTATACTAACTACGTGAATGTAGGGATTACCGACTACAAAGTTAATTAAAACTCAAAAGTAATAAATACTATACGTACCTTGTAGACAAATGGGCATCCGGGGTAATCAAAATCATTTGAATTAGGGGTTCTCATACGCTCAGGGTGAAATTGCAAACCCATAATAAACTTACCCTCATCTGGATTATAAGCACAAGGGTCATAAAACCCTTCAATTAAACCATCATTTGCAAAAGCCATTGATACAAAACGTTGTGCCAATCTCTTAACACCTTGGTGATGATAGCTATTAACCAAAATTTCATCCATTCCCTCATTTTCAAAAGAATCCTTAAACCAATCATACAAAGGTGTATTCTTAACAACCTTAATAGCATGTCTATGATCATCATAATCATCATAGTTTATATGCATCACATAATTATTACTCTGACCATTTTTTGAAAGCTCTTTTGATATGTCCCTATAAAGGGTACCCCCAGAAGCAACATTAAGGACTTGTGAACCTCTACAAATTCCTAAATAAGGAATGTTTCTTTCAAGACAAAGCTTTGCTAGGCTTAACTCAATTGAGTCCTTTTCTATGTCAATGTTTGTGTCACTTGAATGAAGCTTTTTTATTTCTTCTAACTCTTCATGTGAAAGAGTACTACATGTTGTGTGATCTTTTTCGTACCATGAAGGATCTATGTCTTCTCCTTCACATAGAAGAACACCGTGAATTGGTTCGAAACTGTCTAACAACATGCGTATCCCCGAAACACGAGGAACAATCACGGGTACTGCACCATATGCTACTATAAGATCAAGATGATATTCACCTGAAAAATAATTATTTTTTTTAATAATAAAGTTTGGGTGAGTTGAGTCCAGAAACTCGTAAATAATAATATGTAATTAACAAATGAATAAATGAAACTAACTTACTTACCGACAAAATCAACAAACTTGTTCTTACGAATGGTTCGTCTTGAAACGATTAGAACACGAGGAAGATTGATAGAGAGATCAGAAGACATTGTTTAAGTTTTGTGAAGAAATTTGGTGAGGCAGAGTAGCTAATTAAAACTTGAACTCTTGTATATATAGGGGGTGAAATGAAGCAACGTGACGAAAAGATAAACATCATAATTTTTGTATTCTAAATATGAAACTAAGATGTGGGACATTCATTTCCAAATTAGGAATACAATTTGATCTCTACACTCGTGACACAATCAATAGTAATTTTAAGTGACGTATGCTATGATGAAATCCGGCAAGTTTTTAATTAAATACATTTTAATTTAATTAAATTAAGTCACTTCCTAATTGATACAAAGTTTATATGGATTATGGAGTATGACTCAACAACATCATGTCTTACTTGTTGCTTCTCTTAAGAATAATTTAGTCGGTAGCTACTAAGAATATTATTAAAGAGATTATAGTTCGAATTTCAGATTCTCCACTATATTTATAGTGTGTGAATCGGACTTTTAGGCATTTGATAAAAAAAAACATGTTTTGCTGCTGACCAATGACTTAATGACTCTCATCATTCTTAATTATAAGTAAAAATTTATTTTTCAATTTCATTGAATAATTTATGTATTTGGTCTATATTATAGTTCAGATAGTATCAATTATTCAATACAGTTGAAAATTTTACTTTTACTCATAATTAAAGATTGAGGGAAGATTAATCTTACACCTCAAAAATATCTAAGCTGCATATAGTAGCTATATCTTGGAACCTACTAGGCTTAAAGGCCTATTCTTGGGAGCCAGACAAAAAAATTGTATACAACATTAAATAGTTTGAGGTAAAACGAACGAGTTAATTAGTGTATGTTTGATATTATAATAAATATGTCAAAATCACGGTGATCTATCGTGATTTTTTAAAAGCTACTCTCTAGTTTCTGCAAAATCACGTGAATCACGTAATTTTGATATTCACCGTGATAAAATATACTTAGTAGAATTGGGTTCACATGTTGAATCATAGGGAAAAGAGCAAACACTAGTGTCTAGTGAAGTCCAAAATGCAGCAGGAAATATTTTCACTTTCCCAGAGATAGCTAACTAACTTCTTCAAGGGAACCCTATCCAGGACAGGTATTATCTACTTATGATGTCTTTTTTTTTATATATACTTTAGAATCTATGAGATGAGATGAGATAGTCAGTAGTATTAAATTTTAAAGACTAATATATACAATTATGATACCGTTGTATGTAAATGGTATTTTGCAATATCAAAACATTAATGGTAATAAGATTTGATCTAATAAGTCAGTGTGAAAAATATATTTGTTAATTCAATTCAAGTGAGTTTGTTAGTTGAATTTTACCAACCTTATTACTATTTTATAACTTTGCCTAGTCTAGAATTTTATTTTATTTTATAAGCTAGTTTTGTCTATTCTAGAATGGAATGATCCCCAATTATAGTATGCAATTAATTAATATCATCAAAACTGTTAGGGTAATCCAAGATAAGAGGAAGAAGATAACAAGTAAGAACTAGAGAGAAAACTAGGAGGAAAGTGTTAAGATTTTATTGATAAGAAAAAATAGAGAATGAGTTGTATACAATGCATGTGGTACACGCTTATTTATAAGGAAAACTCCTAACTCATCTATTACTTGTAACACAAGTAACCATAACTAACTAACTCAAGGTAGTTATGTAACCACCTCCTAACTACCTAACCAAGTCTAATAGGATTGAAGTTATAAAACATCATGCTCCCTTAACTTCAAGCCTAAGCAAACTTGTCTGTCCTTCAGAAATCCTTCAGAACTGCAACCTTGTCTGTCCTTCAGAAATCCTTCAGAACTGCAACTTGTCTGTCCTTCAGAACTGCTTCAGAACTGCTTCGGAACTTCAAACTTGTCTGTCCTTCAGAACTGCTTCAGAACTTCAAACTTGTCTGTCCTTCAGAACTGCTTCAGAACTTCAAACTTGTCTGTCCTTCAGAACTGCTTCAGAACTGCTTCAGAACTTCAAACTTGTCTGTCCTTCAGAACTGCTTCAGAACTTGCCATGCTGGGCGCGCGCGCCTGATACACACCAAGTTCACTTCTGAGCTTCAAAAACCTGTCTGTTTTCAAACTCTTAGTTAGAGCATCTGCAACCTGAGTATCTGTTGCACAATGCCTGACATCTAAGCTACCTTGATTCACCTGCTCCCTCAAGAAATGAAACCTAGCCTCTATGTGTTTGCTTCTACCATGCAAAACTGGATTCTTGGCTAAGTTTATAGCAGACTTGTTATCAATCTGCAGAACCACAGGTTTCTCTGCTTCAATTCCTAGCTCCTTCAACACAGTCACAATCCACAAAGCTTGGCATGCTGCATATGCACCTGCTATGTACTCAGCTTCACACGAAGACAATGCAACAACTAGTTGTTTCTTAGAACACCAAGCAACAGGAGCCTCCATAAATCTGAAGAAATACCCAGTAGTACTCCTTCTATCTACTTTGTCACCACACCAATCAGCATCAGAGTAGCACACAATCTCAAATTTCTCATTCAGAACTGACTTTGGAAAAAGAATTCCAAACTCCATTGTGCCTGCTATATACCTAAGTATTCTTCTAGCTGCATTCATGTGTGACCTTCTGGGCTTATCCATGAATCTACTTACAAGCCCAACTGCAAAGCATATATCTGGCCTGCTGTTGCAAAGATATCTCAATGATCCAACAATTTGCTTGAAAATTGTAGGATCCACAATCTCTTCTGTCTCATTCTTTTCTAACTTCAAGTTCACCTCCATAGGAGTTGCAGCATAGGTACACTCAATCATGTTGAACCTCTTTAGAATTTCTCCTGCATATTTTCTCTGATGCAACAATAGACCTTTACCATTCTTCAGAAGTTCAAATCCTAAGAAGTAAGACACTTCTCCCAAATCTGTCATCTCAAATTCAGTTTTCATTACTTCTTTGAATTTCTCTATCTCAGCTGTGACACTTCCAGTTACTAGCAGATCATCAACATACAAACATATCAGAATGATGCTTGAAGCTGCTTCCTGCACATATACTCCATATTCTGACTTGCATTTCCTGAAACCTTGTTTCACAAGAAATCCATCTATCCTTTTATTCCAAGCTCTTGGAGCTTGTTTCAAACCATATAGAGCTTTGTTCAATCTGTAGACCATGTCTTTCTTCCCTTCAATCATGAATCCAGGTGGCTGAGTTACAAAGACAAGTTCTTCTAATGGACCATTAAGAAAGGCTGACTTAACATCCATGTGGAACATAGGCCATTTCCTTGCATTAGCTACAGCTATGACAAGTCTCACAGTCTCAATTCTTGCCACAGGTGAGTAGATTTCTGAGTAATCTATTCCTTCCCTCTGCAGAAAACCTCTTGCCACCAGCCTTGCCTTATATTTTGCTATAGAATTGTCAGGATTTAGCTTCAGCTTGAACACCCATTTTACTTCAATTGCCTTCTTATCTGATGGAAGTTTAACTAACTCCCAAGTTTGATTTCTCTCAATTGAAGCCAACTCCTCCTCCATAGCTTTCTTCCATTTCTTGTGTTTCAAGGCTTCTGTGTAATTGATAGGCTCAGAACCAGCCATCAATGCAATATGAACTAAGTCACCATCTGCATTTACCTCATTATCATTAACAATTTCACAATCCTGCAATCTAGCAGGAATGTTCCTTGTTCTGGCAGGCCTGTCTCTAGTCACAGCAGCAGGTGCTTCATTCTCATCACTAGAATCACTATCTTCTTCATTCATGATTGGATTCAATTGAGCTCTGCTTGAACTACAACCAGCAATCCAATCCCAGGATTTCTCTTCATCAATTACAACATCTCTACTGTAGATCATTTTCTTTGTGACAGGATCATACAGCTTGTAAGCACCTGTGACATGGTATCCTACCAAGATCATGACTTCACTTCTGTCATCAAGCTTCTTCCTTTTTGCTTCAGGCACATGCTTGTGACATAAAGCACCAAAAATCCTGAAGTGACTTACACTAGGTTTTCTACCACTCCACACTTCCTCAGGTACTTTGTCTTTCAGCTTCTTGGTTGGACACTTGTTCAACACATACACAGCAGTGTGAACTGCTTCACCCCAGAAAGCTTTAGGCAGGTTCCTATGCTTCACCATACACCTTGCCATATCAAGAATAGTCCTGTTCCTTCTTTCAGCTAAGCCATTGTGTTGAGGTGTATAGGGAGCTGTGACTTCATGTTCTATACCTTGTTCAACACAAAATGACTCAAACTTCTTGGAAGTATACTCACCTCCACCATCTGTTCTGAGAGCTATGATCTTCTTTCCACTTTGATTTTCAACTAATGCCTTAAAATTTCTGAAGACATCAAATACTGCATCCTTGGTTTGAATCAAGTATATCCACATCTTCCTGCTATACTCATCAACAAAGGTAACAAAATATCTATTACCACCAAGTGAATTCACATCAAAGGGACCACACACATCAGAATGCACAACACCTAGTACACTTGATGATCTCATAGGCAAACTCTTGCTGAAAGCATTTCTAGGTTGTTTACCAACTAAGCAACCTTCACATACTCTTTCTGAAGCTTCAATCTTAGGTAGGCCAAGTACCATTCCTTTGCTCCCTAGCTGATTTAGATATTTGAAATTCAAATGTCCAAATCTCAGGTGCCATAGCCAATTCAACTTCTCATCTGTTACTACCTTCATACACTGAACAGTGTTTGTGTGAATCAAAGTTCTGAAAGTTCTATTCTTGGCCAAAGGAGTCCTCAGAATTAGGTTATTTGCAGGATCATAAAGTTCAAATTTCTCATTCTTAATGATAACTGAAAAACCTTTTTCTGCTAACTGTCCAACACTCAGAAGATTACAGTCCATACCTGGTACAAACATCACATCTTCAATTACTGCAGAGCTTCCATTGCTTCTCTTGATAACCATGTTACCAATGCCTTCTGACTGCAATGAACTGCTATTGGCCAGCTTCACTTTACTTTTCTTTCCAGAATCAAACTTCACTAACCAGTTTTTGTGACCAGTCATGTGATTGGAACACCCCGTGTCTAAGAACCAAGTCTCAGCATCAACTTTGTCTTGTGATTCTACCTCTGATAATGCAGCCATGAAAGTCACAGCTTTGTCTTCAACCTTTTCTTGCACAAGTTTTGCTTCATCATCAGAGTCTTGGCCCTTTTCTTTGCCTTTCTTGAACCAACAATCTGAAGCATAGTGTCCCCATTTCTCACAGTTATAGCACTGAATGTGACTCTTGTCCTTGCCTTTCCCTTTCTTTGAATTTGATGTTCCTCCTCCTTTCTTGAAGGATTCAGATTTTCCATCAAATTTTTTCTGAGAGCCATTCTTTCCCTTATCTTGTTTTTTTTCTTTGTGACTGTTAGCTTTCTTGTAAGCCTGAACTTGTAAGGCTTGTACAGATTCTTGAACCCCTTTCCTTTCATTTATCATCAACTCATGTGCTTCTAAAGATCCGACAAGATCCTCCAACTGTAATGTAGCTACATTCCCAGTTTCTTGGATGGCAACAATGACATGATCAAAATTTGGAGTTAGAGTTCTCATTACCTTCTCTACAATCATCCTATCTGTCATCACCTCACCACAGCTCTTCATTGTATGGACAATGCTTTGAACCTTCGACACATAGGCTCCAATGGATTCACTCTTATCCATCTGCAGAAGCTCATATTGCCTTCTCAGAGACTGCAACTTCACTCCCTTCACCTTTTCTCCTCCTTCATAATATTTCACCAAAATATCCCAGGCTGCCTTAGAGGATTCAGCACTAGATATCTTGTCAAAATTTGCAGAATCTACTGCAGCTTGAATTGCATACATTGCCTTGCAATCCTTCTTCTTTAAGTCTTTGTGTGCTGATCTCTGAGCTTCAGTGGCATTCCCCACCAAGTCTTGCACACCATTAACCACCACTTCCCATGTATCTTGAAAACCAAAGAGAGACTTCATCTGTTTGCTCCATCTTTCCCAATTCTTGCCCTCAAGAATTGGAAGATTGTTTGGTAAACCATTCCCTGACATTGTTTCTGAATGAAGGAAAATGTAAACACCAAACAAGACTGAATCTTTGTGCTTTCTACACTAAGAACCAAAGGGCTCTGGATACCAATTTGTTAGGGTAATCCAAGATAAGAGGAAGAAGATAACAAGTAAGAACTAGAGAGAAAACTAGGAGGAAAGTGTTAAGATTTTATTGATAAGAAAAAATAGAGAATGAGTTGTATACAATGCATGTGGTACACGCTTATTTATAAGGAAAACTCCTAACCCATCTATTACTTGTAACACAAGTAACCATAACTAACTAACTCAAGGTAGTTATGTAACCACCTCCTAACTACCTAACCAAGTCTAATAGGATTGAAGTTATAAAACATCAAAAACTTGGACTATAGTTATCACATTAATCATATATTATCCAACTATTAATGGTGGTGGTACTCAGGGGAGGTTGAATGCAGAGTTAAGGTAACAGAGTGTACTGAAAACAATGTATGACATATATAACTAGATAGTTTACGGGAAAAGGAAATCATGTGAAAAGTATAGCAATTCTAGCTAGCATACAAATATTCCTTTGAATAGAGAAGGGATTATTTGGGTTAGGATGATGGAATTACTTAGGGAAGGTTTCATCTTTCAATTGCATGTAGATCCACTTGACATTCATGCATGCCACCTGTATATCATTGTGTGCACTGTGCACGTCACATGGAGTTATAAAAAAATTATGGAATTTGTTAAAATTAAAAAAAAAAATTAAATATCATTTTCGTTTATATATATTTATGAATTTTTTATTTTAGTCTCCGTATATTTTTTTGTTGTAAATACATTTTTGAATATGCAAATCTTGTTGATTTTAGTACCTCCCGTTAAAAAATATTGCATTTGTAGCTAATTAGCTAGCTATCAAATTAGCTACAAACTGCACCAAATCATTCAACATATGGCTAGAATATGGATTGGTCAAGTTAGGATGCAACACATTCAAGTTTATTATTATGTGACCAAGACATATATATATTTATATAAAATAAAATTTTTGAGAAGAATCATATCATCATCATTTTATAAAGGATTAACATTGTTTGTCTCATTTCTTTCATGTAGACTAGTCACAATTAATGCTTCAAAATATACCTTGTAACACGTTGACGTTTGCCTAAAAATAAAATAAAAAATGAACACATTGAACTATAGACCGCACCTAAATGAATTTCAACATCGGTTGATGACAAAAAGGATGTTCAAATTAAGTCATAGTATCATGTAAAAAATATTTTATAAATAAATGGATTACCAATACTTAGAAAACTGTTTAAAAAAAATTACTTAGAAAACTGTTTAAAAAAAATTACTTATAGAAAACAAAATTCCTTTGAAGAAGAACTATACATGGGTCTGAAATTCCCAATAAAATTGTAATGAACTATCTTTTATTTTTTTTCTTTGGTGAATAATAAATTATTCTTATATAAAGAAAATGAGAAATACATATATATCACCATACAAATTGCCTTTGTACGTCAAATATCATCATGATTTTATCATATAATTATAACGTGTTGACCCCTTCAATTCAGATCACCAGTGATCAATATGTATGCCCATTGACTTGTTGACTTGATTCTATTAATACCTACATGGAGCTCAATTAATCAAGAAATGAAACACCTTCTTTATTGAACTTGATCTTTAATTTCTTCAACTAATAATAATAATCTTTATTCATACTTATTAAATCTAATATAATACAACAGTGGATACACCCTCCTTTTCTTATTGAATACTAATAATACATTCTCATGTAAAAGGAAGAACAAAAAAACATGTACTATAAACTATTTGTAGGATGCTAAGAATTTTATTTTACACACTAAAAAAACCTAATAGATAAGAGTTTGGATCCGAGCTACAGTGGAGCAACATCAAAGTCGTTAATTAATATTTAGACTCAAATTATACTTCCTAAATATTGATTCAACGACTCTGCGGTTGCTGCACCTGTTGCAGACGATTCCAATTCAAATAAGGAGATACATAAAGTAAAGATGATGATCGCTAATTACAATTAGTCGGGAAGGGAACCCCACAGGCGATAGACACCCTTCTAGCACCAGGAGAGTTAACATATTGTTTGAGGTTTGGATTTTTCATGTAACCACAAAGGCATGGCCTCTGCTCTCTTACTTTCTGGCAACAAGTACTTGTTGGTGGAGAAGAACTTGTGATTGGTCCTAAACAAGGGCTGAACTCTACAGGGCTACAAGTCAGTGCCTCTGCCATGTGATCCCCCAAAAGCACTATTGCCATAACAGCTGCTGCATAAAAAAACTGAGACATACCATAGCCAGAAGAGTAGTGTTTCTTCATGTTCTTCTCTTTATTTTGATTATATTTATGTATGTATTGTATTGAATTGGAATATTAATTGCTTTGAACTAAAATAAATATATAATGTGTCTTTTACATAGTCAAATGTTTGGTAACGCGTGGATGGACTGGGCCATGCAATGAAATTTAGTAGCCGTGTTGAAGGGTTTTTGTATATATTATGGTCTTTGGATGGAATATATATATATATATATTGTTGCGGTGATTTTTGGATGTCAAACTATTGAAGACCATTGAATCGCAATTTTTAGATTCACCACCGATCTTTTATTTTTCCAAGGAAAAGGGAAAAAATTCGTTAAAACCCTATTTTTAGAGATCGAGGTTCGGGGGTTAGTTATACGAAGGGAAGGTACTAGCACCCTAAGTATCTATAGTATTCCATAGTAACCTCTTGTTTCTATTCTATCTGTGCGCTTAATTTTATTCGCTTATAAAAGAAAGTATAAGATTTAGGACTAGAGTAATGAAAAAAAAGTGTTAAGAAAATGTATTTGATTTGATTAAGACAAGAGAAAATGTTTTTGTTATTTTTGGTGATTTTGGAAGACTTACAGCATTTTGCACTACGTACCCGAAGGATCAAAACCACCGTAGTTCGGGTAAAAATTGAAAAGTGGTTTGTTGATGTTTTTTAGTTTTGAAAATGTTTTAAAATAAAAGCCAAATGGCAAAAAATGATTTTTTTCAATGTGTTTTTGTATTTTTTAAGATTTTTGAGAAAAAAGAGTTTAAGTATATTTAAAATGAATTAAAAAGTTTATTAAGAAAAAGTTTTGAAAAATGTCTCTCGACGAGAGTCAAGGTTTTTTAATGAAAGAGAATTATTTTTTTGAAAATGGTTTTTTTTAAAAATATTTGAATGTATTTTTGGTTTTTTTGTTATTTAAAGAAAAAGAGTGTGATAAAATAAACTAAATGTAATAAAATAAACTAAGCGCGAGAGATTTCATAACGATGATAGATCGAAATGAAACTCCTCTTTTCCTTGGAATTACTACTCTACTATTTTTGGTGTTTTCATTTTTGACATAAAGCGATAAAAAATAAATATGCATGCAATGCAGATTTTCATTTATAAATTTACAATATTCCTAATTACATTCTAATTTTCAATGACAGAATAAAGATGCACTAGCAAAAAAATAAAAAAAATAAAAAATATAAAGGTCTAAGCTCAAGCCAAAATCTGCAAAAGAAGAGTTAGTCCTCACAAGATAATAAAATAATATGAAAAATAAATAAGTAAAATCTGATGGGGTGTGCATGAAGCAAAATAAGGGGTGTGGAAAGAAACAGAAGTGGGGGGCTGATTGTGGTTGCCTGATGGAGATCAAAAGGCCTGTGTTTGATCAAGGTGTTACAAGGTTATTAGCTGCATGATGAGAGATCAACAATAGACATGGTGAGGGTGCATGATAGCACAATAGGCATGCGCGCACTGGATCGTCACAGCCTATATGTTGGTGATACGGCATAATTTCCTTTCATTCTTGAAAATTTTTCTCTCTCTTCCTCTCATATTCTCCCTTCTCTCTCCACATGTTCTTATCATATCAAGGACAATATGAAGAACACATGAATGTTCTTCCCTTAAAACCCAGAATCCGGCAAAGCTCCGGTGGTGGTGTGGCGGCCGGCGCGGCAGTGCCAACACCGGAAAAAAATTCCTTTTTTTAAAAAAAAAAAAAACAAACTTTTCTAAAATCCTCTTTCGTCTAGATTTCGGATTTTCAATTATTTTTTAGAAATAATCTTCAAAAATCCGAGATCTACATTTAAACTTTCGGGAAAAAAAAAAACGTTTCTACCTTTTTGAATTTTTTCCTGTTCTGATTTGGTATTTAGAAATTGATTTCGGTTTCGTGTGATGGCTGTGGCGTGGGTTCTGTGAAATTCTGTGTAGAATTTCTTTGTGTTGTTTGTTTGTTATGTTTGGAAAATTTGGGAATTGGATCTGTGAAAATTCTTGGAATTTTTTTTTGTAAAATTGGTTATTGTGTATGAGGCTCTTCTTTTCAATTTTCTCTCTTCTCCTTTTTTATAGAGACTTTGAAACAAAAGTTGGTTGAGTTGATTAATGGAGAAATGAATGTATGTCTGTTGTTTTTTGCTGCCATGTGGTTACCAATGAATCCTTTGGATACATAGAAATAAAGAGAGAGTGAAATAGAAAGACAAAGATTCATAGAAAGAAGGAAAAATAGAGCATGTTGTTGCCTCTTTTTTTGATCTTTTGATAATAATAATAATAATAATAATAATAATAATAATAATAATAATAATGACAAAAAAGGAAAAGAAAAATTATAGGGGGAAGGGGGAAGATGCAGCACGTGCTGCATCTTTGCTATTTTTTTATTTTTTATTTTTTTTTTAATAATAATAAAAACTTAGACCAATAAAAAATAAAAAAAATTGACAAGATAAAACAAAACGGATCAAAAAGCAAACACAAAAATGAGATATTTTAAAATATTTTTCCGCCAAAATTTCGTCAGAAATAACGAAAAATTCGGTTTTAAAGGACGAATAAATTGGTCAAAAAATGGGGTATGACAGATGCCCCTATTTAAGTTTCTTCTACCGGAGATTTAAAAAAGAAAAAAAAAGATGATTTTTTTGATGTTTTTTGTTTTAATTCGACGGTAGAAGAGACTTAAATACAAAGTACACCATTTTTTGAACGACCTAAACTATAAAATGTCATAATGAATGTCATGAATGTTATGCTTTATGAGTGTTTGAATGTGATGAGAGTTATTTTGCAGAGAGAAATAAGCTTGTTGGGGGAACAAGAGTATTGCAGATGGAAAACAGTAAAGTCCTGTGTATGGACAAAAGTAAAGACAGCAATAAAGTCCTGTGTACGGACAGAAGCGATGAAGTCCAGTGTGAGGACAAAAGTAAAGATAGAAAGCAGTAAAGTCCAATGTAAGGACAAAAGTAAAGACAGAATGCAGTAAAGTCCAATGTAGGGACAGGAAGCAGGAAAGTCCAATGTAGGGACAGAAGTAAAGACAGAAAGCAGTAAAGTCCAGTGTAAGGACAAAAGCGGTAAAGTCCAGTGTAGGGACAAAAGCAATAAAGTCCAGTGTAAGGACAAAAGTAAATACTGAAAGCAATAAAGTCCAATGTGGGGACAGAGATAAAGACAGTGTCTACCAACATTGTGGGATGGTAAGGACACAACAAGAGAATAAATTGTCTGCTGTCAATGTAGGAGAGCGAGACACAACAAGGAAATAAATTGTTTGTTGTCATTGTAGGAGAGCAGGACATAAAAGGGAGAAGAGACTTTGTCTGCTATCATTGTGGGAGAGTAGGACCAAAGAAGGAAGATAATGTCTATTGTCATTGTAGGAGAGCAGGACAGAAGAAGGAAGATAATGTCTACTGTCATTGTAGGAGAGCAGGACATCAGGAAGCAAAATAATGTCTGCCATCATTGTATGAGAGCAGGACAGAAGAAGGAAGTAAATGTCTGCTGTCATTGTGGGAGAGCAGGACACAGAAAATGAATTGTCTTGACCAGACACACTGGAGATGACCTCTTTTGTGATGTATGATTGATGGAGACATCTCAGACCAGACACGCTGGGGATGACTCTTTTATGATGTATGATTGATTGAGACATCTCTGGACCAGACACGCTGAGGATGACTCTTTTTGTGATATAACTAAAGCAAGACGATGAATGATCAATGCAATCATGTATGAATGATATATTTATTTTTTATCTTTTTTTTGTATGTCGTATGTATGAATGTTTGTATGTATGTATTAAAGTATGAATGATTGTATGATATGAATGTAACTTGAATTTGTGTGAATGTAAGAAACTTGTATTTGTATGATTGTGTGACTGCATATGACTTGGACAAGACGAGACTGGACAGGTAAAATGGGAAGTGGCCCGACATAGCTCTATAACCACTCGACAGTTCTTCATTGGAGATAACACCCTTGTAGATGAATTAAATTAAATCATTGGGGCGAGGCCCGGTACACAGTATCATCTGATAGTGAAATGAACATTTCTTGGTGATAAAGCCCATTAATCAGAAAGTTTGGCGGAAGTCGCCATTTATAAACCGAAACAGAAAGCTTTCTCATGGTCATGCTTCGACAGTCATGCTTTTTGCTTTTTGTTTTGTAGTTGTTATTTTTTTAATCCCTAACTTTTGCCTGGATCGCCCTTTCGGGTGTTCGACCCAACGGGAATATATTTTTTGTTTTGTGCCCCTAATTTTTGCCTGGATCGCCCTTTTAGGTTGTTTTTTTTTAATCCACCGGGACGCTCATTTTTGCCTAAGCCGCCTTTTCAGGTTTTCAACTTAGCGAGCTTTTTTTTTTTTAGCAATGACTGTGTTTGTCTATCCGTTCTCGGGACAGATGTTGTTGTATGTTTCTTTGACTCATGAGTTAGAGAAGAATATGCTTGTAGTTTATGCTTTAAAAGATATGAGAAAGTTCTGATTAATCAACTTTTAGATCCCATTGTTGAGGATGCTTCAAATTGGAGGTACTCTGACAATTAAGATGCCCAGATGAGTGAAACCTTGACTTTGAATCTTTGAAAGGTATGCCCCTGGATGTAAGAATCTGCCCCTGATTGGCGAGATCCTGAGGTAACTTGTCCCAAGTTAAGGAAACCTTAACTTCGAATCTTTGAAGAGAATGCCCCTGAGTGTAAGGTCTTGCCCCTGATTGGCAAAATCATGAGGTAACTTGCCCCAAGTTGTGAGCGTTTTGAGTTGATCCGCCCTTGATTAGATCATTTGCTTGAATTTCCTTGATGCTAAACATATGTTTGCAAATAAAATTGTTTCTTTTGAAAAGTGTTTCTAATATAATGCACATGCAAGTTTTGGAATCGAAAAAGATTTTATAGAAAACATGTGTGGTGTGTGTAAAAGATAGTTACTCAACAAACAGGTGGAGTCAGCTTTAACAAGATTTTGTTGATTATGCTTTCAAAGTGACCCAGCTTCAATTAGGTCTTTTGAGGGTTATAACGTGGTTTGGTTCACGGTTTTTGAAAAAAAAAGGTTTTTAGGCTCAAAGTTCTGTTTTAATCCACCCACTCTTCTTTAATGTCCTCCATTCCTAGATTCAATTAATTCATCAGACACGCTTTGGTCATCAAGAGGATTTCTTTGACAATGATGTTTTGAGATTGACATTTTGGTCGACAAGAGGATTTTTGCCAATGACGTTGTTGACACTTTGGTCGGAGTTTTGATGAGACTCTTGTAGTGGCAGTCACTTGTTTATCCACAAGCTTACTTTTTGCTCTTAATCCCTAATTTTTGCATGGACCAATTCTTTTGGATTTTATGGACCATCGGGGTGCCCTGATTTTTGCCTAAGTCTTTTTGCTTAGCGGGCTGTTGGTTTTTTCTTTTGTTTTTTTTTTTTGTTTGTCCCCTTTTTGATGTAGGACGATTGTGACTGCCACATGCTATTGTGAGTTTTGTTTACTCATGGCTTCTTGTATCTCAGACAAATGGATCCTCTTGTATTAGGATGTATCCTTGAATTAATTGAAAGATTACCCTGCCCCGGGTCAAGATTAAGGGTTTTTGTGTAAAGAAAGAACACCAACTCCTGGCTCAAAGGGGTTGAATATGGATTATCTCCTTATTTCTCCGGTGTTTGGGGAAGTAAAACAATGCCTTACATCGTCAACCGGGTCTTACTTAATGAAAGCATGTATCAGCACATATCAACAATTTTAAATCATTTTGTTTTCATCATCCTCCCTCAAGTTTGTTAACGTGAGAAGTGAAAAAGCACAGGAAAAGAGTGAATACGAATGAATGGATTCCAAAACATGCATGTTCATTGTTTTTAGAAACATTAATTAAAAGATACAACTTAAAAATGCAAACAAATGCTTGGCAAGAAAGAAATTGTAATAAAAGGCCTAGTGATCCTAGGGACATGCTTCTTGATAATCTTGAATTAAAATGACGGATGACCCATGATTAGGCAGAGGGTGAACTTTGGACGTTCAAGCTTGGATCATTAAAAGATAACATGTTGGTGCAGACCAAATTCTGAACCTCTTTCCTAAGTGCATAACATTGTTCAACATCATGTCCGGGTGCTCCTTGATGGAAAGCAGATGTCAGGTAAGCACGATACCAAGCAGGCAACTTTTCAGGCACAGGAGGAGGTGGCTTGGTACGGACAAGGCTTTTTGCAAGTAGAGCAGGAAGCAAGTCTGCGTATTTCATTGGTATAGGGTCAAATGACTGCTTTCTTTGAGTACGAACTGATTGACTGAAGAGTTGTTGAGGAATGGTTGAGACAGCAGCAATATGTGGGTAAACAGGGGTATATTCCCTTGTTAAACGTCCTTGACGGACCCCCTCTTCTAAACACATTCCCATCTCCACAATTTCGGTGAAATTCTTTGACACATGGCCAACCATCTTCTCGTAGTAAAAAGGATTAAGGGTATGCAGAAACATCTTGCACAAATCTTTCTCTTCCAAGGGTGGACGAATTTGCGCAGCAAGCTCTCTCCACCGCTGGGCATACTCTTTGAATGATTCATCTTCCTTTTGAGTCAAAGCCCGTAGCTCATCCCTATCTGGGGCCAAGTATGAATTGTAATTGTATTGCCGAACAAAAGCATTAGCAAGATCATTAAAAGTGCGGACATCAGCACTGTCCAAATCCATGTACCATCTTAGTGCTGCACCAGTCAAACTATCTTGAAAGTAGTGGATGAGCAGTTTATCATTGTCAGTCTGGGTCGACATTTTTCTTGCATACATCACTAGATGAGCTCTAGGGCTAGTGCTCCCCTTATATTTCTCAAAACCAGGCACCTTGAACTTGTATGGAATTACAACATCGGGAACCAGACAGAGTTCATGGGCATTCTGACCAAACAATTCTCTTCCTCTGAGAGCTCTTATCTCTCGCTGCATTTCATTAAATTTGTCATGTAGGTCATTTACCCTATCAAATCCTCCTTCACTTTCAAAATGTAAGATAGGTGCCTGATCTTGTTGAATGGTATGGACCAGAGGTGCTGAAAAAGTCATCGCAGCCTGAGGAAATGATAGACCGGGCAGAGGAACCGGCATTGCTTGCTGATCACTAGAGGCTTGTATTTCAGAGACCGCGGGATGAAATCCTCCATTGGGCATATGCTGCGGCATGCCCCATGTACAACCTTCGGGCCTAGTTAACTGAGAAGGGCTAGTGAGCACAGTAGTTGGCTGAATGCTAGTGAGCTGAGGGACCGGCACCTGAGCTTGAGTTTGAGTAGCCAAAATACCAGTCACCATGGCAGTTAGCTTCTCTATTTCCCCTTTCATATTAGTTACTTGCTCACGGAGTGCTTGATTATCTTGCTCGAGATGTTCCATTTTTCCTGACTTGCTTAAGTGTTATAGATAGGGGTAGACTTGTAGTAAATACGCCGGGCCACTTCCTTGACTGAGGCAGAGAGAAGAGGAAAACATGAGACTCGATTTGAAACTTATGAATGCAGTATGATGCATGATTTGTTTATTGCTAAAATATGCAAAAGTTTTTTTCGATATCGAAAGACTTATACTAAATTGATTGTAAATATTGTAGATAAGATTTATTACACTTGATAATCTAATACATTACAAAGCAGTTCTCTTTTTACAAACAGAGCCTAGGGACAGACTACATCCATTACATCAGAACATTACAAAGTAGCTTGATCTTGATGAGTCTGGTTTCTTTGAAATTAAACTTCCTAGTGCTTCTTCTTTCAATATTGATGTCTACGATGTTTACAAAAAATTTAATTTAAGTCCTTCGATTTTGGATGAGAAAGGTTTTATGAATGAATGCATGTGTGCATGATTATGTACAAACATGGTGGGGTTAAAGCAAAATATTGGAGTCAAGGGTAAGAGCCCCTCCCACATGGTAAGTACTAAGGTTTATTTGTATCTGCATTACGGGTTCTACAAAGTTCCCAAAGTTATAAACCGTCTCGTAGATATTATCGGCTTACGAGATTAACTCTCGGTCCAATAATATTCACAAGACAATCTCGTTCGGGTGTGGTTTCGCGTATCAACCAATCCAAGACTACTCTGGACCGGTCAGCGCACCACGTCCTAAAAGCCAAGATGGGTTAAGTGTAACTCTAAAGGTCCAAAGTCTCGTTGGTCCCCCAAAAATAGAACGTTAACACAACTACTCATGTCAACATTTCTACCTTCGAGCTTCCTCAACTGAGTGTGGTTATATCACATGCGAAACATGAATCGAACTACTCCGATCACGTTGCTATGATCCTACCACTATCCTATCTTATTGTTTCCCTCAAGTCCGGGTTAGGACTTATCTCACTCAAGCAATTTTCCCAAATAAAGCACATAAAACATGCATATACATATATGTACAAGCAAACAACATACAAGCGCAAAGACAAAATAAATACAAGATAGCCTCAACCCGCTTGGGTGTTATCCCCAGTGAAGTCGCCATTTCTGTTGCGGTGATTTTTGGATGTCAAGCTATTGAAGAGCATTGAATCGCAATTTTTAGATTCACCACCGATCTTTTATTTTTCCAAGGAAAAGGGAAAAAATTCGTTAAAACCCTATTTTTAGAGATCAAGGTTCGGGGGTTAGTTATACGAAGGGAAGGTACTAGCACCCTAAGTATCTATAGTATTCCATAGTAACCTCTTGTTTCTATTCTATCTATGCGCTTAATTTTATTCGCTTATAAAAGAAAGTATAAGATTTAGGACTAGAGTAATGAAAAAAAAGTGTTAAGAAAATGTATTTGATTTGATTAAGACAAGAGAAAATGTTTTTGTTATTTTTGGTGATTTGGGAAGACTTAGAGCCTTTTGCACTACGTACCCGAAGGATCAAAACCACCGTAGTTCGGGTAAAAATTGAAAAGTGGTTTGTTGATGTTTTTTAGTTTTGAAAATGTTTTAAAATAAAAGCCAAATGGCAAAAAATGATTTTTCAATGTGTTTTTGTATTTTTTAAGATTTTTGAGAAAAAAGAGTTTAAGTATATTTAAAATGAATTAAAAAGTTTATTAAGAAAAAGTTTTGAAAAATGTCTCTCGACGAGAGTCAAGGTTTTTTAATGAAAGAGAATTATTTTTTTGAAAATGGTTTTTTTTTAAAATATTTGAATGTATTTTTGGTTTTTTTGTTATTTAAAGAAAAAGAGTGTGATAAAATAAACTAAATGTAATAAAATAAACTAAGCGCGAGAGATTTCATAACGATGATAGATCGAAATGAAACTCCTCTTTTCCTTGGAATTACTACTCTACTATTTTTGGTGTTTTCATTTTTGACATAAAGCGATAAAAAATAAATATGCATGCAATGCAGATTTTCATTTATAAATTTACAATATTCCTAATTACATTCTAATTTTCAATGACAGAATAAAGATGCACTAGCAAAAAAATAAAAAATATAAAGGTCTAAGCCCAAGCCAAAATCTGCAAAAGAAGAGTTAGTCCTCACAAGATAATAAAATAATATGAAAAATAAATAAGTAAAATCTGATGGGGTGTGCATGAAGCAAAATAAGGGGTGTGGAAAGAAACAAAAGTGGGGGGCTGATTGTGGTTGCCTGATGGAGATCAGAAGGCCTGTGTTTGATCAAGGTGTTACAAGGTTATTAGCTGCATGATGAGAGATCAACAATAGACATGGTGAGGGTGCATGATAGCACAATAGGCACGCGCGCACTGGATCTCCACAGCCTATATGTTGGTGATACGGCATAATTTCCTTTCATTCTTGAAAATTTTTCTCTCTCTTCCTCTCATATTCTCCCTTCTCTCTCCACATGTTCTTATCATATCAAGGACAATATGAAGAACACATGAATGTTCTTCCCTTAAAACCCAGAATCCGGCAAAGCTCCGGTGGTGGTGTGGCGGCCGGCGCGGCAGTGCCACCACCGGAAAAAAATTCCTTTTTTTTTAAAAAAAAAAACAAACTTTTCTAAAATCCTCTTTCGTCTAGATTTCGGATTTTCAATTATTTTTTAGAAATAATCTTCAAAAATCCGAGATCTACATTTAAACTTTCGGGAAAAAAAAAAAACGTTTCTACCTTTTTGAATTTTTTCCTGTTCTGATTTGGTATTTAGAAATTGATTTCGGTTTCGTGTGATGGCTGTAGCGTGGGTTCTGTGAAATTCTGTGTAGAATTTCTTTGTGTTGTTTGTTTGTTATGTTTGGAAAATTTGGGAATTGGATCTGTGAAAATTCTTGGAATTTTTTTTTGTAAAATTGGTTATTGTGTATGAGGCTCTTCTTTTCAATTTTCTCTCTTCTCCTTTTTTATAGAGACTTTGAAACAAAAGTTGGTTGAGTTGATTAATGGAGAAATGAATGTATGTCTGTTGTTTTTTGCTGCCATGTGGTTACCAATGAATCCTTTGGATACATAGAAATAAAGAGGGAGTGAAATAGAAAGACAAAGATTCATAGAAAGAAGGAAAAATAGAGCATGTTGTTGCCTCTTTTTTTGATCTTTTGATAATAATAATAATAATAATAATAATAATAATAATAATAACAATGACAAAAAAGGAAAAGAAAAATTATAGGGGGAAGGGGGAAGATGCAGCACGTGCTGCATCTTTGCTATTTTTTTATTTTTTTTTGTTTTTTTAATAATAATAAAAACTTAGACCAATAAAAAATAAAAAAAATTGACAAGATAAAACAAAACGGATCAAAAAGCAAACACAAAAATGAGATATTTTAAAATATTTCTCCGCCAAAATTTCGTCAGAAATAACGAAAAATTCGGTTTTAAAAGACGAATAAATTGGTCAAAAAATGGGGTATGACATATATCATGTATACTTAATTTATAACATTTCTAAAATGCTATTTTTAATTCACCTGAATTTGTTTGGATTGAAGAAACGCCTCCTTATGTTTGATCTTGTGACTGATGTGTTCTGAATTATACAAGACTCTGAACTATACAAGAGATGTGAATTATTATGCAAAAAAGATAAATTGAATATTTGAATTGCAAGACTCTGATATGTTCTGAATTATACAAATTTTGGTTTTTAAATACACCCCTGCAATTAAATTAACAATTCACACATTCAACTTTACTTTCCAATAGTAACCTCTCTCCCCATAAAACATGGTAAATAATGTGAAGCTAGAAACTCAACAACACTGCAATATGATATTCTTTTAATGAACATTTTTCAACTTTATTACCAAAGAAAAAAGTCCCAGTGAAATGATTGAATTCTTTTTACAAAAAAAAAATATGAAAAAATTGAGTGTAAAAAACAAGGCCAAAATGCTTCATATTAGTTCTGAGTTTTATCTGGTGTTTTTTCCTTGCCACGAAGTATGTCACCAAAATGTCCCAACATGATGCGTCTGAATCTAGTGTCTTCTACCGGTTGTTGTGGTACGATATCCTTGGGAGACACGGCTCTTTCAGACACCAGTTCTGTACCGTCTTTCTTACCACGCAAGCCACCATCACCAAAGAAGTTGCTCACTGTTGATGCAATCCCAACATGAGATCCCATCCCCTTATAACTTGTCCCTGATCTTTCCTTCATAATAATCTCAAGGGCTTCTTTGTGCGCTGGATCCAGTGCATCCAAGTCTTTTAAAAGGTTTTGTATAGCAGGCACCAAGTAGTCTCTAATGCTGTTTGCAGAAAGATCTGTATGACATAGAGTAATTAAGCATGCTTGCTAAAGAAAGAAATGTTAAAGATCAGAAAAATCTTGTTTCCAATCCTTGAAAAATAATGCAATTCACTATTATTATGAGCAATGTTGCAATTCTGGACTATATAGTACCAAATAGAGTATATAGTTGAAATTACAACTGATTTACCATTAGAGAGGTGATGCTTGTTTGTGAAAGATATATTATATTAGAATTGCTATGAAACCCACGTTATTTTTTAAAAAGTGAAAATGTGAAATAGTCATTTTTTTTATCCAGGAATGGACTCGGGGCATCCCCATATCTAGTAGCCATAGGATTAATCCCCAAGTTAACAAGAGCTAGGAATGTATTGTTCACAATTTTGTTTTGACAAGGTAATAGTATCCCTCATGAATCAATAATAGTACTTTGAAAATGATATAAATAAGAAAGATTAATAAATGTTATGGAGCAAACCTGTAGCATCCAGAGCACGGATTGCCTCGCAAAATGCATTGGCTCTTTCTTGCCGAAGCTTCAAATCAGTTGAAGTAGTAACTGGCACAGCTGTAAGTTGAGCAATCTTGGACAAAAGATGTGCATCAAGGTTAAGAAACAAACAGCGGAAAAGAGACATTGAACGCCAATAGAAAATGAGACCTAATGTTGAGAATCAGAAAATTAAAAACACACTTCATGGGATCCATCTTAAATAAAGTTAAGGATATAATCTCTAAGTTGTTCTGTTGTATGAGGTACTGCAACCACCAACGCATGAATGACAGCAATAGTAGCTTCATGGGATCCATCTTCAATAAAAGCACCCATTTGAACACGTATCTTGTCAACTATCTACAAGAGATCATAAATTTTGTCAAGAGTTTAAACTTATAGTCAACATTGACTTCATATCATTAAAACCCAAGATCATATGTTAGCAAGTAGCAACATGTACCGTCTCATTTTTGAAGTGTTGAGCGACAGCACCAAATGCATCAATGCTGGCGCATTTCACATCAAGGTCTTGTTCAGATCCAAGAGTAACTAAGGCAGGCAAAGCATGAGTTGAAGCAACCTTTGCATCAATATATGGCACCTATTAATGAAGCCCTATGTTAGTGTTGGCATTAGTATGAGATATAAAGATAGACTAAGAAAAGAGTATGCTTACAAGAACTTTGAGAAGTTTGGCAGCAGTTATTTTCATGTTCATGTTAGAGCTAACAACCATTTCCCACAGTATCTCAAATATCATACCCTGGTTTTCTTCATATTTACTGCATTATAAATAAAACTCATGACCCAAATTGGCAAAAGACTACTACCAATTTTGAAATAGGCGGGGTATACAAACCAAATGAATCGGATAGCATTAATAATTTCAAGGGTGTGCTTGGCTGGTCGATTTTCCTTGGAATTGTCTTCAAGTAGCAACTTTCTCGAGTAATCTGCTAATTCTTTGCGTTTTCCAGGTGCACCCAAAACACCAGCTAACAGAAGCGGTAAGACACAAGATGTAGCGAGCTTCTCGGAAACAGCAGATCTTGGTCTCAAACCTACAAGCAAACTGTCAAATATAAAGCAATAATGTAAAAGTTCACCAAAAAATTGAAGAACCATAACCTTTAATTTTTGAATGAATGGAACTAGGAAAAAAGGTCAAATCAGCATCATCCCCGACTGCTGTTAAAAATATAGGTAGCATTATGCATGTCGCATAGGTATCCCCAAACCTTTCAGAAACAGATAACAGAAGCTGCAATTATGCAACTTTAATCAGAAATCACTAAGTTGCTTATTTTACTTAACATACAGCACAAAATAAAAATCCATAAAATATAGATGATTAACCTTTGATATTCGGCTTCGCAAATTATCTTCTTTCCATGGTAACAAGCAAGTCAACTGTATCAATTTAGGAAAGCACTCGACATGCATCCATTCAAATGAATCCCATTTAACATTTCCCCTACAAAAAGTTGAAACCAATCAAGATCGGTAGTTTTGACTTTTGACAATGTCGTCATGCATAGTTTGTGATTCTGCACATGCATCTCAGCAATGCTTGTACATTAGAATATGAGTACAGCATACAAATCTAGTGGGTTCTAGACACAAGTCCTGACAATGCCACCTATTTGTCCATTCACTTCACTCTCGTTATCCAGTATTCCAACCAGTAACTTGTGGGTGGAAGGGAAGGATGAAACACTCGAGAGCCAGATATCAGTTCAATTAATTCCTTCACAAGTCCTATAGTTAATAGTAAAAATTGAACAGTTTGAGGCAATCGTACCTTGCATATAATTCAAGCGATGTGATAGAAAACACAAATTGTGTAGTTTCTAAGGTGGATGAGAAAGGGCATGTTTCAATTGCTTTTTGGTGCACCAAAGAAAGCAACTCGACCAGCATTCTCAATAGAACATCTATATTCCAGCGCTCTCTTTCCCCCAACATATGTAAATGTGACTCTATACACCCTTCAACTACAGAAAGAGGTGGACAGTGCTGCAATTACAGGAACAAAACTCTACTGAGAAATAAGTGTATAGTATGAATTTATGGGTCACAAAGGAAAACTGAAGGCATAAAGGAAAACATATACCTCAGCAGAGCTGCAAATATGAGAGAGTAAAACCCCCAAAACATGGTCTAATTTGTTTCCCCACTTTATAACTGCAGGAACCAATTCCTTGAGAGTAGTTTCTACCACCACTCCTGAGGGATCACAAATCAATTGGAACATCAGCTCCTCCACCTAACAAAAAATAAAACAAAGAATTGGAGCAACTCTTTATCTTCATTCCTTTTTTAAAAGAAAAAAAAGTCTTAATTTTTATGGTAAGGGTATATAAAGCTCCATTCCCTACACCGTCCCATCAACCTGTTTCCGAGCTTACATTGCAGCAAATTCTCTCAAGTCAGAAATCTTCTCCATGATTGCCTCGAAGCATATATAGTGAGGCTGACCTTGAAATATTTATCCACGTTTGGGAAAAGCGGAAGCAGCTTAGCCAAATTGTGAGCAGCAGCCTCTCGGACAATAGTGGCAGAATCTTCTATTAGTTGTTGCACAATTGATAAAATAAGAGAATCGCGAATCTCAGGGCGTACAAATTCTGCAAGCTCTCCACATGATTGAGCAACGAGCAGTCTACGTTCCTCATACATGTGATTTATCTGAAATCCATAACACCGAAAAACTGAAAACAAAGTTCCTAGGTCAGAACGGCAAGGAGTATGTCAAAACATAAGGTCAGAATATACTTGTTCCCAGCACTGAGGAAGCAATTCTGTTTCTGTTCTCATCTCTCCAACATTCTTTGCCAGGCTGACACATGCCTGAAATGACCATAGTTGTATTCATTCAAAACCAAATTATTTAATCAGCTTATAAGAAGCCTATATAACTTACATCCATTATTATGCGTCTCTGTTGTTCATCAGGACGCTTTATTAAGTTAAATAATGTGTGGGTCAAAGAATCTCGAGTTCTGCTATCTGGATGGTACTCAATTGCACACATCATTAGAGGAAGGAGCTCCTGCAACCAAACTACAGTGATGCAACATATATTGTACGTCGTTTAAGTGTAAATAAATTAGAGAGTTGGAAACCTCGCGGTGGTTGATGAGAACATAAGGAACAATTTTAGGCAAAGCATCTGCCAGTATCTGAATGGTTCCTAATCCCTGTCAAAGTATTAACATATATAAGAACACAAAAATAAATGTACAAGAAGAAGTAGACAGACAAATATCCTTCTTTTAAATGCTTGTGAGTTTGACTTTCACTTATTCCTTTCAGGGAGGGGTTGGGATTTATACTTTGTATATGTACACAAGAACTGCATTACATGCAATGAAAACCAGGGACAGGGACAGATAGTACTAGTTTAATAATTAATTTTAACAATAGAATAAGCCCTTACCAATACTAGTTCTGACAATTCAGTTTCATTGAATTCAGCAAGAGATTAATTATGTATCTACTATCAATGTGACATCTAAGCCTGTTACCATATTTCTTACAAACTGATTTGAGCCAAACTCAATCTTACAAAATCGGATTGTAAGGTGAGAGCGCCCAAGCTCTATAAACACTACATAGGCCATATCTCTAGGAAATGTGGGACAATTTCACCCCTTCACACCTAGCATAATGAAGGTGTTCGAGCCTGCAATGAAGGCAAACCAAATGCCGCAATTAGGCAGCTAGGGGAGGGATGCAATTAAGTGGCCAGGGACGGGCCGCAATGAAGGTGGAATTTCCATACACACCCCCTCACGCTCAGGGCCCAACGATCCTGAACGTGGACGATGCAGGAAGCCCAACAACAGGTCTAGGATAGGATCTGATGTATCTTAGAATTTGGGTTGACCTAACCCAACCTTAAAAAATTGGCTTGTAAGGTGAGAGCTGCCCAAACTTTATAAAGACTACATAGGTCATATTTCTAGGCAATGCGAGGATAAATCCACCCCTTCAAACTCAACACAACGAAGGCAACCCAAATATCACAAGGGACACATGAAGGTGGAATTTACAACAATATTATTAAAGGAATTTGAGGTTTCATTTTTCAGCTTTCGCTAATATTACAAAATATGATTGAATGATAAGGTAAAAGAACTTGAATCTTGCTAACTAGTGTCTAAAAGGCACTAAATATGAAAATGATGATTGATTCATTGAAAATTTTAAGATTTAATATAAATTTTTTGAAATATCAATATTTAATATTTTAGCAACTTAAAAATTTGTATTTTAATTAATATTTTCTATATTGATTTGCTAGTGTGACTTATAACACTTCAGCATTTCCCAAATTAAACAAAATTAAAGCTAGACTAAAAGAAACCAATAAGTAATGTTGTATGAGGATTTGATCAAAGTAGAATGAACTTGCCATCTTCTCAAATATTGCCTCATCATTTGCACTTTCTGGTTTAGCATGTAACTTGCTATCCCCTCCTTGCTTGCCACCATTTTGCTCAGAGACATTTTCAACAGTTTCAAAAGCAGTGTTTGTATGTGCAGGATTAAATAAATCTAGTTGTGAATCTGTGTGTTTATCAGCAAACTCATTAAGAGTTTGAAGAGCCGGTGATTGAACATCTTCATTGTGTACAACGTCCAATACCGCATCAACAGCACGAGAAATTGCACCTTGGTCCTCCAGCATCTCAATAACTTTGTCTTCAGTCTGCATAAGTTCATTTTCAGAACTGCCAAAATTTCCATGTTCTGAAGCTCCTCTACTCTTTTCCTTCAACCGTCCAATTTCCATCTGTAATTTCTTAATTTCTTCCTTGTACTTATCTAAAGACTCGGACAGAACATTATCAACATCATTAATAACCACATTATTTCCGGAACCGAACCTTTCATTATGCATTTTCAGATTACTGATCTGAACTCTACTCTCATGGAGCTCCTTTCTTTGATTCTCTGAGGACTTCTTTAAAACTTGAACCTAAAATTTATTATTAGTGTACGATTCATAATAGAAAATTATTATTGTTTGACATAATAATATTGAAGTAGATAGAAACTACCATGTTCTCTTTCTGCTTAAGATCTTCTTGAAGTGCACCCAAGGATTTAGTTAATGCTCTTATTTGGGCATCTGCCAAATCTTTTCCCTTCAACAAGCTCTCCTTTTCTTCATTCAGGCTCTGATTTTCCTTCAACAATGCTTCATTTTCTCGAACTTGGGCTATTTTTTCCTGCATGTCCATTCGCGTAATTTGGAAGCAACATTGCAGGATCAATATAAAATGCATAATACAAGAAAAAATGGAGTAAATATATGAATAAAAGGTAAACGAGCAACAAGCTGTGCCGCTAAACCTTTCTGTATAGCAAACCCCAATCTCTGAAAAACTACATTCCTAGACCTAGGCGACACAACATTACTATGCATGACCCTTTGAATTCTTTTTAGAAGAAAAAATAAAAACTCCCTAAATTAAGAAGCAAATTGGAACCAAGACATGAAATACAGTTGGGACTAGTTTGAGTACTCTACAAGTTAAACAATGACCTCTGCAGCCTCTGTGTTTGATGAAAGATACTGATAATAATAATGACGCAACGCGTCTGATATTGATGCATTTGTATTTTGCCAAACATCCAAGTTCTGGTCTGTAACCTACAGTAACAAACAGTTATTATTGCAAATAAAACATACACAATTGAGTTGAATGATGAATCATGATGAATGATATTGATACCTCTTCATAAAATGTCATCGCGGTGAGTCGATAACCAGCTATAAGTAAATATTCCTTGACAGCACAATTGAGATCTCGACGCTCAGTATCCTTCACCGGACCTAAATCGGCGAATGAACTTTGATTATTCCCTTTTTGTTGTTGAGATTGTAACTCACTATCATCACCATTAACACCATTGTTCACTGAAACATCTCTACTTGATTTCATAGTTGCATCATCATTAATAATATTACATTCTGTTTTGGTTTGCAATTCGACTTTAAGTTTTGTAATGTCTTCTTGTGCCAAACGCAGTTCGTAATCTGTTATCGCTAACTTTTCTTCAGCTTCTTCTTTGTTTTGTAGTAGCGTTTGAGGATCTGCCACTGTAATAACAATAACAATGAAATTGATTAATAATAAGCAATTAATTGATTAATAAAAAATGAAGTAATTAAGAAGAGAGAGATACATGAGAGGGAATTGAAGCGAGAGATTTGATTGGGAGGGAAGCGAGAAGGATCGGAGAAGAATTGTTGAAGACGAATGGATTGATCGATTCGTCCATCGTCGAGAAGTTCGTGAAGAAGTTCAAATGCAGTGAGAATGTAATTTTCTTCTAATAGAAAGTTAACAACGCAATTGCATAGTGATGATTTCTCAACTTCCATTCTTTCGCATTTTCGATTCGGAGATAAATCCATTTTCTTCTTCTACTCTCAATTTCGTTTATCGCCATGTTTTTTTCTTTCCAACACCGATCAATTCTGCGCGCGCTTTTCGCGTTTCCCTCTTAGACCGATCAAACCCAAACCAAAACAATTCACACCCTCACCTTTTTTCTTTTAATCAATATTAAAAAAACAAAAAAATTATATCTCATTATTTTATTTTTTAAAAAAACTTTTTTAAATCACTAATAAATTGGTCCGAGTGACAAGAATTTTGATCTCTTAAGCATGTGGTTAACGGTTTGATTTCTGGCTCATGTTGTTACGAGTTTTCTAACAAAGATTAATCATTGTTAACGGCGGTGAAAACTTTATATCGATATCACAGTAACAAAAAAATTAAAATCTTTCAAAAAAAAGATTTTTTTAATATGATTTTAAAAGAAAAAACTATAACAAAATAATATTACTTCATGCTTCATTTCTTCAAATAAGTCTTTTAAAATCATTTTAAACCACCACGCCAAAAATCATACAAATGGATCAAATAAAATTAGTTTGAACGCGGGATGTGGTGGTCTTATACGCGGGAACGAAGGAGATTGGTGGGGAAATTTCACTAAGTTTGTAGTGAGTTGTTGTGGTGCTTGTGTGGCGGAATTATAAAGTGTCTTGAAAAGATTGAAATATATTTGCAATCTTGATTATAGATGAGTGGAGCTCCACATTAATTCTCAAATAGTGGTTAAAATTATTCAAAAGGAGAATCATGCAAGTTCATCTTGTTGGAGCTTATTATAAGTCTTATCCAACTCATCTTAATTTTCTTTTTGCAGCTTATCCAGTGAGATTTGCTAGCTACTTCCCATTAAATCTCTATTTAATACTCTCTCCTTTTTTTTTAGTTGTCTTTTAGGACTAAATTTATTGTTTCTATTTAATTGTCCTTTTGGTATTTTACCGATATGATTTGTCAATTATACCATTTGTCAATTGCTCTTATCTTTTTCAATAAAACAAATTAATGCTATATATTTGGAAAACAAAATTTTTTTTACCTTTTTTTGGAACATAACATATTAAATTTTTTTTTTAACATAATAGATTAAATTTATTGGAAAGAGAAAATGTGTGAAAAAAATAGGAATTTATTAGTAGATTAAAACGAGAGTATAATAGGAAGATAAAGTGCAAATATACATTTTTTTAATTTGGTGTTACTATTCTAAAAAGATAAGTAAAAAGGAACGGAGAGTATTTCCTTTGGGTCTTTTGACCCTCTTGTTTACCCAAATAAATATATAATTCTTGTATAGTGTATATAAATGACCAATTTATACTTTTCTTCTTATTTTATAGTATATACAAACGACCAATTTATCAATTTATTTGTCAAATGACATATTTTTTAAAATAATTGCAACATATTTTGTAGAACTTCCATAAATATTTAAACAAATAAAAGAAAATTTAGATAAGTTGAATTTGAGAAATTCATTAAAATTAAGATGAAAATGTTGTCAAAAGTACTACATATATTTAAACAATTTTTTCTCTGTTTTTTCTGTGCCAATTGAGTGAGATGAATTAGATAAAAAATAGCTAAGTTAATAAACTCAATTTCTTATTTGAATAACAATATTTCTCTTTGTTTTATCTATGATGAAGTCCCGTGAGAAAGTAGGCACAAATGCAACACCTCAATTTTAGGCACATTCACATTAAACTAAAAAAATTAAATAAAAAATGATTAAAATTATATTATTTTATGTGACCATTTTATTTTCTTTTTAATTTTATTGATGTATGAGTGTGTGTCTAAATTTTGTGCCCAAACACTTGTGCCTATGCAAGACTACCTCGAAGTCTCATAGGACATAGCCGACATGTTATTATCTCTGTAATATTGTTTTAAGTAGGGGTGAGCATCGGGCGGGTTCGGTCGGATTGGGGTCCAAAATGGTTCACCCGAAAAAAACCGAGAGTGTAAAATCTTGACCCATCACCGACCATTTCAAGTTTCGGTTTTATCGGGTGTCAGTTTATATGGGCTACGGGTTGGTCGATTCTGTTTATTCGGGTTAGCACGTTGATAAAAAAAATACACACATATAGAATATCGTAATAAAATAACTTATCAGTGAATACCATCTAAATATTATATCAATAATATGACAAATACGTAATTTAACTATGCAATAATATAGTCTAACTTGAGTTTTGTGTTTAAATAACTTGTATTGTATTTTTTTTATAAAAGAAATGTAGCATCAATACATACGATAAGATGGAAAAAAACTCATGATTTTACAACCTCGGTCGGGTTCGGTTAACAACATATTTAAATTTTTAAAACCGAACCCGACCGTATATAACCATTTTTACCCATTATTTGGCACCCGTAGACCCAACAACCCGTATAAATCCGTCCGATACACTTAACTTAACATCGATTAGAATGGGTTCGGTCGGTTACGATAATTTTGTTCGCCCCTAATTGGTGTTTAAGTTTCAAGATGGTATTAAAATATTAATTTATTTATTAAATGAGAACACAGCAACAAGTCAAGAATAACCAGTCCCATATTCTAAACTGAATTCTCAGCCATAAGTTAGTCCCTCGCGTCACATCACACCAACTCCAAGTACGAACATCTCTTGAAGCTTCCACTACTCACTCACTATGGCCTATTTAATTACGAATTATTGAGGAAAGCTTCTTAGTATAGAGTTTTCAGTTTATTGGAAAGGAAACAAAAACAACACATTAACCATGAGTTACCCTCACAACCACAGCCACACACCTCCGCCACCAGGACCGGGACCCATGGGAAGAGGCCCACCACTTGCTCCAGGTCCACCGCCGCCGCCGCATATGTCCCACTCCCACCACCCTCCACCGCCTCCTGATCCTTTTGCTCCCCCGCCACCTGTCTTCCACCACCCACCCCCTCCTCCAAATCCTTACGCTCCATCACCTCCGCCGCCGCCACTTCATGCTCATCCCGGTCCACCGCCACCACGCCATGCTCATCCTGGTCCACCACCGCCACAACCTGGCCATCCAGGTCCTCCGCCACCACGTCCTCCTTATTATTAATTAGTACTATTATGATTATCATTGTCATTATCTACTAGTAAGTTTATTTTGTCATATACTCGTATGTATTTTTATTTTTTTGACGCATGTACTCTATGTATTAATCATTACTCCCTCCGGTCTCATATATAAAAAAAAAAAAAATTACAACAATGATTATAATTATTTTGAATATTTCAATTTTATCCTTGGTTTTACTTTTCAAATAATTTTTCATACAAGTCTATAATTATTACTTTGTAGTTTCCAAGACTTTAATAGCTTGCTTGTAAGGGTAAAATTGAAAATGACATTATTTTTCTACTACTTTGACCACTTTCTTAAAGGATGTGTTTTTTTTTTCTTATAATTAAGATTAGAGGGAGTACTAATTTACTATATATATTTATAATTTAGGAATTTTTATTGTGTTTTGCATAAATACTCTGCTTTATGTTAAAAATCATATAATTATAGGGATGAAAATCATATTTATAAGAGAGGTAGAGAGCATATGAGTATTCATGAGAAAAATACTCATAAAAATTTATATTGAATGAATATAAAATGATGAAAAATGAAAGGAAAAAAAAATTTGTACAAAATTGATTCTTTTATATAGTGTCATTTGATGCTTAACTAACTAATCATCTAATAATAAGCCTAACAAATTAATTAATTCTTTAACAAACTAATTAGACCTCTAACTATAATCATCATTATTTTTAACACTTTAGAACTTATTTTACCCATTTGTTCTTTTAATTTATAATAGTATATTAGTATGTTCATCTCATATCACTTCACAACTTTTCTTACCTAATAAAATTTAATTCTTGTGATCTTCGGTCTTTCATGCCAAGTTAACATCATATGTGATTCATTGTTTAAAATGATAAATAGTCTCATTTCTTTCGAAGTTTTTATTATTTTATGACTAGCTAATCATTTTGTCAAATGATCAACTAAATTTTCATCGGTTGTTACGTACATAGTTGGTAATGATCAACTAAATAACTTAGACCAACTCTAATGGGGGAGTCTAACCCAAGAATTGTTTGCCCATAAGTATTTTCATTGGAGAAGAAAAAAAATGAAAAATATGCTTATTGAGAGGTGAGTAGTTTTAATAATCCTTCTCTTTTTTTTGGAACGAAAAACATTTTATAATAGTAAAATAAATATGTATCGTTGAAATATAATGATATTGTAACGGACAAAAATATTGGGGTGTCATTCGGCCCAAATAGTGACGGAGTTAGAAATAATATTAAGTCTTGGCACAATTTTAACCACAAATGCACATATATTTATTGGTATAAGGTTTTCGGATCGGGGTTCGTCCATATCCGACTGTTTTTAACTAATAATATATATATTATTTATATATTAAAATTTAATAAATATAATTAATTTTAAGGATTTAATCTAAATATTTGAGATTAACACAAAAGCAAGCAAACATATTTTTTTTGGTATTTTGGGTTATATTAAAGCATAGGTAAAAAATTAAAATCAAAGAAAAACAATAATATTAGATATTTTTACTATTTTTACCATATATAAAAAAGGAAACAAAGTTGATATTTTTAGTATTTTTTATAAAGAAAACAGAAATATATTTTTGGAATTTTTAAATATTTTTAACAATTTATATAAACAAACAAAAGAAAATGAAGGAAGAAAAACAACAAAAGGGAGAAAGTGGGAGTTGAATCCAAGACCTCTCTATATACTCAATCAAAAAACAAACCACCCACTACTAGAAAAATCTTAAATACGACGGGCAAAAATCTGTTTCTAAAATGCAAATATTCCGTCACTAAGCAGGTTAGAGACGGATTTGATCCCGTCGGTAATTTTCTCGTCTCTAAACTGTTAGAGACGGACAAAATCTATCTCTAAAATAAAAATATTTGTCTCTAAAATAAAAATATTTGTCTCTAACTGTTTTTTCTGTCTCTAATTCCATCTCTACTAGAGACGAAATATATTCTGTCTCTAAATTCCGTCGGTATTTCAACTTTTTCTAGTAGTGACCGGACCAATGTCGATTCCACTAATAAAAAATAGCTTAACTAATGTATATTAAAACAACTTTTTGTGTCATTGTTCATCATCTTCAACCTCTCACCAAAATCTCAAAAATCATTTTTTCCATTCTTGCATCAAATTGGACATGTAAATATACCATTTTGCTCATAATTTCATCAGAATTATGAATATACACTTAAATTTTACTAATCTTTACTCAAACTTCAAAATTTTATATTAAACTATATCCCTAAATATAAAAATAAAAAAAATAAAAAAAAAATAAAAAAAAGAATTTGGTGGAGCCTGGGCACCTGTCCGGCCTTGCTGGGCGCTGGATTCGACCCTGGGCCCAACTCACTTATTGGCTCATGTAGGGATGGATAATCGGTTGGGTAGCGCGGGTTTGGGTCAAAAATTATCATCCATCTCAACCCGCAGTTGCAATAACGAGATCCAATTCGACTCTTTTTAAAAGTTTGGTTTTTGCGGGTTCGGTTTGTGCGGATTAGCGGTTTGACGGGTTGGTTAATTTCGGTTTTAAACTAACGAAAGAAAAATCATCTAAAAAATAAAATAAAAAAACTCAATTGTGTGGTGTGAAGAGAACATGAGTGCAAGTGAAACAGAATAAGTGTATAGTAAAATAAAATAATAAAAATAAATGTATCGTGGTATTAGTATTTGAGTGAGAGAAAACTAGTGATTTTTAACTACTAGTTAATGGTTTATTGTTTACAATTTCCAAGAAAACAAACGGTAACAAATTTTGAGTTTATATGTTTCGAGATATATTCAGTCACTTCATTATGTTTTATATATTAAATAAAATAAAGCTTACGATTTATATAATTCGGACGGGTCCGGGCACCGTTGGATTGATTTTAAAAAATCGAATGCGCCCATTTCAACCTGTCTAAAATCGAAAATGTATGGCTGACAACCCAACGACCCACCCGCTTAACCATTTTTCGGTTCGAATTATTCGGTTTGAATCGGTTTGTGGATTTTTACCCACACCTTCATGGACTTGGTCATGCTTTGGTGAGATGGAACCAAGAAAAATAAGAAGACATGGGGCCATTTCCTTGTGCATTATCTTCTATCTCACTCCTATATATATAATCCATCAGAAAAGGAATACGTTTCATTCTTGACAAAAGACAGAGTAAAACTATTATCATGCACTCTACATATCCCCTAAAATTCATGCAGAAACGGATATAAAGTTTTATCTTTTAAAATATAATATAAAGATATTTGTGAGATCACTCACTTAGAGTTAGAAGTGCTAAGTGGAATATGTTCGCCGTCGGATGAAACCTAATCAACTCTCAACTTAGAGCGGGCAGGCCACAACATGGCGCACCTTCCAACCCAACCCGGCAAATCCTAAGCCATGTTCTCCCACCAGCTTAATGCTCCCACTTAGGTTACAAGCTGGAGCTGGTCTTCAATAATTCAGTGTAAATATATTAAATTATATTTACGATTCTATGTATAATTCTAATTGATTCGTTGAATTATTTACAATCAATAATGAATGGGAGGAAGGAACACATACGATTAATGGATGTGGATTTATTTGATCATTAGGGGCAGACAGAAACATCACAAATGAGTCTGAATTAATATTAAACGCATGAAGCATGCATGTGCTTTAACAATGTGTGGGATAAGATTTATCATACAAGTCACTCCAGTACAAAAATCACATGTACATACAAAAATATATTAAAAAAACACTTGAACAACCATGAAACAGCTACTATATAAATAAATAAAATGATTAAAAGGCACAACATCCATGAACTCTCTCTCTCTCTCTCTCTCTCTCTCTCTCTCTCTCTCTCTCTCTCTCTCTCTCTCTATCTATCTTTCTCAATTATCTACTTTTCCTATCTTAAATTTCATCGTGCTGCTGCTGCCGGGGTACGTGACATTCATTGATTGTAAGAGAAACAGAAACAAATAAGAAAACAAATTTCTGCTTCAATTTTTCATGCCACCACCAATGTGTTATTACTACTTTTTATTGACTGGTCAACTATCCTCTCCCTTGCTTTTGTTGCCTGCACCAATTCAATCAAATTAAGTGTTTAAATATATATATTGATCGAGTAACTAATGTATCTGGCCTATACATTATAGGTCGGTCGGTATTTAAAAAGTAAATTTTCTTGGAGTGTAAGAAAACAAACCTCTTTTTGCCAATCAGTTAATGCAGTTACAGTAGCTAGTATAATGACATTTACAACAGATCCTGATAGAGTTCCCATCCACAACCCCTTTGCATTTAGTTTTAGATGAAATCCTAATAACAAACCTAAAGGAATTCCAACAAGATAGTAAGCTCCAAGGTTCACATATGCCCCCATTTGCTGAAATCCACCTCCTCTAGCAACCCCTACAGTCCACATAAAAGAGTATATAAAAAATGTGTTGTAGTCAGCTGTCCACGGTCACGCTTCACACACTCAGAGGCATCGGTGGATGTAGGATTGAGATTAGACAGTCTAAATTTTAAGGACGGTATTATGCAAGAATTAGTAGTATTATTGATATATAACTTACCGGAGAGTGCTCCGATTAGACTATCGGCACTAACAGAAACACAAAGAAGAGGAACCATATCGGCGATGTAATTCACAACTTGTTCATCATTGCTATAAGCATATCCTAAAATATTTCTAAAACAAATGAAGAATGTGCTGACAATAATTGCCTCTGCAATTCCAATAATCACAACAACTCGAACAGCTCCCTTAGCTGTCTTTGGATTCCCTGCTCCTAATTCATTTGAAACACGAGTACTGCAACCAAAACAAACAAACATCATGACAATGACATGGGATGGGAGAGATAAAAAAAAACATATGTATGGACCAAACCAAACCTTGCAGAAGCTCCAATAGCATATGGAATGAAGTAATGCAATGTGGTAGTGTTCAGGCTGCAAAAGTTAATTTAGATTAAGTTAGACGGTCGCACATCCCTTGCAAAAGAATTAGTATGATTGAAGATTTTCAGTTCCGCGAACTAAATTCGCAATACCCTTGAAATGAAATTGATTAGACTCACCAGACAGAAAGAACTGAGGTTTCAAGTTGAGGATTAGGTAAAATGCCAGCAATTAATATAAGCAGCTCAAAGGACCACCATTCGAAACTACAATTGTAATATATAAAATTGAAATTAGTGGAAGAAAATATCAAAATGAAATGAAGCATGAAGAGATAGTAATTACTTACCAAAACATGAGTCCAGAAGGAATAGCATATTTGAAGAACTCTGGTAGGTAAAGTAAAGCATGAGTAGAAAACACAAGCTTTGTTTTTTGACATGATGGAGAGTACTTAATATAAACCCAAAGCCAAACCACATTCAACCAATAAGATATTCCAATAGCTAAAGCAGCTCCAATGTGTCCCATTCCAAATTTAAACACAAGAATCCAACAAATAGGAATGTGCAAAAATAGCGATGTAATCGAGCTAAAAACCATGGGAAAGATCATACTTTGAGTCTGGTAATACCGAATCAATGCTTGAAGAACTGCGTAGCCGAATAGACCTGGAATGAGGTATATGCAGTACTCGCGAGCTACGTAAGACATTCCAGGGTCTTGACTAAACATCAATAGGATTTTATCCGTGAATATCCACACCACGGATATAGGGAAACAAACCGCGATTAGAGTTATTATTGCACAGCAAGTGTAGTTTCCTAATTTTCCATACTCCTCTGCACCATATGTTTGCCCACATAGTGTTTCCAATGCTCCAGCCATTCCCAACTTCAACCAACAAAAACATCATAATCAGTATATTTATACAGTATATATCAGCCATTGAAATTTGAAAGGGACATTGTTACTAATAATCAAGGATGTCATTGAGCAATAGAGGTCAAAGGATAAGTCAGTGATGTACATTATTCTCATATTTATGGGACTCCATTGCACTAATTCTCAAACTAACTAACCCACTTGGGTTGGTCTAGTGGTATTGGCTTGGGACTTAGGAGTGTGCCCCTCTTAAAGTCTCAGGTTAGCTTCTTCAAAAATTAATTTCTCAAACTAACTACAACTAGAGTCATACACTCTAGTAGATAGATCTGGATTCTATGTATATGAGAATTTTAAGTTTATGTTTTGATTAGCTGTGAGTTAAACATAATCACGGTGGTTCGCCATGATTAGGACAAATTCACTGTCACTTTAAACATGTGTTAAATTTTTTAACAGTTATTACGGTGATCCACGGTAATTTTACATAAGCTATGAACACACACACACACTCTCCATGTGGCTTTTTCACCGGCAGGAGTGAGTCCAATGAAAATCTCAACCATCCAAATATTTTTTATAACAATTTTGAGCAGGCCCAGTTGACTCGAATGAGTGGGTGAGATTCAATGGTCGGATCCTTGAGAATGAGAGAGTGGATTCTCTCAATTTATTTTTTCTCAAGTTCCTCAAGTGTATACAGCTTCACCCTTAAATTCACCTTTTTCCATTTTTCTTTCTCTCTCTCCTCTCAAATCAATGGTTATAAAAAAAATTGATCATAAAGTCAATTGAGAGAATCCATTCTCGAGTGACATAGTATAACAAAATATAAAGTTAAAATGTTAGCCATCGATCAGATACTTGAGAATATCCTACTATTGAATGAGGGAGGAGATTTTGAAGATCATGTCTCACAAAAGTCACATCTAGTTGTCTGTCCCTCTTTGATCTGGTTAGGATTGTACTGTACTACTCTACTTTGTTATGACAAAATTGGCTATAAAAATGATGAGCCATTCTACACTTTTTCACATGTGATTCATTTAAACCTCGTTTATTATTAGTTACAAAGTAGTCCGTACTAATTAACTTTTTTCAGATCAGAAGATAGAAAAAAGCATTTTCAAACAAATAAAAACAAAACACATGCTTAGATGCATACTAGTTGGAATCATACATAGTTGAATCCAAGAACTAATTAATAGAGTATTTGACACAAAAAAAGTGAAGAACAAAAAAGGGTTCATTTAATTTTTCATACATTAAATCAAAAAAGAAATATATAAAAAAAGAGTTAAGAAGAACATACAAGAACACTGAAACCTGTGACTTCAGCAAAAGACATGGCAATGGAAACACCAGAAAATGAAACAAGAATCCCAAGATGTCCAACCATCATAAGAGAAACAACTTGAAGAAGGTATTGTGAAACAGTGACAGCTACCATTGGAGCTGCCATGAAACTCACTCTCTTGAGTTCTTGAATAAATGTACTCTCAATTTCATCATTACTATCTTCACTTGTTGATCTTAGCAATGGTGTTGTCACTTCCTTACTCATCTCTCTAGAGTTTTCCATTGTTCATTCAATACAGTGCATGTGATATATTATTGTGACTAGAGAAGAGAAATATATATATATATATATATATATATATATATACAGAGAGAGGAGTAGAAAGAAAATTTTGTATCTCTCTTCTTCTTCATTAATTTATTTCCCTCAAAAAGGTGTGGTTTATTCTTTAGATTCTTTATGGTCAAAAACCAAGTTGTGCATATGCAGTAGTAATAAACAAATAGAAATTCTATAATATAAAACTCAAAACTCTGTTTTCAAAGATAGTACACTCGTTTTCTTTTTTTTTTCTTATTTTGACAATAATAATAGTACACACTTATTAATTAAAATATACGAGTCTTCCTTGACCAAAAAAAAAAAGAGAAATTATGAGTCTTCCTCTTATTAAATTTAGGGTAAATAAATCTTTACGTCCTGGAAAATAGGTAAATTTTGTATTTGCCCCTGTAAAATTTTTTTATAGGAATATCCTCTTGCATTGTTCAAAATTTTTTTTGGTAGTGTATAGACAGGGGGTAAAATACACTACCAAAAAATTTTTGAACATTACAAAGGAGTATTCCTACAAAAAAAATTTACAGGGGACAAACGCAAAAATTGTCTATTTTGAAAGTAAAGACCTATTTGCTCTTAAATTTAAAACCTATGTTATTTTTGTGTTAACTGACACACAAAAACCGTTTTTTTTATATAAACTACAATTCAAATATATTTTGTTGTTGCAAGAAATGAGATTTGAGGAGAGAAAATAAAAATTGGAAATTATGTTTACAAATCATTTTCAAAAATTTAAGGTTGTGTTTGAATCGATTTATTTTTGAGCTTATGCAAAACAGCTTAAGCAAATAAATAAGTTCTTGCGTATTATTATAAGTTTTTTAAGGTAGTTTATGAGAAAATAACTTATAAAAAAATTTATTTTTGTCAATGAAAATTTATGAATTAACATACAAAATTATTTATTTGCATAAACTATTTTCATAAGCTAAAAAATAAGTCAAATTCAAACAGAACCTAATTGTTAAAATGAGAAATGACTTTTTGAAATTAAACTTTTGATGCCGAATGCGATTTTCTTTCATTTGATTTTTTTTTAATATAACTTAATAGTATTTATGTATTAAGGAATGCACAATTAGATGGTCTAAACCGACTTTGAAACGATACAAATGCAATGTTGATGTCTCATTTTCAAGTTTACATAATAAGGTGGGTATTGGTGTTTGTATCAGGGATGATAACGGTCGCTTCATGCTCGCTAAAATATAATGGTTTTCACCAATAGTTGAAGTGGATAAAGGTGACACTTTGGGATTGTTAACCCTCTGTTGGGCTGAATTTTCATCATAATTATTTTTAATTAAAAAGTTGGTCCAACAAAATAAAATTAAATGTCCAAGGGACACGTGTCCTTCGATTCTGTTCAGCTGGGAGTTTCGATTAATGATTCAAGTCGAAGAAGGTGTTTCGATCCATGTTATCACTTAAAGCTATTTGGCATCGAAAAGAGTAGGAACTTAGCGAGTTAAATGGGCCAGCCCAAGAAGCGCAAGCCAAGCCCAAGTTCGAAGCGCACCAAGAGCGGTTACAGGAAGTGGAGAACATGGGAAGCTGAAGGCACAATCTGGAGCGTCCAGATCATCTAGGCAGTTTACGCCTTTATTTGTATTTATAGGGGTTTCTTAGAAGAAATCGAGGTCGCAAAACTGTTTTACATAAGTTTCTTTGAAAATTCTAAGTACTCAGCGAAGAAAGAAAGAAATTCCAAAGAGAAGCATGTACGGTTTGTGAACCATTTTCATTGTATTCTGTCTTTACATTTATGCAAGTTTGCTTTATTGCAATTTCGTTTGATTTTGCATTGAAGTTCGTTGTTTTCGAGGCGATTCGAATCAACTTGCTTTGTTCATCTTTTTCGTTAGACAAATTAAAAACACAAGTGTTTATTGCAATTCGATGAACACTGAAACTTTTCACTAAATGCAAGCACAAAATTGTCCTAAGATTTCTAGTTGGTCTTGCAAGTTTAAAATACTCAAACTAGCGCTTGTTTACCAAAAATCACCGTAAACAAATTGGCACGTCCAGTGGGACAGGTTTTGTGCTTAAAATTGTACCAAGTTTACGCGTTTAGAAATAATAACTGATAAGTTGCGGTTATGACTAGAACTACGCAAATTTACAATTCTACAAATAGCCAAAGTTCTAACGCAATGAGTGGCAGTGGAAACCAAAATGTTAATTCTAGTGGGGGATCACCTAGTTCCTCGCAGAATTCTAACACTGTAAGTGGAGCCGTCAGTTCGATGGTTTCGAATTCAATGGCTTCGACCCAATCAGAATCCGTTTCTGCAATGATGTCCTCTACCTTTACGACTTATGAGACGTCTGGAATGACTTCCGTTACTAACCCTTTGTTTGGGCATATACCACCTCCTACACAAGGTTTTCAAACCTTTCCCTCATATGAGCAAGAGAGATACACTGGTCCTAGGGTAACCCCAGTGCCTTTGACAACTTCTTCATTATTGTCTTTAAGGCAACAAATGGATGAGAGTAACCACGAAATGGTTAATCTCTTGACACAACAAATTGGTACTGTCTTTAACCCTTTAATTCAAAGTACCAATGACAGTTATAACATGCTGGCCCACCAGATGGGTCGAATTGCTGATTTCTTTGGGACGCCTGCTACTCAGGCACAGCTTAGGTTGAATTATTAGGCACCACAATTGATAATGCCTGCTGCATCTGCAACTCCCCAAAACCAAGGCAAAACATACACAATTCCTGAGCGGCCTGCTAACCAAGGGCCAGCCTTTGTGGCCCAAGAAAAGTATCAGCACCAAAACGAGGCTTATCAACCTCCTCGAGTTGTCATGGTTCAAAGGAACCAAGATGCTGATGAAGTGGTTCGAGAGGTCCAGAATAATAATTTTGCTGGACATAATAACTTAACAACTTTAGTCGAAACCATTTTGACTCAAAACGGCCTTAACACAGGATTTAAAAGGCCTAATTTCGTTTCTGCCTTGTCAGAATATGTGTTGCAAACAGAGTTACCAAGGGGTTGGAAAGTCCCTAAATATACTAAGTTTGCAGGAGACACTAATGAGTCAACTGTCGAACATATTGCCAGATATTTGGCAGAGTCAGGGAACTTAGCAAATAATGAGAATCTAAGATTGAAGTACTTTCCCAATTCCCTAACCAAGAATGCTTTCACCTGGTTTACCACTTTGCCACCTAATTCGATTCACAATTGAACTCAGCTGGAAAGATTGTTCCATGAACAGTTTTATAAACTAAGATAAGTCTGAAGGAATTGGCCAGTGTCAAACGAAGGGCACATGAGTCCATTGATGATTATCTAAACCGGTTTAGGTTATTAAAGGCCAGGTGTTTTACCTCAGTGCCTGAATACGAACTAGTCGAAATGGCAGCGGCAGGCCTAGATTATTCGATTAGGAAAAATTTAGATACTCAATATCTTCGAGATATGTCACAATTAGCTGACAGAGTTAGGCAGATCGAACGTTTTAAAGCTGAAAAAGTTAGAAATTCTAAGTTCCAGAAAAAGAAAGATGTTGCCTTTTTAGATTCATATGATTATGAACTCGAAGATGAGAGTTCTAATTTCGATGATAGTGATGTTAACGTGGCTGAACTAAAGCCAGGGCCTCCTTATACTTGCAAGTTCTTGAGGCCTTCGAATGGAAAGAATCCAACAGAACCAAAAAATGAAAAATATGCAACGAAAACTTATACTTTCGATATTACGAAGTGTGATGAAATTTTCGATTTGTTGGTTGCTGATGGTCAAATAGTTGTGCCAAAAGACTTAAAAATACCTCCAATAGAACAAAGAAAGAAAAGAGGTTATTGTAAGTATCATAATTATTTGGGCCACAAAACTTACCAATGTTTTCTTTTCAGGGATTTGGTTCAGAAAGCTTTGAATGAAGGTAGGCTTAAATTTGATGACAAAACTAAGCCTCAGATGAAGGTGGATACTGACCCATTGCCAAATGTTGATGTTGTTTACGTCGAAATCGTAGACTGCAATATGGTTGACCTGGTGGACCTAGCGCCAGTGAAGGCCATTCTTGAAGAGGAGTATGAGAAAAGGGTGAAGGAAGTTTACCCTATGCATGAGGAGGACTTGGCAGATTATCTGAACATGTGCAAGCTGAATAACGTCGAAGTCATGATGTGCCTAATGTGCAGTGCTGTTTGTGATAGGGACGCTACTAAGTGCCTCAGGAATTGTATCTCTTATGCTGATAATAAAGGGAAATGGCCTAGTCCCAAACCAAATCAAAGGGGGTGGCCACACAGGAATATTGACTGGAACAAGGCTGTAGTAAGGAATCCTTCGATTCACCAAAGGCTAGGACCTCAACATACCTTCAAGCCTTCGAGCAAGGCCCCAACCAACCAATGGGTAAGTGGGCAATACATTGCTGTGAACAAGAGGGTGCTGGAAAAGGGAAGTTCCAATAATGTGAATGTCAACATCGTGGCTGTTAATGAAGGCTCTACAACAAACATGGCTTCCCAAGAGGCCAAAATTGCTCCTGACGCAAACAGATACGCGTATAGGAACAATTATAAGGGGAAAAACCCCATATCCAGGACTCAGTGACGCAGATTCCAGCGCAAGAAGAAGCGGGTTGCACAGCAAGCTAGGGCTGGGGGCAACATAGATGAGGTTGAAAAAATTGAAGTGGCCAAGAGGCCAATAAAGGAAAGGCTTGCGACCATTAAGGAATCTGAAGCTGAAAATGCCAAAGAGGCTGAAGATGAAGAAGACTTCATGGATGATGATGATGACCTTCTTGATGAAGAACTAGACTTCGATGTTCTGGTTAATGTGGTTTCCATTCTGCCTGTAGAATATGATATTCCAACTGAAATAGATGAGGTAGAAGAAAACCTTGAAGCTTTGGAACTGGCATAATAATAGTACCTTGAAGCTTTGGAACTGAAATTCTATAATATAAAACTCAAAACTCTGTTTTCAAAGATAATACACTCTTTTTTTTTTCTTTTTCTTATTTTGACAATAATAATAGTACACTCTTATTAATTAAATATACGAGTCTTCCTTGACCAAAAAAAAAAAGAAATTATGAGTCTTCCTCTTATTAAATTTAAAACCTATGTTATTTTTGTGTTATCTGACACACAAAAACCGTTTTTTTTATATAAAATACAATTCAAATATATTTTGTTGTTGCAAGAAATGAGGCTTGAGGAGAGAAAATAAAGATTGGAAATTATGTTTACAAAACATTTTCAAAAGTTTAAGGCTCCGTTTGAATTGGTTTATTTTTGAGTTTATGCGAAACAGTTTATGCAAATAAATAAATTTTTATGTATTATAGTTTTTTAAGGTAGTTTATGAGAAAATAACTTATAAAAAAATTATTTTTGTCAATGAAAATTTATGAATTAACACACAAATTATTTATTTGCATAAACTATTTTCATAAACTCAAAAATAAGTCAAATCCAAACAGAACCTAATTGTTAAAATGAGAAATGACTTTTTGAAATTAAATTTTTTATGCCGAATGCAATTTTCTTTCATTAGATTTTTTTTTAATATAAGTTAATAGTATTTATGTATTAAGAAATGATTGTCTAAACCGACTTTGGGACGATACATATGCAATGTTGATGCCTCATTGTCAAGTTTACATAATATGATGGGTATTGGTGTTTGTATCAAGGATGATAACGTCGCTTCGTGCTCGCTAAAACAAAATGGTTTTCATTAATAGTTGAAGTGGATACAGGTGAAGTTTTGGGATTGTTAACCGCTCTAAATTGGGCTCATGATTTAAAACTTGACAAGCGTGTGGTGGGTAGTATATATAGTAATCTGTCAAACATCTCAGCTTTCGGTTATAGTATTTTAGATTGTAGACGTATTTTGTCAAACAATTTTAGGAATTCTCGTGTTGAGTTCGTTCAAAGACAAACCAATGAGGTTGTTCACGCTCTTGCAAAAATGGCCCAATCTTTAGCTAGTTTCCACTTATTTATTGATATTTTAACATGCATTCAAGATATTATAATGAATGAAATGAGTTAAACTCTTTACCGTAAAAATTTAAAAAAAAAAAAAAAAACTATGTTGGTTCTCTCAAACATAATATATATACACAAAAAAGAGGGTGGCTGGACCTTGTTCGAAATATTGAAATTCAAGAAACAATTAAGCTAAGCAAAGCAATAAAATGGTAGCCCTAGCCTATCTTAAGAAAATCATCCCCATAAGACAGCTCCACCAAGTAAAGTTCTCAATCGAAACTCCATAATTGGCTAGTTTATCCACACACGTATTTTAATTTCTAAATGTTAGTAATGACAGCCCAAGGTTCAAGCAATTATGTCAACAATTATTTAAATCTCAAGTTACAATATATGAAGGCATTATCAAAAACTATAAGAGCAACTAAATATTAGTCGGTCCGGTAATGATTGATATTGAATTTAATAGGTGGGAATACGATTTAATCCCTCGCAATTGTATTTAGAAGGGAATTGAAACAACTTAATGTCAAAACTCGTCTTGAACTCAACGTCATTTCTCCTAAGAATCAAAGGATGAAAAAAATACAAAGATCAGTCTTCGAGGCACTTTCAAATTTCAATCAGTATATTGTTTTAGTTGTAATGACTAGCATTTGATGTTAAAACGGTATGTTTTGCCTAATTCAAATTATAAGGAAAAAAATTCACACTTATTAAAATATAATAATTTTAAGTATATTTTGTGTATTTTCTTTAAAATTAGTTCCATGAAGAGATGTAAGAGAAATTAGTATGTTATTTTTGTGATATCAGACACACAAAACCCGTCAGAATATATGCAATATTAATTCAAATATGTTTTGCTGTTGAAACAAATGAGACTTGAGGAGAGAGAAAAATTATATATATAAAAATTGGAAATTATGCTTACAAAATATTTAAAAAAATTTAAGTCGAGTTCACATAGTTTAACTTAACTAGTTGTTATAATGAGAAACAACTTTTTGGAATTAAATTATTCATTCAAATTGATTAAATACATTGATATAATATATGATATATGATATCATATTGCATGGACCACTTGTGGTGACGTGGTGTATGAAACTTAAATGTGATGTTCACACTTATTTAAGGTATAGAGAAAGGACAAATAATTTTGAAGAGTAGTTTCAACCAAAATTAAGAGTAAACATGCTCCCTGAACTATCACACTCTCACCAATTTAGTCTTTAAACTATTAAAAGTAATTAAAAAGTCCCTAAATTATTTTCCATCCATCAATTTAGTCCCTACCGTTAAGTGGCCGTTAGTGGTCCATAAACTATTAAAATACTTCAATTTAGTCCCCAAACTATCTTAAAAACAACAAAAAATAGTCTCTAAACTATCATCAAAAACTACAAAGTCATCTTTTAAAACTTATGTAGTAAAAGATCAAATAAATTTGCATCCCCAACAACAACTAGTATCCCATTAAAATCACAAACCCGAGTCTCTCTAGTCCATTGAACTTTTAAACTTCGTCATCCCAATCATTCTAGCAATGATACGTTTTAGAGCTGCCGCACCAGTGACAAAGCAAACTGCTACAAAGGTGAATCAGAGAATTGTTGCACCTGCCGCAAAACCTACACTAGGTAAACCTATAAATATTAATGGTGCAGAACTGTTGTGGAGACCGAAGAATCCAGTTTTTAAAACAGTTGTTGCTGTCAAAAATAGCGCAGTCAGTCCGGAACATGTAGATTCGATGAAAGCATACAACAACACAAATGAGACAATGTCAATGAGATTCATGCCGACTCCAGGATTAAGCCGAGGAACACGCAATGAAGGACATTTTACTTAGTGCTTTTGTTTGATACTTTGCTAATGATATTTGGATTTTTTGCAATGAAGGACTTTCTACTTAGTGCTTTTGTTTGATCTTTTGTTTGAGCCTTCTATTTAGTTCTTTTGATGGATTATGGTTTAGTTGACTTTTATGTAATGAATTTGATGAATTACGGTTTAGTTGGCTTATATAATGAATGGTGTTCTGGACTGGACTTCTGAGGCTAAGTCCCTTAAAGCTAAAGGCTCTGCCCCCTTGAGGGGCACCCTCCCCGTCGGCCAGATGCTCACCATTTGTAACGGCTGACCACCGGAATGATGGCATTTACTGCTCATCATGGCTAAACGGCCAGAATTCCGGCAGCCACTTAATGGGCATTAATTGCACATTAAGGGCCTTGGCCCAGCGCTGGGGGTATAAATATGCTCCTCATTCAGAGGAGGCAGGTACGTTTTCATACAACCAAGTAACCTATAATCTCACACATTTTCACTGACTTGAGCGTCGGAGTGTAAACAGGTACACACCCCCCTCCGCTTCAACAGGGGCTTGCTGAATCAACACCGCTGTTCCGCCACTACTTCTGATCCTGGTAAGATCAGTGGCGCCGTCTGTGGGAAATCTAAGTTATCCCTTTCTTTCAAACAAAGAACAAAACCTTCAAAAACTACCACTAACTCATTCAATAGCTAAGAATGGCCGCAAACAGTAGGTCCGAGCATTCAGCCGCTAACGACATGTCTAGCGAGCATGCTGACAACAACAACATTACCAATGGAATGGCCGTGTCCAACATGGAAACTGACCCCACTTACCAGCCCACCAATGAAACCGACCCCCTGGTCGTACCTGTCCCTCCACCTGGAGCTACCTTGGAAAACATAATGACTGCACTGCTAACTGCCATCAACAACCAGGGGCAAGCACTCAGGGAGCAGAACCGCCGCATCGAAGCTGTCGAGGAATCGCGCATCACAAGAGCGCTCACGAGCAGTTATAGGCGAAGAGAGTCTTCTCGACGGGACTCGAGGACCAGGTCAAGGTCCCCACGGGCATATGAGACTAGAAGCCGCATAAGCCCTGCGAGGAGGGTTGCTGGAGCGAGGAGATCCCCTGCACGATCAACGAGGAGAAACTATCAATCTCCTCCTCGTCGTCACCATCGTTCTCCGCGAAGCGACGACGAAAGGCACGTGGGGCCACTATCCGACAGGATCATGAGAGTACCGTTGCCCGTGGGATTGGAAAAGCCACCGGCAATGGACACTTATGATGGGACTACTGACCCAGACGACCACATTGAGAATATAGAAGCTGTCCTCGACTACAGAGGAGTACGAGGATCCATCAAGTGCAAGCTGTTCTCCACCACACTGAGGAAAGGAGCAATGGCTTGGTACAAGAGCTTACCACCAGGGTCCATCGATTCATGGGGCGAGCTGTGCAGACTCTTTACTGCGCACTTCACCGCTTCTAGGAAGCACCCTAAGACTGAGGCTACTCTCGAGGCGATTCAACAAGAAAGCAACGAATCCCTAAGAGAGTATATTGAACGCTTCAACAAGGCTGCCATCGAAGTAAGGACCGATGACAGAATGAAGTTGTATCTGCTGGAGCGTGGATTGCGCCCATCAAGTGATTTTGCCAAAGCAATTGCCATTGAAGAAGTAAGAACTCTGGTCGCTTTCCTCGAAAAGGCGCAAAAATACATAGCCTACGAGGAAAAGCAAGTCGCTGCGGACGCTAGAAAGCCTAAGCGTCAAGAAGAAATTGGACCCTCTCGAGCAGAGAACGAGAGAGGAAAAGAGAACGCAGGGAGCCCAAGCCTCCCAGAAGCAAGTTTGAGTACTACACCCCTTTGAACGCTCCCCGCGAGCGAATTCTGGCCGAAGTTTCAATGGCCGAGTTTAAGAAGAATGGAGTCCGTGCACCAAAACAACTGATTGTGAGGCCGGGGCTGGACAAATCTAAATACTGCCGTTTCCACAAAAGCTACGGGCACGTGACTGAGGATTGCATCCACCTCAAAGATGCAATAGAAATCATGCTGCAAAAGGGACTCCTTCAGAAGTTCGTAAAGGATGAGCGTCAGAAGCGAGGAAAAGAGCCCGAAGTAGGGCAACCATCTAAAGAGGCACAACAACAAGCGGCCACGGATAACAGCAACATGCAGATTGCTTACTCCATTTCGAGGCCCGAGGATTTCATCCTTCCCGAACACCAGGAAGGAGACGACGTACTCGAGCACTTGACAGCTCACTTAGGGTCGCTCGTGATTTCTGGGGGAGGATTCGGAACTTCCACCATAGGGTCGCTGAAGAGGAAGTTCGAGGAACTTGAAAGTGTCTGCTCGCTAGAACCTGTCCTCACGACAGAAGAAGCTAAAGAAGGATCTATGCCTTTAGCTTTCTACAAAGAAGAAATTCCCGGTGGCTCTCCTAACCACCAAATTCCACTGCTAATAAGGGCCAGGATGGCCAACTTTGATGTGAGGAGGATATTAGTTGATCAAGGGTCCTCGTGCGACGTGATGTATGCTGGTTTATTCAAAACTCTGCAATTGACGGAGAAAAACCTTGCTCCATATGTAGGTGCTGACTTGCAAGGGTTTAATGGAGCGCCCACAAAACCCTGGGGGTACGTGGATTTGATTGTGACCGTTGGAGAAGGGGAGACGACCAAATCCATCAACGTCCAGTTCCTGGTCGTGGATTGCCCGTCTCTGTACAACTGTATCATGGGAAGGCCAGCTTTGGCGAACCTATTTGCTGTATCTTCGACCATCCATTTGAAGATGAAATACTACACTGTGGATGGCAAGATAGCTACGCTGAACGGGGATATAGCTGCAGCGAGGAAGTGCTTTGAAGCCGCTGCGAAAAATATGAGCTCCCTCCTTACTCCAATAAAGAAAACTGAACACAAGATGCCCGTTGTGAACACCCTGCAAGCAAACAACATCGTTAACTTGGACGCACGCATCAACGAGAAGGACCTGAAAGATGAAGAAGACCCCATCGCGAAAAAGGTGCACCGCCCAATTCCTGATGGAGAATTTGAAATCATTCCTCTGAACGATGATTATTCAAAGGGAATCAAGATAGGAGCTGACATGCCCGAGCTGGTGAAGTGGCAATTGGAAGCTTGCTTGAAAGAATACGCTGAGCTGTTCGCCTGGAATGCTGCTGAAATGCCCGGAATCGACCCAGATGTCGCTTGTCACCAGCTGACAATAGATCCTAGGGCTAGAGCTGTAGTTCAGCGACGTAGGAAGCAGTCTCCGGAAAAAACGGAGGCTGCTGAAAAAGCTGTAAAAGACCTCTTAGAGGCAAATTTCATTTCTGAAGCCAGATACACAACATGGCTGTTAAACGTTGTATTGGTTAAAAAATCTAATGGAAAATGAAGGATGTGCGTTGACTACACCGATCTCAATAGGGCTTGCCCTAAAGATTCTTATCCATTGCCTAGCATAGATAAACTAGTAGATAATTCTTCAGGATTTATACTACTTTCGTTTATGGACGCTTATTCTGGATATAATCAAATTAAAATGGCCGAAATCGATAAAAAGAAAACGGCGTTTATGACTGAATCGGGTAATTATTACTATAACGTAATGCCTTTCGGGCTTGAAAACGCAGGTGCTACCTATCAACGAATGATGAACAAAGTGTTCAGAAATGAAATAGGCGATATGCTCGAAGTTTATATGGACGATATGATCGTTAAATCCGAACAGGAAAACGACCACGTATTCCACTTAAGAAAAGTGTTCGAGAGAGCCAAACAGTATAACATGAGATTCAATCCAGAGAAATGCACGTTTGGGGTAAAAGCAGGCAAATTCCTCGGTTTTTACCTAACAGAACGAGGAATCGAAGCTAACCCTGAAAAATGCAAAGCCTTCTTCGAATTCCCTACACCGAACTCGAAGAAGTCAATACAATCTTTGAACGGAATGTTAACTGCTCTTGCAAGATTCGTCGCAAAATCCGCTCAACACGCGTTGCCTCTTTTCAAGTTACTTAGAAAAGAATCCGCTTTTGAGTGGACGGGAGAATGCGAAAACGCTCTCCAACATTTAAAACGAGCATTATCAGAACCTCCGGTCTTAACACGTCCGAATATGGGCGAAACTTTATTCCTATATTTGGCCGTGGCTCATGAAGCCATAAGCGCAGTTTTGATCCGAGAAATCGAGCAAGGACAAAAGCCAGTATATTTCATCAGCAAAGCTTTGCAAGGACCAGAGCTTCGATACTTACAAATCGAAAAGACAGCGTTGGCAGTAGTCGTCGCTGCGAGAAAGCTAAGGCATTACTTCCTAGCACATTCCATCGCAGTACGAACCGACCAACCAATAAAACAGTTGCTCGAAAGGCCCGACATGGCCGGAAGAATGCTTAAATGGTCCTTAGAGCTATCAGAATTTGACATAACATACGAAAGCAGAAAAGCTTTGAAAGCCCAAGTATTAGCTGACTTCGTCGCTGAAATGACTCCACCAGCAACTTCGAGCAAAAACAAATGGACCATTTACGTCGATGGATCTTCCAATTCCAAAGGAAGCGGAGCAGGAATAATCCTGGAAAACGACGACGGTGTCCTCATCGAAGTATCCCTGGAACTATCATTCCAAACGACCAATAACCAAGCGGAATACGAGGCCTTCCTAGCAGGGTTACGATTAGCCGAGGATATGAATGCAGAAGAAATCATAATCTTCACATATTCACAATTGGTCGCTTCTCAAGTAAACGGGGAGTATCAGGCTAAAGACGAACGCCTAACAGAATACTTAACTCTCATCCAAGAAAAGCTGACCAAATTCAAACAGTCAACTGTCCAACACATCCCACGCGAACACAACTCAAGGGCGGACGTCCTCTCAAAACTTGCGAGCACTAAAAAGAAAAAGGGGAGAAATCAATCACTTATCCAAGAAACATTGCAAAGACCGAGCATTGAGAAAGCTCTTGAAGTGAATCTCATATGCCCAATTAACGCTAATAGTTGGATAAATCCTGTGAGAGAATTCCTCGCCTCAGGAATGGTCCCCGACGACCCCAAAGAGGCTGTCAAAGTCCGAAGAAGGGCATGCTCGTATGTTCTGATAGACGGCACCCTCTTCAGAAGAGGGTTCGCAACCCCACTACTGAAATGTGTCGAGGAAGAAAAGGTAGAACCTATCCTACAGGAAATCCACGAAGGAATCAACGGACAACATATCGGAGGACGATCACTCGCGCGAAAAGCACTGCGAGCAGGTTATTATTGGCCAACCATGCAAACAGACGCCAAAGAACACGTGAAAAAGTGTGATAAGTGCCAGAAACATGGAGATATGCATTTAGCCCCACCTAACGAGCTAAAATCTCTATCATCTCCGTGGCCGTTTGCGTGGTGGGGGTTGGATCTCCTAGGACTATTCCCACGAGCACCTGGACAAAACAGGTATCTAATCGTCGGAGTAGACTACTTCACAAAATGGATAGAGGCTGAACCCCTGGCCCAAATCACGTCCCACAACGTCTACGTTTCTTCAAGAGAAACATCTTCGCGAGGTTCGGAATTCCACATACCGTGGTAACGGACAACGGAACACAGTTTACAGATAAAAAATTCCAAGAGTTTCTCATCAACCTAAAAGTGACACAACACTTCACATCCGTCGAGCACCCTCAAATAAACGGCCAAGCCGAAGCGGCCAATAGAGTAATTTTGCGAGCCTGAAGCGTAGGCTGGGCGAGGCAAAGGGAAAATGGGTCGAGGAACTATACAGCGTGTTATGGTCCTACAGAACCACCCCACACTCGACCACGGGAGAAACGTCGTTCCGATTAACTTACGGAACCGAAGCACTAATCCCCGTAGAAATAAGGGAGCCAACGTGACGAACGGATAACCCTTCAGATGAAGAAACAAATAACGAGCTATTAAGGGAAGAACTCGATTTGGTCGAAGAATTGCGACACGAAGCTGCCTTAAAGGAAGCCGCGCTGAAACAAAAAATTGCTGCTCGACACGACCGAAAAGTCATAAAAAGGGAGTTCGAAGTAGGCAGTTTAGTCCTGCGACGAAACCAGAAAGACTCTCGTGAAGGCAAACTCGCTGCAAACTGGGACTGTCCTTATAGAGTCCGAGCAAAGACGGATAATGGGGCCTATTTCCTCGAAAATTTATACGGCGAAGAAATTCCTAGAACATGGAACGCAAACAAATTAAAACAGTATTATAGTTAGCGAGGTCTCGTGTATGCGATGACTCACTAGCGGGCAAAAACCAACTCAAACGACGAGAGGTTTGGCCTTTACAACGGAGGATTGCTTAGGTACGGGCAATGAATCTAAAAGAAAGAAAAGCCAAGTTTTCATCAAACAAGTCTTGACGAGGAACCACTCTAAACGAGCTCCATCGTCGTAAGTACACGACAGGCATGGACGCCCAGCTCGCGATGGGTTGATCCAGCCGCGAGGGTGCGATCTCATACGATTCCATCCTCGCCTTTCGTTTGGGAACTTATCCCAAACACTCGAGCTAGTTCCCCAAACTTCTCGAGCACGGCGTTCGTAGATGTATTCCATCTCGTGCATCAGCCATTCAAATATTCAAAAAATTCTAAGTGTGGATAGCACTACACACATCCAATTTTACGAGCATAACAAAGAAACACGTGCAAAGAAATAAAGGATACAAGCATAAAGAAAGAGCACATATAAGCTGAATCAAAAATGCCTTAAAAAGAAATTGTACTTTGTTACAACAAAAAGCAGCCACAAGGACTGCATAACAAAAGATGAAATCTAAATAAAAGGGGGCAAACAAGCGCCCAAGTGCCTAGGGCGAGCATAACGCCAGCACGACTAAAATCATTCTTCAGTGTGAAGAGGAGAGGCGATGACTCCATCAATGACTTCCTTGTATTCATCAAGGTCAGCTTCCACGAGCTCCACCCCCGGATTCAAGACTTTAAGCTGAGCAACAGCATTGACAAAACTGTTGTGCCCAACCTCGACCATCGAGTCCTCGCACTCAGCTATCTTCTTTATTAGGTCGGCTCGACTTGAATTCCGGTACACCCCCTGAGGGTCAACAGCATCCTCCTCCTCAGTGCAAATAGAAGAAGCAGCTTCAGCCCGCTGCTCCAGCTCCTTATTGCGGGCTTCCAAATCTGCGCATCTGACCTCCAAGTCTTTGAACTTCTTGGTCACATCCTCTAAATCCGCTTCCACGCGCACCAACGTCGTCGCCATCTCCGTCTGAAGGGTGTACTTATTCTTATAATCCTCGTACGCTGCCATTACCTCGCCCAACTTTAAGTTGAGGTCTTTAGCATTCTTCTTGTACTTATCCCGATCACTCAAGTAACGACTCTCGCGACCATTCAGGAAGTTAGCGACCTCAATCAGCTTAAATGCAGCAGTGGTCGCAGCCGCCAGCTCCGCCTTTAGAGCCAATGGCCCCATGTCATGAATTATCGCTTGATCAGCTTCATCGATGACGACCTCAGTATCTTTGTCGAGGAGAGCAGTTCTTGAGAAAGTAGGAGGAATCACAAAACGAGCAGCAGCCTGGTCAGGATCAGGCAAGACGTGCGGACTTGAACGAACAGAAGCCCCTGCCCCATCAGCAACCTTCTGCACCTTAGAAGGGCGAGCATCAGCCGCGATCGACGCCATGTGGCGTTTCTCAGCGACATGAGCAGCAACGGCATTTGAGCTTTCAACGTCTTGACGGGCATTTTTAGCCTTGCTAGCGCGTCGAAGCTTCTCCTGAGCGCTCACCATTTCAACTGCAAAAGAGAAACGAACAAAGAATATCAGTACGAGCAGTGAAAACTAACGAATATAAGCAAGTGGCAAAATAACCAATCAAATAAAGACGCGAGCATACTAAGAGTCTCCTCGGCCTCTGCACGGGTCGAGCAAGCCAACAACCTCTTCACGTTGATAAAACGAGGAACCGTCAAAGGTTCCCCCTCTTCATCCAAACGAGGGTTACCCTCGTCATCAATCACCGGTTTCCTACTAAAACTATTGACAAAATTTTGGAGTTTCAAGAAATCCTCCCACTCCTCGATCGTCAGATTTTTCTTCGCGGTGGTAAACGCCTTAGCGGGCAGCAAATAATGCTCCACTTCCCAACGAAAATGGAACTTCCCGTAGTCAATCATAATGGGTTGCCCATCCTCCCCAAGGACAGTTCGCCCATTTTCATCTTGGTCGGGCCCAGGAACGATCATGTCCGCCCATCCTTGCGCATCCTTAGGACCAACGATGTACATCATCCTTGAATGGTCGTAAGGATTCCTCGATCATGTTGAAAAGGCGATGATTCTGCCTAAACGACACCCAACCTAGTCTGTTCGGATCTCCCTTAGGTTTTGACCGTTGTAAACCGAACACGTAAAAGAACAGAGGGATGGTGGGCACAATATCCAAATACGTACACACCACCTCGAAGGCTCTCATGAAAGCCAAGGAGTTGGGGTGCAGCTGGGAAGGAGCGATCCTCAAATGATGGAATACTGCTACCTCAAAATCTGTAAAGGGCAATCTAAACCCAAAGTGTTGGAAGGCGATCTGGTACATGCTGAAATGCGCAAACCCAAAATTATGGAATATGCGACGTTTCTTTCCGGGGATAATAATATGCCAGTGGTCGAGAGCAGGATCTTGAATATCTTTATAAAGGCCGGGGATTTCTACCCCCGCTGGATGACCAGAAAAACGCGAGCGGGTTAAACGAGGTTCATCAGCGACCCAGTCCTCAGGGTCCGTCGTTGCCGTTATAGGGACCCGCTCCATTATAGGTTCTGACGACTCCTGCGTGTCAACCTCGCCTTGATTCTCCTCGGGCAAAGGATCTTTATCCTCGTTTATATTAGCACGCGACGAAGAGGGCTCTTCCGCCATTTAAACCTGAAAGACGTGGAAGAGAAAAAGTGAATTCGACATCTTTGAAATATCAAATCCACCCTTCCACCGCCGTTCAAGTGAAAGGGCGTGGACATGCGTTTACAGGGTGATCCTTAATATTGCTCGCGCAACAAAGGGAAGAGCCCAACGGTCGCTATATATGAGCAGCGAGGGTTACGCCAGTTCTTAAAGAAAAAACAGCCAAGCTAAAATCCTATCGAGCATTCATTCCCATCTGTGAATGCTCGAGATAAAAGCTAAGAGCGGTCGTTACAAAACCTAAACGACAGAGCCACATAAATAGCAAAAAATGCGTGTCAAAGGTGTTAAACACCTATAATCGCCGTGCCGGAAGACACCAACTACAAAATCCTAGTTTTATATCACTAAAACTACCATTTTTAGGGGGGTAAAAGGTGCTAACCACCACCACTTACAAACCCAAACCACCGTATCTCAAAATTCCTAACTCCAAAAAACTAAAATATAGTACACCAAATGCTGTAAAAACAAGAAAAGGAAGTGGGAACTTACTTGATTAAGTAGTTTGAAGCTTGAAAACGGAAGATGATGATGAAGAAACTTGAATCTCCAAAGATGAACTTGCAAAGGAAGTTGAAGGGAGAGAGTTTTCGAAAGTAAGCGTTTGGAATAGAGATAAATGAAGTAAACTTCAAAAATCCCTCCTTTTCCATATATATATAGAAGAATCTTGTACAGATGCACCCGTACGAAACGAAGTGACGCCTCAAAAACCTGGAACGTTGTTTTGATCCAAAGACTGTGATCTTAAACGATCCAACGCGTCAGATTAAATCATCACAAAAACGAAAAGGCGCGATAATCCAACGGTTCGGAATCGACCTCGTGAACAGGGACTATACTGCTAGGCACTCAAACGCTTCAAGTAGCCTTTACACATGGCAGTAAGAGACGAAGCGATTTGTCCCTTCAGGTCACATCCACTGAACGCGAAAATCTCGCAGAGTCCAAGAAAATCTCCACGAAAATCTCGTCGCGATTAATGGCACGATCATCGAGAGAATCTCAACGGATAAGGGCGGATCGAAATCCTCGCAATAAACGGCAGGATCTTCACTAAACGCCAATAAATCCGCAAAATCCTCGAGCCCACGTGGACATCGAAAGAAAGAGGACAATCAAACGACCAGCACAACGGGAATCCTAAAGGAAATTCAACGTCCTCGCAAAACATTGCAACACAAGCTCTTCGATACGAGCGAATGAATCCATGGTCGCTTGCACGCGACGATGCACGTTGACAGTAAAAGGCGATCACAAATTTCGTCGCTCGTATACGCAAACAAAAGTTTGTTGCTTAAGTCAAAGTCATCATGCTCGTAAACGAGCATAACGACTTGGGGGGCTTCTGTTCTGGACTGGACTTCTGAGGCTAAGTCCCTTAAAGCTAAAGGCTCTGCCCCCCTGAGGGGCACCCTCCCCGTCGGCCAGATGCTCACCATCTGTAACGGCCGACCACCGGAATGATGGCATTTACTGCTCATCATGGCCAAACGGCTAGAATTCCGGCAGCCACTTAATGGGCATTAATTGCCCATTAAGGGCCTTGGTCTAGCGCTGGGGGTATAAATATGCTCCTCATTCAGAGGAGCCAGGTACGTTTTCATACAACCAAGTAACCTATAATCTCACACATTTTCACTGACTTGAGCGTCGGAGTGTAAACAGGTACACACCCCCCTCCGCTTCAACAGGGGCTTGCTGAATCAACACCGCTGTTCCGCCACTACTTCTGATCCTGGTAAGATCAAATGGATTATGGTTAAGCAAGATCAATATATTGATCAAAAGAATGAGTTTTATGTTAAACGTACCATTGCTAGAATGATAGGGATGACGAGGTTTAAAAGTTCAATGGACTAGAGAGACTCAAGTTTGTGATTTTAATGGGATACGTTGTTGGGGATGCAAATTTATTTGATCTTTTACTACGTATTTTAAAGGATGGTTTTGTAGTTTTTTTATGATAGGTTAGAGACTATTTTTTGTTGTTTTTTAAGACAGCTCGGGGACTAAATTGAAGTATTTTAATAGTTTAGGGACCACTAACGGTCACTTAACGGTAGGGACTAAATTGATAGATGGAAAATAGTCTAGGGACTTTTTAGTTACTTTTAATAGTTTAGGGACTAAGTTGGTGATAGAATGATAGTTTGGGGATTAAATTGCATGTTTACTCCCAAAATTAATCGTAAATCATATCTTTAATAGATTAAGAAAAAAAGTAAAATAGTTAATTATATTTGAATTAAGCAAATCATTTGACTCAAGTGAGTTCCTCTTAAGATAAATTGTTCATAAAAATACAAATTCAATATATGGTAAGTATAACTTTTAATCAAATGTTATTTAGCTTACCATTAGACTCTGAAGTATTAAGACTTGTTTTTTATAGGAGCTAAACGATTAAATAAAAAATAAAAAAAAGTCATGCTAAACGGTGCATTTGGTGCATTAGTTAAACATATTCAAAAAGAAAATAAAAAGACAAAATTAATGTTAGAGAAATAACTTTTTGTATCTTTAACATATTAAATGCACAAATTTCAAAATAAATTTTTTATATTAATATATTTAACCAATACATCAGATGAATTATTTAGCATTTTTCATTAAAAAATTATGAGAGTGAAGAGCTTTTTTTTCTTTCTTATAATAAGAGGGAGAAGAGATAGTGCAACTAATGATAGCATTCAATGTACATACATGAAAAAAGTAGTCGTGATGATTTTTGCAATATTAAATGATTTGTCTCAATTATACTAAGTACAGTAAAGTTTTATTTAATTGTTTAGATTTATTTTATATTATTTGAAAAGACCCACGAGGTGTATCACGAGGGATGGAAATCTAATTATATACTATTGATCACAATAAAATAAAATTATCCTAAGTTAAGTTGACTCCTTGTTCAGTTTTTTGTTTTGACTGAGTTAGGAATCCGTTCCACCGCGTGAATCATAGTTTTCTTATGCTTTTCTAGTGTTTATTTTCCGAAACCAAATTAACTCTTTTCAAACATAATAAAAATAATAAAATAATAACATAAGATGGCAAATTATAATAATATATTATATAGTAATATGATATGAACTATAATAACCCCATGCTAATAAATAAGGTACATTATTTGCTTTTCTCTGGATAAAAATTATTTTAAAGTAGAGTAATAATCTAATAGAAACTTTGCAAAAATTGGAATGTTAATTACTAAACCAAAAAAAGAAAACTTCATAAAAATTTTAATATAGCACTTAAATTTGGTGGAGATGTCATCAAGCACTTACTTACGGTAAAATCTTTGGACAATGTCATTAAATTCATTTCACCAAGTCAAAATTTTAGATTTCACCAAGTTGCTATCGTTGCACTAAACTCTCCATCCGGAACAGAGATCTCCGTCACTTCTAAATACATCACAATATTAGTACAAATATGTGTAAATTATGTTGTGATAACTAATAACAATTCCAACATTTTAAAGAATAAGCAACAAAATTGTCTGTTATATTACAAACACTTTATTATGAATAAACTCCCAAATATCAGCATGGGCTACAACCCACACATCCTCAACCTTGTACGACTGAAGAAAAAAAATAATATACTTTTTGGTTAAATATAATAACTTCCCGTCAAAATAAATAAATAAATTGTATATTTTAATTGAATATATTACAGAGTAAATAAATATAGACGCATACACACAAATAATTTAGACTCTTGAACTCATCACTATCTTCACTGGCTTATAAAAAATAATAATGATAAACTTATAAAAAAATAAAAAAAATCACTATCTTCACTAGGAGCTAGCTGTACAACATCAAATCAAATCAAAATAATTTAAACACATACACACAAATAAAAAATATTAAAAGATAAATGAATTAGTCATGTCTCCATTGTTCATTAATTCAATACATGTGATGCGTAGTTGTCCCATGTAGACAATTAATTTTTTCTTTCTATGCACGTAAATCGAAGCAGGCCAAAAATAATTAAAAAATAGCAAAAAGGTGGCGGGTTCCATATTATGTGGTTGTTGAACAACTATTTAGTTGTCAAAATAACATTAGTGTTATATTTATATAGGAGTAGAAAGAATTAAGAAGATGAGACTTCTACCAAAAAAAGAAAAAGAAAAATGAGATATATGATTGGTGGTAGACCATCTTCATAAATGATTTGTCGTAAATTAATATTTAAAATTATAATAGTTGATAATACTTTTTAAAAGTAGGATTTTCTAATATATGTCTTTAGGATACATGTTAAAAATCTAAATATTAAAATATTATCTTAAATTTTGTGTGATCAAATTTAAAAAGTAAATTAGATAAATAAATTATGATAAAATATTTCCCTTAAAAATGATAACTCATAAGCCTCTTCATCTTTATAAATAAAATTGTAACATGATTGATATTTTATTTTGGTATACAAAACATGATTGATATCTCATTCGTGAAAACAAAGATGACAATTATAAATTTATTATAAGTACTTCCAAATTTCCAATGAAAGGGTTGTTTCTTTTCTTAACCTTCTTTACACACATGAAAAGTGTGGTTAATGTTATTATCTATGGTCAAAAACCAAGGTGTGCCTCTGCAAATTGCAAAATAAATAAACAATATTGTTATTTGTTTGTCTTTTATTTATGTATAATTATATTTTTATATATAAAAGATATATGTGTGTGTATAATTCTATTTTTAATATTAATCAATTAATATAGGAAAATAAACAAAGTCAATTTTATTTTAAAATTGTGCATCCACACAAATATAAATTATTTAGAATGAATGATTCATTTAAGAAACCTAAAATAAATTAAAGATAGATATTAGTCTTAAAAAATGGTAAATACTATTAGTTTTAGATACATTTTTAAAAATTATTACAATCACTCTATACTTTATTTGCTTTAAATTATCTAAATTCCACTTCTCACAAACAGTATTAATTGAAGAGTGTGTTGTTACTTAGTGGGATTATTCAACTAATGACACGATGCATGTACATACATGAAAAAGGTGTTTCAATTAAATAATTGGGTAATCTTTATTCAAAAAACAATAAATGATAATTGAACATTTGGACTATCTGTGAAAAATAAATAAATAAATAATGGGCTAGAATCCAGAAGGTGTGTCTCATCATGTCTGTCATAGTAAGATTGTGGCAATCTAGAAAATAATAACGCAGATGGAAAAGGTGATATTTATTTATTTATTTATTATTGATTGAGTATATTTGTTTTGATTCTTCGCACGCAGACACGTTCCACCGCGTGCATCATAAAGTTTTCTTTTCTCTCTTGTTACCATCTCAATTTGATTGTTAGATTTATCTCAATGAATATTTTCATGTGGGGTCAAAATGTCAAAATGGGTGATTATTGGTTAAAATAGCAATAATAGTGTGGGGTCAGCAGCCCCCATTTGGGACAACATGCATCCGTCCCTAGTCTGTCACAGTAAGATGCATGAGATGGCAATCTAGAAAATAATAACGCAGATGGAAAATGTGATATTTATTTATTTATTTATTATTGATTGAGTATATTTGTTTTGATTCTTCGCACGCAGACACGTTCCACCGCGTGCATCATAAAGTTTTCTTTTCTCTCTTGTTACCATCTCAATTTGATTGTTAGATTTATCTCAATGAATATTTTCATGTGGGGTCAAAATGTCAAAATGGGTGATTATTGGTTAAAATAGCAATAATAGTGTGGGGTCAGCAGCCCCCATTTGGGACAACATGCATCCGTCCCTAGTCTGTCACAGTAAGATGCATGAGATGGCAATCTAGAAAATAATAACGCAGATGGAAAAGGTGATATTTATTTATTTATTTATTATTGATTGAGTATATTTGTTTTGATTCTTCGCACGCAGACACGTTCCACCGCGTGCATCATAAAGTTTTCTTTTCTCTTTTGTTACCATCTCAATTTGATTGAGTCAATTTGATTGTTAGATTTATCTCAATGAATATTTTCCTCTAAAACACTAGTATTTAATATTTTCCTTTTTTTGGTCAATAATATCTTCCTTTAAAAAATATATATCTGTTTTTGTTAAAACTTGAAAGCGCTGAGACGACGAGATAGAACTTCCAAAAGCAGAAGCTTGTCATTGCTGCTTTTAATCAGATCATGACGCGTGTGTGGTCATCCATGGACCCATTTTGGTATCTAATCGTCATTCTATATGTGCGGTCATCAAGTCGACATATAAACCACTACAATTCATGTATGAATGAATATAAAGGTAAGTGGCCTCATCCAGAAAGCAGTTAGTTATACAGACTGCTCTGTCACATGAACACATCCATTTTGCTAATAATACATACATACCCGTTTGGTAGGTGAGGTGTCTGCTGAGAATTTGTTAGGTGGGTCTCCTTAAGTGGGAACCATACAAAATTCAAGATTAAAAATTGGAAGTAAAGACAAGGGTGAGGTGAATTAATTATCATATCATATCATATTAGTCAGAAAAATGAAGGTTGAACCTATGAATGCACGTATACTTTTGAAATTAACTGTTACCGACATTTATGATTCACTTAATTATATCATTTTTTTAAATTGATATTGGTGTCGGCGTGTCAATATCTATGCCATGTTTGGTGTCCGTGTTTTATGTTGCTCTCTCCTGATCCAACAAAAATTTAGAATTGAGTTTTGGATTTAACTCAACCTTACAAAATCGTCATTTGCTTATAAAGAAATATTCAGGTCATCACATATCGATGTGGGACTTTTATGTGGACTTAACAATAACGGGGGGCCCAAATAGCAGGTAGTCCTATAGATCTTATAGAGAGACTCTCATACCATATTAGAATTGAGTTTTAGGCCTAACTCAACCCTACAAAATCGGCTTTTAAGGTGAGGATTGTCACTTGCTTATAAAGAAATATTCAGACCATCACATATCCGATGTGGGATTTTTTAACGGTTTTCGCTTGTGAATATTGTATTATGAGGAATGAAAGTAGTAAAATGTTTTCAAAAGACATACTCTTAGGAGAATGGATGAATAAATGTATAAGGAATATTTAAAGGTAATTTTTTCAAAAGCAGACTCATAAAGGGAAACTTCACGCTTTGGCTAGTAAGCTAGAGTGTCATTCTAATATTCTGGTCTCCAATTGAGTCAATAATCAATGGTGAATCAAACTCTTTTATAATGAGGGGCAAGTATAAAGAAATAAAATAAAGGATTAAATATATTTTTGGTTTCTCTAAATATACCAACTTTCAATTTTATTTTATTTTTAGTAGACCAGCTTTCAATTTTAGTCTCTTTAAAAAGGAAAATTGAACCGTTCTGTGAGGTTAGTTCAATTGGCAGGACATTATTTTATATATACAAGGGTCGAAATTCGAACTCCGATCATTCTACTTATCCACCTTAAAAGTGGAATTTTTAGCCACTAGACTACTTGATAAAAAAAATATCACACTTTTATCCATTTAAATATATCAACTTTCAATATATGTGAGCTCATTCACCATTGTGAGTTCTAAAGAGGCGATTTCGCATGTGTTGAGGGACTGTGTGCGGACGAATAGTATGTCGACACATTTGGTCCATGTTTTCGTGCAACATTTTTTATGGGAAGTTTCATAGAGTGAGTTCACCTTAACTTGTTCAATTCTAGAGTTGCATATTGGTGGAGAAAGGAGGATTTTTTTATGGTTTTTGGCATAATAAAAGTGTTCATGGTGATTCTTTCATTTTACCTCTTTAACATTGTCAAGTTATTTTGAAACATTCATGAATATAGCAAAAGGTGATATGTGGTGTTTCTCGACCTTATTTGATCTAAAGTTGCCATGGAAGTGCCTCCAGAGGAAGGGTGGGTGCGCGTGTAAATGTAGATGGAGCATTGAAAGGTGACACAAGTTCTATCAGGTTTGTTGGAATCATTAAAGACCATGAGGGGGATGTGAGAATGATAACAGTTTGAATATTTTAGCTCAGGGTTTATTTGGAGCAATTGATTCTTGCTGCTGTTATAAGAGTTTCTACTTCTACAATTACCTCGTTGTAATCTTTATTTCGGACATTTAGCCTGAACCATAAGAAAAATGAAGCAAACTAATAAATATTAAAACCTGAACCAAACTGTTTGGTTTGTATGATTCATGAACCAACCATATCAAATCAGTCCATAAACTTATGTACTAGAGAACCTTTTTTTTTTAATACGATGGAAGCCGTTAGGCCAAATTACAACCGAACTCTACGATTAAAGTAAACTCCAAGACTATCCTGCCATAAAAGGTTAAAACACCCTGGCAGAGGATTATTGATAACATGAATACCCGTAGGTAAAAATAAAGCGTGACTCGCAAGCCAGTTGGCGACCTGGTTTGCCTGCCTATAAATATGTTGGAAGGAAATCTCTCATTCCTGCATCTTAAGGCGATTGATGAGGGAAACTATAGAAGCACAAGGATGATTATTAGGACAACCCTTAACAATAAGATCAATAGCGACTGCTGAGTACTAGAGAACCTTAAATCCAGAAAAACTTAAACAAACAGTTGAATGTTGCATTTATCCTTCCTTCCAGCTACAACTCTTCATCCTAAATTGATTATCTAAAAGTAAATTTACTTCACATGATTTTATTTATTAATTGATAGGGTGATTTTATCATACATATTTTTTTCTACAATTTCTGTTTTCTGAAAACAAAAATGTATCTATCAAGCAAAACTAAATACCGTAAATGAAGTGAAAGGATGCTATATATGATTCATTTGGCAAGTAATGAGAATAAGAGAAATCAGTTCTTGTGTTGCAGCCTCCCACTCTCAGAACCGGCATAGGGATCAATGACAACATTTATGACGGCTGGTTTCCTAGCAGAGAAGGACTCAGAGAGAGCTGACTTAAGTTCATCAGGTGTCCCAACAAGATAACCCTTTCCACCAAAAGCTTCCATCATAGTGTGGTACCCTGCATTTGGAACAAAAGATGTTGGTGCGGGATCCTCTTTGTGAGGTCCATTTATCTCTTCTGCGCTTCTACGGTCACCACCATATACACCACCATTGTTGAAAACAATCGCCACTACCGGCAGTTGGTACCTAACCAATGTCTGGACAAATATAAAGATAGAGCGTCACATTTTATGCTTGTATTCAGAAAATGAATTGCAAGAGTAAAGCATATAAGCCATACATGATCACATTACATAAAGTTAGAACCAAAAATTTATCTAACTCAATTACGAATGCTTTTACAAAATTGAAATTCACAGCTTTTTAAACCAAAAAACAAAAAAAAACCATTTGGATATTATGACTGTCGTCACAGCATATGATATATTTTCTTCAAATTGAATCATAGATAACATTTACAAAAAATATATTCTCACTTTCAGGCCAGAACAAGAGATATAAAACTTGTAAAGTCACAGGGAAAAGGTAAACACCTAAAATAACAAGGCTAAACTCCAGAAAAACATATTTGTTAAGAAGTTTTCATAAAGTAAAAATTCAGATATTTTATATATGTGTATCTTATTATGTTGCTCACTCAATTGCAACATAGAAGTTGGGCACTAAGTTTCATCACTGTTCACTGTTCAGTCCAATGCGTGCCAAACAACTTCTTTCGAATTTCAAGGACAAGAAAACATTTATATTCACCACGACCAAGTACTAACTAACAAATCTCTTTATTATCAAGAACACCAGCATCAGTGATTGATTTGAAATGGAACTTGAAAAGGGGTTTTAAACAAAAAATCCATTTGGATCATGGCTAAAATTTACAACCAAAAGAACACTTTAGTTTGAGGATAAACAGACTCTAAAACAGTGGGTTGGGACTTGGGACACTTTGAGTATTAAGAAAGAAGTCTGCGGTTCAATCCCTACTACTGATAAAGTCTCCCTCCCCCTAACAAATTAAACACTAACAGTTGTCTGTAAATAAAGTCTCAGAAAAGGTGAAGTCCTAAAATTAAATAACAAGGCTAAACTCCAGAAAAACATACTTGTTAAGAAGTTTTAATAAAGTAAAAATTCAGATATCTCATATATGTGCATCTTATGTTGCTCCTCATTTGCAACATAGAAGTTGGCACTAAGAATCCTCACTGTTCAGTCCAATGCATGCCAAACTACTATGTACTACTAACTAACAAATCTCTAGTATTTTCCAAAAAACAAAAAACTCTTCACTATCAGGAACACCAGCTAAAAACCTAGGCAGGAACTCTCAAAATATCAGTGATTGATTTAAAACGGAACTTGGTTTTTGTAGCATCATATACCATAGCTTAGCTTATGGCTGTGATTGTCATGTACCACTCGAGAAACAGAGTGTAAATGTAATATAATATCTAATATAGAAAACAATTCACCACAAAAACAAAATTCTAAAACAATAGCTGGTGTTCCGGTACTTCCTCCAAAAACATACTACGTTTCTAAATTGGTTTTTGCAGAAACCATCGCAATATTAGTGATTGATTTAAAATGGAACTTGGTTTTTGTAGCATCATACATACCATAGCTAGCTCATGTCTGTCATGTACCACTAGAGAAACACAGTGTAATATCTAATAGAGATAACAATTCACCACAAAAACACAATTCTAAAACAACAGTAATGTAAATTTATATGATATTATAGAACACAAAATATATACCTCAACTTCCATGGCACTGAATCCATATCCAGAATCCCCTTCGACGGCAACGACAAGGCGGTCGGGATAAGCAACAGCGGCCGCAATACAATAACCAAGACCAACTCCCATAGTCCCCCAAGTGCCAGCATCCAACCTAGTCCTTGGCTCCTTCTGAACCAACACAGCTCGACCGACATCCATGGTATTGGCACCTTCAGAAACCACCACAGGAGCAGGACTTCCTCCAAATTCCAAAATAGCATCTCTTATAATCCTCATTGGCGTAAGAAAATTAAACGGCACAACATCCTTTGCTAACTGAGCCTCCATCTTAGAAGCATTCTCCTTTGATTTTTTCAAAATAGCATCCACCCATGGATGAGTGCTCCCCAAGCAAAACGGATCATCCTTAATCTCTTTATTTAGAATCTCCAAAACTTGTTTAGCATCACCAACTAAGCCTAAAAACGGTTTTCTTAGCTCAATTTCTTCACTACTCACATCCACCAATATAAACTTGACATCCTTCGACCATTTCGGAGGTTCCCCGAAATGAAGAAGCCAATTCAATCTCGCTCCAATCACAATCGCCACATCACATTTTCCGATGGCAAGCGACCTAGCTGCGGAGGCAGCCAACGGATGATCATCCGGCAACAAACCTTTCCCCATCGGAGTCGGTAGAAACGGAATTCCAGTTCTTTCCACCAGTTTTTTCAATTCATCTTCTGCTCTTGCATAAGCTGCTCCTTTCCCAAACACAATCAACGGCCTCTCTGCATGTCTCAGAAGTGAAATAGCTTCTTCGATCTTTGAAGCTTCAACTTTTGTGCGGTTATTGTTCTTGTTCTTCACTGCTAGTTCTTTTGCTTCGATCAAAAGCGATTCGGCTTCAGATTGCGAAACCTTCTGATGCAAGACATCGGTGGGAAGATCCAAGTAACAACCACCAGGTCGACCCGAAACAGCGTGATCGAGAACCTGTGCAACGCAATTAGGGATTTGAGAGATGTGAGTAGCTTTGACGGCGAATTTGGTGAAAGGCTTAACAGCTTCGATCTGATCGAGCTCTTGGAAATCGCCACGACCGGCGTCGTTTTGGTTACATGAACCGGAGATCATGACGGTAGGCCATGTGTTTGCGCCGGCGTTAGAGAGACCGGCGAGACCGTGGACGCAACCTGGAGCGGAGACGGTGAGGAAAACGCCTGGACGGGAGGTTAGGTAGCCGTAAGCGGATGCGGCGTAACCGGCGGATTGTTCGTTGTGGAAAGCAATGAAACGGATGCCGAGAGAGACAGCGCGTGTGGCGAGTGAGGTGACTGGGATTCCAACGACGCCGAACATATGTTGGACGCCGAATTGAGCTAGAGACTTAGCTGCAAGGATGTTACCGTCAATTTGTTCACCCATTTGAATTGAATTGGAATCTGAGTTGTTGTTGTTGTATTCCGCTATGGTAATAGTAATGTTTGAAGTTGAACTGAGAGGAGTATCTATCTAACTATCTATGTTATGTTCTTTTTTATATTGAATTTGAATTGAATGAATGAGAAGCAAAATTGATTTGGAACGCTTCTTCTTTGCTTTGTTATATCTAAAATAAATTGTGTCTTCCCCCCATTAGGAAGGACCTTTACTATACTAACTAGCTCACAGCCTCCACCAGTTAAGCTAAGATTAAGAATCTAGTCTAGTCATCATTCACCAATCACCTTTCCTGTCGCTGTCATATTTTCACTAAACCATCAATAATCAATTTAGTTTAATAATTTTAAAATTGGATAGAACATTGTACAAGTGTAATAGATCAATCTATATGTGAGGCAATATCTAAACTTATATCAAATCAACAAGGATTTTGAAGAACTCAATATCGAAATCAAACCCCTAAACTAAGAATTCTAACATTTCACTGTAGTCGCACAATTTCAATAAAAGAAAAATGAAGTATAGAGAAACGAAAAAAATGAAAAATAAATCAATCCTTAAACTACACAAAACCAAAACAGCTGTAAGGCAATTTTTGACACATGTCAAGCTCATATTCAGCTAGAGCAAATCCTAGCTGTACTACCAAACAAAAACTTTACTTAAAATAGAGATTTTCAAAATTTCTTTTGTGCCTCTTCTTGACATGTGACAAGAAGCATTGGGCCTAATTCCTAAACATGATCCAACCCGGTCCAGTAGAAAATTGCTGAAGCCTAAGAAAAATACTCTCACGTGAGTTTACAGCATCAATGAGATGTCAACATCTTTCTTTGAAATTCAAATCCTTCATGAACAAAATTGGGTTTGTAATGTCACTTTCATTACTGATGAAATCTGATTGTGGAGAAAAAGTAGTCAAAAGAGAAACAAACCTATCTTTTGAAATTTGAAATTCAAACACCTCTACTCTTTGAAAGCAGCAAAACTCTTTCAATTTATGTCTAAAACATAAAATTTGCTTTCAATCTCTCATCTTCTCTTCTTCAACTTCCTCTACGCACAAATTTAGTCGACGGGGAACAAATTTTCCCTTTCACAGGAGCATTCTTCTCCCCCTTTTGAATCTTCACTTTTCACTACTACACTTTTCCAAAATTGAAATTTTGAATCTACCCTATTTTTTCAAATTTTGCAATTTTCAAACTTGGTATCTCACTAACTTTCTCCTCCTGTTTGCAGTTAAGCTCTTCCTCCATTAAAGCTATCTCGAATGACACGGTCAGATGAGAGAGGTAGAAAATTTCTTTCGTATGGGTTGTTGTTGTTGTTGTTGTTGTTTCAAATGAAAATTAATTTTGTTTTTATGTTGTTGTTGTTTTTGTTTCAGTTTCACCCGCAAAATGGTCGAAAATTGTCACCGATATTGATTCCGACATGGGGTTTGCTGATTCGAATGACTCACAAACGATGTCGTGAAGGTATGCACAGATTCGTTTTTTACATTGTTGAATCCATTTCAAAGATTGATTGATAATTATTGATATTTATTGATTGACAAAAATGGAACACACACCTGCCACCCATTCAAAATTGTCTTCAATTTTTGATTTTTTGTTCTGAAAATGGTGAGGTAATTATTGGTTAGTTTTTTGTTCTAATTTTCTGTTTTGAAAACTCTCATTTGATTGTGAAAGTGAGCACTCAATGTGTTTGAGGAAATGCCTCAATATGAAAAATTGATGGTTTGGTGATCTTATTTTGTGTGATTTTTTAAACCATCATTTGTATGCAATTAGTGGAAGAATTAGTGAAAACCAATAATTTGTTAGCTTTTAAATCACCAACATTCAGAATTATTTTATGGCTATTACATAAGATTTATTTCTAACTTAACATTTGGAATGTTATTGTTTGTTCAGGTTTAGAAATAGGGTTTGATTGGGTAAGTTTTCTAAAATTAAGCTGCTGATTGATTTCCAATGGAGAGTTGAGACAAATCAATAAATCAATAAGGTACGCACAATATATTAACCATCTAAAGATTCACACTTGGTATTGCTTTTATTTATGTATTTGTCTGATTAATTTTAATGGGTTCAATGCCATTTTTATTCTATAATTGCAGAGGTATATAGACATGTTGGTGAGAGAAGCATACACAAAATGGCATGAACTGGAGGAAATTGATGGAGGAAATTGATAGAGTTGTTAATGTCATATGAAAATTATAGCCACTTTCTAATCTTTTCCTAATGTCATATAATTGACTCAAGTGCTCAAACTACATGTTTTGTGATTTGTCTCATATCTTATTAGAATGACTCAAGTGTTCAAACTACATGTTTTGATTATTTTTTGTTCAAGCATTCTCTAGATTTTAACTACATTTGTCTTTCATTACAATGTCTTCATAGTTTTTACTAGGAAGATATATCTTATTCATATATGTATATCTTATTACAATAAGTGTTTAAACTACATGGTATGGTTATCTTTTGATGATGTTCGTTAGCTTAATATAGCTCCAGTTCAGCTATGGTTTGCTTCCATGTTAGCTTAAATCATATAGCATGTTCTTGAGCCACATAAGCTTGACACTTATGTCACTTTTGTACTGTCAGATTTGTGTTTTACAACATGTAAGAGGGTTTGATTTCATTAAGGACATCAATGATTTTGTTTTTCCCCTTTATTCATCAATGATTTTTATAAATTTGATTATTTAGTTATTATGATTTGTTAGATAATTTTGTTTCTTACAAATTGTTCACCTTTCTTTTTATGTATGCAGTGCAGGGAGAAGCCAAATTCAAAGGGAAAAATACAAGATTCAAGAATAAAGAGAGGTAATGGAAGAAAGGTTGAATAAATTGGTAATATTGCTTTTTTCATGTTTGACATGCAATAAAGTAGCCTTATAGCTTATCATCTTCTCATAAAGAGGTTCATCCTTTCAAATCTGATATTTAACGCTTAAATGGTATGCCTCCTGCATTTTGAAATGTTCTGCAATCCTTTTGACGGTGAATGTTGCTTAAATGAAAATCAAATCATCTTTTGCATGTTTTTGTTGCTTATTGTAATAGTTTTAATAGATATATTTGTATCAATGCTTATTTTACCAGTTTACATGCAATGCTAAACAACTCTATTTGCAACTAATTGTAGTATAGGGATTACCTCACATGGGTTTTCCTCCTTTCTTTATCACATGATAATGACAAAGCACGTGATTGAGTCACATTGCCGACATTATTGAAAATGATGTTTTACTAGAGAATGTCAAAGTTTTTGTTAGATTGGTTCTAAATTTTGTTCATATGAAGTTCACAATAGTTTCGGATCTCTTTTTATAAATGATGTTTTGTTCATGCTACTCTTTGTTGGTTCTAAATTATGTTTTTCTTTAAAATGATGTCCTACTCTCAAGTTTTCCTAATACGTTGATTGGATATTTATGTTTGATTTGTATTAATCTGTTTTGTATTCTTTTTTGGGTATTTTCACTCTCAAAATGTTAATCTCTATGAAAGCTTACTTTTATGAAAAACTAATTACAACAAACTGCACAAGCAAGGTTTGAACTAAAGCCTAACTAGCTTTATGAAACATGTCCAGTTAACCATAGGTGAGAATTGGGAAGAATTTATCTTTTGATTACTATTACTTTTATTATGAATGCTTATTTGCTTTATTGTGAATCTAATTTTGCTATTCAGCAGGTTTGTAATAGTTTCTATAATGACATCATTTTTTGGTTTCAGATCTAGCCATTCATGCAAGCACAAATGACTTGATAGTATTGCATTTTGTAGAGGTCAGCTTTCCATTTGATTAGTTAACAATGCGGGTTGTAAAACTAAACTTCAAATTATATTCATGAGTTGGGGCTTGGGTGATGGAATTTTCTTTATCTTACAAATTTTGTCAATCATTGTCAACTGACATTTTCTTTATTCTTTTGTTGTTGATCAAATAGAAAACACACACAATTTATGGTATTTAAGCTTAATGCTATTGAACAATTCATATTTGAGTATATGTTGCTTGATTAAAGATTTATAGGCCTCAACTGCATTGTAAGATAAATGAAATTTTATTTCTATTTTTCCCTTTCATTGGTAACTCAAAATGTTGGACTACATGAACAAATACCGAAATTAAATAAGCTTAAAATACATGTATCTGAGAAAGGAATATTTATGTTCTGCTCACAAATTTTGAAACCTACTTGAGTACTAAAATGTTTAAAGCAATGCATATATGGAATCATCTTTGTTTCTGTTGGTGTTGCTTTTTTTTTTTTTTTTTCTCATTGAGGGTACTGAAACTGATTATTATAATGATAAAAGATATTTATACAGGTTGACCGCATAATGCAATCCTATTTATATCTACTATTAGTTTGATAAGTACTACAAAAATCATTTGATACTTGAAATTCTGCCACTTTTAGATACCCATATGCATATGATATGCTTGCAATTCTTTAGGAAACATGTTTCTACAAGAGAAAAAAAGTTAAAATCATTGAAGCAAAGGTAAGCATTGTACAAATTTGTTTATTGTAAGGTCAGAATTCTGAAGCCAATTCTGAAGGACAGAATTCTGAAGCCAATTCTGAAGGTCAGAATTCTGAAGCCCATTCTGAAGGTCAGAATTCTGAAGCCAATTCTGAAGTTTAGAATTCTGAAGCCCATTCTGAAGGTCAGAATTCTGAAGAAAGAATTTCTGAAGGTCAAAATTCTGAAGAAAGAATTTCTGAAGGTGAAGCCTCTGAGTCAAAAACTTCTGAAGATGCTTCTGAACAAGTTCTGACCTTCAGAATGGGCTTCAGAATTCTAAACTTCAGAATTGGCTTCAGAATTTTGACCTTCAGAATGGGCTTCAGAATTCTGTCCTTCAGAATTGGCTTCAGAATTCTGACCTTCAGAATTGGCTTCAGAATTCTGACCTTCAGAATTGGCTTCAGAATTCTGAACTTCAGAATTGGCTTCAGAATTCTGACCTTCAGAATGAGACTGTTATTATTATAGTACAATTTCTAAAATTGGACTTCAATGTGATTTTTATAGGAAACTTTTCTTATGAGTACAAGGAATAGATCATTTCAATATTTTTTTATATTTTTAGTTTCTTTTTATATTCACATGTGATTTTTTCTCAAATTTATCTCCGCTTTTGTAAATATAGTATTTTTTTCAATGACTTTATAGAGATGCTCTTAATGTGCAAGAAATTGAATGAATGGTTTGTCTTTGAAGGAATGGTATGATGACTATCATGTATTTCTACTTCTTGAGACTTAAAAATCCAGAGATACGTGGTCATGAAGATGTATGATGACTATCATGTATTTCTACTTCTGGTCATGAAGATGTATGATGACTATCATGTATTTCTACTTCTTGAGGACTCCAATTTTACACTTTCTCTCTCCTATTATGGTCCTAATGTTACTCTTTCTTTTAGGAAACATGTTTCTACAAGAGAAAAAAAGTTAAAATCATTGAAGCAAAGGTAAGCATTGTACAAATTTGTTTATTGTTTTTTTTGTTAGTTATCATGTTTAATTACTATTTCTTTTGTTAGGTAACAAAAAGTTAAAATGTGTTTTGGGCGCAAAGGAAGTCTAAAAGCAAATTCTGATGGAGATTAAATCATGAATGAAGATAAACAGACAGAGACGAGAAAATTAAATACAAGAGGTTACTTTATTTGAGATTTGTGTAATAACATTTTGATTCTCTTTTGTTTTTTAGAGTTGTGTTTTGTAAATAAGCAACAATCTCATTATACATATGAGTTAGACTTTCAAGTTAACATTTCTTTAAGTCATTTATAGTTTTTTGATAAATGTAGTTTATGCGATAGTAAGAATTTTGATCATTTTTGTAACGTTCCTTCCAATTGAGCTATGCTCACGGGGACAAACGACAATTCTAATTTATCCAAACTTTTATATATATTTTGAAATATTTTTTGTAATTGAATCTTATAATTGGAATATAAATATATACATTACTCCTTTGTATAACTGAATCTTATAATTGAATTTAAATTAGAATTCTTCTTGTGGTGTCCCGTGCGATGCACGGGTATGAATACTAGTTCATATCACATGCAACAAAACAACATAAAAACAAAAATAGTTTATCGCAGACACACACGCATGCACGGGCGCGCGCGCACACACACACATATAGTTGATACATTTTTTACTCATGGACAACCTCATCTTTATCTTTCTTATATTTATAATTATAATTATAAGAAAAGTAGTAAAAATGAAACCCTAATTCTAATCCCTTTTTCTCTTCAAAGTTGTATTACTAACTTACATTAGTGTCATCAATAGTCATGTGACACAACATCCTTTTATCTCATCCTAATCCATGTAACACAACACTTAGATCTAACATTTTTAAAGGGCGACTTATCTAATTCATGAGTGAGTAGACTAATATTTCATGATTTTCACATGGTATTAGTAGTAGGGATTTTACTCACCACTTGTGTTCTTCGAAATATACAGTGTTGTTTAGGTACTCTTCAACAACAATTTATATTAAAATGGTTGCCATGTAGAATTGGTTTTGCTTGGTTGCTATTAGGGAAAATGAAACTGACTATAAAAATGTTGTATTAATTAATTTGATATAAGTTTAGATATTGTCACACATATAGATTGATCTATTACACTTTTACAATGTTCTATACAATTTTAAAGTGATGAAATTCATTATTATTTTGAAATGAGACAAGTAACCCCAATAACACGCAATTAGGGATTTGAATTATGATCAGATGAAGTTGGAAGAAGTTTGTTTTGAGATAAACTTACTCGAAATCTACTAGAAATAATGAAAAGTTGAAAACTATAACTCACTTTTTGCTCTGATGAAGTTGAATAAAAAGTAAAGTGTTTTTTTAATAGTATTTATATAATATACGAGGAGAAAATGAAAAAGTTAGTAAAATTGTAGGGTACGGAAGGTAAAAATATTTGTAATAAAAGGCGTTGTTAAAAAAGAAGGCCCATTTAGGTCGGCCCGTTTAGAGAAAGGACGGACGGAGCTGTAGAAAGCAGCAGCAAGAAGAATTAGGTTTTCATTTTCCCTCTCTTCTCAATTCACCATCACTGCTGTGAGTAGGGAGATATGGTGAGGCTGACTGCTGACCTAATCTGGAAAAGTCCTCATTTCTTCAATACTATTAAAGAGCGCGAATTAGATCTCAGAGGCAACAAAATTTCTGTTATCGAAAATTTAGGTGCTACTGAGGTCAGTCATTCATTTTATCTATCTTCTTTCAATCAATTCAATATTCATGTTCATTCATTCATTCCTCGCTCACAGGACCAATTTGATACTGTTGATTTGTCCGACAATGAAATTGTCAAATTGGAAAACTTACCTTTTCTTAACCGTTTGGGTACTCTTCTCATTAACAACAACAGGATTACTAGAATTAATCCTAATATTGGAGGTATTACTACTCTTCTCTTCTCTTTATTATTATTAAATTAAATAACTCTCTCATTTTTATTATTGCTTTGCAGAGTTCCTACCCAATTTACACACACTAGTTCTCACTAACAACAGGATTGTTAACTTAGTTGAAATTGATCCTTTGACCTCCCTTCCAAAGCTTCACTTCCTTAGTCTTCTAGACAATAATATTACTAAAAAGCCAAATTATAGGCTTTATGTTATTCACAAGCTCAAATCCCTTCGAGTTTTGGACTTCAACAAAGTCAAAATTAAGGTAACCTTTTCTTTATCACTACCCATATTTATCTTTTACTTTCCTTCGTGTTTCTTCAAATGTAAGACTAACTATTAACAAAGATTAATGAGTTCGATAGAACATTATACCCACGTTTGTTCCATGTAGCCGACCTGCCTTAGTGGGATTAGGTAGGGATAAGATATATATGATTAAAACATTATGGCCGCGTAGGATAAAGGTTGGTTGTTGTTGTTGTTGTTTGAAATATAACATGTTCTGATAATGTTGTTGAGGCTTTGGAATAAATATTTCGCCATTTTAAAAACATACCCTTGGCACATAACTGTAGAAGATGGCTGCCTTAGTCCTTGTTTTTATACTAAGCTTTCATAGACTGATTGATTTGAAATGCAAATTATTATTTATTTTTTTTTACTTAAAACTATATTTCTGGATGCATGGAGTTTGTTTCATCACATTATTAGAGATTGCAATGTTAAATAAAGGAAAGGAATAGGATGGTATATTACTCAATTTTTACCTTGTTACCCTTTTTTTTTTGTATTTCCTTTGTTTGATAGTTTTTTAAAATTTAATAGGAACGTTTAGAGGCCAAAAATTTGTTTGAATCAAAGGAAGTTATAGAAGAAGCTCAAAGGGTACCAGCAAAAGCAGTTTCACCTGTTGAAACTCCAGATGTTTCAGATGCTACAGAGGAACAACAGATACCCAAAGTGACAGCTCCAACTCCAGAGCAAATTATTGCTATTAAGGTACAATTACAAATGACCTTGTAAAAGGCTTATCACTAAATGGGCTGACCATGTGCCATGTACATTGTGTTCAATTAAGAATTCAGATATAATATTAGTGCATTTTGTGCACGTAGCTTAAAAATTGTAATAGATAAGGCATATGTAGTATAACTTAGGTACGATACAGCACATATACGGGGATATGGGTAGGTTTTGAATTTTTTGGGTAAAAAACTAGTCATCAGTGCCATTAAATGGCGGCCATGGCACCACCCTTCCGCCATGGCCTGGGTGATTTTTGGCCAACTGCCATAAGCATTTTGTAAAGGAAAGCCCACCATGGTGGCACCATAGGCCCCGATTGCATGTTCCTTCATCCACCATTGATAACACTGGTTACAGTACAACAATGTCTAAACTTTATCTTGTAATAGCACACACCACCTCTCATTTGTAATTTTGTATCAAACCTATTAAATTTGAGTGTCAAAACAAAAGGCCTGGCCTGAAATACCTATCATTCTACTTTTCTCAAATGAATAGAACTATAGTTATTCATCAACCATTAAAGAAACTAAAACATCCATAGTCTTGATGGGTTTCTTTTAGTAAATGCCATGGATATCCATGAATCGTTTAATGACTAATCAGCTCTCAACTGGAAATACATTGCTAAAGCCAAGGTTGTCAAAATCGGGATCCCACTAAAGATCGCTGGGGTATAGAAAAAGTGTAAATCGTAGGATCGTAATAAAGATCGTAAGATCCCACAAATTCATAAACTATTAGGATCGCACCAAAGATCGTAAAAAATATTAAGATAGAAATATAACACTAGAACATAAAAACTTCATTAATTTAACCATTAAGTCACAAACATAAAAACTTAGACTCTTAAACATAAAAACCAGCATAACAGTAACTAGAACAGAGACATAGACTCTTAAAATTAATAACTTAGACTCTTAAACATGAAAACTTAATAACTTATACTTAGACACTTAAACTTAAAAACTTAATAACTTGACTCTTAAACTTAAACTTAAAAACTTAAAAACAAATAACTCCGAATTAATCTCAGCTGAACCTTCATCTTCAACAATCCATTCATTATCCGAATCAATGTCATCAAGAGTAAAATCAGCAACCTTTCTAGCCTTTTTCTTCTTGGCTAACTTGGAATTAGTCATCACGAACACAACATCATTCATTGTTTTTTGCTTCAACCTATTCCTCCTCTTCTTGGCTATGGCATTATTGTAGAAGAATGATGCAATTTCAAGACAAGCTTCTTCTCTCAATTTTTTTTTAAAGATGCTGTTGATTGTAGCTTGAGTACTCACCCCCTCTTCTTGAAAAGATTTGCTGCTGTATCACTGCCACCTTCCTCTGCAGGCCTTTTTCCTCTTAACAATTCAGCATCATCATCAGTTTTTTTTTTATTAATTTGACTTGCAAAGACTTACAAATCTCAAACATTTGCACTTTCACATCATCTGGGACTGATTCACAAGGACTCCATGTTCTTTCATCACCAACAGGAATGGATGAAGACATGGTTGGAAATTGAAAGTGTGAGAATAGACGACGAGAATTTCTGAACTGGTTTGGAGTTGGTTTGTGAATAGTAGAAGTGATGAGAATATGTCATAGTGATGAAGAGAATTTATAGAATAGATGAATTAAGGGAAATTAAGTTGAGAGAATGGATGAATCATTCAATTGAATTAGGTTTCAGTTGAGAGAATTAAGGAGATAGTGCAAGGCTCAATGCATAGCAATTAAAACAAACCTATTCCCTAGTTGAGAGCGTGCGTTTTTTACTGAGCCAAACGATATAAAACGCTTCGTTTCCTAGGTCGGGGCGGCGCTTTTAAATCCGGGTCAAAACGGGTCGGTCGGATCGGATCGGTTGCTAAACGGGCCGCAACCTTGACAGAAACGATCGATTCAACGCGTGGAAGATCGCTGCGACCACGCTTTCACGATCTTCCTCGTCGATCTCTCCGATCCGGCGTATCCACCGATCTTTGCACCGCTCCACCACGGTCGGTGGTTGAAAACGCGTAACATCGTACGATCCGACGCTTTAACGCGCGCGCTTGACAACCTTGCCTAAAGCTATTTAAATTATCTGCGGTTGAGGGTGGCTTATTTTAAAAGTGCAACTCGTTATCCTATAAATAGAATTATGCTGTAAGATGTGCATGCATTCTGTTTCATCAGCCCATTTGATAGATTCTTTATTAGTCTGTTAAACGTGAGAGTGAGAATCATTCAAGAGTGAAAGTAAGATTGGGAAAACTGATAATTTAAGAATGTGAAATTGAAGTTTTATTGATCTTAGAAAGTAATGTGTTGAATCTGAAATTGATGCATCAATTAGTGATCCAATCAATTGAGACAGCTGTAACTTTCTTTAATTAGATAAGTACCAATGTAACTAATATTAAAGCTATAACTAACAGCAGTAGGACTAGGACCTACAGGAGCCGTCCCGTTATAATCTGAGGGCCAAGTCAGCCATACATAATATATATCTATGTGTGGATATACACTAAAACACTTCTCTTTTTAAATTACCTTATGTGCCTGTTTGATATTATCTTGAGCGAAGAAATCACCTTAGTCTGGATAACAAATGGCCATCTTTCTGAACTATAGTTACCATCTCTTTGTGGCTGGTATATCAGACAACTATTTATGGGTTACCTGTAGTTTTACACGTTTCTACTGTGTGCAGGCTGCCATTGTTAATTCACAGACTCTTGAAGAGGTTGCTAGACTTGAAAAGGTACTTGCTTCTGAATTGGATCATAATTTCTTTTATCTCAAATTTTGTTCTTATCATACTCATGCATTACATAATATTGAATTACTACATTTCAATATTATGAAATTGTGTCATTTGAGCTTGAAAACATAATCTCAGTTTTTCTATCAGCATACACTGGCTTACATAGATTATGTAAACCAGATTGTTTGGCATATGGGGAGGGAGGATGAGATTCAGTTTGTCATACATTAATTTGGTAGTTTGGGAGATATGGGGAGAAAATTTGAGATTCTTGCTACTAGTGTGTGTCTTTTGAGCCTTGTTATGACATTCTGTTGTCTATATTATTGTATCTTCCTAAAAGGAGTGCTAGCAACACACTCTTTTATTGGTTAAAATTTATATGGGTCCCATATGAATTTCAACCAATAAAAGAGTGTGTTGAAATGTGTGTGTTTTAAAGAGTGTGTTCCTAGCATTATTCATCTTCCTAATGTTAATTTCTTATATATTACCAAAATGACTAATGATATATCATCTAATTGGGTTTCAGGCACTGAAGTCTGGCCAACTTCCTGCAGATATACAAAGTTTGACTGATAATATAATGACTGATAATGTCAATGAAAAACCTGAAGACGCTGATCTTGGTGAATCTAATGATACACATGAGCAAAAAAATACTGATTCTACTGCAATGGAACAAGTATGTGTCTATTTTTCCTTATGTCGTTCAAGCTTGTTGATTTCTGATAAATTTACCATCACTCTTCCATGATATGTAATTATTTCTACCCATTCTGTTTAGTTCCTGTAGTCAACTAGTATCTGACCAAAGTATTTTTTAAACATGTTAGCTGTTGCTGCCCAACCATTGATTTATTATGATTTTAACCAATAATTAAAATGTATTTAACATAGATCCTAGACCCTATTCCTATTGTTGGCCTTGAGCAAAGGAAAGACAGACATCGGAGTTGAATGAGATCCATTATACTAAGTTATCTAACTTTGAGGAGAATTAAATGCAACAAGGACTGATCATACAGTTGTGCATGAATTGTTTATGTTCGTATATACTCTGCCTGTTTGCATTCTCGTCTTATCCTCCTGATAGTAATAATGTATCTGATGTTTCTTTACATTTTTTTTGCAGGACTAGAGTGAGGAGCATTGTGCAGTCCACTTTAATGTCGTGTTCTTGAATCAAAATCTTGGTTGTTTTTCATGAAGTGTACTTTTCTGTTTCTTAGCTGGTTTGGACTTTAGGTGCTGGGGGTTTCAATTCCCCTCTTGGTGAATAGCTGATTTTAGCTTTACATATGTATTAATATTTTTATTTTCATGTCATAAACATGTGTATTAAATTTAGTTGTCTTTACAACTTGAATGAATTGTTAGAGATTTTTGTCCCCGAGCTGGGAATTTTTAGTGTACCATAAGTATTTACCTTTCAGCGAGCCTTGTCTATGATAAATACGTGAGCTAAAACATTATTTAAATTAGCAACCACATAGTCAGTTATCTGGTTGCAACCGTGCTCTTCATATATGGGGATGCAGGACTTGTCATCAACATGGTGGATAAATAGACATGATAGTATAATGGTAAGAATAAAAGAATCTGTTAATAGGTGGGTAGGTAATATTTATTTAGTGTAAAAATTGTTCGTTATAACAAAAAATACCATGACATTACTAGGCACAAGTGATTATTGCAAATTAACCAAGATGGAACATGCGCAAACAAAGCATTTTTCTTTTGACAATGATCTTGCATCATCATATTTACTTTTAAACCTGGCAAAATGACGTCTTACTCTTTTTTCCTTCGAAAACGTTTGCAATTTTGTTAAAAATAACCCATTGACTATGTAATTATGAGTAGCCCTTTGGACAAGTCTCAATTGAGACATTTCATTTACCAAATGGCGGTCTTATGCTTTCTCAAGCCAAATACATCAGAGATTTAATAATTAGAGCAAATATGGAAAATGCAAATGGGATGCCAATTCCTAGAATATCTAGTCTAAAACTGTCTAAGGTTGGTTCATTGTTGGAGCATTACAATATGCTAGATGTTTAAAAAAAAACTTATGATGCTAGATTAGGCGTTGTCTCTGAAAATGAGTTTGTGTTCTAATCAGTTTTCAATGCTACTTGTGCTCAGTTGTATGAAGTGATCAGTGATTAAAATTATATTATGGTTGTCTCAATTGTACTCATTAGTTTGTGTTTGACTTTCTTTTTGTTGTTATTGTTCCTTGATTGCTCCTCTTTGTGCTATTGCTGTGATTCTTTTTTGTTTGATTTCATATCTCAAATTTAAGTTATATTATTATAGCTATTTGAGTTCTTCATTGTGTTCCTGCATTGGCTACTAATGTAGTCTCAATCATTTTCCACTTTGAAACCTCTGATGCAGAATCTCTACAAGATCAAAATTTCTATATTCATTCTCAAATACAAAAAGAGGCTTTTATTGTAAGCTACTGTTGAGAGTATAGTCTCTCTAGGATGATTGCTAGAAGCCAATACTCTTCTGCATTTCTAAACGATATCGTATATACTGTCTTGGCCTATTCTTCAACAAATTTATGACTTAGATATGAGGTTATGGACTTATTGTTGCATTTTGCTTCAGATTTGACTAAAATTCAAAGTGATTAGAAGCACAGATTCCAAGTGCTTAAAAAAGAATTGGGGTTGTCCGCCTTGCCAGCAGCGGAGGTGGGAGGACAGCATTGGCGAACTTTTCCTTAGGTGCGGCGGCAACCGTCGGTTTGCAGACCATTGATGGGATGGGATGGGAAGAGAAGGGAGAAGTAAATAAAGTTTAAATCAAACAACTTTTACTCTTTTATAATTTTTTAAAACTAAAACAGTTTTCAAAAAGCAAGCAAATCAAACAGGCTAAGTATTTTGCAAATGTTTTAAGAAATATTCTTCCACCATATATGAAAACAAATTAGCGATATTCTTGGGCATCGAAAGAATTAAAACATAAACAGAGTTAATTATATTGTTTACCCAAAACCAATTCATAGATCTTACATATTCAGATATCATCCCTCTATAGTCTATTCCAAAACTCGCATGGATTCAAAACTTATGGAAAAGCACGATGAAAGTGTTCATTTCCACATGAATTGAAGGCAGCTTAGGCAACCCTAACTTTGAAATAAGCATTTGCATTCGCACAAAACAAAGATATGACTTGTAGTTTTCCACAACAGTAAGAGTCTAACCTCCCCCTTTTCCTCACTTGTCTATTTATATCAACTAGACACAGCGAACCAGCTTACATACTTGTTGTTTGATCATCATGATACAAATACAAGCCAAGACCAAAGCGAGCGCATGCTTTACAGAAAGCATTTTCCTCTGCTGCTGAAACTGGATCAGTAATAGAGCCATCCGTAGTTGATACTGTGCCGGTTGACTCACGATAGGCCTGCCATCAACAAACAAACAAACAAAGTTACAGTCATTTAGTTGTGTTTCATTGATGTGTAATTATCTATAGTTTGTTTAGTAAGTTGAACTAAGTAAAGTAGGCTAGCAGTGGCTTCACATTGGTTCTGACATAAGAGTTTTGAATAAAATAAAAAATTGACTTAGGAACAAACATACATAGGTGATAGGTTTTAGGACGTTAACATTTGTATAGCATGCAATTTGAGATCCTAGAATCCAATAAGAGAAGAATATGTATGTACCTCTCCATCAGATCCGCGAACAGTAAGACGGTATACAACAGTTACAGTTCCATTATCAGAGAAAATAACATCACGTATCTCTCCACACCAACCTGCAAGTAAATTATGTTATTATTATGTAGCCGCCAGAGGAGCAGCAGCAAAATTGAAAAGAATAGAATGATACCATACCAGGGGCGTAGAAGCTCAACATCCTATTGGCATGATACCAGGGGATGAAGGTGGATGAAGAAGCGGAGGAGGAGGATGGATCGAGATTCGAAGGAGGAGGTGGTTTGACGAGAGTATCAGGGATTCTTTTATTGAGGTCTCTAAGAATTTCAGCTAAAGGACGAGTTATGCAAGAAGATGAATTTGAGAATGAAAATGAATCATCAAGAGGTACTACATAATTTGAATTCGATACTACTTTCTTTCCATCGCTGCTTCGTTCAATAGAACACTTCACAACACTTGTTCTCCATCTTCTTCCTCCTACTACTGATTGTGATTGTCTGTTGTTGTTGTTGTAATTATAGAAATATGAAGTCAATGTAATTGTCTTACAAACTGAAAATGCCATTATGCGTGAATCTCAAAATTTGTTGAGGGCTTTTGAAGAAGAGTGGAAGATAAGAAGGTTGGTGGAGTTTTAATTGGGAATCGGAAACGAAGGAAGGGAGAAAGAGGGTTTGGTTTGGTTTGGTGAGAGAAAATGAATGAACAAGACTGGATGATGGGTTAGTAGAATAGTGGAACGAGAACGATATTACTTCAAAGGGGGTGCCAATACTAAAGGGGTGCAGCTACAGCCCAGCCCAGCCCACAAAACTAATACTACTCACACATCCCAACTAAAGTGCAGGGTGTAAGTATCAATTTTGTGAAGTGTTTTACTTACTTACTTACTTACTTACCCTATATATTATAGCAAAGTACTAGTCGTAAGTAAGTAGTGTTCGGAAAACACAAACAAATATTGAGTACATGAATGATGGGTGCCGCCGTCTGGTTTGAGTTTGAGCTTTACTAACTAATCAGTCCGTCGTGCTGCAGCCGTGACCGTGAATAATGGGTAGATTTGTCCGTATAGCTCGCAACATTTTCTCCTCTGCTTTATATTCCCCTCATCCTTTTCCTCCTCCTGCTGCTGCTGCTATTCAATCAGCCTCCACCATACACAACAACAACAACAACAACTCTGCTAATTTCCACTCATCGTCATTATCACTTGTCGTTCCCCACAATCATACCCAACAAACAAGTTTCAGAGACATAACAACATCATCATCATCAGTAGTAAGAGTAAAGAAGAAGCTTCTGTCTCGGAAAGCCGCCGTGACACATACTACTACCGATACTAATAATAATACAGCAGTTGAGCTTGCATTCAATTCTGTTGTCAAAATTTTCACCGTTTCATGCAGTCCCAATTACTTACTTCCTTGGCAGAACAAGTCCCAGCGTGAATCTATGGGTTCTGGTATGCATGCTATCAACTGCTCTCTCTAATTTCTTCTCATCAATCAATGTTTATTTACTTTCTCTTATAATGCATGCATTCCAGGGTTTGTAATTATGGGAAGAAACATTCTTACAAATGCTCATGTAGTAGCTGATCATTCATTTGTACTTGTAAGGAAACATGGCTCTCCAATTAAGTATAGAGCACAAGTCAAAGCTGTTGGTCATGAATGTGATTTAGCTCTATTAATTGTTGACTCTGATGAATTTTGGGATGGAATGATTCCTTTGGACTTTGGAGACATCCCTTTTCTTCAACAAGCTGTTGCTGTTGTCGGATATCCACAGGGCGGTGACACCATTTCCGTCACTAAAGGGGTTGTTTCCAGGGTTGAACCTACACAATATGTGCACGGTGCTTCGCAGCTCATGGCTATACAGATCGATGCAGCCATTAATCCAGGGAATAGTGGCGGTCCTGCTATTATGGGCAAGAAAGTTGCTGGAGTTGCATTCCAAAATCTTTCTGGTGCCGAAAATATAGGGTAAGAGTCACCTTTTGTTTTCTGTCATTATGTTTCATTAACCCCTTTGTGATCTTCCATCAGTTTCTATCTTCATATATATTAGTTAATCTTTGTCACTTTTTTAATTCAATTCTGCAACATCAGTCGAGCAATAAATGAAGACTAAATTTTCTCGGAAATTTATCTCATCAATCATTATAACAGATTAAGAGGAATAAAAATGAGTCCAATAAGGTAAGGAGTGGAGTGGTGAAGGACCTTGAAAATGATCAATAACATTTGAACGGAAAAGTTAGCAAATAACTGAATTAGAATTGAAAAATGGAGAACATAAATAGTGAAGTTAGATGAAAACAGGATAGAGAGTAAAGAAAACACAGAGAACAAACCGAAAGGAAATAGAGATATACGTTAAATATAATTGAAGGTAGAAGGTGAAAACTTAACAGTAATTTTGAGACAGAGATTATTGCAAGAAGAAACCATATAACAACAATGGAGGTAGTAATGTTTGAAAAAACAAGAAAGTGAAAGCTTGTAAATCCGAGCATAGGCAGCTACCAAGTAAGATATGAAACGGAAAGAACTTCGGTAATAAAAGAGGTAAAAATTACTGGAGGAGATTTTCATGTTAGCCTGTGAAATCTTCACTTAGTTTGAATATTGATGGTGCTGAAATGGTGATACCTATAGGACAGCTCGACCGGGTCTAACAGAGAAGAAAGGTGAGAAAAGAGTATTATGACCAAGTGTGAATGATCAATTACCCCTAAAAATTACAAGCTCAGACAGCAGTTTGAAAAGGGGGAAATAGGGAAGGGTTGCCAAGAACGACCTTACTTGGTGAGATATTATAATGGTGGCAGCGAATGCACAAAACATGCAAACTATCATGAAGTATTTGATATTCTGTTGGTATGATAAAACTTGTATTTTGCATAATAGATTACTTTCTTTCATATTTGATGTTGCAGTTACATAATACCTGTACCTGTAATAAAGCATTTTATATCTGGTGTAGAAGAAAATGGAAAATACATTGGATTTTGCTCCCTGGGTTTGTCGTGCCAGACTACTGAAAATGTGCACCTCAGAAACCATTTTGGTATGCAACCTGGCATGACTGGGGTGCTTGTAAACAAAATAAATCCACTTTCCGATGCTTACAAGGTTTTGAAGAAAGACGATATTATACTTTCATTTGATGGGGTGCCTATAGCAAATGATGGTACAGGTATGTTCTTTCATTTCTTTTTCCTGAATTTTCTTACTCTATAAACAACCTTTTAGAAGTCCCAACCTCATGCATTGCTATGTTATTTAATATGGGAAGGTTTAACATGGCAACATACATGAAAGTTACTTCATTTATACGACTTCCTGTCTTTGCTTTACTCATGCATTTCATGCTGAAATTTTCTGAATCTGAATCTTAAATGCTTAAGATATTAAATGGAGAGAGCAATGGATGATTGGCAATTTCATGAGAGGATGATATAAGAAGTGAATAGATAGATGAGTCGCATTGCCTGATGCATTCCTTTTATGGACTAGTGAGTATAGGACGTAATTAGAGGTGGTGGGCGCCTATATACATACCACTTCAAACGGTATCCGAATGATAAGTGGTACAATACCACTATTCTACCCATGGTAACCATTCCCTTGGTCTATCGGCATCCCAGGTAGTTCTCTAAGCACCGGTTAACCACCTCCCTCACAGTTTGCATGAGATTCCACTTATTCTATGTGATTTTAAGCCTCTCTCTTTAGTTACGGTGTTGATACTCTTATTCGAGAGATGGAATTGGGAATCTGTTTCGTCATTGAGAGCAACTAACTGCCATTATTCCGAGGCAGTTCCCCATGAAGAATGGTCAAGGCAGAAAAGTGCGGCTCGAGGAAAACAATTCCCCCAAAAGCTTAGTTTGTTTGTTAGGAGTAAGCCACAGGAATTATTCTAAGTTCTAAAAAGTGTTAAAAAGCAGCTATATCAAATTAATATGACAGAAATCCAATAACATTTCATTGTGAAGTCATAAATTTGTGGAACGTGTCCTTGAAAATGTTACTGAAACGCATCTGGATTAAATAATAGATATAGATCATAGAAGATATTAGAAAAGAATAAGATGATAACACCACTTTAGAACTATATAAATTATTCTTGCTTTACCATTTTGTGAGTTTTTTAATATTTGATTTTTATACTTTTGGTGAATTTTATTTCCTATATAAGATGTTTCTATAATTTTATTATTGTTGATTAGATTTCCTATATTAAAAACTGACTGCAATGTTCCCTGGTTCATCACTATGTCATAAAGGTTTTTGATTACAATATTTCCTAAAAGCTAAAAGTAAGCTTCAGTTGTTAGGTGAAGGCACATGAATAATTTTATACTATCATCAGTATATCTTTAACAGTCACCTAGGCTTTAATAACATGTCATACAATATATAGTTTTGGCTGCATAGACAACCAAATAACATTGTTGAGTATTGATTTTTCACACGTGTTCTCCTTATTCCAAGTTGTGTCTCTATCCTTCGTAATTTCTTTAGAAACAAAAAAGTTAGTTGAGCACTAGCATTCAGTGTCAAAGTCTTTATTCCTTGCCTACAAGCCTTTTATGATTTTTCCTGAGTTCATTGGTATAATATATCACATATTCAATGCAGTTCCCTTCCGAAACAGAGAACGGATAACGTTTGATCACTTGGTGTCTATGAAGAAGCTTAATGAAAAAGCAGTAGTCAGAGTTATGCGGGACAGCCAAGAGCTTGAACTCAGTATTATTCTCCGACCTGTAAGTTTTATATATACTGAACTACTTTGTACTGTGCTACACCAACCAAATTATACACATCAATCAAGAATTTATTTTCCAGCTTCTACTTTCTAACACCAATGACTTGTTACATGTTTATTCACATCATATTGACCTTGCTCTGGATATTTTGTTCATTGCATGCTCTCTAATAAGTTTTGCTTATTGTATTTTACTGTTTCGTTATACTTGCCTGTTACAATTGTTTGTGATAAAGTTTCCTTTTAGATGATTGTTCTATTGATATTACTGTCTATATTTCAGATTCAACCCTTAGTTCCAGTTCATCAGTTTGATAAACTTCCAAGTTATTACATTTTTGCTGGTCTGGTATTTGTTCCCCTCACTCAGCCATACCTTCATGAGTATGGGGAAGACTGGTATAATGCTTCACCTCGTCGTTTGTGTGAACGAGCATTGAGGGAATTACCCAAGAAAGACAATCAACAAATTGTTATCCTGTCACAGGTTAGCATCTCTTTAATTATCCCTAATACAAATAGAAATATTTATTGTTTGCCACATCAAATATTTATTGTATGGCGAATTACCCACAGACACATTTATTTATTGTTTGCCACATTAAAACTTCATAAACTATTCGAATAGAAATATTTTGGACAGAATTAAGACAAGCCACACATGTTGACAATAATTGGTTTTGGCATCATTTCTATTAACAATATCTTATTGATTTTAGGTCCTTATGGATGATATCAATGCTGGATATGAGCGTCTTGCAGACTTACAGGTGCCAACTTGTTAACGCTTTAGTTATTACTGTTATTTATTAGGGAAACTTAGGATATATTTCTAATCAATGTGAGACTTGGATTGGAAGTTAGTAAATCAAGGGAAAAAGTTCAAATAATCTCAAGGCAGTCGTAAAATTGTCATTAGTGTCATTTTATTAAATAATAAATTCCCATTTCCCAATTATTTTAGAGAGAAAAAAAGAGTGAATCTCTGATAGTATTTGTACCCTTAATGAAATTTACTACAGAAGTATTAGTAAACATATGAGCCATCCCTCAAAGATGTCTTTGTTGTAACCAACAGCAGTCTTTGAGGTTGGCAGATTTTTTTTTGTTCAACTTAGGTGTTGAACAACTTAGATGTTCACTTCAAATGAATGTTTTTATTGCATATTTGTTTTAATATGCTGATGCTGATTGTGATACCCAGGTTTTGAAGGTTAATGGAACAGAAATTGACAATCTGGAACACTTATGCCAACTTGTTGAAAACTGTAGCACAGACAGCTTGCATTTTGATTTAGACGACAACAGGGTCATTGTCTTGAACTATGAAACAGCAAAAATTGCAACTTCTAGAATTTTGAAGCGTCATAGAATACCTTCATCAATGTCGGCCGATCTTATTAATGCACAGACTAATTCGCAATTAGGACTGACTAGCTCATGTTGAGATTGTAATGACTCTTTCCTGCTTATTTCTGCATTTTTGTTTGTAACCGAGTTTGATTTTTCTCTCAAAATTGTAAAAATTTTGTTGCTGGAATTCATTTTACAATTTTTTTGACTTTGTTAATAAACTGAGTCTGAAAGGTTACTCACTTATGAGTTATGACAGGCCTCATAGTGTAATTTGAAACACAGATCATGATACATGAATCAGAAAATGATGACTGGTGCAAATATATTTGTTCTATAGGTTTGGAAGGAGAAAAAATGTTGGTAACATCTTTGTCCTCCAATATATCGATATCTACGACTCTTACATTTTGTTTCGTAGAAATGAAGAAGAAAATGGAGAGCAACCTAGGTTTTCTTGATTGGTGCAGTGACCACAGAGTCATCCTATTTAGGTGCAAGATTCAATTGCACCGACTTACAACTAGATCTAACAATATTCAGCTGCAGCGACTCTGCAGTTGTTTCATTGGCGCAGCTGTTGTAAAGCATTTGATTGTTGGTAAAAGGCTTTTTACATCTTTCTCTATTTGCACAAGTGCAAGAAGAAGGCGAAGCAATGGACAATTATAACAGGATTAAGCAAGTAAAACAATAAGATGAATCTGTTTCCATTCTCAATTAGTAGTAGCTTATGATGATGACAATACTAATAATAAGAATTACAAAGTAGTAATTGACAGACATGAAGTATTAATTAATGTATTGTTATTATATAATAATAACAAAATTGAAAATGATAGAAAAGGGGGAAAGTGAAATTACTTCGAGAGTAATTCGAATTCATCATCCCTGAGGTGAGCAACGAACTTGAGAGGACCACGAGGACCTTGAATATCTTTAGCAATAAACTCAACTTTGTAAGGAAGATTAGCAGAGATTCTTTTGTTATCTTTCCAGAAAGAAACGTTCTGTTTGATCTCTCCTTCTCTACCAGTAAGATCAATCTCTGCTACTTTAGGAACATGATATACTTTAAGAGGAACCTTCACCTTAACACGCGCTCCAATCTTGATTTGTGATGATTCATCTCCTTCAACATCACACCTTATCGTAGTAACTCTTGTTCTTCTGTTGTTGGTGTTTCTCTGAGTCCGAGTCTTGATAAATGACAACGGAGTCGCCAATGTTGCAATTGAACTGCTGTTCATCGTGCTCGATTGATTGAATATGGATATGCGTCGCTCTTTGTCTCTATCGTGTGTGTGTTGTGTTGTGTTGTGTTGTGTTGCCACAAAATGAATAAATGATTGATAAAATGTGAAGTAGGGATTGCTTGCTTTAATGTGCCGCCCGCTCTGTATTTTCTGTATCTCTCACTCATGGATAATGTAATAATAATTTATTAATGAATTGTATTAGCTTCTTCCCTTGCCCACTCAATTTTTGTCACACATATTTCCTCGTCTAATTAAATCTAAAAATTGGGTCAAAAAATGTTATAAAAAAATAGAGTAAAAAAATAAAAAGAATAATAGTATAAGGTGTGTATTTGATCTATTAAAAAGCAATTTTATTTGTATTTTATTTTAAAACTAGTTTTGAGAGCCGTTATAAAATATTATTAAAATATAAGTGACGACATGTACCAAAAAAAAAAAAATAAATAAATGAGGTTATTCTGTGATATTTTTGTAAAACTTATTAAATTAAGTCTTTTTTTATTAAAGTAATTGTCTCGTGTATGATTTTTGTGTAATGAATTATAATTAATAATAAGAAATGTTTATTATTCAATTCTTTTTTTTTATTAAATCAATTGTCCCGTGTATTATTATGACATATATTCATCAATAATATATTCATCAATAATTGTTCCGTGTATTATTATAATATATTAATTCAATTCCGTTTTTTATTAAAGCAATTGTCCCGTGTATGATTAATTTTTTTATTAAAACAATTGTCCCGTGTGTTATTACAATATATAATTATCCCTTAATTATTATAATATATATTCATCAATAATACGCTTCTCCTGTATTTTTTATATAAGAGTAAACAAAAATAGAGTAGTTTTTTTTTTATAATAAATATAGAGTACAATTTAACTATTTTATAGAAAAATAGTAAATTGAAAAATAGAATTGATGAGCACAAATTACGATTTTTAGTAGTAATATCTTTAATATATTTGGCCCGTTTGAATTTGGCTTATTTTTAAGCTTATGAAAATACTTTATAATTATTAATTTATAAATAAACTTTTATGTTATTTCATTAGGTTCTTTATGAAAATACTTTACGATTATTTTTATGTTCTTTTATTTTTAAGCTCATAAATAAGTATTTTTTTATTAGGTTCTTCTATTTTTATTTTTTATATATAAGTTTTTATATGTTAGATTGAGTTGCTATTTTTGGCGCGTATCTTTTATCGTGATTTTTGTTTCTATTTTTATGCGTAAATTTTATTTTATTTTTTTTCTTCCTATTTTTGAAGTTAAAATAGATTGGATTATGATCTTTATTTTTATGGGAATATTTCTTTTATGTTTTTTTTCAGAGATGTGATTTTTAATACTATTTTTATGAAAAGATTTATTTTAGGCATATCTTTCTTTCTTAATTTTTTTTTTTTGTGTTTTTTATTAGTTTAGAGATAAAATTACATTTAAGGGCGCAAAACTTGAAACATCGTTAAAAGTGATAAGGACAAATTTGGATTTTTAATAGTATTTCTTTTAATATATTGTAAGTAGATGATAATTATCGGTGAAAAATATTTATCCAAATTTTTTATACATGAGTGAAAAATATTTGTTCATAATTTTTTATATTTATCCATAAGAACTAATTGTCTTGTTTTAAAAAACTATTAGTTAATTTTTATGTTTATCTTTAGAAGCGGTTTTTATTGCTATTTTAATGTATAAATTTGTTTTATTTTCTTTTTTTAAAATCTATCTTTACTAGAAGTATTTTTTTTATGAGTAAATTTGTTTTATGCTTATCCATTTTTTTTTATTTTTTTCATGAGTAGATTTGTTTTATGTTTATCTTCTTTTTTTTTTTTTTTTTTTTTGTTAAGAGCTAAAATTACATTTAAGGGCATAAACGGTGAAATATTATTAAACGTGCTAAGGACAAAAAAGGTTTTTTGGTAGTAGTTTCTTTTAATATATTGTAAGTAGATTATTTTTTAGACCAAACAAGTTGACGTGTTGTATTTGATTTTAAAATTGTTTTTGAGACTGGACAAACTACGGTCAAGGGACCGTACATAAAATAAAATTCTTATATCTCATTAAATCACGGGATAATTTTTTGTCATCTACACAAGTTGTCAAAAATATAAAAATAAAATTTTGTCTATTAAACATTGTATTACCATAAATATTTGTTTTGTCATGTACAATTTTTTTTATTACTTGTCATGTACAATTTAGTCCAATACATATATTTTGCATATCAAATAAACTCTGGTCTAATATTAATTGTGAGGAACTATTATGCAATTGTTTACTATTCATCTTGATAAGATGGATCTATGCCTTGATTAATAATTGGAAATCCAAACCCCTCATATTTACGGAGGAGAAATTTTGCGCTAGGTAAATCGTTATATAATTTTTTACCAGACTTTCTATATGACGTAACCAAAATTTTGAATTATTGAACTCTTTTTATGAGAATCAAAAAATTAATATAAAAAATAAAGACTTAATCTCTATAAAGTCTTAATTTTGAATTATTAATTGTCAACAATTTTTTTTTATCAGATAGCCTAGTGGCTAGAAATTCACCCCTTAAGGTGAATAAGTGGGCATATCAGGTTCGAACCTCAGTCCCTGCACAAATATGCAATGTCATTTACCAATTTAGCTACGTTCATTAAGACAATTGTCAATAAATTTAATATCACAACACAACTCACTTTCTTAATCTCTATAATTTTCTCAATAAAGTCTTTTTATATTTAAGGATAAAAGTAATAATAGTATGTAAGTCTAACTACTAAATGATTTGAAAAAAAAATGTCAACCTTAAAACACACAAGTTTTTCAAATTATACTATAATGCATGTATTTGGATTATAATTTTCTCTATATTTCTTGGTTCAATATTCAAGAGAACACCAATATGACGATTTGTTAGAGTCAAAAATAAAAAGTCGTGTACTGTTTCTAAACTGAAAAATATTATCTACTTCTTACAACAAGTTTCCCTTATAGAATTATTACCATTGAAATTTAAAATTATAAATAAATGGCTGGTATTACTTTTGAATATGGTACACAAATATTGTTGTTTGTGTATCCTAAACGTCACCTGTGAATCAGGGGGCGGAGATTTTTTGTTGGATGATACCGATAATACATATTTTTTATTGAAGTCAATCTGTTTTGTAACCATTTTTCCTTCATCTCCATTCTTAACAATATAGTTTTGTTAAACAATTATTCTTTTGCAAATTACCTTCCCAAGATAACTATTACAAAAAAAAAAATAGTTTAGCCAATCATTTTTTTTCAAAACAAATTTCCAAACTATACATTATGAAATATGTTTAGCTAATCATATCTTAAATGTGAGATTAAGAAATATGTTTTGTCTGTATAAAATTATTTTACACTCATATCAAATCACAGCTCTTGAATTAATCACATCATACTATACATTATTTAAATAGAAAAAAACAGGAGATTTTCATTTTTCAAAAGTAGTTAGACAAAAAATTTAGCGGTTTGCGTGACATGGAAGGGAATTTTGTTGTTGCTTATACAGGTTGGTGCCCAACTTATATGAGGATATATATATATGAAGAACTGGAGAAGCCTATGCCCTCTTGGAAGCAATGAATTGGATTAGGCAACGTGGCCACAACAGGGTCATGTTCCAAAGTGATTCTGAAGTACTTACTAATGTAATCAACACCAATATTAGATGAATGTTTAGTCGATGATTGAGTCTAGTTTCAACTTTGAGATTAAGTTCATCGGCTGCAAGCGAATATAACAGCTCGTTACTTAGCTAGGGTGACCATTTCATAAATAATCGTCACTAATTTTATTATGTTTCAATGGTTACCGTGGCCCTCTGCTTTTCTTGTCTTTCATTTTTAATTACAGTAATATTCTTTTAGGACTTGAATACTTTAATCAATTTTAATTAATTACTGCTAGGTGACTTGGTGAACGATTTGGTAGTTCACAGATGATCCTTGTGGTTAGACAAGTCACCCTTGAATCATCTTTAATACGGAATGTAGACCAAAATTCATCTCCAGACTTTCATACAGTTGAATAACATAATGATTAACTTGTATTTCACAATGAGGTTCAAACTTATATATACAAGAGAGAATCGTAAAATAAGGAAACTAACTATCCTAATAAATAGGAAACTAACTCTATTATAATAAATAATAATCAACACTCCCCCTCAAGTTGGAGCATATATATCATATGCATCCAACTTGTTACATATATAATCAATCTGAGGCCCCCGTAGAGATTTAGTGAAGATATCAGCTAACTGGTCATTTGAGCTCACCGGAGAGGTTTTAATGATGCCAGAAAGAATCTTTTCTCTAATAAAGTGACAATCAACTTCTATGTGTTTAGTCCTCTCATGAAAAACTGGATTTGAAGAAAGATACAATGCAGACGGATTATCACACATAAGTTCCATAGGACCTAGTTCACAAAACTTCAACTCTTGTAGCAAATGTTTCAACCATAAGAGCTCACAAGTAGTGTGGGCCATGGCACGATACTCTGCCTCTGTGCTTAACCTTGCAACAACAGTTTGCTTTTTACTTTTCCATGAAATTAAGTTTCCTCCAATTAAAACACAATAACCTGAAGTAGACCTTCTATCATTCACATCACCCGCCCAATCTGCATCTGAATATCCAACAATATCAGTATGACCTCTGTCTGAATAAACAAGTCCTTTTCCAGGTGACCCTTTAATATACCTCAAGATTCGAACTACAGCATTCCAATGGCTATCACAAGGTGAATTTAGAAATTGACTCACGACACTGACAGCAAACGAAATATCTGGTCTTGTCACAGTGAGATAATTCAGTTTTCCAACTAACCTTCTATATCTGCCTGGGTCAGAATATGGCTCCCCCTGGTTTTGTAGAAGCTTCACATTGGGATCCATAGGAGTATCAACTGGTTTACAATCAAGCATTCCTATTTCTTCCAAGATATCGAGAACATATTTTCTTTGACATATAGCAATACCATGCCGTGATTGAGCTACTTCAATCCCAAGAAAATAACGCAACCGACCTAAATCTTTGGTACGAAAGTGGTTGAATAAATGTTGTTTTAGGTCTTTAATGCCTTCTTGATCATCACCAGTAATAACAATATCATCCACATATACCACAAGATAAATGACTTTGTTCAAAGATGAACGTCTAAAAAATACAGAATGATCTGCTTCGGAACGAATCATGCCAAACTGTTGAATAACCTTGCTAAATTTGCCAAACCAAGCTCGAGGTGATTGCTTCAGACCATACAAGGATTTTTTGTAATTTACAAACAAGACCAGACTCCCCCTGAGCAATAAAGCCAGGTGGTTGCTCCATATAAATTTCTTCTTCTAAGTCCCCATGCAAGAAGGCATTTTTAATATCAAGTTGATACAAAGGCCAATGTTTCATAGCAGCCATTGACAAGAAAAGACAAACAGATGCCATCTTTGCAACTGGAGAAAAGGTATCACTATAGTCAAGACCATAAATCTGAGTGTATCCTTTTGCTACCAATCGAGCTTTCAATCGATCCACTTGTCCATCAGGACCTACTTTAATAGCAAAAACCCACCGACAACCAACTGTTGATTTCTTAGGTGGAAGTGGAACTAGCTTCCATGTACCAGTGGATTCCAATGCTGTCATTTCATCAATCATTGCTTGTCGCCATCCTGGATGAGACAATGCTTCCTTGACAGTCTTAGGAATTGTGATAGTAGATATAGCAGAAACAAAGGCATAGTGGGATGGTGACAAGCGGCGATAACTCAAAAAATTGTAAATAGGATGAGGATTAGTAGTAGACCGTTTACCTTTACGAAGAGCAATAGGTAAATCAACAGAAGGACTGGGTGAAACCGCAACAGGAGAAAGAATAGGATCAGAATCTGAATCATCTGAAACAGGAGTGGCGGTTTCTTCATTAGTGTTGGTCTCTTTAACTGAATCATTAGAATCAGTAGGAACGGTGTCTGGAACTGGAACACTTTTACGCTCATAAGTAATACCATAACGTTTAAATTCAGGACCAGTCTGTGGTTGTGGAGGTTTGTGAGTAATGACATATGTTTCAAATTCAAATGGTGGGATAGGTAGATCTTGCGGAGTAGACTCTGTTGGATTTGGTCTTGCAAAGAAAGGCACGTCTTCAAAGAAAGTAACATCTGCAGAGATATAAAAACGATGTGTAGAAGGACAATAACACCGATACCCTTTTTGAACTCTAGAATATCCCAAAAATACACACTTAACAGCTCGTGCAGACAATTTGTCACGGCCGGGAGAAAGATCATGAACAAAACAAGTGGAGCCAAACACTCGAAGAGGGACGGAATACAGAGAGTTGCTAGGAAACAGAAGAGAATGTGGAATCTCATTATTCAACATTGAGGATGGCATCCGGTTGATCAAATAACAAGCTGTAAGAACAGCATCACCCCAAAATTTTAAAGGTGCGTGAGCATTGATCAATAAAGTTCGAGCTGTATCAACTATATGACGATGTTTTCGCTCAGCTACACCATTTTGTTGCGGTGTGTGTGGACAACTAGACTGGTGTATGATACCTTGAGAAGCCAAAAAGGAGTTGAACTGTGTGGAAAAATATTCTTTGGCATTGTCACTTCGCAGAATTCTAATTGTTTTCCCAAATTGAGTTTTTATCTTTGAATAAAAAGTCTAAAACGCACTAAATAATTCTGACCGATCCTTCAATAAAGTTATCCAAGTACATCGCGAGAAATCATCGATGAAAGTGGCATAGTATCGATGTCCTAAATTAGAAGGCACTCGGCTAGGACCCCAAACATCAGAATGTACAATATCAAATGAAGACTTGGATCTTTTATTGGCACTACTAGGAAAAGACACTCGAACATGTTTACCAAGCTGACAAGACTCGCAATCAAGAGTCTTTAAATGTGAAAGTTGAGGAACTAACACCTTTAACTTATCCAGAATTGGATGACCCAAACGACGATGAATGATACCGGGAGCTGCAGAAACACCACAAACAGTGGAAGAATTGGTATTAAGATAATAGAGACCCTATGATTCAAATCCTGTTCCAATAGTTTTTCCCGTACTTCGGTCTTGTATAAAGAAAGAGTCAGAACAAAAAGTTATGGAACAATTGAGAGAACAAGTAAGTTCACTAATTGATATCAGATTAAAAGGTGAACCAGATACAAATAACACATCGTTCATGGGTAGAGATGGCAAAGGTGAAGCTTGCCCAATACCAACAACTTTTGCTTTAGAACCATTAGCAACAGTGATGCTGTGAGGTATACTAGGAGGTAACAAGTTAGAGATAAGAGAGGGATTACCAGCAACATGATCAGAAGCACCAGAGTCTAAAATCCATGATCCCACGGAGTGAGATAGACAAACTGTAGAATTACCAATATGAGCCAAAGTGGCTGCAGCGGAAGTTTGTTGGACAGCCATCAAATCAAAACATCAACCAAACAGACTAACAAGCAAAGAAAAAAGGTAACAACGACTGCGTGATGAGCAGTGCGCGCGAATGAACGGGGTACTCGGTGAACAGTGTTCTCAGTATGAACATTACTTTCAGTGAACAGTGGTTTTTTTATTTATTTATTAGGGTTAGCCTTGACAGCGGCCGAACCAGATATAAAATTAGGATTTTGAACCAACTCTGTATACCAAGTTGAATAACATAATGATTAACTTGTATTTCACAATGAGGTTCAAACTTATATATACAAAAGAGAATCATAAAATAAGGAAACTAACTATCCTAATAAATAGGAAACTAACTCTATTATAATAAATAATAATCAACACATACCATGTTGTAGCGAGCAAATTACTGATATAGAGAAACAGGATCACAATCTAAAGCAATAGAATAAAATAATCAAATGATCAATTCGAGGAAATGGAGATAGGCAATACATTCAGCTTCTTGTTGCAGAAAATGCATAAATGTGCAGTTTTTTTTTTTTTTCCTTTTACGAAAACAAAATAAAAAAGACGGATGAACAAGCAACAACAGATACATATAACCGGAACAAAAGATTTACAAAGCTCAGCTGCTACAGCGACAAGGAATTTGACAAGACAAATTGGATATCTGGATTCATAAAGGAGGTACATGAGCTTACCAAAACCCATCAAAGAATTAAAAAAAAAAACCCACACTAATCATGTACGGAAGCGACCAATAAGCCTGCACTGTTCTGGAAGCAAAGAAGAAATTATTTGTCCATTGAGTGCAAAAAGCTCACCATCAATACCACATCCACTGTGAGTGTGTTTCCCAGACTTTATTCTGACAGACTTTACCTGCATCCAAATGGGCACTGATTTTATACAACTTCAACAGATACAAATGCACCGGTTACAAGGGTAAAAGAAAACATGGCACGACTTCTGCACACTAAATAACATAGCAAGATATGCCAAACAAAAGATATCACTCTCAATCAAACAGAAGTGGACATAATACACATTTGAAAACTGTTCATAATTCTCAACAGCGGTCTTTGAAAAGGAAGGACAAAGATTGGAATATAGTTAGACCAGTTCAATTATTTTCATCATTGATATAGTATATTAAATAATTAAGCAGTCATTTTCAACATCCATTAATAAAATGAGTAAAACAACTATTGATGGATATACCTTCACATATTCAACATATGGCAGTGAAAGGTGTCGACCCATCTGTAGAAGTAAGAAAAATCTCAACAGCCTCAGCCTTCCACTCCCATGAACCATGATAAGATCTAGAGTGTTATCGTCATGCTCAGCCTTGGGAGCAACCACCTGAGAGCTCTGAACAGTTCTACAGGCATGGTTGCAAACCAGAATGCCAACAAACTGTCCCTTCGAAACAACCCATTTGTCTCCAAAATGAGGCACAACCTCTTTCGTGGATCCTACTTCTGCATCATCTGGTGGCCCTGGTAACTCAATTGGATTTTCCACATCCCAATTAGCCTCTGGATCCCATTTTGGTTCAGCATCCCAGATAGGACCTGGGTCAGACAGTGTAGATGATATATCCTCTCTATCATTTGTTGCATTTCCCCATTTAGAGGTATCGTGTGTGGTGGTCAATCCAGCCCATCCTCTATCATTCCTTGACTTAGATCTGGTTCTAGGCCAGTTTGGAGTTGTTGACAGAGGCAGCTGTGGATGGATGACTTCTGGCTCTGCTGTGATATTGCTCCTTCCAGATGATAGGCGTTTGGACTTTGGATCTAAGCCACGCACCAACTCAGAAGGTTCGGTGCTAGCATGAGTGCTACTACAGGTATCAATGTCTCCACCAGATATCCGACTTGGAGTCATTATTGAGTCAATACTTGAAAGGCTAGATGCCCTGGGCATCCCATCCTTATTTGATCTGCTCATGATGTCAGTATACAGCTCCGACATGTCAACTACTTCCCTTTCACCAGAAAGTTTTCCTTCTCTCCCAGTTTTTGATGCTGGAAGGTATTCAACTTCATAGCTGTATCGCGGCAAGCATAAGAACTTCAGAAATCCAGCAACAAAATACCGCAGTGGGCCAAAGCGCTTCTGATATTTTTCAGAAAGTTCCAACACTGCAACATGAGACATAAACACTTAATGCCTGTACAAAAGACAAACTTAATAATTGTGCCACTGCATTGACCAACTTCCTTCAATTGCTAACTCGAGGTCTTATTGTACCCCTAGCTTTTCTTTTCTCTTTCATTCTTATCTTTTTCTCCGTGTTTTCAGTTACGTAGCGCCTATTGTTAAATTTTCATTAAGGTTACAGACTTCCAAATGAAAAAGTCGTCAAGATAATAGTGGACAAATTACAGAGCCACCTATAAATGCAGCATTTTAACACCTCCATGCTTCCTAGCAATTTCTTCGGTCCTCACCCCTAACCCACGTTTTTACTACTTCCTAACATGTCCACATATATTGCATATAGAAGTCCATATAACGACTCTACTTATTACCAAGAGTTCCTATGATCTTTTAAAGAGAAACTGCTTTAATTAAATAATAAAAGTTTTCTTAACTAGACAAGAGACCCCATTCTTTTCAACAAAAGTTGAATTTCAACACAAGGTTAACGTGGGCCTGAGCTTTTGGAATCCTTAAGCTTTTGGAATGATTGGTTCTAGAACATTTCAACTATAAGGCTAATTATGGCTAAATATCCTCAAGGAAGACATAGTGTGCAAAATATGAAGAGCTAAAAACCAAGCAGTATAAAAGTGTTCATATATGCCACTGACTTACCATCACTAACAAAACCATAATATGAGACTGTCAATCCAAAGTGAATTTTATTATTTTGAATCCATTCAACAGCAAAGACATCTGTAGCTGTAAGGCCCCCCTGAACCAAGAAATTGAATTAGTATATAAAGTATCTGCAAGTGTTTCTGAACTATCAGTGATATCAATAAATCTACATAACAGTTGACATGGAAATAGAAATGGCATTCAAATCAAAAAAGGGTCATCTGTTCTACCAAAAACAAAGTGCAATGCACATCATCTTTAATTCATTCACTACACAATTCATATATACTTAAGAGCAAATAATGATACGTAGATGTCCAAATAAAGTATAAAAGAAATCCCAGAGCATTAAATGTACTACTACTATTAGTAAATACGTAGCTGAACCTGAATCACCACAGACCCTGATGAGTTTGCCACAAATATTTGACAATTTTATACAGACTGTTGTGCCAGTAAGGCTATTATTTACATTCTGTGGCAAAACGGACCTTATTAAGTGCGCAAGAAGAAGGATGTTACCCCCCTTCATGCACATTTAAGGGAACAACTAAACACAATCAAAGTATGTCCCATTTCTAATGCTTCCCTGTTTGATTTTAACTTGAATATTATTCTACAAGCTGATAATGCTATAAAGCAGATCAATATAAAAAGATAAACAGCAGCACATCATTAAAAAAAAAAGGTAAAGACTGGTCAAAAAATTGTACTGTTATAATGAATGAACAGTTGATTATAAAAGGTGAACAATAGTATACTAACTACTAAGTAGGAAAAGTATTAAGAGGTTTACTATTTAGTACACATTGGAAAGCACGGATCAATGACAACATGGCATAACTGTTTTGCAATTTTAAAATAAAAATCAAAACAGGGGGAAAAAAAGCATGATCAAACAGTTAGAAAATAGTCATCACATTTTGTTCAATTAACTTTCTTACTAAATATATATATATAGGGGAACTTCCAAGTGAGAGGGGTTTTAAAATGAGAGTGTGAGAGAGTTAAATCTCAGCCATTAATCCAATTTTTATGGTGATCTTTCATTTTTGAAACAACAGGTTATCTTTTCATTCACTCTGTCTCTTCCAATTCATAGGCGACGAAGTCAAATAGAGCTTGCTTATCTCTTCCTTCCTTCCTGCGCTCTGCTTCAACTTCAATCCAAAAGATTTTGCACTTTCAACAACAATCCAAAACCTTATTTCTATCATACTTATTTTTTAAAAGGGGTCAATTTATGTTGGGTTTAAAGTAAATAAAAAATTAGAACCTACAAATTGAAGATTAGATCTGGTATTTTATCAAAAAGAAAATAGACATAAATCTGCTCAAGATTAACAATGGCTACTAAATTGTTTTCAATACACCAATAGGTAATGAGAAAGTGGAGGTATACATTGATTTAATACCAAAATCTAGGTTTTTCAAATCCCTAATATCTGAATTCTACAACAACGTTGAATTTATATTCTGAATCTCAAAGGCGCTATTTAATCTGTTAAAACCCAAATTGAGGGAGAGGAAAAGAAGAAGGGGAGGAAAAGTAACGATACATTGTTTACAGAAGAATAACACATGGAAAATTAACAAGACACTATTTGGAATGCATCTCTCAAGATTATCTTCAATTTGTTAAAACCAGAATCAATGTTGAAAAAGAAGAGAAAAATGGAAGAAACATCAAGGGAAACAAAGCATATGACCTGCAAATCTGCAATAGAAGGAAAGGGGAGAAAGAGTGGCGTTTCCTGTTTCGAGAGAGAGATCGATGAAGGAGAAGAGAATAGGAAAAATATCATGTGCAATTAATTTTAGTGGAGCCTTTTAATCTACACCTTACAATTTGATCTAATGGTCATTATTTATTCCTCTCACCCTCTCATTTTAAAACCCCTCTCACTTGAAAGTTCCCCTATATATATATATATATATATGGAGACACATACACAAATGACTATATGGCTTTGGCAAGACATTGATATAAATATAATAGCTATCGATGTCTATTATCTTGCTAAAATAGTTCAATTGACATTCCTGAATTCTCGTCAAATATTTGAGAGCAGAAAAACAAAATAATGATACCTTCACAATAGCCATTGCTGCAGAAACTGGATCTCTAACTCCAAGAACAGTCCATACCAGTGAGTTATCAGAACCAGCTGGTATAATTCCAATAGGTATAGATATTCCTTCCTTTTGATTGTCTCTACTAAGGAGGCCATTAACAACCTACAAATAAACCACATCATATAACTTGACCATCATCAACAGCGTGTATATATGAGTCTGTGTGTGTATGGTGTGTTCAATATATGAAAGAGGATTACTCATTCGGCGAGGAAAAAAAAACCTTAAAGTATGCTTGTTTAAAAAATAATGATGGGGTGTAAAATACACCACATTTGTTTGAATAATGCACAGCACCTATATTTTTTGAAAAATTATTCATGAGTAACAGTCTAACAGATGAACTGTTGTGAAATGAACAATTCTTCACTTATAGTGATGTGTAGAAAATGATGATAGATATCCAATATTTCTTGATTATGCAGATTTAGTACATGTTTTGATTGAACAATTTCAAATGGTTTTGACAGAGTTAGGATCCTCTCCGTTTTTTATCTCTATTTTGCCTCTCCATTACTATAGTTTTGAAGAGTTTTATAATAATATATTAATAATTGGACCCGCTAAATGCTGCATCATAGCATTTATATCCTAAAACATTAGTAATGGCGAAAATGGAGAAAGGAAAAAATAGAGAGAGGATCTTGATTCGTTTTGACAGGGATTGATCAAGGGCGGCAAAACAGGCTAAGATGAGGCCACGGTCTCTCTCTCTCTGGCCCACAGTTTGCAAATAATATTTTTCTCTTATTGTAAGAGGACGGCAAAGTTTTGTTAATGTTCTTTCTTTCTCGGATGATTTGAGGCAATCTCTGATTTGAAAATCATTGCGGCTAATAGTGGTTAGGATTTTTATTTCCTATGCTTTTGCAAGTTTTCAAGTCTTCCAGCAGCCCCTTAATTAGTTAGGTGCTAATCCACAAGCCAAAATGTGTCAATTCGGGAATATTAAGATTTGAAACTTTTTCCAATCTTCGGGGCTTTCCTTGTCTCTGATATGTTATCTATCAAGTATCAACTATTCATGTATCTTTATGAACGGTTTTATCTAACTATTCATGTATCTTTTTGAACGGTTTTTAGGAAAATCTCCTAAATGACCAAATCACATTCAATGAGGTTTCATCATCGATGTCACCTACCATATAAGCCTTTTATCCCATTATGGATCCCGTATTTTCTTGCCAAGAAACTAAAATCTCTTATAGCCCTTCCCGACTAACTTGCCTCTCCTCAAATCTATATAGGAGAATGGAGACTTTGAATTTTTCAGTCCAACTTGTACATTTGTAACTCCTTTTCCAATCCAAACTCACCAAATTTGGAGATTGCTGTCATTTTAGCAATCTCAAGGTAATGAACTGAATCCAATTTACTCAATCCAAAAACTCCCCGGATCAGTGTTTAATGCTTAGAAATAAAAGCAATGCACTGTTCTCCTAATGATAGGAAAAGTGCAACAGAGAAAACAACAATAAAAGAAGAGACAATGATCCATTAAAAACTTAATATGAATCTCTAAGGCAAACTTTTAAAATGGTTGTCAGTAATTCAACTGCTTTAGATTATTAATTCTACTTTGATCCACTTGAATAGAAAACCTCATATCGCTAAAATATGTGCGTAAGAGGGATGCAGATAGTGGGAAGCCCAAGACCCAATTGGGGAAGGGATACATTGTACCCCTGCTAGCTTGGCAGGGCAGTGGCTGGGGCTGAAATTCTGTTACGTTATGATCTGTGTAGATATAAGAGGATAGAGATCACGAATAAGATAGAATCAGTAGGAAAATAAGGGGTGAGAACCAAGCCTCTCAATGTCTGAATTATCATTGTATTTTCTTTTCTTTTCAATCTGGATTATGGTCCTTTTTCCAGTCAAGACAATATATAAAAGACCTTTTAGGAGATAAAATGAGCAATAAAGAAAGAAGACGGTATTTTAAATGAACAAGCCAGTACAGAGAAAATATCACTAGATAATTAAAATAGTGTACCGACCTCGTTGATTATTCCATCACCACCAACACATATAATTCCTGAAAGAAGTATAAATTTCAAGAATAAAAATATGAGAAAATAAAACATATAAAAAGTACTAAAGAAAACTATAACCAACATGTGTCCATACTATAGAACAGTGATTTTACCATCAGGGCAAGTGCTGATGTCTACAGTTGATGCAAGATTTCTGGCATGACCAGCAGATGTTGTTTTGACTACCTCCAATCTAAACCCAGCAAGCTGTCAAAGCACAAGCCACAAGCTGCTTTACTCTATCCTTCCTCTTGCATGGAATATTTATTTTTTATATATAAAGTAATGCAAGTAGTTCAACTATAATGGTTGTAGTATTGAAATAAAAAACTGAAGCCACATACGGATAATAATATGAAAGAGATATATGTTGACAAAACAATGAAAATTTGAACATTGTATAGATATATTACTATAATTATCAGTCCTGCAGAATGTTCTGCTGTTTTAGACAGTAAACCTTTTGTCAAATATGCATACCACCACAATGATGGCCATGACAACAAGCATATCCACAGCTTATACGACCGGGGATGGAGTGTAACGTACCCTAAATATTGGTTCCACAACGCTGTGAAAAACTTTACTGGAACGACCTCGGCCTGAGCGTGGGTTTAAAATTACAAGCATCTTCGGTGGAGTTTTGCATCTAAAGAGCAATTCAGGAGGGGTATCAGTCTGAAATAATTCCGAGGATGCTTGCTTCTTCGAAGACACTAAAGGATGAGGTAGACAGTTAATGAAACAGTGTTGATCAGCAAATCCACCAACCCACTGAATTGCCTCTTCTACTGTAGAAGCCACAAAACGAAAGTCTTTGCGACTCCTTCGAGATTTAATAAAACAAGAAAGACCACATGAAGCCTTTTTCATTGGATACGAATGCACTGTGAAATGTTTGAGACCAGCATGATAAGAAACCTGTTCAGAAGTAAAACATCACATACTAAAACCAATTAGTGACATTTCTTTAGTTTCCCTAATCCCTATAACATAAAAAAAAAGAGTTTGTTTTATTTATCACAAAAGAATTGAACCATTCATCTTATTTTGACGTAAAAGCAACGTATTACCGAGATAACATCATCAAGGTGGAGCACATGAGATCCCCAAAGTAAAGCTTTGCTTGTTAGTTTGGCATCGACGGCAGATTGGTTGGTAGTATCGAAAGAAGTTTGTTGAGCATCCTTGTTGTTGTTATTTACAGAAATATTTCTCTTATCCAAAACCAGTTTTCCAGAGTAAACCACATATCCTAACAAATCAGACTTCTCATCTCCTCCACCAGCAGCACCTCCCATGTCAATCCTATGCTCAAAATTCTTGGCTGCAGCATCCTGATCAGCACCGGATTGGCGAACGATATCGGTTGGTTTCTTGGAAGCCTTGACTTTACCTCGTTTTTCGGGAAAGACGATAGGGGAAGAGTGTTCACCAGCAGTTGATATCTGAGAACATAATCCCAAACGTCTGAAAGATTGTTGAGGTGAAGAGAGTCTGAGTGCGGCAGCAGCGGATGCAGTGGCCGCCTTAGTGGTGTTACTACTACCAGTAGAATTACGGGAAAAACTCCCACTCTTGAGCATATCTCTCATAATAATAATAATAATAATAATACAAACATGACGCAATAAGGTTGGGAATTAGGGTTTGAAGATTGTGAAATTGGCAGTGTGGAGGTGTCAGATCGCGAATCGATGATTGGATCTATATGTAAGCAATGAAAGTGCGAGTATATGATCGATCTAGATAGCGAAATGAAATGATAAGAAACAAGAACAAGTATAAAATTAGAGCTGGAAAACGAGGTAGAAGGAAGAAAATATATCTATAAAGATAGAGAGATAGCAAAGTAAAGCAAACCAGAGAGAAGTGCAGTGATCTCGAGGATCGGTGGGTGGCTCCGACGAAAGGTTTTGTTGTTGGTAGTGGTAATTGAGTTCTCCAAAGAAAAGAAAAGAAAAGAAAAAGTTTCACTTTCTGGCTCGCACCCACCCACTTATTTGTGTTCTAGTATTGTCAAGTGTAATCGGACGCTCCAGATCCCTCGACCTCAACGGACTTACTACACCACTTTCCTTTTGCCGTCATTCTCTTCTCAGTTGTTGTCACATTTTTTGTTTATTATTATTATCGTTTTATATATAAATGAATTAATAATTAATTAATAATAAGTTATTCGGACACAATACCTGCCACTGTACCAGCTCAAAACACTCTATTATTATTGATTTGATTTAATTTAAAGTCCGTTTTTATATATAATAATAATAATAATAATAATAATTTTTATATGATATTTCAATAATGAATCAAGTGATTGGATCTCTCGTCCATGATCAATCTCCAACTATGGTAACAATAACAATGCATGCCACAAATTATGCATTGGATTTGGAGTTTCTATGTAGGGAGGTAAAATAAACATTTTGATGGGAAAGTTCAAGTAATTTGATAATGTTTTCATAATTGTTAGGTGGATATTTTTTATTTGGATTTGTATTCGATATTTTATAATTGTCTGCGTTAATTTTAAAGGTATTTGAAAGTTGTATATTCGTCTAGATAAAAAAAAGAATAAAATATTTTCAATAATAAAAAAAAAATGTTTGACTTCAATCTTTAATCGAGTGTCTCTTCTATATAAATAGTCTAATAAAAATATTTTTAACCGTATTATAGATCACATGAAAGAAAAAAAAACTTTTTACTTAAAAAAGAAATGTTCATTCTTTTGCAAGTATTTCTTAAGTTTGATCGTATATTTTCAATCTTCCTGTATATACTTTTTAAGCGGTAACTATTTCCACATGTTTGTTGGGCATGTTTGTAGAAACTTCATACAGGATGCAATAGTGTTATTATACATATAGCATGATGCTTTATCGCATGTCAATCACATATGAGAAACAAAACAATGAAAATTTAGTATTGAGGGGATAACATGGAAAGGGTGGACGAATATATTAAAGTGGTTAAACTACATATTTGATTCCTCACGTTTATTTTAGGTTTCAATTTGTTCCCTTACGTTTAAAAAGTTTCAATTTGGTCTCTTACGTTATCAATGTTTGCATTAGTTGGTCATCTTCCGTCAGATTTCACTGTTCCACTGTTTCAATTGGACACGTGTCAACGTGTCCATGTGTCAATCCACGTGTGCAAACCGTCTGCCACATGTGCAAAAACTGACGGAAGGGACCAAATTGAAACATAAAATAAACGTAAGGGACCAAATTGAAACTTTTTAAACATAAGAGACCAAATTGAATCCTAAAATAAACGTAAAGGACCAAATGTGTAGTTTAGTCTATTAAAGTTAACATATAACGGGTGAGTGGAATACAGACCACACGTGTTGTGCTACATCCGTGGGTTGTTTCGTCGCGATAAACAACGTTTCTTTTTCATATAACACCTATGAAGCCCCGATACTCAAAAAATGGTAACGTATCGTGTCCGATATGTATTCGATACCGATACATCCCGATACTCGTATCGGTAAATTATCGGTTAAATCATTATTTTTAAATTAAAAAATAATACCCGATACTCTTTCGATACGTCTTGATACTCGTATCGAAAAAGTATCGGTTAAATTATTATTTTTAAATAAAAAATAATACCCGATATTTGTCTGATACGTCTCAATACCTCATGCTTGTTTGTATCTTTAGCACGTCTTCTGGATTTTCTTTGTCAATATAATTTTTTACTTTTCAAAAGAATAAATATTGTGTTATACTATATAACAGGTTGTTAAACATTTTAGCTTTTCCCAAAATTCTAATATACTGGATATTTTCTGCTTTTAATTATTAATATTGTTGATTTTAGTCATATTTATATATTGTGTATTTATATATTTAATTTTTAAATAACATATCCCGGCAATATCGGATTGAGAATTTTAAAAAAAATTATGTATCGGCGTATCGGTATCGTCTTCCGTATCGATGCTTCATAGTATAACACTAAAAAAGTATGAAAATGTCACATTGTCTCTTGGGAGAATATTTGTATGCCAAAATAATTTGGTCTTGGTTCTTACACCTAAAAAAACTTTAATCAATTATATATTCATTAGTTGGCTTCACAATTAAATGTTTGCGGAGATGAAACATGGATTATGATACATTTTTCTTATTTATTTATTTATATTATGATACACGAAATAAAATATAAGTGTGATAATTTTGATATTATTTACCTATGTTCTTTAGGTTGTCTAGGATAATACTGATGTGAGATTTTTCAGAGGTAATCAAACCTTTTGTGATGTTTATCTTCAACATTTAAGCATCTCACCCTATTCATCATTTTAGTTTGACTTTCCGAAGACATTTTACACTGTTGGTGATTTTTGGACTTTATATATTATTAAGAGTCTTCTCCTCCGACTGTTTGTGATATGATTAATAACATTGATTCTCCATTTCTTTGTGACATGGATACTTTTATCTGGTCTCTCGAAAAATAATGGTCAATTACCCTTTATAACCATTTATATTTATAATAATAATAATAATATCAGTTTCTATCATTTTTCACATGGCATAATTTGGTCATATTTTTATTATAGTTTGATGAAATCTCGTGCAAATATTTCAACACAAGCTAAAGTAACTAGAAGTAAATGAAATTTTGATTTTTTAGACATCAAAGGATAAAAATGAACATGGTTATTATTATTATTTTTGGAATTTTTTTAATTAAAATGTGATCATTTGTTCACTAGACACTAGTTAAAATACAGGCGATATTTTTACATGGTATAAAGAATGTTGAAAGGAAAATGCTATTTAGTAAAAAAATTCATGGAGAAAAATTGCAAGAATAAATCTCCACCCTTATTTACATCAACTACCCTCTATGATTTCCATTAAAAGACGAGATTAAAATTACATTAATGCCATATGTTATTCTTACATTTCTTCTTTAAAATAATTCTTACTAAATAGGAATGCTCATTTTGAAATACTTGAAATCTTAATAGACTAGTTCCAATTTGCAATATCCCGCTTATTCGCACACAATGCATGTTAGTTTTGTTGTTGGACTCTTTGACGTCAAAGAATATTCAACAATATTACTTATTAATAAATGAATGGATTAAGTGTACGTTTTGATTGAAAGTTACATATTGAAGGTTCCCAAAATTTTACAAAACTCATCATCAAACCAATTTCACATATTTTAGGATAATAGTATATCCTCTGTACATTAAACACTCTCTCTAAAATTGTAGAATTTCTATCTCTTAATGAAAATTACCTCATAGACTGTAGACTATATATTATAAGCCAGAATATTACACTCACCATAAAACCGTGATAAAATTTATGTCAGTCACCTTTTTTGAAAATATGCGCAATAAAATTTGTGAGTATATGGAAACCAAATGCAACAATATAAGCAAATTTTCATGCATTTTTAGTAACATATATATATATATATATATATATATATATATATATATATATATAGTCCATTCATAAAAAATCATATAACGAATACGAATTTTACAAAATCCACCGTTGGATTTAAAGTTTATATCATATAGATTACCTATAGAAAATTTTAGAAAAATTGAAAATCATTTGATATGTTATTGAAACCCATCAAGATTAACGGTTTATTAAATACTGTAAATTTTGATAAATCCCAATAAAATATCAAATAATTTTCAATTTTTCAAAATTTTTTTATGGATGCTCTATATGATATAAACTTTTAATCTACTAATAAATTTTGTAAAATTCATATTCGATAGATCACTTGTCCACGGTGGACCACTTAGCATTAGCCATATATATATATATTATTCTGACAAAAAAGATATATATATAGTGCTTAAAAAAAAAGAAGATATACATACATATAATATTATAATATATTCCTGCAAAAAGAAAATAATAATAAAAATACAATAATATGTGATTTTTACAAATTTGTTTTGCTACTTTTTATATTTTGAACGTTCCCACCCCCACGCTGATAGATTAATTTGAACATAACAAGCATTATCATTACTGAGGGTCAGTCACAGATCGTGAAAGCGTCTTTTTACTCTCTTTCTTCTTCCTTCCTTCCTTCGTTGGGATTGGGGTTTGTTTGTTTTTACTCTTTTACGGACAGATCCTTCAACAAATGCTCCGGTGAGTGACTGCTGTCGGTTGAATTGGTACCGCCTGCTCTTCTTCAAGTTTCGCTGGCATTACTACCATTACGCTTCACTTCACACTTTGCTTGTGTTTGTGCTGCACGAAATAAATCCGCAACAACACTGAGTTAGTTACTTGCTCGTATAGAAATATATTCTCAACTTTTAAGCAACAATCTATCGCTGGCTTTACCGTAAATTAAAGTATTATTGCTACTACAGGTTAGGTTTCTCTTTGTTTCCTTTCATTTTCGCACTTTCTTTTGTTTCTCTCCATTTTGATCTGTCGAAGCAACACAGCCATTCTTCTTCTTCTTCTTCACTCACTCAAATATTTTTATTTGTCAGGATCAACTGACACCGGTTAGATCTGGGAATCTTAGATCTGTGCGTGGAATCGAATGTCTGAAGCAGAGAGCTTCTGTTTCTTTAGCAACTGGAATTTCTAGGGTTTCACTTTTGCATACCTACCGATGACTACCAAACGCGCCTATAAACTACGTATCCTTCTTTCCTGTTTCTCTACATTTTATTTGTTTTGTTTGCTCTCAAATCAATTATTATTTGGCAGCCTTGACGCATTATGTTTAGAGGAATTTGTAGCACATGCTTCTGCTGTTAATTGCCTTAAGATTGGACGCAAATCATCTAGGGTTCTTGTTACCGGAGGGGAAGACCACAAGGTCAATCTTTGGGCCATTGGTAAACCTAATGCTATCCTGGTTCGTTCCTTCTTTCTCCTTTTTTTAAATTTCTATTCCAAGTTATTACTTTTAGCTATTTTTCTTGTTTCACTATCGAACAATCAAAATTGCTAGGTACGGTTATTTTGGACATGTTTGCACAATTAGTACTAATGAACACATAATTGCTGCAAAACAGAACACATTGCTCAAAATTCACGAAACATTCCCAGTTAGCTATAAAATATCACAAGTCTTAACTAAATCATATATGTAAATACCATCAAAATTCAAGGAAACATACAAGTTAAGCCTCTAAGGTTTAAAGTAACTCATCCATAAGAACCCACAGAGCCATTGGTTGATGATGCTTGAGAAGGAGTAGGAGTTGTCATTGGCTGTTGGAATGTGAAGAGGAAGGGATGTCAGTGGCTGGAGACGAAGGGGCTGGGATGATAGTGGCTCGCGAAGGTGGGGCTGGGACCACCACGGCTGGTTCACGGATTGAAGACGGGAAAGTGAGAGAAGACTGGTAAAGTGAAGAGAAGGGAGGGGAAACCATGTAATGACTCAATTTTAAGGGAGTTCATGTGTATTCAAATCCCTAACACTATCACACTCTTGTAGCAGTGCCACCATCGCAAAACACAATTTGAATCCGAGACGCAAACGCGACTTCTATTTTAGTAACTCCATTCTGCTCCGTACTGATGCATCTGGGAGTGTCTAGCCACTGTTATTTGCTGCCCCACTGCAATTGCGCCACTATTGACAACACAGGATTGAAAGAGAAACATGGTGTATGGATGGTTTTGTATTAGACACATAGTGTATCTGCACCTGATACATGTGCATATGTGGACTATATTCTTCAAACCAATAATTACATCACATTAGATGTGGGCATGCTCTATGAACTCTGAGCAATTCTTGATCATTCAGTTTTGATGTTTAGAGAGAAAGTAGGTTGGCTAGTTATTATGAATATGTACCATGCTTGCTAAAGTTTTGTGCAGTTGATTGGGGCTTCAAATCAAATGCAAACATGCAAAAATTATTGAGGCTTAATTTCTCTCCTTTTTTGCCCTTTTGGCATCTCCAAGGTGTTTATTTAATGAATTATGAAAAGGATTCCTCCCTTAGAAGTTCAAGGAAATAGGATTCTGTTATTTTCTTGGTTCAATCATCGAAAACACTGCAGGGGGTGCCTGTCCCTTTCGATGAATCCTACCCTGCCCAGGTCCAATAGGATTGAACCGTGAACCTGAGGTGGTACTGGTACCCAATGCTCATTTATTGGGATGTTTGTTTCAATTCATCTAAACACATTCATCAGAATATACAGATAATGAATATGCATTCCTATATCTGCGACAAGTTTGCAAAAAAATATCCCTGAGCATAAAAGTTTCCTAGGCAAAAAATACCGTCTACATTGCTATGAAAACATTCCTGTTAAAGTTGTGAGATTTTAGGTAAAAGGAAGAGAGAATAGCAAGAACTCAAGGTAATGACTTAATAGTTATATTCAAATCTAAGACTGAATTCCTTGATGATAGGGATAAGAACCAACAATTTTCTCACCAGAATGTAATTTAAATCATATATACATATCTTAACAGATATTATAAGATAATTTCTAATATTCTAACAATTCCCAAGCAAGTGGGTATGAAAATGGATTCACACGAGGTGGAAATGAAATTTAGAAATATATATTTTTTATTTCCTATAACTACCTTTCACCTTTTGCAGAGTCTGTCAGGACACTCAAGTGGAATAGACTCTGTAAACTTTGATTCGTCTGAGGTGTTGGTAGCTGCTGGAGCTGCAAGTGGCACTATTAAACTTTGGGACTTAGAGGAGGCAAAGAGTATGTTGTTGCTTTGCTAATTGCCATTTCCTTTAACAATACTGATGAAAAGAAATCTGAGTAGTCTCATTAAACATATTCAGTATTTTTACTATAACTTTTTTGCTCAAACTGATGACTTGCTATGTTTCTTTGGTAGTTGTTCGTACTCTTACTGGTCATAGATCGAACTGTACATCAGTAGACTTCCATCCTTTTGGAGAGTTCTTTGCATCTGGTTCTTTGGACACCAATCTTAAGATATGGGACATCAGAAAGAAGGGTTGTATTCATACATACAAGGGTCACACTCGAGGGGTAAATGCAATTAGGTTTACCCCAGATGGACGCTGGGTTGTGTCAGGTGGAGAAGACAATACCGTGAAGGTTAGAGTTACTTTAATTTTTTATGATATTAAATATATATGCACTTCTCTATTATCTGGTTGCTGAAAGCCACATGCTTACAGAGTCACCCTTCAACAATATGTGAAAGTTTCCAAGAAATACTGAAATAGTATTCATTAGTTAAAAGAAAAAGCAATCAATGCTTTTTCAAATAATCATAATTAAGAACCTGTTGGGGAGGATGTAATGAAGACAGCTGAGTGAAATAAAAATGTGCATTAAGATTAATTCACGGTGATGATGGATTCCCTCAGACAAAAAGCAAATTCAAAGACTACTATACGGACATTATACCCGAAACATGAAATTTTGGTTTAGTAAGTTAAAAAGGTGACCATAATAATCATAAGCAGGACAAGATGAGAAAATGAAGGAAAATGTAGAAAATAAGAGGAGAGAATTTGCATTAGTATTTTTTAATTTCTGAATGCAAAAGATACGACCGGATACATGTGTCTATGTATATATAGTGAGAATTACAGATTAGTTGAATAGTTGTTAGATCTATCAGAGCTAAGTTATTATAGATTGACTGGGTCACTCTTGTACACAGAAAAATGTGCTGAGTCAGTACATTCTGTTGCTCATTTAGGTATTTTAGTCAGTAACGAGTCAGGTTGGGGAGTTAGCCCTACACAGTTACTATATAAGCTGTATTTTCAGCTCGTCAGAATTAGAGCATTCGTTTACAATTCAAGAGTGTTTACGAGGGCATTTACTGTTATCTATTGTGGGCCACTTCTTCATGGAATGTGGATGGGAATATCTAATTCAGGTATGTTAGGCAGGACAACATTTCTACACCTTTTCTTTTCACCATAGTTGTATTTGTGGATTTCTTGCATTGACTGCTCTCTAGGGGAGTGTGGAATGGTTTCGTTGAAGCCTATCACTTCACCTTTCCCAGTCTGAACAAAAAAAACATTAGACCCTGTTTTTTATTTTCATTTTCTAACATTTGTGTTAATTTTACTTGTTTGCAAAGAGATAATAGGCTCTTGAAGTGAACAATTGTGTGCATTTTTTGGAAACAATGAAATTGCCTAAATATCACTTCTATTATTTTCAGAAAGGCATCATCCCTATTCCCTAGCTAGCATTTTCTCTTCTCTACATCAAAATGATTCACTTCAAGACTCTGCCATCTTATTAACAAGTTAAAATGAACACATATTTTACAAAATGAAAATAGAAAATGTTTCCACAAAGCAAACAAGGCCTTAATGTTCTGAGTTTGCATGGAATTTCTCCCTCAACATTGCAGACCTCTTTTTAAGAGGTTTGCCAATAATAAGGAGGCTTAAGATTGGATGCTGTCTATATAATCATTTGGTCATAGGGAATGCTCACATTTATTTTGAATCCTTTGCCTTGAACTTTGCTTTAGGATAGGTTTCTATTTACTGGCCTCTGATTGGTGCTCAGCTTATGGCTGTTTCAAGGACTTTCTCCTCTTTGCATGTTGAGAGATTGAACAACCTTGCTGCATTCTAGAGTCTGTTTATTACAAATATTTTTGTTCCCCCCCGCCCCCCCCTGTTGTGGGGGATTTATCGTCGTCACTCCTCACCCTTATCATGTTTGATCTCTCACCTATCCAATCAATTTAATATTATCTTTTTGGGATAAAAAAGACCCCTCTGTGACAAATCACAATATTTTGAAATAAGTTATCTAATCTTTACTGACAATACGATGTGACTTCTTGAAATGCTGTAAAGTTCTTGGCTCATCAGTCATTTACTTGGTGCATAATTTGAAATATATTATCTCTGTTTTTATGGATTGTGATAGCGCAAGCAGGCTTATATGGTGGTACTGCCACTTCACTTGTAAATGAGTTTTTTTCCCCATAAACTTGACATAAATATAATAATGTATGCAATTTGTAGTTGTGGGACCTGACTGCTGGAAAACTCTTGCACGATTTCAAGTCTCACGAGGGCCAGATCCAGTGTATAGATTTTCACCCCAGTGAGTTTCTACTGGCAACAGGTTAGTCTTATCTAATGAAATCAAAAGAGTAGATGCCTAGACAAGTAATTGTGTATTAGGTTTGTTTAATTTTCATTTCTAATTGCTTTGGTTTTACTAGTAATTATTAAAATGCTACCTTGTTTTTAATATGTTTTTGTTGAAGTTACGAGTTTTAGATAACAGGAGAAAAATAATAAGAACTTGTATGTACTCCCTCTGGTCCTTTATTTATTACAAACAAAAGCTAAATGTGTTAATGTTCAATTTTTTTCTTCCAAAAATACCCTTATCACTAATTAAATGAAATTCACTTGCACATGGAAGATTATTTCTAGGTAAAGTAAAACTCGAATTAAAATAAGGGATATAAATAAAATTGAATTTCAATAACTAATACACTTAAAAAGTGCACTTTTTTCTTCTTATATTTAGGACAAAAAATAACTTAATTGTCTTTTATAAATAGGACCTAAGGGCTAAGGGAGTATTGATAATAACTTGGTAATAGCTTGATACAAAAGAAATAACACTAATCCATGTTTATAGGGATGCATAGACACATAATCTTAAAGCATTAAGGCCAGATTGCATTGGGGATAGTCAGGGTTAAGGCATCATGCTTTATGAGAAAGCCAAAAAAATCAACTAACAAAGAGAGAACTCGTGAAAGGGTTGCTAGAATTTGTGCATAAAATCTTTTTATTTCTTTATAGCCTATCTTTGCCAAATTCTATTAGAATTTTGATTAAACTACCAAATGCAATTACTAAATCTAACACAACTTACAAAAACAAGCAATCCAATTTGGCTTACCTAGCAGACACATCTGTTTGTTGACAATTCTAGATTATTTTATCTACACGATTACATTACATTTAGTGCTGGATTCTTGTGCTGTTTTCTTTTGTAAGTTCCATCTTTTTTCCTTTTCTTTAAGTGAATGTAATCAATTGTAATTTTTATTTCATTTATTTATTTCCCATGCCTAGGCTCTGCTGACAGGACAGTTAAATTTTGGGACCTTGAATCTTTTGAGCTTATTGGTTCAGCTGGTCCTGAGGTACTTTCTGTTATAGCAATTTTACCACTTGCTCCTGGATGGACTTTAAAATTGACATTAGTAAAGTTAATTTTTGGTTTATTTGGAATACCTTCATGAATTTTGTATATTTGTTTTTTAGACAACTGGAGTACGTTCTCTTACTTTCAGTCCTGACGGGAGGACCCTACTTTGTGGTTTGCACGAGAGCTTGAAGGTAAGCTATTCTTTTAGTTGATTATGTGAGATAACTATTTATCAAGGTAATCATTTCCATTTGATTTTGATTAGGTTTTCTCTTGGGAACCTATAAGATGCCATGATATGGTAGATGTGGGTTGGTCTAGATTGTCAGATCTTAATGTTCATGAAGGGAAACTTCTTGGCTGCTCATACAATCAAAGTTGTGTTGGAGTCTGGGTCGTGGACATCTCGGTACACGCATTTATCTTTCTGATACATTATTCCACTTCTAGTAATGGTTGTATTTGATACTATTTGATGCTAACATGCCATTTTTACATTCTGATATCTTGTCCAGCGTATAGAACCATATGCACTTACTAGTACGAACCAACTAAATGGCCATTCAGAATCTAAATCCTCAAGTGGAAATACGACTGTATTGAACGAAATTGCAGCTAAGGCTAGGCTATCTGCTTCACAAAATCCGGATCCATTAATTAAGGAAACAAGATCTCTTGGAAGGTTGTCAGTTTCCCAAGATTCAGACTCCTTGAAGGAAGGAAAATATTTGGCATGTATATATCCTTTCTCCTTTTATAATTCTTCCATTTTCTTTTAGGCACATGTTTTGATTGAATTGCTTGTTTAATCCGTGTCTTGTTTTGATCCATCTGGATCCTATTGTTCATAAATATGCTTATGGTCTTAACTCCTAATTACTTGACTTATGATTGAATGAAGCCACAGGAAGTGCACCAAGTACTCCTCAAAGAATAAATTCTAATTCTGGTTCAAAAACAGTCTCTGGTGGTTCAACAGCAGTGCTTAATGCAACCACACAGAAAAGGAGTTCTTTGAAATCACATACAACATCAAGTGTTCCACTTATCAATAAATCAGATATTATACCTGTTATTGTCCCCAGAACTAGCACGAGGTCAGAGCCTGTAGCTGATTTTAGAAAGGAAGTTGGTGTTGCTGGAACAGCAATGCCATTATCTTTGCAGTCAAGGGCAGTGGATATACGTAAATTTACGAACAGCAGAGATGATGCGGATAAGCCACCTTTCTCTTCTGTAACTGAATTTGCAGCTTCTAAGTGTAGTGAATTAAGTGGTTTTTCGGATAAAAATAATTTGCCTGCTTCTGTAAGCTCAACTCAAGGTAATAATCTACTTAATTGTATGGTTAGTGTAATACTCCCTCCATTCCTCTTTATAAGAAACAAACACATAAATTACCTAGATCAAGGAATTTCATTGTAAATACTTCCGGCCACCATGAGCACGCAATGTTGTGCAAAAGAATGGCTTGTTTTCTTAGTCATTCTAACATGCAAAGATAATATGCTGTTTATAATTTTAAGACAAAGGTTTTTAGACAAAATGTTAACTTGTATGAGGCCTTTAACTCTCTAAAGTGATTTGCTTGTTACAAATGGCTGGGGCTGTACCAAAGCCCTTCAAAATGTTATGGGAAGCTGTTGTGCTAAAGGTTTCTCTTCTGATTTCTGCATGTAGCTGTTTTAATCTTATTTGAATTAACAAGATACAATTAGATATAACAGAAACTTAATTAAACCAGCCCATTCAACCTAATGTCCCAAAACGTGTTGTGCTAAAGGTTTCTCTTCTGAGTTCTGCATGTAGCTGTTTTAATCTTATTTGAATTGACAAGATACAATTATATATAACATAAACTTAAATAAACCAACCCATTCAACCTAATGTCCCAAAACGTGTTGTGCTAAAGGTTTCTCTTCTGAGTTCTGCATGTAGCTGTTTTAATCTTATTTGAATTGACAAGATACAATTAGATATAACATGAACTTAATTAAACCAGCCCATTCAACCTAATGTCCCAAAACGTGTGAAGGTCCAGCCAAACTTGTTATTTTATAATGATTGATGGGTACTTGTTTGTGGAAATCGGGAAATCGTTTGTTCTGTTGGATGGTGCATTACTAATTTTTTAGTTCTTATGACAGATGAAGACAGGGGCCAGAAACTGAACAGAGATGGATGTTCTATTGAAGTACAGAAACGAGGTATCTTTAAATTGTTGATGATGTTGATGATTATACCATTATTCATTTATATAAGTGGTTTCTTATTTGTATGATATTTAAACTATACAGGGAGAATGCGCTCACTTCTCAATTTGGAAAAGAGGGAACGTTCTCTTAATTTTGAGGAACCTAGACACAGAATCTCTCATGGGAGGATACCATCAGTTCACGTGCTTCCTTTCAGTGGGGTATTATACTGTTTCTTACTTTGTTCTATAATCATTTTGTTTTCTTCCTACTTCTATTTCTATTAGATATGAGGTTGTTGGAAACTCTGCCTTAGTTACGGCCACCCCTTATGAATTTGGTCTAATACTTCCGAACTTTGTTTTTATACTTTTAAGACAATGAATGCACACATTCCAAGATAAAATTTCTAGATTAAGATGCTTAACTAGTGCCCGGGGGGCACTGTTTAGCATTTTCCTAAAATTTATATTGCTCCCACCATTTTGAGAAGGCGTTCCACAGTTTACTTATCCCTGGATCTTAAACAGAGAACACATTCCATATCTACCGAGAAGGCCACATTTTCTGCTAGTGATGAAGATTCTATTGCGGATGTGATGGAACAACATGATGAATTTATCAGTTCAATGCAGAACCGTTCAGCTAAGTTGAAGGTATTGATGATTGAATTTTTTATTTTTTTATGATTAGTTTTCTGTGTCCTAGGAATTTATTATTACTTTTGTATTGGCTCTCTGTTACTTTTATAATGAACAAGAGTATTTGCATGATATTAAATGTCAAACAAGTTGGGGTTTTAGGATGACAACCTGGATGGAAATGACTTGCTTCAGCATCCTTTTTTCTCCTCTCTTGATATAATATTTAAGAAAACAACCTGGATTGTCCTCCGGCCTTGTTTTTCTCCAACCTGGATTCTGTAAAAAGGCCGCTTTTTAGTTAAACGAGGAATTGATAAATATTTACCTCTGAAGGATTTTCCTCATCATGCAAAATAACAACACAGTTTTATACAAAACACCCTTTTAACAGAATTTATTTTTGTTCTCTAACTATAGACCAATTTGAATGGAATTTTTGTAATTGAGTAAAGCCTATTACCAGTGATAGATTTGCTGAATTTCGAAACCATTATATTTCAGGTGGTCTTCGGACGTTGGGAAAGAAATGATGTTACAGAGGTTATTAGCACAATGGCAAAGATGGGTGATCATGCTGTAAGCATTTTGAATTGCTTGTTTTCTGTTACAACTTCTCAATTTGTTGTTCGTTCTGTCTTATGGTATAAAGAAATTTGATGCATATATTATTTTATAGCAAATATTGAGTTATATAATAATACTTTTATCTTAATTGTATTTATTCCAGGTGATTGCTGATATTGTTAGCATTATAATGGAGAAAATTGATATGATCACACTTGACTTATGTACAGGTCTTTTGCCACTTCTAAGCGACCTTTTACAAAGTGAAATGGATAGGTAAGTGTTGTATCTTACTTTGTTTGAATAAGGAAGCAACTATAACAATTTGTTTTGCAGAAGTTATCATATTTACCTAAAGTTACAGCCAGTAGAAAGTAAGGGCCTATGTACAAAATTTTAGAAATATAAAGACCAAACTTTATGCTGTAGGTTTTTTCCTTTTCATTTTAGAAAATATAAAGACCAAACTTTTATACTGTAGGTTTTTTTCTTTTCAAAATTCAGTTAAATTATACTTATTAGTGTTTTAGTTTTATGTTTCTTGTCTGACATAAGTATTTGGCAATTTCTTTAATTTTGAGTACCTAATTGCTTAACCCTACAATACAATTTTGAAACTATATATCGGTCTTTCACTTGATTATATCCCAAAAGAACGCGAGGATTTTTAGTGTTTTTACTAATTATTATTATTACGTTAATAATTATAATTTTATAGATTTAGTTCTATGTTGACAATTTTGGTATTCACATATTTGTAGACATCTATCTATATCCGTGGAAATGTTACTGAACCTGGTCAGAATATTTGGTTCAGTAATCTATTCAACGGTTTCAGCTAAACCCTCTGTTGGTGTTGATATTGAAGCAGAGAAAAGGTTTAAATATTACGACTTATTTTATTTACTTGTTATATATTCCATTACACAGTTTAATTTTTTATTGTTAATGAGATCCAGGCTAGAGCGTTGCAACCTCTGCTTTGTAGAGCTCGAAAAAGTCAAACGTTTCCTACCTTCCCTAATGAGGTACATACATGTTTAAGTTTTCTGTTTGCCTTTTATAAAAAAAAATATATTTTTCCTTTTGTTTTAGTCGAATTTGGTGGTGCTAAATGAGCAATGTTAAATACTTTTTATTTTACATGATTTGCTTATTTTACTGTTAATTAATATTGGCGTGTTGACTGGCACTAATGTGCTTGTCTGTCTGTTCTTTCAATAAAAATAATTTAAGTTATAAAAGTATATGTGATTATTTAAAAAATTAGTTGTTTGATTTGATAAAAAATGATAAAATTGTAGATGAAATTTGGAAGAGAAAAAATGGTTCCATTGAAATTTGGTATCAATTTTATAAGTATAAATATCTAACAAAATCAGTTATTTTATTGGATAAAGAAGGATAAAATTATAAATAAAATAATTTGAATAAATGGTAGAATTGGAAGAAAAAAAACTACATTAAAACTTATTATCCTCTTTATATATAAGTACAGATTTTGAAAGCTGATGAAAATCAATATTTTTGTGCTAAAAGTAATCAGGAAATAACGTTGGGATGGTTTAGAATTTCTCATCGTAAAATTTCCACATTTTTTGTTGTCCATTCATCTGTAGAAGAGGAGGATCAATTGCAAAATCTGCACACGGATTGAACCTGGCACTACAGGATATGTCGTGACTGACTGGATTAGATTATTCTTGCTGCTCAAGTTACGTGGGTGCTAGTAGAGGTTTTTTGTGCATCTCAGATTTAAAATCTCTACACAAGTCACCTAATAGTTTGATGCATTGTCTTTTGGCATCGAATCATGTATGTAGATTTATTTATTGCCGTTGAAACTCATGATGGCAAGTGGCGACACTGATAGTTTGATAGTGCTAATTCTTCAACGTATACACGAAACCAGAGTTGAGTTGAGCTGAAGAGATGTGCCGCCCTTTGCTGATGAACTAGTTTTGCACAGTTGTGTCTATAAGCTTATTGTGGATATCTCACTCAGTCCAACAACTAACAACAGTTACTACTGATGCCAGTCCAATCGTATTTAAAAATTTATTGTTATTTTTGTTATGGTACCTTAGTTAGGCGCAATTGTATGAGACTGTGTGGCCGTATTCATAGTTTTTCTTTTTGCAGATTCTTGTATTTTTATTTTTTTTGGATAAGATTGCAGATTCTTGTATGATTTTCTTGCAATGTCTCAGGTAATATTTATGATGGATTAGTGCCGTATATAATGTAGGAAATTAAGAGACAGCTTTGTCTTGTATCACCACGGAGAACCGTTTCAGTGGTTTTGTTTTAGTTTATAATTTTATTATTATAACAAAGGGAGTTCTCGTGTTCTATTCTTACTCAGACCAATCTAACGGATTTTCTAGTATTAACTCCGGTTTTTAGGGGAAGGCCTTCGGTAATTTAGAGTTTGCCGTGGATAAGTAAAATCCAGCCAATAATTATTTTTATCAAAAATTGAACTCCGATGCTCTTGAACAATTAGTCCTAGGAATTGAACATGACAGATTTTCAATATACAAAAAATAGCCAAACCTTCTTAATGGGCAAAGTTATTATACATAAGCTATACATAAGCCATCCTTATGCATGGTGCATAAGTCATTTTCAACCATTAGATCTTACTCCACGCGCCCCCCATTACTCAGCGCCCCCCCCCCCATTTTCAACCATTACTCCGCGCGCCCCCCAAAGTTACTCGCGCGCCCCCCCGCACCCCCACCCCCCAACCCATTTTTTAAAATTTTTTTTGTTTAGTTTTTTTTTATAGTTTTATTTTTTATTTTTTTTATTATGTATGATTAAATATTTTCGTAATTATTTTTAAACTAAAATCATGCCCAAACCATTTTGGGGTGGAATAATTTCATAATGGATCTTTGAAACCATAAATATTGTTGAAACTTTTTTTCTTGAAAAATCGGAATTTTTTTTCCGGAAAAAACAAATCGAAAATTATTTCGGAAAAAAGATCGGAAACTTAATGTTCGATTATATTTGGTTTTAATGTCCAATTATAACAAATGGTTATGGATTATTTATGGACGGTTATTTAGGATTATCCAAGATAATCAACACTAGTTTTGTAAGAAACCATTAGGCAATTATTTTGGTTTCACATAGAAAACTATCAAAACCATTAAACCACATTTATGGTTTCAGTAATAATCGGTATTTAAAATCATTGAACCATTTAGTGTAAAACCATTTTACAATACAAATGGTTTCACTGTTTAACTCTCTGAAACCATTTAACCAGCATAATGGTTTCCAGGATTTTTAAAACTATAAAAACACAATATTGGTTTCAGTAAACACATAAAACCATTTAACAATAGTAATGGTTTCATTGTATAACTACCTGAAACCATTTAACTAGCATAATGGTTTTCAGAATTTTTAAAACCATAAAAACACAATATTGGTTTCAGTAAACACATAAAACCATTTAACAATAGTAATGGTTTCATTGTATAACTACCTGAAACCATTTAACCAGCATAATGGTTTCCAGAATTTTTAAAATCATAAAAACACAATATTGGTTTCAGTAAACACATAAACCATTTTACAATACAAATGGTTTCACTGTTTAACTCTCTGAAACCATTTAACCAGCATAATGGTTTCCAGAAACCATTTAACTCTCTGAAAAAAAAAATCGATTTTTATTTTTTGGAAAAAAAGTTCCCGATTTTTTCGGAAAAAAGTTTCCAATTTTTCTGAAAAAATGTTTTTCGATTTTTTTTCGGGAAAAAATTTTCAGAAAAAAGTTCTCGGCTTTTTTGGAAAAAGTATTTGATCTTTTTTCGGGAAATTTTTTTGATTTTTTTTCGGAAAAAAGTTTCCGATCTTTTTTCAAAAAAAAAGTAAAAAACAACAATTAAAAAAAAATGTAAAAAAAAAATGAGTGGAGTGAGGGGGGTGGTGTTGGGGGCGCGCGTAGCAATATTGGGGGGGGGGTGAGAAATTATGTACGGTGCATAAGCTTTGGGCTTATGCACCATAACCCAACCCCTTCTTAATAAACTAAAAGATTTATATTAGCAAAATATAAACATTAAGCAAAAAATCACAGACAAATGGCAGCTAAAAGAATAATAAACACGCAAATGACAATCATTTGCTTAGTGCGATAACTGATTAGTTCCGCAAAGGGAAAATATGATATCATCGAAATCAAAGATGTGGCTAGATTAGTGTACCAAAATGCACAAGTCAGCAAAGCCGGTCGGTTACAATATTCTCATAGTTTAAACTTGAATTAAATCTACTTTAGCTTAAAAAATTTCATGTTATAATGTTTGTTTGGCATTTGGCAACATTACCCATTTTTTAAAATAACCTAATTTTTTGGTTACTTGAAGAAAACGAAGAAAAGAAAACAAAAACTAGGTTCTCATAAATGATACTTCTCAAGCGTCTGTTAGAAGTGTTAAGAGTCAAGACATACTACTAATAAGAGAGTCATTAACTATAGTCAAAATATTTAAACAGTTGGCTCTAGTTTTTGCAAGGATATTAACATAAGCATTCATTCCACGAAGAATATGCTTTAAAACAAAATTGCAATCATTCTTCACGTAAACTTTGATAATCTTTAACATATTAACACAAGCAGGGTTGACCTAGAGCAAGGTTGAGTCGAACGACAACCCCAAGGTACCAATTTTGTAGGGGCGCCAATTGTTTTATTTGTATATTTGTATATTATATATAAATAATGTGAATATTAAAAATAAAAATTATAATATATAATTTATGTTTTAACACAATGTTATTTAAATTACATGCAACAATACAAGCTATTTATATTACACTTGATTTTGACAGTGAAATTTTATTTGAAGAATTATGATTCATTCGAGAAGTTTTAACAATTAAAACAAAATCAAACTATTTCTATTACTGTTACATCGGTATGACATAAGTTTTTTAAATTAAATTTGTTAAAATTTTATTTAAGATCTACTGTGTCACAAGATAGAATAAATAGTCTTACTTTAATTTCAATTGAATTTTAAAAATAATCTTGATAATGAAAGAACTATTAATCATTTTATCTTACCCCAAAAAATGCAAGAGGATGATATTGAAAGACCGACCTGCATAATGGTTATATATCTATATGTTCCCATAGAGCATACTCACTAGTTGGTTCAGGGATGAATCCAACAACTTATTAAAGTTCCCCCTCCTCCCAAAATTTCAATTTTCCCCTTGAATGAAAACTTCGGAACGTGTTTTCTTTTGCCTTAAAAACGAACTTTTAGATGCATTTCCTAAAATGCTGACGAATTTGAACTAGGGGGAGAGAAAAATTCGAAATTTATCACATTGTGGGGCTAAAAAATAGTAAAATAATAAAAATGAATGTATTTATAGAGATTATTTTTGTTTACAATGCCCATATAATTTTGGATTAATAGGTTGTTACCCCTTGCTAAGTGAGCATGTTTTGCGTTCTCATCTTCGCCGTTTATCGAAGATTGACTAATCGCATCCGAATATCAAACTATTGATCACTTGTTAAGAATCCAAATCCGGATCCAAGACCGTACCACTTTGTCAAACTAATATTTTTAATTAAAAGGTTATATTTTTAATCGAAATAATCTTACATAGACATAAAATTTATATTAAATAATATAACTTTAATCGTTTTTTATTTAATTTTTTTTAATTTAACGAGAGTGTGGCTAAAATTTAGATGTTGTGTCAATAAAAGATTTTTTATTTTATTTTTATTTTTTTGGTATAGTATATAATAATAATCCAACACAAGTCACAACATCGTCATGTTCTACCTCTCAACTTCTCCACCATCCCCACCGCCATATTCATCTTTAAATCAGCATCTCATATTCACCATCAGCATCCAACATCATCGTTAAAATAAATAAACTCGCGGGATAGTCGAAATTCATACGACCAAAACCCTAAACCCTGAAATCGAAATTCTTTCAAATTTCCCATTCTTCAGTTACGTTCGAAATCAAATATATTTATGGCTTCTTCTTCTTCTTCTTCGGTAATCACTCCCGAAGATGTTTTGGAGTCGCTGATGAACGACGGAACAATTGATGCCCTCCGATTGAAGATCATCAATCAGCTCAAAGCCAATGTAGTTTCTTTCCCCTTTCCCTTTTTTGTTTGTTTATAATAAAAATAAAATAGGTTTAGAAATTGTGAAATGTTTGTTTACAGGAGGAACTGAAGAGCACTACTATAAAGATGGCTGAACAGAGTAAGGTTCTCAACACCCCTGGGGCTGAGAAGCAGACTAAAAGAGAGCTCTTTGATGCTCTTCGCCAAGAACTCGAGTAAGATATTTCTGTTTGGAATAAATGTCTCTTGTTGATTACTAACTAGGTAATAATCATATACCTCTAGTTAGTACTGATGGGTTTGGATTTGAGTCTGTTGCACATTATTGATATCTGAAACCATCTTTACACCGGGCTGAAACTGAAACTAAAAGAATGCTTTTCTTATTTAATTATTATCTGTTGCACATATTCATCAAATGATGAAAAAACTATATTTTTTAACATCTTTTCTTTCTCAGCCACTCTATCCCATGAATATATAGATTAAATCTGTGTGCTTAGGATAAATCTAATTCCAACTTTCTAACTTGAGGGAAATCAAACAATAAGAATTTAGTTTAACAAAATATTGACTAAATCTGCTATAGTGCTACATTTTCATGAACAACACCCATGCTACATCTAGTTATAATTATCCACCTCTGTTTTGTGTAAATTCCTCTTCACTAAAACAAAAATCTTGCTCTCAAGTTAATACTGTGTTTAATATCAACAGTTTATTCTTTGCTACTGATTTCAGTTTGCCTATCTGCATCTACCCCATAGAATACCCTCCCATTAATAATATTTTCATCCTCTTAACCATCTTGCTCAACGAAGTAAAGTTTCTGTGGTGGCACTTGACCCATACAATCGAGGGGATTAAAATAATCTCGTGTATAAATCATATAAATTATTGTGGGTCATAACACTTCCAAACAAACACTAGTTGAAACCTTTATGAAAGCTAGGTATACTGTCTTCAGATCAATGAAATGATATTTTGGTATCAAATGTGCAATTATTTCCTGGTATTAAACTTCCATCCAATGAAAATGCAAAAAATAGTTAACAAGGAATAAATATCGCGTCATGTTTTGCACATAAATCGGAAAAATATTTGCATGAAGTGAGCTATTTTGTACAAACATAATATTTATAGATGTACACAACTGATGCGCCAATAAAAACATTTCCAATGGGAATGACAAACATAATATTCAATGACTGGTACCTGAATGCAACACACCCAATTTTACTTTGTGTCCCAACCAACCCAAAAAAAAAAAAACGGAACAAATTAAGCCAAATGCAAATCTGTCTAACTCACCAAATAAAACCCATCTTCTCCAGCTTGGGCTTGCTTGTAACCAATCATGTGCAATTCTTTTGCTATATTTACTTCTTCGTCCGTTTGTGGAGCTGCTCTCTTTATTCTTTCTATTAACATATGTAGACTATGTTGTACCTTGTATCTAGACTACTTATAACTTAGCCAAAAGGATGCTTCGAAACCCCTTCTTTTATTTAGATTTTTTTTTATCTATATTCTTTCACAACCATTAAACCTCTTTATATGTAATAATAATAATAGTCTGAGTAGAGATTCTAATTAAATACAAATCAAATCCTGTTAAATAAGCTTATCCTACTAATAGTAGATAAATGGCAAAGTAGGATGAGCAGTTTACTTGCTGCCCATATGATTATCATTAAGATGTATGAATAAATCTGTTGTTTTGTGAAAGGAATATGATAGAAAAAAACAATATGAAACTGATATATTGGAAGGCAAAGAGCTTTGTTTATAACTTGTGTATCATTACAAGTACTTCACAACCCTATAAATAGAGCTGAAGTATAACTGAATTTAGGAAATAAATTCCCTAAACTTATTGCCCTTGAAAACAAGTCATTATTGAAAAGAACTCAAAAGTCCGTCTTAAAGACTTATTAATATTATAACTGTTCCACTAACGCAATTTCTACAAAATCATATTCCAGTCCTCCAAAGATATATGGGTCGATACTTTGGTTCCTTGAAGATTATTGCCATCAATTTATTGCTATCATGATTAAGAGCGTAATGAAAATCATCATTCCTTGTAAAAACCACGACATTGAGGAACTAAGTTAATATCAATTGTTTTTTGGGTAGAAAATGGTGACCCTTTTAGTGGCACCACTTTCTAAGATTCTTTACTCTGTAGTTTCTGCCTCATTGGTTTTTCATGCCAGAGAGTAGAAGATACTTGTTTGTATGTGCTAAACGCTCTATGAGCAGGCCTCTTTGGTAATTAATAATTATACAGATATGGTATTACTAGTACCTCTTAATTTTTGTGGCCAGTGCGCACTTCTTGAAATGAATTATAATAAAATAGATGTGCACTGAAAGGTTTGAGTTGTACTATGCTTTTTTGGATCATTATCGTGTACTATACTTGATAGGTCTGAATTGGTAGTCTTGACAGTTGACCACACGGTCACCAGAGAAAAATGAGTGTATTGCATGAAGTTCTATTATATCATTTCAGCTTTTATAATGTCTATTTCGTTGTGTTTCTTACTAGATGCTTTATGTGGGTTTGGATCATAGAAGAATTGTCTGAAGTCGTTAGTTCTGATTAGATTTTATCTTCACAGCTATTGAATTATTTAGTTTTTGCTGGAATTCTGGTTTTATGGTTTTTTCTGATAGCCCTGCCTATTTCATGCAGAGCTTCTGTACTTGAGAAAGCTTCAAAATCAGTTTGGGATTTAATTTTAGACAACAATGGCCTGGGAAAGGAGATAAGTGAGACAGTTGAAAGAGTGTTTTGCCGATTGAGTGGCCAGGAACCTCCTTTATTTCCGCTTCTAAATGGGGAACCACAACCTGATAATGAGGCTGACAGCAGAAAAGAAAAAGGTAAAGCAAAGCAGAAAGAAAATGAGAATATAAGTTTGATCACTCCATTGAAGAAAAGAAGCTTCAGTGAAGCGAATTCGGATGGTGCAGATGAAACTGCCACCAGGACCTCCGATCCTGTAGCAATATCAGAAGGTTCTGGCAAATCGCCTTTATTGATTTCAAAGACTTGACAATTGGTGTAATGGAAGTGATCACATCTGGTAAATATATTGTAGCACTTGTAGGACTTCACTGGAGTTTAGAGAAATTGTTCAAACCATCGAAGTTGTGTATTATGCCTCAAACACCTTGTATGCCTTACATATAATGTACAAGCTCGAATGATGAAACTTCACTGAAGCCCATTACCACCTATTTTTCATTGTTGAACTTGCGAAGGCTAGGAAATGTGAGGATTATGGTTTGAATGTCATGTTCAGTGCTATGAGAAATATTAGCAATACTTATTTTTAACTTAATGCTTGTTTGGGCAAACTCTAGAGTGTAGGTGGTGCGGTGCACAAATGATTGCTAAGAAGTTACAATTTAATTCTAATCTTTGAATTTTCTCTTGCTCTTCATTTTTGTATTCGTCAAAACTTATTCTCTTTTTAATTGCATTGATGAGACAATGTTTGGTTTGCTTCATGGTAAATATGCTTCCAGCAGATGTTTTCTTTTGCCTTTAAAGCTATTATTATGCTTTAGCTTTAAAATTGGCTTTAAGCTCAAAATAAGTTGGCCAAACGCACCCAATAATGGCTTTTATGTATACTCAATTAAAGTATACTTTAATTTCAATTAAAAATTCAATTTTTCAAATTCAATATTTTTGTCATTTTCATATTTATTTTGTATATTTTTTTACTTTCTATTTTTGAAAAATATTTATTTTAACTTGCATAAATTTATCAACATACATTTTATTTGTATTGTTGTGCTAATCTTATGTTTGCATACGTGAATACCAATCATACTCCGGATATTGCAGTGTTGATCTCAAATTTCCCCTCCCAACTTTTCTCAATATTCTTACATTTTCCCAATTGTTCTTTGCACAGGATTTCATTCATACTACTATGAAACAATGATATTCATACTTTTATGAAAATTTTCACTTGAGCAGGCATATTGCAATTGAATTTTGAAAATGCATTGGTACACCACACTTTAGTATGCTGTACCTTGTTGTGGCCACAAGGTAACATAATTTAATCCAGAATACAAACAATTACTAAGTGCTGAATACTCTTGTTTTACATTTCATATCATCAAAGTATCAAACTAATTTAACGATAAATCTACCTCTATTTTGATACACACCATTTTAATATCATATTTGAAATGAAAAAAGTATCACAAGCCGCTCCTATTCTACTCTCATAACTAAATCTATTATTTCCAATGTCAGTCACAACACAACATAGTTGAATCTCGAGGCTTCTGGCTACATCTACATACAGTATGAGAAATCACATCGGGCTAGTGGCAACCAAGCACGACTTAGGGAGTTAAAATAACCACCTCACACAAAGACATGTTCTTATCAATGCATATTGTTACTGAACCTCTTGCTGTCATTTTTTGAACCAAAATCGAGTGAAAGGGATGAACTGCAGCCAGTCCCTGTTTATATCTTGAAGTATTTGTAACCATACTCAGGATTTGTCATCCCCTCTTCCCAATCACCCATGCACCGACCACCAAAAACAATTTGTTGGATACCAAGATATCTGCTATTTAGAGAAAGGTCAATCATAACTGTTTTATGACATTGTCAATATGCACAAGTTTCTTTTCTACCATTAGATCAATAAGTCTTATCATTTCTTACTTAATTTAAATGTGAGATTTATTGATCCAATGGTGAAAACATATTCCTGTGCATGATGCAAGACTTGTCTCACATGTGCACCATAGACTTGGCCAATCTTTATATTATTACTACTACATGTAGTTTGATAACTCAACTTACTCTGAGCTTAAACCAGTTAGGCAGTTGAGAAGCACATCAATGGCAAAATAATCAGCCGTGCCCAAGTCCACCCTGCAAGTTGCAAGTACAATATGTCTAAAGCTTAAATATATTGAACCAACAGGAATTTTGATTAAACCATATATTTTGTTATATACTATTTGTATCAAACAAATATTTTTTAGTGGAAACTTATAGATTATACAATGAATGCTATATAATATATCAAATTAATGGACAATTTTGATCGAAAAATTCTACACTACTGTAGTGTGCATTCATATTCTACTGCAGTCATGTATTTAACTTCGACATTCTTATTAATTGTTGTATATTAAATTATTAAGTCTCTACTTCTTTTAATTAGAAATCTGAAACGTTTTAGACACTAGAAATTGTATAATAAAGAAAACTTGCCTCCTTTTCATTTCCTATTTAGCTGGTGACTACGACCACCAAAGCCTTTTCTCAACTAGGTGGAGTCATTATATGATCAAATAATCCATAATGTCTTGTTGTCAATCAGGTCTAATGATATTCCTTATAAATATAAATATTTGTTAATGATTTGACCTAGAACTTTTGTCAGCCTCTCTCTACCCCTCTAAAATTGAATAATTCTCCATCTGCTCTTCTTAACAGTGTTTTAACTAGAACTCTCACATTGTACGAAAAAAAACTAGTTTCTCTCCACACTTTAAACAATACAAGACAAAACTCTAGCATACTTTCTATATTTTCTCTAGTAATTTATCTCTTAGTACTATCTCGGTTTTTTGTAAATAATCACGTGCCTATCGTGTAATACTCTCATCTCTACAATACTGAGCTTGATTTTATTTTATGTTGTTGCTGAAAGTCAATAAAAGAAGTAAAGGATTAGGAATGGTTGCTTTAAAGAGAAAGTTGAAGCAGAGCAGCAGCTATTTAGAAAAGATGGTTATATCTTTCCTTAGGTGATTTGGAAATGTTTCTACTGTCTAAAATCCTTAGTAAGAGTAAATCAAACGGAGAATAGAGCAATAGTAAGAGGAAGAATGAGACCACAAAAAACTATAGACTAAACTATTAAATAGACATGATTTATGATATCGTTAGATATATGTAGCCAATTCCTCCCAAAGTGAAAGCCATTTTTAATTGTGAGTTGTTAATAATTTAATCTGCAAGAAAAAGAGTTTAGGATGATATACCAGACACGTCCCCAATTATCCTGGAACTCAACGTCACCGATATCATGGAAAGATGAGGGCATGACGTTGAAAGCCTTGTCTGAATCATAGAGAGGGTCATACTCCATTGACAAATTAGACATCTGTGGTGAATTAAAAGGGAATGAGATAATAGTGTGAAGGATATAGTTGATTGAAATGGATGAATGGAGGAAGTAAGGTACCTGCAAATTTGAAGAATTGAAGGCACCAAGTCGACCCATGACATACCATGCTTGAATGACCTGTATAATAATGGACATGATTGAGAATGAGCTGCTAACATATAGAAAAAGAAGAAAAGAAGAAAAGCGTACACTGCCAATTAGATTAACGTCGCGATCAGATGGTGATCCATAGAATTCAAACCAGATAAATGAATCAAGTGGATTGAAGCTGCAAGGAAGAAAGGAAGAGGAGTGGCAATCAATCAATCAGAAATATAAATTGAGAATATACAATACAATACAATACATACTCTCTAAATGTGACTTTGGAGGCAACGATAGAGCCAGTTTTGGACCTGCGAAAATCTTTACCCTTTTTTCGAATTCTATCTTCCACCTGGAAACAGAAAAGAGGAATAAGAATAATAGAGTAAGAATTAAAGAAAATAATAATTTGTAAGTGACTGACCCGCTCCTTCATGAGTTGAGGGTTACCGATACTATCTCCAAGGACAGCACGTAGTTCAGTATCGTCTTTGCAAGCATTTTCAAGGATTCTGTTATTTATTACCATTTACCAACATTCATTCATTCATTCATTCATTTACAAGACAAATAAGAAATAATTATAATAATAATAATAATTACTTTGCCCAAGCAGGGTAGTTATGAAGACGTTCGTATTCACGTTGCTGTTTCTCTTGCCGAACTCTAAGCAATCTCCTACCTCTCGCAGTGGTTCCGGATCCTTTAATCGACGATGACTCCGACGACTCAGATTTATCAATTTCGCCATTATTGTTGGATTTGGAGACACAAACAAACACAGTATTACTAGGAAGACGCTTCTTCATTGTTGAGACAGAAAGCAGCGAGGATGATAATGATGAATACCAACACCCACACGCCATGCTCATCCCTTCCCAATTTCTATTCTTCTATTTCCTTCCTCCTCATTTTTTCTATGGATGGATAATATTCCTTTTTCACTTATATTTATTTGACTTTTTTTTACAACTAAATTTGGATTTGATTTATATGGAGTTCAAATCATAATAATTATATAAAAAGATTAACCAACTTCTTCTAAGATACATTATTCCGGAGAATTTGAATTTGTTTTTAATGAGAATAATTTTTTATCATACTTTTTAATCTTACGACCGAACTCTAAATTATCGCAGCTTGCTTTCCCTGAGAACCAAGAGAGCTAATGCAAAAAAATATTTTATTTTTATAGATTTTGCGACCAGAGAGACACTAATTTGTTGCATATGTTAACAAGGATTCCAATTACCATTTAATATTGATACTTTACGGATACTCGCATATGATAACATTTGACAAAATTTGTTGGTTCTTTTAATTGGTGTTTTTTTAGTTGATATTGTTTTTCCTTTAGTTAAATAGTATAGTGACTTAAATTTTGCCTTTTAAAAATCACTCCATTTAAAAGGTATACATGATCTCCTGAGTTAGATTCTCTGCTCCGTCTAAATCCAAGAAGAAAAAAAGTCCACATTTTAATGTTACATACAATATCATCGCAAATATTTTTATAATGTGATTTAATATTGAGTATATTTTTTATGGAAAACGGAAATCGCAAGTATTTTTTTATAAGTTATGATCATTATATATTAAGGCCAATGCTATGTAGACCATCTCCTCAAGTGATCCACCGTGAACAAACGATTAATTTTTGTGTAACGAATATAAATTTTACAAAATCTACACTTGGATTGAAAATTCATATCATATAAATCATCCATAATAAAATGTAGAAAAATTAAAAATCCTTTTTAGCGATTCTTAATAACATCAAACGATTTTTAATTTTTTTATGGATGATCTATATGATATAAACTTTCAATCCAACAATGAATTTTGTAAAATTTATATTCGTTATAACATTAGTCTACTATAGACGACTTGATTAAGTTGTCCATATTAGAATTTATATGTATATTAATGAAGAATAATTGATGATCTTCTTTATAAGTTGGTAATGCCATTGCCAATATAGAAAACTAAACCTTAAATTTATTTTATTTCTTTTTTTCTCATATTTTATTTCTGTATTAAATTTCGAAAACACAAGAATTATTACAAGCCAATAATAGACTTGTCGAATACCATTGTGGAAAACATCCACAAATCTATTATGTTATTTTAAATGCAAGAAATGCAGATTATTTTAACGAGAATCATATCTAGAAGTACTCTGCAATATTACAGTAAATACCAAAACCTAGTTCATCAACAACAAAAGTACCAAAACCTGCTAATAGCTAAATCCTCCATTATATGATGGACAGACAGCAAAATTAGTAGAAAAGCTGAAACATAACATAATCCTTCTTGCATCACTTCACTATGCATATCTTTATAACAGAAGCAGCTCCAATACGATGAAGAGCAACAACTGCATCACCAGGTTTACAGAGCCCCTTTTGTGTTGCTGACTTAAGAGAAGCCTCCAGAATAGCATCTGTAGATTCTGCATCAGTAGCTCTGGCAGATCCTTCGGCCAATATAGGAATCAAGCCTCTATAAATTAAGCTGTGCCTTGCTGGTGCCTCATCACTGCAGGTCCAATCAAACGAGTCTGTGGTCAAAACCGGAACCACCACAGACAAAATTGGAACTGCTGGCCTGTACTTGGCAACTAACTTGGCTGTACTCCCACCTCGTGTCAGCACAACAATGAGTTTCGCTCTGGCCTTGTTGGCTGTGCGTACAGCCGATGATGCAAGGCTTTCCAATGGACTCATGGGCAATGGAGTAGACCTTATCATCTCTTTGAAGATAGCACCATAGTCGAGGGATGATTCTGCTTCAATACAAATACGAGCCATGATTTTCACAGCAAGTTCAGGGTAAGCTCCAGCTGCACTTTCACCACTAAGCATGACGCAATCCGTTCCATCAAGAACTGCATTAGCTACATCAGTTGCTTCAGCTCGGGTTGGCCTGGGAGACTTGATCATGGATTCAAGCATCTGGGTAGCAGTCACCACAGGCTTGCCAACAAGATTACACTTATATATCATCATTTTCTGTGCCAGAAATATCTTCTCAACTGGGATCTCCATTCCAAGATCACCACGTGCCACCATGAATGCATCAGTCTCCCGCAGGATCTCATCAAAGTTCATGACTCCCTCCTGATTCTCAACCTTGAAATGAAATTCCACAAAATCTTCAATTAAAACATAAATCAGAACTTCTGAATTGGGCGGAAGAAACACAAACACACAAGTTAGTACTTGTTCATACAAAACAGACGATGACGGAATTTGTATTAAAAAGAAAAACAATGAATTACATTCAACTTAAAGATCCATTAAAAGATAGTATATCAACAAGTAGACAATAACGTGCAACTCATGAATGGTGTAAGGGGAAAATCAGTCATTTGTTTCCAGATCATCATCTTAAATACCAGAAACAAACAAATGAAAAATGAATACCTTTGACATGAGCTGAATATGCTTTGCATGCGACCCCAAAACCTTGCGGACATTAACAAGATCTGAGCCCTTACGAACAAATGAAAGAGCAATCATATCAATATTGTTAGGAACACCCCATTGAAGAATATCTTCCTTATCCTTGTCAGTAAGAGTGGGAAGATCCACCACAACACCAGGAAGATTGACATTTTTCCTCTCACCCAAGATTGCAGTGTTTTCACAGCGACATCTAACAGTAGCAGCTTGTTGATCACAGGACAAAACAGTGAGGGTGATTGTTCCATCAGAGCATAGTATGGTGTTTCCAGGCTTCAAGTGGACAGGGAGTTTCTTGTAACTCATTGATATGGTCTCCTGATCCCCTTTAATTTCATAATCAGTAGTTATGGTGATTTCTTGTCCTTCTTTGAGCTGAATAGGTTTACCATCTTTCAGAAAACCAGTTCGAATCTCAGGCCCCTGCAAAAAGCAGCACAGTAGAGTAGAGAGCATGAAGAAATTAGTTTGATTGACTAGATACATACATATAACAAGAGACGCAGAGAAATGAATGACCTTGGTGTCGAGCATGACGGCACAGAGAATACCGGTGGAATGCATAGCAGACTTGAGATTGTTGAGGGTTTCCTGATGATAGTCATGAGTACCATGTGAAAAATTGAAACGAGCAACATTCATGCCAGCTTTAAGAAGTTTCTGGATCATTTCAACAGATCGGGAAGCAGGACCGAGAGTACACACGATTTTGGTCTTAGGAACACGACCATCGTTAGGCAGTTGGTTAAAGATCCCTTCAATGTCAATGTTCGACATATTGTTCTTCTGATTCTTTTATCTTTTCTCTTTCTCAAACCAACCAGCTACCTACCTAACTTATAAGCTACTTTTTAGTACTAACACAACACAACACAACACAACACAACAATGAATGAGATAGATACTACATACATACCTTGGAATGGAATTGGATGGAACCAACCAACAACTACAGCACGCAGCACCGCAAGCAAGGGTAAGTAAGAAGAAGGAGTAGGAGTCTATTTATTTACTCAATTTTATATATACAGGGAACGAATATTCGTCATTTTTATTTTTTTCTCCAAAATCTAAAACAGCAAGGATCACGCACGCCGTTGGATTTTCTTTCTTTTGGACGTTTGGTTGAATCCTGTCTCAATCTAAACATAAAGTAACAACGACTCACCCCCTTTATTTCATTCCCACGGCACGTGCTACTGTTATCTTTTTTTAAAGACCCAAAAATTATTTTACCCTATTAATAAAGTACTTAATTATTTAATGGGTCAGGTTAACAACAAGCTATCTAAATAAATAAATTTAATATTCTAAAACAATTAATGTTAAAAATGTATATTACACAAGTATTAAGAAAAAATAATTATATTAATTAATCGTTAATTGGTTTAGTGGTGATTGACATTGAACTTGGTAGGGAGAATCACAATTTGATCCCCGCAACTAGGGCTGGAAATGAGTCGAGCTGAGTCGAACTCATCTGAGCTTGACTCGGCTCGTTAGGGATTGATTCAGCTCAAAACTCGGCTCAAGTTCGATACGAACTCTTTTTTCAACTCGAGTTCGACTCGTTTAAAGTTCACGAATAGTTTGCCTCGACTCGTTAAGTCAAATCACATGATTTTAAAGTTTTTTTTTGTCAAAATTTCAAAATTTGATCTTTAACCTTTTAAACTATTTTTTTAAAAGAAAATATTATATTAAAATAAAATAAAAGTCATCTCAAGTGAATAATGGATAAACAAATACAAAATTCAAACAAGCGTAAACTAATGTGCAAGTAACGAAGTTACAAAGCAAAAATCAACAAAATTCCACAATTATTCTCAAAATATTCTTCATTGATGTGTACATTTAAAAAAATTTGCAAATATAATCGAGCTAGTTCATGAGTCAAACGAGTCGAACTATATATAGTTTATGTTCAACTCGTTTATTTAATGAACTTAATTTTTAACTCATGTTCAGCTCATTTGGTTCACGAACCAAGTTCATGAGTCAATTATTGAATCGAACTTCGAACTATTCATGAGTTGGCTCGGGTCATTGTCAGCCCTACCCGCAACTGCGATAAGGAATGAATTGGAACCACTTGATACCAAGGGTGACCGCCGAACCAGATTCAACTAGTGTGAAAAGAAAAGAAATTATATTAAACTTCTTAACATGTATCTTAGACCATCTACAATGGTCATACACTCTCAACACCCACTTTTTACACTCCATATCATCTTCTCTCTCTTCCATCTAATAATTCAACACCCTATGAAGCATGGACTCTGACACGGACACCGCGACACGACACGGACACTCCGACACCGCTAATGTAAAAAATATATGACGCCGACACCGCTACATATTTATAAAAAATATAAGTTTAGAATTAAAAATACATACATACGCATCTAAGTTGAACAAATTTTTCAATAAAAAAAGTTTTAAAAGAATATATGATAGTACATTTGACATTTACTCATTCAACTACTATCGAAAAACTAAAAATAATGTAATCAAAATGCAATATCTTTAATCTCTCATTGATCAATATTATTATTTCAATACATCTTTAATCGTTGTATATATGTTTGAGAAAAATATAACCAAATAAAAAAAAAAATTGGACACTTACCCCGACACGTTTGTAGGAGTGTCTTATAGGTGTCGGACACCGATTTAAGGAGTGTCGAAATAAAAAAAAGATTATTTTTTTGAACACCTCTCTGACACGTTTGTATGAGTGTCGTACGAGTGTCATACGAGTGTCGGACACCGCGACACGTCTAATCATAGAGGTGTCGGTGCTTCATTGACAACACCCCATTCAACTTTTACCTCTCCAATAGTTTTTTCATTCAACACTCTACCCCACCATTTTTTATTTCATATTCTTATTTAAATTTAAGTTTTTGTTTTTATGATTCAATAAAATTATAATTATCGATTAAAATTAAATTAAAATAATAAACACTTAACAAAAGAAATTAAAATATTTTTTTTATTATATTCTTAATTTAAAATGCAATAGATCACACAAATAACGTAATTAAAACGATACAAATTAACTTAAAATGCAATACAACACACAAGTAACATAATTAATACGATGCAAATTAACTTAAAATGCAAAACAACGCACAAACATAATTAATACGAAACAAATCATCTTCAATTCTGAAACATTCCAAACTTTGTCCATATGTGTTTCACTAGATCTGCTTGCAATTCATGATGAACTTTTTGATCACGGAGCTCGGACCTAGCACGCACATGATTTGCAAAAGCGGGTAATACCTCTGTTGAATATGGTTGCGGTGCACTAGATCCACTTTCCTCAGACTGCTCAAAATCGGTCCAACGTTGAGAATATGAATCTCGTTCATCCTCAACAATCATATTGTGTAATATGATGCAAGACCTCATGATGATACTCAAATCGGCTATGTCCCACAAGCGAGCTGGTTCACGGATGATTTTAAATCGAGCTTGAAGCACTCCAAATGCACGTTTGATGTCCTTCCGACATCCCTCCTGATATTTTGCAAATAACTTATCGGGTTCACTTTGAGGAAGTCTAATTGATTTGACGAAAGTTGGATACGAAAGGTAGATACCATCAGCTAGATAGTATGTCATATCATAGGGACGTTGATTCACATAGAAATTCACACTTGTAGTCTTTCCCTGTTCCACGTCATCAAAAACAGGTGAACGGTCTAGAATGTTTATGTCGTTCAACGTTCCCGGACATCCAAAAAATGCATGCCAGATCCATAGATCATGAGTTGCAACTGCTTCAAGAATAATTGTGGTGGTTCCCTTATCCCCCTAGTAAATTGACCTTCCCATGCTTTAGGACAATTTTTCCACTCCCAGTGCATGCAGTCAATACTCCCAATCATCCTTGGGAACCCCCGTAGTTTACTAACATGTTGTATTTTTTGCAGATCATCTTGGGTTGGTGCTCTGAGATACACTTGCTCATATAATCGTATGATTCCTTTACAGAATCTACGTAAGCACTCTAATGCTGTAGTACTTCCTATTTTGATATACTCATCGACCGCATCTGCTGCCATACCGTATGCTAACATTCGCATTGGTGTGGTACATTTTGCTAAAGGTGATATACCTTCTTTCTTGGTAGCATCAATTCGCTGGGTGAAGTAGTTATCACTACTTGAAAGGTCCCCAACGATTCGAAGAAAAAGATGTTTCTGCATGCGGTACCGACGACGAAACATTGCATCGTCATATGTAGGCTCATTGGCGAAATAGTCGTCAATTAGTCTTTGGTTTGCAGCTGTATGATCTCTATTGAGATATTTTATACTACGACGTGCACCATCTTCCAATATTTTCTTTCGACGCTCTCTAAATCGGTTGCGTACATAAGCGTCTTCAACTTCAGGATTTTTAGAGTAGGTTGCGACATCAAAATCATCTTCTGATGAATCCATTGTTTGTGTTATTGGAAGTATATTGGATGAGATTTAGGATATTGGAATTAGATTGGATGAGATTTGGGATATTGGTACATAAATGGATGAGTCCCTATATATAGATTCAATTTGGTCCACCGACGGATTTGAAATAATTATTGTATAGAGTTAATTATCATATAAGGATTGAGTGGTGGACTGAATAATTAAAGCAAGTTGGGTGGTGGACACAATAATTAAAGCAAGTTGGGTGGTTAACACAATTATTAAAGCGCAACACTGACATATTCGAATTGGGTGGTGGATAGCTTGTGGATTTCAAATAAGTATTGTATAGAGTTAATTATCAGATAAGAATTGGACACAATAATCAAAACAAACATGTAGCAAAGACTACACTGATTTATTCAATCACAATAATTCAAGCAAACACTACAAACAAATACTTAAAGCAAATAGTAGACTGACATATTCAACACAATAATTAATGGAAACACTACATGCAAATACTTGATTGAAATTAATTAGGAAACAGTTCTTGGACCAACGAGTCCAACAGGGCTTTCTTCCGATCATCCAGATTCTCATCGGAACTTAACTTCAGATACAAACTCATTTTCTTAAGTATGTTTTTCTCTTGTTGATTGGAAACTATCCTTGCCAATTGTTCAACCTCTTTCTCCCTCATTATTTTGTAATCATCACATTCTTTGTCCACCACCTCCATGGTGTAACACCCAAACCCGTATTTAAGAAAATACTACCTTTATAAAAACATCTTTCAAATTGCGCAACGGAAAATAAAACTTGATTTATAAAATTGGTGGTTCGAGTATTACAAGCTTCATCAAAACGATTACTAACAAGTTTAATTAGTAAAACATCGTTATACAAAATAATTCTAAAACTCGATACATCCTCAATTAATTAAAATAAGTGATAAAGACTCTATATACATCATAGAAAATAATCTCATCCCCGTGTCACATCAGAGCGGAGCTTCGCTGACAACTCGATCACAAACATAACCTGAGAACCTGAACCCCCAAAGGTTCAGCACATACACAAAACAGAGGGTTAGATAATATAACCAGAAAAGAAACTAAGTGCAAGAACACACTTAACACTTAGGACATATCATGCTTATGTCTAACAATTCAATTCATAAGCATACATTAATCATATGTAATTCATAACACATAATCATACACATACAACGCATCACAATAATATCATATCCTCAATCAATTGGCAAAGTATACGCATCATCATCAAATATTCTTCAATTATCTCATAATACATTTAATCACTTAAATTAAGGATTACCAATCAATACCAATTACCAAGTATCACATTTATTCACATATTCCTAATGCAACTAATGTCAGTTATATAATGTCATGTCACCCTAGACACAACTATATGCATGTGGTACCCTCATCAAGTTCAGTTTAAAGTCCTGAGAGACTTCTCATCAAGTTCAGTTTAAAGTCCTGAAAGACTTCTCATCAAGTTCAGTTTAAAGTCCTGAAAGACTTCTCATCAAGTTGACTCATGCATGCATGAATGATCACATACCACATCATGATGATAACCCTACACAAATACATATGAATAAAAGGACACCCCTCCTAATATTCCTCATCAAATATGTATCAATCTCATCATGGTATCATCAATAAGGTATTCATCCAAGCACACATGTCATAAAGTAATTCATTTATCTCAACTCAATTAGACATACAATTATTATTATCAATCACTAAATAATAATCTTCACCATAATCAATCATCATTTATCAAGTCATATATGCATATACATAATCATAGACATCATCAACTCCATACAACATCTTCTCAATTTATATATAATCCAAACACAACACATTGTTAATTAATCTCTAATAATCATATATCATTAGTTAATCAACGTGATCATTAACTAAGTCTCGTATCTCATAAACCATCACACATATCATATACATACATAAGGTTCATCTCATACTTCAAGTCAACAATTACTAAAACAATCATTCAACCTTAAGCATATTATTCACATATCCTCAAGATATAACCAATCTAATCATATGACATTTCATAAGATCATAATCTAATCATTTTATAAGCATGCAAATCATTACTAAGTATTATCACTTATTCACACATGAACATACACTTTAATTCATCATCTATTCATCGACATGCACATATTTAATAAAAGCCTCAAACACTACCAAATAGCCTTCCTAATTAAAGTGCTCTTCGATAGCTAACCATAGAAACAAACGGCATCGAAAACGGATTAGAAACGACCCCGGAATCATCAAAACAAGCAAGAGTGCGCGGCTGATTTTTCAGGGGCGCGTGGCACGCCCACAGGGGCGCGTGGCACGCAATTCCACCCTATTTGCCACTGTTTTCACGCGTGGCACGCACCAGGGGAGGCGTGGCACGCGTGTGCATGTGCTGGTACGCGTTTTTCTCAAAAAAATCACTTTTTAACACCCTATAAGCACTTATTTGACCCTATAACTCATATATAACATATCTAAACATGTTCATACTTAAAATCACTTATTTAGACTCTTAAACAACTCAAGAAACAACTTATATAAAAGCTTTGAAACTCTTTGAATTATAAAAACTCATATATTCAACAACAACCCATTTATTGCATCAAAGCTTAATCATACAAGTTCATATATCATAACATGTTGATGAAAGAATAAAATCATAGAAGTACAACTTAAAGCATCATCAACATCACTCCATGTTCTAAAGCATAGATTTTCATGTATAAATTCATAAAACCCATTTATCACATAATCAATAAAAATCAAAGTTCAAGTAATCAACTTTATCATGGATTTCATACAACAATCATAAGTAGAAGCATATTATACATGAATCATTATCAAGCTTCAATTATAAACACATTCCCAAAACCCTTTTCTTCCCAAAACCCAAAATGAGTGAAGAGAGTTTGGGTGTGGAGTCATAGACAAACTCCCCTCTCTTTGATCACCCAAAATTATATTATCTAAACCTCTTACCTTAGATTGAAGCTTTAAATCTCTAAGCTCTACACTTGGACTCCCTTCTACACCTTCAAGCTTCAAGATTTCCCTCCTTTGTTCATGCATTTCTTCACTTTTTCCCCATTATTTTCCAATTCCGAACTGCTATATTCAGAACACGATTTCTCCCACCTCAGACCTTATTTCGACGATCCCAACGGTCAAAAGTTGCGTTTGGATGTTAGGAACCTACCCTCAAAATCTCGTCAAGATCCGACGGTTAACAAATCGGGAATTTAAGTTTTAGTGAGACTGTTGTAAGGAAAACGGGATTTGTTTCTCTACTCTCATTATTTCTCTATTTCAAAACCCTCTCTCATTTCTCTTTCTTCCTCCACCAAAATTTGTGACAAATGAACTTCTCTCTCTAATTTTCCCCTTTTATAACTAGGTTACCCCTCATCAATTACCAAAACACCCTTACTAACTTAACCTAGGTCCAATACCAAAGCCAAACTCTCAATCTATCATAACTTTACTCTTTACTACTCATTTCATTCTATTAATAAATGAAAACCACATAATTAATAATAATTAACTCCTTCTAATCCTAATTAAGGCTCTCAACTAGATTAATGATTCTAATAGATTACTAAACTACCCTTCACTTAGCCAGAACATAATTATTCATAAAATCACGAAATCACATATATTCAGTTAAATAAATATATAAGAATATATAATCACACAAAATCCTATATATTAAAATACGGCTGTTACACATGGCAGATTTCTTTTTACCCTTCTTTTTGGCTGCCTCCCTACCTATAGGACGAACACTAGATCCTACAGAGTTTGAGCCACAAGCATCATCGTGAGATCTCTTAGATCCACTACTTCCCGACCCAATAGTTCCTCCTACTTGACTTGAATAACGTGGTTGATCACAGAGTGCATGTCATTCTTCCATTAAAGTGAATCGAAGATTCTTCCCACAGGCGTATAACTCCTGCGCTTTTGCCAAAACATCATTCTCCGACCGACCGCTTGCTTGCAAACGCTTAGCGCTATCATAAGCGCCAATCCATTTATTCAATATTTTATTCGTATAATTATAACGGTTTTGGCATGCATTTGCATCACGCGGAGGATCAAATGAGCAATGCTCATTACAGTACTCAGCAAAAATATGCTTCACCTTTTTGGTTTCTTCCGACAATTCTGTCTGTGCTAAATTTTATCCACCCACTAATTAACACCAAATTGTGTTCAGTGGTCCATGGTTGTGGTTGATTTTTCTTGCTCTTAGGATTTGAATCATCTGAATTAGGAGTGACATGATTAGCAATTGTCGTGCCATCTATATTTATTTGTGTTGAAAAGTCGGGAAATTCAGATGCATTCACCATTGGCATATAGCCATTAAACGGGGGTTTTTGAGATGGATTTCTCATCATAGATCCATAATATGGATGAAAGCTTGGAACAGAGGATGATTGGTTGAAATTTAATGCATAACCAAAATTAGGTAAGTTTTGAGGATGTTGGTTGGAAAATTGATTTGGATTTGGATAATTGTTGTAATTTTGATAACCGTTAGGATTTGGATAATTGTTGGGATTTTGGTAAGCAAATGGAAAATTAGAAGAATTTTGGGTGTTGAAATTATTATTGGAATCCATTTCACAAAAAAAAAGAGACTAAAACTTCAAATTAAACACTAATTGAAAGATAAACAAGATTAAGATAGTGAAAAACTTGGTTTTTTTTTTTTTTCTGTGTACAAATCAAATGAACCAAGTCTCTATTTATAGAGAAAAAAAATTATGAATTTTGGTAAAAAATTAAAAAATTAATTTGCAATGAAATAATTGAGTTTAAAGATAAAATGAGATTGAAAATCCGGACAGCCAATCAGATGCTGCCACGCGTCCCTATCCTATCCACCAGCTTCTTCTCTCTCCGCGTTTCCCTGCCTCTACTCTCCCAGCCGCGCGTGTCATGCACGCGACAGAATCCAACGAATTACACGCTTCCGCGTGTCCCCCCTCAGCAACCTTCAACACTGTTGAACATATTCAACACTTCTCCCCTCCAGGTCAGCTTCAACACCCTCATTGCAATGCTTTCTTGTGTTGAGACCCAATTAAACACCAATTTCAACAGACCATTGCTCATGGTCTTAAGGACACATATTAACATTTCTCTTATTTAATTATTTATTAATTTTTTAAAATTCTTAAATTTATCTTTCATATGTTATTAATGAAGAATAATTTTATAAATTAATTCATAATTTATCTTTTTCATACAATATTAATTATATATTTTAATTTGTATAATTTAGACAAAACAACTTATAATATAGTATGAAGAGAGTAAATTTTTATCTCTTAAAATGAATAAATAAGATAACATTTTTAAACATGATTCTATATAGTATATGCAATCTCTACTAGTTGCGTTATACTTACGAATAAACAAATATTTTCGTTTTACAAATATCTCAAGAACCTTTTTTATTTTATTTTTGTAAACTATCTCAAAAACTCTTGAATATGGTCAAAGGTTGTAAATTGTAGTAATTGATAGTCAAAAGTTTCAATTTTCCTAACGTCCAACGTCTTCTTCTGTGTGCGTCCCACGGTTTTGCAATTGCAGGTGACTTCCAAGAATGGTAATTTATTTTTATTTTTTTACACACTCCAATAATGGTATTTATTTAAAAATGTTAGTAATAAATAAGTATCCCACTTTTGACACTAGTTAAAAAATTCAATATAGTAGTGATATTATTTTAAATTTTTTCTAGTCAATATTTTTAAAATGTAAAAAATATAATTTTTGATGTAACCTTTTTTTCTTTCTATAATAAATAAGTGTTTCAAGGACATTAGTTACCATGATTCTTATTTATCTTAAATATTAATGTTATATAAGTTGTTGGTCTATAAAAAAAATAGAGTAATAAATTACGCAGGAACCGGGGTTCGAACCCGATATATTCACTTATTCACTTTTAAGGGGTGAATTTATAGTCGTTAGACTACTTAAAAAAAAAAAATTCTAAAAATAAAAACAAAATATTTTCATCTTTTTAAAAATAATTTATCAATATTAAGTACGTTAAAGGGAAAAAAAACTAAACCAAAAATTTTAGGCTATTGAGCTGAAATTTTTTGGTGGTACACTAGGAGGAAGTCTTTCTGTTTGAAAGCAATGAAATCTCTTGATGGAATACCTTGAGGGCTACTTCTAACATGGGATAGTGCTATAGGTCTCTTATCATGTCAAACTTATATTCACTCTTAGATCATTAAGGTTTACAATAAATCATAATAAGGTTTCTACATTGTATCTTTATTTGAGTTTGGCTTTTTTTTTTTGAAAAAATAAATTACAAAATTTTTATTCTCAAATATTTAAAAGTTGAAACTCACTTTTATTTCTTTAATGGTTAAATAAATTTTACTTTTATAAATATTTCAAATTTTATTTTTTGTCCCTATAATTTTTTTTTAACTTTTGGTTCTTTAAATATTTTCTATCACAACATTTTGTCCCTAGTTTTAATTAAATTCTTGTGTACTTTCACATTTTTAAATTCTGATGAACTTAAAGATGCTTATGAATGGGTCAAAATTCAATATGTTGATTTCCTTACCTTATCTGGTAAAGGTGTTTTTGATGGTAATGGTGAAATTGCTTGGAAACGAAACAATTGTGGAAAAAACTCCAAGTGCAAAAGGCGTTCTACGGTAAATAAAAATAATTTATATATTTTCGTTTCAAAGTTACATATGTTTTAAATTTATAGAATCAAACTCGATACTATAAAAGTAATAACACTCGTACACCCTAAACACCGACCATTTCTACCAGACCCGATTTTCAGTGTTAGTGTTACATGTAATTGAACGGACAAAGTTATTATACATAAGCCATCCTTATGCATGGTGCATAAGTCATTTTCAACCATTAGATCTTACTCCACGCGCCCCCCATTACTCAGCGCCCCCCCATTACTCCGCGCGCCCCCCATTTACTCCGCGCGCCCCCCAACCCCCCCCCCCCCCCCCCCCACCCCCCAACCCATTTTTTTAAAATTTTTTTTTGTTTAGTTTTTTTTATTTTTATTTTTTTTATTATGTATGATTAAATATTTTCGTAATTATTTTTAAACTAAAATCATGCCCAAACCATTTTGGGGGTGTAATAATTTCATAACGGATCTTTGAAACCATAAATATTGTTGAAACCTTTTTTCCTGAAAAATTGGAACTTTTTTTCCGGAAAAAACAAATCGAAAATTATTCCGGAAAAAAGATCGGAAACTTAATGTCCGATTATATTTGGTTTTAATGTCCGATTATAACAAATGGTTATGGATTATTTATGGACGGTTATTTAGGATTATCCAAGATAATCAACACTAGTTTTGTAAGAAACCATTAGGCAATTATTTTGGTTTCACATAGAAAACTATCAAAACCATTAAACCATATTTATGGTTTCAGTAATAATCGGTATTTAAAATCATTGAACCATTTAGTGTAAAACCATTTTACAATACAAATGGTTTCAATATATAACTATCTGAAACGATTTAGCTAGCATAATGGTTTCCAGGATTTTTAAAACTATAAAAACACAATATTGGTTTCAGTAAACACATAAAACCATTTTACAATAGTAATGGTTTCATTGTATAATTACCTTAAACCATTTAACCAGCATAATGGTTTCCAGAATTTTTAAAACCATAAAAACACAATATTGGTTTCAGTAAACACATAAAACCATTTAACAATAGTAATGGTTTCATTGTATAACTACCTGAAACCATTTAACCAGCATAATGGTTTCCAGAATTTTTAAAACCATAAAAACACAATATTGGTTTCAGTAAACACATAAAACCATTTTACAATACAAATGGTTTCACTGTTTAACTCTCTGAAACCATTTAACTAGCATAATGGTTTCCAGAATAATATTGCATAAATGGTTTCCAGAAACCATTTAACTCTCTGAAAAAAAAAATTCGATTTTTATTTTTTGGAAAAAAAGTTCCCGATTTTTTCGGAAAAAGTTTCCGATTTTTCTGAAAAAAAGTTTTTCGATTTTTTTTCGGGAAAAAATTTTCAGAAAAAAGTTCTCGGTTTTTTTGGAAAAAGTATTTGATCTTTTTTGGGAAAATTTTTTGATTTTTTTTTCGGAAAAAAGTTTCTGGTTTTTTCGGAAAAAAAGTTTCCGATCTTTTTTCAAAAAAAATAGTGAAAAACAACAATTCAAAAAAAATTGTAAAAAAAAAAATTCAAAAAAAATGAGTGGAGTGAGGGGGGGGGGGTGGGGGGGGGGGGGGTTGGGGGGCGCGTGTAGCAATATGGGGGGGGGGGGGGGGGGGCGTGAGAAATTATGTACGGTGCATAAGCTTTGGGCTTATGCACCATAACCCAACCCTAATTGAACTATACATGAAAAAAAAAATATGAAGTACTCTCAAATTATCGGTCAAAATATTTTTTTGATAGAACTAATCTATCTTTAAAAATTATCCTAGAAAAGAATAATTTGACCGACATTTGATGTTTTGAAAAATCAAATTGATATATTTTACTATTCAAGGACCAAATTGTTTTGTTTTAGTTTGTCAATTTAGAAATTTACTCTTTAATTAATTGATATACCAATTAAAAACATGTGTGCTAATAAATCGGATTCGACAACTTATGGATTTAGATTGGGAAGTGGATGTGCAACATGCATATAGAGAAAGTAACCAATGTGCTGATGCTCTCGCAAATGAGGGATGTTCGTTATGTGAAGAAACTCACTTTTTTGAGGAGTGCCCTCCTCATATGAATCACTTAGTAACCGCTGATATGTTAGGAATCTCTGTTCCGCGAATAATCGCATTGTAATTTTTTCTCTTTTTCGGGCTTATGCCCTCTTTGTAACAAAAAAAAAAAAAAAAAGAACTTTGGTTTTAATTTCCTAAAGCATTCAATTGTCTGAGACATAACTTCAAAAGACAGCAAAAACTTTCATGTCAATATTTTGGGTTGCACCAACTTCACATTTGACGGTTTCACCGTCATTGCTCTGGGTACGAGCATAAACACCGATAGAATTCACATTGGAAGATCGACTGATGTGAAAGTTCTCAACACAAACATTGCTACCGGAGATGATTGCGTCTCATTAGGAGATGGCAGCAGACAAATTACTGTTCGAAATATGAATTGCGGACCTGGCCATGGAATTAGTGTTGGAAACTTAGGGAAGTATCCAAATGAAGAGGCCGTCGAACATGTTCTAGTCAAGAATTGCACCTTGACAAATACTGATAATGGTTTAAGAATCAAGACTTGACCTAGTTCTCCAGGAACTTCTCCTAGTACTAATATGAATTTTGAAGATATTATCATGGTTAATGTACTAAATCCGGTGATCATCGACCAAGAGTATTGTCCTTGGAATCAATGCTCAAAAGAGGTATATTTATTTAATAAAAAGCTACTCTTATTCTTATTAATGATTGGAGATTCAATAGTGAAGTTTCTCAGACATTTGATTTCTTCCTTATTGTTTGGATGTTTTGCAATGGATTAGGTTCCATCAAAATAAAGATTAGCAAAGTTACCTTCAAGAACATCACAGGCACTTCAAAGACCAATGATGGACTGGTTCTTATATGCAGCAGAAGTGTACCATGCGATGGTGTTGAACTAAATAATGTTGATCTTAAATTCAATGGAGCTCCAGTAGATGCTAAATGTGTTAATGCCAAGCCTATTCTCACAGGAATAGCTCCTAAATGCATAGCAACAGCAGCAGCAGCTTAGAGTAATTGGTGGACACAATGCTCTCCACTTCAAATTTCTCTCTTTCTTTGTCCATAGATACAAGCAGCCCTAGTAAAGTGATGATGAGGGCTTATTTAAATCCCTGGGGAAAAAAAATACCCCTTATAGATTGTTACATACGATGTGTATATATAAACGGGAAAAAACCCTATTATTAAATAGTCTTAGTGGTCATAATTTCACTCATTACAATATAATATTGCATTATTATATTGAATAGGTTTGGCTGCAGAAAGAGGCTGTAAGTTATCTTGCCAATCACACACAATAAGAATGGTAATCTCATTACAGTGGTAAACAAGTTGAATAGAGAACTTCGTTTTCAAAATTGTTATGACAAGGTGCTATGAAGTTCTTGCCATTTAACCTTTAAACACAATATCCTTCAAAAATTTAAATGACGGTAATCTCAATCTCAACCCATCCTAAATAATATATCCTTCCAAAATTTAAATACTCCTAAACTACTAAAACCATTGAAGCTTGATATATAGAAAAAGAAACCAAATATCAATCTTAAGTATAACATTTTACAGTGATATCCAAAACGCTCGAACGTGCACCACAATTGTTTGCAGTTGAGTAGTTACAAGTCCAAACATTGCCCTCACAAGGCAGGGGATGAAAGGACCACTATAAGTCATTATATCAGGCCCCAGATTGAGGTTGAGTCCTGTTGTATTTCTCGTATCTTCGAGAGATGCCTTCATCAGATAAGGTGTCCCATAACTGCAAAATAATTAGATACATTAATTTGAAAGAGGGAACTATTAATACTAAAGTTGACAGTCATCTGCAATCTGCCTTTTTCACTTACTTGTAATTTTCCCTTTGAGCCTCCTATAGCCAACAAGAACGGGTTGTCCTCAGAGAAAGAGATAGAAAAGACAGCCCCCTAACAAACACACGATAAAAAGAGAAGTTGTGAGTGTCAATTTAACAAAAGACACGAAGATTCATTGAATATTTTACATTTGACGTATATGGTAGGGGGGAAAGAAACTCACAGCTTCTGGAGTTTTAGATGCAACACAAGATGGTTGGTTGTTGGACAAATCCCATAGTTTTACCTGTTACAAATAATTGCAGAAAATTAAATGAATTCCAATCTGCAGCATACGGTATATAGGAAAACAACAAAATTGACTTCACTATTACCGTTTTATCCATGGATCCAGTAGCAAGAAGCTGCATGAGATCATGTCAACAGGGTAGGGTTAAACTAAGTACATAATATGTTAGTAATATCACAAAGTGTTGAAGATACATACATTAGGTGCTGACATATTATAGGATATGGAGGTAACAGTTTTATCATGTGCATGAAGTGTAAAAATAGCATTCTGCTCAGCTGAGGCATTGGACACGGCAGTCCGAACATCAAAACTCTTGACCGTTCCATCTTCAAGACTCACCTAACAGGACAATTAAATCACTATTAGTGAACTACCACCTATGCATCCAAGAAAACAAAATTGGAAATTCATCTGACAGAATAAGAATTGGAAGATAATAACAATAAATAAATAATACAAACATAAGGGGAAGTTTGTAAGCCTTTTATCATCAGAAAAGAAAATCAATGCTAGTACGTTCAATTTATTTGAAATTTTATAAGTAAAATTAGGACACGGGCCTCAGAAATAACTATAACGCACCACATAAGAGTGCTCGGTGTGTGGATCCCATGCCAAGCTCTCTACATCAGCGCTAACCGACCACGTATAGCCAGAATGCGACGGCGTCCTTACATCCTTCTGCAAATTTTAATAGCACTAAAGCCATTAGATAGCTGAAATTTTAAACAGAAAATAACTTTTTTGAAGTTCAAACAGATTCACATTAAAATGGAAATAAATGTTTCTTTTAGCTCATGCATATTGCAAACAAAGAATAAGGTACAATAGGTAATCGATACAAAATATATAAAAGCCAAGTAACAAAGAAACATTGGATCATTACCAAGGCAACAGTATGATCAAACGAACCGCTAAGAAGGATATGTTGTGCATGATGATTCCAAGCAACTGCTTGAACCTGTGAGAATATGTTGGTTGAAAGACATCAAGAAAAGAATTGGCTCACATAATTTAATTAGTCAATGACGGAAAATTATAGAATATTGCCTTTTACAAGTTAATTAAAAAAGACATGTATGTCCCATCTTCTTCCTTATCAACAATATAGAACTTTGCTAAAAAAATATGCAAAAAGGACTCGCAAATTTGCTCATCACATTTATAAACCCATAATTAATAGAGCATTTGAAGTTGAAGCTGATGATTTATTATATCAATAAATTGACTTCACATAAAATTATATGCATTCTACTTAATTCTTACCTTGTCAGAGTGATGATCCATTGTAATAGTACACTTTCCAGCAACGACATCCCAAATCTTCACTAGCTTGTCAGCACTAGCACTTGCAAGTGTATTACTGTAATTTTAAAGAATATTCGTCAAACTCAAGAGGTGTCAAGGAAGAGAGATAAAAAAAAGTAAATAAAACCATTACGTTCCAGAGAGCATAGAGCAGAGAAAATAAAAGCAGAACCCAAATTTAACAAACCTGTATTTCTTGTTCCAAGCAAGACCAAGTACTGCGTCAGTGTGACTGTCCTCTTTGAATTTTGCTGATTTCTATCACCAAACAAATCACAGAATAAGCAAAGAGAGATTCGTATGATAGCTTGAAATCAAATTTTTATCAAAAAATGGTTAAAACATATTTGTTTTAAATCTAAAAGGATAAAATAAAATAATGATGAAAGGAGATTTCCATTAGCTGTTGGTAAATCTAGCTTGGAAGGCTTCTGTTGGGACATGCATGGTATCAGATAATATAACCAAATTATACAAGAAAATTATCGAAGTTCACAATAAGCTTTGATCCTCATATGTATATGGCATCTATATTATATTTTTAGTTCCATCTAATACTATTCAAAATCCAAAAGTTAGTTATCAAATTCATAAATAACCAAAAGTCAAAAGATATGGTCAATAGAGCAAAATTACTTGGACTTAAGTGAATGACTAAGTATGTTCCAAAAAAAAAAAAAGTGAATGACTAAATTCTATTCCATCCACAAAGTATAAGGTAGATTATCAAAACTTAAGAATCAAGATTTTTTTTTTTTGGGAAAAAAAATGTTAAAACTAAAAGCATCAATTGAAGTACGCACGTATAATGTACACATGCACGCATAGTATGCAGCTACTCAAATATGTATAACCACACAACCCACCAAAACTTTAGCCTCCATTTGAGCTTCTGGAGAGGAAGGGAGGAGGGGAAAAAGATGCTTATAATAATTGATTTTAAATTTTGAGATTATAATAGAAACATAGAAAGGGTTTGAAGAATATATCTAAGACCTCCAAACTCCTACTCCAATACATTTTTTTAGTTGCTCGACATTAGGGGGATTTTTTGTTATGAAGAAAAAGAAACCTCACATTCAAGTTGGAGGACTAAGATTTGGAAGTTAGAACCAAATAATTGGAAACAGTTTGATGATATAGACGATCAACAGTTATAGATGACCGACTTTTAAATTTTCAAAAGCACAGACTACAAGAGAACAGCACGTGACTTCTAAAGTTAAATCATAATTAAGTAAGCAGCAAATCCAGGACAAAAGAGGTAACCAAATAATTTAATGGTAATTGATCTTGATAAGAATGTATAACAAACCTTTTTCCCATTTTTCCCCTTTTTCCTTTTCTCTTTGCCACCCAACACCACACATGGCTCTACCTCATCAATCTGAGAACAAATGAAAATTACAATGTATTCTGCAAAAAAGCCTCTATTGAAGTATAAGATCTTTTGGATAGTGCAGCAACATTTATACACTTACAACATCAAGGTCCCAAATTTCAATGGATGGTCCCATTGTACCAACCGCCAAGAAGTTCCCTGTTATCATAATGAAACTATTTTAAGATAATAAGATGATGCAAAGGCAAGCAAGAATCAAGCTAAATTTTTAGCATAAATTGCAATTACCCAAAACTACGAAGATTTCTTTTAACAGTCTAAACACTATACAAGCTTAGACTAACTGTGATTATTAATATCCTTATTTTCTAATGAATCATAAGTTGCAACTTTTTTCCCTAGATAGAACATGAATTGTTATTTTTTTCGCATTCTAAAATTAAGGTAAAAATTACTACAACATATCAATATGACAGTTTAAGGTTTGTCTTGAGATTTTAATATTTCTACAAGCCCCTACATTCATTTGCAAAGAAATTGAAGATAGAAAGACCGAATAGCACAAAATATTACAAACAATCCATCAACATGTATCAAGCAAAGAACTCATTGGGTTTGGACCTTTTTCTCCTCCTTTAAGGGGGCAATCAAGCCAAGCCGTACAGAGTGGAAATTCTGGAATAATAATATCATGGTGAATATACAAGTTCATATCGCGGGTATTGGCGTCCTCAAGTATCCAAACCTGTCAAAACATAAAAACACGTGATCAGTCTAATTTTCAAAGCCAGGTACAACAAAAACAACAACAGTATACCATCTTAAATTGGTGGTCACAAAAAACAACTAACTTACTTCAAGAAAATTGACATCGTCCTCATTACGTGCACAAACAACAACTGAATCAGTTGGATTAATAATCATGTCTTCGAGATCTTCAGAATCATACTCCTCCTTAATAACACATATATATCATAATATCAGTAAATAGAATCGAAGTAACCTAACAAACCATGCAAATATTAGAACTTATCTCACATTCTTATTTTGGATATATGGATCCAATTCATTACTCGGATAATAAAGATCACCCATCCCCGAACTGAATAACTCAAATCCTAATGTCATAAGAAAAAAACATGCATAAATATAAGTAGCAGGTACATAAGCTTAAAAAAAAGTAGACAAAGGCCTTGTTCAAATAAACAACTTAGGATCTATTTGAATTGGTTTACTTGAGTTTGTCTACTAGTACGAGCACTTGTAAGACTGTTTGGGAGGATTTATAGAAACAGCTTATAAAAGTCCATAAGTTGTTTTAGCATATTTTCATAAACCCTTGAAGATAGCTTCTGAAAACAGTTTATAGCATATACAAAATATAGTGCCGCTTTATTTTTTCTTTTGTTGTCAAACTAGCTTATACATAAGCACATAATATGATAATCATTTATACTATAAGCACTTAATTAAGTTGTTTATCCAGACAGACCCTTAATTTGTAGCTTATAGCATAAGGGCTTATAAATAAACTATTTATATACTAAAAGATAAATTGTTTTCCTATAACCTATAACCTCATGTCATAAGCTATCTCTTGAAAGTTTACGAAAATAAGGTGAAAACAACTTATCAACATGCCATAAGTTGTTTTCTTAAGTTCTCCCAAACAGTTTCACAAGTACTTATGCTAACAGATAATCTCAAATAAGTCAATTCAAACTAGCTCAGAATACATGATTACATATATGAGTAAAAAGACACCTTCTTCATCCTCTTCGTCATAATTATCCATATTGAGATCCTTCAACGCGAGGGCAATATCATCACTATTTTCATTCGACGGTTTACCAATTGCATTAGCAACAGTTAAAGCATGCGCAACTTCATTCTTTTTGTTAGCATCATCTTCTTCATTCTCATCTTCTTCTCCAACACTGCAATAATAATAATTTATACATAACTTACATAAATAATAATATAAGAATTAATCAAGATTATGCTAATGTTAATGTTAAATGTAAAATGAGTATTATATTATATATACCTTGTAAGAGTGTTGGAGATGATTTCTTCGATATCTTCTTGGGAAGGAGGTTCAGCAAAAACCGGTTCTGCTCTCGAAACACCTTTCGGAATCCATGAAATTGCGGAAATCATGGCGGCGATTCTACGGCCAAAACAGAAACAGTGCATAAATACTTCATTTGATCATGAATCAATCAAATACAATATAAGAAAGTTGATGTACTTGGAATGGATAAAACTGCCCATGTTTCAAATGCTGCCACTTGGCCAAAATGAGGGTATTTGATGTCCAAAATTTATCTAACTGAACTATAACATTGCTCAACCGAGCCGTTTTGTAAGTAACCAAGCCATTTAAATGTCTTTGTGAGACAAACTTCACTTTTTGCATGAGCCATAGTTTGTTTTGAACTGAGCCATTTAGACTTAGATTGAACACTTTTGCATAAAGTTGAATATTTAAATAATACACATTTGCTGTCAAAAAAAAAGGGTCCACTGTCCTTTTGACTTCAAATTCAAATTCAAAATTTTCCCACTCTTTAATGATTTAAGTTTCATTATATACTCATTTAAAATTTCAACCACTCACTACTTTCTTAGATTTTATTTTTCCTTTCTCTCTACTCTTCTTCCTTTCTATATTCATCCATAACTATATTTTCTCTAATAATTTGACTTTTGTATTCTGCAGAAAAATTAAAAGGTAGTAGATAAAAAATAAAGATGTAGGAGATAATGACATAGGCTCTGTTTGGCAAAAAATTCCAGATAACCTGTGATCTAGCTGTTAGAATTAAGTAAATCTGTAGATATTCCTAGACTGGTTGTTAGTATTCCTAGAGTTTACAACATCCTAGGATTAGTGCTTTTTCATTAAACATTCAATGTATTTATTGTAACAGCATTATAAATACAAGTTGTGTGATCTAAGCATAGACACACAAAATTTACAGAAAGTTACATATGTTACATGGTATCAGTGGTGTTTCGTTCCTAGGGCTACTGTAGGTGTTTTTCGCTGTGCTCATCCCTTCCAGTAGTGACCTTCATGTCCTTCCCTACTGTGAAATAACCAGCTGCCTCTACCCCCAACCGCCTAGGAACTTTCTGGCGAGCATGATGGACCTTTTCCCACCGCCATTAATAGAGGATGACCTTATAGCGAATAACTTATAATTTAGCTTCCTTTTCAAAAAAAACTTAGAATTTAGCTTATAGTGGATAAGCTAGGTGATTGAATTTTTAGCGTTTGGTCAAATTTGCGGTTAAGCTAGCTTATAGATATGAAATGACTATAAAAAAAAAATGGCTAATTAATATTTAATTTTGTTCATGTAAGATGACATTGACTAGGGTAAAATTAAAATAAAAAATATAAGCTATAATATAATTGAATTAGCTTGTCAAAATAAGTTATCAGCTAGTAAAAACAAGTTATAAGGTCAAGAGAAAAAAAAATTAAAAAAATTGATCAAACAGAGCCATAATCAAAGTATTGATTCGTATAGAATCACCTAACTGCATTGGTAACTGTTCACTTAACAACAATTACAAACAGCACTGACATCATAATAACAACAATTACAAGCAGTGATGAAATCGCAGCATGAGAAGGAAAAAGAAAGAGGAAAACCTTTCTCACTCTTTGTTTGTGGCGGCCGCCGGCCTTTACTTCCCACTCCGACTGCTTTTCCCGGGCACTGCGTTTTCAGATTTCTGTCTGATTACGGATCGATTGATCAAGGGCAAAGCAATAGCGGTTGCCTGGATTTTCTCAGATGGGCCTCTTCAAAAAATTTAAATTGGGCTTCGGGTCATAATCTCATCAATCATCATAATTTCTCAATTCACCCCCAATAGTATGCTCAAAATACACTAAAAACTTGTACAGTTCTTTGAAACTAAAACAAATAATAATCATATTAATTTCTAGACTTAAATACAGTTTAGCTCTCCACATTGTAAAAAATAAATAAAATTTTAGTTCCCTTTTTCTTTTTTTTGAAAACACCAAAGTTTGGATTTTTAGAATTAAATAAATAAACTTCTATAATGGACCATCTATCACCATTGTTAGAGTTTTTTTTTTTAACAAGCAAAAATGAATCTTAATAATAATAATATTAATTATTTTTTATCACTACAAGGTGTGCGAAACAGAACAGTAAGAATCTACAAAATTTAAAACATCAGTCAACTAATCTCCAGACAAATGAGAGGATTTGACTACTACAAATGAGAATTTAACTCCGTTTAACGATTATTGTTAAGATATTATAAAAATGATTTACCTTCTCTCTTTTAAAATAATCTTTTTAAAAAAAAAATACTATTCTCAACTTTTCATTTGAATTTTAAAAAAAGTTATAAGTGATTATTTTAAAAACTAAAAAACTGTAGAACTAAACTAACCAACTCATTTCATGAATTGCGGGAACTACAGAAAAAATTGATTATATTTGCAGGAGTAAATTGAAGCTAATTTGTTTAAAAAATAAACAAATTAAAACTAATAAATAAGTAGTATAAGTTTAAGGCCAGTGCTAACAAAGAGTTAAAAGTAAGTATTTCGAATCACAATGTACTTCTTACTTTTAGGCAATTCTTTATGTTTTGGTCTATTTTTTTCTTTGTTTTCTTTAAAGGTTTTGATTTATATTCATCATTTTTTTTTGTTGTAGGGTCTGTTTGGCAAGCTAAAATAGCTGGTTTATAACTTATGTCTTATAGCTTATAAGTTAAAAGATTTGTTTGGTAATGATATTTTTAATAAGAGCTTATAACTTATTTTACTGACTTATAGCTTATTTTTCATAAACAATTTCAAGTAGATTATGAGTTTATAACTTATAACATATCATTTTTGTTTCCACTTTTACTCTTATTATTTTAATCAAAACCCAATTTTATCCTTAAAATACAAACTATCTCGATACAAAAAATAAAATCATCTTAAACCAACACAGTAGTTCATACTTCCTTCCCTATGTTCTCAATATTGAACTATGGTCTGATATTGCACTTACATTTACTTACATTGATGATTATAAATAATTAAAATTATTTATCTATTAGTAGGTACATATGGATTTTTTTTTTGTCAAAAATTTAGGATGAAAGGATGATGTCCTAGTTAAAGGCATGGAAGACCTTAATGCTCAAAGAACACTTACAAATGTAATTACATTTACCTCCCTCCAAAGACACTACAAGGACTTGAACCCGGGACCTCTCGGATTCAATACTTGTCTTTTTACCACTATACTAAGTCTTTGAAGTTAGGTACATATGGATATTATTGAAAGTGAACAAAAGAGATTAAAATATTATTATTATTATTATTATTATTATTATTATTATTATTATTATTATTATTATTATTATTATTATTATTATAGCATTGCTGATTTTATTATTATTATGTGTAATTTAAAGTGTTTACAATATTAATTTGATATAAATTTTATTATAAATTATGAATTTACATATATATTTTGACGTGAAAAATATATTATATTAAAATAAAAATAAATTTTAAATACATTTTAGCATACACAAATTAATTTGATAATAAAAATATAAGAGATATATTAATTAATTAATTTAAATTACTATCTTAATTAAGAAGGTTCTTTTGTGTCTTTTTATATTTAAAAGTTAGTTGAATTGCTAATTTTGCTAACATTGGATTCTTGGAGCTCCAAGAACTGCCTTCATCGTGTCAAGACTCTGCTCCTTCCTTGATCCCTTCTGCTTTTTGTTTTCTTGGTACTCCTCTCCTTAGATTCTTAGCTAAGGTGTGTGAAGCTTTGTGTTTTGCGTCTTGTGACGATTCTGTTTTCCCCTTCTGTTTAGGGTGCTTCTGGTTTATCCTTATCTTCCTTTCTCCCCCTTTCCTTCCTCCAAGAATTCCTCCATGGATACTGAGCAGCATAATCTCCCTAATAACAGTCTCAACCTCAATCCTCATCCTCCCAATGATCCCATCATCACTAGACCCAACAAAATTCAAAAAATATCCTTTCTCCAATCTAATCCCCATAATCACTCCATCAACATCCCAGTTTTCATGGGTCCTATTCCTACCATAAATCACCATGCTGAAAGTTCCTACATCCAATACAGTCCCACAATGCAGCAACAAGAACCTGAAAACCTCCAAGATTCACCCATACCTCAACAAGAACAGCCAAGAAACGTCAATGACTCCCCTAGAAGCCAAGCTGGGTATGATTTCAACAACAGTCCTCCCTCCAGCCCTGGTAAAAGTCCTTTCTGCATGTACAAAGAAACGCATATCAAAGACGGGGTGAATCAATGCAAAAACAGTCTTATTGGTAAGATCTTATCTGAAAAACCCATTTTAAAACCTATTCTACAAAACACATTGATGGGTATTTGGGGCAACCCCAAAGGGCTCTCAATCACTGAAACTGAAGGGGGCCTATTCCACATTACTATGGATTCTGACATTGATTTACAAAGAGCTGTGAAACGCAACAGCTAGTTTTTGGTGCACCCATGGGATAGAAAAATCAATCCCAATAACATGGATTTTAAACATGTTCAGGTTTGGATTCAGTTATGGGGTCTACCTATCCATTGTAAAACTACCAACATGGGCAAACATTTGGGATCCCAGATAGGAAAAGTTGAGGAAGCTGCGTTGTATGACTACCCACAAAAGGCACGAATTGTCAATATCAAAGTCAGTTTGAATATTGAGGAACCCATCAGGCCTGGATTGTTCATAGGCAACACTACAGATGGCATTACCTGGATTGATTTTCGATACGAGAGCCTACCTATGTTCTGTTTTGGCTGTGGCTTAGTGGGATATACTGAAGAAAAATGCAGCATTACTACCGTGCCTAATCCTGCAGGAGGAGTTAATCCGAGGGGTCCTTGGTTAAGATCCAACATATACGGAAAACGGGTTAATGATAGAAGAGACAAGAGGTTCAATAGTAATCCTATGCAATCAGCCAGTGGGGGCCAATTCAGCCCCATCCCTAAGGCTATGATAGATATGTTAGCACAAATGAGATTGGAAGAAGAGCATGAGGCAAATAAGCAAGTAGATACTACCAAAGACAATACTAACACATCAAAGGAAACTACAATGGGTGCTTGTACGCACACCCCTACTACCACTAAAAGAAAGTTCCAGAAATCTCACGTTGGCACCTATACTCTAGAAGAAGCTGTCCCCCCTCTAGACAATCAAATTTCAGTGGCTGGCCTTATGAATAAGGCGAGCCAAGGACAATGAAGCTTCTATCCTGGAACTGCAGAGGACTTGGGAAACCGGCTGCAGTTCGAGCTCTCAAGCAACTTACCCAAAAACACCAGCCATATATTATGTTCTTAAGCGAAACCAAACTGCTCAGCAATGAATTCTCCAGAAAAACCAATTCTTTTGGTAACAGGTTACCTAATCACTTCTTTGTTGATTGTAATGTGTCTAATAATAATAGGAGTGGTGGTCTTGCTATGTTTTGGTCTAATGATGTAAACATTAATATCCTTGGCTTTAATAATAGAATGATTGATTGTTATGTGGATTGTGGTAATAACTCTAACAGCTGGAGAGCTACTGCTGTTTATGGTTTCTCCAATACTAACCAAAAGAATATGACTTGTGATCTTATCTCTGATCTAGCTAAGACTAATATTCATGATAATTGGCTTTTGTTTGGTGACTTTAACTTAATTAGGAACTCCAATGAAAAATATGGTGGTAGAAGTATCAATAACAACCATATCAACCTGTTCAATGACACCCTTAATGACTGTAATTTGATTGACCTAGGGTACCATGGAGACATTTACACTTGGACTAATAATCAAGTGGATAATCACCACATTAAAGAGAGACTTGATAGGTTTTGTGCCACTACCAGCTGGATAGCCAAGTTTCCTAGATTCACAAATTATCATCTTATGAATTACATGTCTGACCATAATCCTATATTATTAGTTTTTGGCACTAACAATGATTTCAGGGCGGACTCACACTCCAAATCCCACATCAAAAGATTTGAAAATGGTTGGATACAAGAACAGGCTTGCAATCAAATTGTCAAAAATACTTGGGAACAAACTGTGGGAGGTACAGCAGCAAAATTGCTAACTGTTATGGAAAACATGCACAATTGGGGCAAAACCAACTATGGTAACATCCCCAGAGAAATTAGGGGCATCCAGACCAAGATCCAAAAGCTCAAATCTCTCACCCCCACCAAGGATATGATCAGCCAAATACATCAGCAAGAGACTAATTTGGATAGGCTGCTACTCAAAGAAGAGCAATGGTGGGCTCAGAGGGCTAAAATTAATTGGCTTCTTCATGGTGACAGGAACTCTAAGTTCTTTCATATTTAAGCATCCCAAAGACACAGGAAGAATACTATTAACTATATCAGGGACACTCAAGGCAGCACTAAGACTCAAAACAAGGATATCCAGGAGGTCTTTCTACAGTATTTCAACAACATATTCACATCCTCTAATCCTACCAATATGCAAGAAACTATCTCTGTGGTAGCAAACAAAGTTAATTCCCAGATGAAGGACTTCCTCAGCTAGGAATTTACAGCTGCTGAAGTGTCTTATGCTACCCATCAGTTGAAAGGGAATGCAGCTCCAGGCCCCGATGGTCTTAATGCTAACTTCTATCAAGCCTATTGGGACATAATAGGAGGAGAAATCACCCAGGCAGCCCTTCAAATTCTTAACAATGGTGGTAATCCTGAACTTTTTAATAACACCTTTATTTGTCTCATTCCTAAGAATAATAACCCCAATACCTCTGCTGACTTTAGACCCATAGCCCTCTGTAACGTTATGCTGAAAATCATCACCAAAACCATTGCCAATAGAATTAAAAAGATCCTCCCTGATATCATTAGCCCTCAGCAGAGTGCCTTTCTACCAGGCAGACTCATCTCTGACAACACTTTGATAGCCTTTGAAGCGTTTCACTACCTAAAGCATAATACTAATAAAAGGCAAGGTTATGTGGGCATCAAACTTGACATGGCCAAAGCTTATGATAGACTAGAATGGGATTTCATTGAAGCCACCCTTAATTCTATGGGGTTCCCTAACAACCTTGTGCAAACTATCATGAGATGTGTTTCTTCTGTTTCTTTTTCTATCTTAGTTAATGGTCAACCCTCCCAAAACTTCAAACCCAATAGGGGCATTAGACAGGGTGATCCTCTATCCCCTTACCTCTTCATCCTATGTGCTGACGTTTTCTCTAACATGATATCTAAAAAACAGAATCAATCCCTCATTAATGGTTTGCCTATAGCTCAGAGTGCTCCTAAAATTTCTCACTTATTTTTTGCAGATGATAGCCTCATATTCTGCAAGGCTAAGAAGGAAGAGGCTACCCAACTCAAAGCCATCTTTGATGAGTTTCAAAGAATCTCGGGACAACAAATTAATATGGAAAAGTCTGAAATGACTTTCAGTCCTAAACTCTACCATCACATCAAAGAAGATTTTCATGATATGTTGCCTCTACCTATCACCAACAACATCAATAAATATTTGGGTATGCCCACTCAAATTGGTCACTCGAAACAGACTGTTTTCAAATTTATTATGGATAAAGTCAGAAGCAAGCTGAAAGGGTGGAAGGAAAAACATCTTTCCTTTGCTGGAAGGGCTGTTCTCATTAGTGCTGTGGTTCAAGCCCTTCCCACCCACATCATGAGTAATTTTATGATCCCCAAGACTATGTGTGAGCAGATTGAGAAGGCCATTTGTCGATTCTGGTGGGGAAGCAAAGATGGTCAGCAGAAAATTCATTGGAAGGCTAGGAAGGATCTCTTCAAACCTAAATTCAAGGGGGGGCTTGGTTTTAGAGACATGCACCTTTTCAACAAGGCCATGCTAGCTAAGCAAGTCTGGAGACTTCAAACTGATCCTAGTTCTCTTGTTAGCCAATGTATGAAGGCTCGGTACTATCCCAACACTGACATATTTCTCTCCACCCAGGGCAGGAACTCTAGTTATGCTTGGCAAAGTATACATCAGGCTATAGAGCTCATTCAGAAGGGTAGCTGCTGGAAAATTGGGAATGGTAGCTCTGTTAATATATGGGAAGACAACTGGATGTTGTTCCAAAATGGGTATAGGATACTCACCCCTAATTCTGGCCACAACAACATCAACAAGGTGAAGGATATTATGCTGCTCCAGCCCTACAAATGTTGGAACTCTACTCTGATTGACCAAGTTTTCTATCCCTTTGAAAGTGAGCTAATTAAACAAATTCCCATTATTAATGAAACTATTGAAGATCAGCTAATATGGCCCCACTCTAAGGATGGCATCTACACAGTTAAATCAGGCTATAACATCTTAAAACTTTGGCAGGAGGCTGAGGTACCCAACTCAACTCACAGTAACCAGAACAACACCCATTGGAAAAAGCTATGGACTTTACACACCATTCCTAGGCACAAAATGCTACTTTGGAGGATCCTCCAAGAAGCAATACCTGTCAGAAGCAAGTTAAATCATCGGGGGGTTCAGTGTGATATTGTTTGCCCCCGTTGTTTGGAAAAAGAAGAGACTATTGACCATGTCTTTATGCATTGTCAGCACTCTACTAAAATCTGGTTTGGCTCAAGGTTTGGTATCAAGTTTGACAACACTAACAACAACTTTCCTGAGTGGTTGTCCCACGCTTTAAACTCTTTAAAGGATGAAGATGTTAGCTATATAGCAGCCATCACCTATAACATCTGGTTTGCTCGTAACCAACATGTTTTTGACCTTAAAAGCATCGACGAGAACGCAGTAATTGATAGAGCTCATCTTAGCATACATGATTTCCAACTAGCCCACGCCAACACTAAAGACTCTTCCCTACCCCAACAAGCCAAAACCAAGTTTACAAGAGCTAGTAACCATGAAAAACTTCGCAATCGATGGACTAGACCGGAATCAAACATTGTAAAAGTTAATAGCGATGCTAACCTGGCAATTGATGGAAGATGGGGCCTTGGAGCGATCTGTCGTAACTCTCAGGGAGTTCATCTCGCTTCAGCTACGTGGAGTATCCCTGGTTGCAAAGACCCAACAGCTGCTGAGGCGTGTTCTGTCTACTAAGCGTTGATGCTGGCGATCAAGTATGGCTTCGACGAGGTTTTATTTGAGAGTGATAACGCCTCTGTAATTTCGTGCATCAACAAGGAGAGCAGGAACCCTAGATCCTATTTGGGAAATTTTGTAAATAGTATCTTAGGACACAAAGAAAGGTTTAGGACTTGCTTGTTTAGAAACATAAAACGTGAGGCTAACAAAGTTGCCCACTGCCTTGCTGCGTTGGCCCACCAAGAGCCCAACAAGGAGTGGTCTAACATTCCTCACCCTAACATTGTTCCTCTTGTCCTTATGGACTTAATCCAATAAAAATATTTGCTTTTATTCAAAAAAAAATAAAAAAAATTAACTTATCAGTCATAACTTACAATTTATCAACCATAAACTATCAATTATCTTATCAATTATCCGCTATTTTTGCTAATTTCACATACATAAAGTGGAGCATTCAAAATTCGAACCTCAATTATGACGTCCGACACCAACAATTTTGATATTTCTATCAGTTGACATGAGATTTGTGGACTAAAACATTTATATATATATATATATATATATTTTTTTTTTTGTCTTAGAAGAAGTGGTAATCCACTGAAATTAAACTCACACACAACTGTGAGGTCCCGGATTCGAATCCGAGTCATGACGTCCGGCCTAGCAATTTCGGCATTTGCCAGTTGAGCTAGGACTTCTAGACTACAAAAACATTTATATTTATTTTGTTAAAATTAGAACTGAAAATTAATATTGAATACCATCATATTTTTTTATATCAGTAATAATTAATTAATTAATTTAGTAATAATATAAAGAGGATTTTTTTTTGGTTGAAAGAGAAATTAGGGTTTGAAGAGAGCAGAGCAGAGGATGGCGAAGTTCAACGTGGTTCAGAAAAGAAGAAGAGCTCTAGTTGCGGAGAAGAAGAGACTTATTCACGGCGACCCTTCCACCGGTAAGCTTAAGATCAGGAAGCAGCCAGTTTCTCTATCCGGTAAACGCAAGCGCAAGCTCTTCAAACAATGGCGTCGAGTAAGTGCCGCTTTCTCTCTCTTCATAGCTTTAGATAATACTATTGCTTTAGCGTTTTCACTTTTTTCTATTAAATAAATGAAGGAACAAAAAGATGCCTTAGAAAATGGTCTGGTTAGCATGGAAGATGTGCAAATGGCCGTTGCAGAAGGTACTTTTAAATTCCGTCGTGTGCTCAAAACATATTTTGATTTGATGGATTACTAATAGTTTCTTTGGTTTTTGCATTGTAACCAGGCGATAACAAAGACAACAGTGCTACAGCATCTTCAGCAAAATTTCACTTGAAAAAGGGATTGAAACTTAAACAGCTTAAGCGCAAAGGTAAACTTTTGCATTAGGAGGTTCTGTATGTATGCATCAATTTTTACACACAAATTGAAAATAATTCCTTGTTTTGATGGTCAACAATCAATTTATCCCTTGTCTTCAATTTGTTGGTTTCTTGTGGCTGAGGAGAATTTGTATTAACGAAGGTTGAGTATATTATTGCTAAGAAAGCTAAACAGAAAATACAGAAACTAAGAGCTAAAGCTAACTGCTAATGCAAAATTCGTATGGCCCCAAGCTATAAGCTGAAACCCAAAATGGAAAACACATCTGACCCTCAATTTATACCCTCAATTGGTACTAGATTTGTTCTCCCTTTCTATTTGCATTATATGTTGATGATATGAATTAATTAAATATGGAATTCTACCAATTGAGGGGCTAAAGAGCAGTTAGTGGATTTTCATTGAATCTCTGAGTCTTAACAAGTTTGATCTTACCTTATAAAATGTGCTTAATAAATAATTTGATTATATAGCAACAACCAAGCCTTATCCCACTAAGTGGGGTCGGCTACATGCATCAAACGACATCATAATGTTCTATCCAAATCATTAATCTCTAGATTTTTCTTAATAGTTTTTATAGGTCTTCCTTTGCAAGGTTTGTTTGTGTGTGTATCGTTTGATATATGTAGTGCTGATTGTTGTGGCTTTTACCTACAGTACCACAACATGCAGAACTAGTTGACATACTAAAATGAACCAAAATCAAATTGAACAGGGTGATACCTTATCAATTGAATGCCAACAAGATTTATATTTATATTTACATGCACTTGTCTGTTTGTTTTTGGGATTTAGACTCATAGGGTCATTCACTAGCAAATTTCCTCCCATTTTTCTTGAAATGTTTAGTTGCGGAATGATGTTTTATGAAGAAACATCAAATTGTTTACAAGATATTCTGCGTAGTAAACTATTAATTGGTGTTTTGTTGTGTCATTCAGGGAAGAACAAAAGAAAATCTGATGTACCTGCTTCGGCTGATACAATGGTGGAATAATTTTTGTTGCCTGCTTGGTAGGTAGGATAATAGAAGATGGGGATAATGTTGTAACCTTGAATTGAGTGATCGGTAGTCTGTCTAGTTATTTTTCTTGGACAAAACTTACATACGTTTTTACTGTGTGCCAATGAGATATGAACACATGTACTGTTTTGCTATTTTCGCGTTGTTAACTTTGTTTCTTCAATTTAATTAAACAGAATGTCATTAACATCTTCGTTGAAAAACAACCCAATCCAGTCACCAAAAGATGAACTTGCACAGCCATTAAAGCTCAACTGAGAAATTGTTGGACGGTTAACCCTTGAATTAAGCACACACATCCTTGACTATTAAATAATAATCCTTAATTATACAAAAAAAGAGAAAAGAAAACACTGAAAATTGAACAAATATATATACATAAACGGTGAAATAAGAAAAGTGGGGAGTGTGAGGATTTTGAGCATAAAAAAACAATCTTGATATTGGTTTAAAGGCTTTGAAGCAAATCATTCATATATTAGAAACTCACAGAATGAGTGTGCTTTGCCAATACGCTGAGGTGCCAATGGTTGATGTATTGTATGCACTTGATCATTTCTATTTTTCAGCAGTATTGATTAGTTTGTAGAAATCATTCGATTAGAAGATGGAAAATCTATGGTGATAGTGTGTTGAAATTGGACAGAAATAAGGAGGATTGAACGCAAAGGGAGAATGGAAACGGCGTTAAAGACCCTAAATGCCACCAACAACATACCCTGAAATTTTAAGTTCCATTTTGATTGACATGAAAAGGTGTATTCAATTGACTTAAATTTTCTTGAAAGATTTATCGAAATATTCCCATATCACATTGAAATATATCAATATGACAATAAAGGATAAGGTCAATCTTTAAATGAACATAGAATGATCAGAGGAAGATTGAAAAATAGCCTTCAGGAGGAGTTAATGAATGCATAAGATAGTTCTGCAAAACATTGTTTTTAGATAGTTTTAAACCATAAATTATACAGAATCACATTGTAGACATAGATCAATATGACTAAAAAATGAGTTCAATCTTTCAATGAGTTATGCATTTTTTAAACAATAGTAACTTTTAACATCTACAACTCACTGTCAAATACTCATTCACCTGACTTCTCCACAAACATATTTTATTATGGTGTCACTTTGTTATAATATCTCCAAAACTCATGAGAGCTTTATATTAGAGTTTAGATCGGGTATATATATATTTTCTAACAAGATTAGATAATCAATATTTTAGTCTTTGGAGTCGGTTACTCATGTGTGGTCGGTTATTGTTTGTCTGAAATTAAGCTTATAGATAAATACATGCGTATTTTTCTCCAACAATTTGGTAGAAATGAAATTAGAAAGAGAGAAATGGTTGGTGTGTAGAGAAAGAATGAACGGGTGATAGATAAATAGTATTTTGTCCTTAAATTTCTGATCAATCTCTCTTTCCAGATTTAAAATGAGAATCCAATGGTCTCAATTGGGTGTGAATGTTGTTATATTCATTTCATTTTAATTAGTTATCTTCATTTCGTCTCTTCTCTCGGAACCTTTCACAATTCCCCTAACCCAATTAGGTACGTATGTTTCTTCCCGTTGATTTCCTTTATCATTCTTGTTCATTTTCAAATTATTATTATACGACCATATGTAATGCAGTAATTGCATTATTGCATTGATTAATTGGTTAATTTTCTACAATGTCATTGCCATCGCAATCTATGAAGTGTCGACATAAACACCGGACATGACACAAACATCCATAATAATTTGAAAAAATGACACAACTCAATGTAATCATAAGTATTGGTTTCGTGCAAGTGTCAGACATTGGCGCCCATCTGACACTAGACACACCTAATCTAAAGAGTATCCATATATGCTTCATAGATCACAATTGTATGCAGATTTCTAAAGAATGAATGAATGAAGTTGGGTAGGTTTGTATGTCATACAACACATTTAGTTACTTGTTTCTTTCCTCTGCATTAATAAATGAGATCCATACATGTGTATGTGTGCGTGCGGATGGATAATTTATTTGTTTCATTTTTGGTAGTTTCACTTTAAAAATGTAAGTTTCTTTGATCTCATCTAATCATATGATATGGCAATACTTAATTCACTTTTATTAACTAATAATTAAAATTGTACGTACATTTGTTTGTTGTTTATCTAGCTAGTCAGTGAGTCATATTAGAGGAAGATGGCAGACGCTGAGGATATTCAACCTCTTGTTTGTGATAATGGAACTGGAATGGTCAAGGTATATATATAGATCAAATTTTCTTCTTCGTCTTCTTCTCTGTTCTGTGATGAACAATTTTTAGATGGCACATTAATTGGAATTGTAATGTATGTGCCCTTTTTCAGGCTGGATTTGCTGGAGATGATGCCCCACGTGCTGTGTTTCCTAGTATTGTAGGTCGTCCTCGTCATACGGGTGTTATGGTTGGCATGGGACAAAAAGATGCATATGTTGGTGATGAGGCACAATCTAAACGTGGTATCCTCACTCTTAAGTACCCAATTGAGCATGGTATTGTTAGCAATTGGGATGATATGGAAAAGATTTGGCATCATACATTCTATAATGAGCTTCGTGTCGCCCCTGAAGAACATCCGGTTCTCTTAACTGAGGCTCCTCTTAATCCCAAGGCTAATCGTGAGAAGATGACTCAAATCATGTTTGAGACTTTTAATGCCCCTGCTATGTATGTGGCAATTCAAGCTGTTCTTTCACTCTATGCCAGTGGTCGTACAACCGGTAAACTAGATAACTGATTATGTCTGTTTGATTAAATATTTTAGACAATTTTTTAGTATAAAAGGAAGTACGAAACATAATTCAAGTCTTAAGACATAGTCACAAAATGAAATACAAGAAAAATAAATTATTCACTAGTTCTCCCAGCTAGCTATTTCCTTTTTTAAAATGATGATATGATTTATTTTGCAGGTATTGTGTTGGATTCTGGGGATGGTGTCAGCCACACAGTCCCTATCTATGAGGGTTATGCCCTGCCACACGCCATCCTTCGTCTTGATTTGGCTGGCCGCGACCTCACTGATTTCTTGATGAAAATTTTGACAGAACGTGGGTATTCTTTTACCACCTCAGCAGAGCGTGAAATTGTGAGGGATATGAAAGAAAAACTGGCTTACATTGCACTTGATTATGAGCAAGAGTTAGAGACATCAAAGACTAGCTCTGCAGTGGAGAAAAGCTATGAATTGCCTGATGGGCAGGTGATCACTATTGGTGCTGAGCGTTTTAGGTGTCCAGAGGTCTTATACCAGCCATCGATGGTGGGAATGGAAGCTGCAGGAATTCATGAGACTACCTACAACTCCATAATGAAATGTGATGTTGACATTAGGAAAGATTTGTACGGTAACATTGTCCTTTCAGGAGGTACAACTATGTTCCCTGGTATTGCTGATAGAATGAGCAAGGAAATTTCTGCATTAGCCCCCAGTAGCATGAAGATCAAAGTGGTAGCACCACCTGAGAGAAAGTACAGTGTCTGGATTGGTGGTTCTATATTGGCTTCCTTGAGCACTTTTCAGCAGGTTTCTACTTTTCTTTCATTTATACTGTATATTTTTGTTTTTCATTGTATTTCTAATCTACAAATATATATATATATATATATATATGAGTGAAACTAAACTTCTCCTTCCACTGTGTGCAGATGTGGATTGCAAAGGCTGAGTATGATGAGTCTGGACCATCAATTGTGCATAGGAAGTGTTTCTAAATCGTTTGAGCAATAGGGTTATTGAAGGAAAAGACTGCTCTTTTTTAATAAAGCAAGCATGCGTCCTCTTTTTTTTTTTTCTTTCTAGATTACTACGTTATAGGTATATGAAGTTTGTATTGCCTTCTTTCCCAAACAACTATGCAGAAGTCAGAAATCGAATCATTAATCACCTATTTAAGAGGTTTAAAACTCTTACTACTTGTACCATTTCATTACTTATATTATTATTCAATTTTGCGATACTTGTATCGCATTAACTACATTTATAAAAAAAAATATATTTAAAAAGGAGAAGAGTATTAAAAAGGTACAAAATGGTGGAGTACGCCTACTATTAATAAATATAACCGTTGATTATTCAACAAATATTTTTTTTTTACTTTTCTAATGGTGGGTTCATGTTATTTTATTGCCATTCAAAATACACTAGTATAGTTTTCTAATAATAGCAATAAAGGTGAATTTTGGGATGTGTGTTGTGGGCTATACTATGTCTTTTTTCTACTATATGTCATTCCAATAACAAAGTATATAAAAAATGGCAATGTATAAAAAGGCAATTTATAAAGCCGCAATTTAGGGATGTTAAGATATTTTCAATTAGTGATTCACATAAAAAGAAGTTGTTTTCAATTTTTGAATAATAATTTAATCAGTTGGTCACAAAATGGTTGTTACTCCAACTATTTTTTTACATCTATTTAAAAAAAAATGTTCTTAATTTAAACTTAATGTATCTGCACGCGTGTAATTGATCTAAGTTGTAGAAACTATAACACTTGAGCATTGCTATATGGAACGACAGTTCTCCGCACGACAGATGCACGACCACATTAAAACACTCTAAATTTCCTTTTTAATTTTTTTTAAGTGCAACCAAAAAAGAATGACCAAAATATTGTTAAAAAAAAAAGAAACTTCTCCTCTTCACAACGATTTGATGAAGCAGGGGCCTCACAGTCACAATCACTGGGTATATCAATCATGTGTGTTGTTGTTGTTATGAATATTGGAGAGGAAGAAATGTTTTGATCCAAAGTTGCAGTAGAAGAGAAAGGTGTTGTTCCAAAGTAGCAGTAGAAGAGAAAAGTTTTGTTTAGGAAGAGATTACTTGTTGTTGTTATGAATATTGAAGCGGTGGTGGAGCCGGTGGGTGTATTTCAAGATTTGGTCTTTATTACTATGAAGTAAGCGGTGACTATTGAATATTGAAACCGGTTCGTGAGTCGTCGTCGAAATGTTTGTCGTACCATTAGGCATTTCCCTTGTTCAAAACCCATCAGGCTAATTTATTTTGAATGAGCCAAGTTGATTATATTTTGGATATATATGAGCAATTAATGAAAATTATGATTATAAAATGTAGAATTAGATTACATGATGGAACATGCATTTACATTGTCATCGCTAAAAAGGGAGACAAGATTCTCATCTTGATGATTATTGGAATATGATGATGAGGCAGCTGCCTGCATAACGTTTCTAACAAATCCAGAGGGTGCCCTTCTGTCATAGGCTCCATAAGCATAAGGATAGTAAACAAGATGTTGTTCAACATAAGGCCAAAATTGTGCTCTTACTTTCCCAGTACTCTTAATCCTCTTTAAAACCTTGTTTGGATCAACATAACCACTTACTATCACCCTGCTTTGTTTTCTGTTCACCTCCACAGATTTAACACCTGCAGATAGATCATATGCATGCATGTCCTTCTTTCAAACTCACTACTACTAATTCATATACATTAATAATAATAATTACAGTATCAATTAGTTACCTTTTAATGAAGTCACTGCATTTCTGACTCTTCTTTCACAACCATCGCAGTCCATCCTCACTTTTATTTCAACTGTCTGAAATTATATATCTATGTTCTGAGTAACCACATACGTATGCATATGGTGTGAGAAATTAATTAAATGTAGAATTAATTAATGTGCTAGTCTTAATTACCTGCATTGCTTTGCGCTTGGACCTCTTAATGGTGCTGGTGGTTACACTTACAGTACCACAAAAGTTGGAGAGGTAATCAAGTGCACCCATTTTGCTACTACCTAATTATAATAAAGCAAAAGTCAGGGATTGATTAGTGAGAAAGTGAATTAGATGAGTGGTGTTTATATAGCTCAAAAGGATTTTCAGAGGATTAATTAATTAATGTTCAAAATTAGTGTCTTCAATATTATTACTACTACTAGGAGTATAATATTATAAACCGCAATTATTAATGGGGACATATGTCCCAAAAGCTTAATTAGTGTTCCACATAATAGTGAGTGATGGCCCTGGTTGCTTGCCCACCACTAGTGTTCCACATAATAGTGATCGAGTAGTATACTTTTTTCAATGTTTTTAAAAAATATTTTTCAATGAACCATCATTTAGTCTCAAAACAATCCCACTCTCTCTAATTTAATCCTCAAATTATATAAATATAGTAAATAATCTATAAATTATGCAAAATGTGTCAACTTATTTTTCAAGTAAATTCGTCAATCTAAAATCAATAACATCTTAATTATAGGAACTCATTTTATATAATTAGAGATTGCTACTATTTATATATGTTGAGTTTTGCTTTTGTGAGTTTTGCTAATTTTATAGATATACACCGTCTCTTTTTTTCTTTCTTTCTAATTTACTGATTGATAATTTAGAGTATTTATCCATCAACCAATAACAAACTATATGTATGTGCAATAAAAATTGATTATTAGTTGATCTTACCTGATTAGAATCAACCACGCCGGTGTGTTGATGTTGTTGCTCCGCCCTGTTCTGGTAAATGAGAAGGAGGTTGTGTACCTGCAGGCTATGAAATACAGATTCTGACACGGATACTCAGACATTGCTACTATAAAAAATATAAGACACTGATACATCTACATATTTATAAAAAATATAAATTGAGAATTAAAATACATACATATGCATCTAAGTTGAACATATTTTTTATTAAAAAAAAGTTTTAAAAGAATATATGATAGAACATTTGACATTTATTCATCTATTTACTATCGAAAAACTAAAAATAATGTAATCATAATGTAATATCTTTAATCTCTCATTGATCAATATTATTGTTTCGACAACATCTTTAATCGTAGTATAATGTCTAAAAAAAGAAGCAAATAAAAAAAATAATTTTTTTGTACACTTACCCAACACGTTTGTACGAGTATCTTATAGATGTCAGATGCTGATCTAAGGAATGTCGAAATAAAGTAAAAAAATTTTTTTACACCTCTTCGTCACGTGTCGTACGAGTGTCAGACACTGTGACACGCCTAATCATATATGTGTCGATGCTTCATAGCCTGCAGGTGCTTCGACGTTCAAGTCAGTGTGAATGTGGAGCAAAAAATTTCAGAGTAAGAATATTGTACCTGACTCTTGTAAATGAGGAGTGTTTATATAGCCCCCAACGCTGGGTCATCAATGACTGTCAAAAAACGACTAAAGAGTCATGATGAACAATAAATACTCATCATTGTGATATCGGGTGTTACGATTCGCAAGGAATCTGCCCAATGACTATTGTCTTCTTGGACTGTTGGGCCTTGCTCGGCAAAAAGGAAAGTCCATTTCCCTAACATATTGGACTTTCGAGCTCAATCTAAAACACTAGTACAAATTAATTGTGGGCAACACGTAACAATAACTTATTGATTATTTAAAAATGAAAAGAAATGGGAACCCAAAACTTACAAGATAATGACTCCAAACTTTCTTCTGATTGCTTCCTAGAAAGATAATGAACGGCCAGTGGACCCATAAAGTTGAAGCAATGATGATTATTTTAATCTACTTACTTTCCGTGATCATTGATTCTTATCAACAAAAAAATGATTATACCATTATGATTATTGAGCCAATCCCGATGCTATCAGGGAGCTGAATAAAGTGTAACCGCGCTCTGGATATTTGAAACTAGTATGTGCATTCATTTTTCTCATATACAGTACTTCCTCCGGATTTTTTTTAAGCAAAAATTCTCTTTTGCACACTTATTAAGGAGTTGGTTTTTTATCTTAGTTTTATGTGTAATTTTTGAAGCAATTTCTAAAATGCCCTTTTGCCTATTATGAAATCTACTCCTACTTAGATGTAATCATCATTAGTACTACTCCAATATAGATTACTTGTAGAAATGAATAAATACATGTGCAGGGGTATTGTTGGAAAAAAAATATTAATTAGAGTTGAATTTAATGACTTTTGCTTATATTTAGGACCAAAATTTTTTGTTGACTTTTACTTATAAATAAGGCCGGAGGAAATAGCATTTTAATCCCTCATCTAATAAATTTTAACTTTTGAGCCAATTCCTCATTGAATATGTTCAATACTATTGTAATAAATAATGGAAAGAGTTTACACAATAAAGCACCACCTTCCTTTTGCCAAAGCAGATTATAGTCTTTCATCTGTTTTCAATTTTTTTTCGGGTGAAGTAGTGGTTAAAGTTACACACACCTTTCTAGAATGTAAATTCTTTTTTCATATTTTTTTTTATTCTTAGAGGTATCGACGTTCAGTTTGAGTATAAAATATTGACATTTGCTACTTAGAATGTGAAAAGTGCTCGCTTTTTAAATGGCGAGGAAGTACTGTGGTCATTTCAAGAGATGAAGGAGGAAAACCGGGGGTGGTGCGAAAAGTACATCTCTATATGCAATGACTTTTTATGCACCAAAAATCCAAAATTTGACTTCCAACATATCTATTATTGCTAAAATAAAAGAATACGAACATGATAGTTATCCGGAAATCATAAAAAATAGACAATGAAAAACTCAAATCAAAACAAAAAGAATCGATTGCCCAAACAGCCGGAGGATAATTTAAAATATGGCTTTCTGTATGATAAATCACTGCTCATAATTTCTTCAGCTTCTGTCCCCGCAGGCCATTCCAGAAAGCAGCTGCATTAACTACCTTTTTTCCAGGAAGCTGAAGTTCCAATACCTGAGTTACAACATCACTAAATTCAGAAAGTGCTCTTTTTCATATTAAACATTGGTGCTTCCTCGATGTTTATACCTTGTGCAATAGAGTAAAATAAAACACATTAAACAGTATCTTTCAAAGCAGGTAATTTTCATTAACCTGCTTGATATATTCCATAAAATTTTCATAATTACAGATTTAGAAAGAGATTCGGCATTTCAAGTTGCAAAATGCACTTATAAGCTTGCACTTGCACAATTTGACATTTCCGCTTCATCCAATACCATTTATATTGAATATTAGTTTCCATCTAAGACAGGATTACACAGGATTACAAAGCTCGTGTATAAACTAAACTAAACAGTGATTTTCAGTTAGAGACACTGGTAAACTTAAGCATCAGCTTTTGAGAATATATACTGTAGCATTGAATTTCAATATGCAACTGCTCAAACAAGTACTACACTTTTGGCCTAGAATTACTGTTTACTACTGAATAATGATTTTTAAAAGCAAATGGACAACTTCTGGTTCACAGTCAAAAGAGCACCTTGGAGACAAATTGTTTTCTGCAGTTAGAAAGAAAAGAAACAATCCATTTGTCTATCATTTCCACCTCTAATCTGGAAGGAATTTTTTTTTGCTCTCTTCATTTGTTGTTTAAATAGTTTTGAATCAAATCTAGAAGAAGAAAAGTACTGATATATAACCTTTTTCCTAAATATTGTTTGGGGGTAAAGATGAGGAAGTCACAGATTAACACGATCCATGCACTCGAAGGTAACATTGGATGGAAATGTTAGATAATAAGAACAAAACAAAATATGAGTTGTGTTTTATATTTCGTGAATATCAAAGTAGAACAAAACAGGACAAAAGGTAGGCAAAGTGATACAATTTTATTCCATCTAAGACAACCAAATTGTTTATATTTACTGATACTGAAGAATCTAAACTGTATAGGAATAAACAAGAGCTTCTCACTGAGACAACCAAAAATTATAAAGAAAATGGCAGTTTAGAAGATCAATTTTGGGAATTGGGAGTAGTTCTCTTCTGGTTTCCTAACATATGTTAGTTGTAGAAATTGGCTTGGTATACAGATTACAACTAAAACCTGCAACCTCAACCAGAAAGCACCTGTCTAGGTGGTGCAACTATGATTTAACTCTACAGTAATAACTGAAACTTCATGGTTGATTCTCAAAATTACACATACCTCAAGTGTGGTGCCCCTTCCACATGGAAACACCAATGCACCATTGACAAATGCAATATCATCTGCTTCATTGAACTGCACACTTTCATGAGTGCAAACTCGCGTGGTTATGATTTTAATCTCCAAAGTTTTCTCCTGACCATTTTTATCAACTGCTAGAATCTTCGCTCTAGATCCTGGCCACCCTGAAAATGCACGAACCTAAAATTGTTGTCACAACTGCACAGTTCAAATAAAATCATGAAGTTTACCTTATTATGGAGAACAGATGCTTCTTGATCAAAGAATAGCCATGATTCGTCTGGACCTATCTGCATAAAGTAGAAAAACCAGAATCTGATTATTTCCTTGTAAGGAACATAGTTTATCAACTGTATATAGTGGAATTGTTTTTTTCCTTTTTCTTTTTGTGGATAATAACGGGATATAGAATGTAGTGAAATTAACGGAACATAACAAGTTCTCCCCAATTTGACCTTTTCACAATTCAAGACCAGTTTTTCTTATTACTCCTCAAAACTAGATAGCAGAACTTGGAGTCTTGTCCTTCTGGTTTGTATTCATGCGACCTGTTTTTGAACTCTAACCCGTTCTTTTATCAGGAAAAAATCCAAAACAAGCAATATATTTAAGTCTTTCATTTTGCATTTTCCATACTCGTAGAGCTATAACAACTCTTACACCTAATATGAACCTTATCAGGAGGTGTGGTCAGAAACAAATTAAACAGTAGTCCGCTTATTTTTTGCACGTGAGACTTTTTTCATTATAGGAAGTAGGAACACATGCAAGGTGACACCACATCCATGCATGAATTACAATATAATTTGTTTAGTTTTTTTTGGTGAACACTTGATGTTCTCCCTTCCATCTCGTATAATTATCATTTACAAGTTTTGTTAGGAATATGGAGGCTAAAAGTAAGCTATATATGTTTTATGAATAATTGTCTCAAAGGAACTTATATTATTGTTATATAAAGCGTTGGATTAACCTTGTTACATTTTTGAGCCATCAATGTGGTTTCAGAAATAAAAAGATTCCTAAAAGTAAATATGAAATAACAACTTTAACAAGTCCAGCAAGTGACATTGGGCAAAATCAATGGAAGATCTAATATATGTTGAACTACAAATAATATCAATAGGGAAATCATTTCTTCTTCCCTTCTGAGTAACATAATCAAAACTAACACTACCTTTGGTGCCAGTGTAGCCTTAGAATCATCTTGGGGTTGTGCCTTCTCTCTTGCAGATCCATCAAATATGGATGGAAGTTCCCTAATCAGAAGTTTAGATCCTGCTTTGTCATAAAGATATGAACTCATTCTTAACAATGACTTTCTATCAAAAGATCTGAACTCAAATAACTCTGTAAAAAAAACTAGGAAAAAGAACATAGGAACACAAAAGATAAGTTAATATCCATGGAGAGAAGAATCATACCTTTATGAAACAGGAGCTCAAGCAAATCAGGTGCCTACATATACATATATATGTATCTAAAGATTTGTTAGGAAGAGGAAGTAAAAGAATAACTTCCTAATAAATGTTATCAAATAAGAAGAGAGTGTGTGCAAGGCCCATAGTGACTGAGTGAAACATGACAACTATGAAAACACGCACATACACCGGTTTTGCATATGCATGATCTCACAAGTCAAAAAGTAAAACATAGATAGATGTCCTCTGAAGGAGGGGAGGACAAGGTATATGATGGAAAATTGCGAAATATTGTGATCATGTACCTAAGATATTATTAATGCAATGAAAGGAGCACAGCCCTGAATATAATATGCAGCAGTAGTTATGATTACTCATTGAATTGAAATCACAAGTTGAAACATTCCAGTATGAAGATTTTGGTAAGCGAAAATTGATTAATAAAAAGAGTGGCAAAAGCAGTAAAAGGCCATGTGTCCCCATAACTTTGATTTTGTAGGAAAGAAAGAGGAGAGAAAATTTGACCTTGATATGATCATCAACTTGAATTGTTTGAGTAGTGATGATAGGTCCAGCATCAAGTGCACGAACAGTGAATGCTAAGGATACTCCAGTTTGTTTAACACCATCCTAGTATAGAAATAGAAATGAATATATAAACATTGAGAAATAAAAGCAGCATTGAGAATTGACATGTGATGATGAAGGAAAAAGGTGGACCTGCAATGCTCTTTGAACAGGAGCAGCACCGCGATAGAATGGCAAAAGGCTAGGGTGAATGTTGACTGTTCCGAAAGAGGGAATATCAAGAAACTTGGTGGGTAATATATTGCCATAAGCTGCTGTAATGCATAGCTGGGGTTGCAAAGCTTTTAAATCTGACAAGAAAGTATCCTGCAGCAGGAGGAGCAGAAGGGAATGAATAATTGAATTTTGTGATAAATAATTAAGTATTACTAGCAAGCAAGCAAGCAAAGCATTAAGAATACTAGTTAGTTAGTTAGTTACATCTCCAGCACGTTGAGGTGTGAAAATAAGATGAGAAGAGAAGCCCCTCTCAAGAGCATAGTTGGCCAAGGGAGAGAGGGTAAGTTTTTTTCCCCTGTCCCTTCTAGCTGCTGGCTGAGTCACAATAGCTGCAACCTAAATAGTAAATAGAAATCAGTCAGTCCTCAATCAACAGTTGAAAGAAAATGGAACCTAATAATCCAATAGGTACTTAACCTCAAAGGAAGAATGTGGAGAAGCAGAAGCGGTGAGAAGTGCATCAAGGACTATAGTGGAGACCTGAACAATTTGATTGAGCGAGTAAAGGAAAGAGAGAAATTGATTGAGACGACCTAATGAATGAATGCAACTAACTGACCTGAGGTGCGCCCAAGAGAACAACGGGCTTTTTGTTGTTGTTGTTGTTGTTGTTGATGTTGGTGGTAGAAGAGAACAATGAAGGAGAATAAGCACTCTGATTCTGCACACACAATAACCGCCGAATCATTTTCTTCCAATCCAACCACCACCACTTCACCGCTGGCTTATCTTTTTAAACATTTTCTTCTACTATCAAAAAGTAAATAGCGTTAGATCAATCTAACGGTCATTAACATATGTTTTTTTCCTGTAAATATTCAAAGTTTTGTTTTTAGCAAGATAATTAAAACCGGTTGGACCGTGAACCGGATCAATGTCCGGTCCGGCCAAGCCTAAAAACCGCTGTGCCAGCAAACCGGGAATCAAACCGGTAAACCGGTAAAAAACCGGGAAAATTGGCTAAACCGACGGTTCAAGAGGTTAGACCGGTTTTTGAACAGTTTTCTGGTTTTTGACAGTAAACAGGATTTTCCAAACAAATCAAAACAAAATCGATTTTGATTTAGATTTCGTTTTTAGATTCAGACTCCTTCAAGCCATTTAGATTTAGAAGAAGACTAGAATTAGAAGAAAGCAAGAAGATTAACATAACTTTAACATGAATATTCAATTCAATTCACCATAACAAATTATGTTGAGTGTTAGAAAAAGAAAGAAACAAAATTAAAAGATGGCTTCATTTTTTTCAATCAAACAAGTGAATGAAGATGTTGATGAATGGTACAGCCGCTGCTTCTTTTCCTTTCTGCTCCTTTCTTTTTTTCACTTAACACACTTAGCAAATTTAGGGTTAACTAATAAATGGGCTTGGGCTTTTTTTTACTGACCCAATATTTCCACCAAATAGACTTAGTATGTTTCAAGGATTGTATAATTTAAAAATAAAATAAAAATAAAAGCATTAAGGTTGAGTGTTTGAAAAAAAACGTGAGATCATTGATTTATGACATTAATATGTTGTGAAATTTTAATAGTGTGAATTTATTGTATACCTTTTCATATCAACTTTATTTTTTTTAACAAATTTTATATTGACTTTATTATATTTTATATTTTTAATGTGTGAAACTAGGGAGTATTGAGTCATTATTTATTTATATATTAAATAAAATATATATTTAATTAAAAACGGCACGATCCCAGTCCGACCCGTTCCGACCAGTTGAACCTTGAACCAGTAAGCTCACCGGTTCGATGACCGGTCCGGTTCTGAAAACCTTGGTTTTTAGTCTCCGAAAATTTTTCGGAGAATATTAGTCCCTCAAAAATTGTCAATTAACATTTTTACTCCCTACTTTTAAATCAACGCATGTGTAGACTTCATAATTTTTAATGAAATTTTTCAAAAAAGTGTAAAATATTTTAACAATCACTCCAAAAAAATATTTAGATTTTTTTTAACAAAACATAAATTAAATATAAATTTTTAAACTCTAAAAATACAAAAATTCATATTTAATTTATACTTTTTCAAAAAAATTTAAATTTTTTTGGGGAAATTGTTATAATATTTTAAACATTCATAAAAAATTTCATTAAAAAATATGAAGTCTACATATGAGTTGATTTAAAAGTAGAGACTAAGAGTGTTAATTGAAAATTTTTGTAAGACTAATATTCGAAGAAAATTTTTCAGAGGACTAAAAACAAAACTTTGAATATTTACAGAGACGTGAAACACATTTATCCCTATATATTTTATAATAGCAGTTATTGTAAGTTATTAATTAATTAACAAGTACTCCCAGTGTAGTCAGGTCAAGTTTCTACAATTCTACTAGGTTTGATAGGTTGGTGACGGATCGTAAGATGTCCTATTCAAGGCAAAATTGTAACTTAACATCTATACATATACACACAATTGCCTGTTAAAAAAAAAAACATATACAGACAAACACAAAAAATAACAATTAATTATTGACCGTCTAGAAAAAAATTCCCTTTTAAAGTATTTAGTTTATCATCAGAGTGTGTAAATATAACTAATCATCAATACAAAGCTTTGAATGAGATATCATCCAAGTAAAGTCCCTGCATTCTAATATAAATGTCGCAATTAACAGTATTATATCAAATCATATCATATCATATATATGCTAATGGAATTTTTTTACCATTACTAGTTTTTAGTCAACAAACATAGTCAAACTATGACACTCATTGCAAAATGGAGTAAAAAAGATAGAAAAATGGTATTTTTTTTTTTGTCAAATAGTTTAATGGTTATAATTACACCTTTAAAGTGACTAAATGAAATGTCAGAAAGCGAATATTGACTCATATATACAAAATACGATAACTCAATTAATTAAATTTAACTTACGAAAACGAAAACAATCAACATATCTTATAACACATGTATCTACCAATAATTTTATAATATAATGATGATGTTGATAATAATAATAATAAGTACAATCAAGCATATTCATTGCTATAATTCTTTTATAGAATGATAGAATAGAATACTAGAACGAAAGAATGTATTGGAACGTTAGAAATATAGAATCAAATCAACCATCCTTCAAATATGATGAGTTGCCAACTCCTTACTAACCGACACCGTCACCGTATAGGTAAGAATGTCACACAAAGGCAATCTAATCAGTAGTATTTCGTGAGTTCACATGCATTTTATTTTTTCCTGTTTTGATAACGAGTTCACAAGCAGTTTTTTTTTTCTTTCTCTCTTTATTAAAAATCATGTAAACTACACATTTGTCAATTATACCCTTTATCAATTGCTCTTATATTTTTTAATAAAACAAATTAATGCTATATATTTGGAAAACTAAATCTTTTTTTATTTTTTTTTGGAACATAACATATTAAATTTTGTTTTTTTAACATAATATATTAAATTTATAAGAGAAAGTGTGTGAAAAAAAAAATAGGAATCTATTAGTGGATTAAAACGAGGGTATAATAGAAAGATAAAGTGCAAATATACACTTCCTTAATTTGGTGTTACTATTCTAAAAAGACAAGTAAAAATGAACGGAGGGAATAATTATTTAATAAATAACTAACATATATTTTCTAAAATAGTTTAATTTAACTTTTTATATTTTTAATGACCAAATTTATTAAACTTAATTTATAAAGTAGATAACTAAATGCTATTTGCTTATGCTATATTGTATGTTCACATGCATTCTAATTGATTTATGTATAAAAATATAATATAATAAATAAAACCCTTCCTTATTTTATGCCGATGACACTAGGGATAATATTGGGTACCATATTGGTAGAGGTACGCACCATTACTATATATTAAGTATTAACCACTGACCGTCTGTAAGCACAATAATAATTATTGGTGCACTATGTGCCATTTTGAATTGATTGATTTAAATTTATTGATATAAACAGTTGTGAGATTATTTAAAATAATTTTTAAAAACAATAAGTATTTATAAGAAGTTTTTAGTTTATTTTTATAAGGTCTTCTGGATAGTTTATAAGGACATATTATAGATATTTATTTTCGATCATAGATTATAAAAATACAATTCTACTTTATTCTATTTAATTAGTCTCTCTTTGATAATCAAATACTGTATTAGCTAGCTTATATTATATCATCACAACAAACTAGAAAATGGGAAAGAAGCTTCCCATCGATCTTACTGGCATTTATTCTTTGTTTTCAACTTAATAATTAATTAATCCCAACGCAACGCGGACTCTATCACAATGTCAACCATATAACTGTGCACTGGCCACAGTTGAATCTCCCAATCTTAAAGTTTCTTATTTGACTTGCTTTGCTCACATATATATATATCCAATACCCTTCCCCCCTTTTATGAAAAGCCTCAAAAATACTTTACAATTCCAAATATAGCTTCATATATATCCTATTATAGTTTACTAAATTATTAGAAGATTTTAATATATATACACATATGGGGAACTACATCTCTTGCAGTCTATCAGCAGGAGGAAACAAGCAGTGGAGAGGCATAAAGGTGATATTCCCATGTGGAGAGATACGCAAATTTGAAGAAGCAGTGACAGCAGCTGAGCTTATGGTTGAGATGCCAACTTTCTTTGTGGTAAACACTCGTTCACTACAGATTGGAACAAGGTTTTGTGCCCTCAATGCCGATGAAGAACTTGAGTATGGTAACGTTTATGTGATGATTCCAATGAAGAAGCTTAACACTGCTGTCACTGCAGCTGACATGGGCACCTTGCTACTCACTGCTAAAAGGGTCTCTGCCAAATTGAACAAGATTCTTCCTACTTCTGAATCTAATTTGGAAATGGAATCACAACCAAAGTTGAACTTGGATGACATTGATCAAGAGTTGTCTATGCACCGATTGTCTTTATGCAGCAGGTCAAAGAAGCCTTTGTTGGAGACCATAACAGAAGAAACAGTGTGATGAAACTGAATTCAAATTCAAACATTTCTTTCTTCTTTTCTCTTTTTGTGATTGATTTGTGTGTCGTGCTCCATATTGTTAGGATATTTATTTGTTATATATATGATTGGATTTGTATGTATGAACTATAATCAACTTAACTAATTCAAAATAATATGTTATATTAGGCTATTCTTTAATTCAATTCTCAGGCTCCAAAATTTTCAATCCACAAGGTTGAGTTTGGATTAAGGGCGAAATTATGATATGCTCATTTGTATTTTAACCTATATCTCAAGTTATCTACTATACTTTAAAATACATTACACCAAATCAAATCATACAAATGATGGTACGTCATAGTTGTGCATGTTGAACAATTAATTTTGTTGGATATAGAAAGGTATAATGTGCAGTAGAAAAATATATTTTGTGAACTGCATAAAGGGTCGTATTATTCAATGATCATAACGTCTTAATTTATACATAAAAAAGGCCTAAAAGAATGCATAAAGAAACTGCTATGTGATAACTAAATGCCTAAAAATCTGGTACACATATAGAGCATATCAGAAAGTTCCTAACAAATAGCATAAAAGATAATAATGGACCCTAAAAATCAGCAACAACTTAAAACAGTTTCATGAGTCATCTAGTCAACACTCCTCCTTGACTCTGGAACTGCACACGCCAAGCATTTGCCTCAAGAATTCATATCTAGCCTTGGGAAGTGCCTTTGTTAGAATGTCAGCACTTTGATCTTCTGTTTTGCAGTAGATTAGTTTAACTTCTCCTTCCTTTTGTGCCTCCCTGAGAAAATAGAGTTTTATCTTGAAGTGCTTTGTTTTGCCATGGAACACCGGATTGTTAGCAATTGAAATCGCAGCTTGGTTGTCCACAAATATATTTGTGCTGCCTTGTTGTTCCATATGCAAATCCACCATGAGCTTTCTGATCCAAAGAGCTTGATTTACAGCAGCAGTTGCAGCTACATACTCTGCCTCTGCAGTGGATTGAGCAATCACTTCCTGTTTTTTTGAATGCCATGAAAATGTTTTTTTGAATGCCATGAAAATATTCCAGAACCAAAGCTAAAGTGATAACCCGAAGTACTTCTCATATCATCAACACATCCAGCCCAATCACTGTCAGAATAACCGAGAAGATTGAAATCTTTAACATAATGATATCTTATTCCAAAATCAATTGTGCCCTTAACATATCTAAGAATTCTTTTTGCCGCCTGAAAATGAATTTTACTAGCACAATGTAAATACCTTGATAACAAACTGACTGCATGCAAGATGTCAGGCCTAGTTGCACTTAAATACATTAGGCAGCCAATAAGGCTTCTGTACAACATTTCATCCACTTTTTCAGCTCCATCTTCTTTGCAAAACTTCTCCTTTTGATTCATTGGCGTTGCATCTGGTTTGCAACCTTCCATGTTGAATTTTTTGAGAACTTCATTTGCATATTTCTCTTGGCAAACAAATATTTCATTTTGTTTTTGATATACCTGCATACCAAGAAAAAATGTCATCCTTCCAAGGTCTGTCATTTCAAAAACATTTTTCATTTCTTCCTTGAACTTATCAATCTGCTCGTTGCTGCTTCCCAAAACCAATAAATCATCAACATATAGAGACACTACAAGTATTTCACCATCAGTTTTCTTGACATATAAAGTAGATTCACTCAAACTTTTTTCAAATCTCAAGTTCACCAAGTGTGCATCAATTGTGCTATACCATGATCGTGGTGCCTGCTTTAAACCATACAAAGCTTTCCTTAGTCGATATACTTTCTCCTCCTGGCCTTGAACAGCAAACCCTTTAGGTTGCTCAACAAATATTTCTTCTTCCAAATGTCCATTTAAAAATGCCGATTTCACATTCATTTGATGTATAATCCAACCTTTTTGTGCAGCGAGAGCCAACAACATTCTTATCGTTTCTAGCCTTGCAACTGGGGCAAAAGTCTCAGAAAAATCAACCCCAAATACCTGAGCATATCCTTTAACAACCAGTCTTGCCTTGTATTTGTTTACAGAACCATCTGGATTGTGTTTGGTTCTATAAACCCATTTGACACCTATAGCTTTTTTGTGATGAGGTCTGTCCACCAGCTCCCATGTTTGATTTTTTTCGATCATTTTGAGCTCTTCCTTCATTGCATTTACCCATTTCTGATCAGCTGCAGCTTCTTCATATTCTTCTGGCTCCATGACAGCAACGTTGCACCTTTGATAGATGTCTGAAAGTGATCTAGTTCCTCTAACTGGTTCATCATCAACATCTTCATTCTCGTCTAGAAATTCAAGCTTCTCATCACCTTCCCAATTCCAACTATCCGACTCTAGAAATTTGACATCTCTGCAGACAATTACTTTGTTGCTTTGTGGTAGGTAGATTCTATAGGCCTTTGAAGTTGAGCTATAGCCTACAAAAATTCCAAGTTCCGCTTTCTTGTCCAGCTTGTCTCTCTTCACTGAAGGTATGTAAGAGAAACATAGACATCCAAATATCTTCAAATTTATTAGCTTTGGTTTGTAGTCGTACCATACTTCAAATGGAGTCTTTTTCTGCAATGCTTTTGTTGGCAATCTGTTTAGCAAAAACACTGTTGTGTTTGTAGCTTCAGCCCAAAATTTCTTTGGCAGTCCTTTGTCATGAAGTAAACACCTTGTCATCTCCATAATTGTTCTGTTTTTCCTTTCAACAACTCCATTTTGTTGTGGAGTGTATGGTGCGGTGAATTGATGTTCAATGCCTGCATCAACGCAAAAGTTGCTAAATTTTTCAGAGGTATATTCAGTTCCATTATCGGACCTGATCACCCGCATTTTGCACCCGCTTTGAGTTTCAACCCAAGCTTTAAACTTCATGAAGATGTTAGCAACATCAGATTTAAGCTTCATACAATAAATCCAACACATCCTTGAATAATCATCAATGAATGCAATGTAATACTTACTGCCATTCAATGACGGTGTTTTCATGGGTCCTCCCACGTCTGTATGTACTAATTGCAGCTTATGTGTAGCCCTCCAGGCCTTGTTTTGTTGAAAAGGAATTCTGCTTTGCTTTCCATATTGGCAAGCAGCACATTTTGGAGGCATGTCTTCTAATTCAGGCAAGTCATTCGCCATGTGGTTCTTCTTCATGAAAAGTAGAGCAGCATGATGAAAGTGTCCTAACCTCTTGTGCCAAAGCATTGTATTGTCATCTTCCTTGTGTACGGCAGCCTGGTGTTCCTCATTCATCAAATCCAAGGCAAAGCTCTTGCCTTTCATTTGAACATTGATCATTTCTATGTTGTTTGCATCTTTAATCACACATTTTTTGTCCTCAAACAACACCTTATATCCTCTTTCCAACAGTTGAGTAACACTCAAAAGGTTTTGATTAATTTCAGGAACATATAAGACATCAGAAATTAATTTCAAACCTGAGTGGCCTTCAATTGCAACTGTTCCCTTGCCTTTTACTTCAATAAGTGCTCCATTTCCAATTCTGACTTTGGAAATAGATGTTTCATCTAGTTCTTTGAAAAGTTCACGATCATGAGTCATGTGGTTTGTGCAACCACTGTCTATAAGCCAACTCTCCGTAGTGATGTTGGTAGCAAGGCATGATGCTACGAAGAGCTGCTCCTCCAAAGGTTGATCTTCAGCAGCCTTGGCTTCTCCTTGTTGTTGTTGAGTCTTACATATTCTTTCCACATGTCCTAACTGACCACACTTGTAACATTTTACATCTGGCCTCCACCAACAATTGTTTGGTGCATGATTATCTTTTTTGCAGTATGGACAACATGAAAAGAGACTTGTATCATTTCTCTGGTTCTTCTTTTCATTCCTTCCACCTTTGTAGTTTTGTGATTTGGCTTGGAAAGCTCCCTCCACAGATCCTTCTTGCCTCATAAGTCTCCTTTGCTCTTGTGCTTGCAGTGCATTCAACAATTCTGCCAAGGTAATGCTTGACAGATCCCTTGAGTTCTCTAGAGATGCAATTGTGGCTTCAAATTTTTCAGGTATCGTAACTAGAATTTTTTGAACAATTCTAGAATCAGAGAAATCTGTAGTACCAAAAAGTCAGCCTGTTGGAATATTCTTGAATTGTTTCTGATTCCTTCATCTTTTGCATCTCAAACTCTCGAATCAAATTCAGCACTTGCATCCCTTTAACCTTTTCATTTCCATCGTATTCCTTCTTCAAAAAATCCCAAATCTCGTGGGCTGTTTTCAGTGTCATTATTCTGGTGAGGACAGTAGATGATACTGCTGCAAACAAGGTTGCTCTTGCTTTTGATTTTCTCCGCTTCATCTCTTTGTTATTTTTTATTTGAGCCATAGTAGGGTTCTCAGGAAGAGGTGGGACATCATACTCTTCTTCAACAGCTTCCCACAAATCACTAGCGTCAAGATATGCTTCCATTCTAACAGCCCAAATATGATAATTTTGGCCATCAAACACCGGAAGCGCAATCAGATTATACGAACCTTCTAGATTCATTCTGAACAAGTTTAAATGATGTATTTAGGTTTAGGAATTGTGGTTGGTTATTCTCACTGTCTCACAGATCCCTCGAAAGAAAAGCTCTGTGATATCAATTTGTTGGATATAGAAAGGTATAATGTGCAGTAGAAAAATATATTTTGTGAACTGCATAAAGGGTCGTATTATTCAATGATCATAACGTCTTAATTTATACACAAAAAAGGCCTAAAAGAATGCATAAAGAAACTGCTATGTGATAACTAAATGCCTAAAAATCTGGTACACATATAGAGCATATCAGAAAGTTCCTAACAAATAGCATAAAAGATAATAATGGACCCTAAAAATCAGCAACAACTTAAAACAGTTTCATGAGTCATCTAGTCAACAAATTTCCTCATTGGCAGACGTTTATTGTAGAGGATGGATTCTACAACAAAATTATCTTCATAGTCACTGCTCAAGAGTGCTATCCAACATGATGTTTTATATAAGGAACAAAAATATTTCCACAAAATTTAGTCATATGACCAACGACAATTTTTTTTTTGTTTTTTTACAGAACGACAAAATCTTTTATTGTAATACTATGATTTAATTGTTTATACGGTTAGTTAAATGCAACTGCTCACTGTACCAAAAAAAAAATGTAACTGCTCAAAATTCAACGGAGAATATGAATTTAAGAAAATTACATTATGTACATAACTAGTAGCAAGTAACAAATGAAGTGCACCATTTATCTTCCTGAAAAGAATATCACCATCCCTAACTTCACAAAAAAATGGTTAGTCTGGGATCTAAATTCCTTACAGTATGCAACCAACAAGTTTGGATCCGCCAGCTCAATGCACCATGTTCCCAAGTTCTGACCAGTTAAAATCCATTTTGGCTTATCATTTCAGCTACCTCACCCATGAGGCTTGTCCCTCTGATTTCTAATAATTGTAGAGCCAAGTCGTCTTCATTCAACTGTCTTAATCCCATGCTCACTCTCTTCAGCATGCCTACATCAAGTTCCTCGATCCACAGTGGCGTGCAACTCACCATCAAGCTCATAAACCCGGACACATAGGCACGCCAAGTTGCACAATCACAGCGAAGTGATATTTTCCCATCTAGAGCATTTGCAAGAAATTCTAGATGAATCCCAATAACCTTCGGTCGCCGTTTAGATGCTGCTGATGAAGAGTCAATACCCCAAGCAAATGTCCCACTAAGTACAGCAAAACATGCCAGAGCATAACCTCTAAGAATGGCAACCACAACCCCAGATTCTCCCGCTTCCTGCTCCAACTCTTGGGCTGATAAAAACCATGAAGGTAAAGTTTCTGTTATCAAAGATTGAATCAAACTAGTGCCACCAGATATCCAAAGAAAAGAAGCCCCAAGAAGGGCAGCATGCTTGACACGTGTCATCGATGCAGCAAGAGAAACCTGTCCGTATCTCATTCCATATTTTGTCTTCTTTAGCTTGTGCGCTTCACCATTGGGCAACCCACCACTTGCTATATCTCTAACCAAAAGCATTAGAAGAGATACAATTTCTTCTGTCAAGAACATAGCATCTCTAATAGACCTGTAAACTCGTAAGTAGAGAATTCCAGGAGCAACCGGAGAGATTCCTCCTAAGAAGTGAGAACCAAATCCATGACCAAGGAGGGCGCCAACACCACCATTGTTATAAATACAGGATGAACCAAGCCCAAGAGTAGACATAAAGCAACTTTTTAGGAGCTGAACTACAGCATCCCGGCTATGGTGGAAGACAGTTCCAGAAGCAGAGAATACAAAAAAGTCACTCCAACGCTTCACCTTCTGAGCCCACAAAGAACCTACAATGGGCATGCAAGGCCAGGGGCAACCAGCAGAAAGGTTGATCAAAGAAGGGCCAATCAAAACAAGAAAGCGCTCAGAAGATTTATCAAGTTTATAGGTTATTGTGAGACTTAGGAAAGCCGCCAAAGGCAAAGGAAGCGTAGCTGGAGCATTCCCATCTGTTTGCAGCAGTTCAAAATGTAGTGTCAACAGATTGATATTGTAAACCTTGTCCATATAAATATATAATGTAAACAAATCAGTCTACAAAAAAATAGCATGTGCATTCAGTAACAAAGAAATATGGATATTTCCAGGTCAATCATAAATTTGGTTGTTAATTAAGACTTGAGAGTTTATCATCACCCAAAAATTACAGGTCAAAAGAAATTTTTTTATGGGAAGGTCAAGAGAATTATGAATATGTAAAACACATAAAAGTTAGTTGTCCTACAGAATGAAAATGATATAAATGCAGCAAGTGTCATCTAGGAAAGTGAATTTGCAAACCTATTGCGAGACTTGGGACATCAACACCCGTGGCTGCCAGGATTTTTTTGATTTGTTGCTCGACAATGGATAAATTAGCAGCAGGACTCGGCCAATCAGTTCCATTCATAAAAGCTGGTTTCCATACACCACGTGTTACTTCAGCTGATAAGTAGCTTACAATGGTTGCCAAAGATGCCGGAAGAAAATCAGCAATATCTTTTAGACCTGAGATAAGAAGCAAGCACGTAGACTTACTATTGAGCAAAAAACTTCAAAAAGGAATAATCGGTTACCGAAGGAACTTGTTTCTGCAACCACATAGGTCACCAAAGGAACTAAGGTACAACCGATAAAATCATGTTTCTGTGTTTGTGCATTTAATTGGTTCTTCGTTTTTGCATTTTTGCGCTGCTTAGTTTTCATGTTTCTGCATTTCTGGCTTGTTTTTACCCAGTTTCACTAATTTGTGGGAAATGGTTTATGTGAAAAGAAATAGAAAACAAATAAGGAAAGAAAGTTAGAAGGGAAACATGGTGGTCTCATGAAGTAACCAAGAGGCAATTCGTTTTGGGACTGAAAGAAAGACTGCAAATAGTTTCATGCTGTGTTTTTATGACTTTTTCTTGGTACTGTGCTGGTCACTGACTGTTTTTATGATTTTTGTTGGTACTGTGCTGATCACTGACTGAAAGAAGTAGCCAAGAGAGAAATTGTCTTAATATGGTCTTGCTTGTAATTGATAGAATTATGGATCAAACTGTGCGCCTTGATCTAGAGCTCAAACCAAGAGTTTGGAGAGTTTACAAAAGGAAGAAAGGAAATTAGGAATGATGACGTGGCCAAGTGAGAAATGTATGGGAGAGTAAGTGCTATAAAGTGGTGTCAGAGGAGAATAAAGAATCATTCTGGAAATTGTTATTTTGTGGGGTCACTAGATTGTGGCTTGGGGAGCACTGCGTTACTTTTGGGGCTGTTAGTACACTACCAACAGTTTGTTATCATCTTTCATTTTCCTTCTTATTGTAGTTTGTTTCCACCATTAATATAATTACAAGTTTTTCATCCATTTTCCTGTTATTATTTCACTGTTTTATTCATATAAACACATAAATACCTATCAGTAATTGTATGTTTTGCTATCACTGGTCCAATTGGTAGTGTGCTGATCTGTGGCCTAGGATTGCAAGCATGCAAGTTCTGCTAACGCTGCTGTTTAAGTTGGATTTCTAGTAGGTTAAAAAAAATAAATTGGATTTCTAGTATTTATAAGGATTTTGTTTCTTCTATTTGATGTTGTCCCTGGTTTGTTTTAAGTTGAATATTTTTAGAAGTTACTGAGGATAGCTTGTAAGTTCTTGATTTCTCAAATTTGATGTCGTCCAAAATTTGATTTTCTGATCTTGAAAATCTGAAACAATGATGGCTTTATGGAGGTTGAGTTCTACTGCTTATGATGATTTTGATGTTTAAATGTTGCCTTTAGAGAAGAATTAATAAAATAGTGTAATTTTGGAGTAGAAAAAAGGTTAAAAAAATATAAATTCAATTCTTTAAAACTCCAAATACACAGCTCAAAAATTAAAAACAGTTCATTTTGCATAAAAAACAGCTCGGTTCCTAAAAGGTTAACTGTCCCAGTACCCTCTATTTTTTCCATTTCATGAATTCCTACACTACATCTTTACCCCATAATCAAATCAAATGGCAATGCACATACCATAAATCCTATATTATGAAACACTAAATCTCAACCAAATTAGATCCTCTCCTTTTCAATTCTCTACATCTCTCTCCTTCCTCTCTATCTCTCTCTTAATTTCAATCTCTTTCATCAATAAAAAATAATAAACAAGTTAAGAGAGAGATAGAGAGGAAGGAGAGAGATGTAGAGAATTGAGAAGGAGAGGATCCAAATCCAATCTCAACAAGGAATATTCTAACGTTAAAATGAGAAAAACAAAACTTTATTTAGAAAATACTTATCCAAGTAAATGAGTAGAACGACTGTCATCAGAATTTGGTATCAAAATATCTTTGGTTTTAGAAAATAATTATTCTATAGTTTGGACATTCTTTAGTTTAAATTTCAAAGCATGAAAGGCTCAATACAATCCTGAGATAATTCTTAATGATACATAATGATAATGCAAAATAAAACATGAGGAAACTGGGCAAACCTGTAGCCAGTTCACGGGGACTGAGTCTTCCGTGAGCACAAGCTGTAAGTGCAGCATCAAGAACAAATGGAGCAGCTTCAAGGATATCCCATGCTGGCACTTTAAGTTTCACCAAAGCGTCATCCAATGAAGAACCAGAAGAGTTGCTGTTTCCTGAAGTTGTAGGTGTCAATGATTGAGCACTTTTATTTATTTTCTTGCACATCATGCTTAGGAGTGCATCAACAATCTGAAGAACAGGCCCTCCAGGAACAAGAGCACATCGAGTTGATGCAAGACATTCTTGATGTTGCTGATACCACGTGTTCAATTTTGGAAAGGAATCCATAAATACAGGCTCTGAAGCAAAACTTATCATTTTTGAAATTCTTCTGCTTTTTATTCTATCTCTTGGTGATTTCCCAAAGGATGCTATCATACTATTCCGAACCAATAAAAGGTACTCAGGACCTAACTGTGATCCTAATGCTGGAGTTGCTGCACCTCCCATCACATGTTCAACAGGTGGGTGATTAAACCGCCATAATCTCAGCAGGAGAACAAATGCATTAGAGAACACTGCATGATAAGAGAGCTTTTCACCAGATGCAGAAGTCCATGACACACTAGGAACACATGTTCCAAAAGCCTCACATATTGGCATTAGTGCAGCAGCAAGTAGTGGAACCTGAAAAAAGATGGTAAAACAAATTCACAAAATCAGGAAACAAAACTATACGCAGAAATAGTGAAGTGAATTGAAGATGCAAACTTTCATTGTGCATGTACAAGTATGCATTAGAATACACAGTTTATAAAATTTGAACATACCGCACCATGTAGGGAGAAAATGTGAACACTATCTACAGGTGAAATTCCAACTAGAAGGACATTCAAAAATGGAGCATAGCTAATCAAATGGTTTTCAGTCCCGGAGTATTTAGTAGGAACTGGAGGAGAAAGCAATTTTATGATGAAAAAAACGACGTGTTCCTGCAAACAAAGTCAGTCGTTATAATCATGAAAGGAAAGAAAAAGAATAGAAGAGGATAGAGACAAGAAATGGGCCAGACAAGGTTTTCATATTATGAGAAAGTGAGATCACCTGCACATTCCACCCACGTACTAGAGATGCCCCACAAAGAACGGTAGCTGCAGATATCTTTTCTTCATCTGAGCCATTGATTGCAAATTCAAAAATTTTCTCAATCTCTGCTAAGCTTCCATCAAATTCAAAAGCTTAAAATTCAGTTGGATTACTAACAATATAAAAAAATAGAGCATTGGTACACACAACTTCGGGAAAAAGAAAGGCGAAACTGAAGGCCGTTATTAGGAAAAACTACAACCAATTAGACAGTTGTCATTTTCAAACATAAACATCTCTATCAATGCATATGTGGTAAAAGTGTCTATTTAAAATCTGTGAATCCATCTCTAATTTGGCTCAGAAACAAGTAATATCTCTTCATTTCCAGATGAAAGAAGTACTTTATCCCAGATTTATAGGACGGTACTATGCAAAACCTTTTTAGTTATGGTATATATCTATGATACCTAAATACAAATTCTATATAATATTTTACCTATCACATTACCTTATCATTGTCTTAAATAGAAGCACTGAGCATTTTTTTTTCCCTTTTTTAAAAAGCAGTTATTGAAGAAAAGAGAAATACAGAAGTAATAGGATCAGGAATTCTCCTCGCAGCAACTAAAAAAGGAAACAGGAGAACGACCGAGCATCAGCTTAAAAGAGCGAGATCCAGTTCCACTGAATATCCAACAGAAAATCACTTTGGAAACAAAAAAGACATGCATATGTTCATAAAACCACAATGAAATAAGGAAAATATTCAAGCCAAAATAAGATTTGCATTCTTTTATTAAATATAGAAGACATCCATGTAAGAATGGCCCAATACATATGATAGATACTTAGATGAGGAAGTGAGCCTTGACTTTGACCCAAAGCCTAAGGTGTGGAGAGTATACACAAGGAAGTGTGGAAAGGGAATAAAATGATGACGTGGTAGTAAGAGTGCATGAGGTGCATGAGGTAGTAGTTACTATATAATAAGAAAGAGGGAGAGAGAATAGGGTATCTAGAATTCTGTTAGAAGAGTGGGGTCACCATCTTGGTGATTGAGGGAGCCTATGAGCTTTTGGGACTGATAGACAGTTCTATCAGTTTGTTACCATTACTATTGTATTTTCTGTTATCTGTAGTTGCTTTTCCACCCAATACAACCACATTTTTCCATCATTTTCTTTCATTATTATTATTATTACTTCTGTTTGAGAACCCATCAATTGGTCTGACCTACCGGATCAAAACCACACCGCACCGCACCAGTGATTGTAGATGCCACGACAACCTAAAAAGATTGAAGCATTGGAAAAGCGGATGGGAAATCAATGTTGCAAGCTTTAGTTCAACAAATGCAACAGCGAAGCTTGATTCTAAGTGAATCGAGCAAACAGATCAGCCAGAAGGAGACATCGCAGGAAAGTGAGACGCCAGTTGGAGATAACTCAGTGAATCGCGTCTCTCCGGGAAGAAGGTGAAGTATGCGGCGAAAGAGATAGATTCTGGATTGCTGCAGAATTCATCAGAGCAATCAGATCGAAAATTACCAGCGACAACTAGGGTGACACCATCATTCACTAAGAACCACACGACTGTGGTCGACTTGCTAGAAGAGAATCACGATGAGCCAAATAACAAAGAGGATTCAATGTGGAAAGTGAACGAGGCATCTAATGATACTTGGAAGAATTTCAACGCATGCGTCCTATCGGGAAAGTCGGAGATGAGGAAGTCACCAAGCACGAAGGGGTGAGAGACAACATGCACATATAGTGGGCTTGTGACCGCTGTCGAAACCACAAGAGGTGGAGGTTGAGAGGTGCAATGTGAAGGTCGATCCGTCGAATGTTAGTTAACCTGTGAAAGTCCTCTCATGGCGAGAGCCACCAGAGGCGCCAGATGCATTCTCACCGACTGGAAACCTATCGGTGACAGCCCCTTCACAACCAGAACCGTCGGTCGTTGTATGTCTTGTGGTGGCCATGGGATTGCTGCAGAATGAACAACTAACAACAATTTGGAGTCAAAAGCCTGCCCGGTTGAAAAATGAAGATAGGAGGGCAAATTTTTCATTCTGTAAGTTAGGCCAAAGCTTAGAAATAATGGGTCTGACCCAATTAGATGATCTCATATCAGTACAGGGTCCAAGTGTTTTGGGTCTTATTCAAGACAAACCCTTATTCATCAAGGGTCTTATTCAAGACAAATCTTCTTTGAACACAAGGTTCTCACTACAAGAATCTCCAGACAAGTTTGTGAAGCTGCTTAAATCCAGTTCAGAGTTGGGAATCGGATTGCTGAATTTGCCGCCATGGAGAATGGAAGAGATGTTGCGCATCACAAAGAAGAAAGTGTTTCTCAAGACTTTTGAGGAGAGATATCCTTCACCTCCATACCAAGTAAGAAATGACATGTTTGTTGACCGTGACTTAGATTTTCATGTGGGTTTGGTATTAAGTTCAATAAGTTTCTTAGCTTTGAATGATAGTATAAGTTTTGGAAGGGAAGCAACTACAACGCCTGAGAAATTTTCATTAATCTTTAGAAGAGTTTTAGCTATAATTTGGTACAACCTCTTAAAGAAGAGCAATGAAGTTGTGAGCAAAGCAAAAAAGGTTAGTGAGTCAGTTGGATCAAAACTTAAGCGTTCAGGGCCTGGTCCAAATTTATGACGGGGATCCAAAATGTATACTTCTGGATTCAACTCCACTAGATCTAATGCAAGGCCAACTACCTGGGAATTTGAAGACACAGAATAATAGGGTTGTTGATGTTTGCGGGTGGAATAGAAATGAAGGGAGGTTACCATTTTCAATGATTTGGAACTCCTTGATCAATGAGTTTGCACAACAAGGGATGTGTGTGGAAGTTTTAAAATACTTTAGGAATATGAGGTTGCTGGTGCGGATATGTTCAAGAATTCTCACGAGCTTGTTCATAGCATGTATTGATCCACTGTTGCCAAATGGGATTGGGAAGGAGATGAATAGGTATGGAGTGGGATTGTTTGTTGATACAAATGATTGCTTGACAACTACTTTGGGCGATATACTTATCCAATTTTGGAATACATGGATGGGGAGTTGGAAGAAATGAAGACTGAGTTTCCTTTTGGAATTATGTCATTGTGTGCATTCCGACAACGGGACCCGGGAGAACTCAATTTTGCTATGGCACTACAACTTGTGAATATTGCTGGAATGGCTTACTTATTTTTCATGGATTGTTCAACTTTGTATTTGATAGACTCAAGTTTTGATGGATGCAAATTTCAACCTTGAGGACAAGGTTGTTTTGAAGGGGTGGGTATTGATAGAGACTTAGATGAGGAAGTGAGCCTTGACTTTGACCCTAAGCCTAAGGTGTGGAGAGTATACACAAGGAAGCGTGGAAAGGGAATAAAATAATGATGATGTGGTAGTCAGAGTGCATGAGGTAGTAGTTACTATATTATAGGAGGGAGGGAGCGAGAATAGGGTATCTAGAATTCTGTTAGAAGAGTGGGGTCACCATCTTGGTGATTGAGAGAGCCTTTGAGCTTTTGGGACTGATAGACAGTTCTATCAGTTTGTTACCATTACTATTGTATTTTTTGTTATCTGTAGTTGCTTTTCCATTCAATACAATCACAGTTTTCCATCATTTTTTTCCATTATTATTATTACTTCCATTTGAGAACCCATCAGCATAATACATAGAATTAGACAAAAGGGTAATGAAACCATGGACATTAGACAAGAAACCGCAAACCTTTCTTTTAAGAACAGTACACAAGACAACATGGTGTTGTCCAATATATATTGCTGCGAGATGATTACTGTATAATAAATTGGTGGATGCTGAGACATATCTAGAGAACAATTTAGGGAGTAACAGAGAGTAAAAGACAATAGAAAGGAGGGTGATCTTCAGGTCTAAATGAACTAGGAGTGATAAGGAATTCCTCCAAAAAATTGAATCTTGAAACATAGGAGTAAAAGACAATAGACTTATAGCCTTAAAACATTTACTATATACGAGAGAAATTATGAGAAAATAAGTTAAATATCCAATTATAAATCCTAGAGAAAAAAAAAAGTATAACTTGATCGTTCAGAGTAACTGTAGTAAAAGGACAAACAATCCTACAATGAAAAGTCCAAAATACTGGCAAGTCACGATATTGATGCGCTAAGAGTGATCTAAGTAAGCAGAGTGAACGGAAGCAACCAAGGGGTATTATTATGAACTACAAATTTGGAATGCCCAAAGTTACACCGAAGGTTTCTAATTGAATTTATAATGCAATTTAATCGATTTAAAACATAGAAGCTTTAAAGTAAAACACGAGTTAAAAAGTCCAAGGAAAGAACACAGCCAAGATAAATAGAAAAACTAGGCCAGATAACATTGAATAATTTTCATCACTATTACTTTTCCATGTAGGAAGAGAAATTATCACAAAGAGCGCATGTGGCATATTAGGGAAGCAATGATATATGAGGCAGCAGCATACCTGGAAGCAGGAGTTGCGACTAAGGCATTAACCAATGGAAGAGTTAGTGGTGAACCCTGCATCAATGATGACCAGCTCGGCAAATGGTTAGGAATGCTACGAGGTAGTTGATTGCAAGGTGCAGCCACATAACCAGGCCAAAAATAAGCAGAGGTATCAATCAGATGTCTCGCAATACAAGCCTCAATAATCAGATGCCATAGGTTACCAGCTGCAGCAAATAATAAAAGAGGCATAATTAGGAGCCCAAGACTAACATGAAAAACCTTAACATACCTCCAAATCTGAGAGCAAATCAACAGAAGAAAACAGAAAACCAGATCATCGACAAAAAAAAAAGAAGATTAAATTCAATGGGTCTAGACTAAACTGAAAACGATAAACAATTCAAGACTAAAATTATGATGGCCAAGATAATGATAGAGATAAGGGCTAGGTCATATCTTCCCCAGAAATTTCATTAAGAAACACTTAGCAGGATAAATGAATGTGTAAATATACTAGGTAGTAGGGACCATATTAACTATTAACTATTTGAACTCAAGAGCCAGGAGTAGGCCCACATTGTTCTTGGTATTAACTGGTTATGAAGTTTCCTTACATAATAGTTATAATTGGATGAAATTTGTTTTGAATTCTTCCTAAAACCATCCATTCATTTAAATTTTAGGCCCCCAACATTTTAATTACATTCTTCCCGTATCTGAACATATCATCCACGAGAAAAAAGAATGTATGATCAAGTGCAAATAATGACCAGGGTTCCTTCTGTAACTAACACTTAATTATTCAGAAAAGCAAACACTTACAGCAGTTTGTGGGTAAGTCATTCACATTCATATATTCCAAGTATCCACTATGTCCCGATACAAACATGATAGCCTTGGCAGCAGCCTGATTAGCTACCCAAATAACAGGTTGAGGTGGATTGAGTAAATCTTGATAGTCACCCAATAACTGCAAACTTGTAACCAACTCCCCACGACGCTTTCCCATAGCCGGCTTATCCTTCCTTTGATTCGTAGGGCTACGCTCAGCTTCTTCAATCAGTTCACCTTCCTCTTCTTCAATAAGATTAGTAACCACAAGAGTCGTAATGCACAATAACATACACAAGCATGTATCAAGGCGAGGTACAGGACCCTCACTTGGATCCCTCTCCTAAAAGAACATGAAAATGAATATGTTAAGTCTCAAAACAAGCTAATAGAATCCAATAGTGTGCAAGCTATCAGTGTCCCTGACTGAAATTTAGTCAAGAACCAGTAGATCTGACAATGAAAACAAAAGAATGTCAATGACACAACATTTTCACTCATTTTTATGGCTGAAATTCCACATTTGACAGCATCTTACACATTTGTAAACTCATCAAACAGTTTTTGGGACATAAATGAGCCGGAATCCCAGAACAGATTTTAGTTAATCAATTGCCTGAAATCAGTTGTTTCTTACCCGTTGAACCAGTCGCAGTGCAGCAATCCATAAACCTAAAAATGTATTGTGCCATGCAGTACCATTAATAGCTTGTAAAGCCTTGACCAACCCTGCAAGTGAAAAAAAGAAGGTTATGTATTAGTTGTGAATGGGCGTATTAAAAAAAATGAAGGCAGAGAGAGAGTAACTAACCAGTAAGAAGTTCAACAGTGGGAGCCATGACATGATGAGCATCCATTGCATCCTCCAGTATTAGATCAATGGGAAGCCAAAGTGAACTATCATTATGAGATTGGACCGCACTTGCACTAGCACTTGCAGCCAACATTGAACTCAGCTTCATCATCTTCTTCTTCTTAGGTTCACAAGACATAGGCCAGTTCGATTTTAAATTCAAAGGAAAAAATGATTCTGGAGATAAATGTTTCAAGCTCCTCAAAATCAACGAGTTGGCCGCAAGCCGCTCTAGTTCATCAACGAAAGCTCCCCAATGCGTTGACCTACAAATAAATAAATAGTTATATACAAATTAAGAAAGGAAAAATGAGGAGTTAGTGAGTTACATGTTTCGTTGAACTAAGGAGAGGATCCTTGAAGTGACTTTGTCTTGAAGAAAGCGCGCAATGAATTGAATTGCGGTTGCGGTATTTTTAGCGTGCAGATGGTTGTGGTTATCCAATTCCATGGTGAGATCGAGACCGGGATCGACGAATAATAAGGAGTTGTGGTGTTGGAGTAAGCCTTCATCGTGTAAAGATGCTTGGAGTAACTGCCAGACAAGAGTGAAAAGAAATTGAACGAGAACAACCCCAGGGTGAGGAGGATTATCATCATGATGATGATAGAGTTGGGAAAGGCTAAGAACGTGGTGAATTGAATTCATGAGAGAGGGATAGTTAGGTGAATTGACGAGAGAAGAGAGAGAGAATGCGTGTCTGTTGAGGAGGTGTAGGTATAGAGAGTAAGCCGCCGGGTGGAGAAGAGGGTGTCTGTTGGGAACTACTTTGGTGGATAGGAGAGCCAAGACGAGCAAAGGTGGTACCATTCTCACTTCCATAGCTTTCTCAAGGTATTTCCATGTCACCGGCACGTTATTGTCCCAACATATGTGAGATACCAGACGGTGTGCCAGCTCCACCGACGGTAAAGACACACCCGCCGTGTTCAGCCATGAGCTCACCTCAATTGACCATACAATAGCCTCCGTCTTCTTCTCTTGCGACCACTTTGTTATCTCTATTACCCGCTCCCACGATACCATCGTCGTCGTCATATTCTTCTCTCTGTCCTGCGCTTTGCTTGCCTTTTCTGCGCTCTCTGTCTTTTTTTGACTAATCAAAGTCACTCACTGCGGAGTACTTTTCTTCTTCTTCTTTTTTATTTTTATTTTTATTTTATTTTAAAGAGATAGATAGATTGACTTTAACCTTGGTTTCTTGGGGGGTTTGTTTAAATAAATATTCTCATTTTTAACCTCTGTTTTTTTTTAACCTCCGTATTAGAATAATAAGATTTTCGGTAATTAATTATTATTTATTTGAATTATGTGACTATGTGATTTATTTGGTTATTGTGCTTAAGAGAATTAATAGGGTATTTAGTAATCCAAAGAGAATTAATTAGACTAAGTGAGAGTTCTTAATTAATTAATTAGCATGAATTAATTAATTAGGAATTAATGAAGTTAGTAAAATGAGATAGAATTAATGAGTTAGTTTAGTCATAATTAAAGTTAATAATTAAATGGGTCAAGTCCATGAGTGAGTAAAATGATAGAATTGGTATTACACTTAAAATTGAATTGATCTATGGAAGAGAGAGCTAGAGCTCTCATGAGTAGGGGTGATCGTATCCGAACCAATCCAAAAGTAAAATCGCAAACCGAACAAATCCAAACCGAAAACCGCAAAAACCGCATTTGGTTTGGATGTATTTGGATGACTTTTTATTGATCCGCAAACCACAAAACCGCCAACAGCTAAAACCGCAAAAGCCGCGGTTAACCGTTAGAACCGAATTAAGTTTATATTATATTTCAATACCTCGAAAACTCCTTTAAGTTTCTATTATAATCCAATATACATAGTCTAATTATCAAGTCAGTCCACCAAATTAATGAAACTTCAAGTCGTTCTTATATTTTGTATTGTAATATTACTTTAATATTGTAATATTATTTTATATCAACAACTTTTATCGATAATGTGATGTTATTTTGGAACTTCAAGCTCTTTTTTGGATATTTAAAATTATAAGGTACTATAATGTTATTTTGAATAAACAATTTTTATTGATACTGTAATGTTATTTTGTAACAAGTTCATGTGTGTGTCAAGTGATCATGATAGAAATTTTTTATGCCGTAAACCGCCGTCACCAAACAGATCCTAACCGCGGTTTGGTTTGGTTTGGTTTGGATGACTTTTTAAAATCCAACCGAACCAAACCAAACCGCATGCTTTTTTATCTCGCGGTTAGGATGACTTTTTCGCTCATAACCGAACTAAACCGCACCGCGAACACCCCTACTCATGAGTGATAAACTCATTTCATTCATTCTCGGAAGGGAGGTAGAGAGAGAGTGTAGAAGAACCAATCTTGAAGAGGTAGAAAGGAATTCAAGTGTAGAGCTTAGAGATTTAAAGCTTAAATCAAGGTAAGATAGTAGTATTTGATATCTAAAGAGACAGGTCAGTCGAGAGAGAGAGAGAGAGAGAGAGAGAGAGAGAGAGAGAGAGAGAGAGAGAGAGAGAGAGAGAGAGAGAGAGAGAGAGAGAGAGAGAGAGAGAGAGAGAGAGAGAGAGAGAGAGAGAGAGAGAGAGAGAGAGAGAGAGAGAGAGAGAGAGAGAGAGAGAGAGAGAGAGAGAGAGAGAGAGAGAGAGAGAGAGAGAGAGAGAGAGAGAGAGAGAGAGAGAGAGAGAGAGAGAGAGAGAAAGGGAGATTACTTGTAGGAAACGCGGGCGGCGGCAACAGTCGTCGATCGAGAGATAGATCAGCAAAGGATAGTTCGAGAGAGAAAGGAGGTTAAGCGAGTTCACTGTGTTTTTGCCCATTTTTTTTTTTTTTTTTTTTTCCATTTCTTAGTTTTTTTTCAAACAATAAAGAAACATTGGCCCGAACCCGACAATGAATCACCATCAAAAAGTTCCTCGTCCATTATCATACCGTTTCCAAAAATGGTGACTAAACACACATGTAGGTTCGGTATAAGTAGTCGATGAAGGACTATACAACCATTTACATACGAAATGATAAAAACTAAAATTACTAAAACAAGAAAAAAGTATTGAAGATGGGTGGGAGATGTGTGAAATCTCAGGACGCTAAAGGCATCATTTTATAATATTTTGGCTGCACATATGGCCAATTAAAATTGGCCACGAGACAGACTTTTTGATTGATACATGAGACTTGACTACCAAATTGGTCAGCTACTTAAACAACGGATGTCACTAAACAAAAAATTTCAAAAAATTTATCATTATCATAATGTATGTTACTTAAATAACAAAAGAATAAAAAAGAAAACACGTAGGACACGCAAAAAAAACCCCCAAAAAAAAAATCTGAAATTAGGAGCACCTTGGATACATGTTGGGCTGATGGGCAGCCCAATTAGCAATTTGATGGGCTGCAGAATTTCGATTTGTTCTCATTCACCACCCAGCTGAGAAAATTGCTATTGAGACCCCCCATGTTTGCTCCCAGTCCCAGGCCCCCCAAACAGAAAAAATTACCCTTGGACAGAAATTTCGTTGCATAGACAACGAAAAAAATGATTATTGGTGACAATTTGGATTATCTGTGAAATACGTGCCAGTTTTCGTTGCCAAATCCAGGAAAAACTGTCAGATCACTTGGACCACCCGGGGTATCCCCCCTCCGGTGCGTCAACTGGTGGCACCTTATATCTCTTAGTCATTACTGGCCTTTTTCTACGCGGTATCCTCCTAGTAGGCTTCTTCGGAGGAGACGGCGTCCGTTCGTCAAAGTCATCCTCCTGCTCCTCCTCATGATCTCCACCATCACCATCCTCATCTCCCTCGTCCATATCATTTTCCTCAACCTCCGTCTCATCGAAATCATCCTCCTCAACGTCCACCTCATGCTCATGCTCCGTCTATAAAGTAGTCTCATGATCGGGCACTGAATCAGGATGATTTTCCGCAGTAGAAGACACTTGCTTCATTCTACCACCCGTCCGTTTTGTACCCATTGTCTGTGTTAGGGCAGCACGCTCTCTACGGGCCGAGCTATGGGCAACACTATCCATACCCGCTCTTTTACGAGTAACTTCTTCCATTTCTCCTGCAACATAATGACATTCAACATTATTATATCATCATCATCATCATCTAAATTCAAAACAACTAATTTTATTCTAATTTTTATCATCATTAATTATCATCAAATAATTTTTATCATCATCAATTATGATCAATTAACAAGATTATCATTGTTATACCCTAATTCTAATCCTATCAACATCAAGCAAAACTCAACATCATCAATTATGATCAATCCAAATTCTAAGCAACATATAACTTAATCAACAATGAATTTAATTTATCAACAAAACATTAACTTAATATAATCAACAATATTGGACAATGTTTTTTTAGCACAAACCCTAAATCCCCAATCCAACACATAAACCCTAAATCCCCAAATCAAAATCCCTAAATTAAATCCATGAACAAATTAAATTCATGCAATTGTCTGTTATAATCAAAATCAAACAAGCAAAATCAACGAAAATGCATAAAATCAAAGGGATTCTTACTTGGATTTTCATTGCCTAAGTGGCAAAGTTCTTCACAACCTCCCAAACCTTAGTTCCACGCTTCCTTTGATGTAAATCGAGTACTATTCAATGATTGGATGCTTGCTCGATCAAAATCGCAATGATAATCGCACAAGAACCCTTTCCCAATCGTTTGCTTCGATTTACTGTAGTGATTGGGGAATCGTTTCCTCCGTTTCTGATATGACATAGTTTCGTTGTCTATCCAACGAAACCACGCGCGTTCGTGAGATAGACAACGAAATTATGTGTTTCGTTACTTAAGTGACAATTACGCTTATTTCGTTGACTAAACAACGAATTTCAAGTAAATTTGGCCAGGAACGCGCCTTCGTCCTGTAGTAAACAATTTAATTGGATTTCGTTGCCTAGACAACGGAATTTTTGATCATGTCCTCAGGGGTATTTTGGGATTTTAGGGGGGCTTAGAAGCAACATGGGGGGGCCTCAATAGCAAATTCCCCCCAGCTGATAGTCACTACTTGTTGAAAGCTATCCATCTCTTCTATACACCAACACTCCGACTGCGAGTGAGCTTTCCCCAATACAATACAAAGCATCCATCTCTACAATCACTCTACTCAAACTTTCTCAAACCCACCGCTTCAGCAAACGTTGCGTCCTCTGAGATTGTTTCCCCTAACAACCTTCGTGGCGCAACAAGAATCCTAAACCCCAACGGTGGAAAGAGGACTCCAGCTATTATTGCTCTGTGAAGGGTTAGTAAGCATAGGAGTCGCCACCGCCGCAATTCTCTTTAGATTCAATATCTGCTACTTCTTCATCGCTCTTGATATCACCTCATCAACAGGTATGTGTGACTTTCTATCGAAAAATTAAATGACAGCTACATTACTCACTCAATTGTCCGTTACCAAGAATTACTTATCGAATCCGATATAGATAGAACTGGTTGGTTGTTTAAATTAATTGATGTTAAATTGAGATCCGAACAAAAGAGATTGAACCCTCATGAACAAATCAAATTCATCACTTAATTGGATTGAATGTGTATCTACTAACTAAAGTAAAGAAAACTAAGTAATGGTTTATTTGTTTTGAAGAAGAAGAAGAATATGGGAGAGAGGATCCCATCTCGGAATAGAATTGGGCATATTCTCTCCTTTCCATTCCAAAGCGTCGTTTTCATAAATAATTTATTTCATCTTTGTTTTCTTCGTCGGTAATCTTCTTTTTCTTTTTCCATCTTCCCAATCCAATCATCGACTCGACTATTATTATTGTTGCTTACCTTACCTGTTCGTTTGTGATGATCGTTGGTTGTGTTTAATTTGAGAAACGATAATCAAAATAATCTGTTTGTTTGTAGCCAGAGGAGTGAACTGGTATGGATATGTGTGTTGTACACGTGAAGAACCTTTTCAATCTCCCACTACCACCTGTAAGATCTGTTTTCAATCTCCTTCGATTTTTGAATTTCCACTGTGCTGGTTTGTTGTTTGGTATTGTATTTGGTTTCCCCTTTGATTTCCCCATAACCCCAATCAAACTCCAACTCTGATTTGGTTTTTCAAAATTGATTATTTTAGGGTATTTATGTACTTATATTAGGTTAGGGTATTTATGTGTTGAATGCATTGCCCTATTTCTTTTTTATATCAGATATTTCAAATCTTTTCCCGTCTTCAAAGATTACCAAATCCTCCTTCTCATCTTCATGCTTTTGTTCTGAACTTTATACGTCTTTAAACTCATGTTTTGATAGAAAATTGAATGTGGGTCGAATATAAAATTTGGATACATTCACAAAAATAAATGATTTTTATAAATTCATGTTTGAATAATTGGTTTTTTGTGTTTATACCATACTATGTCATTAATTATGTCCTCCACTTTTAATGAATTTGAGAACTGATTTTATGGTATTGTAGAGGCTAGAAATATTACTCTTTAGGTAGAATACGTGATTTTGGGAGGTCTAGACGCTGAACTAAACATAAGCTAAATCTTACTACCCACCTTTGTTTTTTTCAATGGAAAAAGAACACTTATTAGTGAAGAGTGTTGCAGTGAGGGGATGTTAAGTTGTTGTCCAAAACAGAGAAATGAAATAGTCAGGAATGTAGAAGAAGGTTGTCTAGTCTATCTGCACGTCAGAAGTAGAAAATCTCATGAAATTTCTAGATGCATAGGTGTAATCTTTCTACCTCCTTTTTACTTTATAATATGTTTATGTTTATTTAGTCTGTTCTCATTTGTTTATCAAGATTTTGAAAGTGTGACATACAGATCGTAGAGCTTTGAAACTTTCCGTCTATCATGCTTTTTGGATTTCCTTAATGTATTAAATTGGACTACCCCTTAAATTCAAACAGAGTCTGTAAGTCAAGGATCTGACCATGCAAACAACATTTTATAACCATCATGTATTCTGCTTCTCTTACAGGTTCTTTCTCCTTTTTTCCCTCTGTTTTATAACATTGGTTTTCTTTAGAAATATTTAATTGATTGTAACCATATTGCAGAAACTTAAAGTACAAATGCAAAGACTAGTTCGGTGAAGATTCCCAAGTTTTGAAAAAAATCCCAAAATTCACAGTCAATAACCTACGAAAACTGTAAAAAAATCTATCGAAATGCAAAAGTTGTTTTTCGATCCCCTTTTTTTCATAATCTTCTATCCCACACATATAGTATGTCTTTAGATCCTTTTGTGCAAGAATTCAATTGCATTTTATTTTTTTCACCAATGTTTGAAAAAATCCCAAAATTTGTAGTTTCTAACCCACAAAAACTATAAAAAAACTACCGAAATAAATAAGTTGTTTTATGATCCCTTTTTTTTTTTAAATAATCTTCTATCCAACACATATATTATGTCTTTGGATTCATTTGTGAAAGAATCCAATGGCATTTTATTTTTTTCACCGATGTTTCAAAAAATCTCAAAATTCGTAACCGAAGAAAACTGTAACAAAAAACTATCGAAATAAATATGTTATTTTATGATCCCATTTTTTTTAAGAATATTTTATCCAACACATATATTATGTGTTTGGCTCCATTTGTGCAAGAATTCAATTTCATTTTATTTTTTTCACCGGGTTTATAAAAAAATCCCATAATTCGTAGTCTATAACCCAAGAAACTTGTAAAAAAAACTTATACGATCGCCTATTTTTTAAGAATCTTCTAAATCACACATATAGTATGTCTTTGGATCCATTTGTGCAAGAATCCAATGACATTTTATTTTTTTCACCGATGTTTAAAAAAATCCCAAAATTCGTAACAGAAGAAAACTGTAACAAAAAACTATCGAAATAAATATGTTGTTTTAGGATCCCATTTTTTTTAAGAATCTTTTATCCAACACATATATTATGTCTTTGGATCCATTTGTGCATGAATTCAATGGAATTTTATTTTTTTCACCGAGTTTTGAAAAAATCCCAAAATTCGTAGTCTAACCCACGAAAACCGTAAAAAAAACTATCGAAAAGAAAAAGTTGTTTTACGGTCCCTTTTTTTTAAGAATCTTCTATCCCACACATATAGTATGTCTTTAGATCCTTTTGTGCAAAAATTCAATTGCATTTTATTTATTTCACCAATGTTTGAAAAAAATTCCAAAATTCGTATACTATATAACCCACGAAAACTATAAAAAAACTACCGAAATAAATAAATTGTTTTACGATCCTTTTTTTTTAAGAATCTTCTATCCAACACATATATTATGTATTTGGATCCATTTTTACAGGAATTCAATGACATTTTATTTTTTTCACCATGTTTTGAAAAAATCCCAAAATTAGCAGTCCATAACCTACCAAAACTGTAAAAAAATATATCGAAAGGCAAAAGTTGTTTTTCGATCCCCTTTTTTCATAATCTTATATCCCACACATATAGTATGTCTTTAGATCCTTTTGTGGAATAATTCAATTGCATTTTATTTTTTTCACCAATGGTTGAAAAAATCCCAAAATTTATAGTTTATAACCCACGAAAACTATAAAAAAAACTACCGAAATAAATAAGTTGTTTTACGATCCTTTTTTTTAAAGAATCTTCTATCCAACACATATATTATGTCTTTGGATCCATTTGTGCAAGAATCCAATGACATTTTATTTTTTTCACCGATGTTTGAAAAAATCCCAAAATTCGTAACCGAAGAAAACTGTAACAAAAAAACTATCGAAATAAATATGTTGTTTTATGATCCCTTTTTTTTTTTTAAGAATCTTCTATCCAAAAAATATATTATGCCTTTGGATCCATTTGTGCACGAATTCAATGGCATTTTATTTTTTTCCACCGATGTTTGAAAAAATACCTAAATTCGTAGCCCACGATAACCGTAAAAAAAAGCTATCGAAATAAATAAGTTGTTCGAAATAAATAAGTTGTTTTACGATCCTTTATTTTAAGAATCTTTTATCCAATATATATATATATATATATTATGTTTTTGGATCTATTAGTACAAGAATTCAATGTCATTTTATTTTTTCACCGAGTTTTGAAAAATAAAAAAATTCGTAGTCTATAACACACGAAAACCGTAAAAAAAACTATCGAAATGAATAAGTTGTTTTACGGTCCTTTTTTTTAAGAATCTTATATCCCACACATATAGTATGTCTTTAGATCCTTTTGTGCAAGAATTCAATTGCATATTTTTTTTCCACCAATGCTTGAAAAAATCCCAAAATTCGTAGTCTATATATAACCCACGAAAGTTGAAAACTATAAAAAAACTACCGAAATAAATAAGTTGTTTTACAATTCCCTTTGTTTAAGAATATTCTATCCAACACATATATTATTTATTTGGATCCACTTGTGCAAGAATTCAATGACATTTTATTTTTTTCACCAAGTTTTGAAAAAATCCCAAAATTCGCAGTCCATAACCTACGAAAACTGTAAAAAATCTATCGAAATGCAAAAGTTGTTTTTCAATCCCCTTTTTTGAAGAATTTTCTATCCAACACATATATTATGTCTTTGGATCCATTTGTGAAAGAATACAATGGCATTTTATTTTTTTCTCCGATGTTTGAAAAAATCCCAAAATTCGTAACCGCAGAAAATTGTAACAAAAAACTATCGAAATAAATATGTTGTTTTATGATCCCATTTTTTTTAAGAATCTTTTATCCAACACATATTGTAACAGCCTAATCGATATACATTCTATATTAAATTATTAAGCAACAATCATACATCAATCAAGGCGTTACATGTTATACTTTCCAAAACAATGAACATGCATACATTCATTTTAAATAGCAACGGAAGCATCGATAATCAAAGTCATACTCAAGGTAATTAATATATCCAAACATAGAAGTTATACAATCATATTAAAACTTAGACTAGGTCCTTCAACTCAAGGCCTATCCACATAATCCAAAGCATAGTCCCAAATACTCAAGTCATAGAATAATTAAGATAAATAGCAAGGTCATACAAAGTCTCAATCAAACGAACTAAGGTACTAGTTCTAGCAAGGCTACAAGTATCAGAGCAAATCCTAGACCTCTAAAGTTCCTATAATTTCTACTCTTCATCCTTACCAAGCTAAGCTAGTCTCACAAGCTAACTTCCAAGCAACGGGATCACTCCTCAAGTGAAGAATCTGGACCCAAACCATTCAAATACACAAAATAGAGAGTTAGTTATAATTCAAGTTCATCATAATAAGTATATCATATACTCATATCATGCATAATAATAATAATCATATCATAATTGACGCATAACCGTCTCATGTCATAAATACAACATTCATGGTAAAGACAATAGCATAATCAATATCAATTCACAAGGTATTAAAGTAAGATCACATTGTCTAATTATCCACAATCATAATGAAAGTCATTGGCACTTATCAATTAGCAAGTAGAATGCACATTTACCATAATGCAACTAATGCCATCAATTAGTATGTCTCAACCTAGACACATCTAATGCATGTGGTACCCGCATCGAGTTTCGAATACATTAAGCATTCTCGCATCAAGTCAGTTTAAAGTCTTAGAGGACCATCTCATCGAATCAGTTTTAAGTCATGGAGGACCATCACATCGAGTTGACACATGCATGCATGAATGAACACATACCAATAATGATGATAACCCTACACAACTACATATGAATAAAAGGACACTCCTCCTAATATTCCTTCTCAAGTACGCATCAAATCTTATCATCATATCATCACTAAGGTATTCATTCAAGCAAGGCAAAATACTACTTAATACATCACATAAACATAAGTCATCATCATGCAATTCCATCCATTACACATATATGACATAACATCCTTATCTAAGCTCATGATTCAATTAATCTAACTCATATCATGTTATAAGATCATATCTCAATCATAGTATGAACATAGAACTCATTTAACATTCAAAAATCATTGTTCATACTGCTACAACTCGCCTAGACGAGCACATGGCGAGCTCAAGTCAGAGAGCAGCTAAACCACTAGCCTCCAACTCGCCTCGTCCTCGCCATAGCGAGCTCAACTCGCCAGCCAGCTCACTACTACTCGCCATGGCGAGCTCACGCATTTCTAGAAAATCCCAGAACCATGAATACTCACCATAGCGAGTACTATACTCGCCCCAGCGAGCTCAAGCAGACCAGACACCTCTGCTTTCGGGTTTTAGCTCAAATCCATCAAAAATCAAATTTTTCAACACACAAATCCCCAAAGCTATCAACTTTAAGTTTATCTATCATGTATAAGCCTAGAAGTACAAACTTTAGCATCATCAAACATCATCTCATGGTAAAAGTAATGATTTTCCTATGTTTCACTAAAAACTCATTTTCAAACATCAACAACATCAAATCATTCATATAGCACGAATTTGATCATGGGAATTCGAAATAGAAGCATATAGCAACATGTTAACATCAAACAACAACATAAGAAGCTATAAACACATTCCCTTGATTCCCAACCAAAAGAGATGAGAGGGTTTGGGTGTGGAGAGTAGACTTCCCCCCCTCTTTGTTCATCTCACAAGAATTAATAACTACTCTCTAACCTTAATTTGCAACTTCAATCTTCAAGCTCTACCTTGAATTTCCCTTCTACCCTCTTCAAGCTTGGACTCTCTCTCTACCTCCTTCTAAGCCAAAATGTTATGAGCTCTCTCACTCTCTATTCCTAACTCTATTCAAACCTAAAATGATCAAAGACTAAAATGCCCTCCTTACTAACTTAAGTTAATTTAATAAACTCCACTTATTACCTTAAAAGTCACCACTCATAACTCCCTTCTTCTTATTCTCTACTCTTTCCTCTTTTAGCCAAATGCTAAATTAATTACTAACACTAACCCATATTATTATAACAAAGCTAATTAACATTTAATCAAATAAAATAATCTAATTAAACACAATTAAATAAATACGGGTGTTACACATATATTATGTGATTGGATCCATTTGTGCAAGAATTCAATGTCATTTTATTTTTTTCACCGAGTTTTGAAAAAATCCAAAAATTCGTAGTCTATAACCCACGAAAACCGTAAAAAAAACTATCGAAATGAATAAGTTGTTTTAAAGTCCCTTTTTTTTAAGAATCTTTTATCCCACACATATAGTATGTCTTTAGATCCTTTTGTGCAACAATTCAATTGCATTTTATTTTTTTCACCGATGCTTGAAAAAATCCCAAAATTCGTAGTCTATATATAACCCACGAAAACTATAAAAAAAACTACCAAAATAAATAAGTTGTTTTACGATCCCTTTTTTTTAAGAATATTCTATCCAACGCATATATTATGTATTTGGATCTATTTGTGCAATAATTCAATGACATTTTATTTTTTTCACCAAGTTTTGAAAAAATCCCAAAATTCGCAGTCCATAACCTACGAAAACTGTAAAAAAATCTATCGAAATGCAAAATTTGTTTTTCAATCCCCTTTTTTGAAGAATTTTCTATCCAACACATATATTAAGTCTTTGGATCCATTTGTGAAAGAATCCAATGGCATTTTATTTTTTTCTCTGTAGTTTGAAAAAATCCCAAAATTCGTAACCGAAGAAAACTGTAACAAAAAACTATCGAAATAAATATGTTGTTTTACGATCCCATTTTTTTTAAGAATCTTTTATTCAACATTTATATTATGTCTTTGGATCCATTTGTGCAAGAATTCAATGTCATTTTATTTTTTTCACTGAGTTTTGAAAAAATCCCAAAATTGGTAGTCTATAACCCACCAAAATCGTAAAAAAAACTATTGAAATGAATAAGTTGTTTTACGGTCCCTTTTTTTTTTTTAAGAATCTTCTATCCCACACATATAATTTGTATTTAGATCCTTTTGTGCAAGAATTCAATTGCATTTTATTTATTTCACCAATGTTTGAAAAAAAAATCCCAAAATTCGTATACTATATAACCCACGAAAACTATAAAAAACTACCGAAAGAAATAAATTGTTTTACGATCCCTTTTTTTAAAAAAAAATCTTCTATCCAACACATATATATATTATGTATTTGGATCCATTTTTGCAAGAATTCAATGACATTTTTTTTTTACCATGTTTTGAAAAAAAATCCCAAAATTAGCAGTCCATAACCTACCAAAACTGTAAAAAAATTTATCGAAATGCAAAAGTTGTTTTTCGATCCCCTTTTTTCATAATCTTATATCCCACACATATAGTATGTCTTTAGATCCTTTTGTGCAAGAATTCAATTGCATTTTATTTTTTCACCAATGTTTGAAAAAATCCCAAAATTTGTAGTTTATAACCCACGAAAACTATAAAAAAACTACCGAAATAAATAAGTTGTTTTACAATCCTTTTTTTAAAGAATTTTCTATCCATCACATATATTATGTCTTTGGATCCATTTGTGCAAGAATCCAATGGCATTTTATTGTTTTCACCGATGTTTGAAAAAATCCCAAAATTCGTAACAAAAAAAAATTGTAACAAAAACACTATCGAAATAAATATGTTGTTTTACGATCCCTTTTTTTTAAGAATCTTCTATCCAAAAAATATATCATGCCTTTGGATCCATTTGTGCATGAATTCAATGGCATTTTATTTTTTGCCACCGATGTTTGAAACAATACCTAAATTCGCAGCCCACGATAACCGTAAAAAAAAGCTATCGAAATAAATAAGTTGTTTTACGATCCTTTATTTTAAGAATCTTTTATCCAATACATATATTATGTTTTTGGATCTATTAGTACAAGAATTCAATGTCATTTTATTTTTTTCACCGAGTTCTGAAAAAATCCAAAAATTCGTAGTCTATAACCCACGAAAACCGTAAAAAAACTATCGAAATGAATAAGTTGTTTTACGGTCCTTTTTTTTTTTAAGAATCTTCTATCCCACACATATAGTATGTCTTTAGATCCTTTTGTGCAAGAATTCGATTGCATTTTTTTTTCACCAATGCTTGAAAAAATCCCAAAATTCATAGTCTATATATAACCCACGAAAACTATAAAAAAAACTACCGAAATAAATAAGTTGTTTTACGATTCCCTTTGTTTAAGTATATTTTATCCAACACATATATTATGTATTTGGATCCATTTGTGCAAGAATTCAATGACATTTTATTTTTTTCACCAAGTTTTGAAAAAATCCCAAAATTCGCAGTCCATAACCTACGAAAACTGTAAAAATATCTATCGAAATGAAAAATTTGTTTTTCAATCCCCTTTTTTGAAGAATTTTCTATCCAACACATATATTAAGTCTTTGGATCCATTTGTGAAAGAATCCAATGGCATTTTATTTTTTTCTCCGATGTTTGAAAAAATTCCAAAATTCGTAACCGAAGAAAACTATAACAAAAAACTATCGAAATAAATATGTTGTTTTACGATCCCATTTTTTTTTAAGAATCTTTTATCCAACATATATATTATGTCTTTGGATCCATTTGTGCAAGAATTCAATGGAATTTTATTTTTTCACCGAGTTTTGAAAAAATTCCAAAATTCATAGTTTATAACCCACAAAAACCGTAAAAAAAACTATCGAATTAAATAAGTTGTTAATACGATCCCCTTGTTTTAAAAAATCTTCTAACTCACACATATAGTATGTCTTTGGATCCTTTTGTGCAAGAATACAATGACATTTTTTTTTCACCGATGTTTGAAAAAATCCCAAAATTCGTAATCAAAGAAAACTCTAACAAAAAACTATCGAAATAAATATGTTATTTTAGGATGCTTTATTTTAAGAATATTTTATCCAATACATATAATATGTGTTTGGATCGATTAGTGCAAGAATTCAATGTCATTTTATTTTTTTCAATGAGTTTTAAAAAAATCCTAAAATTCGTAGTCTATAACCCACGAAAACCGTAAAAAAAACTATTAAATGAATAAGTTGTTTTACGGTCCCTTTTTTTTTTAAGAATCTTCTATCCCACACATATAGTTTGTCTTTAGATCCTTTTGTGCAAGAATTCAATTGCATTTTATTTATTTCACCAATGTTTGAAAAAAATCCCAAAATTCGTATACTATATAACCCACGAAAACTATAAAAAACTACCGAAATAAATAAATTGTTTTACGATCCCTTTTTTTTAAGAATCTTCTATCCAACACATATATTATGTATTTGGATCCATTTTTGCAAGAATTCAATGACATTTTATTTTTTTACCATGTTTTGAAAAAATCTCAAAATTAGCAGTCCTTAACCTACCAAAACTGTAAAAAAATCTATCGAAATGCAAAAGTTGTTTTTCGATCCCCTTTTTTCATAATCTTATATCCCACACATATAGTATGTCTTTAGATCCTTTTGTGCAAGAATTCAATTGCATTTTATTTTTTCACCAATGTTTGAAAAAATCCCAAAATTTGTAGTTTATAACCCACGAAAACTATAAAAAAACTACCGAAATAAATAAGTTGTTTTACGATCATTTTTTTTAAAGAATTTTCTATCCAACACATATATTATGTCTTTGGATCCATTTGTGCAAGAATCCAATGACATTTTATTTTTTTCACCGATGTTTGAAAAAATCCCAAAATTCGTAACTGAAGAAAACTGTAACAAAAAAACTATCGAAATAAATATGTTGTTTTACGATTCTTTTTTTTTTAAGAATCTTCTATCCAAAAAATATATTATGCCTTTGGATCCATTTGTGCACAAATTCAATGGCATTTTATTTTTTTCCACCGATGTTTGAAACAATACCTAAATTCGTAGCCCACGATAACGTAAAAAAAAGCTATCGAAATAATTAAATTGTTTTACGATCCTTTATTTTAAGAATCTTTTATTCAATACATATATTATGTTTTTGGATCTATTAGTACAATCATTCAATGTCATTTTATTTTTTTCCCCGAGTTCTGAAAAAATCCAAAAATTCGTAGTCTATAACCCACGAAAACCATAAAAAAACTATCGAAATGAATAAGTTGTTTTACGGTCCCTTTTTTTTTTTAAGAATCTTCTATCCCACACATATAGTATGTCTTTAGATCCTTTTGTGCAAGAATTCAATTGCATTTTTTTTTCACCAATGCTTGAAAAAATCCCAAAATTCGTAGTCTATATAACAATTCTTTCTGGCCGGTAGGGGGCCTTCCGCATGAAAGCGAAAGGAAGCGACCGACCAAGAAATCATACATGCAAAGAGAGAAAGGGAATGGTTAGTGAATCCGAACATGAGTGGGATCGAGGAAGATAGGGCGTCTGGCTTCGAGGTTATGCAGCTAGAATTGGAGTTGCTACAAACTTGACTGCTGAACTCTGGGCTTGGGCTGTCCGTACTGGTCTCCGGATTGCCTTGGCTAACCCACGAAAACTATAAAAAAACTACCGAAATAAATAAGTTGTTTTACGATTCCCTTTGTTTAAGAATATTCTATCCAACACATATATTATGTATTTGGATCCATTTGTGCAAGAATTCAATGACATTTTATTTTTTTCACCAAGTTTTGAAAAAATCCCAAAATTCGCAGTTCATAACCTACGAAAACGGTAAAAAATCTATCAAAATGCAAAAGTTGTTTTTCAATCCCTTTTTTTGAAGAATTTTTATCCAACACATATATTATGTCTTTGGATCCATTTGTGAAAGAATACAATGGCATTTTATATTTTTCTCCGATGTTTGAAAAAATCCCAAAATTCGTAACCGAAGAAAGCTGTAACAAAAAACTATCGAAATAAATATGTTGTTTTACGATCCCATTTATTTTAAGAATCTTTAATCCAACACATATATTATGTGTTTGGATCCATTTGTGCAAGAATTCAATGTCATTTTATTTTTTACACCGAGTTTTGAAAAAATCCAAAAATTCGTAGTCTATAACCCACGAAAACCGTAAAAAAAACTATCGAAATGACTAAGTTGTTTTACGGTCCCTTTTTTTTAAGAATCTTTTATCCCACACATATAGTATGTCTTTAGATCCTTTTGTGCAACAATTCAATTGCTTTTTATTTTTTTCATTGATGCTTGAAAAGATCCCAAAATTCGTAGTCTATATATAACCCACGAAAACTATAAAAAAACTACCAAAATAAATAAGTTGTTTTATGATCCCTTTTTTTTAAGAATATTCTATCTAATGAATGGTTGTTGGAGACACCCTCCTAGACACCTAAACACTTTTACCTAAAGGCTTCAAGTGTTAGACTCACTAACTCTTTGCTTCAAAGCTTCAGAGATAGTAACATTACACCTCAATAAACACAGTCCTAAGCATGCATATATGGAATGCACGAAAGGCTCACAAAGAGACTCGATTTTGACACTCTAAAACCCTAAAACCAAATACGGCTTGAATCTCTTAAGAGAACTAGGTCTTGGTCTTCATATATTTATAGTCCTGAGTTGCTTGGACTACAAGGATTTATTTAGGCTTCAGAATCTTGAAAACGCGTGTCCTTGATCTCCTTCAAAAATAACCTTGAACCAAAAGATTTGATTTTAAAATATATTGTCACATATTTTCAAAATAAATCTTTCAAAAATATTGCTTCAGCAAATACCGAGGTTTCCCTTGTTTTGGCGCGCAAGTTAAACCTGAAACAAAGAAATTAGGGTTCAAAGTAAAGCGGCGCGCTGTAGGGCGCGTATTAGGGTTTCAAACCCAGCTGGCCACAGTTGGCAGTGTTGCTGGACAGATGTTACCACATCTGTCTCAACCTTTAGACTAGCATTTTGTGTTTGCAAAATGAAGCCAACATCTAAAAACCCAACAGAGAGTAACCATACCTTCTGGTGGACATGTTTATAAGAAACACGTAAGCCAAGTAAGATTCAACCTTCAGTAGATCAGAACTCTACTTAAATATTTAGCCTTATCTGTCAAACGCGAGTCTCGCCAGTGTTGTAAAGTCTGTTTCGTACCCTACTAGAGAAACCAATTTGGAATATTCACCAATAGTAACACTCACCTGAGAACTTCCCAATAGATTATCCTATAGGAAGCCGACTTTTAATGCCTCCCTAAGAGTAATTTAGTTTTTCAACATCGTAACTCGTATTCCTACCATACCGCTAGGAGCCAGGACCATTTTAACATAACAAACCATTCGAGGTCAACCTCGATTAGAGTAACAATTAGGAATCATTTTACGACACCATGTAGGTACCTAACTTAATTCATAAGGCATCATTCGTGATGAAGTAGGACCAAGAATCAACCGAGTTAGTCCTTGTAGGTAACAACCTATAGTTGTATCTTACCACTAGAGGTTGAGCATTGTCAGATGTGACAGCTAGGAAATTCGCCTTGTAAACTTATTACCCGTATAGACTTAATAGGTATAGTTATTCAATTATCTTATCTTGAGCTAGTAACTTAGTGCCACCAACTACCAAACCAAGCATATAGGAAAATGGTCGAATTAGACTGCCTTCGATTCAACAACCTCTTACCTTTCAGCTTGTCATGTTACCACTTACATTAGAGATCACAACAAATCATTTGGGACATAACCTCACCCGGGATGACAAGTAGAAATATATCTTGACCATACTTAATTACCAGATAGCCTACCTAACAATATCAAACATTCCTACATTAACAGCTTAGCGTTGTAGCTTAGGTAGATACCTGGTGAGAGAATTAAGTTGAATCACTCGTGTTATTAATTTCCTTAGACGCCAGCCACTATATTAGCATCTAGTACATTACCAATAGGAACTCGTTACTATAAGCAGTCAGTCTCTTGAATCAACCTTAGTGTCGTATCACTAGCACTCAAGCCTCAATAAGATTAGCAACTCAGGAGCTGTCATTAGCGCCTTCAACCATATAGAGCAATCGTTGATTACCTATGTGAGTTCCCTCATATCGAAAATAACTAAGTTGGATTTATTCTTTACCAACCACACAACACTTGTAACTGTTCAGACCTTCGAGTTAGGAATCTATTAGAGTTAGTCAGATTTCCTTTAAGAGTGTCCTCAATACTTTATTTTGAACCAGAACCAATAGAAGTCAAATTCCAAATTCAAGACCATTCTTTCTGACCTTAGATAAGCTAAGTTCATCGAACCAAACCATGTTGGATTGGGTATCCATTAGACATAGGAACTTGGAACGGGTTCACTCCCTAACTTGTCTGATTGTGTCTCGGACAAATAATTCCTTCTCGTGCCCTACCATCTGTTAGTCGTAATTATCACTCGGGGTAGTTGGAAGGTAAACTTTCCAAATTCCTCGGCATCGGTCAGTCAAACTGACAACTGTGGGACGTCACTTATCTGTAATCTTGTTCAATCTTTTCGGCCTTCTCAGTTACATTGTTAGTAACTAAATATAATTCGTAGAATCCAGTTTATCTGGAGCGGACACATGAAAATTCAGTTCAAGCTCTCACTCATCGTAGAGATCCTTTAATCAGTATCATGAGTTAATTATCCGCCAAACTATTCTGCTCAGCGTCAGTACCAGTTAATCATATAGGCATTCGTGCACCTGAACGACCCATCATCATTTTCAGTGCATTGGGTAAACTCTCGGAGTCTAATCAGCTAAATTTCAGTTAAGTTCAGATCCTTCCAGATTAGTAGAAATAGGAGCTAGTAGAAGTATTAGTATATAAATACCTCATCTAAAATATTCGTTGAATTCACGTTTGACAATTTCTTTCTCTGCCGATTGTTTCAGTTTCTCTGTACTTTATCTACGGTAGATTCAGGACATCTTAAAACAAATTCCTCGTGTAGAGCAAAAAGGATTTCCTTGTTGCGAATACGATTCATACACTAACACATTGACTGTGGTGAATAAGGGATTTAAAGTCATTCTCTGTGTTGAGTGTGCAAATCTTCTGTATCCAGTCAGCTGTCATTAGAATCCAGTCACTTTAGCCAGATTCTTCCATGTCAGTCTATCAGTGAATTATCCAGCCAACTTAACCCTGTCATTGAAGGAAGTTTCGAACCTCAATTCTTGATATGTTAAATGTACTACTCGACCACAGTGTTGTGCTAGGATGAATTAAAATAGTAGGTGGAAAATTATGAAGTACTATGGACTCGGTTGCAGATGAGTCTAACTCATTGGCGAAATGATCTATAGTGCCTAAGCGTTCTTCACTCGTTTTATATTCTGATCTATCCTGGGGTATTTTAAACAACATGAACGGGACAGTGGTTCGTGTGACATGTCACGAGCTGCAGGGTTCGGAGATTGAGATAAACCTCGAAGAGAAAGATTTTGGATTGTCTATATTAATACCCAAGCTTATCCCATTCAGCTATTCATATAGCGACAACCAGGCCAGATACCGACCTGTTGAGGTGTAGTGTGAGATAATATGAGTACGGTATGATAAGGTGTCGCGAACATGTTGGACTGTAGTAGAGTATCGAGAATGCCGACACATATATGCTTTTACAAGGTAAAACAAGCATTACCTTGTGTTGTTATCCAATGAGAGACGTAGTAATGGTGGAAGTAAATTGAAAAGGAGGAGTTGGTGCGTCACCGTGTTAGATGAATTTGGAATAAGACCATAATGACGCCGTTGAAGAAAGGATGGCTATAGTAGTCGGATCAGAGTGCGCAGCACGAGATCAGACGAGAGTATAATAGATGATCAAATTTAGACGAATAACCCTTTAAGAGAGGAAAGTTTTATTCCAAGGAATATAAGTAATCAAGTATTCTTGAGAGTTACACCAAAGTTGGAACTACAAGGTGTTCTCAAACAAAGAAATTCTATCCAAAGTGTATAAGACCTTATCAGATCCTTCAACGCATCGGTTACGTAACCTATCAGGTAGCTCTATCTTCATTTAGGTCAAGGGTTACACAACGTGTTTCATGTGTCTCGACTTCGGAAACTCATTCCCGATCTATATCATCCTTTAGAGATTGATATTCAATCAACCTTAATTTATCAGCCGAAATCCGGTTCGTATAGTTGATTGTGAAGTTAAGATCCTTCGGAAACAAGAAAAATTCCAATAATCAAAGTCAGATGGGCTCAGTCTCATGACGGCTAACTCCCTCAGGAACGGAAAACTGTCAGGGGAAAAGTCGTTCTTATCTTTTCTAAAGGTAAATTTCTGAATTTCGAGGACGAAATTTCTTTAAGGGGGGTATATTGTAACATCCCGCTCTTTCAATTATCTAATTAAATTTAATTAGAGCTTGTCTAATAATTCAAGGATTAAGTAGAGGTAATTAATTAATTGAGTTTGTGAATTAAGAGTATTATGTGTTAGATTAAGAACTCTAATTGGACCTAAACTACACATTAGTATGATTATTTTCAACTTGTAAATTAATTGACTCTAAGAATCAATTTCCCTCCAATGCTCTTCTCTCATTTGTGACTCATAGTCCACCCACTCTCACTTTTCCTCATAAACTAACACCTCACACACTCTCTTGCTCTTAAACACCAACACCTCATTACTACTTTATGACTCATCCTTCCACCACTCAAGGCAACTCCTCACCATGACAACTCACAAGACTTGCATGCAACCACTACTACCAAGCCTTGTGATTGAACTCACACACAAATTTCAGAAAACTCAAAACACTCACCCTCATTTTCTCTTCACCTCAACTCAGCAAAGAGAAAACTGAAACACAAATAAACTCTCTCTTTCTCTTCTCTTGCGCAAACAACAACAACATAAGCTCCAAGCTCTCATCTTTTCCTAACACCAAGTTGTTCTTTAGCCCATTCACTTCATATACAACACTACACAATCATAGATATTCACATGCATCTGCAGCACCATTCTAAAAGGAATCAAACCCAAGTACTAACTTCACTATTTCTCAAGTTCCTCAAAATCATAACAACCCGTGTTTGGAAATACCCTTCACTAAAACAATAACCATTCTCTGCTCGTAAAACCAATTCGAATGATTGTTGTTCCTGTAGTTAGCTAACTCGATTACGCTCATTTTGGCGTTGGTTTCACGCAATTTCGTTGAGAAATGAATTTTTTGGTGAATTTTTTAAGTTGGAGGTTCGAATCAGGAAGTGTACTGAACAGGGCTGCAATAAATCAGTAAGTGCTCTCTCCTCATAACTCCGTTTGCGTTGATTCTTTTTGTTCTAGTTAGCTAACTCAATCCCGGTCATTTGGAGATCAATTTCGTGAATTTTAATGCAGTAACGAGTTCTGGAGACACGTTTGAAGTCAGGGAAAGAGTGCAGAATTTTATTTGGATGTAGCTTTCGAGTCAGTGGTTGTCTGTGGAGTAGTTTTCCTTAAAGCTTCCGAGTTAATCTCAATTCCAGGTGGGTTCTTAGGCTAGTTTAGTTTAGATTTCCCCAAATTCAGAACATGCATGCAATAACTAGGAAATTAGGGTTTAGGGTTTAGGGTTTATTGGGATCGACAACGTCAGCCTCAGTAGTCGACAACGTCACAATAGGTTGTTTTTTTGAAGACCAAGACACTGCTGCAGAACCAAGCAAGAAAACAAATCCAGAAGTGCTCCTTCGATCGTCCAAATCACCGGCAAAGTCACTGTCGGTGTATGCCACCAAGTTTGAGTTGTCTCCCTTTTTGTAAAAAATACCCAATTCAGTTGTACCTTTGAGGTACCTTAGTATCCTTTTTGCTGCAAGCCAGTGAGATTCAGTTGGACAAGACATAAATCTACTAATGAGACTTACTCCATACATTAAATCAGGTCTTGTTGCAGTCAAATACATCAAACTGCCAACCATCTTCATCTATAAAGTTGCATCAACTTTGGTTTCTTCATTATTTTTTGATAACTTTGTTCCTGGCACAATAGGATTCTGCACTGAGTTACTATTATTCATTCCAAACCGCACTAAGACTTCATGAGCATACCTTCTTTGACACACAAAAATCCCATTTGGATTTTGTATTACCTCAATTCCTAAAAAATACCGCATCCTTCCCAAATCAGACATGTCAAATTCTACCATCATTGAATTTTTAAATTCTTCACACATAATCCTATCATTCCCAGTATATATTAAATCATCAACATAAAGACTTACTATTAACAACTTGCTTCCTTCCTTTGTTTTTGTAAACAATGTATGTTCACAAAAACATTTTTCAAAGCCTTCTCGAACAAAGTATGCTTCTATCATGCTATACCATGCTCTTGGTGCCTGCTTAAGGCCATACAAAGCCTTTTTCAGCTTGTAAACTTTATCTTCTTCACCTTTCTTCTCATATCCTAATGGTTGCTTCACAAATACCTCTTCATTAAGTTCACCGTGAAGAAATGCACTCTTTACATCCAACTGAAAAACATCCCAACTGTGTTGAGCAGCCAAAGCAAGTATCAATCAAATGGTATCCAGTCTGGCCACTAGAGCAAAGACTTCAGTGTAGTCAACTCCATATTGTTGTGCATACCCCTTCGCCACTAGTCTCGCCTTGTACTTATCTATTTGTCCATTCTCATTGAGTTTAGTTTTATAAATCCACTTAACTCCAATTGGTTTGATTCCATTTGGTAAAATTGTAAGCTCCCAAGTCTTGTTCTTTTCTATTGATTCAATTTCCGCCTTCATTGCGTCTCTCCACTTATTGCTCTTTCTAGCTTCCTCAAATGAGAGTGGATCATCTTCGATGAGCATCATCATTGCATTTAAATTGTCTTCATCAGATAAGCCTTCACCAGTTTCATAATCTGCCAAATAAGAAGGTGGTCTTCGTACCCTCCCTTCAACCATATTTGGTGATTCATCTTCGTGTGATTCACTAGAAGATGAATTGGATTCAATGGAATTTGTTGTATCATCATTGTTGCCTCCCTCATTGCCATTGTTGTATTCCTCTTCATTGCCATTATTACCCACCTCTTCATTTCCTTCTATTGCCTCTTCAATATCATTTTCATAATCATTTTTCCATTCTAAAACATCCACTCTGCGTTCATCTTTGTTGTTGTCCCAGTTCCAACATACATCTTCTTCAAAAATCACATCCTTGCTAATGATTATTTTCTTGGAAACTGGATCATATAATTTGTAGGCCTTTGATTCATCACTTACTCCTAGCAAGACACATTTCTTGCTCTTATCATCTAACTTGCTTCTTTTCTGGTCCGGAATATGTGCATGAGCCACACATCCAAAAACTCGAAAGTAATTAATTGTTGGCTTTATACCACTCCATGCCTCTTCTGGAGTTTTATTTTGCACAGCTAGTGTAGGACATCTATTAAGAATATGGACACTCCATTTTACAACTTCGGGCCAAAACATTTTTGGAACTTTCTTCTCAACCAACATAGAGCGCACCATGTTCATTATCGTCCTATTTTTTCTCTCAGCAACTCCATTCTGTTGAGGAGTATAAGCTGCAGCCAATTGTCTGCTTATGCCTTGAACTTTGCAAAATTCTTCAAACTCATTTGAGTTAAATTCACCACCTCTATCTGTTCTCAAAGAGGTGATATATGCACCTGACTCCTTTTCAACATAAGCTTTAAAATTTTTAAACATTGCAAAAGCCTCTGATTTTTCATGTAAGAAGTAAATCCACGTCTTACGAGTAAAATCATCTATAAAACTTAGGAAGTACCTTTTGTTGCTGTTTGATTCTGGTTTAATGGGTCCACATATATCTGCATGCACAAGTTGAAGCTTATTTGATGCTCTCCATAAGCTCTTTTTAGACATAGAGTCTCTATGTTGTTTTCCGATCAAACACTCTGTACATAGCTTCTTCGGAATTTGGATTGAAGGCAAACCATTTACCATTTTCTTATAAAAAAGTGTCCTCAATCCTTGATAGCTTAAGTGACCAAACCGACAATGCCAAAGATAAGATTCATTTTCTGACACGTTTTGAAAGCATGTAGACTCATTTGGCATCATGGAAGCCACTAAACAAAACATTTTATTTCCACTCATGATTGTTTCCATAATTAATCCTTTTGTTGGATGATATATCATGCATTTCCCATGTTGAATCAAAATAGATAAGCCTTTCTCTTGTAGTTGTCCTATGCTCAATAAATTGTTCTTTAACTCAGGAATATAGTAAACATTCGAAATTACCTGAGTAAATCCGTTCACACGCATACGAACATTCCCTTTTCCAATAACAGCCATTCTACTGTCATTTCCAAGTTTTACAGTATGTCTGAAGCTTTCATCTAAATCCGAGAACCACTTTTTGTTTCCACTCATATGATTGCTGCAACCAGAGTCAAGAAACCACATTTCTTCCTTCTCGTCGTGTTTGATTTCAACATATGACATCAATAATATCTCTTCTTCTTTCTCTTCAAATTCAGCATAGTTGGCTTTTTGCTCCCAATCAGGACACTCATATTGATAGTGACCCAACTGATGACATCGAAAACACTCTATAAGAGCTTTATTGTAGGGTTGTCGCCCCCTTCCTCGACCTCCTCTAAACACGCCTCTACCTCTTCCTCTTCCATATCTATCTTCATGAGAAATCTTAAGAACTTGTTCTTCTTCTCTATGGCTTGTCATCCTTTGTTCATGAACAAGAAGACTACTTTGCAACTCATCAATAGTCATTGTATCCAAGTTGTTGGATTCTTCAATTGAGCATACCACATAATCAAATTTTGAGATCATTGATCTTAAAATCTTCTCAGTGATGATTGTTTGACTCATACTTTCACCATGAGCTTTCATTTTGTTAGCAATGGTTAGAGTGCGAGAGAAATAAGCATTAACGGTTTCTCCTTCTTTCATATGCAGAATCTCAAAATCTTTTCGTAAAGCTTGCAGTTGTGCCCTTTTGACTCGGTTTGAACCTTGAAATTTTGTTTCATTGATTCCCAGAGACTTTTCGACGTCTCCTTGTCGAGGATTGTTTCAAGCACATCACGAGAAATGGCTGTTGGAACAAAGTGGGTCTGACATGATTCTCTAAGTTTTAAGTGGTTTTGATGATAACAAAGTATTAAAATTGCAATTGGTATTGCTAATGATTATTCTAGTGTGCAGGAATATAAGTTAAAATTATATCAGAAGCACCATGAATAGTATGAGAGAAGCCAGGCTAAGAAGCTCTGAAAGCATAGCACTGTTCATCAGAAGCTTAAATTTTAGGTGCTGAAGCTAGTCGTTCTGGGGATCTCAAGTTAGGTTCTGAACTGGTCAGAAGCTAAATACCTTAAGAGGATACAACAATAGCATCTGAAGCTAAAGGAATTAACGTCACTCAAGAACTGACAGTAGAAGATAAATGATTATGTAACATTCTACTTCAAGGTTCTGTCAAGTCCACAGGAAGGAATATTCGTTTATCCAACGTAAACCTTATCCATAAGTGGAGCGGATTTAAGGATGTACTATCGTACTATTATTACTCAAAATGGATGAGTGATAATTCAAATGGCAAGGTAGTGGAATTGAGATTTCATACCAAAGATGGAAGCTTACAGTACGATCAATTCCAGCTGGCACCTTATCTCTCTGCAACGGTCACACAATTCTTCAAGTATAAATAGAAGACTCATACTGAAGAAAGAGTTAATGATCTAACGAACGCTTACGCAAAAACGCTAAGACTCAATACAACTCTTGTGACTGTTCTATTTGCATTTAAGACTCAGAAGCAAACTGACATCAATATATTTTATCTGTCATTCTAGTCTTAAAGCAATCTGAATTGTATTTTGTAAACACCTCTGATAGTATATCAAGTGTTCTTTAAAACCTTCATTCTTTTGTAAGTTTGATTAAGAAGTCTCTTGTTAAGTGTAACTTGAGCACCTGAGAAGTCTCTTGCAAGTGTGCTTGAGCATTGTTGTAATCTTGTGAAGATTATAGTGAGAAAAGCTCTTGTTAGTAACAAGGGGACTAGACGTACTCTCAAGTTGTGAGGGGAACCAGGATAAATTCTTGTGTCTTTCTTTCTTACTCTCAGCATCTCTTTTATTTTTACATATAATCCGCTGCTGAATTGTGCTTCTCTTAGAAAAAGTTTTTAAATCCTAAAACACAATTCAACCCCCCCTTCTTGTGTTTTTCCACCTTCAATTGGTATCAGGAGCTAGGTTTGTTGCCTAACTCACCTAACTAGTGAAACAGTAAAGATCCAGTGAGAAAAACATGTCTGCTGAAAAGAGTGGTGCTGAGATTTCTTTCAACTATGATTCTAATGCTAATGAGAGGAATAATACAAAGGTTCCATTTTTCAATGGAACTGAGACTGGCTACCCCTTCTGGAAGACTAAGATGTACAGTCATATAATGGGTATTGACTGTGACTTATGGGACTTAGTAGAAGACGGTGTTAGTTTTGAAAATATGGACCTAGAGGGTGTAATCAGCTCAAAGGACAGAAAGTCATTTGCTGCTACTCAGAAGCTGGAGTACAAGAAGCATCATTCAGTGAAGGGAATGATGACTAATGCTATATCGCATGATGAGTACCTCAAAATTGGAGATAAGAGAACCGCCAAGTCTATTTGGGATTCCTTAAAGTCCAAGTACGAGGGAAACAAACAAGTTAAGGAGGCTAAGGCTAACTTGTTAGTACATCAGTATGAGCTATTCAAGATGAAAGATGGAGAAGACATTGAGACAATGTTCTTAAGGTTTCAAATTCTTGTGTCTGGACTTCAAGTATTAGATAAAAGCTATACTGAAGCTGATCATGTGAGAAAGGTACTCAAAAGCTTGCCACCCAAGTGGAGACCCAAGGTGACAGCTTTCCAAGAGTCCAAGGATTTGGATTCTGTATCTCTTGAAAGCTTGGTAAGCTCATTGAAGAGTCATGAGATGGAACTAATGACTGATGAATCTACCAAGAAGATGAAAGGGATAGCCTTAAGCACCAAGAGTTCATCAAAGGCTCTGAAAGCTAAGGTAATAGAATCCGATGAGGAAGCTTCTGAAGAGAGTAATGATGTAGGCTCTGAGGATGAAGAAGAAATGGTTCTAATGGCTGCCAAGGTGTCACAGTGGGCAAAAAGAAGCAAGAAGTATGCTGGCAGGTTTGGAGGTTCTTCCAAGAGAGTAAGCTCTAACAAAGACAAGAAGGAAGAACAAAGCAAGTGTTTCAAATGCAACAAACCTGGTCACTTCATTGCGGATTGTCCAGAGAATCAAGGTAGATCTTCCAAGAGAACCTCTACCAAAGATAAGTACAAGAGCAAATTGAAAAAGGGGTTCCTTGCTACCTGGGAAGATCTTGACAAGGATTCAGATTCTGATGGTGATGAAGAAGCTAATCTGGCTTTAATGGCAACCACTTCTGATGGAGAAGACTCTGAAGCTGGTTTAGACTCTGACGACGAAGAAGAGGTAATTGCTAAACTTTCAAGAACTGAATTAGTTGATTCTCTAAAAGATGCCTTGAAAATGCTTACAAAAAAGGCAGGTGAATGTAAAGTCTTGAAAAAGGCTTACAATAGCCTGACTGAAAAAGTAAACACAATAGTTGAAGAAAATGAGTCTCTACGAAGTAGAAACTCATTTATGGAAACTCATTATGTTTATGATGATAAGGTTCCTCCAGAACATGAATTTGTTCTGCAGGAATTTCTCATCAATGGCATGAAGAGAAGCAAGATAGCTTCATTAATTTATCATGTAAGTAGAAATAGAGGTGAGGGTCTTGGGTTCTCACATTTTAAAGATAATCCAGTACTCTCTAAATCCTCTGACAATGATAAAACAAAGTCTAAGGCTGTTTTTGTTAAAGGCTCATCAGAAGCTATAGCTGTACCAGAACCTAAAACAAAAATTGCATCAGAGGCTAAGAAGTCTCAGACTCTGAAACCTTCAGAGCCTAAGATTTCCAAACCTCTGAACAATACTTTATCAAAGAAAACTCTGGTACACCCTAAAGCTAAGCCTAAGAGCTATGAGAAGCCTAAAAGTTTTCAAAAAGGCTTTAGTAACTCTAGAGCTTCTGACAGGCCTAAGAACCAAAAACAATCTAGAATTGTTAGAACTAACTCTAAAGGACCCATAAAGATATGGGTACCAAAATCTGAGATTGTATTTGCTTCAGATTTGCACTCCAAGAAAGCCAGAGCACCATTCATGGTACCTGGACAGTGGCTGCTCGCGTCACATGACAGGAGACAAGCATATGTTCCAAACCCTAACTCTGAAAGAGGGAGGAACTGTGGGGTTTGGAGGAAACCAAAAAGGGAAGATCACTGGTGCTGGTACAGTTGGTAATTCTTCTCTCTCTATCAAAGATGTTTGGTTAGTTGATGGTCTTAAACATAATCTACTTAGCATTAGTCAATTTTGTGATAGTGGATATGTTGTTAATTTTAATAAGGATGCATGTACTGTAGTCAAAGAGTCTGATGGGTCTGTAGTGTTTAGAGGCTTAAGGAAAGGCAATGTTTATAAAATCAATCTGTCAGAACTATCAGAGCAGAAGATAGTATGTCTTCTATCTGTTAATGATGAGAAGTGGGTTTGGCACCAACGCTTAGGACATGCTAAATGGAGATTAATCTCTAAGCTCAGCAAACTAAGCTTGGTTAAAGGCCTACCCAATCTCAACTATCAATCAGATGCTTTGTGTGGTCCTTGTCAGATTGGAAAAATTTCTAAAACATCTTTTAAACCAAAACATATTGTCTCTACCTCAAGACCTCTTGAACTGCTTCACATTGATTTGTTTGGGCCTATAAGTACTGCCTCAATCAATGGTAAGAAGTATGGACTTGTCATTGTTGATGACTACAGTAGATGGACTTGGGTAAAATTTCTGAGAGTGAAAGATGATGCATATGATGTATTTACCATCTTCTGCACTCAAGTACAAAATGAGAAAAGTCTCAAGATCTTAAAGATCAGAAGCGCTCATGGGGGTGAATTTGAAAATGAACCCTTTGCAACTTTTTGTGAAGACCATGGAATTGTTCATGAGTTCTCTGCTCCTAGAACACCACAACAAAATGGTGTTGTAGAGAGAAAGAACAGGTCTTTACAAGAGATGGCAAGAACCATGATGCATGAGACTAAACTTGCTAAGTACTTCTGGGCAGAAGCTGTAAACACAGCTTGTTACATTCAAAATAGGATCTATATTAGACCTATATTGAATAAAACAACATATGAACTCTTCAAAGGAAGAAAGCCCAACATCTCTTATTTTCATCAGTTTGGATGTACTTGTTACATCTTGAACAATAAGACCTACAAAAGAAAATTTGATGCCAAAGCTTCTAAGGGAATCTTTATAGGTTACTCTGAACGCTCAAAGGCATACAGAGTGTATAATTCTGAAACTAATGTAGTTGAAGAATCTATACATGTAAGATTTGATGATAAAGAGCCTGACAGTAAAATGTCAGAGCAAGTTGATAGCTATGCAGGTGTTCCATACCACTATAGCAGCTCAGAACCTGAGAAAGCATCAGAAGACAATGAGACTTCAGAAGCTAATTTAGAAGAAGCCTCTGAAGAACAAGATGACATCTCAGAAGATAATACCCAAACTAATGCTGAAACAAATGAAGCTCCAAAGAGAACCTTCAAATACAAATCATCACATCCAGAAGATCTGATTCTTGGAAATAAGGAAAGTTCAAGAAAAACAAGATCAGAGCAGCTTAAGAAATCACAATAGGTATTCAGCCTCAGTAGTCGACAACGTCACAATAGGTTGTTTTTTTGAAGACCAAGACACTGCTGCAGAACCAAGCAAGAAAACAAATCCAGAAGTGCTCCTTCGATCGTCCAAATCACCGGCAAAGTCACTGTCGGTGTATGCCACCAAGTTTGAGTTGTCTCCCTTTTTGTAAAAAATACCCAATTCAGTTGTACCTTTGAGGTACCTTAGTATCCTTTTTGCTGCAAGCCAGTGAGATTCAGTTGGACAAGACATAAATCTACTAATGAGACTTACTCCATACATTAAATCAGGTCTTGTTGCAGTCAAATACATCAAACTGCCAACCATCTTCATGTATAAAGTTGCATCAACTTTGGTTTCTTCATTATTTTTTGATAACTTTGTTCCTAGCACAATAGGATTCTGCACTGAGTTACTATTATTCATTCCAAACCGCACTAAGACTTCATGAGCATACCTTCTTTGACACACAAAAATCCCATTTGGATTTTGTATTACCTCAATTCCTAAAAAATACCGCATCCTTCCCAAATCAGACATGTCAAATTCTACCATCATTGAATTTTTAAATTCGTCACACATAATCCTATCATTCCCAGTATATATTAAATCATCAACATAAAGAATTACTATTAACAACTTGCTTCCTTCCTTTGTTTTTGTAACAATGTATGTTCACAAAAACATTTTTCAAAGCCTTCTCGAACAAAGTATGCTTCTATCTTGCTATACCATGCTCTTGGTGCCTGCTTAAGGCCATACAAAGCCTTTTTCAGCTTGTAAACTTTATCTTCTTCACCTTTCTTCTCATATCCTAATGGTTGCTTCACAAATACCTCTTCATTAAGTTCACCGTGAAGAAATGCACTCTTTACATCCAACTGAAAAACATCCCAACTGTGTTGAGCAGCCAAAGCAAGTATCAATCGAATGGTATCCAGTCTGGCCACTGGAGCAAAGACTTCAGTGTAGTCAACTCCATATTGTTGTGCATACCCCTTCGCCACTAGTCTCGCCTTGTACTTATCTATTTGTCCATTCTCATTGAGTTTAGTTTTATAAATCCACTTAACTCCAATTGGTTTGATTCCATTTGGTAAAATTGTAAGCTCCCAAGTCTTGTTCTTTTCTATTGATTCAATTTCCGCCTTCATTGCGTCTCTCCACTTATTGCTCTTTCTAGCTTCCTCAAATGAGAGTGGATCATCTTCGGTGAGCATCATCATTGCATTTAAATTATCTTCATCAGATAAGCCTTCACCAGTTTCATAATCTGCCAAATAAGAAGGTGGTCTTCGTACCCTCCCTTCAACCATATTTGGTGATTCATCTTCGTGTGATTCACTAGAAGATGAATTGGATTCAATGGAATTTGTTGTATCATCACTGTTGCCTCCCTCATTGCCATTGTTGTGTTCCTCTTCATTGCCATTATTACCTACCTCTTCATTTCCTTCTATTGCGTCTTCAATATCATTTTCATAATCATCTTTCCATTCTAAAACATCTACTCTACGTTCATCTTTGTTGTTGTCCTAGTTCCAACATACATCTTCTTCAAAAATCACATCCTTGCTAATGATTATTTTCTTGGAAACTGGATCATATAATTTGTAGGCCTTTGATTCATCACTTACTCCTAGCAAGACACATTTCTTGCTCTTATCATCTAACTTGCTTCTTTTCTGGTCTGGAATATGTGCATGAGCCACACATCCAAAAACTCGAAAGTAATTAATTGTTGGCTTTATACCACTCCATGCCTCTTCTGGAGTTTTATTTTGCACAGCTAGTGTAGGACATCTATGAATTAAATTAAAAAAAATAGTTGTTATCTCTTATATTACAAGCTTGCTCTGAAACGCTAACTTTAACCTAGAACTTTTCCCCCCTCTTTTTTTATGTAGTCTCATTAATATACTTTTGATCTCAACTGTTTAACAAAATAAATCATGATCGTCCATTTTAAATATATTATATTATAATCAAATTAAAAAAAAAAAAAGAGTTGTTATCTTATATTATAAGCTTGCTCCGAAACGCTAACTTTAACCTAGAACTTTTTCCCCCTCTTTTTTTATGTGGTCCCATTAATATTCTTTTAATCTCAATCGTTTAACAAAATAAATCACGATCGTCCATTTTAAATATATTATATTAGAATTAAATTTAAAAAAAAAAAGAGTTGTTATCTCTTATATTATAAGCTTGCTCCGAAACGCTAACTTTAACCTACAACTTTTTTCCCCTCTTTGTTTATGTGGTCCCATTAATATTCTTTTAATCTCAACCGTTAAACAAAATAAATCATGATCGTCCATTTTAAATATATTATATTAGAATTAAATTAAAAAAAAGAGTTGCTATACTAGAATGATGCTATCATTCATAAAAAAAAATCATGCTACCAATTTTATATATATATCATTTTTTTTTTGACAAAATATATATTGGTTGTTATCTCTTATATTATAAGATTGCTTCGAAACGCTAACTTTAACCTAGAACTTTTTTCCCCTCTTTTTTTATGTGGTCTCATTTATATTCTTTTAATCTCAACCGTTTAACAAATAAAGCATGATCGTCCATTTTAAATATATTATATTATAATCAAATTAAAAAAAAAAAAAAAAAGAGTTGTTATCTCATATATTATAAGCTTGCTCCGAAACGCTAACTTTAACCTAGAACTTTTTTCCCCTCTTTTTTTATGTGGTCCCATTAATATTCTTTTAATCTCAACCGTTTAACAAAATAAATCATGATCGTCAATTTTAAATATATTATATTAGAATTAAATTAAAAAAAAGAGTTGTTATCTCTTATATTATAAGCTTGCTCCGAAACGCTAACTTTAACCTATAACTTTTTGCCCCTCTTTTTTTATGTGGCCCCATTAATATTCTTTTAATCTCAACCGTTAAACAAAATAAATCATGATCGTCCATTTTAAATATATTATATTAGAATTAAATTAAAAAAAAAGAGTTTCACTAGTTTCATAATCTGCCAAATAAGAAGGTGGTCTTCGTACCCTCCCTTCAACCATATTTGGTGATTCATCTTCGTGTGATTCACTAGAAGATGAATTGGATTCAATGGAATTTGTTGTATCATCATTGTTGCCTCCCTCATTGCCATTGTTGTGTTCCTCTTCATTGCCATTATTACCTACCTCTTCATTTCCTTCTATTGCGTCTTCAATATCATTTTCATAATCATTTTTCCATTCTAAAACATCCACTCTGCGTTCATCTTTGTTGTTGTCCCAGTTCCAACATACATCTTCTTCAAAAATCACATCCTTGCTAATGATTATTTTCTTGGAAACTGGATCATATAATTTGTAGGCCTTTGATTCATCACTTACTCCTAGCAAGACACATTTCTTGCTCTTATCATCTAACTTGCTTCTTTTCTGGTCTGGAATATGTGCATGAGCCACACATCCAAAAACTCGAAAGTAATTAATTGTTGGCTTTATACCACTCCATGCCTCTTCTGGAGTTTTATTTTGCACAACTAGTGTAGGACATCTATGAATTAAATTAAAAAAAATAGTTGTTATCTCTTATATTACAAGCTTGTTCTGAAACGCAAACTTTAACCTAGAACTTTTCCCCCCTCTTTTTTTATGTAGTCTCATTAATATTCATTTGATCTCAACCGTTTAACAAAATAAATCATGATCGTCCATTTTAAATATATTATATTATAATCAAATTAAAAAAAAAAAAGAGTTGTTATCTTATATTATAAGCTTGCTCCGAAACGCTAACTTTAACCTAGAACTTTTTCCCCCTCTTTTTTTATGTGGTCCCATTAATATTCTTTTAATCTCAATCGTTTAACAAAATAAATCACGTTCGTCCATTTTAAATATATTATATTAGAATTAAATTTAAAAAAAAAAAAGAGTTGTTATCTCTTATATTATAAGCTTGCTCCGAAACGCTAACTTTAACCTACAACTTTTTTCCCCTCTTTTTTTATGTGGTCCCATTAATATTCTTTTAATCTCAACCGTTAAACAAAATAAATCATGATCGTCCATTTTAAATATATTATATTAGAATTAAATTAAAAAAAGAGTTGCTATACTAGAATGATGCTATCATTCATAAAAAAAATCATGCTACCAATTTTATATATATCATTTTTTTTTTGACAAAATATATATTGGTTGTTATCTCTTATATAATAAACTTGATTCGAAACGCTAACTTTAACCTAGAACTTTTTTCCCCTCTTTTTTTATGTGGTCTCATTAATATTCTTTTAATCTCAACCGTTTAACAAATAAAGCATGATCGTCCATTTTAAATATATTATATTATAATCAAATTAAAAAAAAAAAAAAAAAAAGAGTTGTTATCTCTTATATTATAAGCTTGCTCCGAAACGCTAACTTTAACCTAGAACTTTTTTCCCCTCTTTTTTTATGTGGTCCCATTAATATTCTTTTAATCTCAACCGTTTAACAAAATAAATCATGATCGTCAATTTTAAATATATTATATTAGAATTAAATTAAAAAAAAGAGTTGTTATCTCTTATATTATAAGCTTGCTCCGAAACGCTAACTTTAACCTATAACTTTTTGCCCCTCTTTTTTTATGTGGCCCCATTAATATTCTTTTAATCTCAACCGTTAAACAAAATAAATCATGATCGTCTATTTTAAATATATTATATTAGAATTAAATTAAAAAAAAAAGAGTTTCACTAGTTTCATAATCTGCCAAATAAGAAGGTGGTCTTCGTACCCTCCCTTCAACCATATTTGGTGATTCATCTTCGTGTGATTCACTAGAAGATGAATTGGATTCAATGGAATTTGTTGTATCATCACTGTTGCCTCCCTCATTGCCATTGTTGTGTTCCTCTTCATTGCCATTATTACCTACCTCTTCATTTCCTTCTATTGCGTCTTCAATATCATTTTCATAATCATCTTTCCATTCTAAAACATCTACTCTACGTTCATCTTTGTTGTTGTCCTAGTTCCAACATACATCTTCTTCAAAAATCACATCCTTGCTAATGATTATTTTCTTGGAAACTGGATCATATAATTTGTAGGCCTTTGATTCATCACTTACTCCTAGCAAGACACATTTCTTGCTCTTATCATCTAACTTGCTTCTTTTCTGGTCTGGAATATGTGCATGAGCCACACATCCAAAAACTCGAAAGTAATTAATTGTTGGCTTTATACCACTCCATGCCTCTTCTGGAGTTTTATTTTGCACAGCTAGTGTAGGACATCTATGAATTAAATTAAAAAAAATAGTTGTTATCTCTTATATTACAAGCTTGCTCTGAAACGCTAACTTTAACCTAGAACTTTTCCCCCCTCTTTTTTTATGTAGTCTCATTAATATACTTTTGATCTCAACTGTTTAACAAAATAAATCATGATCGTCCATTTTAAATATATTATATTATAATCAAATTAAAAAAAAAAAAAAGAGTTGTTATCTTATATTATAAGCTTGCTCCGAAACGCTAACTTTAACCTAGAACTTTTTCCCCCTCTTTTTTTATGTGGTCCCATTAATATTCTTTTAATCTCAATCGTTTAACAAAATAAATCACGATCGTCCATTTTAAATATATTATATTAGAATTAAATTTAAAAAAAAAAAGAGTTGTTATCTCTTATATTATAAGCTTGCTCCGAAACGCTAACTTTAACCTACAACTTTTTTCCCCTCTTTGTTTATGTGGTCCCATTAATATTCTTTTAATCTCAACCGTTAAACAAAATAAATCATGATCGTCCATTTTAAATATATTATATTAGAATTAAATTAAAAAAAAGAGTTGCTATACTAGAATGATGCTATCATTCATAAAAAAAATCATGCTACCAATTTTATATATATATCATTTTTTTTTTGACAAAATATATATTGGTTGTTATCTCTTATATTATAAGATTGCTTCGAAACGCTAACTTTAACCTAGAACTTTTTTCCCCTCTTTTTTTATGTGGTCTCATTTATATTCTTTTAATCTCAACCGTTTAACAAATAAAGCATGATCGTCCATTTTAAATATATTATATTATAATCAAATTAAAAAAAAAAAAAGAGTTGTTATCTCATATATTATAAGCTTGCAACGAAACGCTAACTTTAACCTAGAACTTTTTTCCCCTCTTTTTTTATGTGGTCCCATTAATATTCTTTTAATCTCAACCGTTTAACAAAATAAATCATGATCGTCAATTTTAAATATATTATATTAGAATTAAATTAAAAAAAAGAGTTGTTATCTCTTATATTATAAGCTTGCTCCGAAACGCTAACTTTAACCTATAACTTTTTGCCCCTCTTTTTTTATGTGGCCCCATTAATATTCTTTTAATCTCAACCGTTAAACAAAATAAATCATGATCGTCCATTTTAAATATATTATATTAGAATTAAATTAAAAAAAAAGAGTTTCACTTGTTTCATAATCTGCCAAATAAGAAGGTGGTCTTCGTACCCTCCCTTCAACCATATTTGGTGATTCATCTTCGTGTGATTCACTAGAAGATGAATTGGATTCAATGGAATTTGTTGTATCATCATTGTTGCCTCCCTCATTGCCATTGTTGTGTTCCTCTTCATTGCCATTATTACCTACCTCTTCATTTCCTTCTATTGCGTCTTCAATATCATTTTCATAATCATTTTTCCATTCTAAAACATCCACTCTGCGTTCATCTTTGTTGTTGTCCCAGTTCCAACATACATCTTCAAAAATCACATCCTTGCTAATGATTATTTTCTTGGAAACTGGATCATATAATTTGTAGGCCTTTGATTCATCACTTACTCCTAGCAAGACACATTTCTTGCTCTTATCATCTAACTTGCTTCTTTTCTGGTCTGGAATATGTGCATGAGCCACACATCCAAAAACTCGAAAGTAATTAATTGTTGGCTTTATACCACTCCATGCCTCTTCTGGAGTTTTATTTTGCACAACTAGTGTATGACATCTATGAATTAAATTAAAAAAAAGAGTTGTTATCTCTTATATTATAAGCTTGCTCCGAAACGCTAACTTTAACCTACAACTTTTTTCCCCTCTTTTTTTATGTGGTCCCATTAATATTCTTTTAATCTCAACCGTTAAACAAAATAAATCATGATCGTCCATTTTAAATATATTATATTAGAATTAAATTAAAAAAAGAGTTGCTATACTAGAATGATGCTATCATTCATAAAAAAAATCATGCTACCAATTTTATATATATCATTTTTTTTTGACAAAATATATATTGGTTGTTATCTCTTATATTATAAACTTGATTCGAAACGCTAACTTTAACCTAGAACTTTTTTCCCCTCTTTTTTTATGTGGTCTCATTAATATTCTTTTAATCTCAACCGTTTAACAAATAAAGCATGATCGTCCATTTTAAATATATTATATTATAATCAAATTAAAAAAAAAAAAGAGTTGTTATCTCTTATATTATAAGCTTGCTCCGAAACGCTAACTTTAACCTAGAACTTTTTTCCCCTCTTTTTTTATGTGGTCCCATTAATATTCTTTTAATCTCAACCGTTTAACAAAATAAATCATGATCGTCAATTTTAAATATATTATATTAGAATTAAATTAAAAAAAAGAGTTGTTATCTCTTATATTATAAGCTTGCTCCGAAACGCTAACTTTAACCTATAACTTTTTGCCCCTCTTTTTTTATGTGGCCCCATTAATATTCTTTTAATCTCAACCGTTAAACAAAATAAATCATGATCGTCCATTTTAAATATATTATATTAGAATTAAATTTAAGAAAAAGAGTTGTTATACTAGAATGATGCTATCATTCAAAAAAAAGTCATGCTACCAATTTTATATATATCATTTTTTTTTTGACAAAATATATAATGGTTGTTATCTCTTATATTATAAGCTTGCTCCGAAACGCTAACTTTAACCAAAAACTTTTTCCCCCTCTTTTTTTATGTGGTCTCATTAATATTGTTTTAATCTCAACTGTTTAACAAAATAAATCATAATCGTCTATTTTAAATATATTATATTATAATCAAATTAAAAAAAGAGTTGTTATCTCTTATATTATAAGATTGCTCCGAAACGCTAACTTTAACCTAGAATTTTTACCCCCTTTTTTTTATGCGGTCCCATTAATATTATTTTAATCTCAACCGTTTAACAAAAGAAATCATGATCGTCCATTTTAAATATATTATATTAGAATTAAATTAAAAAAAAAAAAAAGTTGTTATCTCTTATATTATAAGCTTGCTCCGAAACGCTAACTTTAACCTAGAACTTTACCCGTGGATGCATTCCATGGAACCGAACCAGACCATCCTAAGTCACCCAAACCCGCTATCTGCACCCGCTGGCCCATTTACCCACTTCAACCCGACCCAGTTCGGTTTATTTTTTCGGTTTAAGTGGGCTGGGCCGGGTTTTCGGGTCCTGTCCACCCCCTACTTATTAACCCATTTCCTGTCAGAGTCACAGGTTTCAAATCCATTTTGTTGGAAAGAAAAAAGAGTGGGAAAAAAACCAATTCCGTTGTGTCTGGAAAATCAGAGAAAGGGGAAAGGGGAAAGAAAATGGTTTCTCCTCCGTCTTCTCCGACTCGTTCTTCTTCTCCGATACCGCCTCCGATTCATAATCTTCAAACTCCGGTGGATTTTCCTCCGTCTTCTCCAACTCCTTCTTCTTCTTACATTTATTGAGAATAATTCAAAGTTAGTTAGGTATATGGTTAGTTTAAGATGTTGTGTAAGCTGTTACTTGTGTAACAAGTAAACAGAATTGGTTAAAGCATGTTAGTTAGTTAGTTAGTTGAGTTAGTTGCTTGGCTTCTAAGTAACCATAGTTGGTTAATGCTAACTCAATAATCCTTGTGTATAAATACATGCTACACCTATGTAAATCATTCAAGTTGAACATCAATAAAAAATCTCTCCCTTTCTCTCACTCTTTCTATCAACTCACTCAATACTTCTTCACCTAGTTTTGTTCATAGCTCTAACAAACTGGTATCTAGAGCCTCAAGGTTCGTGGCTTCAAAGAATTGATCAAGATTCACTATAATCTGATCAATTAACATAGGAGGAAGATGACAAGTCAATTGGAAACACTCAGCAACAGTTTTGGTGGCAAGTTACCAATTCTTGATTCAACAAATTGGGATCGGTGGAATAAGCAAATGAAGGTGATCTTTGGGTTCCAAGAAGTGCAAGATGTGATAGAGACTACCATCACTGACCTTGCAGCAGATGCAACAGAAGTACAAAGAACTGCACATCGTGCATTAAAGAAGAAAGATTTCAAAGCAATGTTCTTCATTCACCAATGTGTAGATTTGGTGAATTTCCAGAAGATTGAGAATGCAACCTCAGCAAAACAATGTTGGGATATTCTTGAGAAGGCACACTCAGGGAATGAGAAGCTGAAGCAGGTTAGGTTACAGACTTGGAAGAAGAAGTTTGAACTACTGCAGATGGAAAACAATGAAAGCATTGCAGACTATTTCAACAAGCTGACAAACATCACCAACCAGATGAGAAGTTGTGGTGAGGTTTGTGAAAATCAAACTCTTGTTGGTAAGGTTATGAGAACTTTATCCCCTAAGTTTGATTACATCACTGTTGCAATAATGGAAACAAAAGATATGACTACACTGACACTAGATGAATTGCAATGCACACTTGAATCTCATGAACAAAGAATCATGGAGAGGACAAAAGATAGAGCTACTGACCAAGCATTACAAGCACAGATTGTGAAGAAAGGCAATGGCAAATGGAAAGGAAAAGACAAGTTCAAGAAATACAACAATTCACAAGATAACTCAAAGAAAAGCAATGATCAAGGTGAAACTTCATCCCAAGGTTCTAATCAGGATAAGAAAGGGAAGGTTAACTTGAAAAGTATACAGTGCTACAACTGTCAGAAATTTGGTCACTTTGCCAAAGATTGCAGAGGAAAGAAGGTACCAAGACAAGCAAACAACCAAGATCCTGATGCTCACTTGGTTCAAGAAGATCGTGAATCAGAGGTTGATCCTAGATTACTAATGGCTACAGTCACAGATGAAGAAACTCATCATGAAGATTGGTATCTTGATACAGGATGCAGCAAACACATGACAAGCCATAGAGAATGGTTAGTAAACTTCAAAGATTCATCCAAGACAAAGATAAGGTTTGCTGACAACAGAACTATACCAGCTGAGGGTGTAGGAGATGTGTTAGTCACAGGCAAAAAAGGGAATCAAGCACTCATCACAGGAGTGTTATATGTACCTGAAATCAAGACAAATTTACTAAGCATGGGTCAACTGTTGGCAAAGGGATTCATCATGCACCTAGAGAACAATATTATGGAAGTGTTTGATTCACAGAAGAACATTATTCTGAGAGCTCCACTATCTCACAATAACACATTCCAAGTTCAAATTTCTGCAAACCAGTGCCTGGCTGCTATGAAGGTTAATGATGAAGCCTGGCTTTGGCATATGAGGTATGGCCATTTGAATTTTAAGAGTTTGAGTTATCTGCAAAGTAATGAATTAGTGAAGGGTTTGCCTGCTATAAAAGTACCAAATGATATCTGCCAGCATTGCTTGTTAGGCAAGCAATCCAGAAAATCCTTTACAAAGGAGATAGCTATGAGAGCTAGGCAGCCACTTGATGTGATCTATAGTGATGTGTGTGGACCATTTGAGACATTGTCCTTAGGAGGAAGCAAATACTTTGTGTCATTCATTGATGAATTTAGTAGAATGATGTGGATTCAGTTAATGAAGACCAAAGATGAAGTGCTTCAGAGATTCAAGTCCTTCAAACTAGAAGTTGAGAATCAGTCAAGCAAGAAGATTAAGGTGCTTAGAAGTGATGGTGGTGGTGAATACACATCACATGATTTCACTGCATACTGCATTGCCAATGGAATCAAGCATGAAATCACTGCACCTTACACACCTCAGCACAATGGAATGGCAGAGAGAAGGAATAGGACAATTATGAATATGACAAGATGTATGCTGAAAGAGAAGGGATTACCACACAGCTTTTGGGGTGAAGCAGTAGTTACAGCTTGCTATGTCCTGAACAGATGCCCTACAAAGCAGTTAGACAAGGTACCTGAGGCAATTTGGTCAGGTCACACTCCATCAGTAAAGCACCTAAGAGTATTTGGTTGTCTCTGTCATAAACACATACCAGATCAAAAGAGAAAAAAGCTTGATGACAAAAGTGAAGTGATGATCATGATAGGTTACTACACTGCAGGTGCTTACAAACTTTACAACCCTATCACAAAGAAAGTGACAAGTAGCAGAGATGTAACTTTTGAAGAAGATAAGAGCTGGAATTGGGATAATACTTCATCACCAGTTCAAAAATATGTTCCATTTCAGTTGCTTGATGAACAAGTAACTGAAGAAGCAACTGTGCCAACACCTGCTCCTGCAACAAATGAGCCAGTTGTGCTAAGAAGATCAGAGAGAGGAAATATTCCTAATAGAACACTACAGGAATATGAGTCAATTCCTGATGATATGATTACAACAAATGGGGATATAGTGCACTTGGCACTGTTTGTAGATACTGAACCCTTGACCTATGAACAGGCAGCCAAATATGAAGAGTGGAGAGAAGCTATGGATGAGGAAATAGCTTCAATTGAGAAGAACAACACATGGGATCTGGTTCATTTGCCTGCCAATAAGAAGCCTATAGCAGTCAAATGGGTATACAAGTTGAAATACCAACCTGATGGAACTATAGCAAAGTACAAAGCAAGGCTAGTCGCCAAGGGATTTTTACAGAAGCATGGTATTGACTTTACTGAGATTTTTGCACCAGTGGCAAGAATTGAAACAGTGAGAGTGATTGTAGCTATTGCAAATCACTTTGATTGGGAGTTTGTTCAATTGGATGTCAAGTCTGCCTTTCTCAATGGCAAACTTGAAGAGGAAGTATACATTGAACAACCTCAGGGCTTCATAGTTGAAGGAAAAGAAGATCATGTGTTGAAACTGAACAAAGCACTATATGGCCTGAGACAAGCACCTAGAGCTTGGAACATGAGAATAGATGAGTTTCTAAGCAGAAATGGATACACAAAGTGCACTGTTGAACATGGAATCTATGTTAAAGGTACTTCACAGAAGAGAATTTGCATAGTGTGTTTATATGTAGATGATTTGCTGATAACTGGAAGTAGTAAAGATGAAATTGATAAGTTGACAAAGCTGCTGAACTCAGAATTTGATATGACAAATTTGGGAGGATTGAAGTATTTCCTAGGGTTGGAATTCACTAAGACTAGTAATGGCATGCTGATACATCAGAGAAAGTATGTTTCAGATGTATTGAAGAGGTTTAACATGGTGAATTGCAATCCAGCTAGCACTCCAATGGAAACTGCTTCAAATCTGAATGCTGATGATGAAGGAAAATCTGTGAATAGTACTCACTATAAGCAGATAGTAGGAAGCCTTAGATATGCTTGCAACTCAAGGCCAGATATATGTCATAGTGTAGGGATTGTCAGCAGATTCATGCAAACACCTAAGCTATCTCATATGCAAGCTGTGAAGAGAATCCTAAGATACCTGCAGGGCACAACTGATTATGGTGTTTTATACTCCAAAACTGATGAGAATCAAAGGAAGCTTGTTGGCTATTGTGACTCTGATTGGTCAGGTGATAAAGTTGAAAGGAAAAGTACAATGGGATATATCTTCACACTGTTCAATTGTCCTGTATCATGGAGTTCAAAGAAGCAAAATGTGGTTGCTCTATCCACATGTGAAGCAGAATATATTTCTGCCTGCAATGCTGCCTGTCAAGGCTTATGGTTGCTAGCATTACTGCAAGAAATGAAGATTGATATTGAACAGGAAGTTGAGCTAATGGTTGATAACAAATCAGCCATTAATCTGGCCAAAAACCCTATTGCTCATGGCAGAAGCAAGCATATAGAGACAAAGTTTCATTTTTTGAGAGACCAAGTTACAAAGGGAAAGATCAAGCTAACCTACTGCAACACAGAACTACAAGTAGCTGATGTGTTCACTAAACCAATGAAGATTGACAGATTCAAGGATTTGAGAAGAATGATGAATGTTCAAAGCCTTGAGACTTTGAATTAAAGGGGTGTATTGAGAATAATTCAAAGTTAGTTAGGTATATGGTTAGTTTAAGATGTTGTGTAAGCTGTTACTTGTGTAACAAGTAAACAGAATTGGTTAAAGCATGTTAGTTAGTTAGTTAGTTGAGTTAGTTGCTTGGCTTCTAAGTAACCATAGTTGGTTAATGCTAACTCAATAATCCTTGTGTATAAATACATGCTACACCTATGTAAATCATTCAAGTTGAACATCAATAAAAAATCTCTCCCTTTCTCTCACTCTTTCTATCAACTCACTCAATACTTCTTCACCTAGTTTTGTTCATAGCTCTAACAACATTTGCAGTGATGGTTCTTCAGCTTCCAGTAGGTTTTCTAATTTTACAAATGCAAAATAGTTTTACGATTGCTTCGTTTTGCTAGTAATTTTATCGGTTTCTTGAAATCTTGATAATCAGTGGAAAAAGAACAACTGCCTCCGATTCATGTTGTTACGGAAGCAAATCAATTACCGGTGGATTTTCTTCGACCTTCGCCGCAAGCGATTCTTATTGTTGGATTGGATTCTGAGATTCTTAGCGATCGAACTCTTTGCCTCTTGAAGGTTAGTTTCATTATATTCTTCTCTGAATTGAATAATGTATTAGATGCTTTAGTATATAGTACTGTATAATATAACGTGGTTTGAAACTGATGTATGAACAATATAACGTGGTTTGAAAATGTGTTATCAACTCATTATTCGGTAGTTGTTCGAAATTTACGCAGTATAAGCTTTAGACAAAATTGATTTGAAATTGTGGTTCTGAACTCGTTACGATGAACATTTATACGGTGTAGGCATATGCAAACTGAATTTGAATGTTAATGTGAGAGGTAGTATATAGTAGTATATATGGAGCGTTTTGAATGTTCAATCATGTCATAAATCATAATTTCTATTCAGGTTATTCATTTCAATAAGCTCTCAAACTTTCTAGATTAGCTTGTGAATAAGATCTTAATTGATATCTGTAAATTAATTTATCGATTTAGCAGTTTAATGAAACTGTTTATCTATAAACCTGTAGATCTTATATGCATTATGATTTTATGCTACAGTTAGTATGCTTCCTCTTGGCATAGGATTAAGCTTTATGTTTCTGCAGCTTGCATTTCCTGATGCTATATACCTAGTTGATGCAATCGACGGGGGAAAAGTACTTATCGAAGCTTGTAAGCCTGCACTCGAGTCTGAGTTTGTCACAAAAGTGATTCATGATGGCAAACGCACCTTTGAGGTTTCTGATTTATTTGATTTATTTTTTTCCCGACGCTTTTTGTATCTGTTGAAACAATTTTTAAGTTTAAGAAACAATTCATGGACAGTAAACTTAAGCCCTTACAAAGATATTGTTGGTTTCTATTTCTAGGTACTATACTATGAGTTTGGTATCAAGTTAGACAACGTGGTGGATACCCAGGTGAGCTATCATGTTAATAGACAGCCTTTCCATTGTCATCTTCGAAATACTATGTCTTTATAGGCCTTGCTATGTTGGCAGAATATATCAACTTCCATCTAATATATGATATCTAATAACTCATCTAATATAAAAGTAATTAAATATACAAATAATAGTTGAAACAAATTATGTGACTGTGTTATTCTAAGTTGATATATTAGATATCATTTATGATTCAATTGAATATGCTCATAATAAGCATAAATTTAATTACTTTTTTTAATAACTAAATTCAGTTATGCTTTGTTTAGGATCTTTTTAGCAACGATATGATTGTTATTATGGAAATATGTATGATGTTTTTGTTATTTTCCCTTAAGTTTATTGTCTATCTTTAGTTACTGACAAATTTGTTTAAACGCCACCCCTTTTCTCTAAAGTGTACTTCTATTAGAATATTCAAAATTTATGCTAAAAATATTGATAATGAAATATGGATTGAGATTTTCAGGAGAGGCTCTAATTCTAGTTTAAAAGTGAGATTTGGGGACCATACCATAACACAGTCACATAATTTGTTTCATTATACAAATTAATTAATGGAGATTAGAGGTAGATATGAACTATAGGATCCAAGTGCGGCGAATAAAATATATTGCTTCTTTCTTCAGGTGTTATTTTTCATAACAAGTGGGGTGGACTTGGTTTAACAATTAATTTCCCTTATCAGTATCATGTTTTGTCCTTTATTTTTCTTCATTAGTATTATTGATGATCCTTATGTTTTATTTAACTACTAATCCTAATTCTTTTTTTGGCTTAGATTGCTTATTCACTTTTAGAAGAGCAAGAAGGGCAAAAGAAATCTCCAGATGACAATATTTCACTTGATGATCTCCTTGCAGATCGTCGTTATTGTGGTATTAAATGCGTCGTGGTATGAATTAAAGTATTTTTGAAAAATTAATATTTCCTCATAAGTTCTTTTGTGGGTTTGCATGCAGGCTTATCAGATGTTGATAAGGAAGAAGTTCGTGTCCTCCTTCGACAGGTTGGTTTTTAGAATGAAATTTTGTGTTTTAGAGTGGAACTTCATTAATCTTTGTCATAGTTTTCATTTTACAAATTATTGTGAACTTTATTTATCCACTTTTGGCATTGATTTGTGGTAGAGTTTCAATTAGCTAATAATATTCTAAATGTTTTGTCAGGACCCCAACTTTTGGACTAAGAGACCTTTATCTGACCAAATGATTTACTATGCTGCTGCTGATGTCCATTTCCTTGTCCATGTTTATCACCAAATGATGGAAAAAAGTGAGAGGCCTTTACAGGATCTTGTTGTTCGTGGTTCCTTATACTGCCGGCGTTTCTCTGTGAACAGCAATGATCCTCCAATTCCAGGTATTCAAAACCTGTTTAGACACGGTAGGATTCATGATTTTTTTTTCAATTGTTTAAGTAACTAGATCGCGTAGCCGTGCGATATATTTTAATGATTGTATGTTTATCCTAATTTTTTCGTATAAATAGGACTGATAAATAAAAATTCTTTCATACTTATTCTTTAACTCTCTCAAATGGATAATTATCTATTAAACTATTCTCCATGATTAAATGCACTTATTTTTTATTTATTTTTTCATAAAAACTGCCGTTTTATTTTTACGGTTGTGCATGCTTTTATTGGAATTATGCCGTTTTTTCCTTAAAAATAGGGTCAGGGTAAATAGTGGGTCAGCTTTAATTGTTGTACAAATAGGAATAGGATTAGGATTAAAGGTACTGTCGACTTTTCTCCTTTTTAAATTCCCTATATTGTAGCAAGTTAATTTGGGTTTGTTTGTTGCATCTTAAAGATATCTTAAGATTTGATGGTGTTTTTGTTGGAATTTTGATAGGTGAGAATATTCTGGAAAAAGATGGAGACTAATTTGATACTTTGCCGGCTGAACTTGTATTGCAAATCCTAAGATCTTTAACTAGCAATGAAGCATTTGGGGTGAGGATCCTCTCCAAAAGGTGGTTTAATCTCTGGCGCAAAATTCCTTGGCTAACCTTCCTTGGACGTTTTCACTGTGAGGAGGATGTTTTAGATTTTACCACTGAAGTCATGGATAAGACAACTAGCTGGTTTGCTTTACAAATAAAATTAGTGGATATTGAGTTATCAGTAGACTACCCCCCACAACTGTCTATTACAGTTAATACAAGTTTAGTGAACTATCTTTCTGGTCTAATGGATTGGCTAAAGACAAGAGGGGTGATTGAGGTTAAAATTAGAATGGGATTGGTAGATATCGGTGAGAACTTTGAAGACATAGATCTTCATTTCCTTGTGGCTAGGGTACCAAGGAGGCTCTCGATTCTTGACAATTTAACCAGGTTGAGTTTAAATGGTATGTCTTTCTCAGAAATTCAATTCAATGGAGTATATTTTCCGGTTCTTGATTCTCTCACACTGTGCAACGTGTTCTTTGATGACGACACGTGCATGGTTGCTTTGCTGAGGACTGTTCCAAACTTAAAAACCATCAGTTGCTCCAAAATTTATGTACTCACTATGGTGGATATGGATGAAACATTCTATGATAATGCTAGTCTCGTAAGGTTGGAAACACTTCGGAACGCTGAAATGTGTAGATGCAGATGTTTCTTTCATCTGAACACTTTTTCACAAGTAACCTTCTTGAAGATTCAATTCATGCGGGTAGGGTAGTTTATTAAATTAAATATATATTTTGTGCTATCTTAATGATACAACCTAAATATTTATCTTTTTATTTGCAGACTTATAATGCTACCGTGCCGGTGTTTTCGAAGTTACAACATCTGGTTCTTAAGAGGGAAACACCTTGGGGTCTCAAGAAACTCATGATGGATCACTTTCCGTTGCTTGGAGACGGAAAAACCATGGGTCCAGGGAAACTCGAATTTTTTTAACTCGAATATTACAACACCCAACAAGTAAAGAGAAGTTTGATTCCATAAACATTCATTGTACGAGACAAGTGTTTTTGTATATGCTACACTACTTTGGAAAGAATAAGTTGAAACCTTATTAAGAAAATAAGTTGCAAACGGCATTTATGCAAAGCATTCACTGACTGCAAAATACTCCCTATCAATTATAGGAACTCTTAATTGATTTTGTTCAACCCAACTTCACAAACAATAATGTTCTTCAACCCAACTTTTTAAAATCAAAATAAATAAACAAATCTAACCAAAACTTGACATAAGAAAATGCCACGACAACTTTATCAATCATAAGAAGTTTATCCAAAAGACATATATTTAAATATAGAATCTGGTATAGTAGAATTCAACTTATTATCAAATAACCTCAATGTTTCTAAATGAGCTAAATTTCCTAACTCATTAGGAATATTTCCAATGAAATCATTCTCATATAACTCAAGCATAACAAGATTTCCACAATCACCAACCTCAGAAGGAATTTCACCACTCAATGAATTATCAAACAAGATAAGATTTTGTAATTCAATTCCTGACCAGTTACAATGAGGTTGTGTCAATCCAATTTTCAAGGATTTTGTTTGGATCGATTGTTATGGATTTTTAAAATTATTTTAATGCTTCAATTGTTGTTGTTTTTGTTTGAGCTTGTGAAACAATAATGGATAGAATTGAAATGAGTATGACTATGGTCAATTTAAGGTTTAGAGATAACATGATTATGGAATTGGATTGGTCAATTGAATTTGAAGGTGGAACTGATAGCTTCAAAATTTACTATGAAATAGAAACGAATGTCAATACCAATGCTACACATATATGAATTGCATCGTTCCTGACAATTCTTAAAACACTACATAATAAAAATAAACATCATAGAATAAAAAAAACATGTGAACAAGTCAGGAGTAGAAGCACACCATAGTTAACTTTTGTATATAAAATGCACTCCAAAGCACAATAGGTTGTTTATCTTCACTGTCACTTTGAACAACAGGCAGTGTAAGAAGAGCATTCAGTGATGCTTTTAGTAACTTCTTTCCTTCATCGGCATCATTGCACAAGGTGGAAAAATATAAAACAAAGCTGAGAAAGAAAAGGTAAATATGGTCAGTTTTAAGTTCAAAAATTCACTCAGCAAGAGAAATGTGAGTATTATTATTACAAGGGATTGAATATGAAAATAGTAAGGTAAACAAGTAGGTTTATAAATTCCAATGGTGGAGGAAACTGTTACTATCTTGAAGCCTACAGCATTAATTAATACAAAGTATAATGATAAGAAAAGTCTGGGAATTCACAATTAAAGCCAAAATAAACAAACAAATACTTGAAACTAACATTTTGAGTATACCATCCCAGAGAACAAAGCAAAAAACATTCAGACCAAGCTACACTTGAAACTGGAAAAAAAATCATAACTTTATACACTTAAATTGGAAAAAAGTGAACCAAAATCCTGGAAGTTGCATTCTTAGTTCAAATATATATCAAAGGGAGCATAGTATTACATGTTTCCAGGATTTATATGGTACTTCAAAGCTGCATATGCATCAACCACTTGGTCTATATTATCACTCTTCCTAAAAATAAGGCACCACACAATTGCTTTTGTCTTTCCATCTCATTTTCCAATTTCCTTTCCCTTATCTTCCCTTTTCGTTTGATTTCCTTTAATCCTTTTCTTATATGGCAGGCTTTGCTTTTGTGTAAGGCTTTCTAACTTTCCATTCCTTTCATTTTTCTTTGACAGGCTGTTATCTTGATTCCTAACTTGTCTTGCTATTAGCATTGAAAATATGAAATATGTGAGTGAGTTTCCTTATTAAAAAGAACTTTCCATGACATTCAAAATGTAACTCATAGTATGCAAGATTTTTTGTTAATTTTCACACAAAAGTCACAAATTAGTATTGCACTACTTCATGACAACAATTACAAAGTAAATTTCATGAAAGTGTGAAGCAAAGACACATGAATTCATCAAAAAAAACACCAGCCATGTTCTTATCTAATTAACCAAGAGTACGTTCACAACTTTTTTGTACTTAAAAACATCAAAACAACTCTCAAAATCAAAATGCATAAACTCATATCCTTCTCACAATCTTTCAAAAACATGTCACATTCAAATAATCACATACACCCACTTCACCCAAAATCTGATAAAAACAATTTGAGCATAGAAGCCATTTCAGAAAACGCAAAAACAAAACAAAGAAGCACCACAAAAGAAGAGAGAGAGAGACAGGATGAGTAAACCAAAAGGCAAAATGAGAGACATAGGGAAAGAAGCCGGAAACAAGACAAAGAAACAATAAAAGCAAAGAGGGTAAAGCCTGCATACACCACATAAACCAAAAGGCGCGCACACAAAACCACACGCAAAGGGAAAAAGCAAAGGAAATGAAAAGGTTACAGCAAGTAAATAGCCCAAAAGAAAATAACAATCCAAAGGGAAAGATGAACGGCAAACTGAAAGATGAACCAGAAATATGACACTATGCAGAGGGCAAACAAGTTACACACAAAGGGATGCATCCATTTGCAGCATAGAAATTCTCTTGTCCTAGAGGGTATATATAACACTGCAACAGGATATCCTACACAAGAATCATATTGCACAAAGGAACATGTCGAAAAAGCATAACAAAGCACCAAGATTGAAATTGGGTAGATATCAAGCATAATCTCGAATATTATTACCAAGAAAATTCTAAGTCAACATTCACTCATGCATTTTATCAAACAGGAGATAGGCAACTTAAAATAATCCGTTTGATTCAGCCTTTATTTATCAAAAATGAATTTTTGATTATTTTGAGGAACTGTTAAATAAAAACAACGAAATCATAACCATATATTTTAAAATAAAAAGTGAATTTCACATTTGAAATTAAACAAACATAAACTTCACATGAATTATATTATGAGATACCATCCAAATTAATAGTCAAAAATACATTTTCCCAAAACTTACTAATGTTTCCTTGATGTCCTTTGATCAACTCTTTGAGAAGACAATCATTACCCTTTTAATTTACAAAAATTTCAAAATGGAAATTATCTTTTACTTATAAAAGGAAACTCCTCATTAGCTCCTAAGCCTCCATTTTGCCTATGTGGCATGCTTAAAAAAGCTTCTTATATCTATTTAGAATTTGCCACACAATTTATTTTGTATGTCCATTTATCCTCCAAAGTAATTATCTATATGTTACAATAATAATGCTCTTAATTTATTTTATTTTTAAAAATTTAACAATAATGCTATAATTGATGTTAATAATTATGAATGTGAAAGTTCAAGTGACAAGAAAATTAGTAGCAAATGTAACATATACCATAAATTAATAGTAATAATATATGAAAAAATATTATAAAAGAAAAATGAATAAATATATGTGCTCATTCATCTTTTACACTATAACATAAAAAATAAACCATGCATGAATAATTATAATTTGAAAAAGTTTATTAAATAAATATAGTTTTAATAAAAAAATTACCCGCAAAAAAAAATCCGTTTAACCAGCTAAATAAATAAATTTTATGAAATATACTTTAGTTATATTGTGTATTAATCATTATTGTGCTACTATTCTTTTAAAAAATAACTTTGTCACACCAACCTTTAAACTATCATTCTTTCATATTCTTTAACTCTTATATTCTTTAACTATGACAAATAAATTTATCATACAAAGCTTTTGAACTGTTATCTTTTCGCATCCCTAACCTTCATTGTATGTATAAATATATGATTTCTCATCATCACTTTCCTCAAACAACTATTGGATGATAGCTTTTCAATTTTGATTTATAGGTTCTTTCTCTTTTTCCTCTTGATATTTTCATCTCTTCATAATTTATTAGTTTCTATATAGCAATTATGTTCCTCTTACATTGTGTGAAAATTTTAGACATCCTTTTTTTATTGATATAATGTTTGTTAGCCTACTTTTCTAACTTATTATTATTTTTTTAATGTAGATATGACAATTTTTTTCATGTGAATTGGGAGAAGAGAATAGAAGAGAGACTTCTATTTTTATCTTTGTTGGATGCTTGATGCTCGGAGTCAATGAAAAATGACGGTATGTAAGTATTTGTTACAATAATAACGACTTATGTTATTCCTAGACCTTCATATTTTACCTATGTGGCATATTTTAGAGAAGTTTAATTATATTTTTTTTGACATTTAATCTATTATTTTTTAAAATCAATAAAATAAGGATGATTAATATTTGTGGCTGTTCTATTTTCTATAGTTTAACCATATATACACCGAGATGATTAATAATTAAAAAATTAATATAAAAATGATCTTATAATTATTGTTATTTCCACATCTACTTCATTGTGTAACTCCCAATTAATATTTGTAACCACTGCTACATATAAGAAATAGAAGGAATCACATATAAAATCTCACAAATTTGTCTATATGTTGGTAACATGTTAAAACTTTACGCCAAGAAATTTTAAAAAATTTAATAATAATATATATTGGTCTACATATGTTACAAATAATCAATTTATTCTTATATAATAATATAAAATATTTGTAATAGTTTAAATATTATTGAATTATAGAAAATTAGTTGCAGTATGTTTGTGTTGTATCCAAGATTAGGAGACTTCATTAGGCCTGGCTTTACTTGCTAGGCAAGTTATAGCAGGCAAGACGCGCGCGCAGCAAGCCTGCAGGAAGCCTTGCCTGGCCTGACTGGGCTTGCCCTGGCGCGTCCATGCAAGCCTAGGCTTGCTGGCAGTTAGTGCAGTTAGGCTTGGCAGTTAATTCAGTTAAGCCTTGTTATGTTAGTTAGTTTTGTAGCTTATAAATAAGGCCTTAGAGGTCATGTACTGGTTCATAGAAAAATGAATACACAAGATTTGAAACTAACAAGTGGTATCATAGAGCCTCTTGCATTTCTTTCTTGAATCAGGGAAACACGAGTGAACGTGTGAGATTGTGAAATTTTTTCTGTTCTTGGGTGGGATAACAAGAGATTGTGTAGAAGTGAGTGAAGTTTCTTCAATCTAGTGTGCTTGTTCTTATTCTTGATAGCTTTCTTGAGCCATTTCAATGGCAGAAAGCAAGTTTGGTCATCCTTCCATTCCCAAATTCGATGGTTTCTATGATCATTGGTGTATGCTCATGGAGAATCTTCTCAGATCCAAGGAGTATTGGTCTGTGGTGGAAGAAGGGATCCCAGCATTACCAACTTTGCCTACAGTTCCTACTGCAGCAGAGACAGAGGCTGTGAAGGAAGCAAAGCTGAAAGACTTGAAGGCCAAGAATTATCTGTTTCAATCAATTGATAGGGCAATTATTGAAACCATTCTTGACAAGAGCAGTGCCAAATCCATCTGGGATTCCATGGCCGCTAAGTATCAAGGCTCAACAAAAGTGAAGAGAGCACATTTGCAAGCCTTGAGGGGAGAGTTTGAGCTGCTCAAGATGAAAGAAGAAGAAGCAGTCAGTGAATATTTTGCCAGAGTTCTGGCAAATGTGAATAAAATGAAGATTCAAGGTGAGACTGTGACAGAAAGAACAGTGGTGGAAAAGATTCTAAGGTCAATGGCAGCAAGATTCAATTATGTTGTGTGTGCCATTGAAGAATCTAACAATGTGGAAACACTATCCTTGGATGAACTGCAGGGATCACTTCTTGTTCATGAACAGAAGTTGAGGCCAGTGAAAGATGAAGATCAAGTATTGAAAGTCTCTTATGGTGACAGGGCTGCAGGAAGAGGCAGAGGTCGTGGTAGAAGCATGAATCAAGGGAGAGGTAGGAAGATCAACAAAGAACACATAGAATGCTATAAATGTCATAAGTTTGGTCATTTTCAAAATGAATGCCCTAGCCTTGAAGATTATGCAAACTATGCTGACTATAATGAAAATGAAGAAGTCTTGTTGATGGCCTTCAACTCATCACTAAGAAATGAGTCACAAGGCAAGATTTGGTATCTTGATTCTGGGTGCAGTAATCACATGTGTGGAGTCAAGGAATGGTTTTATGATCTTGATTCAACCTTTAGAGAAGTAGTAAGATTGGGAGATAATTCACAGATGAAGGTTATGGGGAGAGGGAATGTAAAGCTACAGATGAATGGCATGATTCAAGTAGTAACTAGTGTGTATTACATTCCTGAGCTCAAAAATAATCTCTTGAGCATAGGCCAGCTTCAGCAGAAGAATATTACTGTAGTGTTCAAAAATAATTGCTGTAGAGTGTATCATCAAGATAGAGGCTTACTGATGAATTCCCAAATGGCAACAAACAAGCTCTATCCTATCATTGCTGAGGCAAAGCTGGCCTGCCTACAGACTCAGTGTGAAGACTTGACTACACTATGGCACTGTAGATATGGTCACTTGAACTTCAAAGGCCTAATGCAACTTCATCAGAAGAGTATGGTAAGAGGATTGCCAAAGCTAGATGAAAGTAAACAGGTGTGTGCTGATTGCTTGATTGGCAAGCAACACAGGGATAGCATTCCCAAATCAAGCAACTGGAAAGCTTCTAAGAGATTGGAGCTAGTTCATTCTGATATATGTGGCCCTATAAATCCTGCATCCAACACTAATTTGAGGTATATACTCACTTTCATTGATGATTATAGTAGGAAAGCCTGGGTATATTTCTTAGTGAACAAGTCAAGTGCTCTTGATCACTTCAAGAAATTCAGAAGCATGGTAGAGAAGGAAACTGGGGAAAGTATTGCTTGCCTGAGAACTGATAGAGGAGGTGAATTCACATCTCAAGAGTTCAAAACCTACTGTGAAGAGAATGGAGTCAAAAGGCAACTGACAGCTGCCTATACACCACAGCAAAATGGTGTAGCAGAGAGGAAGAACAGGACTCTGCTAGAAATGGTAAGAAGCATGATTTCACACAAAGATATTCCAAAGCATTTCTGGCCTGAAGCAGTGAATTGGAGCAACTATGTATTGAACAGAAGCCCTGCTGCAGCTATACCTGATATTACTCCTGAGGAAGCATGGAGTAATGTGAAGCCTTCAGTAAAGCATTTTAGGATATTTGGATGTATTGCCTATGCTCATATACCTGATGCACAGAGGAAGAAACTAGATGATAAAAGCATGAAGTGTATTTTCTTAGGGGTGAGTGAAGAATCAAAGGCTTATAGACTTTACAATCCTGTTACAAAAAGGATAGTCATCAGCAGAGATGTTGTGTTTGCTGAAAATGAGAAGTGGGATTGGAATAAAGGAAAGAAGAAACTAGCCTCAATAGATGAAGAGAATAGTGATGAGGATGAGACTCAAGAAAAGGAGCCAGCTAGCCTGCCTGCACCAGATGAGCCAACAGTTGAGCCTACAAATCAGGCCAGGTCAAACAATGAAGCTTCTATCTCTAACACTGGAGAAACTAGAGTAAGGAAGCCACCTGGATATCTTAGGATATATGACACTACAGGAGGAATATTAGATAATGACAATGATGATATGAGAAACCTTGCCATATTTGGACCAGGTCAAAATGAAGACCCTGTCACATATGAAGAAGCTGCCAAATATGAGACTTGGAAGAAAGCAATGAATGATGAGATACAGTCTATAGAGAGAAACAAAACATGGGAACTGGTTGATCTACCTAGGGATGGCAAGATGATTGGAGTAAAATGGATTTACAAAACCAAGCTGAATGAGAAAGGTGAAGTAGAGAAATACAAAGCCAGGCTGGTTGCAAAGGGATACAGTCAGAAGTATGGAATTGATTACAAAGAGGTGTTTGCTCCTGTTGCCAGGTGGGATACAATTAGAAGCATATTAGCTGTGGCAGCAATAAAGAATTGGAAGGTTTATCAACTAGATGTGAAGAGTGCATTCTTACATGGAGAACTTCTTGAGACTGTGTTTGTAGAACAACCTCTGGGCTATGTAAAGAAGGGTGCAGAACATAAGGTGTACAAGTTAAATAAGGCCCTCTATGGATTGAAGCAGGCTCCAAGGGCTTGGTACAGTAAAATAGAACACTACTTTATGAAGGAAGGCTTTGAGAAATGTTCTCATGAACATACCTTGTTTGTGAAGAATGATGGAAACAGCAATTGGCTTATTGTAAGCTTATATGTAGATGATCTAATTTTCACTGGGAATGATAGTGACATGTTTCAAAGGTTCAAGGATTCAATGATGAAAACTTTTGACATGACAGATCTAGGCAAGATGAAACACTTCCTTGGTGTTGAAGTTACTCAGAATGATGAAGGTATATTTATGTGTCAACATAGATATGCAAAAGAAATTCTGGAGAGATTTGGAATGACAAATAGCAATGCTGTATGTAGTCCCATTGTAACTGGTACAAAGTTGTCAAAGCATGATGAAGGCAATGAGGTTGACCCTACTCAGTTCAAGCAAATTGTAGGGAGCTTGATGTACTTGACTGCTACAAGGCCTGACTTAATGTTTGCAGTCAACTTGATTGCAAGATATATGGAGCATCCTGTTGAGCCTCACTTGATGGCAGCCAAGAGAATTTTAAGGTACATTAAGGGAACACTTGAGCTTGGTATCTGGTACAAGAAGGGAGAAGTGGCAGAACTGATAGCATATTCAGATAGTGATTATGGTGGTGATGTGGATGATAGGAAAAGTACCTCAGGGTATGTGTTTATGCTAGGCTCTGGTGCTATAGCTTGGTCATCTAGAAAGCAACCTATAGTTACCTTATCCACCACAGAAGCTGAGTATATAGCTGCTGCACACTGTGTTTGTCAGGGAATTTGGTTGAAGAGAATACTTGACTGCATTGGCTTGGAACAAAAGAAATGTTTGACTGTGCTTTGTGATAACAGCTCCACTATCAAGTTGAGCAAAAACCCAGTCATGCATGGAAGGAGCAAGCATATTGACATCAGGTTTCACTTCTTGAGGAATCTATGCAGTGAAGGCCTTGTTGAGTTAGTGTATTGTGCATCTAAGGAACAGTTGGCAGATGTAATGACCAAGGCATTGAGCTATGCTTGGTTTGAAAGTTTTAGAAAGCAGCTGGGAGTTGGTAAACTGAGTTATGAGACATAACTTAGTTTAAGGGAGAGTTTGTTGTATCCAAGATTAGGAGACTTCATTAGGCATGGCTTTACTTGCTAGGCAAGTTATAGCAGGCAAGACGCGCGCGCAGCAAGCCTGCAGGAAGCCTTGCCTGGCCTGACTGGGCTTGCCCTGGCGCGTCCATGCAAGCCTAGGCTTGCTGGCAGTTAGTGCAGTTAGGCTTGGCAGTTAATTCAGTTAAGCCTTGTTATGTTAGTTAGTTTTGTAGCTTATAAATAAGGCCTTAGAGGTCATGTACTGGTTCATAGAAAAATGAATACACAAGATTTGAAACTAACAGTTTGTGAAGTACTGTATTTATATTTATATTCTTATTTAATGTTGTTACAAAACATTTGTCAATCAATTATTTTATTTTGTCGAAAACTATTGTCTATCTATTACGTACTATATATTTGAATTCAGTTGATTTTCATAACTACACATTTAATTTCATTTAAACAAATAAAAACCAGAACAAAAGAAGATTACTAGACGATTTCATTTGGTTGCTATAAGATCTTTTCCACAACAAAAAATGCAATAGCCCTGCTAATTAATAAAAAAAAATCTCATGAAACTAGCTAATATTCTATATTTTTACAAACAAAAAAAAAATATCGATTTAAATTGCCACAACCCAATTTAACTTCTTCGATTATAAATTTCAATTATAAACAAAGAAGCCTTGAAGACATTATTATCGTGCTCTAGTTACTTAAGTCTTGAGTGAGAGAGATCTATATAATCCAATAGCTCTACTCATCACCACCACCACCACCATGAGAACATAATTTTAAAAATTTAATGTAAAATCATTGACATAGTAAATACATTTAAGTGCTTCTGCCACATTGAGAGAAATGGATTAAGTAGATGCCGAAAGTTTGTGTTTACAAAAACCAAATATAATAGCAATTAATATTCTATGCATCAAATTTTTTATATATATGGTTCATTTCATGCTTTTGTGGTGCGATGTGATGTGTAGGCTTACTCTTACTATGAAAGATATTTGGCTCAATCATTAAGAAGTTTGTATACTAAGGTTAAGGTAAATATTGTAATTTATTTGTATTTGTAAATTGTAATTATTTAATTCCCTTCATTAATTTACTGTAACTTTTTCTATATTTTTCTCCCCTCATTAACTTACCGTAACTTTTTCTATATTTTTCAGGTTGCTATCATCAATATTTCTTTATAAGCAAAACTTGGATTATTTCTAAACTTCCATTGTACCTATCTAATACGAGTTAGAGAATAGAGAATTGTGTCTACCTATAAAATTAAGCTCCGATAATATGTGGCGACTCTAAAGCTTATGTGTCCGCTCTAAAACAACATACTGCTTTTTTTTTTTACAAACTCTTTAGTTTCCTATAAGTTACAAACTCAATCAACTCAATTGACTTTATGTTATAAAAATCCATTTTTATCGGTTACTTTTTTAATTATTGTTATTCTTTTTGTTCATAAAAAAAAACTTTTTTCTATTATAGAGCACTATATAGACAATTTTATTAGATTATTAATGTTTGCTTTTAATAAAATATATTGGTTAAAATTTTATTGATAATTACTATTTATTTAAGAATTTAACGTATTAAAAAGAAGATAAATCAAGTAACTGGCTAAAAAAATGTTCTGACCAATAAAAGTTAAAGATATATTTCTATACCAAATGAATGTTTGAGATGTATCCCATAAGAATAAATTTGATATCAAAACAAGAGTTGTATTTTCAATAAACATGAGAGACCTTAAATTTTATAGAGGAGTAAAGTTAATAGTTACGTCATGCGGTGCATAATTTTACAAGAAGTATCAAAGGATGATATACTTAAAGAAACCAATTACAAAGACTTATTTAAAGTTAATAGACGTCATGCAGTGAGTAATTTTACAAGAAACCAATTATTGAGATTTATATTTAAAGTTCACTCAATCTTTTTTATATCCAACAACGAAGATTTTTTGTTTCATTCTCTCATTTCTTTTTCGGAGGCCTTTGAAACTCATTATTAAAAGTTCTTAAACCTAACTAAAAAAGTACAAGTATGTACATATTATTAAATAATTGAAAGACAAAATAAAATAAAATATAAAATAGAGGATATAAATTTCACAAAGGAAAAAACCCAAAAAAAAATTACGCAAATTAAAAAAACTTAAATGTTTGAAAGAAAACTATAAAAGAAGTTGATATATCAACTCAAAAGAATTGCATTTTAGTTAAAGATAATTTTGTTTTTTACAAAAAAAAAAAAAGAATTTTGTTAACAATAAAATTTGTTAGAACAATATTCAAAACATTGAGAATTTTAAGTGTGTATTTTAACCGAACCCGTGCAACGCACGGGTTTATCTCTAGTATATTATAATTTAGGAAATCTCTCTCTCTTCATCAATTTCTTCCTTTTTTTTTTAACTACATATTTTTTTTTTTTTTAGACAAAAGGGTTTTAATATATGTGTATATACACTGTTTTTTTAACTTTTCATCAATATCTATTATTTTTATAATTATAGCACCCCTCATTCTAGAACATTTTTTCCAATTTCTTGTCAAGTTCAAATTTTTATTTCATATATGCAATTTCGAGGTTTTTCAATTTCTGGGTGTTGGATTTTTTTTTGTTTGAAATTATTAAGGTTCATAGAAACTTTCCCTTATTTTTGTTTTTGCTAGTGGGGTTATGGTGAAACATGAAACTGAAGAATTTTTATGGTACATATTAAAAAAATTATTGTATCGGTATATTAGATTATTAAATTATTAGGTAAATGAATATTTTCTTGAAAGAAATAATTTTTTATCATTTAAAATATTATCTAAATACTATTTAAATGTCGACAATGTAGCAGTTCAACATCAACTAGTTAGATTAACTATAACCAAAGAAACAGAATTCATATGAAATGAGCGTTAATTCTCAAGTAATTTTTTCAATTGTGACTAAGAGAATCAATTCATCCAACTTAATCTATTCAACTTGACATAATTGGAATGGTAGACACTTAAAAAGTTGAACTTCAACAATCTAATACTGCAATATCATATCGTTGGACTAATTATTACACCAGAAACCTAGTTATTATGAAAGGATTGATAATTGTCACAACCAACTAGATGTGTAAAAAAAAGTCACAATCAACTAGACTGAAAGGGACAAGGAGATCAAACATTCTCAATGTGACTATTCAACTTGACCAAATTGGAATGAGAAACACTTAAAAATTCAAATTGTCAAATCAAACAATTTAACCTCAACTAGTTAGATTGATTATGGCTTAAAAAAACTTAGTTCATATGAAATGACTATTAAGTCTCGGCTAATAATGTCAATTGTGTCAAAAGAAATCAGAATTTCTAGATCAAACTCTTCAACTTGAAACATAGTTCATATGCAAACTTATGAATTCAATTTTTCTCAATCAAGTCGTTCAATATCACTTAATTGGATTAACAATAACTTATGAATTTAAATTTTGACGATCAAGTATGTCTAGAACAATATCAAAATTTCATTTACAAAACTTTAACATTTTTTAAAATGAGATGAATTAAATATGAATTTTCTAAATCAAAATATATCAATATAAAATTAATGAATATTTTGAAAATCAAATTTTGAGCTCCTTACTTTTGGACAAACTTGTGTTCTTCCGAAGCGGTGATCGTGAAATCAACATCAGTGCGCCAAGAATCACCAAGAAAACAAGAATTTGCTCCAATCTTGATGGAGAAACCATCAAAATCTGATGCAATTGAAGGAATTGAAACCGGAATGATTGGACTCACAAAGCTGCCAAAGAAGATTGAATCTTGTGAAGTTGAAAATTCTAGAGCTTGAGTAGAGGTGCTGAGAATTTCAACATCAATGGGTTCATCTTCTTCACAAATTTTAGAATCGTAAGCGGAAGCACAATCTTCATCTTCATCCCTTGGGTATTACTCTGATACCATATTATGAATCAAGGAATCGAAGGGATAAAGATCATAATAGTCGGCAAGATAGAGAGCATAAGAGTGCTCATGAGGAAGATACTCGTAGAGATACATATAGATTGATAAAAGAATGAGTAAATTGTACAATGAAGTAACTTATTTATAGGACTATATGGAGTAACTAACTCTCTAACTAACATTCTAACTTCCTAACTAACTTGGTAACCTATCAACTAACTCTAGTTGTTTAACTATCAAACTATATTCTTAATATATGTCATAATCAAATTGTCTCATTCAATTTGGGACGGAGGGAATATGTAGAATGAAGTGTCATGTCCCTTGCATTTTGTGCGATATGTAGTATTACAGGTCCAATCGTTTGAGGCATACTTGGTTCTGGATTTATTTTGGGAGACTACTTGAGATTGATGTAATCCCTCAAGTTGATAGTACAACAACAACATTTATCGCGATGTTTTCATCATCTTTCTCACCACAATGTCTAATTTGGTTGGCTTTGGGGAAAACTTCTTTTGTAGAGAGATAAGATTTTCCTTTTTTATAATTTGGTATAATTTTTTTTTTTCATATAATTTGTCGCTGAGGGAATATCTTTTTTTTTTTGGTAAAACTGAGGGAGTATCTTTAAATTTATAGAATTTTGTTTTTATATCTTTTAAAAACTTTAAATTTAAAATAACATACAATTTTATCAAAAAGATACAATTAAAATTTATAATTTATATTTTATTTAAAAAATTTGTTTTATCTCTGGCTCTATATAAAGAGGCAGCCATCAGGAATCACAAAACAAACCCTAAAAAGCAATGGCGGGCGAGGAGGAAGATAGGTTAAGCAGTTTATCCGATGATATCTTGTGTCACATTCTCTCTTTCAATCCGACCAAAGACGCAATTGCAGCAGGAGTACTTTCAAAGAGATGGTATGGTCTATGGCGTAGTTGTACTAATAATCTCGACTTCACCAACATATATTTGGCAGATCGATCCTCTATAATCAGATTCAATCTGTTCCTGGCCACAATCTATTTTTATAAACGCCTCTCTGAATCCTCCATCGACCGTTTCTATGTCGACATTCAATATGCGGCGAACCATAATGATATCGCCTCTGTGAGCATTCCCAGATTCTACAACTGGATCAGATATGCTGGTATCGCCAGAGTTAAGTTTCTTCATCTTCTTCTCAATTTTGTCTATGGTAATCGCGAGCATCTTCATTTATCCCCCCATTTGCCCAGTGGCGTCTTTTGTTGCAAACACCTAATAGTTCTCAAGCTTCGCTGGTTTTCAGTAAGAAGTTTTCCTTTTACCGATGTAGTTGACTTTCCTGAACTCAAAATCCTTCATTTGGAAGACATGAACTTCAAAACCCATTCACTATTTATGTTGTTTCTTGCTGGATGTCCGGTTCTTGAGGATTTAAAGGCATCCAATGTATCCTTCTTGGAGGAGACGGACCCTCAAGTGTCTGCAAGCTTAAACTTGAGTAGTTTGATCAGGGCAGAAGTTACTGACTGTTGCTTTAATTTTCTGATCAAATCACTTTTTAATCTGGAGTTTCTAAGGATACAACTATCGTCGCAGGTTCCTTTATTAATTATTATTATTATTATTATTATTATTATTATTGGGGTTAATAGGTCTTTACCTCCGTCATGTTAGCCAGTTTTGTTTTAACCCGTGTAGTATATGTTAGCGTGGCAGGCGCTACTTTAATAAAAATTACATAATAAACATCAAACTATCAATCATCAAAATTCAAAATACATGCTTCATATACTAATAAAAGTAGCATAGGTCCTGTTAGAAGTTAGGAGGCCTATACTCAACCACAAAAGCTGGAACGTGGAATCAACAATAACGGGTGGCCCAAATATGGGAGGTCTCCACAACAAACAACAAATGGATCTAGGATAGGCTCTAATAGGTCTCCACAACAAACAACAAATGGATCTGGGGTAGACTCTGATACCATATTAGTATTTGGGAGGCCTATGCTCAACCACAAAAGCTAAATTGAGAGTTGAGGTCTGCACTACTATATAAAGGCTATCTATGCCATATCTTTAGCCAATGTGGGGCTTAACCAAACCCCACCGCAACGCTACAACCTGAAGCGGTTGGCTCAAATTTGTCACGACGGGCCGCTACAACTTGTGTTGACAACATAGCCTATAATGTTAAGATTCCTCATGGAATACTCTGTCTTAAGATTCAGTGGCATGCTTAGTGAGGGGGTAAATCAAAATCCCTAACATTACGTAGGAAAAAATGACATAATCTTAAGCCAACATATTCAATGACGGCTTAAAATGACAGAATGTTGACATTAACATTACAAGGGTAAAGACTTATCAACCCTTATTATTAACATGATAGATATTTTTTGTTCCTGATTTACTCTTTGTACCCAATTTTAATTTTTCAGTCTTATGATGATTTTCCCTCCTTCCATAATTTGACTCATTTGGTGATCAATAATATTCCGGGCTTGGTAGTACAAGTGCTCCACCACTGTCCTAAACTTCAAAATCTTGAACTTTATCAGGTTTCTTATGTTTAAGAATTGTATTTAGGGTGTGTTTGGTAACACAAATAAGCTAGCTTATAGCTTATAAGCTTGTCTCATAAAACTAGAGGTGTTTGGTAACAAGCTTTTTTTACTAGCTTATAGCTTTTTTCATTTGCTATTTCAACTAGCATTTGAGTTTAGCTTATAGCTTTTTACCATTTATTCCAATTTTAACATTATTATTTTAATTTTTTTTTAATAAAATAACTACTTCACTCACAAAATAACTACTCACCCACAAAAATAACTACCCACTCACATAAAATAACCATGTACTTGTATGTCATTTTATGACTACAAAAGCTAAATTTACCAAACACTTTAATTTCATTCTACTAGTTTTTCAGCTATCAGCTAGCTTATAGCGTCATTTTACCAAACCGAGCCTTAGTTTGTTTATCTTTTCTTAACATACGACCCCCATGATTAATTTTGTTTTGTGGGTTATTAACAGAAGACACAAAGTGAGTCGGATAACAGAGAACAAGGAAGCTGGCAGGTCCCAAACTCCGCTCCAAAATGCCTTTCATCATATCTTCGAATGTGCACTATTCGGGACTTTGCACTTCTAGACCTACATCGTGACATTATGTTAGCAAGATATATTCTTAATAATGCTGGGTTTTTACAAGCCATGACAATATGGAGTGACAAGGAACAACATGAGATAGAAATTGAATTATCTTCATGTCCAAAGGCCTCTGCAAAATGTCAAATTTCAGTTTATTGATCAAAATAGGAAATGTAAGTAGTAATTTATTTATATGTCTGTTGTTTCAGCTTATACGTACATTCGCTGCCAGGAAACTGTTGTATAACCGTATTTGATATCAAACCCTGTGCTCATGTGCTATCTTTTCTTTTCATTGCTGATGCATAGACATAAATTAAATAAGCCTCTGTTTTTTTTCCCCAATGGAAGCCTGTCTTATTTTGATATCATTAATATTTAGATTGTCCCATTAAAACGGACTTGGATCTAAATGATCTTTTTGAAGATTTTGTTTATTGACATATAGTTTTTTTTTGTTTTCACCACCAGTTTATTCTGGTTCGGGGGTTAGTTCTGACATCAATTGGTTCTAGCCCCCTCCCAAGTTCGGCGCCAATCACCATTGAACCAACTAACGATTGGTATATTATTGACATTAACTGGTTAAAAGGTAGTTAAGTTGCACAAGGAATAGTCATAAACTATGTGATATGTGATATGAAGGTCACAAAATCTATCTTGTGTACAAGCTAACGAACAATTGTCCTTGTATGATTTATTAAGTATTGTAAGAGTTCAAACCTTAGAAGAAGAGGGAGCAAATAGTCTAAGAGTTTCAGCATTATAGGAACAAATGGCTATCCTTATGCCAAACGATTGATGGTCAATTTCAACATAGAGTTAATCAAGCAGGGAATATGAAAAATACGTTTCCGTTTTGTTTGTGGGTCCTTGCTGTATATTTTCTTTTTTGCATGTGTAGTTTAATTAAGAGTAAAATGGAGTTCTGTATGGATGGTTGTGCTTTCCTTATAATGATCTATGCTCCAACTGTGCTATGCATGTCATTTGTGAATGATGCGTCTGAATATATAGCAGTTAGGTTCATGGTTTGTTTCTCTTTTGTTTCTTGCCAATATTGGATGAGTACTATGTTTAATATTAAGATTACTGGACTTGTAAATGGGACTGTTTTTAGTTGTGGTAATATGGGTGGTGGGGGTAATGGGACTGCAGCTGCTGCTTTTTAGTTTTTTTTTTTTGTTTGCTAGAAGACTCTTCCTCATCTTTTGGTTAGTCCGTAATTTTCTAATTCACATTCTGATTTTAGTATGATCTTTTGTAGCAAAACTAAGTGAAATATAATGTGTTTGCTATTAGCCGAAATATATTCAGATGTTAATTCTTCCAAGTTGTTGTTTTTATTTGAGCTGATGGAGTGGGATTCTGAATGTTCGAGGGTGTTTTTAATCACCAACTTTCCATTATAGCAGAGTTTTCTTATTTACTGATCTTTGCACTAGAATTTACTGATCTTCGCAGCTTGTACTAGGATTTCTGTTTGAGATAATTTTGTGTTTTTCAGGTTCGAGATTTAAGATCACAAGGAGAAATGAGGTGTTCATCATCATCTAGTCACGATCCTGAGAATCTGCACATGGAACTCGTAATGGTCATGGAATTAGTATTGGACATGAAGCTAGTCAGTGAGCCGTTCATAGAGCTGCGTAGTCTTAATTTGAACCTGTTAAGTATTTATTATGTTAACTTATCTTTAAGACGAGGGATGTTACTCGTTATAAACTTAAACACTTATCTTTAATTGATGGGACTTGATTTTTTCAATGGAACATTTCTTTGATGCTGCATTGAGATGCCAACTTAGTAGGGTAGTCACCCTTTTACCGTTGAATCGGAGGCCTTTAAAAATAAAAAAATAAGTTAGGCCCCTTAATGATTGTTAATGGAATACTTTGATCCATCCATTAGCAATCTAAATCCATCCAATCCATTTTGACACCCCTAAATCCCTAATATTAGCCACAATGTTTCATCAACCCAAGAAACTATGTTTAAGTCATTGGTGCCTAAGGCAACATTGCAGTGATGCTTATTGAAGGTAAAATGTTGGTGAAGGTAAGGGCATAAAGCTTACCCTTATTATATACTGTACAAAATAATTAACAAGTTAACCATGTGTATGACATCAATGTAGCATCAAAAGAAGTTGTAGTGAATGGATCTTTATTATTCTTACAATTAGCAAGGTGCACCTTTTCCCTTGGACCAAAATATCTATTTTTTTTTTAAATAATAGAGCAACTGGGGCATGTATGTAATTTGCATCAACAGGAACACACGCCCCCCATCTTTTCGCGCCCCCCATATAACAACAACAACCATAACATTTTTTAAATTTCTTCCAAATTTCGACCTTATTTTACGTGTGATTAGAACGCCGATTTCGAAAACTAATACCGGAAACCTTTTTAAAAGTTGAATAGCGATCAAAATCCATATAAGGAACGTCGAGTTTCGTTGAGTATTGAGGGAGACCTAACCGGGTCAAAATACCGGGTTGTGCGACCCATTTTTGCTCCATGTTTTTATTTATTTATTTTTTTCTAATAAAATAGTAGATAATATTTTGGAAATTTTGGTATATTTTATGAAATTTTTGGAGACCTAAAACTATTTTAAGTTAATTAAATGAGATACAAAAGGTAATTAAAAATATTATAATTTCGTAAAATATTTCCAAAATTTTATGTAAAGTACTATGAATTATTTAGAACTCTCTTGTGTACCTCACTCTCTCTAGTTCAAGTCATGAAATTATTTTCACAAATCCCGCTGATTAAACCATTTAACAATAATAATGATTTTACAGAGTTGTACTCTGAAACCAATTTTTTTTTTTAAGCCACTAGGTTTGATCTAGTGGTGAGGGGTTTGGGTAGTATGCAAAAGGTCTTGGGTTCGATCCTCTGCTCTAATAAAATAGTAGATAATATTCTGAAACTTTTGGTATATTTTATGAAATTTTTGGAGACCTGAAACTATCTTTAGTTAATTAAATGAGATAAAACGGTAATTAAAACTATTGTTTGCTTCTGAAACCATTTTCCTGGTAGAATAGTTGCACATAGTTGTATTCTGAAACCATTTTACTGGTAGAATGGTTTCAGTGAGTAATTTCTTTCTGAAACCATTTAGCTGGTACAATGGTTTCAGAGAGTTGTACTCTGAAACCATTTTGCTGGTAGAATGGTTTCAGTGAGTTGATTCTTAGTTATTTGCTTCTGAAACCATTTAACTGGTAGAATGGTTTCAGAGAGTTGTACTCTGAAACCATTTTACTGGTAGAATGGTTTTAGTGAGTTGATGTAAGGTAGTGAAAAATGAGATTAAGGTAGTGAAAAATTGTTTTTTTTTTTTCTTTCTGTGTTCAAATCAAATGAACCAAGTCTCTATTTGTAGACAAAAAAAATTATGAATTTTGGTATAAAAATAAAAAATTAATTTGCAACGAAATAATTGAGTTTAAAGTATTAAATGGAAAAGGAATCACGCAGTCAATCAAGATGTGCCACGTGTCCTGCTTTTAAAAAGCAGATTCTTCTCTCTTCAGGCTGTAATCCAGTGTGCTGCACGCGCTGGAATCCGATGGATCAGGATGATATGGGTTGTCTGATTGATCAGACAGCCTTGATGAGATCAACATCTGGTCGTGTGATCGAAATCAACGGTTTGTAACCATGGCCCTGCGGTACGCGCGGGACACTGGATCCGCGTCCATTGATGGTAATTTGGTTAATTAATTAAAAAGAATGGGTATTTTGGTCAAACTGAAAAGGTGCACCTTGTTAATTTAGACCCAACTGGGTCTAAATTAGCATATAAGATATTGTTTTATTCGTCTTGATGAATATTTTTAAAATATCAAATTTTTAAAATTTTTACTAATAAAGAATTAAAAATATTAGTGATTAAAATTGTACGTTGATATACGTACAGTAGTCAATAGCTCTTACATTTTGAGACGGATGGAGTAGTATGCTGCATCATGGTGCCAACACTTACTCCTTGCATTTGTGGGGGTCTAGTCTAGGTTGCAACAAATAAAATAGGAGTGTATGCTAAAGAAGGATGCCAGATTCTATGCAATCAGCAAATGGTGCATTTATGGAGTCATTTTCTTATATATCATTCGATTGAAATTAGATGGTCCTAATTTAACACTACAAAATATATTTATATGATCTAATGGCTGTGATTCACTTGCAGTTAAAAAGTGACTGCAAAGAATCCAAATTCTGCTAAAGAACGGTGCAACACTAACATTAATAGAATACAAGTGGCAATACTCTAAATTGAGTGCACATAGGGTTGAAAATTAGTGTTGGCTTAGCTCCACAAGAATTTCTCCAACTCAAAATTGGACTCTAGTTTGATATATATAAAATATAAATAGTTTTTTTTAGCTCAACTCCATTCAATTTTGTGAGCAACTCGGTTCAATTTTTGGTTTACAATGTTGACAATGAGAATCGAACCTAGGATCTCATATATATTACCCAAGTCCCTTACCATTAGACCAAACCTAATGGCTTCAACTCGGTTCAATTTGAATCAAAGTAATATTTATAGATATTTGATCTTTTAAAATAATATTAATATATTATAGACAAAATAATTGTTTGATTAAAAAATATAAATGTAAATTAGGTCTATGAATTAATTCATATTTTTTTAGAATAAAATTAATTGTTATTATGCTTCCTATAATTATTAATTATATGTTACTTTACCACCAAAATAAAATAATGACAAAAGGAACTGTGCTGCTATCACCTGCTATCACAATAAAAAGTGTTGATGAAGCCTACAAATGTTGTAGTGATTTAAGTAATAATCTATCTCTTGATTTCATCGTAAATCTGTGCTTATGTTATTTTCACTTCTTGGTAGATTCTAATTCCTTCGGTCTAATAACTTATGTTTATAAGTTTATCTTTATTAATCATATGTTATTAGTTTATATTCTTATTTGAATATTTTTTGTTATTAGTTTATATTCTTATTTGAATTATTATATATTTAGTGTCCTTTAGTTACTAGTAAGCAAGACTGAAAATGAAGTTATTTATGTTTTATTTTATTATTTTATTATTACTTTAATTAGGTTTAGCATATTAGGATAAAGTCTTTTTATGAATGTGACATCAATGGAAGAGAGAGATCAGAAGTTAGACAATTATATATTTCCCATGAAGGCGACAAGTTCACAAACCTCTCTTTAGATTGAGATGAGATCCTCTTCTTGCTAGCTCATCCTAATTTCTCTGTTTGGTTTCTTATGGTAAAATTTTGTATGGTGTACACTATCTATAGGGTTCAGGGTTCGGGTTTCAGGGCTCAGGGCTTAGGGCTAGGGGCTCAGGGCTAGGGGCTCAGGGCTCTGGGTTTAGGGTGTAGGGTCTAGGGTGTAGGGTTCAGGGTCAGGGGTCAGGGGTCTGGGGTCAGGGGTTCAGGGTTCAGGGGTCAGGGGTCAGGGGTCTGGGGTCAGGGGTCAGGGGTTCAGGGTTCAGGGTTCAGGGTTCAGGGTTCAGGGTTCAGGGTTCAGGGTTCAGGGTTCAGGGTTCAGGGTTCAGGGTTCAGGGTTCAGGGTTCAGGGTTCAGGGTTCAGGGTTCAGGGTTCAGGGTTCAGGGTTCAGGGTTCAGGGTTCAGGGTTTAGGGTTTAGGGTTTAGGGTTTAGGGTTTAGGGTTTAGGGTTTAGGGTTTAGGGTTTAGGGTTTAGGGTTTACCACCAAAATTAATTGTTATTATGCTTCCTATAATTATTAATTATATGTTACTTTACCACCAAAATAAAATAATGACAAAAGGAACTGTGCTGCTATCACCTGCTATCACAATAAAAAGTGTTGATGAAGCCTACAAATGTTGTAGTGATTTAAGTAATAATCTATCTCTTGATTTCATCGTAAATCTGTGCTTATGTTATTTTCACTTCTTGGTAGATTCTAATTCCTTCGGTCTAATAACTTATGTTTATAAGTTTATCTTTATTAATCATATGTTATTAGTTTATATTCTTATTTGAATATTTTTTGTTATTAGTTTATATTCTTATTTGAATTATTATATATTTAGTGTCCTTTAGTTACTAGTAAGCAAGACTGAAAATGAAGTTATTTATGTTTTATTTTATTATTTTATTATTACTTTAATTAGGTTTAGCATATTAGGATAAAGTCTTTTTATGAATGTGACATCAATGGAAGAGAGAGATCAGAAGTTAGACAATTATATATTTCCCATGAAGGCGACAAGTTCACAAACCTCTCTTTAGATTGAGATGAGATCCTCTTCTTGCTAGCTCATCCTAATTTCTCTGTTTGGTTTCTTATGGTAAAATTTTGTATGGTGTACACTATCTATAGGGTTCAGGGTTCGGGTTTCAGGGCTCAGGGCTTAGGGCTAGGGGCTCAGGGCTAGGGGCTCAGGGCTCTGGGTTTAGGGTGTAGGGTCTAGGGTGTAGGGTTCAGGGTCAGGGGTCAGGGGTCTGGGGTCAGGGGTTCAGGGTTCAGGGGTCAGGGGTCAGGGGTCTGGGGTCAGGGGTCAGGGGTTCAGGGTTCAGGGTTCAGGGTTCAGGGTTCAGGGTTCAGGGTTCAGGGTTCAGGGTTCAGGGTTCAGGGTTCAGGGTTCAGGGTTCAGGGTTCAGGGTTCAGGGTTCAGGGTTCAGGGTTCAGGGTTCAGGGTTCAGGGTTCAGGGTTCAGGGTTCAGGGTTCAGGGTTCAGGGTTCAGGGTTCAGGGTTCAGGGTTCAGGGTTCAGGGTTCAGGGTTCAGGGTTCAGGGTTCAGGGTTCAGGGTTCAGGGTTCAGGGTTCAGGGTTCAGGGTTCAGGGTTCAGGGTTCAGGGTTCAGGGTTCAGGGTTCAGGGTTCAGGGTTCAGGGTTCAGGGTTCAGGGTTCAGGGTTCAGGGTTCAGGGTTCAGGGTTCAGGGTTCAGGGTTCAGGGTTCAGGGTTCAGGGTTCAGGGTTCAGGGTTCAGGGTTCAGGGTTCAGGGTTCAGGGTTCAGGGTTCAGGGTTCAGGGTTCAGGGTTCAGGGTTCAGGGTTCAGGGTTCAGGGTTCAGGGTTCAGGGTTCAGGGTTCAGGGTTCAGGGTTCAGGGTTCAGGGTTCAGGGTTCAGGGTTCAGGGTTCAGGGTTCAGGGTTCAGGGTTCAGGGTTCAGGGTTCAGGGTTCAGGGTTCAGGGTTCAGGGTTCAGGGTTCAGGGTTCAGGGTTCAGGGTTCAGGGTTCAGGGTTCAGGGTTCAGGGTTCAGGGTTCAGGGTTCAGGGTTCAGGGTTCAGGGTTCAGGGTTCAGGGTTCAGGGTTCAGGGTTCAGGGTTCAGGGTTCAGGGTTCAGGGTTCAGGGTTCAGGGTTCAGGGTTCAGGGTTCAGGGTTCAGGGTTCAGGGTTCAGGGTTCAGGGTTCAGGGTTCAGGGTTCAGGGTTCAGGGTTCAGGGTTCAGGGTTCAGGGTTCAGGGTTCAGGGTTCAGGGTTCAGGGTTCAGGGTTCAGGGTTCAGGGTTCAGGGTTCAGGGTTCAGGGTTCAGGGTTCAGGGTTCAGGGTTCAGGGTTCAGGGTTCAGGGTTCAGGGTTCAGGGTTCAGGGTTCAGGGTTCAGGGTTCAGGGTTCAGGGTTCAGGGTTCAGGGTTCAGGGTTCAGGGTTCAGGGTTCAGGGTTCAGGGTTCAGGGTTCAGGGTTCAGGGTTCAGGGTTCAGGGTTCAGGGTTCAGGGTTCAGGGTTCAGGGTTCAGGGTTCAGGGTTCAGGGTTCAGGGTTCAGGGTTCAGGGTTCAGGGTTCAGGGTTCAGGGTTCAGGGTTCAGGGTTCAGGGTTCAGGGTTCAGGGTTCAGGGTTCAGGGTTCAGGGTTCAGGGTTCAGGGTTCAGGGTTCAGGGTTCAGGGTTCAGGGTTCAGGGTTCAGGGTTCAGGGTTCAGGGTTCAGGGTTCAGGGTTCAGGGTTCAGGGTTCAGGGTTCAGGGTTCAGGGTTCAGGGTTCAGGGTTCAGGGTTCAGGGTTCAGGGTTCAGGGTTCAGGGTTCAGGGTTCAGGGTTCAGGGTTCAGGGTTCAGGGTTCAGGGTTCAGGGTTCAGGGTTCAGGGTTCAGGGTTCAGGGTTCAGGGTTCAGGGTTCAGGGTTCAGGGTTCAGGGTTCAGGGTTCAGGGTTCAGGGTTCAGGGTTCAGGGTTCAGGGTTCAGGGTTCAGGGTTCAGGGTTCAGGGTTCAGGGTTCAGGGTTCAGGGTTCAGGGTTCAGGGTTCAGGGTTCAGGGTTCAGGGTTCAGGGTTCAGGGTTCAGGGTTCAGGGTTCAGGGTTCAGGGTTCAGGGTTCAGGGTTCAGGGTTCAGGGTTCAGGGTTCAGGGTTCAGGGTTCAGGGTTTAGGGTTTAGGGTTTAGGGTTTAGGGTTTAGGGTTTAGGGTTTAGGGTTTAGGGTTTAGGGTTTAGGGTTTAGGGTTTAGGGTTTAGGGTTTAGGGTTTAGGGTTTAGGGTTTAGGGTTTAGGGTTTAGGGTTTAGGGTTTAGGGTTTAGGGTTTAGGGTTTAGGGTTTAGGGTTTAGGGTTTAGGGTTTAGGGTTTAGGGTTTAGGGTTTAGGGTTTAGGGTTTAGGGTTTAGGGTTTAGGGTTTAGGGTTTAGGGTTTAGGGTTTAGGGTTTAGGGTTTAGGGTTTAGGGTTTAGGGTTTAGGGTTTAGGGTTTAGGGTTTAGGGTTTAGGGTTTAGGGTTTAGGGTTTAGGGTTTAGGGTTTAGGGTTTAGGGTTTAGGGTTTAGGGTTTAGGGTTTAGGGTTTAGGGTTTAGGGTTTAGGGTTTAGGGTTTAGGGTTTAGGGTTTAGGGTTTAGGGTTTAGGGTTTAGGGTTTAGGGTTTAGGGTTTAGGGTTTAGGGTTTAGGGTTTAGGGTTTAGGGTTTAGGGTTTAGGGTTTAGGGTTTAGGGTTTAGGGTTTAGGGTTTAGGGTTTAGGGTTTAGGGTTTAGGGTTTAGGGTTTAGGGTTTAGGGTTTAGGGTTTAGGGTTTAGGGTTTAGGGTTTAGGGTTTAGGGTTTAGGGTTTAGGGTTTAGGGTTTAGGGTTTAGGGTTTAGGGTTTAGGGTTTAGGGTTTAGGGTTTAGGGTTTAGGGTTTAGGGTTTAGGGTTTAGGGTTTAGGGTTTAGGGTTTAGGGTTTAGGGTTTAGGGTTTAGGGTTTAGGGTTTAGGGTTTAGGGTTTAGGGTTTAGGGTTTAGGGTTTAGGGTTTAGGGTTTAGGGTTTAGGGTTTAGGGTTTAGGGTTTAGGGTTTAGGGTTTAGGGTTTAGGGTTTAGGGTTTAGGGTTTAGGGTTTAGGGTTTAGGGTTTAGGGTTTAGGGTTTAGGGTTTAGGGTTTAGGGTTTAGGGTTTAGGGTTTAGGGTTTAGGGTTTAGGGTTTAGGGTTTAGGGTTTAGGGTTTAGGGTTTAGGGTTTAGGGTTTAGGGTTTAGGGTTTAGGGTTTAGGGTTTAGGGTTTAGGGTTTAGGGTTTAGGGTTTAGGGTTTAGGGTTTAGGGTTTAGGGTTTAGGGTTTAGGGTTTAGGGTTTAGGGTTTAGGGTTTAGGGTTTAGGGTTTAGGGTTTAGGGTTTAGGGTTTAGGGTTTAGGGTTTAGGGTTTAGGGTTTAGGGTTTAGGGTTTAGGGTTTAGGGTTTAGGGTTTAGGGTTTAGGGTTTAGGGTTTAGGGTTTAGGGTTTAGGGTTTAGGGTTTAGGGTTTAGGGTTTAGGGTTTAGGGTTTAGGGTTTAGGGTTTAGGGTTTAGGGTTTAGGGTTTAGGGTTTAGGGTTTAGGGTTTAGGGTTTAGGGTTTAGGGTTTAGGGTTTAGGGTTTAGGGTTTAGGGTTTAGGGTTTAGGGTTTAGGGTTTAGGGTTTAGGGTTTAGGGTTTAGGGTTTAGGGTTTAGGGTTTAGGGTTTAGGGTTTAGGGTTTAGGGTTTAGGGTTTAGGGTTTAGGGTTTAGGGTTTAGGGTTTAGGGTTTAGGGTTTAGGGTTTAGGGTTTAGGGTTTAGGGTTTAGGGTTTAGGGTTTAGGGTTTAGGGTTTAGGGTTTAGGGTTTAGGGTTTAGGGTTTAGGGTTTAGGGTTTAGGGTTTAGGGTTTAGGGTTTAGGGTTTAGGGTTTAGGGTTTAGGGTTTAGGGTTTAGGGTTTAGGGTTTAGGGTTTAGGGTTTAGGGTTTAGGGTTTAGGGTTTAGGGTTTAGGGTTTAGGGTTTAGGGTTTAGGGTTTAGGGTTTAGGGTTTAGGGTTTAGGGTTTAGGGTTTAGGGTTTAGGGTTTAGGGT